>SZVJ01000008.1:1419659-2839319 GCA_029467805.1 Pleurotus eryngii var. eryngii | reverse complement strand
CCGTTCCTCCCTATATTATGGGTTAACTCCTACTCGAATTCCGAAAATTTTGCCCGTCATGATCTGATCCGTTTGGCACAAAGCCATCCCGATGATGCGCCTCAGTCCCCGCCTGACATGGGAGCGAAAGGGAGGAGAAAATGTATTGGTTTTGTGACCGTCATATAGAAAGAAGACGACATTTGTACAGTTGGGATGGTCCTACGCTAATTTGCAATGTGTCCGTCGGATTTGACGACGCTAGTGTTCCGCCTAGTGAATGACCGTTTAATATTGAAGACAGCTCACATAATATTACTGCTTCAAAGATTTGAGTTATGAATTCCTCATGTTAGTCCATGGGCGATAACGTCTCTCCCTACGCCAAGAACCTTGACAAGCTGTGAGTATTGGATAATATCGATGTGAGTGCGTGTATAGTATACTCACCGTCGGATGACACGGTGCATGTTCTTCTGTGAACCCCCCGCTAGGACTTCAGGATGGGACTCGTTCTCCCAAGGAAAACACAACCCAATTCCCCTCGCCACACCATTGAGGGGAGATTCGCTGAAGCCCTTTGTTGATGTTTCCTCTGAGTTTGCGACCGATAGCCGTAACCTGAGCGACAGCTTAGGCGAGCTGGATAAGGTTACTGTCGCTTGAAGCAATGTGGGGGAGTCCACGCCGGAAACATCAATGATGCTCCTGCACATTTACTACGGGGAGGCCGTAGCGAGGATACGAGTGGTGGTGAATTCCCTTCGCCTCCCCGCAGCTGAATGACCGTACAATGGAAAAAACAGCCCTTCGATTTTTGGCTGATCGTCAAGTGTAATCAGTTCCACATTTTCCCTCTAGCCGAAGATCTCAACTTACAGGGCTTGGTTGCAGTGTTAGATCAAGGACGGCGCCATGCCTTCGGAGCTGCCTTGTGGAATGATGTGAGGAGTTATGGGTAACAGGGCGCATCGCGCAGTAGAGCCAAGCAGTACTTGTCAATATCTGTATACGTAGGAACTGGAAAAATTTGTGCTGATATTTATGTGTTGTATTACGTGCTTGAAATCAGAGTAATATCTAACGAGTACAAGTATTTGACTGTGCATGCGCTTGTTATCCGTTGTCGTGGCTGGCCACGAGCAATCGATTGGTCCAGCTTGTGCGCTAGCTGACAGTCTTGGCGCGATGGCTGCATGCTAGCCACCGCACGCACAGGGTCTGTAGATTGGGGGTGAGGGCATAGCCACGATGAGAATCAGATCGCGTCGTTTTGGCCTTTCCTTTCACCAAATATTGCAATGTTCAAATCATCCGGGACTCGTGTTCAGGGCCTCGTCTAGAAGTCAAGTGCGTGGGGCAGAGGGTGTTGAAGGAAGTCACTGCCGCGGATGGATCGAGGATAACGTCAAAGCGTTGGAAGTTCGGTGACTCCGAAATGAGATACATTTGTACCTCAAGCCTCGCGTGTGACGAGAGAGTTGTACTCGGTTCACTGAACGTGCCTGGTTAGATCCCGGCCCGCCTTCATTGATAGCTGATAGCGGCCCATCTATTCCATGGTGAGCAGGATCGTGTCCTACCCCTGAGCTAGACCGAGTACATGATCAATCAACACGTTGTAAATGTTCACCCCCATTTTTTGTCTCATGATCTACGACGTGGATATTCCAAAAGAAACGGTCTGACATCGCTGAGCTTTATTGTTGTCGGTACGGTATACATGCACTTGTGATTAATTATTGTATCAAACCTAGGAAGTAAGTTTATCTGAGCGGATCGAAATTGTGGGTCCGCGAATAGCATCATGGAATAGCGTGGAGCGCTTACAATTGAGTTTCAGATCACTAATTAGCTTGAATATATGCGTCAAAAGATATCAATATCATTGTGTATATGCATTCTGGGCCTCATCGGCTGACTTGATCCAGCGAATGTACGCAACCGCGCATGCAGTGATGGCTAACCATGGACAATAATATCCGTTTTCTTGGCTTTCCCCCCCCCTTCCTGTGGTATGCACGTTCTGATATTCACGATGTCACATGTACGAGATCTACTAGGATCTACTGACCTCGAAGCTTTATAATGGGTCAAGGTTGTGGCCATGGGACCATAAACCGGTACCAGGACCCCGGAATAGGAGAGGCCATTGGGAGATTTTTGCAGTTTTTGTCCGAAAAAAAAGTAGCCTCCAACAAAATTTCAATTTTGTCTGTAATGGTAAATTAGCCTAGTTGGCCTCTAAAATTGTCCGATTTTGGAAGTAGCCCTTGGAGTCAAGGGGCATCCAATACCACTCAGTTAGACGCCCACCCACCCACCACCTTATCCTGGTCTTTAGGCCCGTTTGGGGATTGCCAAGTCGAACGGAGCGAACACCACATCGATTGCTAAACTCAGACTTCGGTAGCCGTGGGAAGCAACTCGGGTGATGGGCAGTTTCTAGCGGCGACTGGTCAATTCAATGGTGATCAGTTGTAGGTAGTAAACAATCCTTGATTGGCTACAATGTGCAAATGAATATGGATAGACCAGGCTTGGTATACTCTGGGAGAAAATGGCGAGTTCTGGTAGTCACCGAGGCTCAGTGGGCTATACAGTAGTTGGATGCACTCTAAATGTATTGTTGGTTAGCTTACCGGTTAAATTGCGACTGTGGTTTGCCTTTTTGTTTTCACTCGCGAAGGTCGCTGGTTCTAACCTAGCTACAACCAAGTAGTTGAAGTGCCTGGAGGCAGTACATTTAGAGTGCACGTACTAGCTTGGGTACCTTATTTTGAGTGCTGTTACGAATGTTGGACTTGCGCGGATTCGAAACCAGTCGATTACAGTTTCCGAATGCCCCTTCAGGAAAATCACAACAACTAATTTTGTCCGAAACTACTAATGGCCTATATATGGGCCTCAACGGATTTTTGTCCGCTAAATTGAAGTAGCTGTTTGGCCAATTTGGGGTCAATTTGTCCGATTTTCAAGTAGCCAAACGCCAAAATTTCTTCACTTTTGTCCACTTCCCCCAATGGCCTCTCCTACCATATTCCGGGGTCCTCAGTACATATATGCGGTGAATCAATATATAACTTTCCCACTAACAAACACCGAGAATTGTTGATAGAACCCTTCAATCAGAAGGGTCCACTGTGATCACCGCCCCACAATATATATAGCTGCCGACGCGCCCTGCGCATGGTCAGGGTTTCTTACAAACCCGACTTCAAGGAAGTCCGACGGACGGGGCTGGTGTCAAGGTGTTTTGTCCAGAAGTAGACTGTTGATTCATGGACTTGAAGCGTACATCGCGTGATTTATGATCTGCCTCATTGGATTGAGATAGTATAGATCTAATGTCATTATAATTCATAGACATATTTCATTAATATCCTTTGGGTATTGCCGGACACCACACCCTGGCCAGGGCCACCCGTCGGGATGACCGACTGGCCATCGATTGGAATTGAATCACTACTTTATGGCATTCATGTGCACCTTTAGTTTCCGCGCAAATAGTCACGAACTTCTCGATGGGCCCTGAGCGCATCCTTTCTTTGCAGTGCATTGCTTTTGAAAAGACCCGCAGAATTGATACCATACTTTATACTCGACTTAGGTACTTGAGAACCTCATTCGGTGCCTCGTGCTAATGTCTAAGTAGCTTATGCTGACATGTATTTACCGGTGATGCTCTCAGGATCTTTTCCCCGTTTCCATTTGATGATAGTGCTGAATTCGCAGCCAAGCCATGTTTTCTAGCAACTTGCAATTGTATGGGCCGTTCAATTTATCATGACGTTCTATCAGTTCTCTCACTCAGCACGCTTGGACAACAACCGTTGTTGTCAACCGTCCCGCCGAGTGCACCGACGTTGTCTATCGACTTATTCCTTGCACTTAAGTATCCCTTTAACTTTAACCGGCTTTATCCCGTGGGAGAAAAAATACGAGCTATGGTGCGCTTCACCTAGTCACCGCTAAGTTGGAACAAGCGCAAAATCGGTCAGTGAGAAGTTTTTTGCGGTAGTCAGGGGAGCTGCTCAGAGTATCAAACCTCATATATTCAAGTAAAATTGTATCAAATAATGTCAGGATACACTAAAAAATATAGCACGTAGTCTGTAAAACACAACTTTCAACCATAAGCATCCAAATGGCCTGTAAAAAGAAGTGCAATGCCAAATTTGCAAAGAAGCTGGCGGAGAAGCCAGTTGAGATTTCAGGCTCAAGTGACTCTGAAGTCTGCCGCTGGGATGGGGGTGTCAACCACAACCCGAAAATGGAAAAACACCGCATGCATCGTTGGATGGATGCTTACAGGGGAGAATTGGGGGCAAAGGATGCACAGTTCCAGGTCCGTAAATTCAGCTTGAGGACATATAAATCACATTGTCGCATCTCAGAAAGACTGGCGCAGCTATATGATCAGTAGTTTATCATCTTTATCTTATCATATCATTACCATATCTAGCTACCCCTAACTACAAATTATCCGTATATGGCAAGTGCACGTGATGACGCAAAATCGATGCGACTTAAAAAAATAACTCCCTCAGTTTTGAAGCTACCAAAAAATCGGTCTGGGGATCTTTTTCTCCTTGCTATGTAGTGTATTTTGCCCAAAGGAATAGTGAGTTGAGTAGGATTCGATGTCTTCATTTTTCTTGTTCCAACTTAGTGGTGACTAGGTGAAGCGCACCATACAATTGAGTCGGAAGTGTACGTATGTGCAGTCTGACCGTGGGAATATCTTAAAAAACATGATCATATTCGAATAGTGACCGTGAGAGTACCCCTTTAATACAAACGACGGTACATTCTACACTGATCGCCGTACCTCCTTGTTTTGAAATTATCAGATGATTATTCAATTATATTATAGTATACTAAATCACTTCCGGAGACTATGCAGAGCAATCTAGGAAGATTGCGCTGCGAAGATTGTTGCGCGGATATCAAAAAGTGCATAGTGAACGACATACGATACCAATCAAATGAGGCAGCTAATGGTGATCATTGCTTGTTGAAATCTTTACTCGTGGTTTCAGCAATATGCGTGGCCTAGAGGAACATGGAAACCGACCTTTTCCAACGACAGAATATGGAAAATATCGTCTTCATCGTCGCTCGCCATCTTCGTGATCGCACAGTGAGAAACAAGCCCAGACGCGGTGACAACGTGAAATCGACGAGACGAAGTGCAGAGATATCCTGCCGCCGGTCCATAACGTTTGTAGGGATCTGAGGCAGCTTCCACGGGTTGTAAAAGAGCGTATGGCTAGAAAAACACCAGGTTCAGAATAGAACTGCGCGATATGGTCAATCTGGCCTGCTTGAGGCTCGGCTGACGGTGTCGGGCGAAACATGACAGAGCTATTTCTCCATTTACTCGATCCTGTCCGACCATAGGGGATCCCTCCAACGTACACGTCGTCGTAGAAGAGTGCATGATCAAAGTCCACAGCCCCAGAGAGAAGTTCGCTTAGAGGCGCTTGATAGCCATCTTCAACTGATACATCACCTGCAAGTCTTGAGCCCAAAGTGTACTCTGCCTCTCCAATCGTGACGCCAAAGCCATGTGCAGCATCGAAGTCATCAACACGATGATAGCCTCTGGCTGGCTCACCGGCGAGTGTTGTGAGTCTGTGCATCATTTCAGTGATATTTCCGTGCTCGTCTTCGTTGGCAAGAAGGGCACGCATATTGGCACTGCGGGCAGAAGCTAGCATAAAGGAGACTTCCATGTCGCCTATGACCACATTATTGAGCGTCATAAAAAGCCTTATCATGGATGTCTTACTTGGTTTCCTGTTTATTTGAGCACGGTGCATAAAGTTGATATAACGTTCGTAGTAGGGGGCGCTATGAGCGTGGACGGGCCCAAACCACTCGAGCATCGTGCCAACGTGCAATGCAGCATGCTGATGTGGCTTTATTCCTTCGTCTTTATAAAGCTTCTGGGCTTCGACCATGTATCGATGCATATATGTGGTATATGATTCGACATCTCCAGGAGATGTGGTTCGCATATTGGCGACGCGAACGGCGTTGATGAGATCCATGAAATTTGCCAGCAGTGCTTTCATCCTATCGTTGGCGTTTGTGCCATAATCGTACAAGGGTGATCGGTAAATGAATGGTGCATAAAACGCGTGTCTGGTCTGCAGATAATTCGGAGGTAGTTGACCATTCGCGAGATACACTGCAGACCCAACTCGGGAGTTGAGTATTATGCATATCCGTCCAGATTTCTTGCATTACGTCCTTTCCTAGTACGATACGACGGTGTTGACGCTGGCGCTGACTCTCATTAGTGTTCATGTTCTGTATATGCATTTTTAAAGTAGCGAATGCCGTATCATCGGCGGCAATCTGAGTGCAACGAATCATAAGCATGGCGAGAGATTGATTGATTGCTTGGATCAAACCTTGCGCACAATAACCTCTGCTAGCATCGCCTTTCTTGTTCGTGGCGCAAGTTCAGATGTTTCAATGTTTAACAACCGGCAACACGCTTCTAGCCCAGTAGCCGTTACCCCACGAGCTCGGTGTAGGCCATCCCATTTATCGTCGTCAGCACCGCAGGATATGATAGCTTTCGCCGCTAGGCGAATTGCTTTGATATTCAGATTGGTAGCTTCATCCGCGGACTGGCTGGAAATCGATGGCTCTCGAGATCCCTCACGGAGAGTTTTTGATAAGGTTTCTTGCCCGAGGCAATTAAGCTACGCACATGAGCCGCGGCTACTCTCCTTGACGCTGGAAAATGAACGCACCTTGCCACGTAATCCTTGTGCCAACAACATCTTCATAGTCACCTCTTTTATGTCAGTGGGATCGATGTCGAGGAGTTGACATATGGTCTCAAATACAGGTACAGTAATACCTGCTCTCTGCGAAATCTCGTCAGCCCTGTTCTGTTCGATGGAAGTCTCAATGATTTTGAGGGCTGCGTAGAGCTTGGTGGCGGCGGCTGCAGCAGCCAGCGGCAGCAGCGTCAACATCAACGTCAACAACAGCGTCAGCATCAACGTCAACATAAGCATTATCATCATCAGTATCGGCATCAGCGTCAGCGTCATCGCCGATAGCAGTGCCACCGATGGTCTCTGAGCAAAAGGCAATAACGTCCGGATCCTCCTCGTTCTGCCGCTAGAAAATAGTTCAGGTTGTGGTTGAATCCTAGAGAAATAAGACGTGCCCAACGCGCTATATTCTTCGCCAAAATCCACCTTGTACCAAGGACCACTTTGCTGGTTTCGCCCGTTATGCTGAGTTCGCTGGATATGACGTATAGAACCGACCGGTGATAATCAAGAAGCTTGTAGAGTAGATCGAGCTCGTTTGCCAAGATCAAACGTTTGCATTGATTGACGTCTGCAGGCTTAACGTCGTGACGCTTGATAACTTTGGCGGGCCCTGATCCATCTCCTCCTTGTTTAGTCGTGAGGTTCAAGCGAAATAGATTTCGTATATGATGCTTCAATAAGTTGATGTCTAGAGCGTGCATCGTGTCTATCACGATAAACTTGACTGGGTCCCCAATATTGCAGCTCGAGTAGGGGAGTCCAGCGTAGACCAAAGGCCTCAAATATTGCGGTCCTGTCGTCGGCCGACCTTGCGGATTTCCACAACTCTGCGATACGCCGCACGTGTTGTGCGTCGCGCATAATCCATTCTTTTATATCGAGAATGTCGATGTCGTCAACGTCAAGGTCGCACGTCGTGCAGAAATAGTGGGCATTTACAGTTCCGGGAAGACCTGCCACCTGGCGAGCACCGAGCATGTCGCAGATGAGGGGGACAAGTAGAGCTTTCATGGTCCTCCCAGAACAAACATCTGCGCGTGCGTGTGAAGAAGACACCCGGCGACCAGAACGGCTTGAATTCATTGACAAGTAGCTGTATATATGGGTTGATATGATGAGTGTCCGGCTTATGCGGACCAGCGATGACGCCTACGAGATAGATATTCTCAGGGAGATAGCGTAAATGAGGCGGGAAGTTGTAACAAATGACCCATATTCCAGTAGAGGAGTAGCTTTTTTTGCCTGGTTTCATCCCGATTGGCTCGAATGAGTCGACGGAGAATCCAAACACCAGACGGCCCTCTCCTTTCCCCTCTAGAAAAGGAAGTCCGTCGCAATCTTTTAGCTCCTTGAATACGGCCGCCAGCCAGATGTCGGTTATAGGATGTGTTCCGTCGTTGTCTAAGCTGGTAGGATAAGCGTCGAGGATGTCCTCTACACCTTTCCTCGACAACAAACGCCCCAGCCAATGCTTGAAGTCTTGATGCAAATATTTAATTTGCGGCATGAATCTGGAACGTAGCCCAGTCGTCACTTCTTTGAATAACGGTGTGCCACAAACCGGGCTCGTTTCGGTCTCGTGATGCGTGCAAGATCGGGCTCCACCATCACTTCGGTCGTATGGGTAGAGTGCGTAACACGTCGGGCAGCTTACATAGGCATGGACTACGGGATCTAGATGCAAAGCAGAAATTACAGTCTTGGGGTCTTTCGGAAGGTTGTCTAGTGCTGATGCCGCTGGAGTGCCATTGAATTCAAGAATATCTTTCAGGCCGGCCAGATGTACCTGGAGTGCTCGTCGTGGCCCGAAATACAATGTGTGTAGGGTGGCCGATAGAAGATACGCTGCCCTGTTTGTAGGTTCCTGAGGACCCATTGGTTGAAAGTATACATCTGCGCGCTGTTAACTTCCCATTTCGCTTGCTATATAGAACTGACACTTGCCTGTGTGAACAATATTCTCTCGATCTGATGTGTCACCGCGTTGAGCGTGCTGTACCGTCCAATGAAGTGTTTTTTCATTATTCAGTCGATAGTGTGCGGCTTCCAGAAGGGCAATGACAGACGTGCGTTCTCTCGATGGCCTCATGTTTACGGCAGTAGACATGAGATAGGATAGTCGATACTCTAAGTGTAAAAAGGGGACGTTGGAATGCGACGCCTCTTTAAAGCGTGATCGCCTTCATTGGGTTTCTGCCAGTCCATGCCAGGGTTCTCAAGGCCGTCCTTCGGATCCTACGAAATACAGAGGGTGGATAAGGGGGGCAACAGGATGTTGATAAACCATAGCTAGCTCCATCTCGACTAATCTCGCCCAATGCCTTCTTTCCTGAAGCCTTGATAGAGGCTTCAAGCTTGTCGAAAGGCGATTGGGTGCAACAGGCCCACTCGAACTTTTGTACAGTGCTGCCATTCGCCGATCGTCTCGAGTGTGGTTATGCTTGGTCCCTCTTGTAACGTGCCTCCCTTTACCGATGCGAGTCTGAGTGTCCGGATCCCATACCGTGCAATGAGTTCGACATTTGCAGACAACAATCCGCTGCGAGCGACCCATTGATGGAGAATTAGGTGTCTATACTCAATATCGATCTAGCTCAATTTATAATCATATTGATCCTCGTGTTGATAACAGAAGCTGATGGTACGGGATATATACATGTACACGTGTACATATGTTCTGTATACGCCATGAGTACATAGCTATAGCATGTATATAGTCGAGATAGTTTAGCTAGCGGATTTACCATCATTTAAACGTGACAATCGCTCCCGTTCCTCCCGGGCTGCGGCAAGGGCTTGCTCAAGTAGATCGAGTTTGAGACCCTTGGGCTTTACGTTCATACTCTTTAAAAATTCCTTCAATTTCGCCACTGTCATTTCATTAATGTCGTAGTCAGACGGCGGCGATGCAGATGCTTCAAATTTGGACGGCGGTGCAGCTGACTGAGACAACTTCCGCGGTCTTAAAGGACGTTTCAACGGTGTGTCAGGCAATCTACAGGCATGACCAATCAACAGCTTTCCAAGTGTGATTGAAACCCTACCTTCCATCATCGGATGCGTCAAACTCAATTACATTGGCTTCCGCCTGGACACCAGAAGTAGTTGCTTCGTCTACGTTTACATCGATCCATGGGGATCCGTGAGAGCCCTGCACCTATGGATAGAGATTGGTAAGTCAATGGACAGGTGCGATGTCGTTGGCGGATCTCACGGGTTGAAGTTTCATCTTTGAGGCGGGCATTTTTCGTCTGTTAGCGTTTTGACTTCTTTGGCGCTGGCAGTGAGACGTGATTTATAGTCACGGATCTGGGGATCATCAATGCAATTGTTGGGCTAAAGAATGAATACAACAGACCTGAGACCGCGAGTCCCCCAGAGCCTCTTCCAATGACTTGACCTTCAGTGTTGTCAATGGTGTGCGGACCATCAAAGCGAACAAATTGGGAGACAAACTTGGCTAATATAGAGTTGAATGTCAGTTTCTGCCTGCTCCAACTTCTTGTTTAACCTTGTGGCCTACGAGGATATTGATATTGCCTTGGTAACGAGAGAGACAGATAATATTAATTGAAAACAGACCTCTGTCTTCGCTTCGTCCCGTGCTTTCCGCACGTCTTCGATCTAGCGACAGGCTTTTTTTATAACTGACCATTCGAAGGAAACCGTCGCACCTTCTGATCATACTCTGACAAGTCTTCTGCATAGCTATCGACGGTGGCCGTCAGGTCCTTGCACTATTCGAGCGGATGTTCATAGCAATGCGATCTAAACAACTAATGAAAGTCCTACCTGCTGCTCCAGATCGGCACGTATCTCTCGCATATTGCTCAACTTGAGGAGACATTGGTAGAGAGCACTAGGTGAGAAGACTTAGGACGTACCGTATTCACCAGTTCGTCATTTCTGCCCTTCAGAAATTTCCTTTCAACGCTTAGCCTTGTGGATTCCTCGACCATCGCTTTCGATGCCTCTGCCTGTGGCATACATAGTTTTTCAAATGGTAGTTCGTGAAAATAAATAGCATCATATACCTTTGCGAGCCGAGTAGAAGTCGACTCTTCGCTAATAACTTCCGTGGCAGCATCTGTGCGTAGACGGTCGTTCTTTGGCCCTTATGATTTAGTGCGTTGTGGGATGGCAAGGTCGTTGTTTACCTCTCCTTCGGATGCATCAAGGGAAAGGCTTTTCGCGTCTAGCTCTGCGACCTTCCGCTTTATCTGTTTAATATACTCGAAATCTTGCTCATTTTGTACCCGGTATGGGATTACCTCTGATTCTAGCTGATCGACCTGGAGAGAGTGAGTGAAAAAACGAGCATGTCGAATATGACTTACTTTGTTTTTGTCCGATAGCTGAGTGACAAGCGTAAGAACGGATAGGAGGGCAGCAAGGTCCATTACTGAGGGCATCTTGACGCGTACGATCCACTGAATATTCATAGATGAATCTCTCTCTATATATATATATGGAAAATCTGATCACATGGCATACGTATACACAAAGGCATCTAACTGATCCTAAGGTCGTGTTTGTACAACAAAGGGAAGGATATATGAAAAGTTCCCGATATGAACAAGGACTTGGCGCGATCAATCCTCAATCACTCCGAGTTTTTTTCGTATCAGCTCGCTTCTGAGCTTCCCGTTGAGATTCCCGTTCCTTCTTTGACTGACTGTGTCTTGCGAGCTTGCGTTTCTGCGACTCAGAAAGGATCCAGGTTGGCTTGCCTTGATTCTTGGATAAGAAGTGGTCAAACATGGGGCTTGACTTTACGTGACAATCAGGATGAGGGATGCGGGCGGCGTCCAAGTCATCGATCCAATCTCTGATAATGTCTTCCCAGTCTTTCTTGCGGTGCCAGACACGCTGGGTATTGCTATCAGCGGACATTGCCGAGTCTTCATAACGAAGGATAAATGTGTCACCGGGGTGGGTCGTCCACACTGAGGGTATCAAAGGGACTGGGCTCTCCAGGCTCTTGATTAACGAAAGGTTGTCGGAGGAAGCGGTGATACAACGGAGTCTGTGCAATTTTTGGGGTGTGGGTGTGATCTTGCGTTACCACGTTCCACGTGCAGTTGCGATAGGTGCAGCTGCTCGTGGAATCCACCTTGGACACTGACACTAAGATTTCTTCTAAGGTGAGAGGCGCGCTTTCGGAGGGTTTGTTCCTTTGTACACGCAATCAGAGGATGCGATTAAAAAAATCAAAAAAGAACATACTTTGATTGTCCGTCCCGGGGTCGATGAGAGTGGCGCGCGCGCGAGAGGTTCCCTCCTTTGTACACGCAATCGATCAGATTAAGCAATGGGAATGGATATACATATGAACTGTACTTTTTTGGCGGTTTGTCTGTCGAGGTAGAGACTCTCTCAATCTTGACACGGACCGATATAGGTTTGCGTGCTTCCGAGTTTGAATGCTTCGAAGATGAGGCCTGGTTTGAAGATGAGGCCTGGTTTGAGGACGAGCCTTGGATCGGCGCGGTAGCACTTAAAATTCATTAGTTGTAATAAATAAGGTACGTAGAAAGGCGATACCGTATACCTTTGTGCGGAGGCATTGGATCCATGCTGAGAAATCGAAGGAGCGTCAGAAACGGGACTTATATTAGGTATGAATCAGTATAAGGTCATGAACGACGAAAATCCGAAAACTAACGGAGGGACACCTAAAGCCACTTGCCCATCGATGATGCACGCAAGATGATCAGGCTTTGCGGAGAACACTGCTGAGTGTTTCGAGAGGATGGCGGAAGCAGTAGCGATGAAGTCGTCGCGATGGAAAGTTGAATGCAGCTGGGACAGTGTGTCCGCCAACTGTTCCATGGCCAGTTGTCCCGCACCGGGATTAGTAGAATAATCAGAGAGCAGATGCAGTATGATTCTTCGAGTGTCGTTGTCAATCAAGCCGCTAGTTGCCGCCGCCTTGCCTTTGGATTCTCTGCGGTAAGTCGTCGTATCATTGGGCTCCGATTTACGGAAATTCGTCGTTAAAATCTAAGTTATCACGTATATGTTAGGACAGTGATCAATGGGTAATCATGGTCTACTGACGCTCGGCCTGTCGACGGCTGGGCTGCTGAGCCTATAATGGCTTTTGTGAACACTGGATGTAGACATGTTGATGAGGTGGGATATCCGAGTTAACTGAGTGTTGATGCAGCTACGTATACGTATAATACATATGCATGGTCTATACTATCGACCTCCTAATCCGATCACGAAAACGTGCATCAATAGCATCTTGATTGAGTCGTGCCTTTGTGGTGTTAACCTTGATCATGAACATGAGGACCCTAATAATCAAGGCTATGTAGATAGATCTTGCTTCCCATCGACCATTCCATTGCTGTCAGCCGTGACACTGCAGGTTTGAAATGTACCTGTGGAGCGGCCACAATCGTGTACCGTTCTCCTTATATAGCTAGCTGATTTCTTTGTCCGAATTTGAAGGTTTTTTGCTTCGAGGAAATACAAATGTGGTTACATATATGGCATGGATCAAAACCCGCACCCAACCGGGGTGCATGACCATAGGACCCTTGATAATACAGCTAAAGGCATGATCCCATATCGTACACATTGGGGCACCCGAAGGGCGCCCGGCCTGAGGCGTTTCGTACACTTCGGGGTCAAAATTGGACGAAAACCAAGGTCCAAATTTCGTACATCTGGGCAAATTTGAGACAGGGCTGATCCGGGTTCGTACACTCAAAGGTCGGGCGGGCCTATGTTCAGTGTTTGCTCGGTGTTCTTCATGAATTAGCAACATATCCAACTGATTAGATTATAGCACATATCACACATTGAACGGGCTTCAAATCTGGAACATGAACATGCCAGTGTATATAATCCGGAAGGTGTCTGATAATCTATTTCGTGCACTGCAAGCCAACGTCTGTACACGCCTGAGTGGGGCCTGGACCCATTTTTGTGCTTTTCAGACTGTTTTGAGGCCTTTTTCAGAGGCCTGAACCGATTTTCAGACATTTAGGACAATTTTATGAGTTAATACTAAGGCCTGAGCCCGAATTCATACACTTTGGTAGGCCCGAAGGGCCTCCTCCGAAAATCGTACATATTACCGCCAACTTTGGCTAGGTTTGAGCCGATTCATACACTTCCAGGTCAAATCTGTGAGTACACTTTGGCCAGCCTGGGGATCATGCCTTTTGCGGCATTATCAAGGGTCCTATGACCATGCGCATCGCATTGCACGCACGCACGCGTAAGCGCATGCAATTGCAACCTATAGCTACACGTAGCCACAACATACAATGTCATCGACCAATGCGGCATCAACAATATTGATGTCTTGTATTTCAAGAAAAACAACCTAATATTACAATGCACCGTGCAGTTTTAAACATGTTGACGCTAAAATGATTATCTCTTCTTTCACTAGGGATCGCCTAGCGGTGCTAAAATACCTTGCATTTGGGCTGGTGATGAAATTTACAGTAAAAGCACCTCGTCGCTTGACCTGCGGTCGAGCTCACTCAGTGGAAGAGGGCAATGAGAATTTAGTGCAATACAAGGAAAAATACGTATGACTGGCTACAAACATTTAGGGTACGGATCCGGAGCCATATACCACAGAGGCAGCTGTGCCTGTTAAGAATCCAGACGAATTAATCAATGGGCGGGTTCCGGGGGGGTGACCCATGGCCAGCTGCTTTCCAAGCAAGGTAATGTCTACTTAGACTATGTGTCGCGTTTAACACATGCCGACTGAACCGAGGTCGCATGATTTATAAGGAAATTTATTCTACCGCACGTACTATTAGTCTGTGTATGTATATTTATGAGTGGTAAATCTGTCAAAGTCGATATGTGAATGCCATGAAGTCAGTTGTGTCAGTCGTTCTTTCGTATTTACAAGGGTCTTCTACCATATCGACCGTCCCTCCAGCATCAGCGACACAAAATCTCAATATAGGACACCCTGCGCGACGCCGGCCGCCTAGGATGGCCTTTAATAAGGTATCAGTACTTGGAGTAGTGCTACGGAAGAGGAATCGTAAGCTCAGAAAATAATGTGCTACCTGGCGAAGGGCGAAGATTACTTACACCTCGAGTGCGAGCGTTGTTAACAATGGGAAGAGGGTTCGTCTCCCCTCAACGATCAAGAGTTCTGCTAGCAGATCACTTGGGTAGCTGAGTCTAACCTCCGTCACGTAGTCGAAGGAGTACAGGAAGCCGACCCAGGCCTTGGAGCACATGAAATCGCCATGAATAAGGTTCAATTTGGTGATTTGTTGGAATGGGAGTGCCGACATGACCGATATAAACTCGGATAGTTCGTCAATCCGAAATTGGAAGTGCAGGGGTACCATCCAGAAGCCAACATCGCCGGCATTCACAGGGACCGATGAATCGTGTACGACTTCCAACTCGTCTATTAAAGGACGCTTGAAAGGGTCTGCCATACAACTGCGAGCAAAGCTTAGGACCGACTCCGGGGGCGATCCGGAATACAGCAAACCAAGGTAGCAATCGCCTGGGAAGGAGAACGACGCTAGTATCTCGCCTATTGCTGGGCAAGAGGTGTTGATGTCCAGGAAGCGCAGCTGCGTCGCGATCGGTGGGTGCAGGAGCACAATCGTGCTGTTCTGATCGTGAGGTGATGTGGCCCATGTCAGCCAGCATGCTTGGAGCTGGAGGTCGGCGACCAGAGATGACAGAATGACCTCTGTGGTGGTCTGGACGATGTCCAGCTTCAGAACCATCAAATTCGGAAGGAGTGGGATGCTTTCGACCATGATGAAGTTGGTCAAAGTGATCGTTGTGATAGTATGTAGCGAGTTCATCACAAATAGCCCCCTAGGTAGTGGCCCTGGTGTTCTCTTCATACCCAACTCGAGGCGTTTCAGATTTGTTAGGAATCGGGGGTTCAACTTAACTCGCATCTCCACCACCACTTCATGATTTCTAAACGTCGCTTGTATGGCTTCAACCCGGTCCAACGAAAGGTATAGACACGAGGGAATCGTGACGGTGTGAAGGGCGTGTGTGCAGATAAGATCAAGGTTGTGATAACCAGCTCGTTTGACATGTGTCGCCTTTTTGGTTTCCGGCCAGGAAAGATCGACAATCGACCATAGCTCTCCACAACTAAGCGCTACTCTCCTCCATTGATAGGAAACCTGGGTGACAATCAACCACGGCTGCTGCCCCGAACCACCTCCCGTGGAGGCAAAGAGCGTCATCAAGCAGATAAAAATATGCCTGAGCATTTCGTCTGGTAAGTTGGCGCTCGGCATCAAGATTTTGGGTCTAAATGGCGTTGATGAGTGAGAGGAGATACCGGTGTTGATGTCGTGAGAAGAGGGGAGTATCTGAGCAGTATATGTACCAGCAGGCAGCGCAATGGCGGGTGGCTCAGCAGTCCTGCTCGGATATTGATGGCTAAGCCTTTGAATTGCTCAAAGGCCTCATTGCAACGAGCAATCGATATCTCTATATCTCTATATGTTATCTCTATACTTTACAGCTCATTGCAAAATCGTAGACACGCCCCAGAAAATTAGTGAAAGTTCATTGGCATACCAAACATGGAAATTTAATGATAGCCATGCGGGACTCTCCGAGGCGACCCCGTTCTCGACATAACCAACGTCCACACGATCTAACCAGCCTCCCACCAAGAACTTGACTATATTATCATTCCCTACAGTGCCCAGTACATTCAATACGCTTACAATGCTGACACTTGTTACGGCATGCCTTTCTAGGCCGCCCTCCTTTGCACTCTGGGAATTCTTTGCCGCATTTCAGACACGAAGGTTCTTTCTTCCGCCGTTTGCGGGGTAAGTCGGGTAAGAAGGGGCTACTCGGTTGAAAATAGGTGCCATTGAGAACAGGATCACTCCCATGAGCGATGGTGGATGAAAGGATGGTAGAACTTGCGGCAAAATGGGCGAGGGGCATGCATATGCTCTTCAGGTCGCCTGTCGCTCGCAGAATATCTCTTGGCTCTTTGTCGAAGTCTGTCGCGCTGAGGACCATATCGTTGATTTCCTCTGAATCACCTGGTGTACCGGTACCGGAGGCCTTGGTTTCCTCTGAGTTAACTGGCCACATGGGTGTATCGGAGTCCGTCGCGGTGAAGATCAGATCATTGGCTTCCTCTGAGTCAAGCGCTGTACCGGAGGCCGTCGCGGTGAGATCATTGGCTTCCTTTTGATCTGTGTCAACCGATGTACAGGAGGCCGTCACGGTAAGGACCGGATCGTTGGTCTCCTCTGGGTCTGCCGAGGACAGATCAATATTAATCTGCAATTCTGACAGTTGTATGCCGTCATCGGAGGGTGGCGCTCTAGTCAAAAAAAACTTTGAGTACAGTTAGCAGCGGGAAGTTAAACACCTACTTCCGCTTGAGATTGGTAGATGAAGGGGATAACAAGTCGTCCATGGCCGTGACTGACATCCATGCGTACAGCAAGAGCCACGTAAATTCCAAGCATTCGTGTATCGTCTCGCAATTGCGGAAGGCCGTTGCTACCTGAGCACATCGTTCCAAGCTCTGAGGAGACACAAAATCAACTGCAATTTTGATGCAGGACGTGATGTTGGACACCTGGGGACATATATATCATAAATAAGAAAGAAGGGAGAAGAAATGCATACCTGGTGGGCACACCCTGCTGGAATGAAGACACAGTCACCTTGATTTTGCTCGAACGTGAATGGTTTAATGCCTTTGGTTTCCAAGACGTCCAGCAACTCGGGCGTCACATACAGCTGATGCGAATTAATGGGGTCGGCGAAGTCGCAATGATGTTTCAAAATTTGTCGGATCGCATCTGCGTCTTCGCTACGGAAAATGTGCCACAAGGCCCTGCCAGATGCCATGATGTTTACAGCGTCTGCCATATCCATATGCAAACGAGTACTGCCGTGGTGGTGGTTGTCATGCTTACTCGCAGTTGCAGCGTAGACCTTCGGACCTATATACGCATTTGCTATCAGTCATCTTCATGTTTCCAAGAATCTGATTACACATTACCGATGTCCGGTCTGCAATCGTATTCCAATGGATACATGGCCGCCAGGTTTAGTGGACCATCGTCGTAGGTGTACATCGGGACGGGGAGAGCACTTTTGAAATCACGAGCTAATATCGGTGATTTATCTTTGAATAGCATGTCTTCTGGATAATCCTACATATAGGCTGTAATGAAGGCGTAGGTAGACGATGAAGGCGTAGGTAGACTCACCTTGAGCTTCAAGGAAGGCCCATCTACCGTCTTTGATTTCCCCAAGTTCTGCAAGAATGTATTTACTGTCGTTCTCGTTACACGATTTGTTTCGCAGTCGACGATGTCACAAGCGTCGTCTCCGAGAAAAGAAGAGAGCCCCGTTGGAGACCAGTCGTACAATAGTCCAGGCGCTCCACGAACCATCAATGGCAAGCCCTGGGACCAGATGATCTCGAAATCGTCTTGGGAGCATTCACCCTCTATGACATGGATGCCGCTCTCCATAGTAATCCGAGCGGTATTAATCACCTTCGCCAGCGGGGCACTACCTGCAGAGGTTTCGAGGCGATTTCGTGGCATGCATCTTAAGTCCTGGCGCAGACGTCGAAGGTCGGGAATGGACATCATCGATGCAAGCACCATTGGGAAGCGCTCGCAGCGATCATCGCATAGCGGACTAGACGAGTGGCATGTCAAGCAGCACATTGCGCCGCAAAGCTGGCAAATCCAAGCTACTAGCCCCATAGTCCACTCACAGCGATCTACCACTTAACATAAGAATCATGACAATCCCATGAACCTGACGCAGCATACCACATGTAATCGCCATGCTCAAGGACTTCTGTATTGGGACTATGGATTCCTCGGTCGAGTGCTCCTTAATAGCCTCCAGCGCCTGTGAGACTACTGGAAGTAAAAGTGGAGCAATTGCAGACTATATGTGGTCAGTGACAACGAACTCGACATCGAAGTGAACCCACTTTCATCATGCCGATGTGCTGACGGGTCATTCGAGGGTTGAAAATGTGAGGGAAGTCAACGTCAGGTCGCGTGCTTGCGGATAGATACCAATTAGTAAAATTCCCTCCCCTCAGGTCGGGGAGGCATAGCGAGTCCCTCGCGATCCTTCTTGTCCCTAGGGTGAAATGAGATTGAGATCGCAGCCTGCATAGAAATCGGGCAAACCTTTGAATCGACATAAATCTGGGTGAGCGCCCGCTCGACATTCCAGGCACTTGGGAAGGGTTTTTTTTTTGCTTTGAGTTTGCGGGAAACTGGGCACAAGGGCAATCTTGAAGGATCCATACGTCCGCTTGGGAGTCTTCTTCGAAGTCAGTTAAGTCAGACAAAATATCTCCGTCGTCCAGCATCTGTGAAACTTTGTAGTAAGGACTACACGGCCAAGATGAAACTAAGTGACTGACTATAACTAAGTGACTGACTATATATGATACTACTAGACCTATGTGTTACGCACGATAGAAGTTTGCGAAGGAGGAAAATGTCAAAGGAGATTGCGGCACAAAACGAGATTTTACAGGCACAAGTTTGAAGATATTTGTATCAGAGAGGACTGTTCTTTTTAAGCTTGCTACATGACGGAACTCGAACCCACTTCCAATTTCAACCGTCAAACTCTGACATTGGCACTGAAGCTATTTTACATCCATTTGTACCTGTTAAGATATGCATCACATTAATGTGCGTTGACCGTTACATGCATGTGTGTATAATTAGATATAATTATAATCGGGTGTCTAATAGACTGGTAGTTTAATGCAAGAGGCGAAAAAACTTCTGCCGTGTTACCCCGAGTCTTTTTGGGCGAGACCGACGCGGGGGATGCCGACTGAGCAAGTCACATGATTTACGATAAGATCAGATCCCCTTGCTTAAGACGGTCAAACAAAATGTTCCTCATTGTTATGCCCTGTTTGCTTATTTTCTTTACAAGCCATTAACGTTTAACCTTGCCGCTGCGAGAATAGACGCCTAACCCCTGTTTTCTGGTAATGATGCCTTTTGTGTCGCCGGCGATGGGGACAATTCAACGACATTGGATGTGAGAAGGCGAGCCACGGGTCGTAAAATAGTTTTTCAGTATGGGGAAGTCGGCTATGGATGCGTTAATCATTGAAGAAAAGGGATTGTCCTGGTATTTTGTGACAATAATATAGCCTCGCCAGGCTGATCTCTCCTTGAACGTAGTTCCTTGAATCTCGCGGAGGAGCCTGTTGGGAAGAATATAATGTAGGGGTGGGTGAACTTGCGGTTCATGCCATTCCAACGCCTCCACCAGCTGAAAGAATTCACGTTATCCAAGTAATAACAACTTTAATTTCAAGAGGCAAGCAGACAACTGTTAATCGGTGGCCAGTTGCCAAATCGTCATTCTGTTAGCAAACCACAACGACATCGTCTCGGAACTCACACACACGTGCCTCTATTCAAAACGCAGCAAACTACATATACGCCATCTATCCCGAGCTCATCTTTCACCACATCCATAGCTCACACGCGAGCACCTTTACTCAAATCGCAGCAAATGACACACACGCCTACCTTTCTCGATTTGCGGCAATGACCTCTCCTGACTACACCCTCGCATCTATAACGATTATCACCTACCCAAATCGATTTCAGCTACCAAGTGACGGAGCTCTCCATCATATCCCAATTATACTCGAAGAAACTAGACAAACGAGCGGGCGTTGTGCAGACCACCGAGGACGCGCTGACCTCCGCGACGGTTAAGAACGATATGGCTGATACTCTCAGCTATGCCGTCCAAAGTTTATCTCGCTGGGTCACCGTCTAAGTACATTTACAGGCGTAGGCGAGGCCCTCACAAGAGCTGGCAGGGGGATCAAAATCATATCACCGTGAGAGGTTATTTGGGTGATGATCATGCAATAATAGCGCATCTGTACCTCGACCTACACGATCAATTCGGACATGTCGCATACACGGACGGCAAGCCCATTGACGCGGATTTGACCTGCGTGTGAAGGAGCGTATCTAGCATATTTTTGGACCCACTTTTCGAACTGATCCAGCGACGCATTAGCCGTTTGGACTAATTCTTTTGGACAGTATATACACTTACAGCGCTTTGAGTACAAAAGATACTTGATTATCGTACATACAAAATCTACTACGTTGAACATACATTACATACTTAGCACAAGCGTAACATCGGTACACTGTAGGAAATCAATACTTATCACAAACGTACCATCAGTATACTGTAGGGAACTTTAGATAGTTACAAATGATGTACGTAGTATAACATGGCAATATTACAATTTCTGAGCGCACTCCCAAGGCCGGCGGCCGGCGGCGACGCGCACATGAACAACATGGATTTTTTTGGGAAGGAGAAGAACTGCCGTCAATAGAGGCTGGGTATGATTCGCAGGCAATATCACAAATAATGCATCATGATGGTAATAAACCTATTATAAATAAGAGGTAGTGATGAATATAGGCGCAGGACGGTAGTACTTAAAAGGAATGATTGTATCTGCTGTTTTTGCTTGCGAGGAAGCGGCAGGACTTGGGTAGATGGCGTCGTCGAGATCGACGTTTTGACTCTCTTACGCATCAATCCCAGTCCGTGCCTTCTTTGAGGGAATACTCGCGGTTGATGGTGAGCTTTGTCGCTTCGTCAACGGAGACTTTGAGTCACAGTGATAGTGTGCTAAATAAACCCAATAATGAGGAAGGGAATTGCTGAGTATACGCGCGTGCACCAGCCTTAGCTTCAGTCCCGCCCTCAATCCCACATTTTCGAGCAAACTATGCACAACTTCGATGTTAAGCTCGCACGGAGTCGTGAAGCGACTTGGGACACTTGTTTAAAATGTCTTACATATAGTTCCTGCTACGTACGCGAACATGATGGTAAGAAAGCAGAAAAGAAAAACCCGCGTCACAGCCGACGGTGTGATGGGCCAAAGTGACCCGGCGATAGCCGACTTCAAAAGTCACATGAGTTGTAGATAACAGACTTCCCGATATAGATATTGAGGATAATCAAAATACCATCGCCGAGGGAAGCCTGAAGATAAGATGAAGGAAAATCAGGATACCATCAGGATAACCTCGACGAGGGTATCCTGATGGTAATAGGATTATCTTCAGCCAATCATCTGGCGTGGAAATCAGAAGGTATTCTGATTTCCATCGTCGATGGTAATTAGAAGATAACCGGAAGATATTTAGATTACTATTTTCAATAACTTCTGGCTGCCATCGCAGATGGTATTTTGATTATCCCCAATGGAGTAAATGAGAATATATTGTAATTGTTATTTACATTTACATCTTAATACCACTGGTGATGGAAACAAGAAATTATTTATATTAATCTACAAGCTAGCTTCTGGATTCCCTCGGTGAGGTTATGGGCTTATGCCCGCAGTGTGAGGCCTATCTTATTGTCAATCAAAAGATCAAGGCATCACGTGAAGTTGCTTGCTTACGTTTGACATCTCCACGTCGATTACTCGTTCATAGCCACGAGGTCCTCTCTCTGTGGTCTGGGGAGGAGTCTCGATATAGCCGATATCCTGGACCGCCAAGGGTGCGTCAGGAGTCGTTAGATATCCGTAACTGCGGGGCTGAAGGATACATCTGAGGGAATCAACGAGGACGAGAGCTCTTGGTGTCGCTGTAGCTAGATCACGAACGACCAGCGCTATGGTGATCTGAACATGTAAGTTGCATGTAAGCGATGGATTCTACGAGGCAATTAAATCTGCGGCTTACCTTATGAAGAAGAAATTTGGCTTGACTTCCAGGGAACTCAAGCGGGGATTACGGCGACGACGACATCAAGCACCTCCATCGACCCCATCGTCTGGGGACGAGTACCCCACAACCTTGGATGGCATGTCTGGATGTCTGGGACGTCGCCACAGGGTAACTGAATCACTGGCATCGTAGACAGCATAAAACCCGTGGCTATGTAGCCGAACAGCAGACGACGCAAGGGTGGAGTATAGAGGATATACCCTCCAGCTTCGGCGATCCTTGGTTCATGCTGGGGGTGCGAGCTAAGGAATGCCTCCAGCTCGAACTGGGGAGGTTCGGAGGACGGGCTTGAACTTGATACCGAACGATATGAAGGTCACTTATGCGCAGCAATCATGCCATTAGACGATGGAACTTTAGCGTGCGCGTGAAGCAATTACAATGGATGTGAATATACATCACGCACCCCAGTCCCGCTGGCCTAGCAAGACGGACTTGGCATGAATTGCGACTATACTGTGTTCTCCGGGATTTGTAGTTCGGTGGGTTTGTCTGTGGTCCTTCGATACGAGTGGTGAACTGAGGGATGAACCTAGGGGAACAGGGAAGATAAGATACAAATGACAATGCCGCCGCTAGCACTCCTCCTCTAGCTGAACCTGCACCACTACATCTCCTCTACGAGCGATCAAAATTCCGTTACCGCCTTATATGAATACTGCCCTACCACCGCTCCGGATCTGGGATTCCGAGTCGACACTATCTTCTGTATGGGAGCACCCTTGTCGAAGCCGCAGCGGAAAAGGAGAACGGAAGGAAGGAGTCAAAGGAATTGGGGGTAGATGAGGAATGAGTTGACGGCGGGGATGTTCGTGGAGGTGAAGGGGACTTGCAACGAGCGGGTTTCCCAGCTTAGGCGGATGTCCTGGGTCGCTGGGTCGAGTCTGGGTGGAGTAGCCATGCATTCCCTCTTGTTCTCGACCGTGTTTGGATTATAAGCGAAGGATTCCTCTCTGTGTGACCCCACTCCAAGTCTACCTAAGCTTGCAATATCCCAGAACGAGGTTGCCCGAAGTCTAGGTCTATATAGAGTTGCATTAGTGGACTATGAGAGTGGGGCCATCCTAGCCTCACTGGCATATAGCCAAGTGGTGAAAGAGCGTCAGGATCGATGGTCATTCGCCTTTTGATGAGAAGGGGGCACTAGAGATGGAGAATTCATCCTTGGATTCGCGAGGACTTTTGGTAGAGTGACGCTGGGAAGTCGAGACTCCCACAAGCTAGACGATGGCTGACAAAAGAGAGCCGAGGGCGAACGAAGCGCCTCGGTTGCTCACTGACTACACCAACAACGCGACTGTCCATGGCGCGAAACGAACGCCGTAGCAGGACACGACTAAGGATCATGAGAAGGCGGGAGGAGTGGGGATCAAGGCCCAGGCCACATCTAGCGTAAGGCGCGAGTTTTGAGTGAATCGGAGTACAGAGGTGGCCCACCTTGACGCGATACGAGCCGTCCTCCGAGGAGGCGTCTGCCAGCCTTAGTTTGGGTGCGAGCCGCTTTCGCACAAGTATTGCTCGTTCCCCCCTCCCTCATCAGCTGATCCTGGCAACCACTTTGTCGTCTCATTCCACTCTACCCCTTATCAACATCGAGTTCTACGGTTCTCGGATTGCTCCCCGCGCCGTGGGTGGTGACCGCGGAAATGAGGAAACAGATGGGACGGAATCGTCCTCTCGTATGCGCGGCACGGGCATGGCGGGGCTGAAGGATGGGCAGGCAAAGGAGGCCGCCGGCCATGGGACGGCCGCCAACTTGTCGAGCGTTGGCTGCCGAGAACGAGCGCGTCGAGCCAGCTGCGTCGCCTATTGGAGGAGTCGACTTGTAAGCTGCCAACGAGTCGTTCATGAGACTTTCAGTTGCCTGAGGTCAACGAAAATAAGGACGAGTTAGGGTGGCGTTCATGAGTTGAAGCTTCGGATTGAACGCGCTGAAGAATCAGGCAGAGGTTGCATGGTGGTCAAGCCCCGAATGACGTGGAAAAGCCTTGAGGAGCGCTCTACGTAAATGGCTTGGTCGGGATTACGAGTGGGAAACAACTAACGCACCATGGTACCATCCATCGACACCAGTTTCCAACGAATATGCACCAAAAATCAGCAGCTAGAAACATCATGACCTCGGCGAGACGAACGAGTGAGGTTTGCAGTTCTCTTCCAGTAACGAATGTTTCCAGGCCTGGTGTATAGGTGATTGAGAGCTTCATTGCCGTTCGTCAGCACCCCTTCATGGAACTGGTGTGAGAAGGCACTCCATATCTGCGAGTTTGCCACGTACTTGCATCGCGAAACCCCCCAGTTGACGGAGGGGAAGACTTGACGTGACTCGAAAGAGTGGCGGCCCCCCGCATAAAGAGGGATAAGAGCGTTAATTCAAGGGTCATAAAGGCATTGAGTCGCGGATATCGCAAATGAGGGACGCCACCAAGTCGTCAAGTCGAGTTCATGGACTTTGGGAGTGGTTTGGAAATTGTGACAGTGACGACTAGATAAATTACATCCTCGGGCCGCCGCATCCGGCGCTGCCTCCCAACCCGTTCAAATGCCTCGACCGACCAGCACTCCTTAAGGGCATTAAACATTCCGCAGAAAACCCAACCCAACCCGCGAGGGAACGTCGTCCACCACCGGACATGCATCTCCTTGCTCAGCCACCTGGACATATCCGAACCGCGTGTCGAGTATCGCCGATTCAAGTCCCCTACAACCTCCACAATAGATGATACAGACAACGTCTGGTTAACGGAGACGAAGAACGGAGGACTCGGGGGATTAAGTATGTTCGTCAGTGCGTACATCGTTCCATTGCGATCACTACCGCTTAACTCCTTAAGTGGACGACTTCCTATCCGCAACCGTCGGCCGTCCTTGGCCAGCGTGGATGTGTCCTCTGGGATAAAACTAGTAGTGTCAGACCTCCTCAATGCTTCAGAAGTCCACTAATGGCGTCCCTCGCCTTAATATGCGTCACCGCCAGATTGAAGCTCTCTGCCAACAGTAACCACGATCCCCCGGCCTCGCTCATTATCAGTGAAGACATATCCTTCCATTGCCGATGCAGTAGGGATGCATGCAGCTGATACGCCCTCCCCTTTTCCATATCTCATTCAACATCAGAGCGCACCTCGATCATATATACCCCATACGCCGCTCACGCCGACGCATGCCCTTCCATACCCCTTCGCTGTGGAATGCTAATACAAACGAATCAAGTATCGCGAGGCATATGTGCTGTTGCTCGCAACTTCGAGCATTTCTAAATGGGCAGTTCCGATGAGACTTGTGGGTACATGATGGGAGCGGCTAGAAGAATTCGAAGCCGTCGGGATGAAGCAAAAAGAGGGGACACCCATGCTTACGTCCTCATCATAAAGCTGAAGATTTCTCCTCGCGAGTGGTTGCGGGTTGCGAGGGGGGGTGGAGAGGGAAGGGATAAGACCGCCGTCCGAACAGCCATAGAGCAGAGGGACGGTCAAAAGCGGTTCCATCGTCGGGATACGTCGTTCAGCGCTCAGTCGCTGTCCTAATATTTAGCACTGGAGCTCCTGCGATCTACGAACTGCGCCTAAGCCGTTGTCCACGAATGCCAGTCCGCTTCTGCAGCTCCCAGGAGTCTCGTTGTTACGAAAATGTGCATATATGCGTGCGGTCTGCAAGTCAGCCAGTACCTCGACGGAAAGCAGAGGCACATTCTGTTCCCGACCGTCCTGATCACAGCGAGGCTTCCCAGTTCGTAGCCAGTCGACGGCTCTCTCAATGCGCGCCACCCCTTGTGGAAAGGAGCATATGTGCGCCTTTCCTGGCACCGGGAACCGAGGACAGAGGCAACACTCGACCCTCGAACCCTTCTTTCCTCTCGTCTTCGTGTGCATCATCGTTGAGACGTTGAACGCCTGAAAGTGCACTCTCGTCGTCGGCGAGTGGAGAGGGAGAGGCGGCGGGGAGATGGGGGCAGGGAGCAAAGAGCAAAGAGCGAAGTAGAGCGAAGGTCGCCCGTGCGGGGTACGAACTGCAACTTCTTTTTGCCTTGATTCCCGATTTCAAGGTCCGGTCTCTATCAAGTCATCAGCGAGGTACGATGCATCATCTCACTTTTACGCTAAATTTATACCTTTGCTTCATCCAGTTGACGATCATCCTGAAACTCGTTGCCGATGGCGTCGTAACCGAACGTGTTGCCCTGAAGCTCAAATTTCGAAGTTTGGCAAAGGTTGGCCGTCTCTGTATGTACACCCAAACTGTCCGACTCCTGCCGTTGCTGATCTCCGCCTCCTGCTTCTCCCGCGACGTGACGAGCAGTCTCGTAGGCGGTGTTAACGGTTCGACGTCCCAAACATCTTCATGCGACCTCAGTGAAACGGAGACTTGAAGAATGTTCGAGTAATGTGCAGGAGTAATAGGTCGTCAATGTACCCTGTCTAGCCCGCACCCACGCCGCTGCTCGACTTGGGGTGCCACGGGCTCGAAGCTCTACCGCTCGATGTGCGTCATCTCTTTGGACTCGTTGATCGCGGGTATTGTGGGATACTTAAGAAGGAGTACAAAAGGTCCTTGTCGTAGGAAATTTGGGACGGCTTTCACTTGTATCGAACGGACATACGAGCAATCTTGTTAGCGCGGCGAATGGGCTCGATGCCAATAGCTCAATGCGCAATATCGGACGGTAATGTACGGATCAAACACGTCTGTTGAGATACGTTCCTCCTCCCACTAACCCCCTTCCATTCTTTGCTTCCTTACTCCCGCCCGCTCGTCTTCATTCTCATCTATCATACTAATCGACGCTGCACCACTTTAGCCACAAAGAAGCGAATCAACCTGAAACCAATCGCAACAGGCGGATCACGCGAGGCCAAGCAGGCATAGCTCTACATCACAAACAAAGCCTGATGTACAGCCTCCTTACTCAATAAATAACGACTGATCTCTTTTCGTGTAAGGCCAGGGAATACTCCCGTGTGACATTCGCGGTATGTTCACAGTGAGGCTGTACCTAGGCAGCTACTTATATGTGCCTATTTTCATACAGTACCTTTGTCGCCCCCGCTTCACTGCATTCTCTGAAGACCTCTCGGCTGATATTGTCGACAATGGTGTCGATTGTTGATGCGAAGACAAAGATCGTGTGAGTCCGACGCCAAGCATTTCAAATGTGGAGGCTCAAGCGACGACTGAAGGACGTGCTATCTCTTCTACGTCGAAGGTGATTATTCGAGTTCAGTTTGGCTGTCGATATGGTTCATGTGAGACAAAATATAGCTGTTCAAGTACAGTTGGATTGTACTTGGAGCCAAGGATGCACTGTCTCGTTTCGTCAGCTCGAAGTGTATGGTCTGGGGCGGCGACTGTTTACAAAGAAAGGGTGCCCCCAGGCATTCCGATGGAAGCCGCGCCAAACCAAGTGAGCACCGAGTTGTATTGGTGGCAATTGCAGCCGGGGGTGCTATCGGTTTGTCCAGGCAGTTTTGGGATCAAATCAGCATCGAATATGCCAGAAACGAATGCGAACGCTGTGACCTCGTGGTCAAATTTCATGACGCCATGAGGATGGCAAGGCAGGCAAAATATGACCGACAGGGCAATACCCACCTAAAGATCAAACAGATGTTCTCGTTTGGGAGAAGCACTACCTTGTTCAGAGTGCACAAGGTAAGCACACAGATCATATTGTCTGATGTATCCCGGCGCTGCAAAACCATTTAGCATCAATCCTACTCGGTGCATTTGAGATTCAGTGTCGTTCTTGAATTTTCGAATAGTGCCAACTGTCTGCACTTCATTCAACACGATATGGTATGTAGACGATATAACGCACTCTGGCGTTGGATCTGATTACATCCTCAGTGGAAGTTAGGGTATCAACGCATCGCGCCAGAGCAGAAGGATGGCGAGAGCAAAATCATCGATGACCTGTGTGAAGCTGTTGCCCCTCAGGCTTCCGATTATCAATATGGTGTGCTTGCCAACTTGCAAGTGTGATCGCCATCTCAGACCTTCTTATACAGCGGAGATCAACGCCATCCGGCGATGTCTTTCCGAGTCCCAGTTCTTTGATGAATATCCGGAACCTGAGACGCAAGTGATCTCGATACGGCATCAGGCCCACGCCTCCAATCCACGGCACCTCGCTCGCCGATGTCATCTCATATTACAACTTGCTATCTCGAGCAAAACTCCCGAAGACCCACTAATAATTTCCCAAGTTCATTGGAGTGCGACCGACAGCCCCCTCGCATTTCCATCTCCTTTCAACCCTTTTCAGTATCTCAGCAACCTCCACCTCGGGTTTCCTTTGCCAGTACCTCGCAATCGGAACTGTAATTCTTGGTCTTTCGACTGCCAGGGTCAAGGGAGCCTCACCGTTACTATCTCAGACAGAGAAGTCACATTCTCAGAGAGCGTGAATTGCGTTCCAACCACCAACGGGTTCACAATCAATAGCACACATCGCTCAGTCATTGTCAATCACATCAAGGGTGACGTATTCTTAGGTCCTATCAGCGGCGGTAATGTTGGAGGAACCAACAATACCAACCATAGTGCGTGCTCGATATCCCATACTCTTATCGGTTTACGTACTTACTTAAACTGGTTTTAGACCATTCGTAGGCTACTGTTATCCTTCATATTTTCCCTTACTTGCACTTACTTCCATGATCGTTAGTCGGAGGACTTGGGACAGAGACCAAGACAGGTGAATAAAGAAGATTGCATGTAGCCGCTCTGTAGATTGCACAACGGGGTCACATACTTGCCTTAGATCGCAGACTCATCACCCACGACCACAAACGCGCAAGATGAGCATAATGGTCGCATGGATTCGAATGACGGAGGGGGTGGGGGCTCACCACGGGGAAAGCATGTCGTAGACACAAGCGACCAACCTTTCGCCCATAGGTTTACATATGGGCTATGGCTTGCAAATACACGCCATAATACTCATCAGTGAGCTCACTCAGCCCGTCCAGGTGCATTCGCTTTGGGCACAACGGCGAGAGGTGAGACGAAGCATAAGGGCTCCCCATACATATATGCTCCTCGCGTACCCCTCCCTGTTCTCTCTCTTTCAGCCCAGTCTCACCGACGTGGACTCTTTTCCCGCCTCCATGCCGTCGAAGGCTTCCTACCCATAGAGGGAGGGCCTGACAAGTTCTATTCTGAGTCCGTGACGCTCATACAGCGATCTCCTTCGTGGTCGATCCGTTCTCAAACCTTTGGCGTTCTGCGTATCCGTTGGTGGTGAATCGAAATCGGAGCTCCGGGACTTTCTCGGCTCTGCATTTTGTGAGTCCACCGATGGTCAGCGACTAGGGACTGCTTGGCCCCGTCCTTGGTTGGCCCTGTCCTTGGTTGTCCCCGTCCTTGCTTGATCCCGCCTTCCGTATTTCGCACGGACAACCTTTCTGCGCGCATATATACTCCCCTATTTATTGACCACGCCGACGGTGGGCAGCAGGACGACAAAATAAAGTCCTCCCTCAACACCTTCTTCCACAGAGACCTTCTCTCGGCGATTCTAACACCCGCTTTGAGCTCCCAGCCACATCAGTGATCGACGTCTCAACGCCGTCACCAATGTCAATTCGCACACAATATATAGTTCGCAAGTCACCAGTTCACAGTTCAAAGCGCCGAGCCGTACCGTCTTTCCAAGCCACGACGTGATAGGAATCGCTCTCCTGGAACTCGAGAGGAAAGATTGAGGCGAGAACCAAGGGCGTGGATGTGGTGTTATGCGCTAGAATACGACCGCCACGAACTAGGCAGATGGTAGATGCTTTACAGAAGGTGACGAAATGTCCTTTAAAGGTTGCCACGGCGACGACGTAGTCGGTTGGGAGAAGGATGATGAAAGGCGCGATGATGGGGTAGGAGTCACGGTAGGAGATGCGATCATGATCGCCAGTGACTTGTGACTGTCCCTGTCACGTTCCCTCAACTTCGACGTCCTCAAGCATCTAACCTAAAGTTGAGGATAGTTGAACAAAGACCTTAGATACTCGGCCACCCTTCCTTTGATGAAGCCGCCTGCGATTCGAAGCCCTCAAGGCCGTTTCCCCCGTCTGTAATGTAGGCGCGAAATAGTATTCGCTGTGTGAATGCGAGGACTGGGAAGGGTGTGTTCCCACCAAAAGACGAAGTAAGAAAGAACGAATGAGCGCAATCCGAACGCCACGTGACGAACGGAACGGAGACGGAACGCGAACCAGACAGCGCCGCGTGCGACTGCTGGACTCGACTTCGCAACGCAACTGAGGGGGAAATAAGCTTCTTTTTTATTATAGGTAGATAGGTAGGTACTATATATATACTTGTACTACATGTAACTAGACATGCAAAGTGTGCATGTGCGAGTAAGTAATATAATACCTAAGAAAGAATGCGGCCGCAGCTGATAACGGACCGAAACAAGAAGTAAACGAAACGAATGTATACGTACAATAAACCGAGAATCCGAGTTCGAACACAATGCAATCCCTACAGTAAACCACCAGTAGAGTTGGAAGAGAAATGGATTAGAGGAAGACGGATGGGAAGGGATGCGGTCGGTTGCAGCCCGACGGACGTTGAAAATGTATGAGTTCTGGCCATCGTGAGGGACCCAGGGACGGACATCGAGGTGCAACATTAGAACGCATGGGCTGATATGGTTCTCGGCGGGAGTAGAAGCTCGGCGACGTATCAATTGCGCCGGGGGTTGGGTGAATTCGTCAATGAGGTCGTCGCGTGAAAGACCACGGTCAATGGCAGCTATCACAGTTGTATAGGGACTCAGAAGACGACCGCAGATGGATAGAGGAAACTCACCATGACGATGATCAAGAGCGAGAGGGGCGACTGTCTTGCACACGACATCGACGACTCTGTGGGCATCGTCGTTCTCGTTTGGTTCGACGACTCTCGCGTCTAACTCATACGGAGTGAGCTATCAATCAGAGCCGGTGGTAGAGCGACCACACAATACGTACAAAATCGTGTTGAATGAAGCAAAGACGGTCTTCCCTATCCTCAAATTCAACAGCAACATTTATCTTAAAAAATGTATTATCATAGAATTCGCGCTAAGTGCACGATTAACGGCGCCTTATACAAATGATAGAAAGCCTTGTACCTACCCTTTGGGCCTTGATAATGCTGGTACTGGTCCCAAACGAGAACACATTCTACACTCCCAGAGAACATTTTCGACGGTGACAGCATCCGCGGGGGCGTGCGATAATATGGCAACAGGTCAGGTAGGCCGACGCGATGATGTACCAGGTCGTCGAAGACGATGAGGGGCAGCCCGAATAAGCACCAACGGCTCGTCACCGCGCGGGTGGCTGGGACAAAACAATAAAGGAAGGAGATGAATTGGCAGCTTGCACAAAGGCGACGAAGGGACGGCTGAGAAGCTATGATCGTCGCCTTTGAAGTCGAAGTGCCCGGCACCACCCAAACTTAGCCGCAATCCATGGGGGAGACGTAGAACACTGGGCGGCTAGGTGAATCGCAAGACGGTGCGGTGATTTGTATGGAAGACGGCAGGTGGGGTGAATGTCCATTGGCGCAGAAAGCGGCGCGATGACTTGGTAGAGTGATTGTCCATACGATAGACGGGACAGAGACGATGAGTTGGTGGGGAAGGTGGAGAAACGCGTAAAGCAGAGGGGAGGAACCCGTCTTCGTGGCCAGCGGGTGAGAGTAAATGAAAAATGCAACAGACCAAAGATGCAGAGGAACATACCTCGGAAGACCAGTTTGAGGCGCTCGTTACTAAGATCGCGCGTCGACCTGTCCGTGCATTCGTTTGATAGAGATCCAAATTCCACAGATGGGGGTCCTTTTCTACTCCTTCGTGAGTATCCCACAATGCCCGCGTCCGGCGAGTACATATAGAGGATGGATATGGAGCGGTAGAAAGCTTCGAGCTTGCGGACCCCAGCAATGGTGTACGCGCGCGCTGGACAGGGATATGTTACCGGGTTATTGCCCCTACGCCTTCTTCTGGATAGTCTTCTGTTCCCCACTTCACTGAGGCCACCTGCGGTCGCCTGAGACGTCGAGCCATCGTCGCTAAATACGATGCGACGCCGGCTCGACGTCAGCTCGCAGTAGGAGCGGGAGGGGGAGTCGGCCCAAGAAGATATCGATATCGGCAACATCAACGGCGGGAGTCGGGACAGCTTGGATGTACGTACAGAGACAGCCAAACTTTCGAGGATGACACATACAGTGAAATTCAGCACAGTCGACGCTTTCGACGAAGGTCGTCAACGGGACAATGCGCGGGGGTAAAAACGAGATGATCCATCCTGGTTCAAACGGAGACCGGACCTTGAAATTGGAAATCAATTGCAAAAAAATCATCCCCGCACGGGCCACATCGCTCTGCTCTTCTCTCGCACCCAACTGGCCCTCCACTCCGCATCTAGCCATTATACATTATCCCCCAATTCTCCGACGACAAGAGAAACTATTCAGATGTTAAACGTCTTGATGATCAGGCGGTACTCGATTGCCTTTTTTTAAAGCACGTATATATAAATGGCGCAGAACTCCGGGCCGTCGACTGGCTACAGGCTGGAAAGCCTCCCTGCGATGTGATCCTGACAGCTCAGACGGCAGAGACGGTGCGTGTGTGTCCTTGATTTCTTTGCATTGAAAGATAGGCAGACACGAAGGCCATACGCCTGTACATATAGTCATATAGTCCCGTAACGACCCGGGAGCTAGAGAAGCGAGCTCAGACTTCTATATGGCGGTGTAGACGCAACTCATGCCTCGCTGGGGCTCCAAGCTCCAGCGCTGAAGCCAACGGACATCGAGTGGCGCCGCAGCCCAAAGATGGAACACTTTGACCGCCCCTCTGCTCTTCGGACTTTTCGGATGACCGCCTTATACCCTCCCTCCCCCTTCCCCTCGCATAATATCGCAACTACTGTTGGAGAGCGATCCTTCGAGGTTGCCAGCTCCCAACGTAGCCACGTATGCCTTCCTCTGGCATCCCTGGATATCGTCTCCCCGTCTCTATTCTCGAATCCTGAATTACAACATGCCCCCCCCCCATATCTGGGGCGTCGAAGTTGCATTTAGCAATGCATCATGCCCTCGCGATATGATCTCAATTGAACGGCGTCATTATTCCGCGGCGGAGGACGCAAGGGAGTGGGAAGCGTAGGGCAGAGACGAGCGAGGTGCGTGCTGCTGATGTTGGATGGGCTCCACAGAAAACCAGGACGTGTCAACGGTGTTCATCCCAGTGGGCTGCACTAGACGGAGAACATTGTCGGTGTTTACCATGATGGAGGACAGGGATTCGGGGTGGCTGACGATTCCAAGTCGACAAGAATAGCGTGGTGAGGCCCGATACCGAGTGGATGGATAATCGATAACAAGTCAAGTGGTTCGTATGGGCTGTTGAGGCAATAATCCGGGGGGAGAATGGCGTGAGCGCTGAACAGCAGTACGCTGCCAGTGTGCGGCACGCACTTCCACCACTGAAGGAAGGCCAATTGGAATATGAGAAAGGATGCGCTAGACCGAGGAAAGGGGTTACGTACTCACGAGACGCTGCCCTTCTTTCTCGTCGAGGTAGACCTCGTAACGCCCTTCTACTGGGCCGTCCCGACTTTCGATGGACCCAGTTTCGCTGACGGACGTCGCCGCCGAAGTGGCCTTTGACCTTTCTCCCCCATGTCCCAATTTGAATAGATGAACTGTCTCATGTGCTGAGATGACAGCCATGAGCGATCCCACAGGATTGGAGGCGATGCTGTATATCCTCGCCTCCCTCGACCCCCGCCTGGACTGATACAACTTCTCCGCTTTCGGTACGCTCCATACGCGGATCACCGAGCCCTTAACCGAGGCAGTAGCAACTAGCGATCCGTTCTGGGAGATTTGAACAATGGAGAAGGGAGACTTGTGCGCTGATGGTATGATAGTTGCTGTAGTGAGGGATGTCGTTGAGAATATGGTCACGCCGTTGAAGATGCTGCGGCCGAGTCGGAGGCAGAGTAGGTAGATGGCGGAGAATTCTGCGACAGTACTTGTGATGGATAAGCCAGGAATGATGCCTCCGCATTTGGGGAAAGAGCACAGATTGCTAGGATACGTTAATATTGGACGTCAGAAACGGCGTAGCTAACACATCTTCCTGATTCGCGGTCATCTCGATTACGTGCAGCAACCGCATGTTGCCTATGTCGTACATGTATGTCTCCGTCTCCAGCACGACAACGAGTGTCCTTCAGTTCATTTTGACGGCGAGAATTGACGAGGGGGACAGGAGCTCGTAGATAATGGTTTGTCACTAGAAGAGCCATTAATCTGAGTCGTCAAGACCCTGAATAGAAACGTACCTTGGTATTGACTATCTGCAGCTTTCGAGGGCTTGATCCCAGCACATCCGCGACCCCAGCCAGGGCGAGAAGAGAAGTGCAAAGGGGCATCTCAACTATACCGCGTGCGCCATTGTCTGTGAAGTCCAATGGATAATCGATAAGAGCTCGAGGCGACATATCTGCTAGAGCAAACCGACTCATAGTGTAGACCCTTCCAAATGATTCGCAGTTCGTGATGCTGTATCCCTTCCGCGTTCCCATTGATACGCGTCTGTGAAGTGCTATTAGCCGCCGTTTTGTCCAGTTAAAGCTCGACTAGTGAACAACGCACGAGTAGTCTTGATTGAAGTTGGCGAAGAGTAGATTGGAGCTCGCCATCCCCACTGGCGCTGGGAAGCTCGAAGACGGTAATCGTAGAAGCTGATGGTGGGAGACGAAATGGGGACGAAACGACTAAGTCAAGAGCTAGGTGTCAGTTGTGATTGTGCGAATATATTTGTGACTGTGGGATAAGTTACTGTGCTCTCGTTGTAAGAAGGTGACCGGCAGTAACCAGGAGCAATTGACGCTGGTGTAGCCTGACTTCAACACACCATGGGCTTGACATCGTCATCGTCGGTAAATCCTTTGACAATGTGCGCAATCGCTAATGTTAATGAGCCTCTGATTCAAGTAGACATCGACAAACGCCTGAGCCATTCTCAGTGGACAAGCTCACTGATGACGAAATATACGCTCTAATCTGCGCACGAAGTAAGGAAACCGCCGTCGGCCAGCTCAATGGACCCTTCCCGCCAGAAGTGCCTGGAAAATTGCACCAGACGCTGTTGCCAAATTCTCTTGGAGCGCCACAGAGGCTTTCATGATGACGTATGTCTCCTCTCACGACTATCCGAATTCCCAAAGTTCTCCGCGCGATATCTGCCCGATCCGGGGATCATTACAGCAATGGGACATGGATTGTCATGGAATACATTAGTCTCATGTAATCAGACTCGAATATAAATAGCATATGACGACCTACGGATGTATAGTAGTATTTAATATCGAGTCTGAATCAATCGGTCGTCCTCATACCGGGGTGCAAAAAACGTGACATTCCCGTGATATTCTCGTGATGGCTAAGGCTGGCTAAGGCCTAAGCGAACACTGCTACGTTTATGCTAACTCAGTCCCGCTGGTGATAGTGAACTGTGTGCGTCCAGAGTACGAGACTACATAGATAATATTAATTGATGGAGATAACTACAGACACCTTGGAAGCTATCACTGTTGGGCCGGATCGTGAACGAGGCTGAGAGAATAAAAAAATTAATTGAGGTGCTAGTTACTCAGGCGAGCACTCCCCGAATTTAAATGTCAATCCGAGGGAAGAGTGTAAATAAAAAGACTTTTAGGAAATAGCTACTGGAGTAAAAGATATGAGTGATTCGTTCTAGATTTATTGTTCAGGCAACATCACCAGTGGCCGGTGGCTTCAACCACTCACCAAGGCAATAAAGAGGGTGCCTTCATGTTCGTCGAGTCATGCCTAACTGCTCGCGGGTTTACCAACTGAGGAAAGATGGTGAGGTCCTTGACAAGGGCAAATGGCAAAATTAATAAAATTATTAGTTTCTGCGCCTGAAAGGGTAAATTACATAGTCTGGAAGTCACGCATAAGTCACGTTTTTTGCACCCCGGTATGAGGACGACCGATTGACAAAGACTAGGAATACATAGATGGTGAGGATCTTGAGGCGGCCTGGCCCAAAATTTCCTGGTGGTGGAAGATTTGCGTGTTGTGGACGGCTCGTCGCTACATCCGAGAGTTGCAACGCGTGCCCCTTCTCGCTCGCGACGTCCCTAGCCCAACTTGCCCAAAATTTGATGCTTCTCATCCACTCGTGCTCTGTCATATGGACCTTCATGTTCGAAACTTCCTCGTTGACAAGAAGGGTGGATTATGGTTAATCGACTGGGCCAATGCTGGCGTGTATCCCGTGTGGCTCGAATATGCTCAATTGGCGGAGTGGGGTGACGCCGCGCGGGAGGATTATCGCCCTCCGAAATTGTGGATATGGTTTGCCCCTTTCATGATTGGCAATTATCGTCGTTACAAGACGATGTACTTGGACAAGATGCGGTGGGCATGGTGCCACCCTTCTTACGATTTCTATGATCTGGACTACTTCGATACTTCGATAAACTCGGCTTGGAAATCGGTTAATGTACACATGTTCTTATTTCGCTGTCACCTAGCTATCGTTTCTCCAACGAACTATAACTAGGATCTCTTTGTGATGCTTCAAATTTCTGTGGTGCATTCCCGTCTAGATACCCCACTTTTGTCTGAACCCACATTCTCGTAGTTTCGCGGAGCATGTGCCACTACAAACCTCCTCGTGTGCTGCGGTGGTAGTGTTTCATCGAGTCGATACTGGGTTCATGTGCCATGGCGTTTTCTACGCTAACCTTCAATTGTGGCGTCTCGTCTTCCCTTACACTAATCATGAAAATGCTTATTCAAAATGCATCCTATCTATCTCCTCACAACTTGCGTCCCTGGACCTTCTGAACTGCTGTTGGATACACACAGACGCGGTAACTAATCTGAGTGAGTACTCAGTTCAAGTCACGTTCTCATCGCAAAGGAGTCAAGCCAAAAAAACTTTTTGTTCGTGTTCTCATGTACACGAGCGCCCACTATACTGCGGCCCGTATTTGGCATTCTCCGACGTCGCACCAGATTCGAAACCAACTTACGCCCAACCTTGATGTCGGACAACATAGACGAGTTCCGCCACGTACTGCAATCGTCGAAGAAAAATCCTCGTTCTTAGCGGGGCTGGATTGTCAGCTGCGTCAGGTACTTGGCTGTCTCATCCTACCTTGATGAACATACTCATTCGGGCTACTAGGCATTCCGACTTACAGAGGAGGAACCGGTAGTCTGTGGCGCAAGTACGACCCAGCTTCTCTTGCAACTCCTGCGGCGTTCTCAGAGAACCAGTCTCGTGTATGGCAGTTCCATCATTACCGGCGTGAACTGTGAGTTATCGCTACAGCATCCTTTCATTGAGCTTGGTAGAACTTACTGTGCTCGCAGAGTACTCAAGGCTACTCCCAACCCAGGGCATTACGTGCTTAGCCGCTTGGCGATTCCTAGTATTCGCCAAAAGATTGCACCGCACTCTGAGCTTACTCACGTCACGCAAAACGTCGATGGGCTCCTTACGAAAGCGTTGGCCGAAGTTCAGGCTTCGCTCGGCGCGCGAGAGACGCCTGCTGAATTGATCGAAATGCACGGCCGACTTTTCGACGTCAAATGTACAGCTCATGACTGCTCTTACCTTGAGACGAGCTACCAATCGCCCATTTGTCCTGCTCTTGGCAGCACAGAAACCTTTGTCGACGACGGTTCGTCTGAACCTGTCGTTAAACGCGCTGATTTGCCTCACTGTCCTCTGTGCGGGCAAATGTGTCGCCCAGGTGTGGTATGGTTCGGCGAACGGCCTCATCGAATCCTTGACGTCTTAGCTCTCGCGGATCAAGCAGATCTGTGCATCATTGTCGGTTCATCAGCAGTGGTACGTCCGTCCATCGAAATCAGATTTCGTCTTCCAAACCAAACGATGTTCCGGTTTTGCAGGTCCAACCCGCGTCGAAGCTAGGTTCTCGCGTGAAAGCTCATGGCGGGAAGGTGGCAGTCTTCAACCTTGAACCTAGCAACCACGCTGAAGATGCCGACTTCCTTTTTTTGGGTCCTTGTGAGAAGCGTCTTGAAGAAGTGTTCGCGATATAGAATTGCTACTGCTTCCTCGGTACAATTCTACTATGGACTTCGTTTGACATTCATGCAATACCAGGCCGATAGTGTCCTTGTGTGTCGTGGACAGTCGCATTGTCGGTGTAGTCAGCGAGCAAATGAGGTGCTTCGTACGCCCTCGACTCCCTTGTCAACCAATGTCTAGCTTGCTGGCGTCTGTAACCTCCCAGCGTCCCAAATCTCCTTGACTCCCGAGTGTTTTATTACCTCCCGCACACCCTCATGCATCTCCGCTGTTCTCTTCAACGTTTTGACCAACTCTTTACCTCCGCTGCAACTTCGAGTCCCACGCCGCCAGGAGGCATGCCGGGACTCTAAATGAGAACGTTCCGGACCACCTACAACGTCCTATTGTCCATCATTTGAATATCTGCAAGAACAAGTTGAAACGACTACGCTCACCGACGTCAACTTGGTTACACACTCGATGAGATCGCTGCGAGGGAGGGCAACGCGCTGGGAGTTCGGTCTCGCGAGCAGATGGATGTGCTCAACCAGATGGTAGCAGGCAACTACCAAGTACCTCGGCTTGCGGTTCCCAGTGGTTGAGATGCAACGTCGCCTGCCTTTCGCCTTTATGGGTTAACACTGTACCGCGACGCCTACAACGGATGTGGCATGCACGACCAATGCATAGCGGCAGACTGACTGAGTGAAACTGGGCGGGCAGGGAAGAACGAGGTAAGTACGTCGTCAGTGGGTCTCTTCGAGTGCTTATCTATCCTCGTTCAGCCTCTAGAATCCCCCCCTCTCGTCTCTTCCTGCCCATCCTTCTCTCTACTTTGACACCGTCAGTCTGTTTCTCTCTCAGACCGCTCTATATTCGTGACCGATATAGTTACCGTGTCACGTTCTTGATTCCATCCGTTCGAGCTTTATTCTTCTCCCTTTCGAGCCCATCGAATCTGTTCGTATCCCAGTTCCACGGTCCATCTAGGAATGAAGATTATGGCTGCCCTTTCTGCACCTGGTATGTCCTTATGCCGATTTCGAATTAGCATTTGAAGGAGAACTAACTTACATTCGGCAGGCTTCCGCAGGTCACGCTGGCGTCGGTGATGTATCGAAGCACGTCTATGTGATGATGTCAGCAAAGGCGGGCTACTACATAAAGGTCGGACGTACAGCGTGCCGACGAAACACCCTTTCTTCCTTTCCCCCGCGTTCCGCCTCTCTTCGCCAGCCCCGCACTCCCTCTCCATCACCGTAGCGGCCCCGAGCCTACGCTTTCGTACTCTTCCCGTCGTGAAACCATTGATGACCTCTGATCCACCAACCTCACGCGTCTGTTGAATATCTCCGCTCGTCAATCCCATAGTAAGAACGAAGTGGCCTTTCGGTTGGGCTATTCCGGTGTTCCCGAGCGTCGTCCAACGCGCATACATCTGGTGATGGCAATCATTTCACCACTTCACGACCCGCTGGTGCCTCGGACAACAGACTCGAATGGGGCAAGCAAGACACACCCCTCGTTGGTGGTTTAAAAGCCCTCAAAATATATGGAATCGCCCGTATGTTCACTCACTGCGTCGCATCGTAGCTGGATCCTTCCTTATCCACCCACCAACAAACGGCCGTCGAAGATTTACCAAGGAGCCGAGTACCCCCAATGCCAGCCTCCACTCTATCACCCCGCCACCATTGCGTTGATCCCCCCCTTGCATCCATAGCAACGCCGCCGCCGCCGCCGCCATCGCCAAGAGCCTATTCCCTCCCATCGTGCGGAACGAAGTCGCCTGTGGTTTCCCAGATAGATCACCTTAGCAGGTGTTTGAACCTCGTCTAGTACGCATATATGCGCTCGGTATCGACGACCCGCCTTAGTGCTCTCGAATAAGCAAATGCCTGGCATTGGTTCTTCTCCCCCACTGCCGGAAGCTGCCTCTTGAAGCTGTCGCGAGGGCTATCGGCGGCCCTCGGTGTCTTCCACGGACAAAGGTCACCGTTATCGAAGATTTGAACAAGCAATGGACCGCGTTGCATCAACACTCAGGATGCTCGAGTCCGACGTTTTGCCTCGCCTACCAGCATCGTACTCCGGTCAATGCGACGCTATCTTCATGCAGCTGTGCATCGAGCATAACTCACTGATCACTGCATTCTCTCCCTCCGCTGCGAAATAGGGCAACGACGTCACGCATTTGCTGCCTTCATGATCTCGGCTTGAGTTTCTCCGAGGCGTCTGTACCCTCAATAGACCAACGTCGTGCGCCTGTCGATTATATACTCTCACGGCAAGAACGATACTGTCGATAGGTTTTCTGGAGGACTACCTGGGCTAGTGCTCGAGACCCTTCACCACCGACGAACGGGTGTCAAAAAGGATTCCACCAAGCAACCAGTAGAACTGCGCCACTCTTCGGTGAACGACAGGTCGACGCTGGACGGGCGTGTACATGTCCCTTTCCGCATGATTAGGCTGCGACATCCATGGACCTGCTCTCAGACTAGCAAGCGGGCGTGACCCAGTCTGGGATAGCTGACGCAAAATACACATCCAAGTGATAGGGTTCCCGTCCCGGCGAGCACGCTGCCTACCTCTTATGTTCACGAGCACGAATTCATCAGGTCCATCGAGCTACGGGTACATGGGTCTCGAAGACAAGTTCTTTCAAGTGTCGAGCACGAGGCACGCAGTGTCTGTCAAATTCAGTCAGCAACGTAGTCGATACGGAACTACCCTACCCATTGTTGTCGCCGCTATCGTATCATGTCCCATCCGTTATATCGAGTGAAACCAATGGGGACGACGAAGGGACAACTGGGAAAGTGCTAGTGAGGCAGTGGCTTAGCCGCGTTCACATCGCCGACCCTCGTGGTGACCTGTCATCATTTTAAACTTCCCTCGTTCAGCGATGCTGTGCCAAGAAGGATGGTCAACGCGTCATGCATCGTGCTCTGAAGCGCTCGGTGACGACGAATTTCAATGGCGGTGACGTAGTGCTTACATCTGTGTGACCCATGACCAACGCTATAATATGCAGCCCGCTTTTCTTGCTTTCGCCATCAATCCCCCTCCGCTCGTTGTCATGACCGGCGACCACCAGTGCTCAGTTTGCCAAGCGACGTTTACAAGACTCCAACATGTAGCGCGCCACATGCGATCCCGTAGGTCGGAGTTTCTGCTCCACGCCCCACGATCCCTGCGCTCCTCAACTGACGCACCATGCCTAGACACTGGCGACAAGCCCTACAAGTGCGAATTCTGTGGCGATCAATTTGCTAGAAGGTCAGTCTCACTCCCTCTGAATCTGGAACCAAGTTTGATCTCGATTTTAGTGATCTATTGTCAAGGCATGTCAACAAAAGCCATGCCTCCGAAAAGCCAATTGCTGGCTCTTCTACGACACGAAAGAAGGCTGCCTCGAGAGCCACTACATCCAGGCAGTCGTGTGATCAGTGTGTGGAATCCAACCTATTCTGCGACGGTTCGAATCCTTGCTGTACGTTCTGCGTGATGTGCTTTTGGCAGCGCTGATCATGTGCACCACTAGCCAAATGCACGCAACGCGCGGTTCGTTGCACTTTTGTTAAATTCCACCGAAAGACTGCGCCCATCGGCCCAGGCCACAATCCCACACGACCCCAATCAACGTCGTCGAGACTGGCGGGCCCGTCTTCCTCCACGGATTTCTTGCTAGGTCCCGCATTACCGTCCTTTGCATCGACATCTAGCGACCCTACACCTATTTTGACGTACACGCCTCTTTGTTCCTTGCCTAATCTCCGTTTGGCAGGCGACGTTGCCCAGCCCGGCTTGCCCAAACCTTCAGAAGCGGATTATGCTAAATACCAGTCTCAGGCCGAGTATATTCGTCGGTTATCTCTCCTCCAGTCCGGCACGGAAGTCTCCCCGCCGACTTCGACGACCCCGCTGGGGTGGGGTTCTGATACCAGCGCCACGTCAGGTCTGGGGGTGGGCGCAACGAACTTTGCGTATCCGTCGGTCTCTGACGAGTCGAAATACAGCACTGACCCCCGCAGTTTGTCCGTGGACTTCAGCAGCGACTCGTCTGCCCCACCATCGCCTACGTGGTCGGGTGTCCATCTTCCCCTAGACGTCTCATCGCAGCAACATCTCTACCATGTGAGTTTGATTTTGATGATATCGTGCCAATGCTGAGGTACATCCGTGAAGGAGACTCATCCGCAACCCCACAACGACGGTCTGCAAGACGCGCTCCCTGGCCTTCTATCAAACGCAGATATTGGCACCAACGACGGCGAGTTTTCCTCGGCGCTTGGTCTCATGAGCCTAGAGGATCCTAACGCTCTAACCGAGTTTTCTAATGATGCCTCATCCTTCTTCACGATGAACGCAATAGACACCTTTTCAGACAATTTCGACTCCACGCCAATGCCTCGCAAACCCTCTACTCGCGGAGCCGACCTTTTGACTCAGTCCAATATACCTGGTCACCCCAATGGCCATTCAAGTTCTTCTGACTCGCAATCCCTCGTCTCTCGCGATGTGGAGTTTCAGGCTCTCAAAGACAGCTGGAAGACGTACCTCCGCACACCGCTCAGCGAGCCCGACGAGCCCGCATTCATCGACCCCTCTACTCCAGCCTCCACAGCCCAATCACATCATCGCACACGCGTGTCCTCGATGCCAAGCGTGCAGCCCCCTTCCGCAGACCGCTCAGGACCGCTTGTCGCTCACGGCGCACCGCCCTCGACGCGCACCGCGATGCGCGCGAATCCAGATGACTCGGACCTCCGATCGTACGAGGACGCCGTCCGCGCTCGCCAGGCCCCCCTCCGCCTCAGTCTGGTGCCGAAGAGGGCGCGTGGTGCGACGATCGGCTCGACTGTCACTTCATCGTGCAGCCCTCTTGTCGCGGTGGCTACTGATGGCGGTGGCGGCGCTGGATCTGCGCGGCCGCCGTTCAAGCGTCTCGCATCTCGTACCTTAGGCCCGGAGGACGCGAAACGCGCGATGCTTGGATACGATGCCAGCGACGACGATTCAGATGCTGCCGATGGATGGTGAAGATTTTGACCGACGGTGTCATGGTGAGGAGCAGCCGTCGCAGCCTGCGCTGCGACTCGGGTTCGGACAAGATCCTTTCGACGAAGGCAGTGATCTCGTCCAAATTGTCTTGTCCGGCCGAAATGGCATCCGCCAATGATCTGGTGACTTTGGACGCGCCGCATGCCCTCCCCTTTTCGTCCAGTCCAAGCCATACGAGGACTTTTGTTGCCTTCCGATAGACGACTTCCGATAGACGACACTCATCAACGGTACTTGTTTCCCCCGTTCGTCGAAGTCCTCTTGATTGATACAAGTGGCGTCTGCCCACAGCAGCCTTGGATTTTCCCTGTGTCTGAATCGCCGTAGGGCATCTGTTGAAGACTGAGGGTGATCGAAATGGGTCTTCCGTGGCAAAGAATAATCACTCTGTCCTTGGACGTTCCCCATACGTATGAGAGAGCTTCGTACGTGGTCAAATTCTACACTGGAGCGACATGGAGGTTACAACGTAAGATTCCCTCTCGATTTCGAGGATACGAATGTTGTTCGTTGGGTCTGATAAAGATATATCTCTTCGAGTGATCGAAGCTATCGGGATTATAAGATCAAGTGTTCCGAGTCATATGGACAAGCAAGCAGTCTTTACGCACCGGTCGATCGGAGGGTTGTTTATCATCCTTGATCCTAGTCGATTTATCGAATGAGTCGTCAGTCGCAAAAACACCAGGCTTCATCCTATACAGAAAACCAAAAGGTGCAAGGTCGTGACGGCCAGCGCAAAGTTGGAGTCGATGAATTAGGGAAGACCTGATGCAATCGTCATCGAGTTATTTTGTGAACGGCTGTCACGATCCTTCCAACAACGAGCCACGTCCTTGAGCTCAAAGACCAGCAATTCGGCGAGTGCTCGCCTATTACTCTGTCGAAGGGCAGCTGAGCAAAGGTTTCGGACACTTATATATCCGTATTACTATCAGCCTGCGCATCGAAGCTCTATCAAACCGTCCTGTACCGCCCCAAGCATGCACCCTCGTTTCCCAGGACGTGGAACGAGATCGGTAGACTATCGGCAGGGCTGGATGGAATGAAAATGGAAGTGTTGATGACTGATGATGCCTCGCGAGCCTTTTGCTTCAGTATCTAACTATGCGGCCCTGGCCGTGTCGTTATGTGCTAGTATCTCAAACGCTCAACTGCGCCAAACCCTGCATGAGGCTCGATCTCGGTGTTCACCCAAACCCAGTAACCACCACCCACCTCGTCAAAACTCCAAGATTACGGTAGGCGGACCTTACGGGTCTGCCACTGGATTGAAGCTTCCAACTTGGAACTTGGGGCCATGTTTTCATTACCCCACCTGCGCGTCCTCGTTGTCGCCGAAGTGCATTTTCATTCATGCCGCGTCCAGTCAGGCCTGCAGCAGCATTATTACGGCCCATGCTCCCTTCTCACTCGCGACGTCCCTGGCCCATTTGACGTTGCTGGCCAGCCTCATTTGTGTCGGGGTACCTTCTTCCGAGAGGATGGCGCTGGTCCTTTCCAATCCTATGCCGAGATGGCAGCTTGGTTCGATGGCGGCATACCATAACGAAACTGGCGGAAAGATGACGACTTGCCCAAAATTTGATGCTTCTCATCCACTCGTGCTCTGTCATATGGATCTTCATGTTCGAAACTTCCTCGTTGACAAGAAGGGTAGATTATGGTTAATCGACTGGGCCAATGCTGGCGCGTATCCCGCGTGGCTCGAATATGCTCAATTGGCGGAGTGGGGTGACGCCGCGCGGGAGGATTTTCGCCCTCCGAAATTGTGGATATGGTTTGCCCCTTTCATGATTGGCAATTATCGTCGTTACAAGACGATGTACTTGGACAAGATGCGGTGGGCATGGTGCCACCCTTCTTACGATTTCTATGACCTGGACTACTTTGATAAGCTGGGCCTGGAAATCGATTAATGTACACATGTTCTTATTTAATTCCAATCAACACTACCATGGGCGATACTTGTTTCCGCGTGATCTACGGAGGCAACGTAGGGGAAGTAATATCACCAATCATAGTATGTAGGCCCATCAGCCGAAAGGTATGATAAACTCTAGAGCTAGGCAAACCTAAACGGTTGTAATCCTTAGGACAAAACGGTAATCCCGAGTCGCGTTTCTACGAGCCCGAGGCCAAGAAGAGACGGACGGACGGTGGACGCGAGGAATCGAATGTCTGGGATATGGGGCATGGGTGCGGCATTATTTCGTACTTCAAACTCCACGGCCGAGAAGTCGATAGGTGAAGAGGATCGCGCCGTATATTCGTAGACGAACGAATCGATGGGTCGCGAAGAAACCTGGAGAAGTTGGCGTATAATCGGGGTGCAGACACACGCACAAACTGCGTCGTCTCGCGCGTAGCTACGATGGCGTTTTCCGCTAGGTATATAGCCGCGAATATCTGATATTCCCTCCTGCAGCCTGCGATCTGGTGGTCGCAGCTTCACCAGGCATGGTGGAGCCGAAAGCCGGGGTATCACCTGGATTTCTGTTCAGCTGTGTCCTGGACTTGCTGAGCGATAACTCAACGCACCGTCCATTCTTGATTGGACAGAGTACTTGATGTAACATCGAGCGATGGCAGGAACAAGTCAGTGGTACGAAAACGATGATAGGACGAAATTGGGGGTGGTGAAGCCGAAGGGGAAGTAAAACGAAAGGAATCGCAGGCTTTGAGCCTCAAGTCGAATGAGTACGGGATAGTAGACCTGCGACGTCTCTTAGTCCACCGTTGCGAGCCTCGCCAAACGGAATGTAACTTTGATGTCTTGATGTACAGGCGTAGCCATGGGCAAGAGGGAAGTGAAGCCGCCCAGGAGCCTTAAAAAGGAGACGCGGCTGAGGGGGATGAGAGCAAAGATGTGGGGGCGCGCTTGAGTGGCTGTCCGTTCAGATGAGCAAGCATGAGCCAGCATGAGCCTCGAGATGAACGCCTTGGGCATGTATTCGTACTACAAACTGTACAACTCACTATTTATCACTGAAAGCCACGCTGCACACAGCAGGTGTCGCGAACCAGTTCCAAAGTCCTTTCTGAACTGGGTAGTAATCTGAGCGTGATGTACGGGCGTGGTTGTAGGCGCGTTGAGCGGAATCAGCGAGTTCCGCAAAAAGCAAGACGACGCGTGAGAGGGAATATCGACAGGATACGAGATGGCTGAGAGAGGATCCGGCATCTCAAAATGACCTCGAGCAATCGCGCGAGGCTAAGACAGCGTCGGGTCCGAGACTAACGATGCAGAGTGTCAGTACTGACAACTTGTATTACGCACTGTGCGACTCACGATTCATCAATTCATCACTGAAAAGCAACTTTCTACACAGCAGGCGTCCCGGCCGACTTCAGCCGTACTCTCAACGCCTATAACAGCTCATCAGTTCGCTTTACGGCGCGCGAGGGAGCAGCTAGCATGATGGACGTTGAGCGGAAGCAATGTAGTCAGCATGGACGACTTACCTTCCACTAGAGATCAATGGATCGCGTTTAGCGACTCATTGTGCGGATCTTGAGTTCCTTGTGGTTTGAGGTAGAGCTGCATGCTGGGAACAGGGACCTCCAGATGGGCCTTCCTCTGCCCATGCGCCGCGTATTCCATGATTCGCGACTTTCAAGGCTTGACGTGCGTCGTTTTGGCGCTGACGCCGTGTCGACGTGACTGGTCTGCTGCCGGTGCATGCTTCGTATCAACGCTGGCCTGCAGCGCGTGTAGCTTGGGTGTAGCTCCTACTCCATAAGTCGTCCATCCCGCCCATGGGAAGAAGATGCATGACACGTGAGGCGGGGGCGGGAGACAGCCCCCATCAATGCCAAAATAGAATATAACGCTTGAACGAACGAGTGAGGTTGGGGGATGAGGTTGGAAGTTGGGAGTTGGGGATCGTTGGCGCATGAGTCGTCCAGCCCTCTCTGTTTGCCCGACCGGGACGCGCGGGCGGAATGGGAAGGAAGCCGTACAAAGGTTACGTCGGGCGTTGCTTCAGGGCATATCGAGGCAAAGGGATGCCATAGGACAGCCAACACTATCTACGGTTCAGCAATGCCTCTGATCTTGACAGGAGAACGCACCGTGAATCTTTCTATCCCAGAGCTGTTCCACTGTGGTCATGCCAGTCGTCAAGGCGAGGGGTACCAACTACGAGGCCGGGCAGCGATGGCTTCTGTTTGATATTTGCAAGCCGTTGTCTCGATCTAGCAATGTCTGTTTTCATGTCATTTGTGAGAACCTTAGGTATCCTTCACGGTGGAGCGCACTAAGTTTCGTCTAGCACCCATGCTACCAGTTGATATTCAGCCTAGCTCAGCCAATAGTCCTCCCATGTTCAACGTCCTGGGTAACAAGGACGCATGTTTGACACCGCACCAGGCGGGTTGGAGGAGCTTCGAAGCGCGGGCAGATCGAAGGAAAGATATCCAGACGTCTAACATCTCCGTTCAGCTGCCATTCGACGGTGTTATAGGTGATCACTCACCGAATTGCTGGATTTCGAACTCAAGGATGTCGTGGTGGTTCGCTGTTGGAGGGGGAACGTGACAGCGGCAGTAACGAAGTCACTAGCAATCATGATCGCATTTCCGGGCCGGTCTACTACTCAACGCCAACTCTACCACGCCGCAACGCACGTCCAATTGTCGGCTGGTCTCGTTCGACGTCAAGAGAATTTGGGAACTGGCACGTGGTAGGCAAGGGAGGCGTTAGCTTCCCGACGTGAGTTCAACGTTCACCGCACCACCAAACTCTCGAACCACCAACAGCGTTCGAGGCTGTTACGTCTCAAGAATTTAGATGAGAGGGAGGTAGACGAGAAAAATGTTCTCGCATGCTGGTGAGTCCTTTCAAGATTCTCGAAACGATCACGGTTCAAACGTCTCCCCCGAAATCCTTCCTCACAGAATCGCCTGTCGTCAGATGCGGAATTCTACGTTCCCCGATATCCATACAACACCAGACATAGCCGGAGCTCCACGCGTTTGGTGGCGCGACTCACGATGTAAGACTTAGCTGCGTCCCGCCAACCAGCACTGAAAACATACGCAAGCAATTATCCGTTGGACTGGACAAGCCGTTGACCTACCTAGCCGACATCATAGCCGATGGACCTCTCTCGTCCGTTGAAGAGCAATTCAGCAACCAGCACGCACCAGTTCGAGTGACCCTCTACCGCGGCATGGATATGTCTTCGACGGGAAAACTCTCCCATCCACCTCGTTCAGGGTTCCTCCGTTCAAGCGCAATCATACACCTATCCTACCCGTCATCTGCACCACACCACGATGATGTCGCCGATAAAACATTCCAACCTCCTTATGGTCGTTAACTGTAGACGCTGGGAGCCGAAACCCAGGGTTTTCGCAAGTGAGAGTCGGGACGGAACTTCGACGTCTTGCGACGCTGTGACCTGCCGATTCAACAGGGGCATCCAGCAAACTCGGGGGGAGTTACATAGCAATGTGGGGAGCCTGTATGCGCGCGACAAGTTCATTGACCCCAGATACAGCGACGTGTTCGAGGAAGCGCTCCATTTGCATGGGAGAGCAGGGCAGAACGCAGGACATCGATTCCGATTTGCAGAAGTGGAGGGTCGAGCCATACCTCGAAGCCGATTGTATGTGTTCGCAAGATCGCACGCACCGTTGCTGTCGTGGGGCTCTCCCTCCCCATTCGCTCCAAGTTCATCATCTGCCATCCACCACCATTGTGGACAATATTGATAGCATGTGTTATCTCTCGTTGGCACCACCGAGGAGCGTACAAACGGAAGTTGGGTTGATGGAGTGTGGCGCGAGGAGTTGCGCGCCTGGGTGTAGTGATGGATGATGACGCCAACGAAGAGCGAGAAGAAGAAGCAAATGCGACGCACCCCCAATGTCTTTGGTGCTTACGCTCGTTTGACCGTTTGAACATTCGAAACTCGTCATACTACCCTCAGCGTCCTGGCCATCATCAGTTGAACGCCCTCCCTTTACCCTCTCTCTTCGCTGGAGAATCGAGAAACGCAGAGGGGGAGGAGTGGCTCGCATGTATCGAGATAATGGGGGAGAGGGAAGAGCGGGACGATACGGCTCCACACGGCCTATCTCTTTCAGGTTTTTTTATTTCGAGCTCCGGTCCCTATCGCTCTAACGGCTATCAATAGCCCTCCCCCTGCACTTCCCCGCATATACGATGTGGTACAAGTGGCTACGAGCTGATACATATTTCGTAGTGATAGTAGTTCATACCAAAATTCGTATTCAGAGTCCCAAAGGTTACGGTGATATTAAACCCTACGAATGTCCTCAGCGTGTCTATAATCTACCCGAAATCTTATGATCTACGTGAAATAGTGGTAGACTCGGAGGGAGAATGTGTAAGGTGCGACAAATAACAAATGAAGGACTAGGAACTGGGGAGGATGTGCATTGCGTCAAGGAGACGAGGATACGCCATGCATCACCTACCTTCACGGAGTCCACGAAGACGATGCGATGCGCAAGGCGATGTAGGACCAGCGAGGGATCGTGAGGAGAGGGTGCAGCATTAAGGCCACAAGCCGCACGTCGACGAAGGAAGGATTGGAGCGGCAAGAAATAGCACGACGTCGTGTTATCGGCGCAGCAGCGGTTAACCCGATGTTTCGTGGAGATCCACCACCGTGAACCAAGCGAAGCGAACGCCGACCGTCGTCCTCCTCATTCCGGAAACGACCGCATGGCACGAACGCGATTTACGACCTCCATGTCCAGGTCATTGTTTTAATTCTCGCCGCATACAGCATCCCTTCGTTTTCCATCCAGATGGTTACGAATGACTGTCGAATTGCGCAAAGCTTCCGATTCGGCGTCCAAGTATCGGTAATGGGACTCGTGCTTGGCGTCATTGGAGTGGTCGAGGTGGATCGGGCGGTAGGGGGATGGGGCAACCGCCGGGATGTGATCACGGCATGCCATAGTGCGCCTGACGATCTTCGCTCCCTGGATACCCCGTTGATTTCGAACCCGGAATTGTCCTAACGCGATTCGGAATTCCGCTGTATTAAATATGACCATCTGAGTGCTTCCGTGCGATCTAAACGCGAGGCGAGACGTTCCATGTCGCCTGGCGCTGTGTCCATCAACAGATCTCTGTCTTCCCCCACAACGCCTTCGCCAGTGGGAAAGACGACAGCAAGCACATCTTCATCCTCGGCGTCATCGCCGGCTTCATCTCCATCTCGGAGCAGTGTGGATGACACTCAGGATATGGCAGATCGGAATCATCGGGTGGATGAGGATTAGGTGGGATTTTACTCTTTCGAGGCGAGGTTGAGCTTGTATCTGGTAAACTACGGCTGAGTTCCCTTACGAAATCACGGAACTATACTGGATCTATCACTGTCGTTTCTAGTACCATCGGGGGATCTCAATTTTTCTCCCAAATCCCGCACGGTGCCGGTCAAGTAATGAATGTGAATCAATGTCCTAATATTAAATATTGCTGCTGTCTGTCTTGTCTTTCAGCTTCGTCGTCTCTATCTATTTCACCTCCCATGACAGCCAAGTACGAAGTCTCAAGGCTGGGGTAATACGGTCGGAGACCTGTTGTCAACCGCGGCGATAGAAGAACATCTTAGTAGTTCCCTAAATTATCCTTACTATTCAAGGACACTATCTGCACGCTGCCGAGACACAATTGGACTAGAGACTGTAGCCATGACACTCGACTTCCCCGTATGCTTGAAGTTGGAGCAGATAGCACGAACGAGAATATAGTTGCCTATGATATATTTATCAATCGGTAATTATTTGTCTCGAATACATAATGTATCAGGAGAAAGAGAAGAGAGACGGCAGCACAAAGAAGAAACCTTGGAGAAAGACCGCAACACATGTCACAAGGAAATCATCGGGGCTTTGGTCTCTTGGTACCTACTGAAGCATACTGGATTTTTCCACTGTCAATCGGCATCAAACCTGAGCCAAGCGGAGAAATCATGTTTGGTATGGGGGCGAGGTGCTCGCAAGAGCTTGATAAATCTTCGATTTCGCTGGGAAGATACATAGGTCCTGCTCAACAGCCTGCGTCTCTTGTCCTGTCGTTTGATTGTAGGCGGACTTGAGGAAAAAAAAGAAAGCAAAGGCTTTGCCAAGAAAATGGACGACATCTGGCGTCTGGCCACTTCGGAAGACTTCTGAAGGAAATCAATTTGTTCAAAATTTCCTTCATCCTGAGTAGCAGGGGTTTCCGACATCTATATCAGAGGGCACATCAATCAATGACAAGCTACAGTGGTGAAAAATATGCACCTTGTCACTGAGTGTCGGAATCCCTTGCGCTTCAGACTTTTTCATCCTGAGGAGTGACAAGTTCCAAATTAAGTATAGTGGAGTCTTATTTACTTACCATCCATAAAGCACAACCACGAGACATTGAACGACACGACGAACTGCTTGTAAATCCACGGCCTCCCGGTAGATCTCGGGTGCGAACCATGGCCTCATCTGGAGCGAAGCCATGGTGCTTGCGTGGATTTCACTATGACAAAAGAATTACATGAGGGATGAGTATGGGGACGAGTATAGGCAGATGTATATGAAACTCACGCTCTGTGGACGGTGAAACCAAAGTGGGTAGCGGCAGCTTCTGGAAGGTGGGGGGAAACAACGGTCGTCTTTATACTGTTGCACAATATGTTATTTTAAGATGCATGCTGTACGTGTGACAGTCTCACATCTTCGAGCAGAAAATCAGAATCAATGATGGCATCAAGCAAACGTCTTCAGGGAAAGTAAGAGGGAACGTACAAATGAAAGTGCCTCGCCCCATGGATCAAGGCTGTAAATGCGTAGGTGATGACTGTCACAAAAGATGCATCGCCAGTTTGTTTGCAGCAGGATCCGTCGTCGGCGTCGTGGGCGCTGACATTCAACGCTCGGTCTCTTGTTCCTTCAGCCTCAGTCAGAATCTTTGTGTGCTGTGGGCCCTTGCGTGCTGATTAACAAGAACGCGCAAAAGCTATACTGCATTTCATTGTTATTTGCCCATTAGCACTCGAATCACCGTTTCCTTGAATACGTAGTTCAATATCAACAGGCTGTGAATCAAGGGAGATGTTTGACGTACCGGGTCTTTCCACGACCTCAATACAGCCGGGGCGGGGAGGAACAACACATCAGACTCCACCGGTCCGTGAGCAAGTTCACCAGGAAGATGAATCTAGTCAGCCGCTTTCTACACCCTGGATGGACTAAATCACCTTCGATGCAAATCCTGAAAAGAGGGGTGAGATTCGGTATTCAAAACATGGGGCAGGCAGCTATATTCATGGATATATACCTCTTATTTGCGTCTGATACGCAGTTTGAGTGCCTCCACAATACGCCGTCTCTATGGGTGGCGTTGCCATTGAATCTGCACAGCTCCCACTGCGGTGAGAAGAACGATGGATATCACTATATTGGGAGTACCAATTGTGGATTATCGAGATCCATACAGCAGAGCCCGTGCATACGTCCCAGCACCGTCTTTATTCCCTATGCGAAGGCAATAAGTAATCAAACTAAAGGGTGGAATGATGGAGCGGGGAGTGAGGCGCTTACCAACAACAGCATTCCGTCAATACCAGTGTACTTGAATTGTTTCTATGGTTGCAGCTGTCGTCCTGAAACCACTGGCATGGTTATTTGCGTAAGGACGATAGGAGGGAGAGAAGCTGTAGAGAGATCAGTAAGAAAGCAATGATGCGAACAAGAGACGCATGATCGACGGCATTCGTAGGTTGAACCTGGGACTCAGAACGTGGAACTGGGGAAGGAGAAATGAGAATAAATAAATTGGGAGAACATGAAACAAACGTGGGAAACCAGGACATGGAAAAAAGAGACAGCACGCACGAGAGGAAAATGATGAACGGCCACAAGTACAATGAATCCCAACTTCCAGGACCGACTGTAGTCGTCGTATCCTTACTGCACATCCAGACGAACTGTTTTATATTCTCTTCACGCAAGCGCTTTAGCACCACCGTACTCCCGCGCCCCTTCTCTTGACTCCTTGACTGTCTTTGGCATGGTCCGTCGTGAGCCGACGACGTCCAGCTCCGGATATCCCACCACCAAATTATCCCTCCAAGTCCTTGACACATCCGTAGTTGTATGGAATTTTGCGCAGCAGGCGATATGTCGGTTATATTAACCTATCTCTATTGTGAGTGCTCCCTTTTCATCTTCATCGATGTCGTCTGCTAAGAAAGAGATATTGTCAATCAAAACTTCAAGACATCATGTGAAGTTACTCGCTTACGTTTGATGTCACCACGTCGATTACTCGTTCATAGCCACGAGGTCCTCTCTCTGTGGTCTGGGGAGGAGTCTCGATATAGCCGATATCCTGGACCAGCAAGGGTGCGTCAGGAGTCGTTAGATGCGAAAGAAATCCGTAACTGCAGGGCTGAAAGGATACATCTGAGGGAAACGATGAGGACGAGAGCTCTTGGTGTCGCCGTAGCTAGATCACGAACGACCAGCGCTATGGTGATCTAAACATGTAAGTTGCATGTAAGCGATGGATTTTACGAGGCAATTAAATCTGCGGCTTACCTTATGAAGAAGAAATTCGGCTGGGATTTCGGGAAACTCAAGCGGGGATTACGGCGAAGACGACATCAAGCACCTCCATCGACCCATCGTCTGGGGACGAGTACCCCACAACCTTGGATGGCATGTCTGGATGTTTGGGACGTCGCAGACGGCGTAAAAACCCGTGGCTATGTATCCGAACAGCAGACGACGCGGGGGTGGAGTATGGGGATATACCCTCCAGCTTCGGCGATCCTTGGTTCATGCTGGGAGTGCGAGCTAAGGAATGCCTCTAGCTCGAATTGGGGAGGTTCGGAGGACAGGCTTGAACTCGATATCGAACAATATGAAGATCACTCATGCGCAGCAAGCATGCCATCAGACGATGGAACTTTAGCGTGCGCGTGAAACAATTACAATGGATGTGAATATACGTCACGCACCCCAGTCCCGCTGGCCTAGAAAGACAGACTTGGCACCACTTGCGACTATACTGGGTTTTCCGGGATTTGTAGTTCGGTGGGTTTGTCTGTGGTCCTTCGATACGAGTGGTGAACTGAGGGATGAACCTAGGGGAACAGGGAAGATAAGATACAAATGACAATGCCGCCGCTAGCACTCCTCCTCTAGCTGAACCTGCACCACTCCATCTCCTCTACGAGCGATCAAAATTCCGTTACCGCCTTATATGAATACTGCCCTACCACCGCTCCGGATCTGGGATTCCGAGTCGACACTATCTTCTGTATGGGAGCACCCTTGTCGAAGCCGCAGCGGAAAAGGAGAACGGAAGGGAGTCAAAGGAATTGGGGGTAGATGAGGAATGAGTTGACGGCGGGGATGTTCGTGGAGGTGAAGGGGACTTGCAACGAGCGGGTTTCCCAGCTTAGGCGGATGTCCTGGGTCGCTGGGTCGAGTCCGGGTGGAGTAGCCGTGCATTACCTCTTGTTCTCGACGGTGTTTGGATTATAAGCGAAGGATTCCTCTCTGCGTGACCCCACTCCAAGTCTACCCGAGCTTGCAATATCCCAGAACGATGTTGCCCGAAGTCTAGGTCTATATAAAGTTGCATTAGTGGACTATGAGCGTAAGGCCATCCTAGCCTCACTAGCATACAGCCAAGTGGTGAAGGAGCGTCAGGATCGACGGCCATTCGCCTTTTGATGAGAAGGGGGCACTAGAGATGGAAAATTCATCCTTGGATTCGCGAGGACTTTTGGTAGAGTGACGCTGGGAGGTCGAGACTCCCACAAGCTAGACGATGGCTGACAAAAGAGAGCCGAGGGCGAACGAAGCGCCTCGGTTGCTCACTGACCACACCAACAACGCGACTGTCCATGGCGCGAAACGAACGCCGTAGCAGGACACGACTAAGGATCACGAGAAGGCGGGAGGAGTGGGGATTAAGGCCCAGGCCACATCTAGCATAAGGCGCGAGTTTTGAGAGAATCGGAGTACGGAGGTTGCCCCCCTTGACGCGATACGAGCCGTCCTCCAAGGAGGCGTCGGCCTGCCTTAGTTTGGGTGCGAACCGCTTTCGCACAAGTATTGCTCGTTCCCCCCTCCTTCATCAGCTGATCCTAGCAATCACTTTGTCGTCTCATTCCACTCTACCCCTTATCAACATCGAGTTCTACGGTTCTCGGATTGCTCCTCGCGCCGTGGGCAGTGACCGCAGAAATGAGGAAACAGTGAATGGGACGGAATCGTCCTCTCGTATGCGCGGCACGGGCATGGCGGGGATGAAGGGCAGGCCGCCGGTTAATGGTATGGGGGCCAACTTGTCGAGCGTTGACTGTCGAGAACGAGCACGTCGAGCCAGCTACGTCGGCTATTGGAGGAGTCGACTTGCAAGCTGCCAACGAGTCGTTCATGAGAACCTCTGGCTGATTCTTCAGCGCGTTCAATCCGAAGCTTCAAGCCATGAACACCACCCTAACTCGTCCTATATTTTCGTTGACCTCAGGCAACTGAAAGCGCGTGGTGGTCAAGCCCCGAATGACGTGGAAAAGCCTTGAGGAGCGCTCTACGTAAATGGCTTGGTGGGGATTGCGAGTGGGAAGCAACTAACGCACCATGGTACCATCCATCGACACCAGTTTCCAACGAATATGCACCAAGAATCAGCAGCTAGCAACATCATGACCGAGGTGAGACGAACGAGTAAGGTTCGCAGTTCTCTTCCAGTAACGAATGTTTCCAGGCCTGGTGTATAGGTGATTGAGAGTTTCATTGCCGTTCGTCAGCACCCCTTCATAGAACTGGTGTGAGAAGGCGCTCCATATCTGCTGGTCTGCCACGTACTTGCATCGCGAAACGCCTCAGTCGACGGAGGGGAAGACTTGACGCAACTTGAAAGATTGGCGGCCCCCGCATGAAGAGGGATAAGAGCGTTAATTCAAGGGTCATAAAGGCATTGAGTCGCGGATATCGCAAACGAGGGACGCCACCAAGTCGTCGAGTCGAGTTCATGGACTTTGGGAGTGGCTTGGAAATCGTGACAGTGTCACGACAAGATAAATTACATCCTCAGGCCGCCGCATCCGGGGCTGCCTCCTTCGTCCCAACTCGTTCAAATGCCTCGACTGACCAGCACTCCCTAAGGGTGTTTAACTCCTCAGAAAGCCTGACCCAACCCGCGAGAGAACGTCGTCCACCACCGGACATGCATCTCCTTGCTCAGCCACCTGGACATATCCGAACCGCGTGTCGAGTATCGCCGATTCAAGTCCCCTACAACCTCCACGATAGATGATACAGACAACGTCTGGTTAACGGAGACGAAGAACGGAGGGCTCGGGGGATTAAGTACGTTCGTCAGTGAGTACATCGTTCCATTGCGATCACTACCGCTTAACTCTTTCAGTGGACGACTTCCTATCCGCAACCGTCGGCCGTCCTTGGCCAGCGTGGATGTGTCCTCTGGGATAAAACTAGTAGTGTCAGACCTCCTCAATGCTTCAGAAGTCCACTAATGGCGTCCCTCGCCTTAATATGCGTCACCGCCAGATTGAAGCTCTCTGCCAACAGTAACCACGATCCCCCGGCCTCGCTCATTATCAGTGAAGACATATCCTTCCATTGCCGATGCAGTAGGGATGCATGCAGCTGATACGCCCTCCCCTTTTCCATATCTCATTCAACATCAGAGCGCACCTCGATCATATATACCCCATACGCCGCTCACGCCGACGCATGCCCTTCCATACCCCTTCGCTGTGGAATGCTAATACAAACGAATCAAGTATCGCGAGGCATATGTGCTGTTGCTCGCAACTTCGAGCATTTCTAAATGGGCAGTTCCGATGAGACTTGTGGGTACATGATGGGAGCGGCTAGAAGAATTCGAAGCCGTCGGGATGAAGCAAAAAGAGGGGACACCCATGCTTACGTCCTCATCATAAAGCTGAAGATTTCTCCTCGCGAGTGGTTGCGGGTTGCGAGGGGGGGTGGAGAGGGAAGGGATAAGACCGCCGTCCGAACAGCCATAGAGCAGAGGGACGGTCAAAAGCGGTTCCATCGTCGGGATACGTCGTTCAGCGCTCAGTCGCTGTCCTAATATTTAGCACTGGAGCTCCTGCGATCTACGAACTGCGCCTAAGCCGTTGTCCACGAATGCCAGTCCGCTTCTGCAGCTCCCAGGAGTCTCGTTGTTACGAAAATGTGCATATATGCGTGCGGTCTGCAAGTCAGCCAGTACCTCGACGGAAAGCAGAGGCACATTCTGTTCCCGACCGTCCTGATCACAGCGAGGCTTCCCAGTTCGTAGCCAGTCGACGGTTCTCTCAATGCGAGCCACCCCTTGTGGAAATGAGCATATATGCGCCTTTCCTGGCACTGGGAACCGAGGACAGAGGCAACACTCGATTCTCGAACCCTTCTTTCCTCTCGTCTTCGTGTGCATACCGTCGAGACGTTGAACGCCTGAAAGTGCACTCTCGTCGTCGAGTTGAGAAGGAGAGGCGGCGGGGAGGTGGGGGCAGGGAGAAAAGAGCAAAGAGCAAAGAGCAAAGAGCGAAGTAGAGCGAAGGTCGCCCGTGCGGGGTACGAACTGCAATTTCTTTTTGCCTTGATTCCCGATTTCAAGGTCCGGTCTCTATCAAGTCATCAGCGAGGTACAATGCATCATCTCACTTTTACGCTATATTTATACCTTTGCTTCATCCAGTTGACGATCATCCTGAAACTCGTTGCCGATGGCGTCGTAACCGAACGTGTCGCCCTGAAGCTCAAACTCCGAAGTTTGGCAAAGGTTGGCCGTCTCTGTTCGTACACCCAAACCGTCCGACTCCCGCCGTTGCTGATCTCCGTCTCCTGCTTCTCCCGCGACGTGACGAGCAGTCTCGTAGGCGGTGATGACGGCTTGACGTCCCAAACATCCTCATGCGACCTCAGTGAAACGGAGACTTGAAGAATGTTCGAGTAATGTGCAGGAGTAATAGGTCGTCAATGTACCCTGTCTAGCCCGCACCCACGCCGCTGCTCGACTTGGGGTGCCACGGGCTCGAAGCTCTACCGCTCGATGTGCGTCATCTCTTTGGACTCGTTGATCGCGGGTATTGTGGGATACTTAAGAAGGAGTACAAAAGGTCCTTGTCGTAGGAAATTTGGGACGGCTTTCACTTGTATCGAACGGACATACGAGCAATCTTGTTAGCGCGGCGAATGGGCTCGATGCCAATAGCTCAATGCGCAATATCGGACGGTAATGTACGGATCAAACACGTCTGTTGAGATACGTTCCTCCTCCCACTAACCCCCTTCCATTCTTTGCTTCCTTACTCCCGCCCGCTCGTCTTCATTCTCATCTATCATACTAATCGACGCTGCACCACTTTAGCCACAAAGAAGCGAATCAACCTGAAACCAATCGCAACAGGCGGATCACGCGAGGCCAAGCAGGCATAGCTCTACATCACAAACAAAGCCTGATGTACAGCCTCCTTACTCAATAAATAACGACTGATCTCTTTTCGTGTAAGGCCAGGGAATACTCCCGTGTGACAATCGCGGTATGTTCACAGTGAGGCTGTACCTAGGCAGCTACTTATATGTGCCTATTTTCATACAGTACCTTTGTCGCCCCCGCTTCACTGCATTCTCTGAAAACCTCTCGGCTGATATTGTCGACAATGGTGTCGATTGTTGATGCGAAGACAAAGATCGTGTGAGTCCGACACCAATCATTTCAAATGTGAAGGCTCAAGCGACGACTGAAGGACGTGCTATCTCTTCTACGTCGAAGGTGATTATTCGAGTTCGGTTTGGCTGTCGATATGGCTCATGTGAGACAAAATATAGCTATTCAAGTACACTTGGATTGTACTTGGAGCCAAGGATGCACTGTCTCGTTTCGTCAGCTCGAAGTGTATGGTCTGGGGCGGCGACTATTTACAAAGAAAGGGTGCCCCCAGGCATTCCGATGGAAGCCGCGTCAAACCAAGTGAGCACCGAGTTGTATTGGTGGCAATTGCAGCCGGGGGTGCTATCGGTTTGTCCAGGCAGTTTTGGGATCACATCAGCATCGAATATGCCAGAAACGAATGCGAACGCTGTGACCTCGTGGTCAAATTTCATGACGCCATGAGGATGGCAAAGCAGGCAAAATATGACCGACAGGGCAACACCCACCTAAGGATCAAACAGATGTTCTCGTTTGGGAGAAGCACTACCTTGTTCAGAGTGCACAAGGTAAGCACACCGATCGTATTGTCTGATATATCCCGCCGCTGCAAAACTATTTAGCATCAATCCTACTCGGTGCATTTAAGATTCAGTGTTGTTCTTGAATTTTCGAATAGTGCCGACTGTCTGCACTTCATTCAGCACGATATGGTACGTAGACGATATAACGCACTCCGGCATTGGATCTGATCACATCCTCAGTGGAAGTTAGGGTATCAACGCATCACGCCAGAGCAGAAGGATGGCGAGAGCAAAATCATCGATGACCTGTGTGAAGCTGTTGCCCCTCAGGCTTCCGATTATCGACATGGTGTGCTTGCCAACTTGCGAGTGTGATCGCCATCTCAGACCTTCTTATACAGCGGAGATCAACGCCATCCAGCGATGTCTTTCCGAGTCCCAGTTCTTTGATGAATATCCGGAACCTGAGACGCAAGTGATCTCGATACGGCATCAGGCCCACACCTCCAATCCACGGCACCTCGCCCGCCGATGTCATCTCATATTACAACTTGCTATCTCAAGCAAAACTCCTGAAGACCCACTAATAATTTCCCAAGTTCATTGGAGTGCGACCGACAGCCCCCTCGCATTTCCATCTCCTTTCAACCCTTTTCAGTATCTCAGCAACCTCCACCTCGGGTTCCCTTTGCCGGTACCTCGCGATCGGAACCGTAATTCTTGGTCTCTCGACTGCCAGGATCAAGGGAGCCTCACCGTTACTATCTCAGACAGAGGAGTCACATTCTCAGAGAGCGTGAATTGTGTTCCAACCACCAACGGGTTCACAATCAATAGCACACATCGCTCAGTCATTGTCAATTACATCAAGGGTGACGTATTCTTAGGTCCTATCAGCGGCGGTAATGTTGGAGGAACCAACAATACCAACCATAGTGCGTGCTTGATATCCCATACTCTTATCGGTTTGCGTACTTACTTCAACTGGTTTTAGGCCATTCGTAGGCTACTGTTATCCTTCATATTTTCCCTTACTTGCACTTACTTCCATGACCATTAGTCGGAGGACTTGGGACAGAGATCGAGACAGGTGAATAAAGAAGATTGCATGTAGCCGCTCTGTAGATTGCACAACGGCGTCACATACTCGCCTTAGATCGCAGACTCATCACCCACGGCCACAAACGCGCAAGATGAGCATAATGGTTGCATGGATTCGAATGACGGAGGGGGTGGGGGCTCACCACGGGGAAAGCATGTCGTAGACACAAGCGACCAACCTTTCGCCCATAGGTTTACATATGGGCTATGGCTTGCAAATACACGCCATAATACTCATCAGTGAGCTCACTCAGCCCGTCCAGGTGCATTCGCTTTGGGCACAACGGCGAGAGGTGAGACGAAGCACAAGGGCTCCCCATACATATATGCTCCTCGCATACCCCTCCCTGTTCTCTCTCTTTCAGCCCAGTCTCACCGACGTGGACTCTTTTCCCCGCCTCCATGCCGTCGAAGGCTTCCTACCCATAGAGGGAGGGCCTGACGAGTTCTATTCTGAGTCCGTGACGCTCATACAGCGATCTCCTTCGTGGTCGATCCGTTCTCAAACCTTTGGCGTTCTGCGTATCCGTTGGTGGTGAATCGAAATCGGAGCTCCGGGACTTTCTCGGCTCTGCATTTTGTGAGTCCACCGATGGTCAACGACTAGGGACTGCTTTTCCCCGTCCTTGGTTGGCCCTGTCCTTGGTTGTCCCCGTCCTTGCTTGATCCCGCCTTCCGTATTTCGCACGGACAACCTTTCTGCGCGCATATATGCTCCCCTATTTATTGACCACGCCGACGGTGGGCAGCAGGACGACAAAATAAAGTCCTCCCTCAACACCTTCTTCCGCAGAGACCTTCTCTCGGCGATTCTAACACCCGCTTTGAGCTCCCAGCCACATCAGTGATCGACGTCTCAACGCCGTCACCAATGTCAATTCGCACACAATATATAGTTCGCAAGTCACCAGTTCACAGTTCAAAGCGCCGAGCCGTACCGTCTTTCCAAGCCACGACGTGATAGGAATCGCTCTCCTGGAACTCGAGAGGAAAGATTGAGGCGAGAACCAAGGGCGTGGATGTGGTGTTATGCGCTAGAATACGACCGCCACGAACTAGGCAGATGGTAGATGCTTTACAGAAGGTGACGAAATGTCCTTTAAAGGTTGCCACGGCGACGACGTAGTCGGTTGGGAGAAGGATGATGAAAGGCGCGATGATGGGGTAGGAGTCACGGTAGGAGATGCGATCATGATCGCCAGTGACTTGTGACTGTCCCTGTCACGTTCCCTCAACTTCGACGTCCTCAACTTCGACGTCCTCAAGCATCTAATCTAAAGTTGAGGATAGTTGAACGAAGACCTTAGATACTCGGCCACCCTTCCTTTGCTGAAGCCGCCTGCGATTCGAAGCCCTCAAGGCCGTTCCCCCCGTCTGTAAACCACCAGTAGAGTTGGAAGAGAAATGGATTAGAGGAAGACGGATGGGAAGGGATGCGGTCGGTTGCAGCCCGGCGGACGTTGAAAATGTATGAGTTCTGGCCATCGTGAGGGACCCAGGGACGGACATCGAGGTGCAACATTAGAACGCATGGGCTGATATGGTTCTCGGCGGGAGTAGAAGCTCGGCGACGTATCAATTGCGCCGGGGGTTGGGTGAATTCGTCAATGAGGACGTCGCGTGAAAGACCACGGTCAATGGCAGCTATCACAGTTGTATAGGGACTCAGAAGACGACCGCAGATGGATAGAGGAAACTCACCATGACGATGATCAAGAGCGAGAGGGGCGACTGTCTTGCACACGACATCGATGACTGTGTGGGCATCGTCGTTCTCGTTTGGTTCGACGACTCTCGCGTCTAACTCATACTGAGTGCGCTATCAATCAGAGCCGGTGGTAGAGCGACCACACAATACATACAAAATCGTGTTGAATGAAGCAAAGACAGTCTGCCCTATCCTCAAATTCAACAGCAACATTTATCTTAAAAAATGTATTATCATAGAATTCGCGCTAAGTACATGATTAACGGCGCCTTATGCAAATGATAGAAAGCCTTGTACCTAACCTTTGGGCCTTGATAACGCTGGTACTGGTCCCAAACGAGAACTCATTCTACACTCCCAGAGAACATTTTCGACGGTGACAACATCCGCGGGGGCGTGCGATAATAAGGCAACAGGTCAAGTAGGCCGACGTGATGATATACCACGTCGTCGAAGACGATGAGGGGCAGCCCGAATAAGCATCAACGGCTCGTCACCGCGCGGGTGGCTGGGAAAAACAACAAAGGAAGGAGATGAGTTGGCAGCCTGCACAAAAGGACGAAGGGACGGCTGAGAAGCTAGGATCGTCGCCCTTGACGTCGAAGTGCCTGGTACCACGCAAACATTAGCCACGATCCATGAAGGAGACGAAGAACCCTGGGCGGCTAGGGAGTCGCGAGGCGGTGTGGCGACCTGTATGGAAGACGGCAGGTGAGGTGAATGTCCGTTGGAGCAGAAAGCGGCACGATGACCTGGTAGAGTGATTGTCTATACGACAGACGGGACAGAGACAATGAGCGGGGGGGGGCTTTAGACGAGAGGGAGTTGAATAGGGATAGACGAAAGGACGAAAATGAGTGGGAAAGGTGGAGAAACGCGTAAAGCAGAAGAGAAGAACACGTCTTCGTGGCCAGCAGGTGAAAATAAATGAAAAACGCAAGCAACAGACCAAAGATGCAGAGGAACATACCTCGGTAGACAAGTTTGAGGCGCTCGTTACTAAGATCGCGCGTCGACCTGTCCGTGCATTCGTTTGATAGAGATCCAAATTCCACAGATGGGGGTCCTTTTCTACTCCTTCGTGAGTGTCCCCCAATGCCCGCGTTCGGCGAGTACATATAGAGGATGGATATGGAGCGGTAGAAAGCTTCGAGGTTGCGGACCCCAGCAATGGTGTACGCGCGCGCTGGACAGGGATATGTTACCGGGTTATTGCTCCTACGCCTTCTTCTGGATAGTCTTCTGTTCCCCACTTCACTGAGGCCACCTGCGGTCGCCTGAGACGTCGAGCCATCGTCGCTAAATACGATGACACATACAGTGAAATTCAGCAAAGTCGACGCTTTCGACAACGAGCTTTCGGAAGGTCGCCAACGGGACAACGCGCGGGGGTCAAAACGAGGTGATCCATCCTGGTTCAAACGGAGACCGGACCTTGAAATTGGAAATCAATGGCAAAAAATCATCCCCGCACGGGCCACATCGCTCTGCTCTTCTCTCGCACCCAACTGGCCCTCCACTCCGCATCTAGCCATTATACATTATCCCCCAATTCTCCGACGACAAGAGAAACTATTCAGATGTTAAACGTCTTGATGATCAGGCGGTACTCGATTGCCTTTTTTTAAAGCACGTATATATAAATGGCGCAGAACTCCGGGCCGTCGACTGGCTACAGGCTGGAAAGCCTCCCTGCGATGTGATCCTGACAGCTCAGACGGCAGAGACGGTGCGTGTGCGTCCTTGATTTCTTTGCATTGAAAGATAGGCAGACACGAAGGCCATACGCCTGTACATATAGTCATATAGTCCCGTAACGACCCGGGAGCTAGAGAAGCGGGCTCAGACTTCTATATGGCGGCGTAGACGCAGCTCATGCCTCGCTGGGGCTCCAAGCTCCAGCGCTGAAGCCAACGGACAGCGAGTGGCGCCGCAGCCCAAAGATGGAACACTTTGACCGCCCCTCTGCTCTTCGGACTTTTCGGATGACCGCCTTATACCCTCCCTCCCCCTTCCCCTCGCGTGATATCGCAACTACTGTTGGAGAGCGATCCTTCGAGGTTGCCAGCTCCCAACGTAGCCACGTATGCCTTCCTCTGGCATCCCTGGACATCGTCTCCCCGCCTCTATCCTCGAATTCTGAATTACAACATGGCTCCCCATATCTAAGGCGTCAAAGCCGCAATTGGCAATGCATCATTCCCTCGCGATATGATCTCGATTGAACGGTGTCGTTAGTCCGCGGCGGAGGACGCAAGGGAGTGGGAAGCGTAGGGCATCGACGAGCGAGGTGCGTGCTGCTGATATTGGATAGACTCCACAGAAAACCAGGACGTGTCAACGGTGTTCATCCCAGTGGGCTGCACTAGACGGAGAACGTTGTCGGAGGACAAGGATTCGGGGTGGCTATCGATTCAAAGAATAGTGTGGTGAGGCCCGATACCGAGGGGATGTATAATCGATAACATGTCAAGTGGTTCGTATGGGCTGTTAAGGCAGTAATCCAGGGTGAAGAATGGCGTTGAGCGCTGAACAGCGGTACACTGCGAGTGTGCGCCAAGCGTGGTGCACGTACTTCCACCATTGAAGGAGAACGATTGGAATATGAGAAAGCATGCACTAGACCGAGGAAAGGGGTTACATACTTACGAGACGCTGCCCTTCTTTCTCTCGTCGAGGTAGGCCTCGTAGCCCCCTTCTAATGGGCCGTCCCGACTTTCGATGAACCCAGTTTCGCTGACGGACGTCGCCGCCGAAGTGGCCTTTGACTTTTCTCTCCCATGTCCCAATTTGAACAGATGAACCGTCTCATATGCTGAGATGACAGCCATGAGCGATCCCACAGGATTGAAAGCAATGGTGTATATCCTCGCCTCCCTCGACCCCCGCCTTGACTGATACAACTTCTCCGCTTTCGGTACGCTCCATACGCGGATCACCGAGCCCTTGACCGAGGCAGTAGCAACTAGCGATCCGTTCTGGGAGATTTGAACGATGGAGAAGGGAGACTTGTGCGCTGATGGTATGATATTTGCTGTAGTGATGGATGTCGTTGAGAATATGGTCACGCCGTTGAAGATGCTGCGGCCGAGTCGGAGGCAGAGTAAGTAGATGGCGGAGAATTCTGCGACAGTACTTGTGATGGATAAGCTAGGAATGATGCCTTCGCATTTGGGGAAAGAGCACAGATTGCTAGGATACGTCAATATTGGACGTCAGAAACGGAGTAGCTAACACACCTTCCGGATTCGCGGTCATCTCGATTACGTGCAGCAACCGCATGCTGCCTATGTCGTACATGTATGTCTCCGTCTCCAGCACGACAACGAGTGTCCTTCGGTTCATTTTGACGGCGAGGATCGACGAGAGGGAAAGGAGCTCGTAGATAATGGTTTGTCACTAGAAGAGCCATTAATCTGAGTCGTCAAGACCCTGAATAGAAACGTACCTTGGTTTTGACTATCTGCGGCTTTCGAGGGCTTGATCCCGGCACATCCGCGACCCCAGCCAGGGCGAGAAGAGAAGTACAAAGGGGCATCTCAACTATACCGCGTGCGCCATTGTCTATGAAGTCCAATGGATAATCGATAAGAGCTCGAGGCGACATATCTGCTAGAGCAAACCGACTCATAGTGTAGACCCTTCCAAATGATTCGCAATTCGTGATGCTGTATCCCTTCCGCGTCCCCATTGATACGCGTCTGCGAAGTGCTATTAGCCGCCGTTTTGTCCAGTTCTAGTGAACAACGCACGAGTAGTCTTGATTGAAGAAGAGTAGATCGGAGCTCGCCATCCACTAGCGCTGGGAAGCTCGAAGACGGTAATCGTAGGGAGACGAAATGGGGACGAAACGACTGAGTTAAGAGCTAGGTGTCGGTTGTGATTGTGCGAATATATTTGTGACTGTGGGATAAGTTACTGTGCTCTCGTTGTAAGAAGGTGACCGGCGCTAACCAGGAGCAATTGACGCCGGTGTAGCCTCAACTTCAACCCACCATGGGCTTGACATCCTCATCGTCGGTAAATCCTTTGACAATGTGCGCAATCGCTAATGAGCCTCTATTCAAGTAGACATCGACAAACGCATGAGCCATTCTCAGTGGACAAGCTCACTGATGACGAAATATACGCTCTAATCTGCGCACGAAGCAGGGAAACCGCTGTCGGCCAGCTCAATGGACCCTTCCCCGCCAGAAGTGCCTGGAAAATTGCGCCAGACGCTGTTGCCAAATTCTCTTGGAGCGCCACAGAGGCTTTCATGATGACGTATGTCTCCTCTCACACGACTATCCGAATTCCCAAAGTTCTCCGCGCGATATCTGCCCGACCCGGGGATCATTACAGCGATGGGACATGGATTGTCATGGAATACATAGACGGTGAGGATCTTGAGGCAGCCTGGCCCAAAATTTCCTGGTGGAGGAAGATTTGCGTGTTGTGGACGGCTCGTCGCTACATCCGAGAGTTGCAACGCGTGCCCCTTCTCACTCGCGACGTCCCTGGCCCATTTGACGTTGCTGGCCAGCCTCATTTGTGTCGGGGTACCTTCTTCCGAGAGGATGGCGCTGGTCCTTTCCAATCCTATGCCGAGATGGCTGCTTGGTTCGATCGCCGACGGTTTGACTGTTTGGCGGCATACCATAACGAAACTGGCGGAAAGATGACGACTTGCCCAAAATTTGATGCTTCTCATCCACTCGTGCTCTGTCATATGGACCTTCATGTTCGAAACTTCCTCGTTGACAAGAAAGGTGGATTATGGTTAATCGACTGGGCCAATGCTGGCGCGTATCCCGCGTGGCTCGAATATGCTCAATTGGCGGAGTGGGGTGACGCCGCGCGGGAGGATTTTCGCCCTCCGAAGTTGTGGATATGGTTTGCCCCTTTCATGATTGGCAATTATCGTCGTTACAAGATGATGTACTTGGACAAGATGCGGTGGGCATGGTGCCACCCTTCGTACGATTTCTATGATCTGGACTACTTCGATAAACTCGGCCTGGAAATCGATTAATGTACACATGTTCCTATTGCGCTGTCATCTGGCAACTTCTCATGTACACGAGCGCCCACTATACTGCGGCCCGTATTTAGCATTCTCCGACGTCGCACCAGATTCGAAACTAACTTACACCCAACCTTGATGTCGGACAACATAGACGAGTTCCGCCACGTACTGCAATCGTCGAAGAAAATCCTCGTTCTTAGCGGGGCTGGATTATCAGCTGCGTCAGGTACTTGGCTGTCTCATCCTACCATGATGAACATACTCATTCGGGCTGCTAGGCATTCCGACTTACAGAGGAGGAACCGGTAGTCTGTGGCGAAAGTACGACCCAGCTTCTCTTGCAACTCCTGCGGCGTTCTCAGAGAACCAGTCTCGTGTATGGCAGTTCCATCATTACCGGCGCGAACTGTGAGTCATCGCTACAGCATCCTTTCATTGAGCTTGGTAGAACTTACTGTGCTCGCAGGGTACTCAAGGCTACTCCCAACCCAGGGCATTACGTGCTTACCCGCTTGGCGATTCCTAGTATTCGCCAAAAGATTGCACCGCACTCTGAGCTTACTCACGTCACGCAAAACGTCGATGGGCTCCTTACGAAAGCGTTGGTCGAAGTTCAGGCTTCGCTCGGCGCGCGAGAGACGCCTGCTGAATTGATCGAAATGCACGGCCGACATTTCGACGTCAAATGTACAGCTCATGACTGCTCTTACCTTGAGACGAGCTACCAATCGCCCATTTGTCCCGCTCTTGGCAGCACAGAAACCTTTGTCGACGACGGTTCGTCCGAACCTGTCGTTAGACGCGCTGATTTGCCTCACTGTCCTCTGTGCGGGCAAATGTGTCGCCCAGGTGTGGTATGGTTCGGCGAACGGCCCCATCGAATCCTTGACGTCTTAGCTCTCGCGGATCAAGCCGATCTGTGTATCATCGTTGGTTCATCAGCAGTGGTACGTCCGTCCATCGAAATCAGATTTCGTCTTCCAAACCAAACGATGTTCTTGTTTTGCAGGTCCAACCCGCGTCGAAGCTTGGTTCTCGCGTGAAAGCTCATGGCGGGAAGGTGGCAGTCTTCAACCTTGAACATAGCAACCACGCTGAAGATGCCGACTTCCTGTTTCTGGGACCTTGTGAGAAGCGTCTTGAAGAAGTGTTCGCGATATAGAATTGCTACTGCTTCCTTGGTCCAATTCTACTATGGACGTCGTTTAGCATTCATGGAATACCAGGCCGATAGCGTCCTTGTGTGTCATATACAGTCGCATTGTCGGTGTAGTCAGCGAGCAAATGAAGCACTTCGTACGCCCTCGACTCTCGCTTGTCAACCAATGTCTAGCTTGCGGGCGTCTGTAACCTCTCAATATCCCAAGTCTCCTTGACCCCCGTGTGTTTTATTACCTCCCTCACACCCTCATGCACCTCCGTTGTCCCCACTTCCGCAGGACGACTCCAAAGCTCCGCGATAGGAGAAGAAGCTGAGAGCACAAAGGACGTGGCTGGCAGTCTAGTTTTGCGATAGGGTGTCTGTCCAACGTAGAAAACCAGACCCTTGAGCCCCCTTCATGGATTCCCCATCGCGGGAGGATCCGCAATCGTAATCCGTAGGCCAGGCGGCTTCGAGCTTGAGGCTCGACACAAGAAGAAGGATTTCTCCCTCATTGCATCATTAGCCACGTTCGCTCCAACGCGCCTTTCCCTCCACGCCAATCGTCTTCGTATTTGCACGACTGGCGGAGGCTGCCATTAACTATACGCCCGTAGCCACTAGCGGGTAGGGAAGGCAGACGTGGAGGAGGGTAGGCGCGATATGGTACTCCTTCGAAATCAACTACGGAGCCCTAGTCGCTGACGCCAAAACCACGGCGAATCCTTGCGAGGCTCAAATCATAGGATACCGATCGCGGGACGGCGCGGAAAGGTTTGGCTCGAAGACCCTCATCGCGTTTCAGCTGGAACTCGACTCCATGTCAGCATCATATTGACTCTTACACTTCAACTCAACGGTAAGCCATCAAGGCAGCGCTCAATGTCACAGAGATCACTACCTGTATGCATAGCCTCGCAAATCACTACTTCCATTTTGCAGAAGACCCTCGTGTGACATTCGCGGCATGTCCACCATGAGGTTGAACTGGGGCAGCTACTTGTATGCGGCAGTCATGGACAACCCACTTCGTTTCAACCTTCATCGACATCTTCCACTCCAGTACATTTTCTGCGGACCTGTCCACGCGGTCATTGCGAATCTCAATGGCTGACATTAACTGGAGGGCAGGAATCGAGTGAGTATGAGGTCGATGATTTCAAATTTGGAGACCAGAGCGCTGAAGTTTGGGACGGATTGAAGGACAGGCTACTTCTTCTATCTAGAAGGTGATCAGTTTTGTTATAGGTCCAATTGGGGTGTAGACTGACTAGAATACGACGAGACTTAGCTATTCAAGTCAACTTTGATTATAGTTGGAGCCGGTTAACTGTCTCGTTCCACCAGGTCCGGTATGAGGGCATGGAGCGTATGTTCACGAAGAAATGGTGTCCCAAGGGATTCCGATGGAGACCGCATCAACCCAGGTGAGTGTTGAGTCGTGTCGTTTGTAGACATAAGATGCGAGCAGATCTTATATAGGGGAATTTTGAGGGACATCATCACAGGGTACGCGAACGACAGATGTGAGCGCAACAACATCGTGGCGACTCTGAAGGACATTACGGAGATGGCAGAGTACGAACGACAGGGACAGGCTCACATTGAGATCAAATGTACATTCTCGTTCGGGACAAGCACTAGCTGGTTCAAAGTTTAAAAGGTAAGCACCAGGGTTATATTGTTTTGTGTAAGACGCCGTTGATCAAGTACTTAGCATCCCTGGTCGCGTTTGAGTATGAGTGTCGTTCTTGAATTGGAAAATAGCGACGACTGTCTTCGCTTCATTCAACGCGATATCATATGTCTTTTCTACATCTCGCTACTAGCGGTGTACCCGTGCTTCGCGCGCAGGTGACTTGACTCAATGAGGTCCCAATTAATTGACAATTAAACGTAGCGCCAGTCATGGCTTGAAAAATACTCACGGTGGCTGGTTCTAGGAGCCTGGGTTCTCTTCGACGTTTCGACCAACTCTTTACCTCCGCTGCAACTGCGAGTCCCACGCCGCCAGGAGGCATGCCAGGACTCTAAATGAGAACGTTCCGGACCAACTACAACGTTCTATTGTCCATCATTTGAGTATCTGCAGGAATAAGTTGAAACGACTACGCTCACCGACGTCAACTTGGTTGCACACTCGATGAGATCGCTGCGAGGGAGGGCAACGCGCTGGGAGTTCGTTCTCGAGAGCAGATGGATGTGCTCAACCAGATGGTAGCAGGCAACTACCAAGTACCTCTGCTTGCTGTTCCCGATGGTTGAGATGCAACGTCGCCTGCCTTTCGCCTTTACGGGTTACCACTGTACCGCGACGCCTACAACGGATGTGGCATGCACGACCAATGCATAGCGGCAGAGTGACTGAGTGAAGCTGGGCGGGCAGGGAAGAACGAGGTGAGCACGTCGGCAGTGGGTCTCTTCGAGTGCTTGTCTATCCTACGTTCAACCTCTAGAATCCCCCTCTCGTCTCTTCCTGCCCATCCTTCTCTCTACTTTGACACCGTCGAATCTGTTTTTCTCTCTCCCAGACTGCTCTATATTCGTGACCGATATAGTTACCGTGTCACGTTCTTGATTTCATCCGTTCGAGCTTTATTCTTCTCCCTTTCGAGCCCATCGAATCTGTTCGTATCCCAGTTCCATTGTCCATCTAGGAATGAAGATGGTGGCTGCCCTGTCTGTACCTGCTATGTCCTTATGTCAATTTCGAATTAGCATTTGAAGGAGAACTAACTTGCATTTGGCAGGCTTCCGCAGGTCACGCCGGCGTCGGTGATGTATCGAAGCAAGTCCATGTGATGATGTCAGCAAAGACGGGCTACTACATAAAGGTCGGGCCGACGAAACACCCTTTCTTCCTTTCCCTCACATTCCGCCTCCCTTCGCCAGCCCCGCACTCCCTATCCATCACCATAGCGGCCCTGAACCTACGCCTTCGTACCCTTCCCGCCGCGAAAGCACTGATGACCTCCGATCCACCAACCTCACGCGTCTGTTGAATATCTCCGCTCGTCAATCCCATAGTAAGAACGAAGTGGCCTTTCAGTTGGGCTATTCCGGTGTTTCCGACCGTCGTCCAACGCGCATACATCTGGTGATGGCAATCATTTCACCACTTCACGACTCACTGGTGCCTCGGATAACAGACTCGAAGGGAGCAGGCAAGACACACCCCTCGGTTGGTGGTTTAAGAGCCCTCAAAATATATGGAATCGCCCGTATGTTCACTCACTGCGTCACATCGCAGCTGGACTCTTCCTTATCCACCAACTAACGGCCGTCGAAGATTTACCAAGGAGCCGAGTACCCCCAATGCCAGCCTCCACTCCATCACCCCGCCACCATTGCGTTGATCCCCCCCTTGCATCCATAGCAAGACCGCCGCCGCCATCGCCAAGAGCCTATTCCATCCCATCGTGCGGAACGAAGTCGCCTGTGGTTTCCCAGATAGATCGCCTTAGCAGGCGTTTGAACCTCGTCTAGCACGCATATATGCGCTCGGTATCGACGAACCGCCTTGGTGCTCTCGAATAAGCAAATGCCTGGCATTGATTCTTCTCCCCCACTGCCGGAAGCCGCCTCTTGAAGCTGTCGCGAGGGCTATCGCTGGCCCTCGGTGTCTTCCACGGACAAAGGTCACCCGTTATCGAAGATTTGAACAAGCAATGGACCGCGTTGCATCAACACTCGGGATGCTCGAGTCCGGCGTTTTGCCTCGCCTACCAGCATCGTACTCCGGTCCATGCGACGCTATCTTCATGCGGCTATGCATCGAGCATAACTCACCGACCGCTCCATTCTCTCCCTTCGCTGCGAAATACGGCAACGACGACACGCATTTGCTGTCTTCATGATCTCGGCTTGAGTTTCTCCGAGGCGTCTGTACCCTCAATAGACCAACGTCGTGCGCCTGTCGATTATATACTCTCACGGCAGGAACGATACTGTCAATAGGTTTTCTGGAGGACTACCTGGGCTAGTGCTCGAGACCCTTCCCACCAACGAACGGGTGTCAAAAGGATTCTACCAAGCGACCAGTAGAACTGCGCCACTCTGCGGTGAACGACAGGTCGACGCTGGACGGGCGTGTACATGTCCCTTTCCGCATGATTAGGCTGCGACATCCATGGACCTGCTCTCAGACTAGCAAGCGGGCGTAACCCAGTCTGGGATAGCTGACGCAAAATACACATCCAAGTGATAGGGTTCCCGTCCCGGCGAGCACGCTGCCTACATCTTATGTTCACGAGCACGAATTCATCAGGTCCATCGAGCTACGGGTACATGGGTCTCGAAGACAAGTTCTTTCAAGTGTCGAGCACGAGGCACGCAGTGTCTGTCAAATTCAGTCAGCAACGTAGTCGATACGGAACTACCCTACCCATTGCTATCGCCGCTATCGTATCATGTCCCATCCGTTATACCGAGTGAAACCAATGGGGGCGACGGAGGGACAACTGGGAAAGTGCTAGTGAGGCAGTGGCTTAGCCGTGTTCACATCGCCGACCCTCGTGGTGACCTGTCATCATTTTAAACTTCCCTCGTTCAGCGATGCTGTGCCAAGATGGATGGTCAACGCGTCATGCATCATGCTCTGAAGCGCTCGATGACGACGAGTTTCAATGGCGGTGACGTAGTGCTTACATCTGTGTGACCCATGACCAACGCTATAATATGCAGCGCACTTTCTTGCTTTCGCCATCAATCCCCCTCCGCTCGTTGTTATGGCCGGCGACCACCAGTGCTCAGTTTGCCAAGCGACGTTTACAAGACCCCAACATGTAGCGCGCCACATGCGATCCCGTAAGTCGGAGTTTCCGCTCCACGCTCCACGATCCCTGCGCTCCCCAACTCACGCATCGTGCCTAGACACCGGTGACAAGCCCTACAAGTGCGAATTCTGTGGCGATCAATTTGCTAGAAGGTCAGTCTCACTCCCAGGGAATCTAGAACCAAGTTTGATCTCGATTTTAGTGATCTATTGTCAAGGCATGTCAACAAAAGCCATGCCTCCGAAAAGCCAATTGCTGGCTCTTCTACGACACGAAAGAAGGCTGCCTCGAGAGCCACTACATCCAGGCAGTCGTGTGACCAGTGTGTGGAATCCAACCTATTCTGCGACGGTTCGAATCCTTGTTGTACGTTCTGCGTGATGTGCCTTTGGCAGCGCTGATCATGTGCACCACTAGCCAAATGCACGCAACGCGCGGTTCGTTGCACTTTTGTCAAATTCCACCGAAAGACTGCGCCCATCGGCCCAGGCCACAATCTCACACGACCCCAATCAACGTCGTCGAGACTGGCGGGCCCGTCTTCCTCCACGGATTTCTTGCTAGGTCCCGCATTACCGTCCTTCGCATCAAGATCTAGCAACCCTACACCTATTTCGACGTACACGCCTCTTTGTTCCTTACCTAATCTCCGTTTGGCAGACGACGTTGCCCAGCCCGGCTTGCCCAAACCTTCGGAAGCGGATTATGCTAAATACCAGTCTCAGGCCGAGTATATTCGTCGGTTATCTCTCTTCCAGTCCGGCATGGAAGTCTCCCCGCCGACTTCGACGACCCCCGCTGGGGCGGGGTTCTGATACCAGCGCCGCGTCAGGTCTGGGGGTGGGCGCAACGAACTTTGCGTATCCGTCGGTCTCTGACGAGTCGAAATACAGCACTGACCCCCGCAGTTTATCCGTGAACTTCAGCAGCGACTCGTCTGCCCCACCATCGCCTACATGGTCGGGTGTCCATCTTCCCCCAGACGTCTCATCGCAGCAACATCCCTACCATGTGAGTTTGATTTTGATGGTATCGCGCCAATGCTGAGGTACATCCGTGAAGGAGTCTCATGCCCATACCCACAGCAATGATCTACAAGATGGGCTGCCCGTCTTTCCGCCGAACGCAAACTTCGGTCACAACGACAGCGAGTTTTCCTCGGCGCTTGGTCTCATGAGCCTAGAGGATCCTAACGCTCTAGCCGAGTTCTCTAACGATGTCGCATCCTTCTTTACGATGAACGCGATAGACACCTTTTCAGACAATTTCGGCTCCACGCCAATGCCTCGCAAGCCCTCTGCTCGCGGAGCCGACCTTTTGACTCAGTCCAATACACCTCGTCACCCCAATGGCCATTCAAGATCTTCCGACTCGCAATCCCCCGTCTCTCGCGATGAGGAGCTTCAGGCTCTCAAAGACAGTTGGAAGATGTACCTCCGTACGCCCGACGAGCTCACCCTCCCCGACTTCTCTACTCCAGCCTCCACATCCCAATCACATCATCGCACACGCGTGACCTCGATGCCAAGCGCGCAGCCCCCTTCCGCCGACCGCTCAGGACCGCTTGCCGCTCACGGCGCACCGCCCTCGACGCGCACAGCAATGCGCGCGAATCCAGACGACTCGGACCTCCGATCGTACGAGGCCGCCGTCCGCGCTCGCCGGGCCCCCCTCCGCCTCAGTCTGGTGCCGAAGAGGGCGCGTGGTGCGACGATCGGCTCGACTATCACTTCATCGTGCAGCCCTCTTGTCGCGGTGGCTACTGATGGCGGTGGCGGCGCTGGATCTGCGCGACCGCCGTTCAAGCGTCTCGCATCGCGTACCTTAGGCCCGGAGGACGCGAAACGCGCGATGCTCGGATACGATGCCAGCGACGACGATTCAGACGCAGCCGATGGTGAATTCGAGCGAAGGGAGGTGTCTTATCGGTGTAACCTTGGGGAGCAGGAACCGTCGCGGCCTGCGCTGCGACTCGGGTTTGGGTTTTCGCGAGCTGCGATGGCCCCGCCGGCGTCGTTTGGTGGGCTGGCTGATAGAAGACGGCGGATGAGCGTGCCTGCTATGCGCTCTACCGATTCTACGTCCCCGCTACTGGATAGTTGAGGATTAGATCCGCAAAACTTCACTTAAACCCTCCTATCCGTTCGGTTAGAGTCAATATCCGTTTACATTTGCTCACGGGCGCATTGGTTATGCGGACATATTTTCTTATGGGCAACTTGTACTACAATTAGCCACCCTTGAACCCATTGGTTTTCGCCTCACTGGGAAGCTTGTTAAGAAGTTGGCGATTGTCACTGCAGCGATGTGTCTAAACATCGAGATGAATCGTGACGCAGTAGTAACTTTTCTTGATGTAGAGGAGCTCGTCGTAGTGTGAGAGCCGGTGATTGAGGATTGGCGAAGGCGAGAGCAAGAGTGCGGTTCACATCTGCACCGTGGTCGATAGGCGGCCTTGCTTGAACTCGCCCATCAGCATTTTCGCTTCGCCTTCGTTGATCCGTTGCCGTTGTCGCGCCGGTATGTCGCCATTCAATAGAGGCCTGCGAGGAGAGGGAGATGGGGTCGGCACTGCCCGGTACGTGTATGATATTGTGACAACGAAACAAAGACAAAGCAGACGGACAGATACAACGACATATACCAGGAGATAAGAGGAGAGTGCAATCGTAGAAGTCTGCGGCAGAACCACGATACCTGTAGCGCAGGCAATCCATCCATCCTTCTTGTCTGTGGAGAGGTCCGCGACCGCGCCTGGATAATGCCGTTTGAAGTACGCCTCGCGGTGTCGTTGGTTGAGACGACGGATTGCGGCGGTCGAGAGAGTAGTGAGGGGGAGGGGGAGGTGGTGCTGATAGAAATGTGACGATTGATGTTGAGTATGCGTTGATGTGGGCGGGGCTAAGACGCTTACCGGCTCTGCTGCGGGGTCTGTGCCACGATGAAGGGCATATCTCAAGGGGGTGACTGGCCGTCACTAGTCACTATTCCGGTGCTGTTCCAACATCTGAGAGTGTGGTGAAAACGCACGCGTCAGGCTGTCAGCCGCCTTGTCTGCCCCAGTTCAGTCCCAAGGGCCGCCGCCTCCTGCTTTACAGGACCACCGGCACCTCCGCCTTCCCCACCTTGATATCGGCCTTCGTCGTCCCGATATCCTCCTTCATCGCCTCGATATCGCCCTTGATCTCCGCGACCGTCGTTTCGATTTCGGCGTAATTCTTCTGGAGGGCACGCTCGACGGCCAGTTCAACCGCGGCATGGAGCCACGATGGTTCAACGATCTCTGTGTTGGCCGCGTCATCGTCCGGAGGACACCGGGTGCTGAGAGGATTGTGCTTGTTGGGAGGTTATAATTAGTGGCGACATGTCGTGCACCACCAGCAGCCGTGCGAACATCTGACTTATCGATGGTGATGTTCAAATATTCGATATTCAATACTGAATATCGAATACTCAATCATTCTCGGCGGTGTCAAGTGAGTGCTACATACTGAGATATCTTTTTATTTCGACTAGCGACTCATTTTTCTAGATTCAAGTGATGCGTTGGGACAGACAACTTCGGGGGTAGGTAGCCTAGCAATGCTCGTAAGTAGCGCGCGATTATTGAAAGGCGTGTTGCCTTGAACTTTCCATTTCACCCGTTCACATGCATTTCTCCAGGCGCAATGTGCTTGATTACACCCGATAAAGGTATCTCCTCCCGTTAGGTCTACAATAGCACGTCCGACTTTCCCTCGCTGGACCAGCAAGCGGGTAGTCCCTCGGTGCCGGCATCCGGGCAATAATGGCTACACTGTGGGCTATTGCGATATTTTCTGTGTCTGTTACCTCGAAATCCACCGTTCATGAGTAACAAACTGCAAGAGGCGCGACTTTGCCCGCTGACATGCCTCAACCGCCATGCCGCAAGGCTCGCCCCCCAACCCAAGACTTTGTGACCGGGCTTCATGACTCGAGACTCGAAATTTGGGTAAGAAGTTACGGGTGTTCTGGTCTGCTCGGTTTGCTCGCTGTAGCCAGGCGCGGAATGATAATGATATCCGCACGCCTCCCGCGCTGTCGCCGTCTACCTTTGGAAACGCCACTCATCGACTTTGCCCGTCTTGCGAGAGCTTCTAGAAGCATGACTTGCCCATCCACACCCCATTTATGCTTCGCTGAAACTGCTGAAGCGATGTATGGAACACTAGCAGCAACTCCGTAGAAAAAAAAACAAGGTCCCGCGCAGTACTTGCGACGTTCTCAGCCGTTGGGCGACAATGACAACAATGTGGTCCGTGAGCTCGCTCGACTCTTTGCATAAATCCTCGATTTGTGGCCTGCGGCATTCTGGCGTCCAACTCTCGGTTTTCCTGGTGTTCATACTTCAAGCATGATGACTGAATACATATACTGTTATATTCCCTTTATACCTTCGTATAATGAGCTTTGACATAACCTCAACTGCGAAGACATGCATGAAAATATTGTGTCAAAATATGAACCTAGGGATGTTCGTAGGCCATCATCTCCGCCGTCCATGCACCAACTGGCCCTACTAACTGTTGCCCACTCTGCATATCCCAAACTCGAAGGGTCTTGTCCCATGACGCGGTGACTATACGTTCTCTGCGTTCGTGATCTGCGCTATCCAGAGGTGCCTGCCAAACTGCAAGAGATGTGATGATGGCCGCGTGTCCTCGAAGGCGATGTTTCACCTCCCCATCCCATCGATTCCAGATTACCACCTCTCCCTTCGACGCTGCCGCGACCTGCTCACCGCTGGGCGAGAAGATGACTGACGTGATGTTCCCGCTGATCTCGAGAGGCACCCTGAACTCCCTAGGCCTCTGCTGCTCTGCCTTCACTTCCCATATGTAACACGACTGATCGTCTGAACCTGAAACGAAGTAGTGATCGTCTGGTGAACATGCCACAGAGTTGACTGCTCTTTGGTGGTTGACGTCAAACCACAGCTGATATGACACGCCATTTGTTTTTTTCTTCCATACTCGTACAGTCCTATCACGTGAAGCAGAGAACATAAGCTCGCCGTTCGTCGAGAACGTGATGGACAATACGGTGTCACCGTGCCCTTCGAGTATTGCCGATCCCGAGGTTGAGTCTGATCCCGCGCCCCAGATTCGGATTGTCTTATCTGCGGAAGCGGATGCGATTATGCCGTCGCTTGAGCAAGCAACAGAGGAGACGGCCTTTGCGTGCTTTCCAAGTTCGATTGCTTCCTGAGGTGCGTTACTCCAAATCCAGCGTAAGACTGCGCCATCTTCAGAACCCGACACAATCCGGCCATCATGGGAGATGGCGATTGATGTAATTCTGATTGATTTGTCCCGCTCCAATGCAACTCCACTTGCCAGACCACTGGTCGCGTCCCATATTCGGATTGTGCCGTCACCAGAGCCAGACGCTAGTTGCGCTCCATTGGGCGAATATGCTACGGCGGTTATTTCCCCTGTATGCTCGTAGAATGGAACTTGGATCACAATCGCAAATGAGCGTCGTGATATATCGCAGGCCCAGAAGATGCTTACGCTTTCCGATGTTTTGAAGGATCTTGACAAGGCGATGCTCGTTCTCGACGACTTCTCATATTAAACGACAAGGGTGGATTACGTTACTGGTCAGTACTTACGCTTCTCGAGATCTTGAAGGAGACCTTGTAGTCGAGGTATATCGGGGCTTCCCTCAGGATCGGGCCCAGGCTGTACCCCTTTGAAAATTAGGCGCATGTTATGTGAGTGAAAGTGCCAGCAGTCAGAAACAAAACGCCTACGCTTCCGGAGATCCTGACAAAGCTTTCTAAGTCGGTGTTCATCGAGCCAGGCATCCTTGACAACTTCACAGTCCGTCAGACTTCGAAGGAGCTGTTCGTTGGGCCAATCTTCAACAACTATGTGAATTCAAATTCATGGATGAGCGCCTATAGCCGATCGGTAAAACAGGGATACTTGCATGTCTTAATACTTTGAAGGAGCTGGTTAAGTTCGTCAGTTCGACGATCATTCGAAACGACTTTGCGTATTATTGAGGCGTAGTCATGATTCCGAGAACGCGTGGGCTGACGCGGGAAGGCACTCAGAATATCAACGAGGGCTGACATCAATGCTCTGTCTGTGACTCGTTCCGACGAGTATTGGGGGGGCAGTCGTGCCTCTGAAGACTGCGCCAGGGAGTCAATAAATTTCAGGGTTATCTCCAGGGCATCGTCCTGCCAGGTAATCGCCTGGCATCCTATGTCTCATGAGACGAATATCCTAATTAGCTTGTCTTCCCATGTGGTTCTCAATTTGTCGTGATACACATACCTGTTGATGCAAGAGGTACAAGCTCGCTTGCGATGGAGTGATTGAGGTTTCCCATAGATTGTACAATTTTACGTGCAGCTGCGTATGAATCCTGCTCTAGAAGGTTTTCTCTGATCTGTATGTCGGTCCAAGCGCCACTGATGTGCATCAGAGCGACCGGTGTGTAAGGTTTCGTCAATGTTCTGTCTACCATATCGAAAGCCGACAGGTGGACGAGCTGTTCAGGTTGCATACGGCGAGGCTCTCCAAGGAGACGTCTATGCATCAAGTTGATAAATCAGAGGAATCCTCAACGAACCGAATCATTAGAAAGGTGAACAATCACTTGCCTAATGTTCCCCCATTGAAAAATAAGCCTCGGATTATCAATCACTTCGACGAATACCCAATAAGAACGAAGGGACTCGGTCACAATGCTGTCCGCCCATTTTCCAATGCAACCCTGCTTGGTGTTGACTTGGAGACCGAATGATATCGCCTCGTTGACCATCCAGCGGAGAGCTGGGCCTACAAAATTGCCATGAGGTACCTTTTTCCCACCACTTCAGGCATTGATTTCAGTAGCGTTCAGTTGCGGGGAAGGTCTTTACACATACACATCTGTATGGCAACCGACAAACCAAACCTCTTTGACGTTCTGGCCTACCATATTTTTTTGGACAATGGCATACTTAGGCGGAAATCTACTTCGTCGCTCATCAAGAGCTAATGCATGGCGGAAGGCGCAGACATGTCCCATGTGGTGCATGTGTGTTTCCAAGAGACTTGGTGGGTCCCGTACCGCGAGCGACACGACAGTATCCCTAAGAATAGCATCAACCTGGTGACGAAAGCTCAGTGACTAAAAGGACACCAAACTCACCATGCACCGAGAAAATGTACTTTTACGGAAGGATTCGCCTCCGGATTAGTAACACTCTCAGTATATTCCTTGTAGGCCCTGACAAGTAATCAGCAATTGGTGATTCGGAGAAAGAGTAAACAATGGTATACCTCTCGATCATTGCTGGTGTGATCTTCTGTTGGGGGCCAAGCTCGGGAGGAGGACGGGGATATCCAATGAGACCAACCTGAATCACGCATTAATAATCCTCAGTGGGCTGGGTAGTAAAACACGTAGCAAAACAAGTAAGTGCCTGGTGGATCATTCCTGCGACAATGCGGGCTTGGAATGCTCCGCGGGAAAATCCTACACAATGATATCGGGACAATATCTAGACTGCAAAGATGCCATTACTCACCGAATAGAAAGATCTTGTCGTTTGGTTCGTAGTTTTCAGATAGCCATTGATAAACGTCAAAAATGTTTGCTTTGAATCCACTAGTACATACGATGAGTATTGATACCGAGAGATTAGGAGGTAAAGCATACATTCCAGTAACCTGATCCAATATGCGCCCTGGGAGTGGGTCATTGGGCCTTTTGTCGTCCTTTGCTCCAATGCCGGGCACATAATGAGCCATTTTGTCTTTGCACATTTCGAACAACTGGACAACATTGCTTCCCATGGTTCCGTCGAAAGCTGTACCGTCTATGAATGCTGCTAGATTTCTCCCAGAGGATGGGAGATGTCTACACGCATGCACAGTACCTGTGGAGGAGACGAACGCAGCCGCAACAGAAAGCATTGCAGCGATGGACTACTGAAGATGGAGTGTAAGCTCTTTTGTCCAAGCCCCGCACAGGCCCCGCGCAAGTGGTCTCACGTAGTTAGACCAATGTACAAATATTCTCAAATAAGTTGGGTCTAGTAGAAATAAGTATTAGTACGTGGTCCAAATCAAAAAGCCAACGTCAGAATGCATTGCGGAAAAGTGTGATTTTCACACAGACTGTCGCACAAGCTTAGCCACGAGCCAACATGAGCGTCAGCGCCAAGATACTAGCTAGAACAAAGGGGTTATATTCTCCCACATCATGCTGCCTATGATGATATTACAGCATGTGTTTCCAACAAGGTTTCCTTAAATCGGCAAGGACGGACAGGCGAGGCTTGCGGCAGGAAGGAAAGTCCTTTGGCGCCTGTACAGACATTCAAATTACTTCGCTTCGTCAAGTCAAGTTCCCAAGCCTAAGCTCAAGTCCCACTTGCTTTCTACCATTGTCACCTGTTCCCACCGTATCATCCTTTTCGATGAGCGCAACCTCAAACGTCCGGGCTGAAGTATTGTATGTATCTCCCAGTACAGTCCAGACTCCACACAGGGGACGATGGAGATGTGTTCATAACTTGTCCGATGGTGGCCGGAATCTTGTTCTCTGTATCGAAAATGGCAACTCGGATGGCATTCGGGCAAGGTATAACACGCAGGCAAGCGATAATTCACTCATGTCAATGTCAGTATTTTATTGCTTCCTCCAGAATAGCAACGTCCTCGAGTTGTATAGCCGCCTTGAAGACATCAAAAATTCCCAAGTAGTGATGCGTCACCAACTCGGCCGCACAGCTTCATTCAAGCACAAGGCATTTGGGTCACTCAGATTGCGTTTGCGGGGAAAAGTGCGCTTTGACAGAGGTTTCAAACTGTCTGTGATCGCTGCATATCGGATGTTGGCTCAAACCTATGAATATGGCGACAAGATTTATTTGTTTGGTGAGTTCACTTGTCCCCCACCCTCAAGTCAGATTTATCTTGCTCACTCTTGGGTAATGTAGGCTTTGCCGAAGGTGCATACCAAGCGGGTTTCATCGCAGATATGATAGGGCAGGTAAGATGTCAGTCAAAGATGTACATGAGGCATACCCAACGAATTTGGTTCCATCCCTCAGGTTGGACTTCTCCGTGATGGGAGTAGTGATCAAACTGAGACGTGCGTAGAATATCCTGTCGCTCAAAACAATGTTAACCACGGAGTAATCTAGGGCATATAAACTTTATATCCACTCGATTCAAGGCAATCAGCTGTTGGCATGCCAGAAGTTCAAGGCTGCGTTCTCGCATCGCGATGTCAAGGTTCATTTTGTCGGCCTATGGTGAGTTCCAAAGGCCAACGGACGTTCTAATCGATCCTTTTCATTCCACAGGGACACCGTGTTTCCTGAAGTGGGCCTCCTACAGCAACGCCCAAGAATGGATCACGTTTGTGCCTTTCGACATGCGCTAGCACTCGATGAACCTCTCTCTCCGGATGCTCGTGATGATGGGAGTGATTGGGCTAGAGCTGGAGACGTCAAGGAAGTGTGGTTTCGGGGCTCCCGTGAGCATGTGTATGTATACCCCTTAGCCTCGCATCAATCCCTGTTGAGTGATGATGGGTTTCAGTGGAGGGGTTGATTCCTCGGAGAGTCGCATAGAGTTCACGGCGGCATTTTGCTGGATGGTGTACGAAGCTGCAAAATATGGCCTTATACTTCAACTGCCACGGCCAGGACCCCCACCACCAATTCCCCATAATCAAGATCGAGAAATGTAAGTCCTCATGATTTACGACTGTAAGCTGTCACGATGATGACGACTTGCTAGATCTAGCCACACGTCTTCTCGCGTGACGAAGCCCTATCAGCTTGTCCACGAATCCGTATTTGACGCCATCGATTGTTCCCTATACATACCCTTAGCTAGGCCACATATCCGCGAAGCCTGGAAGGATCCGCTTTTCAGGTCAGCTGTTACAGAATACGACCACCGTTTGGCCGGGAACAAAGATACAACCAAATTAAATGCGCAAGAACTCGAGAACTTGGTTTCGACTGGTATGTGAATGATACATCTGATTGTTGATGATATGTCACAACTCTTGTGGTAGATCTCGGACTGCGCTTGTTTCTTGAACGCTTAGATGCACTCGACATGATCTTCCATGTGTTGAGCGGCGAATCTAGAGGAGATTTCCCGGCGCTGGCTCAGGCCTTGAAATCCCTTCCTGCTCTGCCCGCGGAATCTCGAACACGTTCCTACTCTGAGATTCGCAAAATTGCCAACGAGTTAGACCCGGGACTGAGTGAATCCGGTCAAAACGTTCTTTGTAGAAACTTGGGGCAGTGTGAGCTCGACTACCCTTCGTTGAGATTACTGTACCGATAACCCCTTGCAGCTCCATTTTTTGCACAGGGACATGTTGCTACCTTCGTTGCATACTCGGGAGACGGCACCTGTATAGCTTCGGTGTACATGGGGGGGAAGATCCGCATCTGGGACGCAAATACGGGTGACAAGGACAAGTATCGGCATCTATTGGAGCCCGAATCAGAGGGGGAATCATCGGTCAATTTCAATTCCATCGCCTTCGACTTGGATAGCCGCTCCATTGTTTCAGGCTCCTCAAAAGGCGGGCTTTTGCGTTGGGACTTGGAAACTGGGAAGCCGACCAAGATTGGGCAACAGGGGAAGGCTATACACTCAGTTGCCTGTCTACCTGGCGGCAGAACTGTGTCCGGCTCGGACGACGGGACGATCAACATTTGGGGTAGGGATGGCATAGAAACGAAGCTGGGGCTGCACGCTGCTATTGTTTCGTCCCTTGCGTCATCATCCGATGGTTCTATCATCGTCTCCGGCTCTCATGACAAGGAGGCACGGGTATGGAAAAGAATCGGGGAGGAAGACAGTTTCAGTTACAGTTCTTCCAGGCCCGTCGTTCACGAGGCAGCGGTCAATTGTGTCGCGTGCACCAAAGACGGTGCCCACATCGTTTCGGGGTCGGAGGACATGACATGCCAGATATGGGACTCGGACACCGAGGAGCCGACCCCATTGCCGCGTAGTGGAGCTGCTGCGGGTGTCGTCGCGGTGGCATATACACCAAGTGGAGAATACCTTGTGGCGGCGTCAGGATGTGACATCTTCGTTTGGGACGCTGCCACTCGCCCTTATCGCCCCCTCGGACGCCCCATACAAGGACATACTGCCGTCATTCATTCGCTCGCGCTCTCTCCGGACGGAGATTGCATAGCCTCTGCATCTGCCGACGGGACGGTTCGAGTCTGGGACAGAAGCACCGGCGAGCAGAAGCTCGGACCAATCGAGCAATATGATCGAGTCTGGGACAAAAGGGCCGGCAAGCAGAGGCTCGGACCAATCGAACAATATGCAGGAGATGGACTTTCTTGATATGTATGAATCCTCTAGCTCCTTAAGACGGTTCATGCATCGGGCTAAGACCTCAGGCATCGGCCTTCAAGATTATGTTCCTTCTCTCTTCATGTTCCTTCTCTCTTCATTTCGCGCCCACAGTTTTACTATACATCTAAACTACTTCGAACTGGGATTGGGATCTCTCCGTCATGTTCTTACGTATCTTACGATGTATGCCTACTTATTCAATATCACACAACATGTAAATCAGCGTTCGGATTCGTTCGGCACTGGGGCCGGAAGGAGTGGTGAGGCGTTGGGGGTGGATGGGTTGGGGCACGAATCAGTAACCAGTCCGGAGAATCGGTAGCTTAAACGTCGTCAATCATCAAATCCAAAAAGGTGTTGGCGAGTAAGGTACAGGTTGAAATTTTATATGAATAGGTGAAAGCTCGAGAAGTAAAAATGGAACAAAATGTAGATGCCCCGCGTGAGGGAATCGTATACCGCTAATCATTGCTGCCGTTGTGTAAGAATGACACGCAAATAATAGGCTACAAGCAGCTCGCTCACCTTCTTGGCTTGAAGAAAAACGAAAGTGATGACCACGAGGAACACGATCGCGGCCACGAAGCCCAAGCATTTCCAAGATTGAAGGAATCTCGAATTTGCTGCTGTGAAAGGTTAGGTACGGAAGCTACGCCGAACGAACGAACCACCCCGGCAATCGAAATCGATCCGACAGCATGTGTCATCTGCGCCCTGAACTTCAGGTGGAGGATTATCGATTATCATCGGATCGCGGAGCTATACGAATCCATAAGGTGGGGCTGAGTGCCTGGGTCTGGAAACTTACCGCTCGGAACCGGTGTTGATGGAATATCAGCCACCGCAGGAGCTCTCTCGGTGGGATGGCGACGGTGATACAAACCTCGTCGTCCTCATTTGGTACTGCACTGGAGGTTCAAGCCTCCGTCGTGCAACCGGGGTTGAGTATGGCGTAGCATTGGGGGGTTGACGACAAGAAACGGGTGAGAAGGGAGGAGATTGCTGCAGTCAGCGGATGCCGCACAGGATATTGCTCAGAGAACGGCCAGTAGGACGGTCGCACCATGGCAGGATCTCAGCACACCAGACCCACGACCAAAATAGTGAGCACAATCGTGATCAGAATGGGAGTGAAAGAAGAGACTCACAGTGACCCGCAAGACTGCGCGCGACTCGGAGATAGACAGGGACCTAGAAGTGACGCAAGAAGTTAGCAACTAACGAACGGCTACTAATAGAAGGCGCCACCCTGTTTTCACAAGTCAGACTACGTTGACGGTGATGGCACACTGGCGAGGTCGAAGCGTCCAATGGACGTTTTCAGTTGATCCTGGGACTCAGCTGGCGATTCATGATGTACGCCCCTTTTCTCCCCCGACCGATTCGTCTCTCGCACACCTGTTCGGTTCGACACGGTAAGTCCTCCCAATTATTAGTCACTGAGGTCGCGCGTTGAAATTCAGGTTCTCTCAGCCCGTCTGGGGCCATTCTTCGCCTGAATGTCACAGCTGTACCCCGCGACTAGTAGGACGGTACGGTAGTTGCAGTGTGGACGCCCCTGCGAATCGTGGATGTCACTTCGAATGACATGTATTGTTAGAAGTCTGCAAGGGCATGGGGACTGACGGCGTACGGTATGGTGGGGTGGGCTGATCAGGGCAACGAAATTAGTTTGTCTCTGTTAAAAGGCGAATGAGGACTTACTTGATAAATATAACAATGCACGACAGCGGGACGACATGTAAGACGTGTGCGTACCGACGGGCTACTTGCGTGTGGGAGTGTGCAGCGTTTGTCATGATGTTGCTAGTAAGAGGACTAGTCGGCGTGGGGGTCACTTTTATCGCTGTTGTTATGCCTTGAGTGATACAATGATGAGGTGCCACGAAGCGATGCAGTACCCGGTGTCAACCCGTACCGGGCGTAGTTGTGCAAAGCATTGAGGAGGGGTCGCCGACTTCAACCTATGGGGTCCACCGCCTCGTGTGTTTGAGCATTTTGCCATAGTATCACAGTAACCTAGGATAATGATGAATCGGTAAACACGGTGATTCGAATGGTAGCAGCAGACCAAATCTCTCTTGGTGCACTGTACCCCTATTGGCTTACCCTGAGATCCCGTCCACTCAGTTTTTTTCCGACGCTTAAGCGCTTAGCGCTTAAGTCTCGAGCTTGGGGTCCACTCAGCAGGCTGGCAAACGCGTCGAACCGCCTGAGCAAGTACACATGTCGGGTGAGCCTTTCGTTTTGGAATATCATCCCCCCCCATCCATTCTGGTGCGCGGGTCCGACCTTGGATCTATGTGCCTTTTCCACCTATTTTTTCCCTTGAGTACACAGCTCTCCTACTTGCTATTTTCACTGCGGCGCGCGGGTCCGACCCTGGATCTATGTGCCTCCAGTTTCTTTTTCATATGTGCTCTGAGCCCTCAGCAGTCCTGCCCATTCACTATTCTCACCATTCTCACCCAGGGCGTACAACCAGGTCTGGAGCAGTGTTCTCTCCTTGGGGGATCTCCGACAGAGTAACTACAGCCGTAGATGCGCTGGGCCTGTTCAATGACGCGATGATTCGGCTGGCTGTTGCAGATGAAGAAGATGAAGAAGATGTTGGCCCTTCGGAAGAAAGTGACAGGAAGTTTGTTAAGGAATCGGAGTTGTTGCCCTTGCACGAGCCTTTGGAGCACCAGTCTGCGATGGCGCATAATGGGGTAGCCCGGAAAATCCTGTCAAAGCAAGAGCAACGGGACCGTCGTCATAGACGTGGGAAGCGAGCAGCGCAACGAATGCTGTTGCAAGAAGCTGCGGGGACGTCTTTGAAGAAGGTGGCCATTCGACGCGCTGTGCAGTCGAAAGTAGAACGGGCCTGCAGGCTGGATTTAGCCTCGGTACCACACGCATCAACTGGATATGTTGGAAAGTGGGGTTCGAAGAAATCCAACGTAAAGTCATCAAGTAATGGAACGGTTGAATCGCTGGAGAGTTTGAAGGCCAAGGGATTTCAGTATGTTCACTGGAATGGGTAAGTTCTGAGTATAGGTGGCATGCGGTATCACTTACTTAGAGAGTAGAGACGGTATGTATGTTACCGACTGCGCCAATCGGGTCATTGTCGGCGGGGGAACCCCTCGCGGTTCGTCATGGTATGAAGCAGTGGCCCAATGTGTCGTCGCTCTTAAACATGCTCGGGAAACCAGCCAATTCACCTCGAAGCAATCCAATCACCGTCGCGGGCGATTTCCTGCCCTGGCAGCAGGGTTTGCCTATGGGCTTGGCCAACTACGACCTGCAATGACCGTCCATGGACCCCCTACCAACGGAGCGTTGGCGGGGCTCCTCGCCGATGCCCACATCAGGCGGATAGCTGGATTCCAAAGTTCGCTCCTTCTCGCCTATGCCCCTCGACTATGGGAGTACTACCGCAGCACCATGGATGGCATTCTAGAGCTGCAGCCTGAGTTACAGCGAAACTTTGAAGATAGCGTATTTGCCAGTATCACCTTCAACTTTGGACCCCGTACTGTCACCGTTCCCCACATCGATCATCTGAACCTTGCTGGAGGACTCTGTGCAATCACGTCCCTTGGTGATTTCGATCCCGACCTTGGGGGACATCTTATTCTCTGGGACCTCCGCATGGTGATCCGATTTCCCCCTGGCGCCACGATCCTCATACCTTCAGCACTAGTTCGTCATTCAAATGTGCCTATTCAACAAGGGGAACAACGATACAGTATTACTCAGTATACGTCTGGCGGACTATTTCGTTGGGCCGATAATGGCTTTTGTTCCGATGCGGACCGGGATGCGAAGGGGAAGGGAAAGGGGAAGGCCCCCGGGAGGCAGTGGGATGAGGGGTTGGATAGGTTCGAAAAGCGATAGCATATATGGCTGATCGGTAGTATATCAGTTATTGGTGTGACGGTGTTTTGGAGGTATATGTAGGGAGTGCTGACACTTGCTGCTTATATGAGAGGTATGCAGCTCAGAAAGGCAAACGGATGATAGGTATGAATATAATATTTGATATTCGAAACTAGACATGAGAAGAGTGACCCGCGTAGGGGGTGTGTGTAGGTGTGTGTGGTAGACAGGAAGTTGCGAGGGAAGATCGGTGAACACTGAGGAATCGAAGACGGGGTCAGGGATTGGGAACTGAAGGGATGAGAGAGAAAGCAACAGCGAAAAGTACACGACTAGGCATATCCTATACTGTAAACGCAGGTAGATCCGTCTCCTCAATTGGTAAGGATCTCCACCAATACCGTTGAGTAGCTGACAGTGTTTGGACTCTCGACTTCAAACCACCGGCCGAAACCCTTCGCGTTGAATGTGTCTTCCTAATAACTTGAAAAGGGGTACGTCGGTTGCGCCTGCCGCAGTGGTAAAGTCGGTCGCAGGCCGAAAGGTTTGTCAGGTTCAAGTCAGTGCGTAGGCTCCATAGATGATGTCGCGAGGGGCCCATCGGAGGGCCTCGGAAAGGGGGTTGTCGCCCTGGACATGGGAAATACGCATCCTCTTGCCTTCGACGCGCTGGCTGAGGGGTATAGCAACGTGGCCGCTCGAACACCAGAATGGCCGGCATTGGCCAATGTCGACCTCATTGTTGAGGACTTCATTGGAGACGTCGATGTAATTGTCGCTGTGTTGAGCCGCCCAAACAATAGCGCGAGTCCAGAAAGGTAGCCTATGAGTGGTCGGCATGAACTCCGTCAAGGTGCGAGCACCTTCGGTGTAGGAGGCGTAGTGAGCCGACCCCGGTGTCGCCAATCTTGCTATAGATAGTAGAAGCAGAAGGCCCCAATGGGCGATCACTGCGAGGACCACGCTGAGATGACGGTCGACCATCCCAAGACGGCCCCCCCAATATGATCTTCGTCGTCGCTCTCGTCCACCCAATCGTCGTCACCGTCCATCGCATCTGATTGAGATTCAGAAATGCCTGTACGAAGTGGTTGATGGTGCTCAGTAGGGAATCAAAGTCAAAAGAAAGCCTACATACCATCGCTTTGGATACCACCGGGCTACGATGCGTTCTGTAGGGCCAGGTTCACCGCCCGTTTCCACTGCACCCTCAGGAGGCATCATGAAGGCATCGTCGAAAACGATGCCCTGGGCCCCTTGAGAACTGACAGTAAGCGCAAGATTCAAATTCGAGGACCCTATCACTCACTATCGATTGCGGATTGAAGCCCACGACGGCGCTTACGAGGCGGCCCAACTTGAACTCTGGAGAACGATATCCTTCAAGTGGCGAGGCCCGGGTGGTGATTCGCCTCCCCTGCGGACCCTTGACCGAACGAATGGAAATAGGCAAACACATTGTAGATCGAATTGTAGGGGGGAAATTGACGGATATGAATGCTGTGATAGTATGTACGTTCAGACTGCGAGCTCGCATTTACCGTTATTTGCACCCTTGTTGACTCTTGTTGGACTTGTTCGATCTGGTTCCGAACTATCATCACGATTGCCAACCATGAACGAAGACAAGGAGCCAGTGGGGCATTTGAATTACTGTCGTGGGCTACGCCGACGCAACTTCACTTTATAATCGATCGATGCAACGATTTCGTCGAAATTGCGAGGGACGACGGAGAGAGGGCAAAGTTTTGGACAGCATTGGAAGACGATTGGTCGTGCGCATTGGATTTCACCCCGGAGACTACGCAGGTACGCATAAAGCTTTCCTAGCTTGAGTAGAAGACTACGACGACCGATAGAAACTGAAGAATAACTACTACACCATGCCTGGTGTAAATATCGAACGAGGGTGTAAGTTTGTTTTCGTTCTATGAATGGACCCGCTGCTTCATTTACATAAATATAGTATTACAAGTTGCTGCCGAGTTGGTCCCAGAGGTGTAGCTCCGTCCTCACGAACATTAGCGTAATCAGAGATGCAAACGTAAACGGTGAGCACCTATATACCAATACATTTCGAAGGTTGAATTTTGAATTATGTTAACAGAGCAAGCCAGAAGCTTACGCGTGCTGCGCCCTGCTAAGCCTACGTTGCCTCGGATTAACGATTACCGACTACCCTGCCTCAATTCCGCGTTCAAACTTAGAGAAAGGCAGGTCTTATCCCCTGCTTTCGCACCGACTCCCATGATACTGACTCGAACAAGGAATTCGAATCGAGGTAGTTCAGCCAACGGCACGAGCAATGAATTTCTTGTCGACGTCCCAGGGCTTGTACGCTCTGAGCTTCGGACAGTGCTCGTGGCCGGGGATCTGGTTCACGCTAGGAAAATCACGACGAAAGGGAAGGGGGAGGAGAATGCCTTCGACGACCCATGATTGCCCCTGCATACCGTATGCCTCGACTACCCAAACATGACCCATTAGAACTCAGTACTAGCCCTTCTTGTGTACATTCTTCGTGTAGTTTTCCTCTGGCTTCATCTCCCCGGTACCACATTTTTCTGTCTCTGTTTAAAGCATCTTTACCGCCAGTACAAAGCCTTGATCTTCCAGCAGGCGAGTCATTGAACTCGAACGGTTTGGCTAATGATGAGAATCGTACAATGGCTAGTATTGACAGCACAACGACAGGACACCCTTCATTGCAACGTCGGCGGTGATGCCCCGCTTCCCATCATCACCCACGCACCCTCACTCGTCACATCATCCACCGTCAAGAATATCGTTGCAGGGCCAGGAGGATACACCTTCCCATTCGGCGGTGTCGTAAATGTGAGTCTGTTCCTACCTGGAGATATGGTAGCGTCCATGAATACCAATCGGGCACCGGCATGGAAGGCATGTGTGGAGAACCCAAGATCCATGAGGGAAACTGTGAGTGAAATCGACCATCAGCACTCGCGTCTTCAGGAATATGCCTTGCACGTTTGATATTGGCATACCTTTGATATCCCCCCGCTCGCAGCCCTCGCGGAATGGAGATTGGAACGCTAACCTTCTGCCCGAATGCCAACTTCTTCGGGACGCTCACCAACTTCGGTCTCTCCACGCTCATGAACGGCGGATCTAGTGTCTCCACCCGGAACTCGCTGGGGAATTTCACCCCCGTCATCGTCGTATTCCCGTTGGGGTTGCTCCCTGCGATCAAGAAGTTGCCCTGCGGAGTCAGTGTGATACTGGAATGGTACATGCGCGGGATGTTTGTCGTAGGCATGCCCTTGTTGCTGATTCGACGTCCAAGTGGAAGCGACGGTGTGTACAAAGAAGGGGTCAAGACGGCGTTGTCGGCATTGGACCTTCCCACTAGGTCGGCGACCGAGCCGATCGCAGCGAACCCCGTGCTTCCACCGTTGGCTATGAGGATTTGCCCGTTGGGTAGATGTAGAAGTTCGGGCATCGTCCGGCCCTCCAGCATATGCTCGACCTGCCACCCAGCCTTGATGCCCTCCTCCGTGAGCTTGATCCGCGAGCATTGGGATGAGGCAGGTGTTTGCGCGGATAGGAGCTCGGAGTCGATGGTGTCGGTCGCAGTTCCGCCGCAAACGAGGACTTCGGGGATGAAGTCTGGCGGAGAGAGGGGGAGGAGGATCGCCGAGCCATCGATGGGATTGGTGACTCGGACGTTGTTGGGTATGTCGGGGAGAATGGTTTCGGTGTTGGCTTCGATATCGTATAAAATAGACTGGTTATTTGCTACCATGAATACGCGGCCGTCGGGTAGAGCGAATATCCTATTCCAATGCACCGGTGCTGAGAGAATGATACGATGATGGAAGTATTCTGAGCATACCTAGGAAATAAATTCGAAGGAAGACTGCGCTCAAGAAAAGGCGACAGCCTGGGTGCGCCCTCTTTCTTTGGGAAGAACTCGAAGGAGTTCACCGGATCGACATTATAGAAAGGCGTGGTGACATGTGTGCCTCCGACGATCATAAGGCTTCCGTCGAAAATCCGAATGGATGACGCGTACCAGCGCCGCTCGAAGAGATGATGGGTTTCCAAATTTTCGAATAGAGTGCAGTCCTCGCCAGTGGGTGACAAGCACGGTTCAAAGATACGAATAGCTTGATTGCCCGCGTTGGCAACTCCAGCTCCAGAATCACCTCCGACGCTAACCTGCAGAAAAGAAAGACATGGGTTAGAGGATGCGTCGGGCGCCAAGTGATAACGCCGCATTACCATAGTGCCATTGCTCAGAAGCGCGCCGCTTCCGCAGAATGTATTGGAAATTACGTTGAGGGGTTTGACGACAGAGCTTGTCTCGAGATCCCAGAGTGCGCCCAAGGCCGAGTGGTTGTTGAACTGCAAAGGATCAACGGATGGGCGGTTGAAGAAAATCGTAAGGGTCGGCGACACGACGATGGACTCGAGGGCTACAATTCCGCTTGTCGCTTCCTTGAGATTGAAGCGCCATTGTGGGGCGCTCGGAGCCGCCCATGATAAGGTGGAGAGAAGAGAAAGCGCGGGGATGAAGTAGGGTCGCCTCATGCTGAAACGCGTCTTTGAGAGTGTCTAGACTGGTTCGTTACCGCAGGATTATATACACGTGTTCCATGGGAGGAAGAAGATGGCCATTGGCGCGTCGATGGGAGTTACGAGGTCAAGTGGGCGCGTCTAGTAGTTATTAACCGGTCGCATTGACTCATTCTCCACCTATTAGTTGGTCATCTCTCCCTCGAGCTGGTGCCAAGACCACCAGTGCACGATGCTCATTTAATATTCTGGGGAAATAAAGGCTCACCGTCATGGAAAGCATCCAAAAAGTACCACACTCGTGGTATGAGGGCGATGAGCTCCAGTCATGCGCCTAACCGGTACAGTAAGGCGAAGAGGCGAACTATACAGAGGTGGATCCGGAAGAGATTATCGCCGTAGCCGGTGGATTGTAAACGAGAAGACTTGCTTGTTGATGGGAGCAGCCAAGCCACTGCGAACCATCTGTGGGAAACGCTAACAGGATGCTGTCCGGTACGTGTGGCTTTGGAGGTTGGAGAGGAGATAACAGCCTAAATGGACACATTGGGGAATACATTCAAGCGTAGTTCCGAGCGTTGCTTGATGGCTGACCGCACAGGTAAACCACTTCTTATTCCTGGATGTGTTCGCGCCTATGAGGTGCTACTTGACAAGACCGTATACGACTGATGATATATATCATTCATCGCCATGAATCACTCTGTTATATCAAGCAGCGCGGATCCACACAGCAGTGTCCGGGACAGAGCACTGATCACTGTACATGTACTTACGCCGTGGAGAATGGGCTAAGAGGAAGGTAGCTACTCCCGGAGTCATCAGAGTATGGTACAACTCCCAGGTGCCTCACATCCAACCCGATACCTCGCGAAGAAGGCGTAGCTGTCCGCATTCACGACTGCACGATCAGGGGAGGCATGTGCCAGAGCACGGGCGAGGTGAGCACCGTAGAACTCCCATGTGAAGGCGTTCGTCCCGGCTTGGGTATACCCAGGCGGGAAATGGCTCGCTTCGTGAATAAGAGTGGCCGCCTGGGAGATGATCCATAATAAGCACCGTGATCTCATCAAGAGGCAGAGGGACATCACCCGCTCGTTGTCGTCATACTTCCAGAAGAGAGGACACAGTTTGACGACCGATCGACTGCAAGGTAGCACATCAGTTACCCGAAAACAAATTCGTAGAACCCGCACCTACCTGTTGGGGTTGACGAAAGCGTGGACTAGCGGCGCCAGCGGACCACAGCCTGGGTCACACTCGTACGTCCAGTCTTCAAAGTGAACATGCCTAATCGCAGCCATACGGCCAATCACCTCGCCGAACCGTGCCTGTGTGTAGCTGCCGAACCATATCTTGTACCTATCATCGATCGCCGCTGTGTGATTCCTATCGATATTGTCGAGGTAACTGTGCAGAAAGATCAGGAGTGTCCCGCTGCCAAATGATGCGCGAACCATACGTCAGCGATTCGAGGGCCCAAGCTTGCGCAATCGGGACAACAGTGGAGATGGTCCGCTCCTGGTCGGCGGTGCAGTGCGAGAAGGTGATTTGGTCGGTCGCCGCCGGAACGTCGACATTGAATTCCTGAGTAGATGTCAGGAGTCCACCTGAGAACACGATGCTCAGCAAATAATTGAGGCAATGACGAAACGGTAGTACCACTCTTGGGCGACGGCAGTGCTGCTACGAGGGACGAGCTAATCAACAGACAGAAGACAGCAAGTTGAGTGAAGCTAGCCATCGAGCGCGTGCAAGAGGGTGAACAAGGTTTACAGCTTGAACAACTTGCTGCTCACCTCAGTACACGGTCCGCATTTTATACGGGTATCGTGTTTGTGTAGTTGCTTGGACTTCAGGCAAAATTAGGATAGGATAGTATTCGACAGCTTGCACTCATCGACCGACTTGGCCATAACAAGTCGACAACGGCTAGTCGTGGAGTTGGCAAGACTCGGAAAAGAAGCCGACCGACGGGCCCCGGGGAGTTCATCCCGCAATCATCCCGTCAGTGCCAAGGCACACCGAGTGGAACGGAGAAGAGTGCCAGCTAGCAATGAGGCTACAGGCTACAGGGATTCAACACAGAGCCGTTGAACATTCGATTTGAACAGCCTAACACCGGAGTTCTGTTTGTCGACGGCGTTGACATGTACGGTGGACATCCCTAATCCCCCGCCCCCTGACCGGAGTTGACGAGATGTCTCACGATCACAAATACTTTTACTTCTCGCCTGGGTCAACTGCCACTCCTCGTTGACGCCTCGACTCAAGTTTGTGGCTATACCTTGCTTGGAATGGTTAAAAGCATTCGACTTTGGGACGACATGATTCTCAAAATCGTGAATCAGTCCTGCTTTGTTGACACAACGTCGGAACCAAACTTCCGGACTTGGTACAGCGAGTCTCAGTGCGCGCGCTACCGAGGCATCCTACCACCACATATTTCTCAAGAGCAGCCCTATGGTTGGAACGGGCTAGCGTTCTGAGTACTGACTGGGCTAGTATACAGCTGGTGCTCTGATATCCATCCGTTTCCATTCATGCTGACGGCATCAACTCCCCGTCGGTCTCGAAGAAGCTTGCAAACTCCACGTCTGGTACCGACTCATTATATGCATAGCGCACAATCTGTGCAAGTTGTCCAGGACCATCCTATGCCTATTTTTCTTCGAATCCAGGCGCATAAATGCATATAAAATGTGGACGATAGGAAGAGGTGAGCAGCCAGTTGTCGAAATCCTCACTCACACTCAATGGCTGCCTTCACTCAACTCGTACCCTTCTGCGTTGCGGCTATGTTGATTGCTTCGCCATTCGTGGTGGCACTGCCATCGACCAAGAGGAGTAGCATCATTTCGCGGCCACTACTATACTTACATGCTGACCGCCTGTTTCTAGGTGATCCCCTGACCTCTGGCTCAAGAGTTCAATGTCGACATTGCCACGGCGACAGATCAAATTGCCTTCTCGCATTGCACTCCGGCCCAGGAGCGGACTATCAGCGACGCTATTCCAATTGCTCAACACTGGGCCCTGGAAGCGGTGGCGTGCGCTTCCCGCAAGATTGAGTGTCCCGAGCCTCGCTTAACAGAACACAGGTACCTCAACAACATCGATGGGAACGGCACGGTAGCCACCGACGCTAAGTGCAAGATATGATTTGGCGAGTACACGCCAGCGCGGTTCAAAAATGCGATGATCCGTGTGACTGCACTTAGCTCATTTTGACCACTGGACGTACGAATGCACCCCGGATCGCTGGCTGATGTCGGCACTGATGCACGCGTTCGTCCTTAGCGCGACGTAAGTCACGTCTAGTCGCCTTGTTCCCGCCTGATATGCGCTCCTCGACAGCCCGTCCACTGTCAATCTATGCCTGCTCTTCTGGAAGTACGACGCCGACGAAGGGGTAATTTCGTTTTTATTGTTACTTGATGTGGTGCTGATTTGTGACTCGGTGACTCGGAAGACGACGACGCTGATCCACGAGGCGAGCCACTTCAGCCCGGCGTGGGGCGAGGTTGGGACGAATGCGAATACACGGGAGTTCTACGGAGCGCGGCTCGCACCCGTTCTTGCGCACACCTCCCCCGATCGTCAGACGTGCTTGCGCCTCCCATTGCCGTCTCAATGTCAATTGGGGTGTGACTAGGTACGATCATCCCACAAGAAGGTCGCTCATCAAGTGGGACTAGAAGTTATCGGTGAGTGCTTCGAGTCTGCTGCATCCCACGGCTACGACAGGAGTGGTCTTCTTGCTGGTCGCGCGGGCACTACCGGCTTGTCATGCGAAAAGTGTGGCCTACTGGGTACTGACCCAGCGATATGGGTCTTCTCTTACGGTACAGAATTGGAGAGAAGTTTGACACATCTCCAATTATTGGGTCTCGGCCCGGGTAGTCGCCGTTGGGGCGAACACTGCCAGGGTAAGCATCTGCAGGGTCTTATACGATTACTTCCTAGCTCGTCAACGAGTGTCACTTCGAAGGACGACAGTGGGGTATTCAAGATTGCAGGACTTACGGCGACGCTCTGCGCGATGCAAGCGTAGGAAACATAGTAATTTAAGTTGGAGCACACGGTGTTCACGGTAGAGCATTGTCTATTTTTGCCATCAAGGGATCAGCTCCAAATCCAGTGAGCGGCCCTCAAAGACCCCCGATGCTGTCTCATGCTACGATGGTCCTCCAGGCTCTATTCGGCACCGTTCGTTGGCTCCAAGGTCAAGTGGGGTTGCAGATAGCTTTTCATGGTATGCATTTCGCATGGACGTTCACCAAACCCGAAGGTACGTTCGACAGGCTTCTTGGGTGGAGAACACAGTATTCCCAAGCCAGTTCACCAACGTACTTAAGGTGAGCTGCAAGCACAATTCGCCATCACTCAACACCCTCGCCCCTCAACATGTCTGACAATGAGATCGTCGACGCTGTTCGTCGCCTGCAGGAGCTCCAGGCTGGTGACTCCACTGACAACTCAGAGACTCCACGAGAGTATATCAATCAGCTGACGCCACCTATTGGCACCTCGTTCTTCAAACGGTGAGCGCACTATTTGCTGGTCATCGGACATATCTGACGGTCGTTTGGGACAACATAGGCAAACTGTTACTCTGTTTGATGATGAAAGGTTCTACGCCATAATTTTCAGCACGCCGGAGGGTGATGCACGAGTTTTGGTGCAAACATTGACCTGGAAAGTGGACATTTACACCTATGTCACTGGTGCCAGGCCGGATCAAGAGCAGTTCGAAGCCAATGGGGGGTCAGTTATGGTCGTCATGGTTCATTCTGGACACCTGTCGTTCGATTCCAGGAATGGCCGCTCTATCTATCGAGTGACCGCGCCTACGTCTGTGGTCTCGCAGAAGCAGCTGCCTCCCACAGGGAGTGGGATCAAAAACGAAGATTATTGGAATTGTAAGTTTCATCGAATTTTGCGCAACCATGCCTCTCACACGTCCTCGAGACAACATCTCGTACCAGGAAGTCATGAATATGTTCAATAACGGGGGAAATGGTACTCTGAACTTCGATGCCAAGTACAAAGAAGACTTCTCGCGCAAGGATCCACTGACCGGGGTTACGCTGTCGAGTGGTGTACAGTTTGGAACCGAGTTTGAATCGGTAAGGTCATGGCCTAGTATTCACTTGACGTAGTCTCATACAGGGAGACTCGCACAGAACAACACAGATCTCCCTGCATTCAATCTTGCTGGAGTCTCCATTTTCCGGTCCAACTCGCCGGATGCCTTCCCGGCGAATTTCAGTGGGTCATGGCCTTGTATGAGTGAGGCACATTCTGACCTCCAATATCTAACACCTCAAAGCTTTTGAAGCGGATTCAGCTTGGATTTTGGTTGATGATTTAGGGGTAAGTTGGCCTCATCTTGCCATATCATATCCGTTAATCCCTTCTAGTTCGCATCCAACAAAAAGGTCCAAGTGGAGGTGGATATCAACCGTGGAGTTTGATAATAGCGAATCATGTGCCTTAATATAGCGTCGGTCTCTCCATTTACAAAGATTCTAAGAACTGGAACTTGGAAGTTAAGCATGAGGCCGAAATAGGGCAAGCAAACCGATTATTGGTACGACACCCACAATCGCGCGTCCCGGGAAGCATCGCACCCGCCGAGACAGACGTAGACTGACTTCAAGTATTGGCCGAATAATTCAAAATATGGGCTACCCTACAGTTGAGAGATGTAACGCGACCGTTGAAAGCCCCCTTCTGCATGCCAACTTCTACCAGTTCTGGAGTGAGATTTAGGGGAATGCGAATTCGCTCAATTGCATTTGAAGTAACTTAAAATACTGGCTCCCGTATGTTATTATTCGATTTATAGAAGGAGAATGCTTGCTACCCCTGTGAGACCACAAAAGAAATCGTGGAAAAGTGGATAAGTAACCTCTGGAAAAGGTAGAATATTGAAGCTCCGCCAATTCTTTTTTCGCTTGCTTAACCGCACGCGCCATTTGGCTAGACCGCATCTTCACCTCTACCACTACGACGATATCGTCCGCCTCCCCGAATTTCTAGATAGGTTGCAAAGCGAACCTCTGCCAGAAATGTCATACAAACCAACCATCCGTAACCAGCAACAGCCTCCAGACCAACCGCAACTGGAGAACTTCAAGTACCGTGCCCAAGCGAAACAACTCCAGGAATTGTTCCCGTCTTGGTCGAACGAGGGTGCGTCCATCCTTTCTCTTGCCCTAGAAAGCATTTTGCTCACTGAAAATCCAAATTCCGTTGGTGCCTTCGAAAATTCGCGCTCGTGACATTCCTTTGGGGACGTAAAGACCTACTCTCACTACTCGTCGAAGTCGCCGGGGATGTAGAACTTGCTGCAACGCGGATCAGTGAGGGTGAGTTGTAGCCTTTTGCCAGCTTCAGCTTGTCATCGACGTTCTGTGCCATACTTTTCAATCGCGCAAGGTCACGCCGAGCAGTGGGGTTCCGTTACTCGCAAAAAGGAAAAGAAAGTCTCGATATCTGCACAACCGAAAGATGCCGGATTCTCTTCACCTCGAGGAGGCAGAGGCGGTCGTGGTGGAGGAAGAGGCGGTCTTTCAGGTAGAGGCAGCCCAGCGACAAGGGGACGTGGCGGACCTCCGCGTGGTGCTCCCAACGGGCATGCTGGACGCTCCAGCACTCCAAGAATCAGCTCTCCGGGCCCTCATCAACGCACCGTCCCACCAGCATCAGAGACGCAGCCGGACGGTGACGCGAAGGACAAAGGCGCCCTCGATGCGCAAGTCGCTGAACCTGCGAATGGCCGGGACACTGGAGCTGAAGCCCCCAGCTCAAACTGGGCTTCGTCTTCTACATGGGGCGCGAAGCAAGAAGCTCCGGATGCGACGGCACACGTAAACAGTGCTTCCAGTCCCGCGCCAACAGCTTCGTCGCATGTTCTCCCAAAAGCAACGAAAACACCGGCGACGTCGAAGATGTCGTGGGCGCAAATAGCACGGTACGTCAATTAGTGAATTGGTGCAATGTAGCGTTGAGGATTTATACCCTTTCAGATCACAAGAGAAGCATGGGCCCCCGCCTGTACCTCTTGCAGCCCCTACGCCAATATCGGCGCCTGCGCCGATGCCACCGCAGCCCGCGCCAGCCCCGGAATGGGAAGCAGAGTCAGTACCGCCACCGGTTTGGGAAGAACCAACGACAGTACAATCGCCAACTTGGGACGATGAGCGGCCGTCGATACCACCAGCTACCGAGCCAGCTTCCGAGGACTGGAATGTGTCGACCGACGATGAGCCGCAAGCGGAATCTGCGTCCGCAGAAGATGCACAGGAACGCGAGCCAGAGGCGCCGCAGGAACCGGTCCAAGTTGCAGAACCCAAGCTAGAACCACAGGCACTGAAGCCGCAAGCTCCGCAACCAACACCTTCGGCGCTCCCTGCTCAAATTCTTCAGCAACAATCGAAGGACCTTCAATCCAGCAATGTCTCGGCGCCTACCGCTGTCGCTACCCCGTCACCCAGACCATCCCAGGCCCGACCTTCTTCAGCGGCTCACCGTGCCACCGCGAAGTTCAAGATCGGGGATCAGCCAGCAGTAGTCATGCCAAGTACCTTCTCAGGCGGCGTCGAAAAGATAGGCATGCAGTTTGGTAGCCTCAGCTTGGGAGGAGATGCCTCGGAAGCACCGGCGTAAGTCGCACGACGTGTATCGACTGTCTGCTTGTTAACGATATAATTGTATAGCAGCGAAACCCATGCGCCCGAACCTGCTCGCGTTGCTGAAGTACCCGCACCAGCTCCCGAACCCGAACCAATCCCAACTCCTGCCCCCGCCCCCGTTGCTCAGGCTCCCGAACCGCCTGTGCAGCCCACACCAGCACCGCCAACACCATCCGCCCCAACACCCACGTCGATATCTTCATCAGCTCTGTTCCAGCAGACTCTGACGCAAAGGCAAACCCCACCACAGATGCTTTCCTCGCAGTCGCTCGCCACCTCCGTTTCCCAACCGATTATATCGTCGACTTCGGCTGCCGCTTCACATCCATCCGCGCCTACGGCTGTAGCATCACCTGCTCAGCCATACCCCGCTCAATCGATCCCTCAGTCCTCGATAACCCACCATCTCCAACAGCAACAGCAACACGCGCTTCCTCAACAGATCCAACAGCAAGCTAATGCTCAGCAGCAGCATCAATATTCGCAACATGGGTTCTCAGCTCACCCGGACCCTCAACCAAATCAACTACAACAGCAACTGCCTCCATCCCAGCACCAGCAACCTCAAGGTGCAGCCAATGCGGCGGCGGCGAGTCATACCACGTACTTCAGAGGCAATGCCGACCCGTTCTTCCATACTCCCACGCCGCCTGCGCCTCAGGCGCAGGATAGTCCGTATGGTGCATTTGGTCAACAGCTGGGACAGCAGATGCAACACCAAGCCCAGGCCTCCCACGTTGGAGCGTTTGGAGCCGAATATGGTTACGGCGAGAGCCCAAGGGTGCGAAGTCCCTTTTTTTGCGCGTACCTCGATGATGCTGAATGACTACTCGTTTAGGGATTCTATGATTCCTACGCTCAACAATCTGGGTTCGCTTCCCGCAATCCTTTGGGTCACGACGACATGAAGGCGCTTCCCGGTGGTCAACAGCAACCAGCTGCGAATGTTGGATTGTCCGCTTCTGCTTCGCAGAGTGCGCAACATGCTGCATCATCGCAAACCGCTCAGCCCCCGGCTGCCGCAGGCCAGGCTCCCCAACAAGGCTACCCCCCACCTCTTCCCTACTACTACCAGCCGTACCCCCAAAATCAGTACTACAGCTCCCCATACAATTCTGGCTACGGCGTTCCAAACTACGTCAAGTACCCCGCGATGTTCGCATCGGCCCCCGCTCCCGCATCTGCACCCTCGCCAGCGACTAAGCAACCTGGCAGCGTTCAACCTCAAAGCAACCCATATGGCCAGGGCCTATACACGCAACACCAGCAGCATCCCTCAGCTTCGTATGACGATATGGGCTACCAGCACCACACCCAGCAACACCAACCGCACAGCTTGGGCGGCGGGCTACCCGCGAATGACTACAATAAGCCGTTATACGGAGGCCAGGGCAACTTCATGGGTCTTGGGCAGTCGACAGGACCATCAGCAGGTGTCCGCAACACCACCGGTGGGTCACCAGAAGTCACCTACAAGCCATACGCGCCCAAGGATGCCAATAACGGCGTAGGGACTGGCATGGGTGTGGGACAGGGTATGCAGGCCGGTCGTGCTAGCGTGCAAGGCCAGCAGCCCAACCAAGCCGGCCAGAGTCAAGGGCAAGGACAACCTCAGCAGGGTCAAAGCGGATTCTACAACGTCAATCGTTACGGCGGTAACGCCGCCGGCGTGGGTGGCGGCGTCGGGGGTCCTCAAGGCCAGGCTGCTCACCACCTACACCAACCTCAAGGACAGGGCCCACAGACCCATCTTGGCTACCCCCAAGGCGCCTCTGACGGTAATTTCTACTCGTATCAACCCAGGCAACAGGGATATTGGCAGCAATAAACCCCGTTCATACTCTACCTATGCGCCCCGGTGTATAACTTTCTTGTCGCCATATTTCCTTTTCTTTGTTTCTCTCGTCTCGACTCGTATCTGTTTGTCTTGTGTTTGCTTGCCTTGTGTCGCCTCATGCTTAGCTTCCAGTTCTTGGCGACCCGTTCTCTTCCTCCTGTTTCACTCTCACCTCAGTTGCACTGAACTCATGCAAATCGTGTACGCTTAATGCTCATCGATGATATTTCTGGCTAATGCAAAAGTGCGCAAGCTTAGGGCGAGGCCTAGCGTGACGAAGAGCGAGTCTGTTGCCAGAATTTAGCAACAGCCAGAATTTAACAACATCGGAGATCAAGATTTGTAGTAGCGCCTCTACAATCTCAAACGGACAGCTGGAATAACTAAAATAACTCTAACATGTACAGTGCGAGCACATACGATTAGCGTTGGAACAGAACTATCATTGCCCCGTCAAACGCTGGGATTAATATCTGTCTTCTTATCAATGGGGAACTAGGGGAAACAAACCCATGAGAATAAGCAAGAGTCAAACGGAGCGTATTGACAAGGTGTCCTTAACTGTCAGCTACGACCTAAGTTGAATTTGCTTCAACAGCTAAGCAAGCTGGAACTAAGCAATCGCTCATAAACAGCAACCCCGACGCACAGAACTTTGTCGGGGAGGCATCCACGGCGTTAGCACGGAAGATAGACACCCGCAATGTTGTAGCCGGGTAGATCTGCGTCGATTGAGTCCCAAGCGAGGTATGCATGCATCCCATATTCTTACCGTCTTGAATTCCGTGGCAGGCTCTACGCCACCTCGCAGCGTAACTCCAGTCAGGGGGTCTTTGCGCGAGAAATCTTCCTTGTATTTCGCGTCGAAGCTGAGGGTACCTTTGACTCCGTTGTTGAACAGGTTCATGGCTTCCTGGTATGCCGCAGTGGTGCGACAGAATGTGAGTAGATCGTAGGGACACATACTAGGAAGGGCCGCTCACAACTCCAACAGTCCCCATTCTTGATGCCACTACCGGAGGGAGGTAGCTGCTTCTGTGCCGCCACGACGTAGGGGCGTTGACTCGATACACAGGTCGACTATGCCTGCTATCGAACAATAAATGGCCAGAGTGAACGATGACGACCACCACAGAACCTCTGTTGGCTTCAAACTGCGGCTGGTCTGGCATAGCGTCTGTACTGTGGGTGTATATCTCGACTGTCCGAGTCAGCGTCTGCACCAGAAACTCGATGGTGGCGATCGAAGAGAGAATCTGGGCGCGGAATTTTTCGTTGTTGAAGAGGGTAAACAGTCTGCCTGCGTCCGGAAGTCCGTTTGTCAGAGGCATGGACCGATTTTTAGAGCGTACACCCACCGTTTGAAAAACGAGGGTGCCAATAGCCGGCGTGAGCTGGTTGATGTACTCGCGCGGGGTCTCTGAGTTGTCGGAAGAGTCACCGACCTGGAGCGACTGCGAGCGACGAATAGCTTCGATGATCTCGGCTTCGGACGCGCTTGGATGAGCGGCAGTTGTGTGTTGATGAGGCAGTCTTAGTGCGCTTGGGAACTGGTACGGCAATACTAATCTTCCCTAAGAAGCTCATCGGGCTGCGCCGACCGAGTGGCGCAGCGCGGGTTTGGTGAACACCCATATGAAGTGCGCACCGCGAAAAGGGAAGTCGACCTCCCGCAAGTCGGTCATGAGTGGCGAGTGAGGGAAAAACGAACGCTGTCGTTAATCAGCATCGGCAGTCTTTGAGCACCGTGCGCTGGATTTAGCAACACAGTCCTGGCGGCACCAACAGACCGCCTTCGATCCCGAGTACATGTGCCTGCATGGTGATTGGTGCAAGCCTTGACGCCTGCCCGGTTGACCTACCACAAGGGCCGCCGAACATCTGACTGTGTCCGCACTGGCAGCCTGTGTATCCGTAGATTTAACGTTTCGTGCCCAATTAAGTCAAATAGCAGAGTGTGGCAGTCAGTACTCAGTATGCTACACTTTCCACATGACAAGCCAGCAGTGCACGCGCGGCTGGCAGGAAAATCACTCCCGTCGTAGCCGTGGGATGCAGCAGACTCGAAGCACTCACCGATATCTTCTAGTCCCACTTGATGAGCGACCTTCTTGTGGGATGATCGTACCTGGTCACCCCAATTGACATTGAGACGGCAATGGGAGGCGCAAGCACGTCTGACGATCGGGGGAGGTATGCGCAAGAACGGGTGCGAGCCGCGCTCCGTAGAACTCCCGTGGATTCGCATTCGTCCTAACCTCGCCCCACGCCGGGCTGAAATGGCTCGCCTCGTGGATCAGCGTCGTCGCCTTCCGAGTCACCAAGTCACAAATCAGCACCGCATCAAGTAACAATAAAAACGAAATTACCCTTTCGTCGGCGTCGTACTTCCAGAAGAGCGGGCATAGATTGACAGTGGACGGGCTGTCGAGGAGCGTGTGTCAGGCGGGAACGAGGTAACTAGACGTGACTTCGTCGCGCTAAGGACGAACGCGTGTGTCAGTGCCGACATCAGCCAGCAGTCCGGGGTGCATTCGTACGTCCAGTGGTCAAAATGAGCTGTCTAAGTGCGGTCGCACGGATCATCGCATTTTTTGAACCGCGCTGGCGTGTACTCGCCAAATCATATCTTGCACCTAGCGTCGGTGGCTACCGTGCCGTTCCCATCGATGTTGTTGAGGTACCTGTGTTCTGTTAAGCGAGGCTCGGGACACTCAATCTTGCGTGAAGCGCACGCCACCGCTTCCAGGGCCCAGCGTTGAGCAATTGGAATAGCGTTGCTGATAGTCCGCTCCTGGGCCGGAGTGCAATGCGAGAAGGCGATTTGATCTGTCGCCGTGGCAATGTCGACATTGAACTCTTGAGCCAGAGGTCAGGGGATCACCTAGAAACAGGCGGTCAGCATGTAAGTATAGTAGTGGCCGCGAAATGATGCTACTCCTCTTGGTCGATGGCAGTGCCACCACGAATAGCGAAGCAATCAACATAGCCGCAACGCAGAAGGGTACGAGTTGAGTGAAGGCAGCCATTGAGTGTGAGTGAGGATTTCGACAACTGGCTGCTCACCTCTTCCTATCGTCCACATTTTATATGCATTTATGCGCCTGGATTCGAAGAAAAATCGGCATAGGATGGTCCTGGACAACTTGCACAGATTGTGCGCTATGCATATAATGAGGCGGTACCAGACGTGGAGTTTGCAAGCGTCTTCGAGACCAACGGGGAGTTGATGCCGTCAGCATGAATGGAAACGGATGGATATCAGAGCACCAGCTGTATACTAGCCCAGTCAGCACTCAGTAAGCTAGTCCGTTCCAACCATAGGGCCGCTCTTGGGAAATATGTGGTGGTAGGATGCCTCCGTAGTGCGCACTAAGACTCGCTGTACCAAGTCCGAAAGTTTGGTTCCGACGTTGTGTCAACAAAGCAGGACTGATTCACGATTTTGAGAATCATGTCGTCCCAAAGTCGAATGCTTTGAACCATTCCAAGTAAGGTATGGCCACAAACTTGAGTCGAGGCGTCAACGAGGAGTGGCAGTCGAGAAGTATTTGTGATCGTGAGACATCTCATCAACTCCGGTCAAGGGTGGCGGATTAGGGATGTCCACCGTGCCGTCAACAAACAGAACTCCGGTGTTATCTGTTCAAGCCAAATATTCAATGACTCTACGTTGAAGCCCTGTAGCCTGTAGCCTCACTGCTAGCTGGCACTCTTCTCCGTTCCGTGCGCCTTTGCACTGACGGGATGATTGCGGGATGAACTCCCCGTCGGTCGGCTTTCTTTTCCGAGTCTTGCCAACTCCACGACTGGCCGTTGTCGACTTGTTATGGCCAAGCTGGTCGATGAGTGCAAGCTGTCGAATACTATCCTATCCTAATCTTGCCTGAAGTTCAAGCGCACAAAACACGACACCCGTATAAAATGTGTACCATGTACTGAGGTGAACAGGAAGCTATTCAAGCTGTAAACCTTGTTCACCCTCTTGCAATCGCTCGATGGCTAGCTTCATTCAACTTGCTGTCTTCTGTCTGTTGATTAGCTCGTCCCTCGTAGCAGCACTGCCATCGCCCAAGAGTGGTACTATTGTTTCGTCTTTGGCTCAATTATTTGCTGAGCATCGCGTTCTCAGGTGGACTCCTGACATCTACTCAGGAATTCAATGTCGATGTTCCGGCGGCGACCGACCAAATCACCTTCTCGCACTGCACCGCCGACCAGGAGCGGACCATCTCCACTGTTATCCCGATTGCGCAAGCTTGGGCCCTCGAATCGCTGACGTATGGTTCGCGCATCATTTGGCAGCGGGACACTCCCGATCTTTCTGCACAGTTACCTCGGCAATATCGATAGGAATCACACAGCGGCGATCGATGATAGGTACAAGATATGGTTCGGCAGCTACACACAGGCACGGTTCGGTGAGGTGATTGGCCGTATGGTTGCGATTAGGCATGTTCACTTTGAAGACTGGACGTACGAATGTGACCCAGGCTGTGGTTTGCTGGCGCCGCTAGCCCACGCTTTCGTCAACCCCAACAAGTAGGTGCGGGTTCTACGAATTTGTTTCCGGGTAACTGATGTGCTACCTTGCAGTCGATCGGTCGTCAAACTGTGTCCTCTCTTCTGGAAGTATGACGACAACGAGCGGGTGATGTCCCTCTGCCCCTTGATTTAGATCGCGATGCTGATTATGGATCATCTCCCGATTCACGAAGCGAGCCATTTCCCGCCTGGGTATACCCAAGCTGGGACGAACGCCTTTACGTCGGAGTTCCATGGTGCCCACCTCGCCCGTGCTCTGGCACATGCCTCCCCGGATCGTGCAGTCGTGAATGCGGACAGCTACGCCTTCTTCGCGAGGTACCGAGTTGGATGTGAGGCACCTGGGAGCTGCACCATACTCTGATGACTCCAGGGGTAGCTACCTTCCTCTTGGACGATGTAAGGCCATGTCAAATGAAAAGTGCATTGTCCAGGACAGGACGCTGCTGTGTGGGTCCACGTTGCTTGCTATAACAGAACGATTCTTGTGATCCAGGTCATTTTTGTGCTTGCCAAGTAGCTCTACGGCACTGGTGTTCTTGTGCTGCGGATGCCTTCGACAGCCATTCGGTGTCGCTGCCGGGTACCTTCTTAGAAGGCTTGCAGAAGGCTAGCACTAGAAATGAAACACCAATCATAGCTCTAACACAACCGCCCTCCAAGATTCCTTACGAACCGGCCAATATCGACCGTTGGTGGACGTCCTTGAGGCATAGTTGAAATGTCCAGTAACCTCATCTCATCGCTTTTATCATCGGACTTTTAGCCTTCTGGCGTGTTATCTTCGTTATCGATAACCCTGCCTGTTGTGATTACTCACTCCTCGAAGACTCGCAGCTCAATGGATGGGCCAGGTGCGCGGAATTATTAGAGAGGCATCACTTACGAGAGCGTTCGCTTTCTCCGCCATGGTCATGGCTCTCTCTGGCGCTGTCTGGACTCATGAAGGGAATCGGAACTTTGGCCGGTGTTTTTCTACTTCGTATGCAGATGTGACGCGAAAATTGCTAGTTCTATTTCAACAATTGGCGCTAGCCACGACATAGGTCAGAGGTAAGTCACGACCCGTTCATTCTCTTTGATTAAAAGGACGGATGACCTACACTTTCATAGTAGAATGGTACACTAGTAGCTGTACACGGTTCGGCTAAGCGTCGCAGGGCGGAGCGGAAGGGGCTCAAAATCAAGAAACAGTAATCCTTGCTACTGCGGGATTCAGGATAGTCTGGCTCGCTTCGTAGGGATGCATCCTTGTAAGCTGAAGTGATGCTCAATCAAGGAAATACTTCTAACGGCATCGCTTGACTTGCCTCCTGCACAGTCTCTCACAATAGCAGAATCCATCGATGTTCCCATTCAAGCAGTCCGCGTCACATACGAGCATACATACACAATCGGTTGTGCGCGTAGGGAAGAAAGATATCCAAGTACGATCCGCAGTCCAGGAACTCCAGGTCATCGAGACCCCGTAAGGCAATCTCGGGGTCACCTGCGGTGCCATGGACACGATAATGGCCTTCGTGCCGAGCAGTAGATACGAAGGTGAGCAGCTCGTCGTCGGTGAAGTCGGCTCCCTGGCTGGAGAGGATCCTGCCTCGGATCTGTACACCAAATCAGCAAAGGTAAAGGAAGCCGCACATGACTAACATCGTCTCCGTTTCTAATCCCTTTAATTTTCGTCAAGTCGAGAACTCGTGTCTCCCCGACGTTGATAGATCCAGCCAAGTAATACGTCCCAGCGTTTTTTGAAGACGTATACGGTACCATCAAAAGTGCTGTCGTTTGTGACAACAAGCTGACGAACCTGGAAAGGACAATCTAGCCCACCATTTAGGCCGGAAGACAAAATACGCACACGTCCTCTGGAAGACATGAATTATGGTGAGTCGCAACGTCGGATTCTCTCACGACGAAGAAACACGGCCGAACAGAGAAGAGCTATATACGAAATGAACCTGTTCTCATCGCCGATGGTCAGCTGGATCATTCATCACCCCAGAATGCATCCGTGTGATCATCGTCCGGTGATATCGATGAATGGTGCAAGTTCAGAACCTCATAGACACTTATGGTAGTTACTGACACCGGAGCAGCGGAGGATCCGGTGCGTATAATCTCCGGGAATAACATACGCAACCATGCCGAGCCATTCTGACGCTGCTGCCGTCAATTTGACGGACGGTCCCATTGCGCGTTCGCTTCTAAGATCGAGAGGGCATGCCGTATGTATCCCCTTAGCTATGCATCGTTATCTTAGGATCCCCAGCCTCCCCCCCGAGCACTCTGGCGTATTATCCACCTTGGTGACTAGAATTATAGCAAAGCCCGAGGCTGAAACGAGATGGCCCCGGTACCGGTCGGTATGACTTCTTCATCACCCGAACAGTGAAACGGCAGGAAAAATAACCGACCGCAATTGATTCATTCATATAATATACTTCTCATTCATTGACCCAGCCCAAACACAGTTTGTTCACAGCATCTTTAGTCACGCTAAGTATCATGCCAACGATCCGAGTATGTGGTTCGTATCCAGTGTTGTGCTTGAACTAATCCTTCATCAGGTCCAATTCATGGAAGTCAGCAATCAGTCGACCTTCGACGGTACTGTATTTGTCGTCAAAGCCGGAAGTTTGGCCTATGAAGTCGGTCCTACCGTTGTCGGCGATGTACACCAATGGGACCTGAGTAAAATTCAAGGACTCAACCTCGGCGATGAGGTTAGTAGTTGCATTGACACGCAGCCTTCCTGTATCGGACTCAGTGTTGATATTGCAGATTCAGGCCAAGGTTGTCACAAAGCAGGGCACGAGCCACACATGTGGTGTTGTCATCACATACGAGACTCAACCCCCCAACGAGGCCCAATACCTTGTCCACGGAAACGTGCGGGATCCTAAGATTGACTACCAGGCAATCACACATCCTGGGCCCGGTAACGATGAATTACCAGCTGCCTAGATAGGGATACAAGAAGTTGTCATTACGGTGTGAATTGTAGGATCCAATATGTAGGGGCCCATAGTCGGCCTGATTTTCCACCGACCCATGAAAGTAAGTCAAGGAAAGGAATGGCATGAGATTACATACAATGAAGCCTTGAAGGTGGTTTGATATGGAGTATTGCGGGCAGTAGTTTGACATTGGGGTGCGACCCTTTCAAGGGACACATCATGATCGGGGAACTACCGGAGTGTATGATAGCCACTTATCTGGAGGTATGTACCATACCGAAAGTTGATGGAGGTGGGGAGGCACTACTGACAGTTTTCCAAAGTCCCCCGCGGCGAGACTGCTAAGCGCGTAACATCAGTCTGAAAGGCTAGCATGCATGGCACACACCAGTCTGAGATCTACCCGGTGACAAAATCTCCCCGAATGCTGTGTCAGTTTCCCATGTCAAAGAACTGACTCGCGCCTAATTGTCACTTCTTCAAGCTTCGTTAACATTATCCGCGTAGGGGTTCAGGCATTATTGTCCGTTTAAGGACAACACCTCCCAGCTATCGAGATTGTCAATCCAACGTGTTCATAACGAGTGGTAGTTTGCTAGTTTGCTTACTTCCGAGCAGTGGCGTGTCAGATCGTCGTCCGACGTGCACATAGCGGAGTTACAATGTACCAATAGACACATCAGAGCGGAGTTATGCATTGTATTGATAGGAACAGTCCGCGCGGAGTCCAGCGGAAATTGCCCAATATGGTAAGTCTACAATGTAAACAGTAAGAACCATCTGCGCGGGGCAGCTCGCACATTATCCACTGATGGGCTCAGGCATTATCATCCGTTTGAAGACAGTAGCTAATAGCCGATTACTTTGTGTTTGATGGTGGTCTCCAGCCCGGTGACAAAATCTCTCCGGGAGTTACTTCTTTATTATCCCCTGATGGGCTCAGGCATTATTATCCGTTTGAAGACAGTAACTCGCGGCGACTACCGAGATTTCTAGTGAGACATGTGGTCCTTTTGTCGAACCGAGCAGTGGGGTGAGTCTCATCTGGTCAAGGATGAAGCACGCTTAGCAGCACATAGTGGGCCTAGATGGCGAAGGGCTCGAGGTATGAAGGGTGTCCTGCATAGCTAGTTTCCACAGGATCAACAACCTCCAGTAATTGCAACAACAACACATCCTATCCTCTACTTGTGTAAAATGTCTCGGGGAAACGTAAGTATTCCTACTGTGCATTCATGCACGACACTGGCCAAATTCACGTATCATAGGTTCGTCGTTTTGTCATCGACTCCACTGGCGCGGCATTCGACAGCACCATATACGCTTTGAGGGATACCACAGTCCCGCACAAAGTTGGTGCTATCGGCGCTGGCGAAAGTCCTCACCCAAACAAGTTGGAGGCCTCAACAATGGCGACAATGTGAGTGGCCACGGCGGCGAACTCTCCTTCACATCTCTGACCCCGTGTTTAGATTCAAGCGAGGATTACCAGTACCCAGGGAGCTCCCAACACTGACCCCACCGTGGTCACGTACGTCAAGAGCGCCGGTTATGAGGCCAGATACCTTGTCAGTGGCACCGCAGTCAACACCAACATTACATTGCAGTCCATCAAGTAGTCACATATTGGGTCAAAGCACTCGGGCTCCCATTGTGATTCAGATGTCATGTTTTTGAACAATGAATTCCAGATGTGATTTCGATGTAATGGGTGCCCAAGGCAATACAACCGATTGTGTCCTAATGGCTTCGACTTTCTACTTGTTGCGCCATGGAAGTGGAAGTCCCGTACGGACGAACACTGACAAGAAGCAGGATTAGCGGGATAGGGCAAAAGTAGAGGACGACCTGGGTGTCTGCACAGAGCTCGAGCAACAAAAGAAATCAGACTGAGGAAGTAAACGGAGATCATATGTTCATCGGCGCGTGGTAACAACATCGGCGACCACCAAATGCAGAACATACAGAAGTGGAGGCCGATGCTCGGGATCTTCAACGTCGCAGATCAGAGCGCGCGAGCGACGTATCGCTTGCCAATCGCCGATAGAATACGAAGAGAATAAACCTCTGCCCGTTATTGGTAGTGCTTCGTGGTACAGATACTCTCGAATGAGGAGAGACGCGAGAAAGCGAAGGACAGAGGGCATCCTTTCAGAGACATTACCACAAATGTGGCCCAGGCGAAGGCACTTGGGCTTGATGTCCTCCACAGTAAGACGCTGCCATTGCAGCCTGAGGGTGGTTAACGGCGCTTTCTCCTTCGCGTTCGTTCTTGCTTCGCCCCTTCTAACTGCTCTCTGATCAGTACTCCTGTGGCCTGTCATCAAGTCCCAAGGCCTTATACGGCACCATCCTATCGGTTAGACCATGGCTTCCAACATGTTTCAGACGAGGACCGGCCATCGAATGAGGAAGCTCGCCACGGCTTCCCTAGACAGTACCGACTAGTTACATCTGATGGAACATATCCGAACAATTGTTCAACTGCGGCGTACCTAGCAGAGGTATGTCCATACCGAGAAGTGGCGTTGAATTGTGTCAAGTAGATCGTCTCAGCTGGCCGCGAAGTTCGCGGCTCGCGCCATTGATTCAATTACAAGCGGAAATTAAATCACGAGCTCAGAGCTGGAGCCGATTGGGAGGTGATGTTCAGAACACTGTCCATTCAGTCAGGCGAATGACAAGTATCGGTGATTGCATACACCGAATGGTTCTCTTGCCTTGTGCGCATGGTTTGGGGCCTTCTGTGCTTAAAGAGATAGTAACGGCCAGTGCCTGGTATTGCATCTTCAATGGAAGAAAGGGCGGGATACGTATCAGAACTCTAGAATTTGTTCGAAGGATCCATCGGGCGGCCCATGAAGTATGTCCATACCAAACAGTGGTACTAGCTGACTGAGGCGTGCTGAGGCTGCCGAGTCCAACCGCCCTGTAGTTAAGAACTATAAAGGCCCTCGATCCTAAGCAGTTTTCAGTAGGTTCAACGACCACTTTTACAACTCACTCAACAATTTCAATCAAGCCATGACCTCCCAAGGCCGCGTACGTACTCTAACCCCTCCCAACTGCAAGCCGCGGTCTGAAACGTCAGCTTCAGGTTCGCCAGCTCATCGTCACCAACGACGGTACTTTCGACGGCACTGTATACGTCTTCAAGAATGCAGGGACGTACTACTTAGCCGGATCCATTACCGTCGGGGAGACGCGAGCACTCGACCTAACTCGAGTCAGAGGCATCAACAACGGTGATGACGTTGGTCGCTTTCACCGTATTTCTCCGTTGCAGTGCTGACGCAGTGTGCAGCTCCGGGTTCGGATTCTCTCCAGCCAAGGCGCTGACAATACCGACAGTACTTTGGTCACTTATGTGTCCAATGCGACTGATGGAAGCAAGTACCTCATCACTGGTACTGCCGGGGATCCCAATATCGCTTTCCAGAACCTCGCGCCCCTTCAGTAAGCGATGTAGTTGCAATCAACGAGATGCAGAGCTTCTGGGGGGTAAACGATGTACTACCAATTTGTATGCACGCACTTGGGATTAGTTCGAAACCAGAATTAATACTTGCGACCTTTCACCAACTAAGTCAGTTTTCGAATCGGCGGAGTCATTGGATCCATGGTCTTTGTACCATTGGTGCCTACCTTCACGAGATAGAGCGCACTCCGTCGGTGAGGGCTACGGATCGCCAAAACTGAGCTTCAGGCGAGCGAACCCATGTCCTAAAACCAATTAAAAAAAGAGCCCCATAGCAGAGAAACTCACTCACGTAGATGCTAGGTGTACGCTTCCGCATGCCTAGCGTCTGAGGTGATGAAGCGCACATCGCAGAAGCGTCAAGTATGGTGGGCTTGAAGACGTTGTAAGACCTCCCGGAAGGGGTGCGAGAACACGTTAGTAAATCGTTCAACAGGCAGAGCTTATGCTCTGTAAGTCAAGCCAAAGCAACGTGCAGATGACGAGCACAACCCAAGACATAAATTCCAAAATGGTCTTGGTCAACGCGAACAAACATTGCAAAGATTTCCGGTATCAGACCACAAGTGCGTGACGACGTTATTGCCCATCTGACGCGTCTCGGTATGATAGAAGATAAAGACCTAGGGTTCCAGGGGCTAGTGCGGGTGTATCGCATAATTAAGCGGGGTTTTGAGGTTCGTAGATGATTCTGGATGAGTCGCTCTGTAGTTTAAGCCCGCGAGGTCGGAGGCGCCTATTTCTAACCTCACTGTGGGAAATGATATCAAATTATCGATTTATCGATGATTATCAAAAACTTTGGTTACTAAGGTTTCAGCTAGACTTTCGACCTCAACTAAGAGCCATTGTAGCATTGAATACAACGCGTCTAAGAACAGATGGATTCATGTCGTTTCCCAATGGTTCTAGTTACCGGGCCACTGCTTTTCATGGGGGTTCGGGGAACCCCCACCAGAAAAACAAATCATGGCAGTACCTCTGGAGACTACTATCAGTTTTGCCGGGATCTATTCCATCTCGAAGGGTATTGGACACTCCGACCAAATACGCGGTGGTATTGAGGCGAAATGCCTCGCAAACATTACCTCACAGCTAGCTAGGTAAAGTCCTGGTCGACAAGCCACATCTACCACGCTGTCGAGCTATCAGTGCATTATGGAGGCCCCAGCTGCCCATAAACCTTTCGTTGGGTTTTTCGCGCGTTCTTATATCATGCTTCACTGATAGTCGTTTTGCTGTAGGCCCCGCTTATCTGTGCGTCCCCCGTCTAAAGCCAGATAAACATCTCCGGTCCAGTCTTCAGCCATAGCCTTTGCGAAATTACGCGCAGTGTCCATGGTGGTCTCGTATCCTGCAAGCAGATATATAACCGTCTGCCTATATGTCGGTTTCTTCAGTTTGCCACCTCAGCAAGTTCCAGAGCCATGACCTCGACTACGAAGCACCCCCTACCCTCACACTTTATCCTTCCAGACCTTCTTGACCAATGGCCTTTTGAAACCGAGCCTAACCCCCACCAAGAAATCGTCGATGATAGCTCACATTGGGTGGAATTATACAAGGCTTTCAGCCCCAAGGCTCAAGACGCCTTCAACCGCTGTAACTTCGGCATCTTTGCGTCGTTGGCATACCCCAGATCAGAGGGAACACATTATCGAGCCGCTTGCGATTTGATGAATCTGTTCTTTGTCTTCGACGAATTCAGCGATGCCGAGAATGGAGATGTCGTGCGTCAGCAGGCTGCTGATATTATGAACGCCCTCAGGTCAGTTACTTTGGTGATTATATTGATGTCGACTTACGATGTACTTAGGTACCCTGACAAAATCCCGGCTGGTGGGTGACAGCATCCTCGGAGCTATGACTCGAGAGTACGCACACACTGTCGTCGTCTGCTTTTGTACTCACTTCCGTCTCTTGCAGCTATTGGAAGCGGACTCTCGAAGTTTCGAGCAAGTCGTCTGCTGAGCGCTTCATTCGTAACTTCGACGAATATACCGACGCGGTCAGGCAAGAGGCTGTTGACCGCGACGAAGGCCGCGAACGCTCGATTGATGAATACATGAAGCTTCGCCGTGGAACCATCGGCGTTTATCCATCCTTCGATTATTTTCTCCTTGAAGACGATATCCCAGACGAGTATATCGACCATCCCGCCGTTGCAAGCCTCGCCTTGGGAGCGGTGGATATGACAATATTGGCTAATGTAAGCCCTAATTATATCCGCTCTAATGCCGACCTGACTTTCTTGCGTAGGACGTATATTCGTGGAACGTCGAGCAGTGCCGCGGCGAGGATAGGCACAATCTAGTCGCCGTGGCGATGCGCGAGAAGGGGTTTTCGGTCCAGGAAGCCATGGACTACGTTGGGACTATCTATGCTGGCATCCGCGACAAAATACGTCAAAGAATTCAACGAGCTTCCCCAGTTCCCCGAAAAACACGACAAGCTGGTCAAGGATTACTGCTGGCACATGGGGAACTGGGTGACCACGAACATCAAGTGGAGCCACTTCGGCGAGAGGTACTTCGGGAAGAAGGGTAGAGAAATCTTGAAGCATCGGACGGTGGAGGTGATGAGGCCGTCTGTCCTTGGGTGGGTCATGAGGAAGTCGTACCCCCTCATAGTGACGGTGAAATATGCACCCAGGGAGTACTACTACTACATTGTGGTGGCGTTCCTTATGCTTCTGCTGGCTATGTTGAGTGCTCCTTCGAGAGCAAGGATCCTCGGTCTCGATTCACCCTCTTTCTGATTTATCTCCTGCCTCACCACATATTTGACACACGAACGACTCTAGCATTCCCTCTATATATAATTGCTCTGACATCATTAAACACCTAAAATGTAATAGCGACGTGACTTCCGTCTAAATATAAGCTGCTGTGTCAGTTGCCCAAGGCGGATGCACATAAAGGACAGTTAGAGCGACGAACCAGATAAGTTATTGTGTGCGTGGTTACGTTATATTGTATAGTTCCTGCTCTTTACGACTCCACGTAAAGATTGGTAGCGGGTGGGCCTCGGTGTTGAACACCCACTTATCCAGAGGTATAATATCTGTTTCAGCGAACAAGAGGTAGAGATATTTCAGTGTTTCTGCTAGGAAAAAGCTGCAACGAGAACATGAATCCAAGCATGGGGAGTAAAACAGACACCTAGTACCTCGGCATATCGTCGCTCGTTTCCGCTGGCACTTGGTCAACGTTGCGAATAATCGCGTATCCATGCTCGACGCGCGTATGCTTCTCGAGAGCTTCGTAAATAGCCCATCCCCTTTCTCTCCAGCGCACATCCCCGGTGGTCTTCCACATGAGGAACAACGACTCTACGGTCTGCGAAATCGCGCGAAGTTCATGATCAATATTGGGGTCCCGCACGCGATTCGAACGAACGAACGACGCACCTCGGGCCGCAGCAGGTATACGCTCGAAGAGACCCTGTAGTCCCGCTTATCCGCAGCGTGCTCTGCGGGGACGTCACCCACCCCGGGCGGCATGCCATGCTCCCTCCCGCCGTGCTCCCACTCCGCCAGCACATCGACCCACAGCCTGCTTTGTTCGTCGAACTGCACACCGTCCGGACCAAGGCCGGTGGCTTGGTCTGCGTACGTGATCCAGCATGTATGCGCTAACCCTTGGGCGACCCACGTGTGGAGCTCCTTGTCCCGCGGAGAGGTCGAGCGCGTGCACACCGAGTGCGAACAGGCCTGGGAGGAAGCAGGAGAGGTGCTGCAGATCGTGGATGGGTCGCCCCGATGCGACGTCGGTCACATAGAGCAACTTGCGGTGCGGGGAGATGTAGAGAAGCTTGTTGATGATGCCGGTCATAGACGCGAGATCTGTGGGTGGCATGAGTTGTGGGAATAGAAAGTGGAGGGCGAGGGGAGATTACATTGGTCTTTGGCCTGGGGTTCTGTCTTCCCGCTGATGAGGTACTGTTTGAGTAGGTACTCGTACCCGCTATCGGCTGATGCGCCGACAGAGAAATGATCTACCGAGAAAGATCGATAGAATGACACAGCAGGACCACAGTATCGGGGACAACGAACTGTTCATAGGCGATGCGTCAGCGGCATCCCACCTCGTAGTAAATAATCCGTCGGAGACATTGGCGTGGTACATTGTGTTCATGATGTTCTCGACCTGCAACGCCGAAAGTCAACCGATGGTGCCAGAGACAGATGGCCAGGAACGAGCGACCTTGTCGTAGTATTCGGAGCGCCCGGTGACATGGGCCAAGTACTTGTACTCGACTTGGCAGCTTGTGGCTTCGGAAAACAATACGGCATTGCCTGTCCAACCAAGAGAAGTCTGACCGCTGCGAACGAAGCGACGTGTTAGTCCATTTTCCACGTAGCGAAGGGGAATTCTTACGTTGCAGTATTGACACTGAACCGAGGAAGGCCAGACGGTGTGTCGAAGACAGGCATCATACGGCTGCCCAGGTCATTAGCGCGATCCAGAAGTATCACCTCTCCAGAAAGAGCGTGGGCTGATAGCAGTCCCCCGAGGTAGCGAATGACTGTTTCAAAGAACGGTGCGTACGTTGACTACGGTCATTTAATGGCTGGTTTGGTAGGACCGAAGGGGGAATGACTGACAGAAACTGCAGTGAAGTTCTGCTGAGATGCGACCCGCACTGCGTTGTCGAACTGGTCTCGTAGGCCCATGATCCACATGGTGTCCATTGAGTCGATCATTGAGACACCCCTTCGTGGGCTTTAGCGGCGTACGTATATCGTCAGCATGTTCCAGGTACACACCAGCCATTGAAGCTGTAAAGCGATTAGATCAACACACAACACATCGCATTGGATTCCTCGGCCATCACGTACTTGTCTTTCCATCCCTTGCTTAACGGAAGAACCTCATCGTGACCCGAAGCGTACTTGAGGTATTCGTTGTAACCGTATAAATAGGACTCCCGAACGCACAGCGCACGCTGGTTCCATGGAAGAGAGTCATCCAAGATGGGGGGACGCAACGCGGTGGTGCTTAGCTCTTCACCGGGGGTATTGAGTACGTCTTGAAATGATGTAAGGTGTATGGGAGCCAGAAGCCAGAGCCCGACTATGATAGCCAACCCTAAGCCAATCCATCTAGCGAGTGGGCGCCCCAGCCATCGTCGGGTGAGAGGCGGGGCATCTTCGCGAATGTGGAGTGGAAGCATGGACGGAACGGCGCGGCGAGACGTGGCCCGGTTCCAAGAAAGTTGATACTCCGATGCAGCTAAAATCCCGATCCAGACTTTTTTGTATTCCTACCAGTAAGTACCAAGCAACGCAGTGAGTAGCTTGATGGTGGTGATGGATTGATTGCTTACGCAATTACGACGCAGGGTACTTGTCCTTAGAATGTGGACCGTTGGCTCGGCGATCGCGACATCGAGCACAATACGTCTCCCGCCGAGGTAGACCGCCGCAGTATTTATCGTGTTATTCGAACTGGGGTCCGTTGGAAGGCTTTCACGATGGGCTCTACCATGGCCCTGTCACACGCGGGCCTCGACAAGTCACTCGACAGTGATCAACAATGTGGTGTACATCGGCTGATTATCGAATGATCCTGGCAGCGCTGAAGGCCCTTGACAGTGGCCTTTTGCCCCGCCCAGTACCTCTCTCTCGTTCTCGCTGCAGAACCGACTCTGCAATCAGGACACTCAACATCGAGCTGAACATCGAATTGAAACGACGACAGTGCGAGTCGCAGGCGCGTGTTAACGTTATGAAAAGAGGCGAAGTGGTCGTACATTCTATGAGTACGCCGGCTACACGCCTAGCTATACACTACCTGCCTAATTCTGCGCTCAAGCTGCCGTCTCCACGCCCGCCTCCCTTCGCCGCCAAGGTAGCCGCCCAAACCAACGCCCATCCTCAACGAACGCTCGCCCCAGAATCCTGGCTCAACGCACTCACCACCGCACGCAGCCGGCAGCAAGTGCCGCTCCCTACCAAACACAAACCCAGCGCCCAAGGCTCAAGAACTGAAATCGAGGGAAATCCCGAGGAGCGTTGGTCCTCGCCACATGGTGTGAACAGGCCCTGCCGTGAAGACACCTCCCCCGCCCCCGCCTCTACCGCCCACCATCCACCATCCCTCAGCGCTATGCCTTGCCCGTGCCCTGCAATCCCGTAACCTCACACCTCCGATCTGCCCCCCGAGGCCAACGGACAGGGCCGCCATCAGTTAGTGTATTCGCCTTGACATCTCGTGGATCAGGCGCTGGCGATTGTTGACGCAGGCGCCACATAGGGCACGACAAGTCAATCTGCGGATGCGGGCACACTACAAGAAGTGCAAGGTACGTCAATTCTCCCATGGTTCGCTGCGTTGAGACGGGAACTCGCTGATGCTTGGCGCAGACGGCAAACAGACGGGCAGCTTCGACGGATCTCATTCGCGGTTGTGCCACCCCACACGAGCTCTTCCCTCGCCTAGTCGTTGACGACCCCATCATTTCGCTGCAACACTTCCTGTACGATGGGCACAAGTAAAACACGACGTCAACGATGACTAAAGAATCAGGCCAATCGGAGAAGGTTGAAGCGCACAGAAAACACATGGGCTCAGACCTATCGAGAAAAGGGGAGTGTGCCCCTCGGCGAGCCTCGGCCAGTGCGAGGCGCGAGGGCCCATGGACGCAGTCGGGGCCGGGAGAGGTTTCTTAGCGGTCTGCCCATCAGTGGGGATGAACCAACGCGTTCATCGTCATGGTCATTGCTTGGATATTCGTTGACGAAGTCGGCAACGGTAGCAAGGGCGCTGCGTGAAAGTGATTTGCTGGTGTGCTGACCGTACAACGTTATCGCGTTGTCGCCCACCTGATGCACCTCGAAAGGCAAAGACTTAGGATTGCTGGGGCTAGTGCGGGTCAAAGTTTGGACCTTCAACGGTGGATACGCGGATTCATGTTTCCGGATGCTTCAAGTTGCCTTCGCACTTTTCTGTGAGAATACGCCCCGGAAAACTAAAATCTGAAAGACCACTATCGATTTCGCCGAGATCTATTCCATCTCGGACGGTAACACCGCCCAGGCCTCTTGCTCCTCTCCACGCGTACCCGCATCAGCAATTGCGTCCCAGCTAGTTAGGGCTGTTTTCCATTTTTCAACAGGTTTAGCACACAGTTCCGCCCGTCTCAGGGGATCAAACACTCGACTTCGACAATCTGTGGTCTTTTCCGACGGAGCACACTAACTCGTATCAGTCGGTAAAGATCACAAGTATCAATTCAGATTCCCCAAGTGCGTGCATACAGATTGGTAAGTACATCGTTTACCCCCCGAAGCTCTGCATCTCGTTGATTGCAACTACAATCGCTTACTGAAGGGGCGCGAGGTTCTGGAAAGCGATATTGGGATCCCCGGCAGTACCAGTGATGAGGTACTTGCTTCCATCAGTCGCATTGGACACATAAGTGACCAAAGTACTGTCGGTATTGTCAGCGCCTTGGCTGGAGAGAATCCGAACCCGGAGCTGCACACTGCGTCAGCACTGCAACGGAGAAATACGGTGAAAGCGACCAACGTCATCACCGTTGTTGATGCCTCTGACTCGAGTTAGGTCGAGTGCTCGCGTCTCCCCGACGGTAATGGATCCGGCTAAGTAGTACGTCCCTGCATTCTTGAAGACGTATACAGTGCCGTCGAAAGTACCGTCGTTGGTGACGATGAGCTGGCGAACCTGAAGCTGACGTTTCAGACCGCGGCTTGCAGTTGGGAGGGGTTAGAGTACGTACGCGGCCTTGGGAGGTCATGGCTTGATTGAAATTGTTGAGTGAGTTGTAAAAGTGGTCGTTGAACCTACTGAAAACTGCTTAGGATCGAGGGCCTTTATAGTTCTTAACTACAGGGCGGTTGGACTCGGCAGCCTCAGCACGCCTCAGTCAGCTAGTACCACTGTTTGGTATGGACATACCCCATGGGCCGCCTGATGGATCTTTCGAACAAATTCTAGAGTTCTGATACGTATCCCGCCCTTTCTTCCATTGAAGATGCAATACCAGGCACTGGCCGTTACTATCTCTTTAAGCACAGAAGGCCCCAAACCATGCGCACAAGGCAAGAGAACCGTCCGGTGTATGCAATCACCGATACTTGTTATTCGCCTTACTGAATGGACAGTGTTCTGAACATCACCTCCCAATCGCCTCCAGCTTTGAGCTCGTGATTTAATTTCCGCTTGTAATCGAATCAACGGCGCGAGCCGCGAACTTCGCGGCCAGCTGATATGCGTCAGGCCCCCGGAACTGTCAGTGGGCTGCCATCTTCAATTCGACTGCCTTCGAATCTCGGATGATTGACACCCGCCAGAGTCGAACGTTCGAATCTTGCTTCTTAATATATGGATGTAGAGGACATGCAGGTATTTCCAGAGGTCTTCAGCGCTTGGGACATAGGAGATTAGCCGGACGATCTACTTGACACAATTCAACGTCACTACTCAGTATGGACATACCTCTGCTGGGTATGCCGCTGTTAACGATTGTTCGGATAGTTCCATCTGTCGACTGTCTTTCAGATGTAACTAGTCGGTACTGTCTAGGGAAGCCGTGGCGAGCTTCCTCATTCGATGGCCGGTCCTCGTCTGAAACATGTGTTGGAAGCCATGGTCTAACCTATAGGATGGCGTTGTATAAGGCCTGAGGACTTGATGACGGGCCACAGGAGTACGGATAAGAGAGCAGCTAGAAGGGGCGAAGCAAGAACGAACGCGAAGGAGAAAGCGCCGTTAACCACCCTCAGGCTGCAATGGCAACGTCTTACTGTGGAGGACATCAAGCCCAAGTGCCTTCGCCTGGGCCATCAGTGCTACGCAGGGGCCACATTTGTGGTAATGTCTCTGAAAGGATGCCCTCTGTCCTTCGCTTTCTCGCGTCTCTCCTCATTCGAGAGCATCTTTACCACGAAGTACTACCAATAACGGACAGAGGTTTATTCTCTTCGTATTCTATCGGCGATTGGCAAGCGATACGTCGCTCGCGCGCTCTGATCTGCGACGTTGGCGATCCCGAGCATCAGCCTCCACTTCTGTATGTTCTACATTTGAGTCCCAATCCACATCCAGTAATTCTTTCCATTAAAGGCGCAATGCTAGGCACTGGCCGTTACCTACTCTTTAAGCACAGAAGGCCGCGAAGCATGTGCACAAGGGAGTTCGGTATATGTACTCCATATTAATTGTTGTTCGTCTGACTGAATGGGCGATGTTCTGCATGGCACCTCCAGCTCTGAGCTCGTGACTTGATGACTGCCCGCACTAAATCAATGATAGAGACATAGGTGCACCAAGGACCCCAGAAGTGTCGTCGTCGGGTTGACTTCTGTAATTCAAACGGTTTCCTTCGAACTTCGGATAGTCGACACCATCTAGGTACCAAGTCGGACACTCGTTCCTCCTTAATACGTGCGTGTGGAAACCTTGATCGACTTCCACGCCGCTATTCGGTATGGGATGTACTACAGGTCGGCGCACCATTGATTAGTTATTCGGATCGGCTACAACATATATTGTACGGCAAGCAATACCATTGTAGACAACGGAAGCTTCCGTCTCAACACCGTGACCTGTGCAAGCAATCATGGGCGGAGAGGATCACCGAGGCATTCGCGGTCTATTTTTGGCTCAGACGTAGGGAGCGACAGAAAGGGCCTAACCGCCTAGGCGATCTCCTAGTGATCGAAGTTTCGATTCAGCCACGATAGGCCACAATGTCTAGAGCGTTCCTTACCGCGCTGGAGGTAGATCTCGATCTGATTTACAGCTTGAACCGCCTCAAGGAACTACTCTCCAAGTCATGAAGGTCCTCAGACATATTTCCGCCTCCCACAATGTCGCTTGTTCATGATCACTTTATGGACATCGGCCACCCAGGAGTCATGAGAAAGAATGCCATAGTGGACTTAATGGAATTCTTGAAGGCTTGGAAGCCATTGAACACTTCGAGGGTGACAGTCAATGAGCTTGGCATCTTGGTGTTGCGCTCAAGCTGGAGCTCAGCAGACTGTATAAAAGCCCGTCGTGCACTATCAAGCTCTAGCAAACCGAGCACAACTTCTCTCTACACTACAATCTTTCTTCATCTCACAATGACATCTCAAGGACGTGTACGTCTTTCTGTCTGGCTTCGCCACCTCACACTGACATCGACGGACCCATTGACCCCAGGTTCAGCAAATCGTAGTCACGAACAATGCTACCTTCGACGGCACTGTATATGTCTTCAAGAACGCCGGGACGTACTACTTGCTTGGCACCATTCGTGTCGGCGAAAGGAAGACGTTTCCAATCAATGTAGTCCAGTCGGGCATCAACAACGGTGACGACGTCGGTGACATTTAAGACTGTCTTCTCGCTAGCGTAGTAAAGCTTCTACCGTCCAGATCCGCGCAAGGATTCTCTCCACCCAAGGCGCTGACAACACGGACAGCGTCCTGGTCACGTACGTGAGCAACTCTGCCAACCAGGCAGAGTACATCGTCAGCGGTACTGCTGGCGATCCCAAGATCAACTTCTCCGCAATTGCACCGATGACCGGCGGCCCCAGCCCCCCACCTGAGTTGCGCCGAGTTCGCCAGGTCACCGTCACCAACCGAGCGACCTTCGATGGGACCGTGTATATCTTCAAGAATGCGGGGACGTATTACCTGCTAGGCCCCATCCGCGTGGGTGAGACCCAAACTTTCCGAATCAACGAGGTCCAGTCTGGAGTCAACAATGGCGACGATGTTAGTGGGTTTCACAGCTTTGCACATAACAGAGCTTACCACCTTGGCACAGATACGAACCAGAATTTTGTCCAGTCAGGGGGCGGATAATACAGATGGCACACTAGTCACCTATGTGAGCAATGCCAACTTCGAGGCTCGGTACATTGTGGATGGCACTGCCGGAGATCCGACCATCCAGTTCGTGTCGGTGAATTCGTTGTGAAGGGGGGTGCAGGGCTGCGTGATGGCCGTAGTAGGAATACTGAATCTGTATGTTGAGACCGAATGCTAAAAGAGTATCATGGATCGCGAACCGAGACAAACCCAGCAATGATAGAATACCACTCACTGGTAGGTATCGTCTGCACATTTGCACCATTTTGGCAACCATGACCTCCACAACATCCGCAATTCGCGAGGTGCGATCATTGCCGCAACATCGCTCGCTACAACTTGAAACATCGAACTCAGCGGTGACAACGCCAGCCAAACACTGGTAGCTAAGCAGACTGGAGACAAAGTTCTCGGTTTTTCGTGCTTCCTTGCACGACTATGCCCTCATCCGTGGTCCTTGCCTCGAAGGTGCTTGCCACTGCTTGGTGCCATCATCGTTGGCGACACCCGACTTGTAGTCATCGTGACTGAAGCATGAAATGTGACCAAGACAGCGTTCACATATTTGAGACAAGCGGCGAAGGAGAACTCTTAGCTGCGAGGTATCCTAGACTAGTGGTCGAGATGGGAATTAGCAACTTCGGGGTGAGTTTGAGACCGTCAAAATGGAGAGACTAATAGCAAATAACCGGTGAGCCAACAATAAAGCGCTTGTCTTTTGTTATGGGGCTGCTACGCCGCTCGTAACCCAAAGGAAGGTCGCTTCTCGTCTTCACTATAGCCCGTATTTCGGGTCGTCCCAGTCCTTGTTGGCCGCAGTGATACAACGGTGTCGTAGAGCAGACACAAGGTACGCGGGTAGGCTCGTCGTCTCCGTCTGATGATCACGTACTTGTCCTACCATATCGTCCCGTAGACTATGACAATGTCCACAATATATCAAAGAGATAAATTACTTTGATTTTTTTGGGCAGAGTAGGGCGAAGATGGCGTAATACTCCCAGTGATGAGCCGTGCAACCCGGGAATCAATGGCTGTATGTTTGGTCATCACCCCGAAGATGATGTGAGACAAGGACACGGAGGAGAGCATGGTCGTTCCGGATCCGATAAGTCTCACAGTCACGATATGGCAGTGAGCTGCTTCTTCTCGAACCAGTGCACCTCCATGTCCTCGTTCTGGCGACCAACGCCGCTTCCTTCTCTGGATGTTTTCAATGAAAAACTCAAGGTCGAACCTTCCCACCGAGCGACACAACAGAGCGCCCATAAACTCTGCCTCGGACTCGAGAAATCAACTGTGACTAAGACTGTCCTTCGTCAAGGGCTTTATCAATACCTGTAAGCACGGCAATCCTATTTGCTTACCAACCGACCCCGTCCTTTGAAAGAGAAGTCAAGTCAGCTCACCTGGAAGCCCCAAAAGAATACAAGGACGCCAAGGCCAAGTACAGGCTACACTGCTATGCAAGGACCCAACTCAGCTAGCACCTTGTAGGCCCTCGTTCGTGGATACAGATGCGTGATCACCGGCGTATATGACTTCCTGGCAGAGAGTCGGCTCGGGATCTCTACTCGCTCACATAGCGGAGTTACAATGTATCAATAAACACATCAAAGCGGAGTTATACATTGTATTGATAGGAACAGTCCACGCGGAGCCCAGCGGAAATTGCCCAATATGGTAAGTCTACAATGTATGCAATAACAACCATCCGCGCGGAGCAGCTCGCACATCGGAAGGGCCGAGGGATTGACCGGCAATGCAGCAGAATGCTGTGGAACGGTTAGTGAGGTGGCTAGGTTGTTTCCAATCATTCCTATACAGGTACAATGAGGCAGCAGGAATAAAATGTCAGCAAATCGGTCCAACATCGGGCTACTGATGTAGGCTGATTTTTTGCTATTGCGGCTGATGGTTTCAGCTAGCATGTAGCTGAGACCTACTGGGATGATGTATATGATGCATCAGTAAAGAAGTCGGCCCAAATAAGCAAAGAATCAGTACATCCGATGTCCGGTGCGGGCCGATGTTTTGGGATACAGACCGATGTTTTCAGGTAGTAGGTAGTGAGCATGTACTGTATTGTTATACATCATGATACCAAGACCAAAGCAGCAGCCCATGTAGGCAAAGCGTCGCCACATCGGCTGTACGATGGAGGCTGAGGATTTGCGAAACAGGCTGACAGACTCAGCTGGTGGGTACCTGCCAATGTATTTTAGCCAATGAGTAGGGGGCATGTTCTACCATGTGGTATACAGTACCAAGTCTAAATAATTTCAACATCAGACCTCAGGCAGAGGCCGAAGGTTTGCAGGTTAGGCCGATTTGTCAGCAGGTGAGTAGTGGGTATGTACTGTAGTATGATATATTCAAAATCTGAACAAAGCGTCATTATTTACATCAAGAATAATGGATAAGAAGCAATGTACGACGACTGTTCAATCACAAGACATCATCGGCAAACTCGGCATCCAGGATATGTTCAAAGTGGACATGTTGATAGCGTGCTTGGAGGGGGGGTGAGTTGACAATGTGAATGAAGAAATGAAGGAACAAACATACATTGAAATCCCGGAGTATGGGAGGTCTGTAGGTATGCCCGAACATCATCAGGAATGTCAACATCCCCATCAGAGTCATCTGAGTATTCCGAGTAGGCGTCATCCACTTCATCAACAGGTGAACCCATGTGACCAACCTCAGGAGATGAAGGAATATGGGAGATATTGGCTTGCATCTCCACCATGCTGAATGCATGTGAGTTGTTGGCTTCATTGTCTGTATAGCCGCCAAGGGACATTGCATCCTCATCATCTTTGGCCTCTTGCTCGGCAGGTGGTGTGTGCTGATGATGGCAGGATAAGTCGACGCCTGGGGTGTTTTCCTCCATACTCTCATCATCGGCCATCTCATCGTCAGAACTTGGGTCCTCGGTCGACTGACCACCCAAGCTCACCTCATTGTCAGAAGCTGCGAGCGAGGCATGATGATCATCGGCGATCTCATCGGTGGAACTCGGGTCCTCAGTCGACCCACCACCCAAGCTTGCCTCATTATCAGAAGTTGCGACTGACTTGTTATGTTCATATTCCATGGCCAATTCACCACTGAGAGAGGCATCGGAGCCACTGGCTGAACTGGCTAACGGCTGAGCTGACACTTGTCCAATGGCCAATTTCTTACCTACAATGCTTGACGATGTGCCTCCAAGGCTCTGGAAAGAGTCATCGTCGCTTTCCAGAATGTCCGCGACAGGTATTATGGGAGGTTTTGGGGTATCGGAGCCAGATGGGATGTACTCTGGTGAATTGTGATGAGGAATAGTCAGCTCGGACCAGCGCAAGGATGACTGCACATGGTCAAGGGCTGCAAAGCCAGTCATTTCCGCCTTAGCCCAGTGAGGAGTATATGAGTAGATATATGGAAAAGTGAAAATGGAATCATACCTGTGGCTCTGAGAGTTTCGGTGTTCAGAACACCGACGCAAGCCAATCATGTGAATGATTCGCCGAGGTAATGTGTGATATACCCCCATCATCTTTGGGTTGAATTGGCGTTAGTGGCTGGAGGTTGAAAATGAGGGGGAATTGGGCATTGCAAATCTTCGCTGCCTGGTCAAGTGTGTCACCTGAGTGTTTGGACCTGGATGGCAAGGTCCTGAAGTATCTGTCATGCATTTCCGAAGAGCTGACATCAGAGTCTGGGCAAAACTCAGTGAATACCTCTTCCAATGATAAGTTGGGGCCCTCGCTCCAAAACACATTTGTCCAGTTCAGGATCGCCTTGAGCGACTGGCAAGCAACCTTGTTGATAAGGTCAATGAGAGCGTGATTTTTCTGCCAAAGGTCCTTCATGGCCTTCGTCGCCTTCTTTCAGTTCACGTGCTCGGGAGCCAGCTTGTTGTTGTCTAAAATTCGCTGGATCTCAGCATCCAGCTCAGTGGCATTTTCTTGCGTCTCGGCCTTGTCCGCATTCTCAGCTTCCTTGTAAATTACGGCTTCGTAAATATTGAAGAGGGTGGCTGCCTCCTGCCCGTGAGCCGCGACAGACATCATTCTGTCGTTCATCACGACCTCCAGTGTGGACATCATCTGCATCATGATGTCAAGCTGCTTGATACATCGGTCACAAGGCAGCAAGGTAGTTGCAATGGCAGCTTGTGCTGTGTACTGAACGATCAGTAAGCTGAGCAGGCAGTGTACCACATCTGCATCTTTGTACAAAGGGATATTTTTCTTGCCTTCACTTTCCGAAAGCTGTTCTCCCCATGCCTCCAGACATTGAATGATGGTCGCTACAGATAGAATGTGTGGCGAAGGTGAGTTTCAGTCTGCCTCAGCTGCTCAGCGTGATGCCGATGTTTCCCACCAAGCATGCCTATGAGCTAATGGTTGATTAGCTTGTTTCAGATGGTTGATTCGCGCGAGATTCAGCGCCTTTCCGAGTTTGCAGGAATCTTGGAATGACGCGGGCGTGATCAAATCCTCCTCAAGGCCTTTGGCAAGCATCTGAACAATTGGACCTGGTGTCACAATGTGTCCCAGGGCAACTGATGCACCGATTGTGCCTAGGATGTATTCCTAAGGGATCAAGGAATCAACGGTTTGTGCGCACTGACACCACAGCATCTTACAAGTTCTCTGTGCAACAGCGCGATGGGGACCGTGTCCCAGCTGTGCCTCATAACAAGCAAAATATCCAGGAACTGATGATCAGCATAATCAACAATTAATTGCGATGGAATTTGTTGATTCGATGCTGCAGCCTGGGGTCTCAGGGGTCCAGCATTGAGTTGATCGTATGAAAAAAGAGGGATCGCGTTCATCGGCATGGTGGTAGTGAAGATCAATCTGAAATTTGTGTAGTAATACAAGATTGTTGATTCACAGATACACAAATGGCATGTGATGTTAATTAAATCATGTGACGAGGTGAAGCTGTGCTCGATTGTATTTGATGAATTTCCCTTCAGCCACCTGAGCCTGCTGCAAGTACTGGGCGGCCTTGTGTCAGGCATAAGCTTTTGCCCCCGGACTACTGTCGGAGCTCCGATCCACCCATATGTCATGGTTGTGCTTGAAATATCTAACAGTCCACTCCATTTCGTACTTTACCAATAGAAGTTATTCCCACCTGTTAAGAACCGTATCAAGGGACCTCCTGGCTTGTCTGTTTAGGGGGTGTGGGAATGCGCAGGGAGCGCAGGAGCGCGGACACGCAGATGAGAGGAGCGTACGGGACTCGGCTTCAGCTTTGATGCTGCGCCCTCCTAGCCCTGCGGTGTCCCGATTTCAGAGAGAGCAAGATGAGGGGCAGGCTCCGCGGAGGAGCCCGTAGCAAAGACAAGAGTGAGCAAAGTGGCAAAGAGGAACTAAGATTCAAAGTGAAGAATACATGTTGTACTAGGGCTACTATAAATACTAACTAACACATGTATGTAGTGAGGCTAGTATGTAAGTACACATGTACCTGAAACATGTAACAAAGTAATCATAGTACTGCGCACCATGCATTAGCCTTGAGGGCGGAGCCCAAGGGATTCCGAAGGTCCGAGTATCCGAAAGGGGCGTAGGGGGGACCCCTAAGGGGGTGAGGATCGGACTCTGACACTGCCAGCGGGAGGCGAGTGCGTGTGATTTGAGATAAAGCACACGATTACCTAGTTTGATGATGCAGTCATTGACCACTGCCCATTGTCATTAAAAATTACTCACTTTCTTGTAGGGTGGCCAGAGCCGATTTATCATCTCAGCCAATGTGCCAAATCCAGGACAGGTTCAAGGTTGTAGACCCTGGTTGGTTTGGGTTAACAACATATGTATTACTCTTGATGTCTGCTTTAGACAGCTCCTTGAACTTGTGGAGGATGGTATTATCAGCCTTCAGTGTCATCATCGCGTGCCGACATCAGGCATAAGCATACATGAGATCGCTTCGCTTCTTGTTCAGTGTGTTAATTCGATCGCGTGATCTTGTTTTTTATGAGTTGCCGTCCAGCACTGCGCAATGTGTGACTGTATAACATTGACTTCTTGGCAATGATCTCGCGAAGCGACTTGAGCAACGCATTGGCCTGACGCTCTCGTAGTCCCAACTCATGTGATCTGAGTTGCACCGTACACTGGGGCACTGTTGATGGCAAAGGAATGATGATGTTTTCAGCATGCAGGTGTGCGCCGGTATGACTCAGTGATGCCGTCGTTGGATGCTCGGCCAGCGGAGGAGAACCGATGGCCGCAGTCAGAACCGTAGGAACATCAGCTTCATCAGAAGACTCCTTGTCATCAACATCAATCTCATTGTCTGGTGGCTCAAAGTCATTCAGGTTTGAAAATAATGCGTCGCCAGGAAGCGGCTCAGTCCCCGTCATTGATGCCGGTGGGTCAATGTTGCGAATGTCGGACCCATCAATGCCCAACACACGACTCTGCAAGGCGAGTTAGCGATTTGCCTCGCCTCATCTGCTTGGCTGTTCTTCAAGGTGCGCTTAGCCCAGCATAGGACGTGCCATCTTGACAATTCAAATATGAGAGGGCAATATTAATGTAACAATCAGAACTGAACTTACTGCAACTCTTGGACCTCTATTCCCAGTGAGAACAAGCTCTGCGTGAATCCGTTGGAAACAGAAGGATTGGGTGTCAATATCTGAGGAAATCTGTAGAGCAGGTTGTGCGCAGATGGTTTCCGTGACGGTCCGTTGTGAGTGATGTCATCAACTTATGTCAGCAGTGCAATACTCATGCACTCATGTCATGCGATTGTCTCTCCTCGCCGTTGCCTTGCTGTTGCAACGTGTTGGACGTTGGACTTGGCAGCCAGACACCTTGCTCTCCACCACCACAGCGTCGCTTGCCCTACCATCGATACCATCCCCCATCCGCTCGTCCCATCCGATTCCCAAGTACGTCCCAAGACCCTCCGACGACATGGCTACCAAGCTGCGATGTCCTTGCAACATATGCAAGGGCGCCCTGGTCTCAAAAAGTACCCGCAGCCGCCATCGCAACCGCCCACGGATGGTCGATGTGAACGACTTAGGCCACGATATCCGCGACTGGATTGGTCCACAAGCAACGGGTACAGCTCAAGGCATACCAGCGATGGCTGGGCCATCGACCGCAAGGCCTAGTAAGCGGCAGAAGACCAACGATGAGCTAGATTCACAAGTACGTCCACTGAAAATGTCGTCTCAAATCAAAGAATAACATATCTATTGGATGTAAATCTGAAATCAGGATAGTAGTGGTGCCCGTTCTCCACCTCGCCCTCCGTCTACTCCCTCTTCTCCCCCACCTACCTCGCCACTCGCCAGCCTTGGTCCTAAATCACCTCAGCGCAGCGCAAGCGTGGAACCGCCGGATATGGGACATGCAAATATGGGCGATGGAAATGTTGACGCACCTCGACAGTCCCCTTCGCCCTTGCGTTCATGCACGCCCGTCGACGTTGGCAGTATTGATCAACATGCTCATGATGCCAATATGGCCACCTTGCAAATGGATGAGTTACTGCGATTACACGAACTCGAGAGGCAGGGTATGGTTGATGATGGAGATAAGGACAGTGACAACGATTCAGAATTCGGTGCGGACAGGCCCCTTCATGAACCCGTAGATCAACCAAACGCCTACTGTACTATACAATCCGTTCGCCTCGCGCAGAAATACATTGAACTTATATCTCAAGCAACATTGGACAACGGAAACCTGTCAGATGAAACGAAGTGGCGACTGCGAAACCCACCAGAGGAACCAGTGGATATCTCTGACCCTGACACTCGCCTCTCACTTGACTTGTTTCTTGCGACTGTCAATGCATCGGAGGCTGTATACAATGCATCGCGTGATGCAATTTTCCTTCGCTGGCCGGCATGTTCAGTGCTGTCATACTACGCTGTAAAGGAACTGGTAGCCGATATCACTGGGATCTCTCCAGTATACGATGACATGTGTGTCAATTCGTGTCTAGCCTTCACTGGACCATTCGAGGCAGATTTAATCTGCTCAACCTGTGGTGAACATCGCTATGATCAGGTTGACCCAGCGAAGAAAATTCCACGCAAACAATTCCGAACAATCCCACTTGGACTACAGCTACAGGCGCTTTGGCGGTCAACCGAGAGTGCAGAGTCTATGGGATACCGTACCAAGAAAATGGAGGAGGTGCTTGCAATGATGCAGGCACTTGAAGGAACCAATGGTGAAGATATCATCTATGATGATATATTCTGTGGTTCCGAGTTCATCGAACTGCACGAACAAGCAGGTCTGACACCAGATGATGTTGTTATTGCAACAACATTCGATGGCTCCCAGCTTTACAAGAACAAGCAGTCCGATACCTGGACATATGCCTGGCTTGTTGATGACTTTAACCCAAAAATCTGTTTCCGTAAAGTCCATATCTTCCCCGGCGCCGTAATACCTGGGCCAAACAAACCAAAGCATATAGATTCATTTCTATTCCGGGGTGTCCATCATGTATCAGCTCTCCAGCGGGAGAACAACGGTCGGGGGCTTCGGGTGTGGAATGTAGTGAAGCAGCAAACCACATTTTCCCAGCCAGCTGTCTCAGTGGCAATGGCCGATGCTGTTGGAATACCAGAGGTTGATGGAAGTGTCGGGCACCATGGCGCTCATGGATGCCGTTTGCGGTGTAAGACAAAAGGTCGCCACAAAGGAGCAGGCCATTACTTTGCGGCACATATGAAACCTATTGCCTATAATGTGCAAGACTGCAACCATGAAGATGTCGACATTCGGAATCTTGTATCAAGTGATGTAGAGGTTTACCAGCAAGACATTGCCACCCTAGTTGCCTCAAGGGACAAGAGGGAGTACGAGCGTAATCGCAAGATGACTGGGCTCAGCAAGCCTACAATATTCAGTGGCCTTGTCAGCAATCTAATGGTTCCAGTTCCACGGTGCTGGGTCTTGGATTTGATGCATCTAATCCATCTAAACATTCCGGACCTATTCATCAAACTATGGCGAGGTACTATCAAATGTGAACCAACGGATAAGAAGTCGACATGGACTTGGGCAACTCTCACTGGCGACACTTGGATATCACATGGCAAACTCATTGCAAAAGCCACACCCCATTTTCCATCATCCTTTCACCGACCACCTCGAAATCCTGCAGAGAAAATTAACAGTGGCTACAAGGCCACTGAATTCTACTTGTATTTCTACAGCCTTGGTCCAGCACACTTTCGGAGTATTCTTCCCAAGGAAATTTGGAGGAATTTCTGCCGTCTTGTCCATGGAGTCCGTATCATTTTGCAGCGAAGTATCTCTGGAGCCCAGCTTCAAGATGCTCACTCAACATTCATTCAGTTTGTTGAAGAATATGAAACACTTTACTATCAAAGAAGAGTAGACCGCCTTCACTTCTGCCGACCATCTCTGCATACTTTGCTTCACACTGCTTCAGAAGTTACCCGTGTTGGGCCAGGTGCCTATAACACACAGTTTGCCATGGAGCGCACAATTGGCAACTTGGGTCAAGAAGTTCGGCAAGCCTCAAATCCATTCTCTAATCTGTCTCAACGTGCTCTTCTGCGATGCCAGATCAATGCCTTGAAGTCAATGTGCCCTGAACTTGATGCACCCAATGGTGATGGCCTTCGCAATTCACATCCCCTTCCAAACCATTATGTTCTTTTGCGAGCCAAAGATCGCTATCCATATCATCCCACTGGCATAATTGCAAACATCTTGGAGAATGCTGGTATCCAGAGAGTTACACGATGGGCACGTGTTCTTCTACCAAATGGCCAAATTGCAAGATCAGCTTGGAAGGAGACAAAAAAGGCTCTGGAGAAAGTTCGCATATCACGCAATGTGAAAGTAAGTACTATGAGACTCTGATAACATATTTATCTTACTGGAGTCTAGGTGGTTCAGAATGGACAGGTTGATTACGCTGAAGTTCAGTTCTACTTCCTCCGCAAAATTGGTGACAACATCCAGGGGTTTGCAATTATCTCAAGATACTCTCGTCCAGATGCTACTCTTCTTGAAGAATCATTTGGAACACTCTGGTCATGCACTTACCTTGGAGACAATGCACTTGAAATCATCCCGTTGGAGGATATCACTGCAGTGGTATCAATGCAACCCTTGCCATTGTTGGAGAATGAAGAAGGGGAACATTGGTTTGCTGTAGAGAAGTCAGGTATAGAGGATATAGAGCCTTGGAAAGAACCAGTAGTTGATGAAGAGTAGCAGTAGCCAGTTGTAGCTTTGTTTGCTATGGATTTACCAGTTGACGACCCCCTGGTATCCCCTAAGCCAGGTGATCGGTGTGAATTTGGCGCTGCCAGTGCCATGGGTTCGACACTCTCCCATCGTTCTTCCCCATTCTACAATGGACGCGTTTCTTTTCCCGAACACGCCTGTCAACAACCATAGACGCGACCGTGAATACGATTCCACCCCCCGCTTGCACACTAGTAGCCAGTACGCGTCGGAATATGACCTTCGGCCCAGCAGACCTAACAATGTAAGGCATTGTCGACTTGCATTGCTTGAGAGGACCCCACTGACCAAACTGCAGGTGACAAACCCATCTTGGAACGAGATTATCCGGAACGCAACTCACGAATCCCTCATGGGATCTGGTAACATAGCATATATCAAGTTGGCAGACGAGCTCCGGGTGTCGCAGGCAAATTTGGAGGCCCAAATGTGTGTTATCTATATATCGTGATACTCATACATTCTAACTTTCGGCAGGATCATCGCAAATACATTCCAGACCATGCTCACGGCACATACAAACACCTCCAACGAAGGCAACTTACACATTCTGGACACGGAGCCCTGCCTACCACGCGAGAAATGCGGGGTAAAGTTTTTTACCTCTCGAGAATGGACTCACTACGTAGAACAGCAGGGCAACATTGGTTTGGCTGTTAAGAAGACTGACTTTCTGGAAAAGCTTGGCGGCGGCCCAGTCGATGAAGCTCGTGCCGCCGAATTTTCAAAGCGAGCAACTGAGATATTCACCCACCTTTGGCGCTACAAGCACGATCCGATAACGTGGGGCAAGAAATCTCACCTCGTTGGGATTTTTTTTGCGGCGTCGATGCGAAAACATTTTGTGGAGTTTCAACTATGCGAGGGAGATTGGAAGGCAGAGGCATATGCTACACTGAAGTATTGTGATTTCACGAGGAATAGACGCGATAATGGGTCCCTTCTCAAATGTGAGTAGCTTGTTTGCCACCATCATGCTCACCTTTCATTTGTATCTAGCCCATCCATCGGTGAAACGGGAGGGCGATCCTGTTCTGCCGCGTACTCACAAGAAGGCGAAGAAATCTCACAAGTCCACACGCCCTGTTGTTAAAGTCAAACTTGAGCCCAGCGAATGCATCGATTTGACTGCTGACGACGACTCCCATGGAGGACAGAAGACATCGGAGCCCTCTGGATTGGTACCTACTTCATTCCCTAGAGCCGACTCCATGGATCTTTCCTTCCCATCATCACCTCTTCCCCAATCTCCCCCTAGCGCGAGGAACAGGCTGGTTCCTGCCACTATGTCCACCACGTCGTTCCCGCAACAAATTATCCCAAGTACATCTACCTCCATACCAAGAGACCCCGACCCCGCCCCTCCCAAGCACCGGAAATGTGTATGTATATCATTCCGCATTTTATTTTCTTACCTTTGCTCACACTCGTCTTAATTTCATAGATCAACCCATTGTAATTTTTCAATTCCAGTGTCACCTAATTACTAATGATTTTATATTAGGTCTGGTTTGGTGGTTCCCAAACGCCCAATCTTGCCAGAGGCATCTACATCCCGCAGCCATACGGCACCGTCCTCAGCTGCCAGCGTACCCACTCTACCACCATCAACGGATCTCCAATCGCCTTCAAGCTTGACGCTGTCTGTGGAACAAGCGACCGGTTCTGCATTACCCACGCCCACCGCATCTGTTGCCACGTCGGCACAGTCGCCAACGAACGCCACGTCAGCTCAATCCGCAACAGACGCCACGCCACCCGGTATCGACCTTACCATCTTCCCTATTGCCAGCCCCCTCCTCCCGGGCAGCAAGAAACATACCATTTTGAAGCCTAGCGACAAGAAAACAGCACAGTAAGTCTATCTAATATACATCATACATGAGGAACACTCTGACAATGGACTTAGGAACCTATACGCCCAAGATTATCTTTCAGCTTATCCGCGAACGACGACTACCCAGTTCAAGGAAGTTTGGGACAATCTCGTGCCCATTTCGGTAAAAAAGGTGAGTCTTCGTTGCGTCGTTATCGTGTCTCGCTGCTTCACCCTTGCTAGACGTACAAAGACCTCGCCTCTGCGGAGAAGACCTTCTAGAACCCCTTCATTTGCTCTCATCAACATCCCCGAAAATTCCCTCTTGAAACGACAACGTTGCCCTTCGCTTCTCCAGCGCCGACTTGCTCTGGTATTCCTCAATGTGCTAGGCTACACGTAGAAAATGCTCGCGCCTCTATTCTCATTCATCCAACGGACTTGGCGCATTCTCTCCTCTTCAAGTTATGCTCCTGGATCCCCATGCTTAGAGATTCGGACTTGCTCGGTTGCCCTCGGACTCGCACAGCTACCAACGGACAGTTTTGTAACCATTGCATTCCGTATGTACACAGTAGATTACAGATTGCAGCAGATTATAGAAATAAAATGTACTTACGACGCAGACATCATCCGAAAAAGGTGTCAAAATCCGAGGTTTTCATTGGCAATCTGTGGGCACAGATTTGCGCGGAACGGCTCGGAGCGGAGCAGAACATGTTCTCACTGGGCTCTATTGCTTCTCGTATCCACTGGTATTCACCATTCAATGGCTCATCCTCGGCAGGAACTGCCAGATGGTCTTCATAACTTGCAGACATCCCATAGATATCCATCACTGATAAATCAATGTAACGAGTGTTCTCTGCTTCAACAACGGCATTGGTCCATGCCACGATGTTTTTTCATGCCGACATGCTCTGCGATTTCATCCCTTGTATCTTCTGCATTGGCTGCCTGCTTGTCAGCGAGAACATATCGTTTACAAAGCATTCTGACTGCATCTGAAGTCAATCTGTTTATTCATGGGACACAGGAAATGGATCACACCGATGTTCAATGCTTTCTTGTGGTTGGAATCACAGATATGGTCGTTCAACATTTCTGCTCGGTGAGCGAGTGTGGCTGTCCTCATCGCTGGTGTCACTGCATTGAGATTCGCCCATAGCGATTCCAAAATCTCACCTATGACGACCCCGGATTGTGGAATGAACATAGACGAGAAGCGAAACAGGCAATTTTCTTTGTGCCCATGGACGTGGAATTGGCCTATCGCAAAGTCCGTGTCAAGGCTGACGGGGAGCCGGTGGCCGATCCACCTCTGGAAATGGACACTGTATTGACAGGCAATGTCATAGAAGAACAGAAGCCCCTGCTCTGGATCCATGTTGGAGTACTTTAGTGACTGGAGTAACACCCAGTTGACATTTTTCTGCTGTTCGCCTCTGTAGAGGTCGGCGACACTGCCTGGGGCGAAGCAGCCGTGCCGCGGGCAGGCGATCGCCACAATGCCATTGATATCACATGTTTTGGCATACAGGAGAGTGTTCTCTATTGCTCGAAAGCTGTTCTCGCAAGGCGCTTTCTGTCTCTCGCTTAGTCACGGTTGGCGCTGCGGTCAAGCTGCTACACACTGTCTTGATATTCTCTGCTGCCCGCAAAAACTCGGCATATTCTTCACGATGTGGTAACATGCTTGACCCAGGTGATAGCCATACATCCTTGTCTCCAGTGGATTGTTGGATATGGTCAGCCTTGAAGTTTCCATCGGCCATGAGCATTCAGCGGTACACCCACCTACGCAACAATCTGAGCAATCAGGATTCAGAAGCTAACCACATTACGCACTTGTTTTCATCCTCTTTCCAGTTGTCAGATAGGTTCACACCTGGTTGCGGACAACATGGACAAAACGGCGCAAGCTCGGCTGTGTGAACTTCGCCGATGGTGTTGCCATCGCTCTCTCGCATCTTGTTCCGACCACCCCATTTCAGTTTCTTCAGCCATTGCCAGCATCAAGACAAGTGCCAGAGTTCCGCATATCGCTCAACAACCACCTGAGGTGCCAAGGGCTCAGTCTTTCACCGTAGTAGCTAATAGTATTGGTATGCTGATGTCTTACACTCCAGATTGGCCAAGCGGAAGTCCTCCAGAACGTCAAAGGTAAACATAGTCTTGAATATGGTGAAGCTTGCTGGCATCAGTCGCATCTGTACAGCACCAGCGATCCTCTCTTGCGGGCCCCCACATCCACATTGTATATATGGCAACGAGTGAAGACCATTCATGTGCATGAATAAAACATATGGATTTTGGTCAGGATCCATACTAGAAGTGATCGGGTGGTCAATCGGTGCCTTGGGAAGACTGGCCTTCCCCTCGTCCTCCTCGTCAGCACCATCCAGGTCCTCTTCTCCACCGTGTGCATGCCTTGCTTCCTCTTTCTCAAGCTTTTCAATGATTTCATCAATGTCAAAACGCTCCTCCACCCCACCATTGCGCTGCTTGACGGTAATGTCGGCGTCTGCTCGCCAGTCTCGGTATGTATCTTCCACTTCTTCAACTTCATCCTCCCCTTCATCCTGACTATCGCATGTGGCTTGCAACCTTATTTGTTCGTCCACTTTGTGCTTCAGCCATTCGCATCGCCAATCGGTGTTACCGTGATCGACGATCACGCACATGCCAACCTCCCAGAGGCTACCTGGACGAAAGTATTGGCCAGTCCATTTCTGGATCCGATGAAAGGGCATTTCTAGGTGTGCATTCCGCATACATTCGCGACAAAACATTGTTCTCTGATGACATTCCTTGCATCGCCAACTTGCTTTTCTGCGCTCGCACGCACAGCGTGTGCTAATCAAGGCCTCATGCTCCATCAAAGCATTCATCACAATGCCGGCACACGCGACAAATTCCTCCAAATAGTCTCGTTGGCTCTATTGCAATTCTCTTTGTCTAGCTTTGGCAATCATGCATGAATTAATTTGCTCACCTTTGTCTTCGATGCAGCAGATACTGCGATTTGTTCATCCTCTGTGTATTCATGGTCAAGTACCATTGGTGTGGTCCTGTCGGGGACAACAGTCGGTGCATTTGTGGCAAACTGAATTCCACTATCCTGGTGTGGGACATGATCATAAGCGGTGTATTCATGCTCAGTGCCATCAACAGAATCAGTCTCAAATTGAGTTGTTGCCCAAGTGGACTGAGAAAGCCTCAGATGGTCGAGATCTAACACTCATTGTCGCTTTCTGGGAGGCATACTGTTGTTGGGGAGCAAGCAACCTTCTTGTAACATTCACACATGTAATAAGTGACAGCTGCGATGCATGGTGGCACACCTCGCGGTCAGGGCATGGTCCCATGATGTCCCTCACTGTGAACGCATGTATAAAGATGGGAAGTGTGGGTATTCATCACCCTGACTTTCACCCACTTTCACAATGGTGACAGTCATGCAACTAGCAAAATACAATCAAGGGGAGAGAGCAGTTCTGAAGTTGTGGAAGCCAGGCTACCTCACTGCGAAGACAACCTCAGAGTGCAAGACAGCCTTTGCCGTCGTGGCTGCAGAACTGTTTAATTACTGGATTACACAAATGAAGACAGATGCGGAGAAGAAGAAGGGTTTCAGTCCAGAAGAGAAAAAACAGAGGAAGGGGGTGAATGTCATGGTTATTGTCAATCAGATGGGTATCTAAATCTCACCCCTTGCACACTAGGAACTCCTTGTATGGGTTAGAAACAACTGGTGGGCCAAAAGACATTGCAAAAAGGTCACTGAAGATGGCAGTCAGCTGCTCCGCATCAGCTACCAAACGGTACTACCAAGAATGGACGCTTACAAGGAGCGCATTGAGGAGTATGCTAATCAATACTTGGAGGCTGCTGTGCTCAGTGAATTAGAAAAGGCGAAATCGGCTTACACAGAGGGTCGTTTGCTGACTGAAAACATTGGTGAGATGGTGCAAGAGGAGGAACCAGACTGGGTGAAGGTTGAGGCCAGGATACGGACAGCAGCCACAAAGCGAAATTCGCTCAGATACCAAAGCATGGCGATGCAGCAGATTTACTTTGCCATGGAACCACTAGAACACGATGCGGTGAAGGAAGAGATAGCAAAGCTCCAGGCGGAAAGGAATTCTGAGCCAGTGCGACGACAGTAAGCGACCGACGGCATTGACCGCGGAATGACCGGCATTGACCTTGAATAGATATGCGATGCTTGGAGCACTCAAGGCATTGGATGCAAATTGCCGTGACATGTTCAAGAGGTTTGGAATGCTCACATACAGTATCGCTGTATTCTTGGACCCTGAAGGAAACCCGAAGTTCACAAGGTAATGTGGTTCAGATCCCATCGCTTCAACGCCGATCTAACCTTCAGCTAGTGCGGACACAGGTCGGCTTATCTTTAAGGACAATTTAATCAAAGACAAGCGACTCGAGGACCAAGTCTGGTACCACTTTACACAACAAGTGGTGGCGCTGAACAAAAAGAGGTTTGGAAAGGAAGATGATCCGACCGCTGTGGACAACGATATCCCGGTCGATGCGTTGGACAGCCAAATCCAACTGTCCAAAAATGCCAATGGTACACCGATACTACCATCGCGTTTTGTCGCCAATGTGCCTGTACATTCAAAGATTGTCAAGCAAACACTGTGACTCTTTCTCAATGCGCATTACTGTGAGTAGGAACATTTTTAGCAATTGGCGGCTGACACTGATGCTGCCGATAGTCCTCGCTTCAGGCCAACATGACACGAAGGTGCCATGTGTTAAACTTTAAGCAATTATAGTGTGATCAGAAGCTTGTTTAAGCGTTCTAATGACTTCTAATTGCCTTGGTAACAATCACTAATGATGTGTTGATGCAATCAATCAATAATATGTAATGATTTGCACTCTATTGACTCTTTGTGTCTAGTACTCTAGACATGTAAGGAAAATGACCTCCTAAGGTTCCCACGGGTACTGTTCTGCGCGAGGCGTGAATATAGCTGTCCACTAAATCGCGTCCGAATTTGTTTAGCTCCGGAGCAGCTTGGGAACATGCCAGACATCATTCTAATGATGGCTCCATGTTTTATTTTCGCTCCTTTTGCTTCCCTGCTGAGACCGAAGCGTTCCGGGGTCTGTTCCAGCCGTCACAATAGAGGTCAATAGACCTACTAATGGGGCACTGAACGTGGGAACGTTGCATTGACCGTGGGAGTCGAGCACTTCAAATTTATATACAGATTGCTAAAGAGTGCTTTCGCACTTTTAGCAATACTGTCAACACCAGTCATCCCATGATGACCTGGGTTATTCCAATGGGTGTTGGCAGTGTCTATGGGTGGTCCCCAATGCGTGGGAACCGTGTGCTTAATATAGCACAACTTTGTTATACATTTGTACAACAAGTGTATGCATCACTTCAACACCATGGACAGTGCTAAGTCAGCATTGTGAAGAAGCGGTTGCAGCCGACTATCTGCTGGCTGCCCCGATGTTCAAGTTCGGGCAACCACATAACATGGTGGCGGAACTGGCAAACGAGTGGTACGACATACTGCTTGCTAAGCAGGAGACAGAACGACCGTTCAAGTTCAGGGCATATTACAACATGAAGGGGAAGCAGATGATGCCAGCAAGGAACAGTGCTAACCAGTTGGTACGCACTCGACCAGTCACAACCCTGGCACCTATCTGATGGAAGGTCAAGGCAAAGAAGATCATTACAAGTGATCAGTCAACGACAGTTGTAAACAGTAGTAGTCCAGCACAACCATCAATGGGTGATCGGTCTGTCCACGCAGGAAGCAAGGTGAGCGACATGCTACCCAATGTGCCACCACCTGGAAGGGCGCAATTATCTCACACATCAAGGCATGTAATTATCAGTGACAATGGGACTCATTCAGGATCGCCTGCACCGAGCATCCCGATGCAAAGCGAATCTCCCCTGCCCACACCCACGTCTCCTCTGAGGAAGATTAAGAAAGGAGGAAAGACAAAGCCTGGCAAAAAACGATTGAAGGGAGCAAAAGCCAATGTATCGGCATCACTTGCCTCCGAGCCGATTGCTATTCGACTGAAGCCTTGCAGACTTCAACGCCCAGCCACAGAGGAAACAAATGATCCAGCGCTACAATATCCACCAGAACATTCAAACACAGCCAGCCGAGTTACAGATCGGTCTGAGGCGTGTGCGATCAACACTACACAGCATAGCAATACACTTACAACCCAGCTGAGTGCAACCACAAGGAAGAGAGTCACAGAGGAAGAAAGGCTTGCACATGATGCAGAGCAGTATCGGGCAGCTGAGGGCAGCAAGCGGCAGTCCAAGAAGTCGAATCAGGCACTTAATCTGTAATCTTTCTGATGGGAATTCCAAGCAACCAAAGATGTATTATATTAGAACAAAAAAAAATGATATTAGAATAAAAAGTCTGCATTCTACTTCTTCAAGTGCTTTGTGTTAGTCACCGCACCGCTGGTAGCCTTTTGCTTGGCTGCCTTGCTATCATCCAGTGCAGGAGTCTGAGACGTCAAGCGAGTTGACCGATGAAGGGTGTCTGTCGGTGTTTCTGACCATGCTCTTGTCATCCGCAGGGGAGGTACTTGAAGCTGAGCAAGTGCGTGGCTCAGGTTTGCAAGGGCGGTGTTGAAATGTGGTGTCGGCTCTTGCACCATGACAATCAGTGCAGCTGCAGCAGGCGATGAGGCGAGATCCATATTCACGTCCTCACTGGCGGCTCGTGTCTGTGACGGTGCTGGAACCGAAGACGCTGTCGGCAACTCATGCGGCAATGACGGAGAATGCGTTGGGGATGGTGAATGTGTTAAACTTTAGGCTATTATAGTGTGATCAGAAGCTTGTTTAAGCGTTCTAATGACTTCTAATTGCCTTGGTAACAATCACTAATGATGTGTTGATGCAATCAATCAATAATATGTAATGATTTGCGCTCTATTGACTCTTTGTGTCTAGTACTCTAGACATGTAAGGAAAATGACCTCCTAAGGTTCCCACGGGTACTGTTCTGCGCGAGGCGTGAATATTGGTGTCCACTAAATCGCGTCCGAAATGGTTTAGCTCCGGAGCAGCTTGGGAACATGCCAGACATCATTCCAATGATGGCTCCATGTTTTATTTTCGCTCCTTTTGCTTCCCTGCTGAGACCGAAGCGTTCCGGGGTCTGTTCTGGCCGTCACAATAGAGGTCAATAGACCTACTAATGGGGCACTGAACGTGGGAACGTTGCATTGACCGTGGGAGTCGAGCACTTCGAATTTATTTACAGATTGCTAAAGAGTGCTTTCGCACTTTTAGCAATACTGTCAACACCAGTCATCCCATGATGACCTGGGTTATCCCAATGGGTGTTGGCAGTGTCTATGGGTGGTCCCCAATGCGTGGGAACCGTGCGCTTAATAGCACAACTTTGTTATACATTTGTACAACAAGTGTATGCATCACTTCAACAGAATGCGGTGGCGGTGTCGAAGGGGATGCTGGGGCTTGTGATGGTGATAATGGATGATGTGGTGCTAGCGGAGGGGTGCAGGGGGGTGCAACTGTGAGTAGGGGTGGGGGCATGTCAGGAAGCGGTGGAGGAAGCGATGCGGGTGCTGGGGGGGCAGGCTTTGCAGGCTCTGCGACAATGGGGGTAATGGGTGTATTGGAATGGCGTTGTGCCCATTTGCTGACCAATGTTCTCTTGTATGTTGAGCCTGCTGCCTGATACGCTGGCTCGCTTCTTTGTTCAACTGAGCCTTCCGTGTCAGCCAAGCCGTTTCAACCGAGCATGTCGAGGACCAGCTTGAGTCCCCAATCCACGCTGTCTAACTTGTTGGAGTTGGACTCCAACCTCCTGTTTACCTCTCTGCCCAAGTCACCTATTTGTCGGGCCATGTTGTCCATCTGCTGATTTGTCTCCTGCACAAATGCTTGCCACTTGGCTGGCACCAGTGGGACCTCCTCCTGTAAGGGCAACCTCAAGATGGCCGACAGCGCAGGCCTAGCAGAGGGAGAATCCAAAGATATGAATAAGTTTAACTACAATACATGAGAGGGCTGCTCACCTAGCAGAGGGAGAATCCAAAGAGAACAGGATAGGGATTCTCCATGCTAGGAAGCGAAGTATATACTGTAGTAGCGTGGGAGGAATGAAGGATAACTGTACAGTACACCAGCCACAAGTCTGAACAAATATCACAAGGTACGAGGGGGCATGTGATAATGAAGTGGAAGGGGAATGTACAGGAGTCGTGCCAGCAGCCTGGAGAAGTAAGAGCGAAGAGAAATGAAGTGGGAAAAGAGGATAGAGGTAGCCCGGACAAGCCCTGAAGTGTATAGACAAGTCCAAGCAAGTCCAAGCAAGTCTGAAGTATGGGAAGACTCTGGAGTCACCGGACGTGACTCGGATGCGAAAGGAGTGGGCAGAAAGGAAGTGGAAAGGAAAGGGAATGAAAGGGGATGAAAGGGATGTATGTAAGAGTCCGTGGGATGAAGGAAAAGAGAAAGGAACGAGGAGGAAGGGAGAGGAACAGGGGAATAGGAGAAAATAGAAGTAAATAGGAGTGTCCCCTTACACCTCCCTCTGTCTGCGCATTTGCAAGATGAGGCTGTTGGGGTTGTTGAGCTCCCACACTCATTCACACTGCACCTTCTTTTGTTGGCACCTTCAGCACGAGCCGACTGGGTTCCTCGCCAGGCGCTCACATGGGACGTCCACCTTCATGCACCAGCGACATCCTGGTTCAAACTCACCATTGGTCAGCCCAAGTGACAGCAAGCGGGTCGTTCCACACATGTTTCGCTCCACTATCTCGACCTTCGGCAGGGCCATGGAACCCTTTCTGGGTTTTGCCTGCCAACAAGGATTCCGTCATTTGCTGGAGTCGCTTTCTTCATCATCGTCGCTCGGCTCTGGGAACTCCTCACCCTCATCGCTTGAGGGCTCAGGCCATCAGCGGGGCTGCTGCTCAGTCAGTGTCATAGGCAGTTATATGGGCTGCACTTACCTTGCTTGGGCCGGCTACTGGTGGCCCAGCTTCGCCCGCCTCATCGGTCTCCAAACCAACCATCGACTTCGACTTTGCAGTGGCACGCTTCTTTGATGCAACAATCTTACGCACCGTTATCTCATCCGTAGCCTTCCCCACCCCCAATGCGGCCAAGTCCGTGGCCTTCCCCTTGCCCTTCTCCATCCATCGCCTCATCGCCTCATCCAATGTCTCAATCCTCAGTCTGATGAGTGCATCGAATTCCTTCTTTTTAACAACCTTCATCTCTTCTTCATCAACTGTCAGCAATTGTCATGGCCCCCTTGGCTTGGATTGCACCCCACCGTGTCCCCGAACCACTTTTCGCCCCTCATTATCCTCCACGTTGCGTTGCTTCGGAGCGGTCAGCACTTTCTCCTTGGGCGCTGGTGTCTTTGGCATCTCCGATGGCCCTGTGCCATCAACCTCCATTGTGTCCTCGGCCTTAGCTACCTGCTCTCCTTTCTTTCTGCTATCCACGCTGGACTGATCAGCTCGCCCACCTTCTGACTGCTGCCGCTTCTGTAGCTCCTGGGCAGCCTCGGTGATGGTGCAGGCCATCTTCGTGCACAGGTTATCAAGAAACTCCCTTATCAATTTGTCTGTCTTCTCCTTCAATGCGCTTAGCGTCCACGTGATCAGCCACTTGGCCTCTATCTCCTTTTTGAACTTTCGGTTTGATGCCCTTTTTGTTGAAGTGATGCATACACTTGTTGTACAAATGTATAACAAAGTTGCGCTGTTAAGCGCCTGGTTCCCACGCATTGGGGACCACCCATAGACACTGCCAACACCCATTGGGATAACCCAGGTCATCAGGGGATGACTGGTGTTGACAGTATTGCCAAAAGTGTGCAAACACTCTTTAGCAATCTGTATATAAATTCGAAGTGCTCAACTCCCACGGTCAATGCAACGTTCCCACGTTCAGTGCCCCATTAGTAGGTCTATTGACCTCTATTGTGATGGCCGGAATAGACCCTGGAACGCTTCGGTCTCAGCAGGGAAGCAAAAGGAGCGAAAATGAAACATGGAGCCATCATTAGAATGATGTCTGGCATGTTCCCAAGCTGCTCCGGAGCTAAACCATTTCAGACGCGATTTAGTGGACACCAATATTCACGCCTCGCGCAGAACAGTACCCGTGGGAACCTTAGGTGGTCATTTTCCTTACAAGTCTAGAGTACTAGACACAAAGAGTCAATAGAGTGCAAATCATTACATATTATTGATTGATTGCATCAACACATCATTAGTGATTGTTACCAAGGCAATTAGAAGTCATTAGAACGCTTAAACAAGCTTCTGATCACACTATAATAGCCTAGAGTTTAACACTTTTGGCGAATGCGTACTGTAATGATGGCCATCGCTCTGTCAGTCATGCAGGTGCCACAGAAAATAGACTTACCATTTCCTTTCAGTTGTCCATGAACCAAGTTAGGCCTAAGCCAGCAGCGACCTGGGCAAGCAGCTGCTGCTGCAGCTTGGTGAATGTCGCAGTGATGGCCTGTTGGGATGAGATATCATATGCGATGATGGCGGACATGGTTTTAGATTTAGATTGATGAGGGGTGGAGTCAGCTAAGCGTGCTGGTGGTGTGAAGTGAAGTGAAGTTGAAGAAAAGTTGCTGATGTGACAGATGAACCATTTGTGGATCACAAGATCACTTCACTCACAGTCACGTGATATTGATGATCAGCTGAATCGTTATCAGCTCTTCATCAACCACCACTACCACCAATATGCAGAACAGCAACAGCACTGTCCGAGCCCAATCGACATTCGCCCTACAAGACAAAAGTACAAATGAAAGGATGGAGGTTCCATGGGCCCTCCTTGACCTTATCAAATATGAATATGAGAAGGAGAAGATCAAGGCTGCAATGGAAGTGGACACAACAAACAATGTCGAGGTACGTGGTGTTAGCAGTGGATGGGAAAGACAGTTTGACTCAATTCATTGAGGTGTAGCTTCCCCCAGTTCACAGGGATACATCCTTCATTGGCGAACACGATATCCAGGTGCCAGCAAACCTGGTATGACATTGGTGTACTGACAGACAACAGCCACTAACAATGATTATTAGTTTCTTACAAAGGCACAAGTCACAGAACTACATGTATCAATCAAGGCAGCGCAGGAGCGGTGGGGCATATCCTACAAGGACGCTGCCCACTGGCTCTACCTTCAAAAGATGGCACAAGTTCAGGCGGAGATGGCTGAGGTCGAGCGACTGAAGGCAATGATGGTACGATGTTATCAGTTAATCAATGAGACAATCCGACGGCACTCAGGTCAGGCTAGCAGTAGTTGATGTAGTAGCTGATGTGCTCTATTGTATAATATATCATACTACATGCCTGCTACTCACTGGCTGACAATTTTGCACTTGCTATTGTGTACTTAACAATTGGACATACTGGATACTCACCAGCCCAGACCATTGGCTTGTTTCCCAAAATGTCGGTCTGCACCTGACATCTGATGTGCAGACGTTCTGGCTAGATCCACAGGTGCCTTCGCCTGGGTATTATTACATGTAGCAATCTGGCACATTCCCACTACTTACCAGCTGAAAGCGTTGGCCTGCACTGGACATCTGATGTGGCGATGTTTGTGACTTGGGATTGTATGCTATATCATAGAACATGTTGGCCACTCATCGGCTGAAAGCTTCGGCTTGTTTCGCAAGCCCTTGGCCTGCACCGGACGTCCAATGTGGCATTGCCTTAATTAAATCTGCATGTGCTTTAGTCTGAGCATCATGTATAATATAATACACACCTGCTGCTCACCAGCTGAAAGTGTCAGCCCATTTCCGAAAATGTTGGCCTTACTGGAAGTCAGAGGTGCCGAGGTTTTGGACTTCATATTATAACCTATGTCATGCTGGCTAACTTTGTATTATATACTATGCAATTGGATGTGCCAGCTACTCACCAGCTGTAAGCCTCAGCTTATCTCAGCAAACATCAGCCTGTACCGCACATCCGAGGTGCCAAGATTTTGGACTTCGTATTATCATAGAACATGCTAGCTACTCACCAGCTGAAAGTGTCAGCCTGTTTTACAGAATGTCGGCCTACACCTAATATTGGATGTGCTGACATTTTGCCTAAATCAGCCAGTGATTTGGTTGGAGTATCATGTATAACAATACATTACATACCCACTACTCACCTGGCCAAAGTGTTGGCCTAAACCGTACAATGTCAGTCTTCACCAGACATGTGATGTGCCGATTCTTTATACTTGGTATTGTTTACTACACACTGTTGGACACGCCTGCTATTTACTAGTGGACAATGTCGGTCTGTTTCAATAACCGTCGGCCTATCCCAGCTGACCAGTGTGGCGATGCTTTGCCTACGTGGGCTGGTGCTTTGGTCTCAGTATCATGCACTTCATCCATGAACATGCAAGCTACTCACCCACTAAGAGTTTCAGTCTGTTTCGCAAATCCTCGGCCTCCGTCGTACAGCCGATGTGGCGACACTTTGCCTACATGGGCCGCTGCTTTGGTCTCAGTATCATGTACTACATCAAAGAATGTGCCAACTACCTACCAGTAGAGAACATCAGTCTGTTTCACTAACCATCGGCCTATCCCGGCTAGCCGGTGTGGCGACGCTTTGCCTACATGGGCCAGTGCTTTGGTTTGGGTATTATGATGTATAACAATACAGTACATGCACACTGTGTACTACCTGAAAACATCGGCCTGTATCCCAAAACATCGGCCTGCACCAGACATCAGATGTACTGATTCTTTGCTTATTTGGGCTGACTTCTTTACTGATGCATCATATACAGCATCCCAGTAGGTCTCGGCTACATGCTGGCTGAAACCATCAGCCGCAATAGCAAAGAATCAGCCTACATCGGTAGCCCGATGTTGGACCAATTTGCTGACATTTTATCCCTGCTGCCTCATTGTACCTGTATAGGAATGATTGGAAACAACCTAGCCACCTCACTAACCATTCCACAGCATTCTGCTGCATTGCTGGTCAATCCCTCAGGCCTTCTGATGTGCAAGCTGCTCTGCATGGATGGTTGTTATTGCATACATTGTAGACTTACCATATTGGGCAATTTCCGCTGGGCTCTGTGTGGACTGTTCCTATCAATACAATGTATAACTCCGCTTTGATGTCTTTATTGGTACATTGTAACTCCGCTACCTGTCACATCTCCATACAGACTTCACCTTCCGAACCACACTGGAAACCCTGAGAGCCAGAAACGTAGCTGTGTCCCTCAGCAGACCCCAAGGCAAGGATCGCACCCCCACTCCTGCACACACAGGGCGCGACACCCCCCGCACCTAGATTCGACTCAAGTCCCCCCGTCCCACCCCCGTCTGCATCAGAGCACATCTCTTTTGCTCCCTCCACAAATCCCCAGGTGGGATCAAAGCACAAAAGAAACAACACAGGGACCCCCTGTTCCCCCACCTACTCAGCACCAGCCAATGACTTAGGCACCCTCTCCACCTCTGGGTGCAGACCCACTGATCATTTGCAGAAATGGCCAAGGCCTTTAGCACCCTGCAAGGCCGCAAACACCTCTTATGATAAGGCAGCCCAGCATCTCCATGACTTAGGGATGTTTGGACTCACAGGTAAACTGGACCTCCATTTTGTCACTAACTCCCTCTTCAAGGTAGCTGCCCGCTCGCAGGATACGGATACCAGCGAACTCCTGCACGCCCTTGCCGCCATTCAGAACGAGCTTCTGATCCAACAAGCGATAGAACAGGCCACACTCACGCTAAGGGACACAGCCAAAGAGATCATGGGGAACCTCACCAGGAGGATGGACAACCTAGTCAAAGACACCGTTACCACAGTTAGACAAGGCGTTGTTAAGGTGAGTTGTGAACTAGACAAGAGTGCTGACGTTCTCAGAGTAGCCACTGGGGACTTCAAAGCAATGACAGAACATCCCCCCAGGTCATTTGCAAGTATGGTCGCCACCGGTGCCCCTCCCCCATCTACCCAAGCCCTCCTTCAGCCCTCGACTCAGGCAAGGCTGGAATGAGACCGCAGGCACATCCTTGTTGACCCACCTATGGGGAGAATCCACCTCTATCCCCCCACAGTGGGCACCATTGGGATAGCAAAAAAGGCCACCGAGGCACTTCTTCAAATCGGCAGCAAGCCTGCCTGGGCTTTCATTGGCTGCACTAAGCTTGAGAAGGGAGGGGTACTTCTGGAAGTGAACCTTACAGCAGTCAAGGACTGGCTCACAGCAGAGGACTGGCTCCTGGACTTTGCAGCCGCTTTCAGCCCAGGCACCACCATCAAAGAGAAGAAGTACACCATCAAGGCACTGTACCTCCCAGTAGAACACCAAATAGATAGCATGGATGCCTGCTGGAGCATCGAAGAAGAGAACAACCTCTCTCCCAACTCCATCACCCTCATCAAATGGATGAAGCCGGCAGAGAGACCCAGCAAGGACCAACAATTCGGACATGCTACCATCACTTTCAACTCACCCCAAAGTGCTAACCTCATCCTCCGGCAGGGACTCCTCTTCCTAGACACCAACTACCAGTGCCACAAGTGCAAAATCAAGCCCCTACGCTGTCTCAAATGCCAGAACTACAGCCACATTGCAAGCTCTTGCACAGTTCGGTCTGCAACCTGCGCCACTTGGGCCCAACAACATGACAGTACCAGTGACTGTCCTCAACTAAATCACAAAGAAGCTCATGCTTGCATAGCCTGCAACATCAGGGAACACGCCAGTTGGGAACACTCTTGCCCGAGTTGCCTCAAACTTCAAAAGTCCCTTGATGAACGCTTGGAGAGCAACCGCCTACCTTTCTTCCCCACAGAGGAGCCTTGGACCTAGCACTCTGCCCCACTCTACTCAGGGCGTGTTTCGAGTCAGACCATGCTCGACTGCGACTGGCAGCAGTCAAGAAAGAACCAGTTCCAACAGACAACAATCCCTGAAACCTTCAAGCCACTTCCGCCAGCAACCTCCACCTGCCGTCCTCGCCCTCGCTCCCCCCTTTGGCACAGACTGGACAGACCCCACCTGGAACCTGCCCATGGACCAGGACCCAGCCCTGCAAACCAAAGAGAAGTCCCCCATGCCCCATAGCCTCATGACTGATGAACCACCCAGCAGTGTCTGTATCCGACAATACAATCTCAACAAGTCATTAGTTGCCCAGCACACAATCTCAAACTCCTTGCTACATGAGGAGTTTGACATCCTACTCATTCAAAAGCCCTACCTCTGCCACGCACAACTCACACACACCAACTGGAACTGGATCCCATTTTATCCCTACTTGCAGAATGATAATCTCTACCCTACACGCTTTCTAATCCTAGTCAACAGCAGAATAAGCACTGATGCATATGACCAGCTGTCCATCTCTGGGACCGGTGACGTCACGGCTCTGCACCTCACCTCAAATGCTGGTGACATCTACATATTCAACATCTACAACGACTGTGACCACTCGCAAGCCCTCAACAGTGTCTGACAGGCTGGAGGAGACTCCCCCAGTAGGACCTCGCAGACCAGGACCCTGTCAATGAGATCAGCAGAGACGAAGACATTGTTCACTCGATACTTGTTCTTGGTAACCATATGTTCCAGGGTGGGAACGCCAGGTTCCAGCGCCATTTCCATGTCGAAGTCCACTGTGAGGTCAATGAGAAGCTGGGCTTCCTCGCGCGCCCTATCTGTGAAGAGGTGATGGTCAGCAGGCTTGTCCCACCACTTGTGATGTCGGTTGAAATCCCCTGCCCAAATCATGAGGGGGTTACCAAGTTGTGCTTGCAGCCCTGATACGCAGATCATTACCCCATAGACACTGTTCTCGACCTCTCCACTGACACCCATTGCTGTAGAGTTAATGCATTATTCCGGAGCAACAGCCCAAAGTGTATTGCATTGTTCTGGGGCTAAGCCATAATGCATTGTTCAATCTTGTAATCATGTGATCAGATCTTTGCTAGCAGATTATGATTAGATCGGACTTTGAATGATGAGTATACATGATTAGATTTGGTCGGACTGACAGATCAGATCACTTGATCAATAATGGATCTGGTTGATAATCAAATGCCTTATGGGTTTAGCCCCATGTTTCAGGATCTAGCCTTTGATTTCCAGTGACTGTGAGAATACTGGCAGCATTAATACCATTTGAACCGCATTTTTTACTATTGACTGTGGGAAAAGTACTAAAAAGCCATGTTATGGCTTCACAAACTGTGGGAATTCTTTTCTAAAGCTATTAGAACCGCTTCTTGGGCGCTTTTTTTGTCCCGTAAGCGTGTGAAATAGATGTAAATACATCAGTAGGGCTTCTTACTGTGGGAATTCTTTTGTAGGGGTTATTAGAATCGCTTCTTGAGCGCTTTTTTTGTCCTGTAAGCGTGGGAAAGAGATGTAAATACATCAGTAGAGCTTTTTACTATGGGAAAATTCGTTTTTATAGACTATTATAATTACTTTTTGGGCGCTTTTTTGCTTTGTAAGCGTGGGAAAAGGCTGCAAAAAAGTCAATAGCATTGTTTACCTTGTGCATCTCAGTATAGTAATCATTGAAACCACTTTTAAAGCACTTAGCATAAAAATGATATAGAAATAGATTGTAATAATAGTGGTTTGTAACTGTGGGAAAATATTACCCAAAATAGTAACTATAGAGCCTTAATTTCTGATCATACCCCTATAGTTGGAATTGCAAGAGCTTATTTTGTTAGTGAGAAAAACACAAAATACTCAAAAAAACACAGAAAGTTTCCATTTCATTTGGTATTTTTTTTTTTTTTTTTTTTTTTTTGGATTCCGTTTAACGTCCATCGGAGTTCCCTCCATGCAGACGACTCATTACTACATGTGTTCGTATCTACTGCTGTATGTATAGAGATATAAATACTACGGGCCCTGTGCCCACCTTGACTGCCTGGCTCTTCATGTACGACAGACGGACGGTCCGTGACCTCGTCCCCCTGCCGCCCAGTGACGGAAACCACTGTTTTTCGGACGCCAGTGTGATTGCAGGTAGCCATTGCAGCGAGGATAGCTTGTCTTCTTGGCTCAGAGGCCTTGCGTGTTAGGTGCTCGTCCCGAGGGAGAGCGAAAACGTGGCTATCTGTCAAGGTAAGAAAGAAAGAAAGGATCTTGCGGCTGTTCTTGAGGATTGGTCGCAAAGGGAAGCACTATCCTCTATTCTTCCCTCGTCAGATCACGCTCCGCCTGCGAGCGAATCGCGGCTGCAGCCATCGTTGGTGCCGAACCGCCCCTACCCGTCCCTACCTCCCCTTCTTCCCCCTTTTCCTCCTCTTCTTCTCCTCCTGATGTTCCCTCTTCTCCTTTAGAACCGCCGCCCTCTTGGGTGCCACCAGGTCTCCCTCAAAGCTCCCGAAAGGCTTCTTGAATCTCTTCGTGCGTTGGACATATTCGATGGTGGCCTTCATTCCCTCCGCCGTTGCTAGTAGGGTTTTGAGTGGTAGGTCATAGTTTTTGCATCCGCGCTGCAGCTCCTTGCGTTCTATGTCGTATGCCGGGCATGCAGTGAGGAAGTGGTGCACTGTCTCCTCCTTGTCGTTGCAGTGTGGGCAGAGCGGCGAGTCCGCTTTTTGGATGCAAGAGAGGTGGTAGTTGAGGGGGATATGGCCAGTGCGAAGTTGCGTAATGATGCTCGTACGGTTCTTCTTCCAGTCGCCCACCATATCGAGGTATTTGCCCACCTTCAGTCCAGGGTCAACTCTTTCCAGCTTCGCCCTGTGCGTCGACTTCTTCCATTTCGCTTCCCATCATAGTGAGACTTGTTGGTGTGCTTCCTTACGAACTGCGGCTTTACTATAAGGTAGTTTGGGGAGATCACTCAGCAATAGCAGACAGTACTCAGCTGGTTGCATTTTTCCAGTTGCTGCCTCTTTGGCCAGGGTATCTGCCCGCTCGTTACCTGCTACATCGTCATGAGCAGAGATCCATCGGAGCTTCATGTCGAGAGTGGTGTTGGTATCCTTGGCACGCTGCGCTGCCAGTGATAGCGCTTCTTCTGCGTATTTAAGGATGTATTGTCCCGTTCCCTTTTTCCCTGATTCTATCCGTTGGATGACGGACTGGTTGTCCATGTAGATGTCGATTTTGCCATGGAGGTTTCTGCTGAGTATTTCGTTCGCTGCGAGAAGGAGTCCTACCGCTTCTGCATCGAAGGTGGTGTAGCAGGTGAGAGGGCCTAGGCTGTGACTGACAGCTGAGACCTCCTCGCCATGTTGCGTCACCACTGCTGCTGCTCCGGTCCCACCCTCGTAGCCTGACCCGTCGACGTAGAGTTTGAAGTTGGCCGTCGAAGTGGCTTCCTGTTCCTTGGAGTCCTCTCGTGTGGGTGCAATATGGGTTGAGACCGGGCACCGGTCGCCCAGGCGTCTGTGGGATGTAGGAAGTATGATCTCGGTCTCTGTTGGTTTGATGGAGTAGAGCCGCATGAGGGCAATGATGGGGGATGTATGACGACCTTGGTAGCAGTGGGTCCAAGTTAGTATGTTACCTACTGGGTGTTCCTTTGGTAGTGTGGCGGCTCTGACCGCATTTCGATGACAGATGAAATCGAGAGTAAACTCGAGTGGGGGGAGTCCGGCGTGAATGTCAAGGGTGTCGTTTGCTGTCGTGCGCATGGCTCCGGAGATGGCGAGGGCTGCAACTCGCTGTGCCTTCATGAGAGTCTTCAGTGCCTGAACAGACCCTACTCTTCTCTTCTTGCCCTCTGGCAAGCGAACTGGGGTGTACCAGACGTCAAGAGCGTATGTTAGTTTGGGGATGGCGACAGCCAGGTACAGCTGCCGAAGGAACCTGGAACTTATACCGCTGCCCACTCTACCTAGTTGCTTGAATGCGTTAATCCACTGTATGGTTTTGCCTAGTGCTGCTGCTGTCTGCTCTTTCCAACGTAGGTGTTCATCGAGGATCACCCCTAGGAGCTTGTAGGATGTTTCGCGGATGACTTCATGTCCTTGTAGTTTCAGTGTAGGGTGCTCGATGATGTCTGGCGTGAAGTTCATTACACGCAGTTTGCTGGTTTCGAAGCGAGAGTTGTGAGTGGCCGACCATGCATAGCCACCTCCAGGGCGTGTCATCATGTTGGCGAGCTTGCGATGGGCGCCAGCTGCCGTTTTCGCTTCAGCGATGAAGGTGGCGTCGTCCACGTAGGCAATTGCATATTCCCCCTTCTCGGTAACTGGGATATCAATGAGGTCAGCATTGTAGAAGAGATATAGAATCATTGAGATGGGGTCCCCCTGTCCTATTCCATTGTCCACGTTAATCCAGTCCGATCTATAGTCATCGAAGACCATGGTTGTCTGCCTGTTGGACAGGAGATTGCGAACGAAGTTGATAAAGGGTTGAGGGATCCTTCGTTTGCGAAGATTTGTTAGCAGCTGATCAGTGACGGCATTTGGAAAAGCAGCTTCGATGTCGAGGAAGAGTGCGGATACCACCCTTCCCCTCCTCCATGCGTGCTTGATCTTGGATGTGAGCGTGTGGAGGGCATCACTGGTGGTGCGTCCGGGTCGTCCCCCGAAGTGGCGATTTGGCAGGAGGTCATGTTTTTCGCACATTTCGACCATGTCCTCGGTAACAAGGGCCGTGAGGACCTTCCCCATGGTGTTGAGCAGAGCAATTGGCCTCCATGCTTTGGCAAGGTCGTAGCGGGGCTTCCCAGGCTTCTTGAGTACGATGGTCGTCCAGCGCTTCCATGCCAAAGGGTAGTAGTCGAGTTGGAAGACTGCCTCGTAAATCCTTGTTAGAATGGGAGCAAGGGTGCTACTGCACTGCATGAGGACAATGTTCGGGATGCCGTCTGGCCCGCAGACTTTGAAGGGCTTGAGGCGTGCAATTACTTTGGCTGTGCGGTCTGTAGAGGTGTTAAAGAGGTGCGGCACCGGGTCTGAGTAGCTGTCTGGCTCCGTCGCCTGAAAGTTGGCGGGCCGCTTGGGAAGAACATATCAGCAAGCATATGTCCCTTCTCCTCGTTGGAGGTAGCCTCCTTCTGGGAGCCATCGGGCATATTGAATTTCAAGGCAGGAACACGTACCTTGCCCCCATCGGAGCCTGTGCCCGACATGTACTTGTTTGCAATCCAGAGTTCCTGTGGGTCGAGGTCTTCTAGGAAATCCTCCCAGTGCTTGGACTTAGTCTCCTCCAGTCGTCGCTTGTAGGCTGCGCTGACGTGCCAGGCCTCTTCGTGTATGGGAGATACAACACCGCGCAGGCTGTGGGAGGCGCATTTAGTTCTGGTACACTTTTTGCGTAGGGTTTCAAGCTCAGTGTTCCACCATCTGCGGTTGTATGGGGCAGTGCTGCTTTCCTTGATGGTGTCTTGGATTGTCTCCTGTAAAAGTGTGGTGAGTGCAGTTACGGTAGTGTCAATATCGTCTGGGGTTTGAATAGCGACGGGGATGCCAGCTGCTGGCAGCCGTGATGAGAGTTCCTCGTTGAACGCCTTCCAGTCGACTGTACAAAAGTTGCGTGTACATCTTTCTTCTACTAGGTCCATCGAAAGGTCCAAGATGGTGTCAATAGGGTAGTAGTCCGCCCCGGCTGGTGTCTCCCCTGGGTGAACTTCGCAGACGAGTACCCGGTCGATGAGGTTGGCTGATACGAAAACATTGTCAACACGGTATTCATTCTTCGTTACCATATGCTCCAGGGTGGGGACCCCAGGCTCTAGTGCCATTTCGAGCCCAAAGTCGGAGACCAGGTCGATAAGAAGTTGCGCATCTTTCCGGGCTCTCGGAGTAAAGAGGTGATGGTCAGTTGGTTTGTCCCACCACTCGTGATGCCGGTTGAAGTCGCCCGCCCAGATCATTTGCGGGTTTTCGTACTTTGCACGTAGCTCCATAGCTGTCCGCCGGATGTCATCTAGAACTAGAGAGTGAGTGCAGTCATTATATACATTGAAAATAAAAATATCACCTGCATCCGAACTTAGGCGTATGGCAGTGACGTCGCCTGTGCCAGCGATGACGACTTGTTCGTAGGCGTCAGTGCTTATCCTGCTATTAACCATGATTATAGATCTCGTAGGGTAGAGGTTTTCGGCCTGAGAGTAGGGGTACAGAGGGACCCAGTTGCGATTAGTGCGAGTGAGTAGAGCAGGGCAGAGATAGGGTTCCTGGATTAAGAGGATGTCAAATTCTTCGTGTAAAGGTGAGTTCGAGATCGTCTGTTGGGCATTCATAGATTTGTTAAGATTGTACTGTCTGATACGGATACTGTTGGAGGTTTTGTCAGTCATGAGGCTACGGCAGGGGGAGACTTCTCTTTGGGGGTGTTCCTAACGCCGTCTGCGGGGAGGTCCCAGCATATGGCGGACCAGTCCATGGTATCTGAGGTTGGCACTCCTCGGCTTTTGGAGTTTCGAAGCAGGCTGCTCTCGATCAGTGGGCGGAAGGTATCTGGGATGGTGGTTTGCTGCAGCCGGTCCTTCTTAGCCTGTCGCCAGTCACAGTTAGTGAGGTCCTGGTTGGAGTACTGTCCGGAGTAGAAGGGGGACTGTCGCTGCGTCCAGGGTTCGTCTGTGGGGAAGTATGGAAGTGTATTGCTCTCCAGGCACTTGTCGAGTGTCCTTTGGAGTTTCTGTCGACTTGGGCAGCTGCGGTCCCAGCTGGCGTGGCCGCCGAGGTTGCATGACACGCAGGCGTGCGCTTCCTTCCGATTCAGCTGGGGACAGTCCTGAGTGTTTTCCATGATGTTGGGCACACGTTGCGCAGATGGCTTCGGATGTCTTGCAGGCGCTGGCAATGTGTCCGTAGTGTTGACATTTGAGGCATTGTAATGGTTCAGCTTTGCTCTTGTGGCACCTGTAATTATTTTCCAGTGTTTGAAGCCCTTTCCGAAGCAGTTTGTTGGCGTCTGATGGTTCGGCGAGGGTGATTGTAGCATGTCCGTACTGTTGGTTCTTCCCGCGGCGAGATGCTGGCTTCATCCATTTGATTTGTGAGATTGCGTTGGGGGGGAGGTCGTTCTCTGTCTCAATGATCCTCCAGGCTTCCGCCGTGTCAATAGGCTGGTCCACTGGTAGGTAGAGGGCCTTGATGGTGTATTTCTTGGGTTTCACTGTGGCGCCTGGACTGAACTTGGCAATGAAGGCGTCGAGCCTCTTATCGCTGAGCAGCCAGTTTTTGACTTCGGCTCGGTTAGTTTCCAGAAGGATACCCCCCTTCTCGAGTTTCGTGCAGCTAACGAACACCCATGCCGCATCTCCTCCGATTCCATGCAGGGCTTCCGTGGCTTTCCTGGTGACGCTGCTACTGTTGGTGGTGGCGGGGTATAGGCTGGCCTGTCCAGTGGGGGGGTCGATGAGGATACGGCGACGGTCCCTCTCCATTCTGGCCTGTGTGGCCGGATGCAGCAGGGTGGGTGGGGTGCTCGGGTTTTGATCTTGAGGTGCGGCTGCTCTTGCATAGGATCTGGGTGCGCTTCCGGATGTAGCTTTGAAGTCTCCGGCTGCGACTTTTACGACGTCAGTGCATTTATTGAGCTCGCGACTTGCCTTTAATACTCCCTGATGGACGGCTGTTACCGTCTCTTTGGTTAGTTCTGCCAGCTTTACTGTGAGGTTGTTCGAGATTTCCTTCGCTGCTTCCCGTAGGACGTTGGTGGTTTGAGTGACCTCCTGCCGTCGGAGGATCTCCTCCTGAAGTGACGCTAGTGCGTGTATCGTTTCGCTCATGGTCATGTCTTGCGCTCGAGCAGCAACCTTGAAGAGTACATTAGTAATGAGCCGGAGATCTACCTTAACTGATTCTATCATCCCCATGTCCTTCAGATGCTTTGCTGCTTTTTCCATCAGGCTAACTGGCTCCGGGTTGGCTTGCAAGACTTTGGAACGCTTGTGCTGGCGCGGGGGCACAGTCGTGCCCCGTGCTGGTTTGCTACTGGGCCTTGAGCCATTCACTGAGGGAGGGCTCAGGCTCGCCTTCTCGAGTTCCTTGCCTTTGCGCTTGGTGCCTATCCCACTTGTCATGTTAAATACTAGGGTTCCTTGACGCATATCCGCCATATGTGGAGGAACTGCGCGGCCTTCTTCTGCTGCGTGGCTTTCTACTGAAGGGGGAATTTCATCAGTGATTTCACTGCTTACTTCGATGGATCCCGTAGCTGGTGTCTTGCGCCGCGCTGCTGTGATGTCGTTCTTGGCCTTGACCGCTTCGAGGGTCTTGAGGAAGGTAAACCTATTGGTCTTGCGCCGCGTTGCTACCCTGCTGGCCCTGAGTTTGGACATGGGTCGCTTGGTGGTCTGATGATCGCTATTGCTATTATCAGTGTCGTCGTCGTCATCACTATTATCATTACTGTCATCCTCGTTGTCGTTATCTTGATGTGTGCTGTTGTCGAAGTTCATGGTTGTGTCCTCTTCGTTTGGTGCTGTGGAGTCGTCTGGCGGTGGTGGTGGGCGGAACCAGTTCTGTAGCGTAGTCCCGGGCTTACTGCCCGGGTTTGTGGAGTTCATAGGACCTCTTCTTGCTTCCCTTTCTTGCGTATTTACCATGTAACGTGCCCCGTCTAGGTGGGCGCTTAATTTGGTAGTCGTGGTAAAAGGAAGAGAAGAGTCCTCATTTGGTATACAAATGGTTTAGATGGGGTTTCTTAATGTTGTCTCTCTTTTAGTATAGCTAACTAATCATTCTATCTTTAAATAGTGATTTTCTTAGCTTGGTACTATTGACAAACAGTGATTTATTAGCATCATTACTAATTGCAAGAATGTGTTTGTAAGTGTGGGAAATGTCAAAATCTGTAAGGGCAATCTCAAGATGGCTGACAGTGCGAGCCTAGCAAAGGGAGAATCCGAAGAGAACAAGATAAGGATTCTCCATGCTAGGAGGTGAAGTATATACTGTAGAAGTGTGGGAGGAAAGTGGGATAACTGTATAGTACACCAGCCACAAGTCCATAGAATATCACTAGGTACGAGCAGGCACATGTGATAGCAAGGTGGAGGGAATATGCAAGAGTCATGCCAGCGACCCAGGGAAGTGGGAACAGGAAGTGAGGAGATGGGGGAAGAAGGTATAAGTTGCCCAGATGTGCTCTAAAGCATATACATGTGTCTGAAGCATGTCTGGGCATGTGCAAAAGGAGAAAGGAACAAATAGAAAGGGAGAGAGATAGGGGGAAAGGAGAAAATAGGAGTGTTCCCTTACAAAATCACTTTAAAATGAACATGCATATCATCATTTCCTTTGAGTGATGTAGTCTGTATGTCTCACCTAGTTATCATATGTAGATAATGAGCTTTTTCATAGCTATTCACTGACTATAGTACACTGTATCCATCTGTACCATTTTGAATTATATTACTCTTCACAATTTTGAGTATGTATGATGTATATTGATGACTGTTTGAGTACAAGTATGGCTTTGGTGGAATCCCAGTGTCTGATGCAAGTATTTATAGTGCACAAGTTTCTTGCATGGAATTCAGATGTGCATGCTCATCTAGAATGATAGAAGAAGTTATACCAATTCATTCATGGTTGAATCTTGTTCTTTAGCAATTCCTTGTAGCAATAGAAATATGGAAACAACCAATCTTAAATTACAAGATTAGTGGGAATCTCTCCATGATGAGGGTGTCAATATAGTACTAAGCCTAAATGAAAGTGGCTCAAACATCCCTATCTGATGTATCAAAGCCTTAATCACACTACACAAATATAGGACCAAGATATGGTTGATATATGTATGCTGGTTGTGAAGTGATTTTGACATTTTGTGTGCTTTGTTTTGACAACTGCAGAATAACAAAGATAGATATGAGAATTCTGTGAACAGACACATGATCAGAGAAGAATACTCTATGAAACACTATTTTTGACATTTCCCACACTTACAAACACATTCTTGCAATCAGTAATGATGCTAATAAATCACTGTTTGTCAATAGTACCAAGCTAAGAAAATCACTATTTAAAGATAGAATGATTAGTTAGCTATACTAAAAGAGAGACAACATTAAGAAACCCCATCTAAACCATTTGTATACCAAATGAAATGGAAACTTTCTGTGTTTTTTTTGAGTATTTTGTGTTTTTCTCACTAACAAAATAAGCTCTTGCAATTCCAACTATAGGGGTATGATCAGAAATTAAGGCTCTATAGTTACTATTTTGGGTAATATTTTCCCACAGTTACAAACCACTATTATTACAATCTATTTCTATATCATTTTTATGCTAAGTGCTTTAAAAGTGGTTTCAATGATTACTATACTGAGATGCACAAGGTAAACAATGCTATTGACTTTTTTGCAGCCTTTTCCCACGCTTACAAAGCAAAAAAGCGCCCAAAAAGTAATTATAATAGTCTATAAAAACGAATTTTCCCATAGTAAAAAGCTCTACTGATGTATTTACATCTCTTTCCCACGCTTACAGGACAAAAAAGCGCTCAAGAAGCGATTCTAATAACCCCTACAAAAGAATTCCCACAGTAAGAAGCCCCTACTGATGTATTTACATCTATTTCACACGCTTACGGGACAAAAAAGCGCCCAAGAAGCGGTTCTAATAGCTTTAGAAAAGAATTCCCACAGTTTGTGAAGCCATAACATGGCTTTTTAGTACTTTTCCCACAGTCAATAGTAAAAAATGCGGTTCAAATGGTATTAATGCTGCCAGTATTCTCACAGTCACTGGAAATCAAAGGCTAGATCCTGAAACATGGGGCTAAACCCATAAGGCATTTGATTATCAACCAGATCCATTATTGATCAAGTGATCTGATCTGTCAGTCCGACCAAATCTAATCATGTATACTCATCATTCAAAGTCCGATCTAATCATAATCTGCTAGCAAAGATCTGATCACATGATTACAAGATTGAACAATGCATTATGGCTTAGCCCCAGAACAATGCAATACACTTTGGGCTGTTGCTCCGGAATAATGCATTGACTCTACAGCTAGAGCTGCCACTGACCTTGCGGAGGAGTGCCGCACACGCAACTTCCACCTTGCCGACTGGAAAGAATTCAACAACAAGCTCACTGCATGCCTTCCCACAGCAGGGATTCCTGGACACCTACTCACAGGCCAAGATATTGACTGGGCCATCAATGCACTTACAGGTCTCCTGCAGGAGATTATAACGGACACTGTCAAGGAGAGCGGGACAGCCCCTTTCAACCACAGGTGGTGGAACTCGGAGCTGGAATCCCTGCAAACCCAACATACAAGGGCGAAACGTGCCTCTCACAAGATTCAGGCTGTGGCCTCCCCAATCCATGACGAAGCCCATAAGCTTGGCAATAGGTACAAACAGCGACTTGAAGAGATCAAGCTGGCACACTGGGAGGAGTTCCTGGAGGATCTCGACCTGCAGGAGCTGTGGACAGCCAACAAATACATCTCCAGTCCAGGATCGGATGGAGGAAAGGTGCGTGTCCCTTCTCTGAAGTTCTCCATGCCCAACAGCTTCCTAAAAGAGGCCGCCTCCAACGAGGAAAAGGGCCGCTTGCTTGCTAACATGTTCTTTCCTAAGCGCCCAGCAGATTTCGAGGTAACAGTTCCAGAGGAGTTCCCGGAACCAGTTGCACATAGCTTCAATGTGTCAGTGCACAGAACGAGCAATGTCATTGCCAGACTCAAGCCCTTCAAGGTCTGCGGGCCGGATGGGATCCCCAACATGGTTCTAATGAGGTGTAGTGGCACTCTTGCTCCAATACTTACTAGAATCTTTGAAGCAGTGTTCTGCCTAAACCACTACCTGCAAGCTTGGAAAAGGTGGACAACTATCATCCTGAAGAAGCCAGGCAAACCGTGCTACGACCTAGCCAAGGCTTGGAGACCAATCGCCCTCCTCAACACAATGGGCAAGGTCCTCATGGCACTGGTAACGGAGGACATGGTTGAGATGTGCAAGAGGTATAATCTTCTCCCCAGTCACCACTTTGGAGGACGGCCAGGCAGAACGACAAGTGATGCTCTGCACGTACTCACCACCAAGCTAAAGCAAGCCTGGAGCAACGGGAGGGTCATTTCCACACTCTTCCTTGACATCGAAGCTGCATTCCCCAATGCAGTTACTGACCAACTACTCACTAATCTTCGCAAATGCAGAATCTGTAAGGGGACACTCCTATTTTCTCCTATTCCCCTGTCCCTGCCCCTTCCTCCTCGTTCCTTTCTCCTTTCCTTCATCCCACGGACTCTTACCTACATCCCCTTCATTCCCTTTCGTCCCCTTTTCCTTTCCATCCACTCCTTTCGCATCCGAGTCACGTCCGGTGACTCCGAAGTCTTCCCGCGCTTCGGACTCGCTCGGACTCGTATATACACTTCGGGGCTCGTCCGGGCTACCCCTATCCTCTTTCCCCACTTCATTACTCTTGCTCTTACTCCCCCAGGTCGCTGGCATGACTCCTGTACATTCCCCTTCCACTTCATTATCACATGCCCCCTCGTACCTTGTGATATTCGTTCGGACTTGTGGCTGGTGTACTGTACAGTTATCCTTCATTCCTCCCACGCTACTACAGTATATACTTCGCTTCCTAGCATGGAGAATCCCTATCCTGTTCTCTTTGGATTCTCCCTCTGCTAGGTGAGCAGCTCTCTCATGTATTGTAGTTAGTCTTATTCATTATCTTTGGATTCTCCCTCTGCTAGGCCTGCGCTGTGCGGCCATCTTGAGGTTGCCCTTACAGAATCCCAGCGGCCTTTATTACCTTCATACAGAACCTCCTGGCTGATAGGCAAACCATGATGGTATTCAATGATTACAAGTCTGACTGGATTAACATAGACAATGGCATCAGACAGGGGGACCCCATTTCTATGATCCTTTACCTTTTCTACAACGCTGACCTTGTTGATGTCCCTCTAGCTGCAAAAGGAGAGGCTACAATTGCCTACGTGGATGATGTCACCTTCCTAGCAGAGGCAAGCACTGTAAAGGGTGCACACTGCAAACTCACGAACATGATGACTTGGCAGCGGGGTGTGTATGAATGGTCCATCACCCACAACTCACGCTTCAAGGCCAGCAAGCTTAGAGTTATCAACTTTGCACTGGGCTTCATTGATCACCTCATGCTGACACTACAAGGCTCAGAGGTAACATGTGAAGCCTCATACAGGATCCTAGGTATCATAATCGACGAACACCTTCAATGGAAGGAGCAAGCAGCAGCAGCCCTTGGGAAGATGGTGCAATGGGTCAACGCATTCAAGAGATTGGGCCGTGTCAGCAGGGGCATCAGTTCGAGGCTTCTCTGGCAGCTATACCTGGCGGTGGCCATCCCAAAGCTCACCTATGCGCTGAACATGTGGTATACCCCAGTCCGCCTGCCAGAAGGTCGAAAACGGAGGGTGGGATCAGTCGGGGCCCTCAAAACCCTGAGTAAGGCGCAATGGACAGCAGCACTGGCAATCTCTGGAGCCATGCGCACCACTGCCAATGATGTCCTAGACCTGCATGCCAGCCTTCCACCCCTAGAATACACACTGGACTTCATCTGTCATAGGAACGCTGTGCAGGTGGCCACTCTGCCAGACACACACCCCATAGGCAAGATCCTCACATGGACTCACTGCTACCATGGCAGCCACCTGCCTCCCATTATTGCTCTGATGCGGATGTACGACATCAAGCCAGCACAGACTGAGGTGATACTAGCCACATCACACAGGAAACTGGGCAATGCCTGCCCCATTTCGACTCATATCTCTGCCACATGCGATGACTCCAAAGAACAAGAGGCTAATTCGGCTGCTGACTACAAAATCTACGTGGATGGATCTGGACTTGGGGGTGGTATGGGAGCAGTGGCAGTCGTCTACCAAGGAACTGAGGAGATGGTAGCAACAAGCTACACCCTGGGCCCTCCCTCTACACCACTTTTGACGCTGAAGCAGTGGGACTCCTTTTGGCATCGAACGAAGTGCTGACAAAGAACTTACAGGGCGAGATCAATATCTTCATGGACAACCAGTCAGTAATCCAGTGGATGGAATCAGGCAAGAAGGGTACAGGGTAGTACATCCTGGCGCAGATCGAGAACACCCTGAAATGTGCTGAGGTTAGTGCAGCAGGGGGTGCCTTCCCCTTGCACATCAGCCTGCACTGGATCTTGGTGCATGATGATGTCCCAGGTAACGAGTGTGCTAATGCACTAGCGAAAGAGGCAGCTTCAGGCACCTCTCACCTAGCAGAGCATTCACCACCGTTGTTCACCAGCCACCCCACCCTACCAGTCAGCAAGGCGGTGTGGTACGCCAGGCAGCTCGCCTGCAGATCCCGCAGCGTTGGGAAGCTGCATGGTGCAAATCCACTTGCAAGGCGAAGTTGGACAGAATAGACCCAGCACTCAAGGTTGGGAGATACCTGAGTCTGGTCGGCGACTGGAGAAAAAAACTGAACAAGCATCATCACACAGCTCCGTACAGGGCACATCCCTCTGAACCAGCACCTCCACCGCATCAAGAAGGTGGCCACCCCCTTTTGCCCACACTGCAATGACAAGGAAGAATCAGTGCGACACTATCTCATAGAGTGTCCGGCCTATGACACAGAGCGGGCCACCCTACAAGTAGAAAGTAAGAACTTCGATCTCCCTCTGAGGGTTCTGCTCTCCACAACGAACAGCATGGAGGCCACCATTGCTTTCATCAGGCATACAGGATGTTTTCAGCAACCCTTTTGGAAGCCTGGAAGGGGACCTGGTGGCTCCTAGGAGGGCTGCCGTGCTGAGGGAAAAGCAGGAGAGACTGGAGGAGAAGAAGGCCAACAGGAAGAGAGAGAAAGAGAGAAAGAGGCGGATAGGGGCAGGGCGATAGGTTTGGAGGTTGCATCCGCAATTTGCTCACGCGCGAGTGGCAATCTGGCAGGGAGGACCTTCTAGCAGCTTCGTCTCAAGAACCCTCAAGACTTTATTTCTTCTTACCTTGACAGACAGCCGCAAACTCGCTCTCCCTTGGGACGAGCACCTAACATGGGAGGCCATAGGCCAAGAAGTTGACCAACCCACACCAGAGGCTGCCCACAACACACTAGTGTCAGATTAACAGCAGTTCCCTTCGCTGGGCGGCAGGGGGACGAGGTCTCGGACTGTCCGTCTGTCGTGCTTGACGAGCTAGGGGTCAAGGCGGGCATTGAGGCCCTTGTATTTACTTCCCTCTAAGTACACACTGGTAGACCTAGTTACTCGTAGTACAGAGCTGTCCGCATGGAGCTTCTCCGAAGGACGTTAAACAGAGACCAAAAAAATAAATAATAATACTCATCTTAATTAATTGGGTTCCCTGTACTAACATTATGTTAGACTGATATTATCGCTGGGGTGTAGCGTCGAGCGTATGGCTTCGGCGACTATACAATGAAATGACGCTGCCAGGGAGTGGCGACTCATCGAACAACACCCATGCCAGCGTGCTCTCACGATCCCTGGCAGTTGCAGCGACGTTCAGGTCGATTCATATGAGAGGGGGATTATGCGGGAGAGACAGCGGCGGGTGTGTGCACAATAAAGCATTGCCCCACCGTAGCCATCGTCCCATCGTCCATGCGAGTACTCAAAAGGGTATACAGACGCGAACTTCGAGCTGTGGTACTTGGTAGGAAGTTTGGATAGAAGTTTCAAAATCATGATGATTATTAGGAAGCCTAAATAAATACTACGCAGCTTACTAACGTTGTGATTATAGATTGTAGACGGCAAGACGTAATACTTTCTATCTCCCTCCGTCTTCTTTGCCTTCGTCCTTAATACACAACATGCCAATCGTCGAATTTCTTGCCATTAACACCTCCAAGGCCTACATCAAAGACCCTGCTTCCACCTTTCAACCTTTGGCCGACATTCTGAAGAAAACGGATGGATGCATCACGTATGTATGACCCAAGATCAAAATGACCGCTAGTGCCACTGCCTTTGGATGGGCCGCGATCTTTCTTGATTGTCGATTGATGTCCATCTGTAACTGACGTCGTTGACAATCATCATGTACATAGGGCTTATCATGGCGCACAGGAAGAGGGGGAGAAGACCAAAGGCCATATTGCTATCAGTTCGTCATCATCAACCACTCGTGACACTTACTAATGATAGTCCATAGTTTGGGAAACGTACGAACATCATGCCGCTCTGATGAAAGACGCCTCCTATCCGCTCGTCGGGGAGGCACTTTGCCTGTTACTTGCTCCTGGGATACCGCAAGAGAACGCATCAATGGATCACATTACGTTTTCGGTTGACTCCGAGACGGCACTGTCTGCCCCTACGACGGAGATCGCTACTTTTACGCTAAAGGAGGGCGGCGATCCTCAGGATCTAGATGCTGCTTTGGGGGATCTGGCAAAGTCCATTGATGCGGCAGATGGAGCGCATCCGCCTTGTTGTTGGGGAAGTTCGAGAGAGCGAGGCAACATATTCTTTCTGTTGATTGGCTGGGACAGTTCCAAGGTAAGGGTTTTATCTCTTCGTACTGTTGGCGAGAGGCGTTGATCGGTTATGTAGGCCCACATTGCAAGTGCTTCCAGCCGTCCTGCTGAGGTCAAAGTCGTAACCGATAGGCTGAGGAATCTTGCGGACGTAGCGGTCGTGCATACCGCGTTTTCGAAGGCATAAGATTAGGAAGACAGGATGGGGTTCATGACAGAGGTAAGAAGCCTCCAGGATGGTTGAGGCATATGTAGTGCCTTCACGAAGCCGAATCACACAAAGATCCGAGTTACTAGTTTATAGGAATATGGAAGCATAATTTCATGAGGAAGAACTGGTTACCTCGTCTCCGTCAGCCATTGGTAGTAACTTCTTTGACTTTGACCCAGCCAGTGAACCACTTGGCACGCGACGATTCCGACAGTCCAGCGTTGAAAATAACGATAAGGCGGCTCCGCTTCTACAAATTCGCTGAAACAGTACATAAATTCGAGGGATGGAATAGCATTGACCTCTGAAGTGCTGCCTAATCTCGACTATTACAGGATCGTCGAGAGTTTGGCAGAATCGGATGCCTGCAGGAGAGAGACGATCGGGGGAGTGAGTGCACTGTCAGTGTCACCTGTGTAAGTCTTGGTTCCAAGACGTATCGGGAGGCTCAGCGAGATTGTTGATGTAACCTATGGGGGCGGCGAGATTACTCATTGCTGACTCCCAAGGTGGCGTTAGTTGTGGCGCGTATGTTGACTTCATGTAAGTTTTTTTCCCATGATTTCTACGACGACGACCAGCGGTAGTTAACCCCCGGCTCACACAATGCCTGTTGTATACAAATGCGATAGCCAAGAAGAAGCATTTATGGTGCTCTGCAACCTGCAGACTCGCCTCTATGCCCACATCAGGCGCGGGACAGCTGCGGAATGGTGGCTTGATCACCGCAAGGAAATGGTCAGTTCAACGAACCACCGGGGTGCCATAACGATCTCTGCTCACCACACCACTGGTAGTACAAGTTTGCCCACCAGGCAACCCGCAAGTCGTTTACCTCCGGGGTGTCGGACAAGAACGGTGACATCTGGCTGATTTACAGGACTTTATGCGACCTCGAATCCAAAACGTCCCGTGAGATCAAGGACTTCTTCAAGAATGGTGGGGTTCTGCTTGCCACTTCGAGCGGCCGTCACGCTGCGCGCAAGGCTAGGCGGGATATGCGTGAAATGAAGGCGGAGAAGGCCGAAAGAAAGGTGGACAAGGAAAAGGTGGACAAGGAAAAGGTGGACAAGGAAAAGGTGGACAAGGAAAAGGAAAAGGCTGAGGAGGACAAGGAAAAGGGACCGGACAACAATCGCCTATCTCCCAAGCCAGTCCACTGGGAAAAGAGCGTCCAGGATACGCCCGATGCAACGATGGGCGCACCCGCACCTGCCCCGGCGTCACGCCCCGTACGTCGGGCATTCTCATTCACTAGTGGATGGATTCTAAAGCCTGCATTATGATTAGGCAGGCGACCGTAAGTGTGATATCCTACTATCCCACCCGTACCCTTGCAACAGCCAAGTAGAGGTGACCCGGGTGTTCACCTGCTTAGAATCGGGCCTTCTCGACGCGATAAGGCATGGAACAGCTCCGGAATGGTGGGAGCAGCACTCCGAAAGAATGGTCAGCGATGAGTTACGGCGTCATCTACTGAACTAATATGCCACACCAGTACCCGTTTGCTAAGGAGGCGTGCCAAAAAGCATTCACCGCTGAGGTCGATGCTGAGTGGTTCATTACTGAAACACTGGCCGATCTCAGATGGCGAGACAATGATTATGTGAAGGCCTTTTTTGAGGATGGCGAGCATCAGCTCGCAACCTCGAGTGGTCGTACTGCTGCACAAGAGGCAAGAAGAGGTTCACAGTGCGGCGGGTGAGGGTAAAGGTAGAGTCGATCCACAAAGCACAGATGGAGCACCGGGAGGGGGGCAATGGTATGTTCATGGATGTAGGAGGACCCACCGGCATCCCCAGTCGGGCTGCCAACCTCGATAGTAAAGGCACGGTCCAAGGAGCAGGTAGAAGAGGTAGAGGAGAAGGTGACTGTGATACCGGTCAAAATTAATCGGGCGATGGCAGTGAACAGAGGACGACCGTTGTCTGGTCCGGAAAAAATCGCCGAACCGAGAATGAGAGCAAGGGCAAATGAGCGTCAATTCACCACTTCAAGAATTTGCATCGCGAATGAGGCGGGGCGAGACAAGGAGAGGTTGAAAATGGAGCATGATGCAAAGGTGAAGGCTGATGAGTTGAAGAAGGCGGAGATGTCCAGCAAGATCATTGGTATCTTGGGATCTGCCCAAGCTGGGTCAAGCAGTGTGCGTCTATACTTTTGGTTTGCATACATGATGGAGCCTAACTGCTGCATTAGGGCAGTGTCTGTGAGTCTGATGTCTTCTTGGATCAGCCCCGACCATTGCGGTACCCTTGCAACAGTCAAGCAGAGGTGACCGCAATGTGGACCCACTTGGAAGCCCGTCTTCTGGCGCACATCAGGAACGGGACGGCCGTGGACTGGTTCAGACGACATCGCACGGATATGGTCGGTCAAATTGGCCACTCGCATCAAAGTGTACTTTTGCTCACATAAACACCAGTACATGTTTGCCAAGGAGGCGTGTCGGAAGTCATTCACTGTCGAGATGAATACAGACTGGTTAGTTGTTGCAACATTGGCTGACCTTCAAGGTGAAGGCGACAGACAGGTCTGCACCTTCTTCGCAGACGGCGAGAGCCGGCTCGCTACTCCACGCGGTCGTCGTGCTGCGCGTGAGGCCGAAGAGAGGAAGAAGGTCGAAGAGGAGGCGAATGCAAAGGGAACAAATGAAGTGCTGAAGGGTGGTGGAGGAGGGCCATCAGTCACCCCAATCGGCCTGCCGATCTCGACAGCGAGGACACATCCCAATCAGCAAGCAAGAAGGGCAGAGGAAAAGAAGGAAGTAACACCGGCGACGCAGAACCGAGCCAAGGTGCCTGCCATATTTGGGGTATGTCGCCCATGTTTGTTCGCTTTCAATGTTTCTAACCTCTGCGATAGGATAGCAGCGCGCAATGCGAGGATCCATCTGAGAGGAAGCCGTATGGAAAAGCACGGGCGGGATCCTTCATTCCAGTGTCAGAAGCAAGGGCCAAGATGGGGCAACTAAGAAAAGTGGCCGGCATGTCCCCCGTCACACAGTTGGCCTCAACGACCCCCCATGCTCCCGCTGCGTCAAAGCTGATGTTCCCTGCGAGAAACTAGCCTCCAAACCCCACGGGGCTTGTCAAAGATGTCGACGATTAAAGGTGCGTTGCGACAAATTGGCCCGCCATTGCACTGGGACGCTACGGGATCTGGTAGCGGGAGTAATGCTGGAGCCCATAGAGGAGCTCAGAGCGGGGATGAAGGTCCAACAGGAGCTCCTGGAAGCGTTGATAGGAAAGGACGTGTCCCTCAACAAGCCGGGACCTGGTGCGGAGAATGCACGAGTCGTGCGGGTGGACCAGGCGGTTCAAACATCACCTCGCCCCCCGAGCCTGAAAACTTCTTCCTGATCCTCAATTCGCACTAGAACAAACCGAAAATGCATCAGCTAGACCGGTGGAACCGGTGACAGTACCACCAAGTTATCGTGGCGAGCAATCTGTGGGCATGGCAGGTCAGCTGAAGCGGAAGGTGCGAGAGATAGACAATGGCGATGATCGACGTGCAAAGAGACGGTTGGATTAATAGTTTACCTTACGTCCCGGGCGCGATGCCAGGCGAATTCTTACGTGCTAGTACTAATTCTACGATCAGAAATGGCCACAAATATTCCTGATCATGTCGCGTTGTCGCCCTGGAAGCTACAGTAAATGAGCGCGCTAAAAACGAGCTCGAGTTTGGGTTGATCACGTGTGTCCGATGTATTTCCGTGGGAACATATTACTGCGTTTAGGCTTTCGAGTCGACAGTACGGTCCCTCCCATTCGCATATCCGACAAAACGCGCTAGCCATGGATCACGGTGCCCACAAAGTACTGGAATCTGCCACATTCCGCACCCTCCACGCCCAGAACTTCTCGCGCGCTTCTACTCAAGCCTCCTACGTTCTAACCGACCTTCTTGAAAGGTATCTTACGCTTCTCTCCTCCACGGCCGGGAAGTTCGCCGAGCATGCTGGCCGCGGGAGGAGCATTGGTGTCAGAGACGCTGTATGTGCCCTCGATGAACTTGGAGTAGGCATCGACGAACTGAAAGATTGGTGTGTCTCGGAGGGCGGTGAGATGAGTGGGAGGTACGGCATTAAGGGTGCATGGCTGAGTGAGTTCAACGGTGCGCCATTCGGATCTTCTCTAGTTTTGGTCTTGATTGTCCCTCGTCTCTAGCGCACCTGGCGGACGGACTCAAACAGGATACTGATGATGCATTCCCCTTGCACTACAGACCGCTTGACGATATCACTAACGAACGACCACCCGACGACGAATCGGAAGCCGACGCTGACGCCGAGGAAGAAGATTACGAAACGATGATGGACACCGACGTCAACGTTCTCGAAACTAGCGCGCCGTTCGTTCGCAAAGCCGAGCATCCTCCCCCCTCTACATCAACAACGCGTCCATCGTACTCATTGCCACAGATACAAACGACTTTCTCCTCCCCGCATGGCCACCAACCACTCACATTGCCTTTGTCTCCAATATCCAACCCCGGTTCACCTTCTCGGAAACGCGCACGCACGGCTAGCTGGAAGGCCCCGCAGCACGTTCCCGATTTCCTACCTCCATTTCCTACGATGTCGACTGACGTGGGACGAGTGGCTGATGGAGAGGCAGTTGGAGACAGTGACAGCCGAGGTCTACTACACGAACAAGGGGAGGGGCCACCCGCCTCCTTGTCGCAGGAGCTGGCACAACCTGGGTTGGACATTGGATTGGTGAAGACGGAGATCCAAGGCCAGACGAGCATATCAAACCCAACGGCACCGGTGGTGGCTGCTGCCGTATCAGCTGCGCAAGTGGTTACATCGTCTGACTATCTCTCGCAAGTTCCATATTCAGAGTCGACATTATCCTCCGTGCCTGAATGGCACTTACCCCAACCAGCTCCTCCCCCTTCCACAGCCCCGATATCAACGAGATTGGCTACCCCCCAGACGGAGCCCGCTTTTATCAAAGCGTACCACCACATCCTCACGCATTCCTCTCAGTCCCACTCCTCGCACGCATATGGCTACCCGCATACCAACGGCCATACCAACATTGCCAATGGCGTCAGCAATCCGCTGCGCCACAAAATAGCTATGTCGCTGATGTTTGAGATGCAGTGCACACCGCGGTGGGAGATCGCGGACACGCTGTTCGGAGGGGTTGGACCGTGTGTACCACGCAGCGCCGTTGTCGTACCAACGCATCCTCTTCCCATCGCCTCCTCTAGAGGTAAAATGGAGGTCGGCGGTAACGGGAAGGAGAAAGAGAAGGATGTGAAGTTGCCTGGGGCGCAACCGAGGGCAGTGTCTACGAACGAGAGGGTCGCTCATCTGGTCAGTCAGCAGTCGTCAAGGATCCCCGAGTTGGCGCGAAGGGTACTTCCGGTGAGCACTCTCTGTCTGGTACTGCGCAATATTTTTCGACCGTTCATCGTTTCTTTTCTTTAATGATGGCAAATTAATCGCTAATAACATCGAACAGCCAGCGATTTTGACAAGAACAAGCCGATTGTCTCATCCACCGGTTATCATGCGCGGCACACAGAAGCTCACGTATGGAAGCGGCTCGCCTGCACCTTGGAACGGCGGGGCGAACTTGGCGTCGTCTGCGAATGCTGGCAAGGCCAAGGGTGGCAAAGGGGACAAGAACAAAGACAAGAATGGCGTGGACGAGGAAGACGTTGATGATAATGAGAAAGGTGATGGGGGAGGAAGAGAGGCGGTTAAGACGGCCGTGCTGCCTGATGCGAGGATGTTTGCGACGTGGGATGCGGATAAGAAGGATTATAGAACGCCACTTAATATGCAGACGGGGTATGGAAGGAGCACCAAAACTGGAGGAGGACTGGCGACAGGTGGAGGGAGCGTTGTGTTGTCGTTAAACCGGGGGAAGAGAAGGGATTCTGGCCACTCGTAGACTTGTACTTAGCGGAAGATCGTCGGGAGGGCGGGATTCCGAATATGGAAATGCACGTGGCGATGTACTTGTGGCAGTCTGTTCGCACACTCACTAGAAATATCTCACCATCACAAAGTGACGACCATCACGTCCACATAATTCACATTGCATCCTCAGCTCTCCCTCGAGCGCGATGCACAGGACGACGAAGCGTACGAAACCCCCAAATCTTGCTCTTTTCCACCAAGGGCCCAGTGAATCTTCAAACGTCTCGCTCGATTCGGACAGTGACGAGGATGTCGACCTCGACGCCGACGGTGCGTAACATTCGGTATCTGGCACAGGCCCGTCAGTTTTGATCGCGCATATAGGCCCCGAGCTCGACGACGACGACACAACCAGCCCGCCGTACTCGAACGGCGTCCATAAACACTCCAGAACGCTGCCCATTTTGACTTTGGACTCGGACGGTGATGAGGACAAGGACGACGACGGCGCAGATGATGATATCAAGCTGGATTTGGGTGATGACGGTGATGCGGACGAGTTGTCAAAAGACCTACGCGCCCTCGAGAAGCTTCGCAAGTCCGTGCAGAAGAACCTCCGACTGCGTCCAATACGCTCGTCGCAGCGTCTCCCAAAGGTCTCCTTGACGCCATCCGCGAACTCAGAATTGCCTGCATCGGCAAAATCCCTACTATCCAAATCCCCAAGCTTCCAGCGTCTGCGGAAGCCCTCTTCGCATGCGTCTCTCACCCCGACCGAGCCTGCTCCGTCGTCGTTACCGTCACCCACCACAACTGTGCGCTCGCCATCGTCCTCGGTGTCGTACTCGTCGTCGAAATCGCCAGGCTCACCCTGGAACGCGGTCGATTCGACAAGCTCGACTGATGACACCGAAACGGATATCGACACTGACGTAAATACGGTGGATACGGACGTGAGTGCTTCGACAACGGACACCAATGTCAGCGACGAGCCCATGAGCGCGACGAGCATCATCTCCAACTACTTCACACCGCTGTCCGAACACAATCCCTCACCGACATCATTCCTTATCAGCCACCCCCCACTATCGCCTCCCATGGAAACATCCCTCGTGCCTACGCCCATAACACCCGACTACCTGCAGTCGATTCTTGCCACCACAGATACCCGTCCACTCATGATTGATACCCGCCCTCCGTCGGTCCACCTCGCTGCCCATGTAGTTGATTCCGTCAACCTTGCAATCCCGAGCCTCCTTCTGAAGCGCACGCGCAAGCAGAAGCGCTCAGTGACGAGTACCACGTTTCCCACCCTCCATTCCCTCCGTCAGTATATCACAACTGACGAGTCGCTCACCGTGTGGGATTCTCTGCTCGTCCAAGGCAAGCCCAGCGCACGATGGGACGGCACGCTCGTTGTCTACGATCATCACATGGATGCTTCACAGAAAGAAGATCCTAATAGTGCCTCTTGGACTCTTCTGTACATCCTTGAACCAATACTGCGAGATGTCCCTACTGGCCGTTTGTGTTATCTCCAAGGTGGCTTTGCAGCTGCGCTGAGTCGAAAGGATTTTGCATCAGGCTATATCGTAGCTGGCAACAGCACCACTGGATCTGCATTCGTTGGGAACGGTGGGTGGTTAACGGAGCCCAATGCGAAGAAATTGAAGCCAAACGACACCCCCTCCATAAAAAAGCTCCCTTCTCTCGGTTTGTTCCAACTGGACACACAAACGGCCGCGCGGTCGAAGCAGCTGCCAGAGATAGACTTGAGCTCGTCTGCTACCGCGTCGCCCTCAGAATCACGGCTCGACTTCACCACATCCTCGAGTTCTCCTAACCTGTCGCCCAATCCGCAAGGATCTTCGTCCAACGTCTCCTCTCCGTCTCCGACCAGATTACATCATCTCCACGTCACCCCGCCCACATCGTATCTCACCGCGCATACCAGCTCATACCTTGGCGACCCTCCTCGCTCACCCATGCCTGTGATGCCCTCGGCTATGGCAGCGTCTTCGCCCATATCCCCACACATGAACGGACGATTCAAGTCATCGAGTCTGGGGCCAGCTTCATCTTCGCCTGGCCGGCAACCCTGTATCACACCCTCCGGTACCCCTGGTTCTCTAGGTCGTGGCAAAGTTAGTGTCGCCATACCAAATCATGTTATCATTGATTCCTCGCCGTCGCCGCCGCCTTCCCAGTCCCATCCCCATCTGTCTTTCCGAAAGCCACTACCACCTTCAAATTCCCGCAGGGCAAGCATTCAACGTCTGAACACGAGATCAGTGGAAAAGTTGCCGTCTATAAGTACAGGTTTGGACCCTCTCGCTTTCCTTTGTTGGGCGTCGCTCAGTATCTCTCGTAGGTGTCGAACCCACGAAGCCGAAGCTTGGACTAGATATGAAGTCGACGGAGGGTCTACCACGCTTGGACATCAAGTCGGCAGCCGCAGTCAGTTCTCTTCCGCGATTAGACATTAAGTCTGCGACGCGGACGAAATCCGCTGAACGCCTCCCAAAACTCAGCTTACGCACGACAGGGATTGGGCCATCGGTCAAAGGGCGTTCAGCGACGCTAAGTGTACCGCCAAGTGCTATTGGCGATGGGGGCGGATTCGCTAACAACTTTCGCGGAGGCGGAGGCAGCGGTGTTGACGGCACTTTGGCTTGGGGTAGTAGTGTCGGGGGAAGTGGTTATGGGGGGCACTGGAACCAGGCTATGAGGAGTCCTGTCGACTGGGGATTCCTGAACGCAGGCTATGGGAAGATGGCGCAGACGGTGACCGGTGGGCAGGCAAGGCAGGATGGTGGTGATAACAGCGGAGAGAAGCTTGGTGAAGGAGAACGTGGGCGATCGCGGGATAAGGGAGGAGAGGATAGGCTTACGCCATATTATACGCCGCCGCATTCACCAGGGACTCCGAAAGCACCTGCCTTTGAAGGCCGCTTGAATGGGTTTGACGATATGCGGAACGAGAACGGAATTCCTCCGTCGCCGAAGACTGCACGACCGGATTCATCGTCTCCTGCGCCCGGATTTCCTCCGTTCTTACCTCGTGTGGATGTTGTTGCTAGCGACTCGTCTTCAAACGGCGATATCTCGTATCCCGCGTCACCATCTCATGCAGAGTTTCCTCGATCGCCTATGGCCATGTCATTCGGCATGGATCCTCCTCCTACAGCGTTGGGTGACTCATTTCCCCATCACTCCGACTTCGATCACGACCCAAGAAGCGACGATACCGACGGTCCCCCGACAACAGAAGACCCGCATCCACCCTTTACTGTTTCTATCATCCTCCCGCAATTCCTGTTCCTGGGCCCAGAGCCGTCTGCTGAGGACCATCTGCAGATGCTGAAAGATCATGGGGTCAAACGAATATTAAACCTCGCCATCGAGTGCGACGAGAATGACCATGGGTTAGCTCTTGCACAGACCTTTGATAAATATACGAAAATCGCGATGAGGGACCATGTCGAGGAGGAGGGCGTAGTGGGCAAGGTGAGGGAAGTCTGTGATATACTTGGTCAGTAAGCCCTCCCATCGAATTGGAATAGTGCTCATATTTACGTTTCTTAGACGATGCGCGCCTGCATAGTGCCCCCACCTTCGTGCATTGCAAGGCTGGAAAATCGCGATCGGTGACGGCTATCATCGCATATCTGATACATGCGAATCACTGGACGCTATCAAAAGCCTATGCATTCGTCCTCGAGCGTAGGAAAGGCATCTCGCCTAACATCGGTTTTGTCTCGGAGCTTATGACATTCGAGGAAGAAGAACTAGGCGGAAAGAGCATTGGCGTGCAGCCGTCAGCTCCCGGGGGACAGCAAGGGGATAGTAGTGTAAACCAGGCATACCACGGCGTTGGTGCCGGTGGCAGGCGCGGTGGTCATATTCGGGAATCGCTGCCCCCCGTGTTCACCACCGCCGGCCCAGTGTCAGCTTTGGAGCCGATTGTGAATGGGTTGGGTGGGGAAGGCGATGCTGGACCGATGAGTGCAGGGACGCTGCTGGTGGGTAGCGTGCGTGCGGAAGTGGGGCAAGACATGGAGATTAAGGACGCGCAGGGTAGATGGCGGCATGCGCGTCGCGCTCCTGTAGACGAGCAAACCTTGCAACCCATGCGACGAGTCAGCAAGGCCGGGTTAGAGAGTTCTGCTTATGGTTATGGTGTTTCATGATTGCGGCCATCACCGCTTGTTGTCCATTGCTTTATCTGCTCTCATTATTTGGTATTTTCCTGAGGGACCGAACCCATTTGTCCGTTGCATATTTCTGACGTATTTGGAATCGTTTAGTTCTTGTTCTCGTACGCTATTTATTTGTCTCGCCCAACACCCCCATGTACATATACCATGCAATGACTTGTAACGCATCAATAAGCTGGCCCTCGATGGTGGATGTGACCAACTGGTGTTTACCGAGCCCAGGAACCCGATCACAACCATCGACGCCATTGAGATTGCCACCAGAGATTCTTACAGCCATTCTCACCGAAAGAGGACTCTCATCAATGTCCTTTTATCTTCACAATACTTACGCCGAGTTGCAGAGCCAGTGATCTTCATGGCCAGTGTCCTCTTGGTAGTGTCCGCGCCCTCCATTTCTCTATTCTATACGAACCAGACGACAAATACCAACTAATTGACCAAATTTCTCATGAAGACGAGTTGCTGTGGAGTCTGTAGTGTCGAGGATTGCTCATTGAAATAGGACATTGTCAAGTTCAGCACACCGATTGGCTCACATTTTCGACACTCGCGTCTTCCGTACAGTGCACGAAAACATTCGTCTTGAGGCGCCTTATCCTCGTTCTCTCCCTTTTGCCCTTTGTTAATGCTTGGGCCGAAGCAGCAGCTGATCACTCTTCTCAAAACAGTGACTCACTAGAACTGCCGAACTTTTTAAGCGAGCATAGCATACTTATATTATGGCTGCCCCCTGCACTGCTGCGGCCGCATCTTCCTCAGCAAGAGACTTGGTAGCATATAATATGTATATACAACAATACTGGAATATGCTGTATTATTCTGACTGAATGAAGTAACAAATGTAGCGAGTATAAATAACTAACGGTTAACCTATCCACGAGGAGACAGTTCAATTGGCTGTCGGCTAATCCAAGGAGCTTCATCCTTGATATCCTTCAGTTTCTTGTATTTTGCGTCCTTGCGTCGCCTTTTCAAACATCTAAAGAGTGCCGGTGTTCGCAAATAAGTCTTACATCGTACAGCACAAGCAGTGTGAAACCAATCAACATCACGACCAAACTGACAACCCCCACAACACCACCAATCAACGCCGGTTTGTTCGCAAGTACCGCCGCCTTGAGTTTGTCTGGACCCTGTGGGTCGGAATCTGCAGACTTCAGTCTGCGATTTGGGAGTGAATCTTGAGAAGGCGGGTTCTGCGGATCAAAACAGTATTGTTTAAAGCATTTGTTGCCGATGTCCGAGCGAGGCATAACTAGCAATGACTTGTATCTGCCACGATCTATGGCTGCGCATTTGAGACATTTCGGCCGGTAGGGATCAGGTTCGTTCGTGTCAGGTTTGAAACTGCCAATTGTATTTGTGAAGGTTTGATCGAGGAAGAGTCGGGTGCGTCTCAGAGTATAGTCGAGTTTGAAGGTATCGGTACTATTGATTGGGCATCAGCAATGGAAGCGACGAATAGCAATGAACATGCATTGTACTTGGTAACTGGTCGTCGCTGTTCAATGGAGCAGAGTTGGGCAGGTATATCACTAGGGGATATTCAGCAGGTGTCTGAGCAGGGTCACATCCGAAGAACGTCGGTCGCCTATTCACGCCTGTTAATAGAAAGTGCTCCTCGAACTGAGGAATTGGTGGGAAAGACTGATGCGTGGCAGTCAACAGTATGGACAATCTTTTCGAAGTCGTCAAAAGCGAAATCCCCCTAATTTGAACATCGTTAGCATCGACTAATCAATCAGTAACGAAACAATTACGAACTGGGGCCAAGAATCTACTTCGTCGTTTCGGTCGGTGTCAACAACTACAATGACATCGACCTCCCTGCTGCGGATAAAAGAGATCCGAATGGAACAACCTCTTCGTTGAGTCCGCCGTCGGCGGGCTCAAGCCACATAGCATTGGAGTCTATGGAAGTTGTGGGTTTGATGTTCGTAAATGGGTTCGGCCAGTTTGCGACATCATCTGCGCGACTTTGTACACTTTCTAGCTCTCGCAAAAGAATGTACAAGAGTCCTTTAGCATCACCTCCAGAAAAACCCTTGACGGTATCAATACCATCGTCGAGGAGCGCCTGTATAACACAATAGACATAAGTATGGAAGAGATGAGGAGGATTGTAGGTGCGGTGGGCGTACATTGAATAAGCTAGAACTTGAGCCCATGATGAACCCGGCTTGATCAAGGTCTGTTACACAGCACGTATCATTCTGCGGGCGGCCATTATCCAATGACGTGCCCACGAATGTGAGGTTCATCATGGCTGAAAGACCTGGGTCGTACGACCCAAATTCAAATGGTGCTACCCGAACGACAATGGTATTAGCCACATAAGAGAAAACATATCATCATTGCACACTGACCTCGTATATCGTCGCATCTAGTGGTATATCAGCGCTCTTGTCCCAGTTTGCTGGCCGCGAATTGAACACGACGATGGGGAAGGGGGAGCTGTGTTGTTGAAAGGAGACGGAGCTTGGGATGTGCGACCAGAGCTGGCCGGCTCCGTGAGCTGAGTCGTCGGTGAAGAAGTTGTTTCGGTCGGTGTCGTTAGGAAAGTGGTATGAGATCGCCCTTGACTAGGAAAACGAATTGTTGAATATCAAGGCCGCGGGAAAGGTCTCGACTTACCCATGGATCCGTAAGGCTCGTATCACTATCAACGGTGTTAACTTGGAGGTAAAAGTATGAGCGAAGAGGACTCGCATTCCCGTGGTTGGCTTTACCACTGTGCTTGACAAGATGCTACCGAAGTATGCCTGGTTCTTGTCGTCGAATATATTTATGCCGTTCGGTAGGACTAGATTTAGATCAAGAAGCCAGCCTGGTAGATCCTTATTTCCGAAAACGAAATCGGTTATCTCTGGCCAGTCATTCATGGCAAGTGATCCTAAAAGCCACGACCCTCCTGGACATCAGCCAAGAGGTAATTATCGGTGATAATTAATACACACCTGATAGACCGGACACATACGTCGATACTTTGAGAAGCCCGCCCGTCCCAGCCGCCTTTGCAGACGCGTTGCGAGCATCCAAGGCGTTCAGGACTCCCGCGCCATATTGTGCTGCCCGGTATCCACCACTGCTGAACGCCATCCCGACTCTAGGGTATTTTCCTTTGAAGGTGTTTGCCTGGTATGCGGGGTCGGAGCCGTCGCCTAGCCAAGAGTCCCATTCTGCGGAAATGATGGCGGGCTCCCTTGTGCGTGTTCTCAGGCGTGGATAACTTGAGGTTGTGGGGTAAAGACGCGAAGGAGTGGGGTCTGTTATGTTCGTACATTTCACATTGACCTTGGGCGCGTAGTCAGATGGCCCTCTTTGAGCAGAGGCGGTCTGGAGTAGTACAGCACAGCACAGAGCGATGGAGGGCAGTTGCGTAGGAAGAGGGCGGAAGCTGAAGAAAATTGAAGTGCATCCAGGGGTTAAACTTGCCTCAAATAGAGGATGTGCAGGCTATGTGCGGGTATCATGGTAAGCTGAATCAACATCCCCAGCAGGGAAGGGTATATATGGCGCCGGTGCGACACTACTTAAGGATACGTGCACAGTGAGGACAAGCGGGCAAGATTGTCAGGCACCAGTGCGGCACCGGTCGAGGGTACGTTCCGCACGATGGGCGGCTCGGACGAAACCATTAGCTGAGCGCCAAGACGACAAACTTGGAGGCGTAAATGACACAAGCAGCTCAGTTCAACTCTAGAAATATGAAACAAGAAGGAAATGAACTACCCCAAGACTTGACAAGAGAGATTAATCGCGTGAAGTACCGTGGTGGAGTTTAACGTGGTTGACCTTCAGTGTCGCCACTTGTAGGATGTTGCCCATGACTGTTTTTAGGCTCTCCGTTGCCCGCGCTGCTACAAACGTCTTGTGTGCCTTGGTGATTTGGTTAGATAGTTTGGCGCAACCTGTGTTAGACTCACACTCACCTCGATCGATTCCCAGCCAATGACCGCGACAATCTCTCCATCACTTCTGTCCGATGTGCCCCATGTTCCATCCACAACACCGTGCCCTCTCATCGAAGTCATCTCGTCGAGGTAGGGTGCGACATCAGCCGCGCTCTTGCCATCTTTGAGCTCAACCATCAACACCTCGACAATGCCGGCTTCAAATACCGGCGCTGGATTGGACTTGAAATCGACGCCCATCCCCTCGCCGTTCGTCCCAACTTTGGTGGCAATGATCACTGTTTGAACTTCTATCCGTTGGCTTTCCAGGAACGTCTGTCTGCTCTCGGAGGAGGGCCATACTAGATGTACCCCGCGTCAGTGTAGTAGGCGCTTTATTATCCTGCGTCAACGCACGGGCTATCAAGCAGCCAAATTCTGGGTCTTCGTGCTGGACTCCGTGGTATACTCTGCACACCCATTAGGTCTGGATCGTGCTCGACGCGTATTTTGCAACGCACCTCGTGCATCCGGCATCTTTTCCTAACGACTGCAGCTCATCGTTCATCGACTGTGGATTTGCGCGATATTCGTTAGTCGTTACGAAGCCCAGCCATGAGGTGGGAAAAGTCGACATGGAATCAGTGTGCCATCTTCTACTGCCACCGCTGAGGTATATATATATAGAGCATTGCGCCCAAGTCCCTTTGCGTGGACTGAACCTTGATTTACTACATATGTATAGTACAATCAGATCTGCGTTCAAACTCAGCCTCAGAAGAGCTCACCCTTGGTCCCTCGATTTACCATGGCCGAGGCTTCCCAAGTCACCTATGTGTATAAGCTCATCCACGCGTCCACGCCCCCTCCAGACCCGTTGCCAGAGAGCCTGCCACTTAGCGAGTTTGATGTACAATCAGGGTTCATCCATCTCTCCACTGCACGGCAAGTCCCCGGGACGCTGAAGCAGTTCTTCACCAACGAGCCGCGCATGTATGTCCTCCGCATCCCAATCCGAGCGATTGAGAAAGACGTCCGATGGGAGGCGCCATCGGTGCCAGGTACGTGAGCTGAGCGTTGTTCCAGTGATTCGGAGTGTCCCTGATACGAATTGGGCAAATAGTGAGCGGAGATGGGGTGGGAGATGGTACATTCCCGCATTTGTACAGCGAAAAACTTGGCAGCGCTGAGGCGGAGAGCGTGGCGCTCTGGGAAAAGGGCGAGGGGACATGGGATAAGGCGCTGGGGACGGAGGAGGTTGTTTCCTGGTTGATCCTTTGACGTGCTTGTTGGCGCGAGTGAAGCATTCTGTGAGATCGTTAAACCGTTCGCTACTGATGTTCACATTGTATACAATGACCATGTTAACACGGTAATCAATCACTGTTATGTATTGACTGCCCAGCACGTACACTGCGTAACTCCCTATCGAAAGACCTTACGCACCAACATCAATTCTGCTGCCCAAAGCCCGCCAAATAGCAACATCTAATAATTCAGACGAGTCCCCGTTTGCCTTGAGGACATCAAGCTCCTCGAGATCTCGATCAACCTTATCCAGATATTCAGCGGCACCGGAAAGGTTGGCGACCTTAGCGCAAGCTGCATGAAGAGCGAGAAGCTCTGGGGACGGTAGCGGGAAACGATGCGGATCGCTGGTCGTAAACGTCACAAAACTCCCGCCGCCTGACAATAGCTCCGGTGCGCCTGGAAGATTGGATACGATAGCGATGCGGGATTTCCTGAAACCGATAGTTGTTGGAAAAGAAGGTTCTGACGTGGGGATAAGAGAATACTCACCGTTGCCTCTAACCATAATTGTAGACGATCATATAGATCATGGACACTGCTCTCCAACGTCATGATATTGACCAGGGAATGGACTCCAACACCGTTTAATGTCTCGACTGGATAGCCGAAACGCTTCAAGACGGACAACATCGATGCTGCAAGCTTGTTCTGACAAACAAAGACTTAGTGACGGCGGAAGGATACTAGAATGAAATATACTTTGTGGGTTGGCTCTCCTTGCTCATCCACGCCCGCGTTGAAATGTGTAGATGCCGGCACAATATGGGCGCACTGAGTGTTGACTTCCCCGACTGCGTCTACTTGTTCCGGAGAAATCCCGAGCTGACTCTCCGCCAGGAGGTCGTATACGCCAGTGATGACACATCTGTATCCATCTCGAATGAGGGCCTACAAAGCGCTAGCTGAGTTGGGTTCCTTGCGTAGGAATGGTCTCCGAACTTGTGCTTTGGCGTCCTTTGTGTTCTGTTGGGGCTGCCTCTAGTTGCGCCGACATTACTTCCCTTTCTCGATCAAACGACGGTCGACTAGGGTGATATGAAGGGATAGGAGTTCGGTCTTTGCTCTTTCGGACTACGGGGTACGGGGTCGGTCGGTAGACAAGTGGGATTGTCGTGCTTACAGGAATTGATAAAGCCCTTGACAAAGGACGCTCCTAGCTCATCCAGGATTTCCCTATTCCCAGCACAAGAAACGATATTCTCAGCGACCTCCTCTTCTGCTGTACGGTTAGGCGCGTGCAAAATCAGGTAGCCAAGGACTCTGGCGTGCATGACAGTCTTGGCCACAGTTGATTTCTCGAGTTCGAGGCAGAGTTTATAGGCGCTCTGTTGCGTCGCGACCTTGAGTTTCTCATTGAAAACATCCAGAGAAGGAAGCGGCGTTGGTCGCCAGAACGAGGACATGGAAAGGAGGTGACCGTGAGACTTTCAATTATCGGACCCGGAACGACCATGCTCTCCTCCGTGTCCTCGTCTCACATCATCTCCGGGGTTGCTACATCTGATGACCAAACACAGCCATTGATCCCCGGATTGCATGGATCATTCGCAGAGGGTGTTTCACCGTCTATATGCTTCGCCCTACTCCGCCCCAGCGACTCAAAGTAGTTTATTTCTTTGATATATGTGGTCATTGCGACGGCCGACCTTTAGAAATGGACTCTCACTATTTGTGATGCCCACCCCCGTTGATCCTGGTTGACATGTAATTTCCGTATTTTTTGTATGTTTTTTTTCCTCGCAAGTGGAAGATGGGAAATGCCGAGCCAATCAGATTGCGAATGCTGTTGGGCCATTGCGAGTGGGGTTTGCAGTAGAGAAAAGCGATTGAAAAGGGCGTTTTCGGGTGCGGAAGCCTGCCAACAGCTGTGCGACGACGCAGATCATTTCTTATTCTCTATCAAATATTCCCCTCTCCCTCCCCTCCTCTCCCTCCACGACGAACCCGCCACCATGCCAGCCACAGACGCCGACGTCCTTGTGGGCCCTGACGACGTCCACATCGTCGACGACAACAACAGCGCCATCACCATTTCAAGCCGCGCTCAATCTCCCCTCAACCTTCCCATCGTCCTTCCTCCCCCTGAACAGCATCCTCCGCCTTCGAAACCATCCTCATCGTCGTCCAAGGTCGTATCAGCCAAACCAAAGTCGGTGCGCCACAAACCTCGCACGCCGTCACCATCACCCCCGCCCCCGCCGCCGCAACCTCCGCGACAAACAATCCGGCTTGATATCAAACTTGGCGGGCCTAGTAACTATGAGGTGGATATCTCGTTCCTGTCAAAGGAGACGGGCCAGCGTCCGCCGACACCAATACCGGTCAAGCGCGACACCAGTGAGAGCGAAGGTGACGATGATGAGAAAATCAAAGATGGCTTGAGACCACCACGGAAACGCAAGGTAGTCGTGAATCTCTTAGCAGTATTGGTGTCTGAGAATGACCCCGTGCTAGAAAAAGACGCTGGCTGCCGAGTACTACGACGTCAACGACCCCTTTATTGATGACTCGGAACTCGCCATCGACGAGCGGACGTATTTTGCGCAGACGAAGCAGCAGGGGTTCTACGTATCTTCCGGGGAGGTTGCGTTGCTCAAAGACAAGTACGTGCGCATCTGTTGTTATGCAAAGTTCTCCATGAAACATGGGTTGTGTATGGCAGATCACCGAAGAAGCAGAAAGCTAAGAAGGGCAATCATACGGATCCTTTCCACTTCGACGCAGCATCGCGCATTGGCGTCGATCAAGAACGACGGGACGAAGCATGCGCCTATTGCGCTGATGTCTGATGCCGAAGACGAACTCGGGACACCGCGCAACAAACCTGTTTCCGTCTATAGGCTCAGTTGGGTTGCTCGGACACACGCTCGTGAAGGGCAAGAGACATCTGACGGTAATGGAAGGCGGCAAGAAGAAGAAGAAACTGATGATGTCGAGACATTTCATCCCGATCTCCAGGAGTCGTTCAAGACTCTGAAACAGGCGATAGCGAACGGTGCGTTTATTACTCGGTGGTGCGCAGTGCGCATCTCACTGATATGATGAAATGCGCAGAGGATTGGGGGCAGAAGGGAAAGTTCCCGCCGTCTATCAAGCCCTTGCTCAACTCTATCGCCGTGCAGGCCATCCAACTTGACCAGTATGATGATTACTTTTCGCGCTCATGCCGGAATTGTTCCCCTACAACAAGTTCACCATGACGTATGTCCTTTTGGGCCGTTTCCAAGTATCTGAAAATATAGCATTTGTGATAGAAACTCATCAAACGGACAGTGTTCATAGATCACTGCAAAACTTCTGACTGATCGGCAGGACGAGTTGCTTGCAGAACTCGCTGACCTGGCGAAGGCGGGGTTCGCAAAGGCGGAAGAGGAGTACGAACGGACTCTTAGTCAATGGGGTAGGCTTCGCTTCCTTCCCGGTTCGGGCGGCTTGACTTACGAACACTCTTTTACGTGTAGCACAGCGGCAGGAACAGTTGCGCGTGGAGACTGAGTTAGGCCGAGGGTCATCGGCTGGTGTGGGGGAGTGGTGAACAGCCGAGTCGGCCACCAACGGAGGACCCAGAGCCGCCTACGCACGACATGGACGTTGACGGTCCCCCGCCGCCGTCACAGGTTGATACATCTGGTGCCGGCACCTCGGCGAAAGAGAATGCGCCGACGAAGCGGTACAAGCTCTCCGACGCGATGAAGTTGATCATATGGCAGTTGGTTTCAATCAGCAACGAACTGTGTCGCTTGGAAAACGAGAAGAAGTGGGGTGTTGCTTCATTTGCTTTCTGTAGGATCTTCCCGAGTGGCACTGCTGATGATGGATCTTTGATTTGCAGTGCGTTTGAAAATTCGATGGCCACTGTCAGTGAACAAGGGCTGAGGAAGTCGGTATATCAGAAGGTGGTGGCCGCTTTCCCTCCCGGCTGGATGACCTCCGGACAGGTCTCTCGCGAAGGTCGGTGTCACAGATGGTTGCTGCTGGCTACGCGATTGATATTTGTTCTTTCTAGTGAGCGTGATGAAGAAGAAGCTAGAGAAGGAGGCTGCTGACGATAAGGGTGATCTGGTTGTATTATACAATATCCTATCATTTGTTGTCTTTTATGTGCTTGTCTCTGGGAGTCGCGTTGCGTTTACTTTTACTTTAGTTGTTGATAGTGCATTATAATAAATCCACGCGTTATTCTGGGTAGAAGGGCAGGTCACGGGATGCGGCGGTGCACAGGCCAAGGCTATACGTATTCTGAGACGATTTGAGCGGCGCCTGAAAGCTGGGCGACCGCCAGTTTGAGTGCCGTCCTCAACTCTTTCAACCAGCACAACCCCGTCGTCTACACTCCCTCCTCGTTGCTCACTCTCACCCCGCCCCATCCAAATCATCCAAATGGCCGATATCAGAAGGAAGCTAGTCATCGTTGGCGATGGTGCCTGTGGCAAGGTGCGCCTTTTCGTCCATATGGAACGATTTTGGATGGCAGACCCACTGACGGGCCGTTTCTCTGTCTCCAGACCTGTCTGCTGATCGTCTTTTCGAAAGGAACATTCCCTGAGGTGCGTGCCCACTTGTTTTTCTGTTGCTGTAGGAGCCTGTTGCGGCCGCGCGCCCTAGAGTTGGTGCTGGTGGTGGTTGATAAAGTGACTAACGGATTTGTAGGTCTACGTGCCCACCGTTTTCGAGAACTATGTCGCGGATGTCGAAGTCGATGGCAAACATGTCGAGCTGGCGTTGTGGGATACGGCTGGGCAGGAAGACTACGATCGTCTTCGCCCCCTCAGCTATCCCGACTCCCACGTCATCCTCATCTGTTTCGCCGTCGACTCGCCCGACTCGTTAGATAAACGTCCAGGAAAAGGTGCGTACTTTCCGCCCGACTCGTCGCTCGTCTGTGCACTCAACTGGAACCGATTTGACGTAATGCTATGATGCTGTGCTATGCGATATGGAACACCGCTTTTGCGAATCACAGTGGATTTCCGAAGTCCTCCACTTCTGTTCTGGGCTACCCATTATCCTCGTCGGCTGCAAGAAGGACCTCAGGAAGGATCCGCGTGTGATTGAGGAGCTCAGGAAGACGAGCCAGCGGCCGGTAACCCCGGAAGAGGTACGTTCTTTGGCGCCGTTTTGTTCTTGCGCGCTTGATGCTCACTCGTGTGTGTGAAGGGCATGGCTGTTGCCCAGAAGATTGGTGCCAGACATTATTTGGAATGCTCCGCCAAGTCGGGTGAGGGAGTGCGCGAGGTATTCCAGTATGCCACCCGCGCTGCGCTCTTGACCCGGTCCAAGGGGAGCAAGAAGCAACCATTGCATTGTCTTGTAGAGGACAAGTCGGTACCGTCGTTTACGTTCACGTACTACACACTCATGTTCCATTACGATGGTTCATGTTTCTTTACCCCCTTACTACTGCTCGGATGATCATGTCCTTCACTATTTTCGCGAGCCGGCTGTATCTCTGTTGTCGCACTCAATTTTATGATTTTGACGTCCAAGTCCCCTAAGTAAATAACCCGCCATAAAGCACGCGCTATCATTGGTCGGGCGATTCCGGACCTCCTTTCTCCTCAATGTCCACCTCGATGCTCAGAACGACGCTCGCTCGAAGACTGCCCGCTGCTACTCACCAAGGTGCGCGTTGCTGAGCGGACAATACAAACGCTGCGGACGCTGAACGCCATTTATGTATTACAGTGAGACACGCTGCGTCCACTGCTTACGTTCCCGGTGGTCGTGAGTCCATTTGCCTCCCTTCCAGGCTTCCATTCATCCCAGAAGCGTAGCCATCTACAAGGGCACCGTGAACGACCCGACGACCTTCCCGCCGCCTTCCAGGTCGCACGGCTCGTACCACTGGGCGTTCGAAAGACTCCTCTCAGCCGGGTTGGTTCCGCTCACTGCAGCCGCCTTCGTAACCTCTGGAACAAACTACCCATCCTCGATGGTATACTCGGCGTCAGCTTGGTCATGCATAGTCACATCGGGGTGCGCATTTGCTTTGTTTGATTTTGGTGATGCGCATATACTTACAGTAAGGCGGTGTATGGGGTGTAGTTCGACTCGATGATTGTGGATTACCTCCACCCGCGCAAGTTCCCCCTCATTGGGCCCATCGCGACCTGGACTCTGAGGACGGCGACCGTAGGCGTGCTCGTCGGCGTGTACCAATTCAATACGAACGATATCGGTGAGTGCCGCGACCGGCGCTTGTGATTTCGATGGCTAATTGGCGGGCCGTCCGTAGGTCTCACCGAGCTCATTGCGAGAGTTTGGACGGCTTGAGACGGTAGTCTTTCCTGTCTGATTACCATTTACGCAGCAAGTGTGTGGTAGTAGAGCCATTGTAAAATTCATCATCATTGAAGACGGATTGGACTGTTGCTAATTGACGAAATAAGTAATAGTCAAAGGCAATTCACTGCAACACTCTTCTCCCTTGGAAGAATCTGAATGGTTAAAATGGTCGAGAAGTTACGTTAGTTGCTTACTAGATTGCCGCCGTTGGCGCCTTACAGCAAACTGCCAAAATCGTAGACACTCCCTTGAGGGAAAGAGATACATGCAAGATGTATGAGTCAGCATACCCCAAATAGTAGTTTCGTGATGGCCGCCTTGCCACACACAGACTTGGTGTTCTCGTTGTGACCGCAAGCCAGTGCGCAGTTTCAGAGGCCTCTGCTCAGCATGCTGACAAACCTCCTGTTAAACTTTAAGCAATTATAGTGTGATCAGAAGCTTGTTTAAGCGTTCTAATGACTTCTAATTGCCTTGGTAACAATCACTAATGATGTGTTGATGCAATCAATCAATAATATGTAATGAATTCGCTCTATTGACTCTTTGTGTCTAGTACTCTAGACATGTAAGGAAAATGACTATCTAAGGTTCCCACGGTTACTGTTCTGCGCGAGGCGTGAATATAGCTGTCCACTAAATTGCGTCCGAATTTGTTTAGCTCCGGAGCAGCTTGGGAAACATGCCAGACATCATTCCAATGATGGCTCCATGTTTAATTTTCGCTCCTTTGCTTCCCTGCTAAGACTGAAGTGTTCCGGGGTCTGTTCTGGCCATCACAATAGAGGTCAATAGACCTACTAATGGGGCACGAACGTGGGAACGTTGCATTGACCGTGGGAGTCGAGCGCTTCAAATTTATTTACAGATTGCTAAAGAGTGCTTTTGCACTTTAGCAATACTGTCAACACCAGTCATCCCATGATGACCTGGGTTATCCCAATGGGTGTTGGCAGTGTCTATGGGTGGTCCCCAATGCGTGGGAACCAGGTGCTTAACAGCGCAACTTTGTTATACATTTGTACAACAAGTGTGTGCATCACTTCAACACTGACGTCTCTCCAGTTTGCGGACATTCTGGACGCCCTCCTGCTACTCCCACCCACCTCTGAGGACCCAAGGAACTCCATCCCTCGCTCCCCTGATGACTCTGAAATGACGGGCACTTCCAGCCAGATCCCACCATCTGAGCCAGCCGCTTCAGGATTGGACTCCAAAGACCTTGCAAACCTTGTGGGCTCAGACATACGAACACCAAACCCAAATCCGTTCCATCCATGATACACTCTCCCAAATTGAAAGAACTCCTCCTAACACCCTGTCCGACTACTCTGAAAACAACTCTGGACTCTGAGCTGAGGGGCACCGCAGCCTCCCAGCACGCCCCAGGTCGATCTGAAAACACCCCACATTCCTGTTTGAAGCCCGCCTCTCCTCCGATCTTCGACGCAAACTGCAAGGATGGTCGCGCATTCTACAACACGTGCTACATCTACTTCCAGCTCTGTCCAGACCACTTTCTGACAGAGCAGGCCAAAATCCTCTGGTGTCTCTCCTTTTTTCAGAAGGATCGTGCCAAGGAGTACGCGGACATGGTGCTCCGGAGTCTGAAGCATCCATACTTCGAGTCCTGGGCCACCTTTGCAACTGAGTTCCGGACTCGCTTCCTTCCAGATCGGGAACGCGAAGCTGCCATGCTAAAAAACTGGAGTCCACCTGGTACCACCAAGGCCGTCAGACTTTCCAGGAGTACCTCGACGAGTTTCCGGGACCTTGTAGACCAGTCCAGATACACCAAGGGCTCCAACATCACAATGAAGTTCCGCCGCAGATTGGACTCCATCATCCCGAGCCATGTTGCCGAGTCCGCAGACTGTCCGGATGAGGATGACTTGGAGGAATGGTACAGGGCAGCGCAGCGGGTTGCTGACAACCGTGCTGCTAACCAGTCCTTCCACTTTTGGCGTGCACTCTGGTAACTCCAGACACTCTGGACCCCTCATCCAACCAGCAGCCAACTCCAGAGTTGCTTGGACTCCTGCGGTGTGTACTTCCCGCGCCTCGGACTCTGCTCCCGCCTCTGCAACCCCGTTTCCAACCCCCACCTCCTCCGAAGGCTCTCTCACCTGGCGTCCCCATGGATGTTGATCACACCTGCTCCCGATCCGCCACTTCGCAGCTCTGCTACCAATGCAGCAAGCCCGGCCACATGTCCTGTGAGTGCCCACTCCGGTACGATGTCTGGTTCATGACCACTGAGGAGTGGATGTCTGCTATCGAAGATCTCTTGACTGCGGCCGATATTGTAGAAAGTACGGGGACTCCGGAAGGAATAGACATTGAGGGAATGGCCCAGTTGAGGAATCGGACATGGCAGATTTTGTCTGGACCAATGAGTGATCAGTGTGACCTTGTTGGTGAATAACTGATTTGCTTGTCTTAGCATAGACGAAATAGACAATTCCAATCACTCTGATGATTCGTCCGATGTTAAGCAAATGACTCCGGTTACAATCCACACACTCTGAAGGTTTCGCCTGCAGTGGGAACAGCGGCTACCCAGTAGCTGTAAGATCTCCGCGCTGCCCGGCAAGCTTTCGTTAGATATACCCATTGAAGTGCAGAGCACAGATACACAACACCGATGCACCCTGCAGGCCCTGGTGGACTGTGGAGCCACTGGAGTCTTCATGCATCCGCACTTTGCTGATGCCCATGGTTTCACCCAACGCAAGCTGTCCGCTCTGATCCCGGTCTTCAATGTCGATGGATCACCAAACGAAAACAGATCCATTTGTTAAACTTTAGGCTATTATAGTGTGATCAGAAGCTTGTTTAAGCGTTCTAATGACTTCTAATTGCCTTGGTAACAATCACTAATGATGTGTTGATGCAATCAATCAATAATATGTAATGAATTCGCTCTATTGACTCTTTGTGTCTAGTACTCTAGACATGTAAGGAAAATGAACTATCTAAGGTTCCCACGGTTACTGTTCTGCGCGAGGCGTGAATATAGCTGTCCACTAAATTGCGTCCGAATTTGTTTAGCTCCGGAGCAGCTTGGGAACATGCCAGACATCATTCCAATGATGGCTCCATGTTTTATTTTCGCTCCTTTTGCTTCCCTGCTGAGACTGAAGTGTTCCGGGGTCTATTTCCGGCTGTCACAATAGAGGTCAATAGACCTACTAATGGGGCACTGAACGTGGGAACGTTGCATTGACTGTGGGAGTCGAGCACTTCGAATTTATTTACAGATTGCTAAAGAGTGCTTTCGCACTTTTAGCAATACTGTCAACACCAGTCATCCCATGATGACCTGGGTTATCCCAATGGGTGTTGGCAGTGTCTATGGGTGGTCCCCAATGCGTGGGAACCAGGGCGCTTAACAGCACAACTTTGTTATACATTTGTACAACAAGTGTATGCATCACTTCAACACCTCCTTCCCTACTCCCTACACTCCTCACACACCTGGATCATTCATCCTGTCAAGACCTTTAGCCTTGCCTTATCTCAGTGCTACAGTTGTAGCCGATGCCCAGAATCAAGGATGTATCAAGTATAAAGGTTAAGATAGCCCAGTGTAGGAAGCTAGCCCCACTCACTTTCTACATTGGTAAGTGCACTGCACTCTGTTGAAGTGATGCACACACTTGTTGTACAAATGTATAACAAAGTTGTGCTATATTAAGCACAAGGTTCCCACGCATTGGGGACCACCCATAGACACTGCCAACACCCATTGGGATAACCCAGGTCATCATGGGATGACTGGTGTTGACAGTATTGCTAAAAGTGCGAAAGCACTCTTTAGCAATCTGTAAATAAATTCGAAGTGCTCGACTCCCACAGTCAATGCAACGTTCCCACGTTCAGTGCCCCCATTAGTAGGTCTATTGACCTCTATTGTGACAGCCGGAATAGACCCCGGAACACTTCAGTCTCAGCAGGGAAGCAAAAGGAGCGAAAATAAAACATGGAGCCATCATTGAAATGATGTCTGGCATGTTTCCAAGTTGCTCCAGAGCTAAACCATTTTGGATGTGATTTAGTGGACACCAATATTCACGCCTCGCGCAGAACAGTACCCGTGGGAACCTTAGAAGGTCATTTTCCTTACATGTCTAGAGTACTAGACACACAAAGAGTCAATAGAGTGAATTCATTACATATTATTGATTGATTGCATCAACACATCATTAGTGATTGTTACCAAGGCAATTAGAAGTCATTAGAACGCTTAAACAAGCTTCTGATCACACTATAATAGCCTAAAGTTTAACATGATTTCCCTCGACAATGGAAATCAGGATAACTTCTGATTATTACGCAAGATGTCAGGCAGGAGATAATCAGATTGTCATCTTATCAACCTCAGAGAGGATATCCCAATGGAATTCTGATTTTCCTTTATCTTATCATCAGATTACCCTCGGCGATGGTATTTACAATATTCGCAGTGTCTATATCAGGAAGTTGGTTATCTGTATTTCACGTGACTTGAATCATCGGCATCTTCTGCATCCTCCCACCCCCCAAGTCACATGCGGAGTCTGTGATGGGGTTTTTCCTTCTTTCTCTCTTACCACCATGTACCACTTACTGTAAAACTGTAGATATATGGTCGACATGTATAGATACTTTAGAATCACTACTTCAAAAACTAATGGTAGAGATAGAGAAAAATGTTGAAGGGCTCCTTGGGAGCACATTTTGTAAAATGTGCTCACAATACGTGAGCTCACGACTAGTCTAAGCACATTTTTGTGTGATGGCGTCTGAAACCAAGACAAGAGCAGACAAGAGTAAGACTCGTTGAGCCTCGAAGCAATCATTCTGATAATGGCATCTGGAGCAGATGTTCCATACTTTCTTCCGCGAGCAGCGTAAGGGAGAGAAGCAAAGCGGTCGCCAATCAGGATTTCGACCACACATATGTACACCTGGTGCCGGATGCAGTGGGAATGCTAAACTTGGGTTCCCGACCATCGGTTCCTTCTTCCACCGAAACGATGGATGATGCCGAGCGACTCATGTCTGAAGAAGTTACAGATGCAGAAGGAGTCAGGCTACGCCAATTGTTAACTTTTGTTTCATATTAGCACCATGTTGATTTGGACAGGGTGCGGCACTACGAGAGGAAGGACTTTGCTTTCATAGAGATTGACCTGCTGGGTATCTCAGCAGGAGACCACCACAACCCAGCCTCCAGGACAACCGCCTGACACTGTTCGCCCTTAACGACCTTAGATGCATAGCTTATGAATGGGAGACATATATATTTCCAACGATCACAGTAAGTCTAATTGTTCACAAAGACTTGTTGCATCACTCAGGATGAAATTGATTTACAGGCTCACAACTTCCAATGCGGTATGAAAACATTCTGGCTGAATTGGGGGAGTGGAGAAGACACGTCCCCCCCAACAAATACAGTCCCTCGAGATTGGTAGTAGGTTCAGAATTCTCATTCAGTGTCCATGGTCAATAATGATCGTCGTCATCTCAACAGATGAATGGCCATGGCAGTGACTTGATACAACAACTGCAACATTGATAATACTGCACAATATGTTAGGGCGACACTAGTCCGAGACTAACGTGGCTCCTACAAGAATACTAAAACCAAAAGATAAAGAAATGGGGGGAAGGGTAGCTTGGTTGACTTAGTCTAACACTAGTGGAACTAGCGGAGATCCCAAGAGAACGAGCTGTCGTCTCTGGGTATTGGATTGGTGAATATATACTACTATACATGCGATATCCTCATGTACTACTACACATCGTAACCAGCCAGCATTCCATGGAAAGCGCACCGTTTGTGCATGGCGTCTTGTCATGGCTGCGGGTTGACTGCGGACATGTGGTTTCGGTGTGGTTCTTACTAAGGCTATTGTAATAGATATGTAATGCTAATTAGTAAAGAGACGCGTCATCGGGCACGTGTGTATACGTGTCGTGACTGATAAGATAAGGGGAATTGAAGAAGAAAATATCGAACCATAACATTCACCCCCTCCTTAGAACTCGTCTACTCCGTTGACAAGTCCATTTCCTCAATAGACGCATGGCTGACATCAATCAAGGCGCCTTTTTCTCTTCCTGGTCCGCTCATCGTCGTGTTTTGTTTGTTTTGGTTCTCCTTCTGGCCGCCTTGGTTGTGGGAGGCTATATTTCGTTACCGTCTGGTACCTCCGGTTCGTAAATTTTGGGTGTGGTAACGAACATCGGCTCAGTATAGAGATTTTTGGGCCTAAAGCCACGCGATCGAACACCGCGACCGAGATCCTTCTGGGGGCGGCTGCGTGTTTCGAGTGGAATGCCTGTATTTGCTCCGGTGCGTTTTTTAGGCTTGCCTCGGGCTCCCAGGAGTCGTGTTCTACTGTATAACCCTTCCATCTAACCAAATACTCCAGCCGTCCCCCTCTGCAATCGACTGTCTAGGATTTCCTCGACTTCGTATTCAACCTCCTTTCCAATTTTTACCGGTGGGGGGGTGGCGGGACTACTTGACCTGGTATGGTGGCAGGTTGGCCTTTTCGGTTCGATGGGTGGATATGGTAGGGTGAATAAATAGATTTTTGGGAAGTTTTAGGGTTATCGCATTTTTTGTCGGCACCACTATCACTTCATATGGCCCGATTTTCCTTTGTTCCAGTTTGCGTGAGGGTTGGGTCGTAATTAAGTTGTCTGTGAAAATAAAGGCCTTGTCCCCCACTTTGTACTCGGGCATCTCTCCTACTCGCCGGTCCGCATATTTCTTCATCTCTTCTCCTGCTTTTACCAGGGCTGACCTCGCTTCTTCCCAAGTTTTGGCCATCCGTTTGGCAAAGTCGTCTACCGCTTCTACCTTCGACTGCTTCCGGGGTTCCATTCCCATTCATGGGTGTCGGCCATAATTTAGGAAGAATGGGCTCTGCCTGGAGCTTGTTTGGGTTTTTATTATTAAGGGAGAATTCGCAAATGGCCAGCCATTCAGCCCAGTCGTCCTGCCTGTGGTTGATGAACATTCGTAGATAAGTTTCAACTTCTCGATTAACTCGTTCAGTCTGTCCATCGGTTTGCAGGTGGAACGCAGTCGACAACCGGGTTTGAATCCCCAATAACTTATTTAGCTCCTGCATCACCTGTGATGCGAACTGAGGTCCTCGATCCGAAATGATGGTGTTAGGTAGGCCGAAGTCCTTCCAGACGTGGTCCCGGTACAGCTTGGCCAGTCCCAGTGATGACAGTTCTTCGGTGGTGGGGATTAGGCGAACCATTTTGTGAATCGGTCCACTACTACTAGAATCGCATCGTAACCTTGCGATTTTGGGAGCTTGGTGATGAAGTCTGCCGAGATATCGGTCCAGGGCTCCAAAGGAATTGGGTTAGGTTGAAGCTTCCCTTGTGGCTGGTGCGAATAGGCTTTACTTCGTTGGCACTGATCACACCCTTTGACGTATTCTGCCACAAATCTGTTCATTCCTGGCCACCAGTAGTTTCGCGAGACCAGCTCAATGGTTTTCCACCTTCCTGGGGTGTCCTGCTACTGCTGAATCATGATGTAGTTTTACGATTTCCCTCCTCAAGTCTGTGTCTTTGGGAACGTAGACCTTTCCATGATATAGCACCAAGTCCTGTTCTTCTGACCATTCCGCCTCCCTTAACACCTTCGTGGGTGACCTTTTCAGTTCTTCCACCGCCTTCACCACTGCCTCATCGTAGTTTTTGGATTTTCTGATTTTAGACAATATCGGCGACTCTGCTCCGTCAATCAAGACATGTCCTTGCTGCATTGCCTTGATTTGAAAGTATTCCGGTTTCAAAAGTGCCATGTTATTGTCGTCCTCCCCCCTGTCAAGGTCTGGTCGTCTCGACAGGACATCTGCTTTCATGTTTGAAGCCCCTGGCTTGTGTTTAAGTACAAAGTTGAAACGGGATAAATACAGGGCCCATCGTGCTTGTCTCCTATTCAGTTTCTTGGTCGTCATGAAGTATTCCAGGTTTTTATGATCTGACCAGATCGTGAATTGATGACGGTTCCCCTCTAGATAGTGCCTCCATGCCTCCAAAGCTCAGATGATGGCCAGCATCTCTTTGTCGTGAATGTCGTAGTTTCTTTCCATCTCGCTTAACCCCTTAGATAAATAAGCACATGGCCTCCACTTTCCATCTTCGCACAGCATCGATAGTACTGCTCCTGATGCATAATTTGAGGAATCTGCTTCGATTTTCATTTCCTTGTCGGTGTCGGGTAGGACAAGGATGGGTTCCTCTGTGAATGCCCTTTTGAGGTTCCTAAATGCTGTCTCCCTTCGTTCATCCCATACAAACTCCTCATCTTTCTTGGTCAGTTTGTGAAGGGGTTTGGCAATGGCCGCGAAGTCCTTGATGAACTGTCGGTAGTAATTGCTAAAACCTAGGAATTGCTGGACCTGCTGTATATTTTGGGGTGTGGGCCATTCCCTTACTACTTTGACCTTCGCTTCCTCCATCTGCACTTGTCCGTCCTTTACCACTACTCCTAGGAATTCTACTTCCTTCGTCTCAAAGGCACATTTCTCCAGTTTTAAATACAGATCGTTATCCATCATGATCTTCAGCGCTCTGCGAACTATTTCCCTGTGCTTCTCCCTGTCGTCCTTCGTGAAGATCAAGATATCATCCAAATAAATAACCACTACTCCTTCGTCGATCAACTCCTTGAAGAGTTCATTCATCATGGTTTGGAACGTTGCCGGTGAGTTGGTGAGTCCAAAAAACATGACCGTGGGTTCGAATGCTCCTCTTGGAGTGTTGAAAGCCGCTTTCCATCTGTCCTCTTCCTTGATCCTGACGTTGTGGTATCCCCACCTTAGGTCCATCTTGGTGAAGAGCTTGGCTTTCGACACCTTGTCTACCAGTTGGGATATCAACGGAAGTGGATACACATTGCGGATAGTGAATTTGTTGAGATACCGGTAATCTTGGACCAATCGTTTTTTGCCGTCTTTCTTTTGTACAAAGAATACGGGCGAGGTCTGTGGTGATTTCGATGGTCAGATATATCCTTTCCTCAAATTCTCATCCAGAAATTCGTTGAGCTCCTTCTGTTTGTCCGGTGTCATACCAGAACACGGGTTTGGTATAAAGACATTAAGAACTAGGATGTACCCCTGAATTCCTAGGAGCGAAGCCCCTAGGAGAATTAGTCATTGTCCTTAGGAACTAGGATGTACCCCTGAACTCCTAGGAGCGGAGCCCCTTAGTTATTGTCCTATCTTTCCATTGTCATTATGGAAGTCCACCATGGAAGTTCGCCATGGAAACCAATGACAATGGATTTCATTGCTCTTTTATCTTCTTAAATTCGCCATGGAAACCAGTGATAATGGTTTCCATTGCTCTTTCACATTCTTATTGTTCCAATGTATTGCCTATTGTTATGATCTCCCTAACAACCATTGGGAACAATGGTACATTCATTGTTCCATTATACCTATCCATTGTCCTTAATGACAACCATTGTCTGTACAATGGAATATATTGTCTAGGACACTTTACTATTGTTCTACTATTTATTTGTATTTACCTCACTAGGATACCATTGTTCTTAGGAACAAACAGTGTAGGTATAAAAGGGAGCAGGTCTCTCTGTTTGAAATAACAATCTAGTTATCACCCACATTCTAGTGCTTAAGTTTGGCTGCATCCGAAACGAGTAGGATACTAGCATTTCTGTTTGTAGAGACCCGAAAAGTAAGTAAGGTCTAATTCTTTTGCTAAGTCTGCACCGAAACGAGTAGGAAAACCCTTTCAAGTCCAGATCCGAAACAAGTAGGACTCTGGCATACTGACTTCAGTTTATTAGTTATCTAGTTCATCCCATAGGTTTATTATATAGACCTAAACCACTGTATATACTTGCTACTTAACGTACAAGTAATCTCACCACACCCCTATCAACTTAGGAGTAGTACTGTTGCTTGACATACTATTTCTAATAACTGACCTCACTCACCCCATCTTACCCCTATTAGAGTATTATCTCTATTCCAATCAATCCCGAAATCAACGAACGACCAGGTGCAACTTGACGCAGTAGTCCACGACCATCTGGGCACTAATTCATTAACCTGACTTAGTGTGACACCGGTGACAAGGGGTAGACCTTGGAAGCTTTCGGTTCAAATCCAGGCATCAGTTCTATGGTATGATCCCATGGCCTTTGCACTGGCATCCGTTCCGAGTCTTGTTTTCTAAACACCTTAATGAACTTGTGATAGTAGTTAGGGACCATTTGTTCCTCCGTCTTTTTCTCGTCCTCCTTCATCTTTTCCTTATTGTGTTCTATCACGTAGTCATATTTTCCGGCTGCTCTAAGGTACATATCCCTCTCTTCCTCTTCGACTCCCATGTGGCTCTTCCACATCTTGTTGATCCGCATTCTAGCTACGATTTCATGGTACTCTCGTGTTAGATCGTTCAGGTTGCGTAGGTGTTCACTTCGGAGTCGATTCCATTGTCTTACTCCTGCAACTGAGATATCTCGCGGGTCCATTCGTCGTACTTCTTTTACTTCTTCCTCATCTTCCTCTGTTTCCACTTCTCCTGGGTATGGCTCGTTTTGCTCCCATTCTGCCCACCTATTCACCCTTCGTTTGCACTCCCTTGGGCACCTAGTCATGACAACTTCTCCGGTTTTCCAGTTTACTTCTGGGTTGTGTCGCTTGAGCCAGGTTAGCCTGATAATGACGTCGACATTCCCCAGGTTTGTTACGTAGAATGTTGCCCGTTCTGCGTGCCCTTTGAAGTTCATCCTCAATTCCACCTTCTCTTCTACTTGGCCGGCGTTATTGGATGTTCCGTCAGCATTTCTTATGATCGCAGGCCTTGTCAGTTTTTTGGTTTTGAGCCCGTGTTTTTTGACGTATGCCTGATCGATGAACAAGTCCGATGCTCCACAATCCAACATCGCTTTTGGTTCCAGTGTTTTGAGGATGTCAAACGAGGTAATGGTAATACTAATGGGAACATAGTTTTTGTCAGACGATGTTCGATATAGATACGCTTCTTGGGGTTCCTTATGCGTCTTTGTCTCTTTGTCTGATTTTGAAGCTGAATCCTCATTATAAATATTTACTGTTACATCGGATTCTGCTAAGGACGAGTCCGGCTCATTTGCGAGTACAGAGAAAGAATTCTTGGAACTTAGGTCGACGCCTCCTGGGTTCCTTCGGAAAAACCCTGACGGGTCAGCTCTTCCCGCCAGTATTGCAACTGCTCGTCATAGTTCATTGCCCGTATATCCAGCCTCCTCTGACAATTCCGGGCGATGTGTCCCAATCCTCCACATTTGAAGCATTTAACCGGGGTTCGTTGCGTCCGGTCGACATCCATTGCGTTTGGGTCCCTCTGAGTCGGTCGGGACTGCTGTTCTGTTTGCTGTGAGGCTGGCTGCTGTGACTGCCCTTGCCCCCTTCCTTGCCATTGGCCTTGCCTCTGGCCTTGTTGTCGTTGTGGGGGCTGCCCCTGCTGGCGTCCCCGACTATGTCCCTTGTCGTAGGCCTGTACTTCACGCCACTGCCTATCGAATCGAATGGCCTCCTCACTCCAAGTTTGATAGTCAGCTGGGAGTGGGTGTAGGCTGTAGAGTCGTTTTAGTAGGCCAGGGTTCAATCCACGCTTGAATAGTTCCATCAGGGCTACGTCATTGTAACCTGTGTCTGCCCGCAGTGCTTCAAACTTCATGATGTATTCTTCTGCTGCCTCGTTTCCCTGCCTTAGGGTGGACAGCGTTGTGATCGCAGTCTCCCTTGGGTTTGGATCGCCGAACATTTTTTCTAGCTCTTCCGAAAATCTTTGGAAGCTAGATACTATTGGGTCGTATCCACCATTATTCCTCCATTCCAGGGCTCGATTGATCATTTCATTTTTCCAATTGTCGACTTTGCGTCCTTGGATGAACGAGAGGGTGTACAGGACTTTAGTGTTTTCATTTGTAAATTGCCACTCATTGATGGCAATGTACATCCGAATTCCTCGAAGGAATGATCGGCACTTGGCTCGTTCGCCGTCAAAGATTTCGGGCTTTGCAAGCTTGGATGCGATGGGACGGGTGGCTTCAATGGGAACGGGATTTGGGGGTGGTATTGGGGCTGGTGCGGGGGCAGGAACCGGAGTGGGTGCATGTTGGGTGCGAACGATGCTGGTGAGTTGTTCGTATCGAGCCTCCATTTGAGCAAGGCGGTCCATGAGCATCATCAGCATGTTTTCCGTAGTCATAGGTGGCTGCGGGGGTTGTTGGGGTTCTTGTGTGTTCTGGTGAGAGGGTCCGTCCATGTCGCGATCCCCGATGTTGTTGAAGCTCGAGAGGCTGCTATTGGACATGGGTTACTGGTGAATTCGGTTGGGATTACCCTGTCAATTAACGCTGAATTTCAAACTAGTGCACGCCGGCACCTGAGCAGACAACGTTAACGAGGAAGGAGTTCTTCGGCAAAAATTACCCTGTCAATTGACACTGAACTTCAAGCTAGTGCGCGCCGGCACCTGAGTGGACAATGTCAACGAGGAAGGAGTTCTTCGGCAAAGGCAAAAAGGTTATGCCAATAATCGATGATTATGGGCAGTGCACGATAGTCGATGACTATGGTGACAGGTTTGATGAGGGTGCTTGAGGTGGAAATTTCGAATGGGGTTATGTGATAAAAAGGAGACAATGTGAGACATATCTTATGTCAAGGTCGGGTGGTCATTCTTTTATGGGTAAGTGCTGCAGAGTAAAGATGATAGAGGTGTAGGAGGGACGTTAAGAGGGTAGCTCGTTCTTCTGTTAGGGCGACACTAGTCCGAGACTAACGTGGCTCCTACAAGAATACTAAAACCAAAAGATAAAGAAATGGGGGAAGGGTAGCTTGGTTGACTTAGTCTAACACTAGTGGAACTAGCGGAGATCCCAAGAGAACGAGCTGTCGTCTCTGGGTATTGGATTGGTGAATATATACTACTATACATGCGATATCCTCATGTACTACTACACATCGTAACCAGCCAGCGTTCCATGGAAAGCGCACCGTTTGTGCATGGCGTCTTGTCATGGCTGCGGGTTGACTGCGGACATGTGGTTTCGGTGTGGTTCTTACTAAGGCTATTGTAATAGATATGTAATGCTAATTAGTAAAGAGACGCGTCATCGGGCACGTGTGTATACGTGTCGTGACTGATAAGATAAGGGGAATTGAAGAAGAAAATATCGAACCATAACACAACAATTGCAATCAATTCCTGCAAAGATGACCTCCTAACGGATTCATGTACCATTTATGCCACACATCATACTCTCACAGTGCATAACTTTACACCATCGACACATCTTGACCATGTATTTTGCAACAGCACGCTTTATAAACCTGTACACAAACTTACGATTTACAAAGACGTATACATTGACTTGAGCTAGCGCTACTCAAAATGACCTCAACGAGATGACGAGATAAGAAGAGGTGCCAAGATTCATCTTATCCTATCTCATCCTTCTTTATCATAACTCATGTGACTTTATATTTCACTTTGGCATCTTCCTCATCTCCCTTGCTCTGAAGTCACACGGGGCGATGAAACCTCAAATTTTTCCCCCTTGCATCTGTACCATCACAATTGTACCTATTAGTAGTTGATTAAGGTTGCAATGGAACATGAAACAACATCTCATTACCTCAGATATCGAAAAGAGTATAAGAAATTTGCTATACTACCATGAAATTCTCTATGAGCAGAAGTCAGAGATGACCTATCTTCTTGTGGGTGTTCCCTTTTCTGAGTGCAAGAACATAAACCAATGTTACTCATATGTAGAAGAAGCTTTCGACAGTTCAACTGCCATGGAGATAACTGAGGATAGCGAATCAATCATCAGTAAATCTCAACAAACCCCCTCTCTAACAATCTCTGTTTCGTGTTGTGTTATTTCCATCATTCTGTTCTGTCTATATCATACCGTGAGCAGTGTATGTATATTCCTCTTGATCATGTATACTCAGTAGCAAATATTCCAGATGCCGGACAACGGGAATATTTCGTCTGACCTCACTGACATTGAGGAGGACACTCAAACTGTTGTATGGGTCCTTCAAGATTGTGATTGTACCCAGTTTTGAACAAATAAGCGGAGACGGTCCCTCCCCAAGTGCCTAGAATGCCGACAGGGCATTAACCCAGATTTATGTCGATTCAGAGGTTTGCTGTGCTGCTGTCATCAGGTTCAGACCAAGATAAATCTCATTTCCCCTCATGGCCAGGCATGAGAAGGATTGCCGCGGACTTGCCATGTGAACCTGATCTGAGGGGAGGGAAATTCACTAATTGGTACTCGGTCAAGAGTGCGCAGTGTGATATCAATTTCCCTCACATTTTCAACCCTCAAATGACCCATCAGCACGTCGACGCAATGAGAGTAGGTTCAAAATTACTACTTTGTATGTATCACCACTGACCATATGTAGTCTGCAATCACCCCACTTTTACTTTTGGTGGTCTCACAGGCGCTGGAAGCTTTTGTAGAACACTCGTCCGAGGAAGCGGTAGAGTTCCAGTGCAGAAATCCTTGAACATAACAATGACATGTGGTATGTTGCGCCAAGTTCATACACATTTCTTTGTCTGATAAGAGGTGTCAGATCGCTGTGAGTGGACTATGGGGTTGGTCTCCTGGATATGCCAACTTTGCAGTGCAATGTGCTGCTTAACATGCCATCTATCGAGACCGCGGTGTGAAGATCGCTGTGGACATTCCATAATGGTGCTGGGATCGATGATGTCTCTTCCTGAACTTTGACATTTGGAACAGGACTTGAAAAATGCCCCACAAAATCACCCTGAAACCTCAGAAGTTCATAGCCCTCTGGCAAAGATGATGGATGCTGCTCTGGACCCAATGAGCAGGTTGATCCCTGTCATAGAAGGGGAGTGCCCCCAAGCCAATTTTGAGACCATGTGGTCCTGCGCACTACCACTGGTGGTGTGTGGAGCACTTGGACTGTTATATGACTGGTCTCCAGAGTCCCTTTTGTCTCTGTTCGGGGATGACCCATGTGATATCATCGACTGCGAAACAAGTCATGTTGTGAGAACGACGGTAGATGCGTTTTTTAGGGACTTAGGCGACGCCAAATCAGAATCAGGCACTCCGATTTTGAAACTTAAGGTGCCTCTGTCTATCCCTCCATGTAGACCATATCTCACAGCTGCCATCTATATAGGATTATCCTGAGGACATGCTATTCAAGGACAAGTCCCTGATGCTAGCTCTTAATTTCAAGGGCGCCCTCCCCGATGCTAGCTCTTAATTTCAAGGGCGCCCTCCCCGATGCTAGCTCTTAATTTCAAGGGCGCCCTCCCCGTTCCAATGTACACCAATGATGATGGATTGCTGAACTTGGCGGCCATGTATCCTCTGGACTACGAGTGCAAACCTGATCTTGGTATTCTATTTTTCAAAATGAAACGTAATGACAGCTGACATTAAATGTGTTAGGCCCCAAGGTATACGCTGCGATGGCAAGCAAACAAGATGATGACCACCATGGTAGTACTTGTTTACATATGGATATGGTGGATGCTGTGAACATCATGGCACACAGCCAGGCCTTGTGGCACATTTTCCGTAGCGAGGATGCAGATACAATCTGTGAAGTCTTTAAAAGACAATGCGACTTGGCCAACCCCATCAATTCGCACAAGATGTATTTGACGCCTGGCTTGCTCAAAGTCTTAGAGGGCAAAGGTATCAAACTGTATACATTTGAGCAAACTCAAGGCGATTGTGTCTTTATTCCCACAGGGTGTGCACACCAAGTACATGTCTTTTCTTTTGCTATTTCTTTTATGAAGTTACCTACAGACACGGTTTCTCATGATCAGGTGTCCAACATCTTGTCTTATGTCAAAATAGCAACTGACTTTGTCTCTCCTCAGAGCCTCAAGCGCTGTGCTCAGGTAGCAACCGAATTCCGTGATTGTGAGATGATACACAAATGCTTAGAATTCATGTTGCTCTTGCTGTATGCATGGATGTCGGTGACCATCATGGACAGCTTATTATCGTGCCCATCCTCCAATCTCAAGCAGAAGTCACCACTCTCTGATCACGGCGATGAGTCAGCCCAACAGTCAATAATTAGCCCAGAGCAACTTGATGTGGCCATCACCATGGATGCCTTCAACATGATGCCCAGTGAAACCCATCTGGTTGGCCCAGAGAAATCTAACGGTTCCAATGAGGCCATTGCCACAGATGCCTTCAGTACAACAGACAGTGAAACTCCAGAGGTGGTTGGCCGAGAAGAACTTGACGCTCTCAAGGCCGACGCGAATGCCTTTAATATTTCGGCCAGTGAAACTCTGGAGGCGGTTGGCTCAGAGAAACCTGATGGTCCCAATGTGGCCAACGCGGTTGCTAATATGAGCAGTGATACTCAGCAAGCACTACAAATGTTGATGCAGGCTGTCTCCAACTTCAACTCCGCTCCTAATTATAATGTTAATCCCTCACCAATGTCCTTCATCAGCCAGAAGAGCACATCCTCAACCTCCACTCCATCTAGAATTGACCATGGCAGTGTCTTTTCGCTCAGCAGCACTACTTTTCAACCGATCAGTGATTTCATTAGATGGCCGAGGAAAGAGCAGACTTGTCTGAAATGCAGCAAGGGATACCGATTGTGCAAAGGGGCAACACTCCAGAAAGCATGTTCCAATCTCTGTCGATACTGTGATCATAAGGAATGTACTGGTCACTGTAGGGACTGAAAACGTACTTGGAAATTTTACAAACCAAATCAAAGTCTTTTGTGCTGAGGCCCCTTTGAGGCCTTTAAGAAAGTCAAAGGTCCATCTTCAATGATTCGTGTTTCAAGCTTACGGTTTTTTCTTTTCTTTGTTTGGAACAAGGCATGTGGACCTTTTATTGAGCCACTTGTTCTGCAGGCCACCGTTATAAAGAAGCTTTAACACCGACACCAACACTGACACTGACACCGACACCTTACTCATAGTCATAGGACTCCACCCACAATCCTCACACCCTCTGCACTCGTCCATCAGACTCGATGCCAACTGCCCTACCAGAAGAAGTGCTCAGGCATATTTTCCTCTGGTTGATGACACTCTGTGCCACAGGAAGTGACTCAGGACATCAACCATGGCTAGTCGTTGCCCAGGTTTTCTATCAATGGAGGAGTACAGCACTTGACCGCGGAAAAACTATGGTCAATTGTCGATCTTTCCTGGCCAGAAGCCAAAAAGGCGACCCATGTCAAGCGGGCTGGTGTTCATGGCCTTGATCTCATCTGCACACACACCCTCCACACCGTCACGATCCCACAACATCTATACACATCGTTGGACTGGGTGGAGGCAATCCAAGCGATGTTCAGAACTTCTGATGCAGTAGTGGAAATGCAGGTCAAGCTGAATCCCCGCTTCTTGACCAATCTGAAACGCTTAGAGTTGGGCCTCAAGGAAACACTGGGCTCGCTACCTAGGGGGCTACTTGTGCCCAACACCCTACAGTTGGTCACCAACATAACATTTACTAACTTCATCGTGTATGAGAGTATCCCGCTCCTTCCAAATTTGATGGTCCTGAAGCTGGAAGTCGTCCAGACCACTGCAGAGGTCATCCTAAGATCTATCATGAAAAACCCCCAGCTCCGAGAAATTTGGCTGACATGGTCAACATCGCCCAACTTCAATGACAGCACAATTACTCCTCCAGACCCCCCGTTTGTGACGCAGCTACGCCTCATGGATATCAACACCTCTTGCCTAGCAATAGAGGACTTCCTGGCGTTGTTGTCTCTCCCAGGCGACTGCTATCTCAGCTTGCAGTATTCCGGATTACCCCCAGAGTCGGTTCAATCCTTCGCTCGTAACTTTGTAGCAGACCCCTTTAGGGGTGCTCTTATAGATGATGTAGAAGTCGTATTTGATCCATCTGCCCCTACCAATGTCAGCATCTGGGTGGGTCCACTTCACTTCCAATTTCAGATCAATGAAATATCCGACTTCTTATCTGACATGTTGACACTCCCATTCCAACGCATCACCAAACTGAACCTTAGTAGTGGCGATTTTACGGGCTCTAAAGCATGGGTTGAATTCCTGTACTCCTTCAACTTCGTGACACAGCTTAGACCCAGCTACCCAAGCGACTTGCTGGCAGAACTCTTGATCTTTGAGGGGTGACAGACCCTCTTCCCATCATTGACCATGTTAGCACTTGAGGTGTAAGTACTTTTCACTCCGGCCGTCAAGCGACATGTTATTGACTGATATCTGCAGCACTGCTCTGGTCACGGATACCATATTAAAGGCGGTCTTGGACTGCCAGTGTCACACAGGGCTCCCTGTATTAGACTTTTGTCTAGCCAACACTGGAGGAAGGGTCGATATGGTTGAAGACCCCTGTGGATACGAAAGGACATGGGCAAAACACAGCTTCATAGCATTCACGTATCAATTGTGACAGATTCCACAACATTTATCTATTCATTGTATGCCAAGGATCTGTTAAACTTTAAGCAATTATAGTGTGATCAGAAGCTTGTTTAAGCGTTCTAATGACTTCTAATTGCCTTGGTAACAATCACTAATGATGTGTTGATGCAATCAATCAATAATATGTAATGAATTTCGCTCTATTGACTCTTTGTGTCTAGTACTCTAGACATGTAAGGAAAATGACCTCCTAAGGTTCCCACGGGTACTGTTCTGCACGAGGCGTGAATACAGGTGTCCACTAAATCGCGTCTGAATTTGTTTAGCTCCGGAGCAGCTTGGGAACATGCCAGACATCATTCTAATGATGGCTCCATGTTTAATTTTCGCTCCTTTTGCTTCCCTGCTAAGACTGAAGTGTTCCGGGGTCTGTTCTGGCCGTCACAATAGAGGTCAATAGACCTACTAATGGGGCACTGAACGTGGGAACGTTGCATTGACCGTGGAAGTCGAGCACTTCGAATTTATATACAGATTGCTAAACAGTGCTTTCGCACTTTTAGCAATACTGTCAACACCAGTCATCCCATGATGACCTGGGTTATTCCAATGGGTGTTGGCAGTGTCTATGGGTGGTCCCCAATGCGTGGGAACCTTGTGCTTAATATAGCACAACTTTGTTATACATTTGTACAACAAGTGTGTGCATCACTTCAACAGGATCTATGAATGACAGGCGTACACGTATAATCGATTAATCCCTCACACTAGCACTATGCTATAGCTATTATATAGTTCTATATATTCTATAGGTCACGGCTGCTCAAACACGTGACACTTGAGTTCAACTGCGCCCATCAGCCTGGTAAACCAAACACATTATAATATTATGTAGGAATTGAACTGTGTTCATCCCCAGATACATGGTTTATTGTATGTATTCCATTGTTTCATTTACTTCCTGTTTCGGTCCATCATTACCTATGGCCGTGTTGTTTGTTAGGTACTATCTTACTTACTCATACATGCACATTCCACATGTTTAGTTACATGTAGTACAAGTATATATAGTACCTACCTATCTACATATAACAAGAAGCTAGATTTTCCCCCTCAGTTGCATTGCGAAGTCAAGTCCAGCAGTCACACGCAGCACTGTCTGGTTTGCGTTCTGTCTCTGTTCCGTTCATCACGTGGTGTTCAGATTGCGCTTATTTGTTCCTTCTTACTTCGTCTTTTGGTGGGAACACACCCTTCCCAGTCCTCGCATTCACATGGCGAATACGACTTCGCGCCTACAATAACTCATCTGCGTTAGTTGCCTTCCAGTTTTCTTCATACAAGCAATATGAGACCATACTGAGATATGAGTCAAGTTTATCCGATATCTTCATGGCTGACACTCCGCTCAGATACTGGCATTCCTTGATATCGAGGCCAGGGTGGAAAATGTTGAAGTGATGCACACACTTGTTGTACAAATGTATAACAAAGTTGTGCTGTATGTTCGCATATTAAGCACAAGGTTCCCACGCATTGGGGACCACCCATAGACACTGCCAACACCCATTGGGATAACCCAGGTCATCATGGGATGACTGGTGTTGACAGTATTGCTAAAAGTGCGAAAGCACTCTTTAGCAATCTGTATATAAATTCGAAGCGCACGACTCCCACGGTCAATGCAACGTTCCCACGTTCAGTGCCCCATTAGTAGGTCTATTGACCTCTATTGTGACAGCCGGAACAGACCCCGGAACGCTTCGGTCTCAGCAGGGAAGCAAAAGGAGCGAAAATTAAACATGGAGCCATCATTGGAATGATGTCTGGCATGTTCCCAAGTTGCTCCGGAGCTAAACCATTTTGGACGCGATTTAGTGGACACCAATATTCACGCCTCGCGCAGAACAGTAACCGTGGGAACCTTAGGAGGTCATTTTCCTTACATGTCTAGAGTACTAGACACAAAGAGTCAATAGAGCGCAAATCATTACATATTATTGATTGATTGCATCAACACATCATTAGTGATTGTTACCAAGGCAATTAGAAGTCATTAGAACGCTTAAACAAGCTTCTGATCACATTATAATAGCCTAAAGTTTAACAGAAAACTCAGACGACGACGGAGACGAAGAGGATTTCGATGCCCCTGGTATTTAGGCAACTCTGAACGCCTCACTTCCCACTAACTTTCGAATGTAACAGGTTTTATCTCAAATGATTCCGAAATAGATGAAGGCGAAATAGACGGAGGCGTTTTGATTACCAGCCCAGATCGCGGGGATTCGTCGAGATTATGGAACAATGATGCCGAATCCATAGTGAAGGACATTATGGATCGCTACAGAGGTTGCGAGGGCTCCGCTTGGAAGCACCAGCATGCCACAGGCCAAAGAACATACATCAACAGATGGAAGAGCACTGTGGTGTATCTGCCTTCCGTTGCAGATGGTGACATTTGGAAAGTTGCTGTTATGGTAGTATTTTTCCTACATCATGTTTCGAAAGAAAAGCTCATTATGCCCTCTTCAGCCTGGCAGGGAGCTTGTGGTTGTCGTGACTATATTCAACAAAGCTTTGGCTCTGCGGATCAATGGTGTCAACAGTGCCTTCTATAGAGAAGGGATCCCTGGTGTTGTCTACATCGAGGCCCGCAACTACAGTGCTGTGCTCACCATTCTAAAGGGCATCAACAATGTCTGGCTCCAATAATATTACAAGGCTGAAGGCAGGCCGATAGACCTGGTACCCATCAGCGAAAGGCTTGCACTGCTGACACTTGACATCAGCCCAGTCAATAAAGTTGAAAAGGCTGCGGACGAGTGGCAACGATTCGTTCACATTCGTGACCGCACTCGATACAGAAACCAGCTTGCCATTATTGGGGGCTACATTATAGACGCAAGAGAAGCCCTCGTCCTTGTCATACCCCACGCAGGTACATCTAGGCATTTTGCTGCGCCACCTGCCCTCAAGAGGGCCACCCCTGTCACAGGGGATCTGGAGGCTGATTCACCGCCCTTCCTCACTTCCGACAGTGTAGACAATCTACAATTGGTAGCAGAAGGGCATATCTCTCGGAAGTGGAAGTCCGGAGAATAGACATTTCCAAACTGGTCTATCGCGATATACACCCAGCGGCCCACGAACTGGATCTTTTCGAGGCCACTCAACACAACAAAATATGCAGACTTGTTTGCAATGCTCAAAATCTCCAAATTCATCAAGGCAAGAAATTTGAGGTGACCCAGGGGCCTTGGAAAGAATTCAAAGGCATTGTTGAAGGTACAATGGTCACTAACCTAGACACATCTATATGAATGAAGGGTCAATACTCCTGGGAGGATATCAAGGTGCCAAGATCGGACTTGGTTTCTATGGGCTCGAAAGGTTGCGCAACAACGGTGAAAGCAGGTCCTTACTCTGGGTTAAATGGGAGGATATATGAGTATGTCAGTGAAGATATGGTGATCGTCTCTCCAGATGCTGGGGGGGAGCAGATAGTAGATGTTAGGGTATCAGATATCCAGTGCACTGTCGATCTGGGCAACAAAGTCGAAATTATGATGGGCAGGCTTAAGGGCCACTCAGGCTTTTATGTGAGTACAGACGATGAGGCAAAGGCTCAGATCTACCTCCCGTCGACTTCGCATGGAAGGATGGTGAGTTATTCATTCATAGCTTCATGAACACCTGATGCTCAAATGAGCCCCAAAGGTCAGCATACCCTTTTCATGTATACAAACCCCCCCAGATGCTCAGAATGTGCGCCTTACAGCACAATGGAGTCAATCCAGCGTCGCTCCTTCCGAATTTCCGCCTAACCCACAGAGTGTTTGGGACTCAGAATTTATACACACTGGCAACCCCTTTTGAGGGCTCCAAGTATTCATCGTCGATCACCCTCTCCAGGGTTATGAGGGCTACATCGTTGAATCTCGTTTGGTCAAGCCAATAGCTGATGGGGACGATGAAATATTTGAATTTGAAGTCAACAAATTGAACCACATAACCTCTTATATGACTTGCATCTCTGCTAAATATCTGCAGGAGAAACAGTAAGTCTCTTATTTCATGATAATTCCAATGTTGATCACACAACAGCTTCGGAATACCCATTATGGAAGCCATCCATCTACTCCCACAAATCCTTCATCAGCAAGCGCAGGCTCAGGTGAGCACCATAGTTCAAGGAACACCTCCGCCTATAGGCATGACCCCACACAGCATTGATTCTGAATCTACATGGCAAGCAGTGGCATACAAATATACATGCGGTGAAATGTTCGCAACTCATGATCGTTCTGTTGAAGTGATGCATACACTTGTTGTACAAATGTATAACAAAGTTGTGCTATATTAAGCACACGGTTCCCACGCATTGGGGACCATCCATAGACACTGCCAACACCCATTGGGATAACCCAGGTCATCATGGGATGACTGGTGTTGACAGTATTGCTAAAAGTGCAAAAGCACTGTTTAGCAATCTGTATATAAATTCGAAGTGCTCGACTCCCACGGTCAATGCAACGTTCCCACGTTCAGTGCCCCATTAGTAGGTCTATTGACCTCTATTGTGACGGCTGGAATAGACCCCGGAACGCTTCGGTCTCAGCAGGGAAGCAAAAGGAGCGAAAATGAAACATGGAGCCATCATTAGAATGATGTCTGGCATGTTCCCAAGCTGCTCCGGAGCTAAACAAATTCGGACGCGATTTAGTGGACACCTATATTCACGCCTCGCGCAGAACAGTACCCGTGGGAACCTTAGGAGGTCATTTTCCTTACATGTCTAGAGTACTAGACACAAAGAGTCAATAGAGCGCAAATCATTACATATTATTGATTGATTGCATCAACACATCATTAGTGATTGTTACCAAGGCAATTAGAAGTCATTAGAACACTTAAACAAGCTTCTGATCACACTATAATTGCTTAAAGTTTAACAGAAAATGTGCCTGGTTAGATTCCCGGTCCACCTTCATTACAATGTGTACGTAGTGGCCCCTTCAATTTAGATGGCGTACCCCTGTCCAACAACCCCTGGATGACTGCAGCAGTTCAACCACGATTTGCATCTCATTTTTTGAAACGACAACCTGTGATACCTCCTTAATATTATTAAATAGATATGATAAAGTGGAACGATGAAACATTGATGTCACAGAGGAACTGACATTCTCGAAGAGAGAATTCGTGCGGCGAAGTTTGGTTCCTTGCCTCGCTCGTTGCCTTTTGGTACCTTGTATGATCGACATCTATGATATTATCCACATCTGAGCTAGCCGTGCTTCGGTCACCGGGCCCTAGCTGGTCTATAGGTTGGTGTCTTTCTGGAATAGGTGTATGTACTTGAAACCGTTATCGAGGAAGATCACTGGGGCCATTGTGAGCGCTTTGAACCTAGGAAGGAAGCTTATCTGATCGGTTCAAAACATGATACACCCACAAGGGTTTGCGGGTGCTCTTTGCAATTGTTCAGTAGTAACATCTCCACTTGAGTTTGAGGGTGCGCTATATAGCTAGAGCAACAACTAATACGAGTGTCATGCCTGGATAGTCTCAAGCTAATGTTCTCATGACCAAGAATTGTCCTTATTCGGGCTGTACATATATGTAAATGCAGACATAGACGGACAATAAAAGATCAATCCATATTCTTCTTTCAAATTCCGCTTTCCATTAATTAGCATGATCGGAATGTCCTACAAATTTTGGACAGGCAACGCACTAGCAAGCAAACTCTGATTGAAGGACCGTCACCGATCTCTTATACTCGGCTGCGAGGGTGTGTTCATGTTCGATGTCGAACACGAGGCTGCAGCGCTACTCAGTGTCAAAGTGTTTCAATCCATTAGTGGACAATTGATTGATCCATGTGACTTGAAGCATGTACATCGCCTGACCATTATTTGTCCCCAAACCCCTGCGAGAAATACATCATGTACATGCATTGTGCTCTGATTGGGTTTGGCTCGTAGCTATAGAATCGACCAACATATATGTTGGAATGATGTAATCCGGCACATGATCACCATTTGAATGGACTGGAAAGGGGCATGAGCCCGGCCAGTATTGATTGAATGGTTGGGTGGTCATGTGAAAGGGAGAACATATTCAATGTTGTGCAACCAGTAACCAAGGCCAGATAGCTCAGTGGTAGAGCGTCTGGAAAGCAACCAGAAGGTCCTTGGTTCAAACCCTTGTCTGGCCATCTTTTTCTTGCCCCTGATTTTAACAATATATGCCAGCTCTATCGGATGATCTACATCATTTATTGGTCATACAATACTCCAATCTCGGGAGCCAATGTATCCGTAGAATTCTCAAAGGTACATCATGCAATCTAAAACATAACAGTTGTTGGTTCTGCGCAATATGCCGATGTCGACGCTTCTCACCGACAACAGAGGGTAAGTATAACCCTGGCTACTATATACAGGCCTATTAGTGATCAAAACACCTTGCAATTGGTTGCATCTCTTCTGATTGCAGATGCTGCCAACATATATTTGCCTTTTGGGGGTACAATAAGAAACCTACCTTTCAGATAAGGTAATTTATTACTACTGAGCCCCATTATATCATTTTCGCTCAGTGGTGTTGCATGGATATTTTCTTGTACGTACATGATGAAGTCATGTATTCGAACCCCACAGTGTACCTGTCCAACAGTTTGTCCGAAGTTGTAGTGCTCCAATTTCTGTTTTGCTCTCTACCTGTATAGCAAAAACCTTGCAAGGCTACACAAAATCCAAGAGTGGATTGTTGTCAGCGCTATACTAGGAGATCCCCAAACAGCATCACTTCATGAGATCTAGAAGTTTTGTACAAGTAAACATGTAATAGAGGATGCCAGAGTTGGCGTTACGGTTGAAACGAAACACCAAAACACTATTCAACAAAACAAAAAGATTGGAGCCAGTCTGCAAACCGGTTAGGATATCAATTGGTAAATTCTGGACATGAACCACAAATATTCAAGTTTTGTACAACAACATTGAAATCTGTATTTACTCAGTGATACGCACTGGAGATAGAGGAAAATGGAAATGGACCTTCTCCAATGATAAGACATGGAAAAGCTCGTCTTCATCATCACATGCCATCTTCGTGATTGCAGTGAGAGACCAGCTCGGATACAGCAACAACACGAAGTTCACGAGATGAACCACAGAGATAACCTGCTGCAGGTCCATAACGTCTATAGGGATCTGAGGTAGCCTCCACAGGCGTGAAAGAGCGTATTGCTAAGAAAACGCCAGGTTCGGAGTAGAACTCCACAATATGGTTGATCTGACCTGCTTGAGGCTTGGCTGATGGTGTAGGACGAAACATGACGATACTATTTCTCGATCCCGCCCGACTGTAGGGGACTCCTCCAACATAGATATTGTCATAGAAAGAGGGCATGGTTGAAGTCCACTCCCCCAGCGAGCAACTCACCTAGAGGTGCTTCATAACCCTGGTCAACAGATACATCACCCGCAAGCCTCAAACCCAAAGTGTATTGCATCATGCCAATTGCAATGCCTGACCCATGGGTATTGAAGTCGTCGACAAGATGAAAACCTCTGGCTGGTTCCTTGGCGAGCGTTGTGAGTCTGTGCATCATTTCAGAGGCATTCCCACCCTCCTCATCAGCAAGGAGGGCACGCATGTTGGTGCTGCAGGAAGAAGCTAACATAAAGGAGACTTCCATATCGCCTATGTCCACACCATGAGCGTCACGGAAAGCCTTATTCTAGATCTAGATGTCTTACTGGGCTTCTGGTTTATCTGCACGCAGTGCATAAAGTTGATATATCATTCGTAGTAGCGGGCGCTATGGGCGTGGACAGGCCCAAACCATTCGAGCATTGTGCTGACATGCAACACAGCATGCTGATGTGGCTTTATTCCTTTGTCTTCGTAAAGATTCTTGACTCCAACCATATATCAATGCATGTATGTGTTATATGTTTTGACGTCTTCAGGAGATGTTGTTCGCATGTTGGCAACGCAAACAGCGTTCACGAGATCCATGAAATTCTCCAGCAGACTTTGCATCCTCTCGCCAGTGCTGTGCCATAATCGTATGAGCGTGACTGGCAAATGGATGGTGCATAAGACACGTGTCTGGTTAGCAGACAATTCGGAGGTAGTTGACCATTCGCAAGAAATACTGGAGACCCAGCTCGGGAGTTGAGTATTGTGCATATCAGACCAGATTTCCTGCATTATGTTAAAATCAGGGGCAAGAAAAGATGGCCAGACAAGGGTTTGAACCAAGGACCTTCTGGTTGCTTTCCAGACGCTCTACCACTGAGCTATCCGGCCTTGGTTACTGGTTGCACAACATTGAATATGTTCTTCCTTTCACATGACCACCCAACCATTCAATCAATACTGGCCGGGCTCATGCCCCTTTCCAGTCCATTCAAATGGTGATCATGTGCCGGATTACATCATTCCAACACATTACGTCTGCTCCTAGTACGATACGACAATGGTGACACTGACACTGACTTTTGCCTGCATTCATGCGGTCTTCTACCATAGTGAATGCCATGTCATCTGTGCTAATCTGAACCGATGAAGCCTAAGCACAATGAGAGTTTGATTTGACTGCTTGAACCAAACCTTGCGCGCCACGGCCACTGCTAGCATCACCTTTCTCGTTTTTGGTGAAAGTTCAGATACATCGATGTCTAATGACTGGCAGCTCACTTCTAGTCCAGATACTGTTACCCCGCGAGCTCGGCGTAGATTGTCCCATTTATCGTCTTCAGCACCGCAGGCTAAGATGGCTTTCATCGCTTGACGAATTTGTTTGGCATCGGCAGTTTCCCCCTCGCGCTCGCGATCGGCAATTAATGACTCTCGAGATCCCTCACGGCCATGGATAGCTATTGATAATCCTTCTTGCCCGAGACACTGGGACTACTGACGTGAGCTACGTATACTCTCCTTTAATAATAGAAAATGAACGCACCTCGTCATGTAATGCTCGTGCCAACAATGCCTTCTTAGATACCTCTGATATTCCAATGTGATCTATATCGATCAGTTGGCATATGGCCTCCAGTATAGGTACAGTAATTCCTGCTCTGTGAGATATCTCGTCGATCTTACTGTCCTTGATGGAAGTCGTGACGATTTTGAGAGCTCTGATTGTTAAACTTTAGGCTATTATAGTGTGATCAGAAGCTTGTTTAAGCGTTCTAATGACTTCTAATTGCCTTGGTAACAGTCACTAATGATGTGTTGATGCAATCAATCAATAATATGTAATGATTTGCGCTCTATTGACTCTTTGTGTCTAGTACTCTAGACATGTAAGGAAAATGACCTCCTAAGGTTCCCACGGGTACTGTTCTGCGCGAGGCGTGAATATAGGTGTCCACTAAATCGCGTCCGAAATGGTTTAGCTCCGGAGCAGCTTGGGAACATGCCAGACATCATTCCAATGATGGCTCCATGTTTTATTTTCGCTCCTTTTGCTTCCCTGCTGAGACCGAAGCGTTCCGGGGTCTGTTCCGGCCGTCACAATAGAGGTCAATAGACCTACTAATGGGGCACTGAATGTGGGAACGTTGCATTGACCGTGGGAGTCGAGCACTTCGAATTTATATACAGATTGCTAAAAGAGTGCTTTTGCACTTTTAGCAATACTGTCAACACCAGTCATCCCATGATGACCTGGATTATCCCAATGGGTGTTGGCAGTGTCTATGGGTGGTCCCCAATGCGTGGGAACCATGTGCTTAATATGCGAACATACAGCACATCTTTGTTATACATTTGTACAACAAGTGTGTGCATCACTTCAACACTGGCGAGCACCCAGCATGTCGCAGATGAGGGGGACAAGTAGTCCTTTCACGGTCCTTCCAGAATGACATCTGCATGTGCATGTGAACAAGACACCTGGCAACCAGAACGGCTTGAATTCATTGACAAGTAGCTGTATATATGGGTTGATATGATGAGTGTCTGGTTTGTGCAGCCCAGCGATAACACCCACGAGATATATATTCTCAGGGAGGTAGCAGAGATGGGGTGGGAAGTTGTAACAAATGACCCATATTCCAGTAGAGGAGTAGCTTTTTTTGCCTGGTTTCATCCCAATGGGTTCAAATGAGTCAACTGAGAACCTGAACACAAGACGGCCCTCTTCCCCTTTGCCCTCTAGGAAAGGATTTCCATCGCAATCTTTTAACTCCTTGAATACGGCCGCCAGCCAGATGTCGGTGACTGGATGTGTCGCGACATTGCCCTAAACTAGATGGATAAGCGTCAAGGATATCTTCTACGCCTTTTCTCGACAGCAAACACCCGAGCCAGTGCTTGAAGTCTTGATGCAAATATTTTATTCGCGGCACGAATCTGGATTGTAGACCAATGGTGATTTCTTTGAATAACTGCGCGCCACAAATCGAGCTCGTTTTGGCCTCATGATGTGTGCAAAATTGGGCTTCATCATCACTTTGCAATAGGTTGTCATATGGATAGAGTGTGTAACATGTCGGGCAGCTTATATACACATGAACCACAGGATCCAGGTGTAGAGCAGAAATGACTGTCCTGGGATATTTTGGAAGGCTGTAGGCTGCTGATGATGCTGGAGTACTAGCAGATTCATGAATATCTTTCAGACCGGCGAGGTGGACCTGGAGTGCTTGCCACAGTCCAAAATACAGTGTTTTGTAGGGTAGCTGACAGAAGATACACTGCCCTGGCCATAGTTTCCTGAGGACCCAGTTGTTGAAAGTATACATCTGCATGCTGTTAACTTTGGCTAGCGCCTTTATACCTAAATTGACACTTACCTGTGTGTGCAATATTCCCTGATGTCACACCACTTTGAGTGTGCTGTACTAACCAATGAAGTGTCTTTTCATTATTCAGCTGATAGTGTGTGGCTTCGAGAAGGGCAATGACAGACATGTGTTCTTTCGAAAGCCTCATTTGCATGGCAGTAGACATCAGATAGGATAGTCGATGTTCTAAGTGTAAGAAGGGGACATTGGAATGCGAGTTCTTATTCAAAGCATGCTCGCCTTCATTGGGAGTCCACCAATCCATGTCAGGCCTCTCAAGGTTGTCCCTTGGGTCCTTGCAAAAGACCAGAGGTCGGATTAGGGGGGCAATGGGATCCTGATAAAGTACAGCCAACTCTATCTCGACCAATCTAACCCAATGCCTTCTCTCCTGAAGCCTTGATAGAGATATCAAGGATATGGACAAGTGATTGATCATGACGGGCGCGATTGATCTCTTGTGCAGTGCGGACATTCAACAATTGTCCCGAGTATGATTATGCTTGGTCCCTCTTGAAATGTGCTTCCCTTTACTGACATAATGTTGAGTGTTTGGATCTCATACTGTGCAGTGAGTGCGACACTTGCAGACTACAGTCCGCTGTGAGCGCATTGGTTGTGGGCAGGCGACCAGCTACAGTGGTCAGACCTCAACGTTATTTACGATGATCATCCTGATCACGATACCAAGGGCCGATATTGCACACCCATTGCTGTAGAGTTAATGCATTATTCCAGGGCAACAGCCCAAAGTGTATTGCATTGTTCTGGGGCTAAGCCATAATGCATTGTTCGATCTTGTAATCATGTGATCAGATCTTTGCTAGCAGATTATGATTAGATCGGACTTTGAATGATGAGTATACATGATTAGATTTGGTTGGACTGACAGATCAGATCACTTGATCAATAATGGATCTGGTTGATAATCAAATGCCTTATGGGTTTAGCCCCATGTTTCAGGATCTAGCCTTTGATTTCCAGTGACTGTGAGAATACTGGCAGCATTAATACCATTTGAACCGCATTTTTTACTATTGACTGTGGGAAAAGTACTAAAAAGCCATGTTATGGCTTCACAAACTGTGGGAATTCTTTTCTAAAGCTATTAGAACTGCTTCTTGGGTGCTTTTTGTTGCGCATGCACCTCCACATGACCATGCTTCCATCAGGACATGAGTCAGAGCGCAGTCTGCAGTAGAACTTCATAGAAGGTTCTTACTAATGACGTGAGTCATATACGCTTAGTATTGACTGCGCACCTATTATTAGAATAGGTAGAGTACAGTATATAAGGAGCCTGTATCCGACTGTACTCAATAACAACTACTCTACCCAGAGAAGTCAGTAAGAGGTCGCATAAGACAACTACGTAGCTACATAGTAGTATTAGCTTCACAACCAGTGAGTAGGCTTTCTAGTCTTTCACTCAGTGCACACTTGTCCTCCCCGTTTAGGGTTGATGGACAGATGCTTGCTTAACAGGTTATGGGCCCTGGAGACGCCCACTTATGTGTATACGCACACCTAGTCTAAAAAACTAGCGGTGTTACACACTGTGGTGACTATGTCAGCCATAACCTAATCCCTGGCTATAAGCTAGCCTGGATGATAAGGTTCAAGCAAGTCTTGAACTCCATCCAGTATGCACACCCCTGAAAGCTGGATTGATACCGGACTCAGAGAGGGTTAAAGCCAATTTGGTGTAAAGTGATTCACCTTGAAGGATCTCACACACCCCCAATATGCTAGCCAAAAGGGGCAAACTTTGGGAAAGGGATTTTATTAACTGAGCATCGTTTGATTGCTTGTTATGGATCAAAGTTCGGTTCACTGACGGAGATTTAATTTCAGGTCTAGCCAACCCAAAACAAACTCAAAGTCACAAAAATGTTGAACCAAACTGAGAACCACACCCACTCCCTCAAAGTCTTGACTGGTTCCAACTGGAACGCCTGGGAAGGGCCGATGACAGCATTCCTCAAGTTGAAAGGACTCTGGATGTACGTCGACGGAAGTTACCTACTTCCGGTCCCTGCCAATCCAGCTGGAGTAACAGCCAACGAGATAAAAATTATCCGGAATTGGAAGAAGGAGGATGGCATGGCCCTAGGTTATATTACATTGTATATAGCCTCGAACCTAAATACTCACATGAGAGATAACTCCAAAAATACATGGGAGTCTCTCAAGGCAGCATACGCCGGCACTAACACTGCTGCAGTGTTTGAATGGTTGAAGCAGATCATGGGTTTCTGGATCAGCTCCCATTCCACACCTCACGTGGACATCGCCAAGTTTCAGACTGCACAGTCAAAACTTAGAAAGTTGAGCTAGCCCATTTCGGACCAGCTTCTCACCCTTATCATGCTCACTGGATTACCCAAAGAGTACGAAGATGTCGCTCAGGCTCAGATTAATAAGAAGTTAGAAAATCTGGACCTGAACAAGCTCATTGGCTACATTGAAGCTGAGTGGCAACGAAAGCAGCTCCAGAAGCAGCATTCGTCGCACCAGAGCAACACTGTGAACAAGTTGTCCACTGTGAAAGGAAAGGGCAAACCACCCCAATTCCAGCAACAGAAGCAGCAGAAGCATGAAAATGCTGAAGCAGGACCTTCTAAGCAGCCGCAGTCGAAAGACAAGCAGCAGCAACAGAAGCGAAAACATGTTCGCAAGGGTTCTAAGGGTCAAGGGCAAGGACATGCCCATATGGCATTACCTAACCAACCCGGCAGTGGATTCGCCCACATGCTCAACATGAGCAGGCTTCCTATCGTGGAGGATCAGAGGCAATTTCTGCCTCTCCCCATGGACCCCACTAAACACCTGATCGATCGGATTGTGGCACAGCCTGAATATTGGAGTGAAAGAACTGCAGCAGTTGCGAGTTCATCAAACCAAAAAGGTCCCCAATTTGAATTCAAAGTTGGGACTCCACCACGTCAGCTGGTCAGACTAAACGGACCTGAATTCACAGCTGATCAACACCCATCTGTGATAATCTCCAGGAGTACAGCGAAAGCTGTTAAACTTGCCAGACTTCACCAAATTCCTAAGCCGAAGTTTTTCAACCAAAGGCATAAGGAAGACACTCCACAAAAATACCAAGGCACTCACAAGCCCGTATACCGTGGAGGTGATTACAAAAACACACCAAAGGACGAGACAATTACTTGACCTAATGCCTGGGATTCCCCAGAGTGCGGAACGTATCAGAAGATTGGAAAAGATCACCGGCAAACTGCCTGATCTGTCGGAAAACTCCAATATGGTTGAGAAGTCCACTCCCACTATCGTCGAGATTCCTGACACCTCTTCTGACGGTGAAGACGATGAGATGGAACCAACGCCGAAACGGCAGCGGTCCTTGACTCCTTACCTGGAAAAACTGGATGTGGACATGGACCTCGACTCCATCTTTGGCAATTCAGACGAACCTGGTCACAAACCTAATTTCTTGGACAAAGTGTTCCTAGAAGAGGAAGACAGGTACGATCTCCTTCATAAGCTCTTTCCTTATTCAGAAGAAGTTCTAATGAAGTGTCTTCTACAGCACGCTTTTCTACAAAGACAACGCCGAAGGGCCTTTGCCCATGTAAACATTTCAGTAGATACATTAGATTTGTCTTGCGCCATTGATTGCTGTGGACAATTTAATGATTTGTACGCTAAAAATGTGTACAACTTCTCCAATAAAGAAATTGAAGCTACACCAAATATGGAATGGTGGTTACACGATACAGGTTGTTCACAACACGTATCTGGTGACAAGTCTGACTTTGTCAACTTTGTATCTTTCAAACTGAAAGATTACATTCATGTCAAAACAGCCAGTACACCTGCCTTCATTAGTGGAGTTGGAATGATCATACTCAAGTACGAACAACTCCGCAATGACACTAAAGGCAATATTGTGCGACTATTTAAAACCATAAGGCTTTATCCGGCATATTACATGCCAGCACTTGGAACCACTCGATTGCTGTCCACTGGTACCCTTTTAATGGATCCAGATGTGACACTCAAAGGTAACCGTGATGTTATGCAATACATCAATAAAAAATTGCACGATCAGATATTCCTAACGGGATACCACCGTGGTCTTGATGACCAATGCTATTGGACTAGAGCATCTTCCACCCTCCAGTCCCAAAATGGGTCAAAACTAAATTCATTTGACTGTGCACCAGTAGCATTGAATGGTGTTGACTTTGACACTTGGCATCGTCGATTAGGACATCCGTCCAAAGACGTAATATGCCAGTTCAGGAAGCACACAGAGAATTTCCCAGAGTTGAAATTTCCTGATTGTGAGAAACCTTGCGAAGGCTGCGCTAAAGGCAAAATGCCTGCAGACTCGTTTCCACAATCAGAATCTAGAGCCCAGGAATCTTTTGAGAAAATCCATTCAGATCTCAAAGAATTTCCTGTGATATCGTATCATAAATATCGATACTATATCTCATTCTTAGATGATTTCTCCTCACATGGCTGGATTCGCTTATTAAAGCACAAATCTGATGCTGTAAAGGCAACTTGTGATTTTATCGCCATGGTGAAAACCCAATTCGGTACTACCATTAAAATATGGATGTCCGATGCAGGGGGAGAATATAAATCTCAAGAATTCAATGAGCTGCTCAAGAGTAACAGAATTCTCACTTGTCAATCAGTTGCGCATCAACCACAACAAAATGGGCGTGCTGAGCGATTTAATCACACCATCATGGATAAGGCTGAAGCAATGTGACATCACACTTGCTTACCCAATTCCTGGTGGGAATTCTCAGTCGAGTATGCAGTACATATTTACAACCACACACCCATACAGAGATTAAAGTGGAAAACTCCATTTGAAACTCTGTATGAGAAAGTGTTAAACTTTAAGCAATTATAGTGTGATCAGAAGCTTGTTTAAGCGTTCTAATGACTTCTAATTGCCTTGGTAACAATCACTAATGATGTGTTGATGCAATCAATCAATAATATGTAATGATTTGCGCTCTATTGACTCTTTGTGTCTAGTACTCTAGACATGTAAGGAAAATGACCTCCTAAGGTTCCCACGGGTACTGTTCTGCGCGAGGCGTGAATATTGGTGTCCACTAAATCGCGTCCGAAATGGTTTAGCTCCGGAGCAACTTGGGAACATGCCAGACATCATTCTAATGATGGCTCCATGTTTCATTTTCGCTCCTTTTGCTTCCCTGCTGAGACCGAAGCGTTCCGGAGTCTGTTCCGGCCGTCACAATAGAGGTCAATAGACCTACTAATGGGGCACTGAACGTGGGAACGTTGCATTGACTGTGGGAGTCGAGCACTTCGAATTTATATACAGATTGCTAAAGAGTGCTTTCGCACTTTTAGCAATACTGTCAACACCAGTGATCCCATGATGACCTGGGTTATCCCAATGGGTGTTGGCAGTGTCTATGGGTGGTCCCCAATGCGTGGGAACCTTGTGCTTAATATGCGAACATATAGCACAACTTTGTTATACATTTGTACAACAAGTGTGTGCATCACTTCAACAGATTCAATCTCTCAAACGGCAAAACCACCCAGACTCCACTTCCCATGGGATACAAACCGCAACCCTACAAGGGAACTGTGGACCCCCACACTTCAATCAAAGTTCCAACAGGTCATAGGATCCTTGTTGTACATCATGCTAAGAACTCGTCCTGACATTTTCTATGCAGTGATCAAGTTATCACAACAGAGCGCAAACCCTTCCAAGGATCACCTTGAGAAAGCATTCTACATCTTGCGTTATCTCGCAGGGACCCCCAATTACTCCCTTTGCTTTGAGAACAACCAAGAAGGATTACTTGCGTACACAGATTCGGACTGGTCTAGTCCTAGATCCACGACTGGATACTTTGTTCAACTAGCTGGTGGGATAATTTCTTGGCAATCACATGCTCAGAAAACCACTGCACTGTCATCCACTGAAGCCGAATATATGGCTCTCTCCAACACCTGTTGTCAGATCATGTGGATAAAGAATCTCTTTCAAGAGATTGGCATAGACATCAGCTGTATACCCATATACACTGATAACCAGGGTGCAATCTTCATTGCCTCAAACCCTGTGTCTGACAGACGAACTAAACATATTGATATCTGCTATCACTACATCCGTGATCGCGTCAAGCTCAAAGACATTGAACTCTTCTTCATCAATGGTGCAGAAAATCCTGCAGATATGTTCACCAAAAACCTGGGTTACCAGAAGTTCGAACTGTTCAGGTCCATGCTGGGAATCAAATTCTTTGATTCCTCACAATCCGCTTCGAAGTTCAGAGGAACGTCTTAGCAAGGGGAAGTGTTGTGCATGCACCTCCACATGACCATGCTTCCATCAGTGTTAAAATCAGGGGCAAGAAAAGATGGCCAGACAAGGGTTTTGAACCAAGGACCTTCTGGTTGCTTTCCAGACACTCTACCACTGAGCTATCCGGCCTTGGTTACTGGTTGCACAACATTGAATATTTCTCCCTTTCACATGACCACCCAACCATTCAATCAATACTGGCCGGGCTCATGCCCCTTTCCAGTCCATTCAAATGGTGATCATGTGCTGGATTACATCATTCCAACAATCAGGACATGAGTCAGAGCGCAGTCTGCAGTAGAACTTCATAGAAGGTTCTTACTAACGACGTGAGTCATATACGCTTAGTATTGACTGCGCACCTATTATTAGAATAGGTAGAGTACAGTATATAAGGAGCCTGTATCCGACTGTACTCAATAACAACTACTCTACCCAGAGAAGTCAGTAAGAGGTCGCATAAGACAACTACATAGCTACATAGTAGTATTAGCTTCACAACCAGTGAGTAGGCTTTCTAGTCTTTCACTCAGTGCACGCTTGTCCTCCCCGTTTAGAGTTGATGGACAGATGCTCGCTTAACACTTTTTTGTCCTGTAAGCGTGGGAAAGAGATGTAAATACATTAGTAGAGCTTTTTACTATGGGAATTCATTTTTATAGACTATTATAATTACTTTTTGGGCGCTTTTTTTGCTTTGTAAGCGTGGGAAAAGGCTGCAAAAGAGTCAATAGCATTGTTTACCTTGTGCATCTCAGTATAGTAATCATTAAAACCACTTTTAAAGCACTTAGCATAAAAATGATATAGAAATAGATTGTAATAATAGTGGTTTGTAACTGTGGGAAAATATTACCCAAAATAGTAACTATAAAGCCTTAATTTCTGATTATACCCCTATAGTTGGAATTGCAAGAGCTTATTTTGTTAGTGAGAAAAACACAAAATACTCAAAAAAAACACAGAAAGTTTCCATTTCATTTGGTATACAAATGGTTTAGATGGGGTTTCTTAATGTTGTCTCTCTTTTAGTATAGCTAACTAATCATTCTATCTTTAAATAGTGATTTTCTTAGCTTGGTACTATTGACAAACAGTGATTTATTAGCATCATTACTGATTGCAAGAATGTGTTTGTAAGTGTGGGAAATGTCAAAAATAGTGTTTCATAGAGTATTCTTCTCTGATCATGTGTCTGTTCACAGAATTCTCATATCTATCTTTGTTATTCTGCAGTTGTCAAAACAAAGCACACAAAATGTCAAAATCACTTCACAACCAGCATACATATATCAACCATATTCTGGTCCTATATTTGTATAGTGTGATTAAGGCTTTGATACATCAGATAGGGATGTTTGAGCCACTTTCATTTAGGCTTAGTACTATATTGACACCCTCATCATGGAGAGATTCCCACTAATCTTGTAATTTAAGATTGGTTGTTTCCATATTTCTATTGCTACAAGGAATTGCTAAAGGACAAGATTCAACCATGAATGAATTGGTATAACTTCTTCTATCATTCTAGATGAGCATGCACATCTGAATTCCATGCAAGAAACTTGTGCACTATAAATACTTGCATCAGACACTGGGATTCCACCAAAGCCATACTTATACTCAAACAGTCATCAATATACGTCATACATACTCAAAATTGTGAAGAGTAATATAATTCAAAATGGTACAGATGGATACAGTGTACTATAGTCAGTGAATAGCTATGAAAAAGCTCATTATCTACATATGATAACTAGGTGAGACATATAGACTACATCACTCAAAGGAAATGATGATATGCATGTTCATTTTAAAGTGATTTTGTAAGGGAACACTCCTATTTTCTCCTTTCCCCCTATCTCTCTCCCTTTCTATTTGTTCCTTTCTCCTTTTGTGCATGCCCAGACATGCTTCAGACACATGTATATGCTTTAGAGCACATCTGGGCAACTTATACCTTCTTCCCCCACCTCCTCACTTCCTGTTCCCACTTCCCTGGGTCGCCAGCATGACTCTTGCATATTCCCTCCACCTTGCTATCACATGTGCCTGCTCATACCTAGTGATATTCTATGGACTTGTGGCTGGTGTACTATACAATTATCCCACTTTCCTCCCACACTTCTACAGTATATACTTCACCTCCTAGTATGGAGAATCCTTATCTTGTTCTCTTCAGATTCTCCCTTTGCTAGGCTCGCACTGTCAGCCATCTTGAGATTGCCCTTACAGATTTTGACATTTCCCACACTTACAAACACATTCTTGCAATCAGTAATGATGCTAATAAATCACTGTTTGTCAATAGTACCAAGCTAAGAAAATCACTATTTAAAGATAGAATGATTAGTTAGCTATACTAAAAGAGAGACAACATTAAGAAACCCCATCTAAACCATTTGTATACCAAATGAAATGGAAACTTTCTGTGTTTTTTTGAGTATTTTGTGTTTTTCTCACTAACAAAATAAGCTCTTGCAATTCCAACTATAGGGGTATAATCAGAAATTAAGGCTTTATAGTTACTATTTTGGGTAATATTTTCCCACAGTTACAAACCACTATTATTACAATCTATTTCTATATCATTTTTATGCTAAGTGCTTTAAAAGTGGTTTTAATGATTACTATACTGAGATGCACAAGGTAAACAATGCTATTGACTCTTTTGCAGCCTTTTCCCACGCTTACAAAGCAAAAAAGCGCCCAAAAAGTAATTATAATAGTCTATAAAAATGAATTCCCATAGTAAAAAGCTCTACTAATGTATTTACATCTCTTTCCCACGCTTACAGGACAAAAAAGTGCTCAAGAAGCAATTCTAATAACCCCTACAAAAGAATTCCCACAGTAAGAAGCTCTACTGATGTATTTACATCTATTTCCCATGCTTACAGGACAAAAAAGCGCCCAAGAAGCAGTTCTGATAGCTTTAGAAAAGAATTCCCACAGTTTGTGAAGCCATAACATGGCTTTTTAGTACTTTTCCCACAGTCAATAGTAAAAAAATGCGGTTCAAATGGTATTAATGCTGCCAGTATTCTCACAGTCACTGGAAATCAAAGGCTAGATCCTGAAACATGGGGCTAAACCCATAAGGCATTTGATTATCAACCAGATCCATTATTGATCAAGTGATCTGATCTGTCAGTCCAACCAAATCTAATCATGTATACTCATCATTCAAAGTCCGATCTAATCATAATCTGCTAGCAAAGATCTGATCACATGATTACAAGATCGAACAATGCATTATGGCTTAGCCCCAGAACAATGCAATACACTTTGGGCTGTTGCCCTGGAATAATGCATTGACTCTACAGCTAGAGCTGCTGAGCGATGGACTTTGGGGATACATTTTCTGTGAACCAGGCAGATTCTTCATCCACATAGACGGGAGCCAAGCAGGAATGCAGTCGAGGAGGTAACTGCGACTTCTGGAACTGCTCTGAACCTGCAGCTGGGAGCACTAAACAACGTGGTTAGCAATCAGGCAAGCAAAAGGGGGAAAGGCCTTACAGATATCTTCCTCTTCCCTGGCCTTGCGTCTAGCATCACGGAGTGCACTCCAGAGTGCATCGGCGGCATCTTCTAGGAGGATGAGATGATTACGATCTTGCTGATCCTTTGGGTTGCCACCATTCTTTGAAAGAATAAGAAAGATGATGGCATCAGCGAGAGACCAAGTAAGGTGGAACACGACACAATGCGCTTTGTCTCTGTGGAACTCCTTCACGGAGGAAGGATGTTCCTAAGCTCGCCATTGCCCTGAGCTAACAGATACCGTTTATCATGCTTGATTGCAATCCTACAGGCGTTCTTAGACGTTAAGAATAGTCAAGACAAGATCATTCATCTTTTGAACCTCTGACGCCAGTGTCAGGTCGGGAACCTGAACGATAACTGGGAAGTGCTCTGTGCCAGGCACACAAGGAGGCCTTGGACATTTAAGCTCAATGTAGCTGGCCGCGGGGTAACGGATGGGGCTCACATCTCAGACATTGGCCCATTACTTGGAATCCCGATTTGCACAAAAAAGGGGTCCTTTCTGACTTGAACATTGTGAGCAATGAGGGGAGGCTGAATTTGAAGGAGATTGACCTAGATGATGATGGGATGCGATATCTTCTGATCAAAAGACAAGAGACACCAAATGAATCTCAGCAGCACTCAGGCTTCCAACATTTGAGGTGGAGGTTGTTGCCCTCGTTATACATTTGCGATAGTTGGAGTTTAGGCCTCTTTTGGGCTTTAACAAACATAACAAGCAGTGGCATTTAATGAAATACCAGCCATTGCAATTTAGAACAGAGGCGACAGGCCAGCTTTCACTAGTGCGTTTTTATATATGTAATATCATTGATACATGTTGGAGGGATTACATATATCATGATCAACAGCACAGGTAGAGTGTGAACATCTCGTAGAGGATCTTTGATAGGCACAGCACCCATAAGTGGGAAAATCGCAGTATTACACACCAGCACGAACGTGATACCTAAACATTAAACATTAACACCTAAACTGAAGGTCTAGTCATCTGGAACTTGTTATTCAAATGTTCATGCATCAAGCCTAATTCCCCTTGCTCCTCGTCAACGGGCTCTACATCATGTCCATAATCAAGGAAAAACACCCAATCGAACAGCTATGCCTTGCTATCTAACACCCCCATCCTGACTGTCCTTAGCACTGAAACCGCTCCGTGAGGTCACTCACCAGCTCCAGACAGACCAGCCTATGGTTAATAACATTCCGCTTGGGAATGTCGCTGAACGACCCCCCAATAACAATGCGCTCAATGTGGCAATAAACACTGGCATGAAGCGATTTCGTTCGTAGTTATTTTCGAGTACACGGCCCGAGCCGTGTGAAAATCTATTGATGACTACACGAACAATGAGTGTGAATTAGTTTCTACTGATGTTTCGCTGACTTACCACCCATCATCATAGACTTTAAGTATTCATAGCTTGTGGAATACATACATAGTAAAGTGGTACATGGTGATAAGAAAGAAAGAAGGAAAACCCGTCACAGACTCCGCAAGTGACTTGGGGGGTGGGAAGATGTGGAAGATGCAGATGATTCAAGTCACATGAGGTACAGATAACCAACTTCCTGATATAGACACCGCGGATAATGTAAATACCATCATATCCAGTGTTGGCTAGACAAAAGTCTAATACAGGGAGCCCTGTGTGACACTGGCAGTCCAAGACCGCCTTTAATATGGTATCCGTGACCAGAGCAGTGCTGCAGATATCAGTCAATAACATGTCGCTTGACAGCCGGAGTGAAAAGTACTTACACCTCAAGTGCTAACATGGTCAATGATGGGAAGAGGGTCTGTCACCCCTCAAAGATCAAGAGTTCTGCCAGCAAGTCGCTTGGGTAGCTGGGTCTAAGCTGTGTCATGAAGTTGAAGGAGTACAGGAATTCAACCCATGCTTTAGAGCCCGTAAAATCGCCACTACTAAGGTTCAGTTTGGTGATGCGTTGGAATGGGAGTGTCAACATGTCAGATAAGAAGTCGGATATTTCATTGATCTGAAATTGGAAGTGAAGTGGACCCACCCAGATGCTGACATTGGTAGGGGCAGATGGATCAAATACGACTTCTACATCATCTATAAGAGCACCCCTAAAGGGGTCTGCTACAAAGTTACGAGCGAAGGATTGAACCGACTCTGGGGGTAATCCGGAATACTGCAAGCTGAGATAGCAGTCGCCTGGGAGAGACAACAACGCCAGGAAGTCCTCTATTGCTAGGCAAGAGGTGTTGATATCCATGAGGCGTAGCTGCGTCACAAACGGGGGGTCTGGAGGAGTAATTGTGCTGTCATTGAAGTTGGGCGATGTTGACCATGTCAGCCAAATTTCTCGAGCTGGGGGTTTTTCATGATAGATCTTAGGATGACCTCTGCAGTGGTCTGGACGACTTCCAGCTTCAGGACCATCAAATTTGGAAGGAGCGGGATACTCTCATACACGATGAAGTTAGTAAATGTTATGTTGGTGACCAACTGTAGGGTGTTGGGCACAAGTAGCCCCCTAGGTAGCGAGCCCAGTGTTTCCTTGAGGCCCAACTCTAAGCGTTTCAGATTGGTCAAGAAGCGGGGATTCAGCTTGACCTGCATTTCCACTACTGCATCAGAAGTTCTGAACATCGCTTGGATTGCCTCCACCCAGTCCAACGATGTGTATAGATGTTGTGGGATCGTGACGGTGTGGAGGGTGTGTGTGCAGATGAGATCAAGGCCATGAACACCAGCCCGCTTGACATGGGTCGCCTTTTTGGCTTCTGGCCAGGAAAGATCGACAATTGACCATAGTTTTTCCGCGGTCAAGTGCTGTACTCCTCCATTGATAGAAAACCTGGGCAACGACTAGCCATGGTTGATGTCCTGAGTCACTTCCTGTGGCACAGAGTGTCATCAACCAGAGGAAAATATGCCTGAGCACTTCTTCTGGTAGGGCAGTTGGCATCGAGTCTGATGGACGAGTGCAGAGGGTGTGAGGATTGTGGGTGGAGTCCTATGACTATGAGTAAGGTGTCGGTGTCAGTGTCAGTGTTGGTGTCGGTGTTAAAGCTTCTTTATAACGGTGGCCTGCAGAACAAGTGGCTCAATAAAAGGTCCACATGCCTTGTTCCAAACAAAGAAAAGAAAAAACCGTAAGCTTGAAACACGAATCATTGAAGATGGACCTTTGACTTTCTTAAAGGCCTCAAAGGGGCCTCAGCACAAAAGACTTTGATTTGGTTTGTAAAATTTCCAAGTACGTTTTCAGTCCCTACAGTGACCAGTACATTCCTTATGATCACAGTATCGACAGAGATTGGAACATGCTTTCTGGAGTGTTGCCCCTTTGCACAATCGGTATCCCTTGCTGCATTTCAGACAAGTCTGCTCTTTCCTCGGCCATCTAATGAAATCACTGATCGGTTGAAAAGTAGTGCTGCTGAGCGAAAAGACACTGCCATGGTCAATTCTAGATGGAGTGGAGGTTGAGGATGTGCTCTTCTGGCTGATGAAGGACATTGGTGAGGGATTAACATTATAATTAGGAGCGGAGTTGAAGTTGGAGACAGCCTGCATCAACATTTGTAGTGCTTGCTGAGTATCACTGCTCATATTAGCAACCGCGTTGGCCACATTGGGACCATCAGGTTTCTCTGAGCCAACCGCCTCCAGAGTTTCACTGGCCGAAATATTAAAGGCATTCGCGTCGGCCTTGAGAGCGTCAAGTTCTTCTCGGCCAACCACCTCTGGAGTTTCACTGTCTGTTGTACTGAAGGCATCTGTGGCAATGGCCTCATTGGAACCGTTAGATTTCTCTGGGCCAACCAGATGGGTTTCACTGGGCATCATGTTGAAGGCATCCATGGTGATGGCCACATCAAGTTGCTCTGGGCTAATTATTGACTGTTGGGCTGACTCATCGCCGTGATCAGAGAGTGGTGACTTCTGCTTGAGATTGGAGGATGGGCACGATAATAAGCTGTCCATGATGGTCACCGACATCCATGCATACAGCAAGAGCAACATGAATTCTAAGCATTTGTGTATCATCTCACAATCACGGAATTCGGTTGCTACCTGAGCACAGCGCTTGAGGCTCTGAGGAGAGACAAAGTCAGTTGCTATTTTGACATAAGACAAGATGTTGGACACCTGATCATGAGAAACCGTGTCTGTAGGTAACTTCATAAAAGAAATAGCAAAAGAAAGACATGTACTTGGTGTGCACACCCTGTGGGAATAAAGACACAATCGCCTTGAGTTTTGCTCAAATGTATACAGTTTTGATACCTTTGCCCTCTAAGACTTTGAGCAAGCCAGGCGTCAAATACATCTTGTGCGAATTGATGGGGTTGGCCAAGTCGCATTGTCTTTTAAAGACTTCACAGATTGTATCTGCATCCTCGCTACGGAAAATGTGCCACAAGGCCTGGCTGTGTGCCATGATGTTCACAGCATCCACCATATCCATATGTAAACAAGTACTACCATGGTGGTCATCATCTTGTTTGCTTGCCATCGCAGCGTATACCTTGGGGCCTAACACATTTAATGTCAGCTGTCATTACGTTTCATTTTGAAAAATAGAATACCAAGATCAGGTTTGCACTCGTAGTCCAGAGGATACATGGCCGCCAAGTTCAGCAATCCATCATCATTGGTGTACATTGGAACGGGGAGGGCGCCCTTGAAATTAAGAGCTAGCATCGGGGAGGGCGCCCTTGAAATTAAGAGCTAGCATCGGGGAGGGCGCCCTTGAAATTAAGAGCTAGCATCAGGGACTTGTCCTTGAATAGCATGTCCTCAGGATAATCCTATATAGATGGCAGCTGTGAGATATGGTCTACATGGAGGGATAGACAGAGGCACCTTAAGTTTCAAAATCGGAGTGCCTGATTCTGATTTGGCGTCGCCTAAGTCCCTAAAAAACGCATCTACCGTCGTTCTCACAACATGACTTGTTTCGCAGTCGATGATATCACATGGGTCATCCCCGAACAGAGACAAAAGGGACTCTGGAGACCAGTCATATAACAGTCCAAGTGCTCCACACACCACCAGTGGTAGTGCGCAGGACCACATGGTCTCAAAATTGGCTTGGGGGCACTCCCCTTCTATGACAGGGATCAACCTGCTCATTGGGTCCAGAGCAGCATCCATCATCTTTGCCAGAGGGCTATGAACTTCTGAGGTTTCAGGGTGATTTTGTGGGGCATTTTTTCAAGTCCTGTTCCAAATGTCAAAGTTCAGGAAGAGACATCATCGATCCCAGCACCATTATGGAATGTCCACAGCGATCTTCACACCGCGGTCTCGATAGATGGCATGTTAAGCAGCACATTGCACTGCAAAGTTGGCATATCCAGGAGACCAACCCCATAGTCCACTCACAGCGATCTGACACCCTCTTATCAGACAAAGAAATGTGTATGAACTTGGCGCAACATACCACATGTCATTGTTATGTTCAAGGATTTCTGCACTGGAACTCTACCGCTTCCTCGGACGAGTGTTCTACAAAAGCTTCCAGCGCCTGTGAGACCACCAAAAGTAAAAGTGGGGTGATTGCAGACTACATATGGTCAGTGGTGATACATACAAAGTAGTAATTTTGAACCTACTCTCATTGCGTCGACGTGCTGATGGGTCATTTGAGGGTTGAAAATGTGAGGGAAATTGATATCACACTGCGCACTCTTGACCGAGTACCAATTAGTGAATTTCCCTCCCCTCAGATCAGGTTCACATGGCAAGTCCGCGGCAATCCTTCTCATGCCTGGCCATGAGGGGAAATGAGATTTATCTTGGTCTGAACCTGATGACAGCAGCACAGCAAACCTCTGAATCGACATAAATCTGGGTTAATGCCCTGTCGGCATTCTAGGCACTTGGGGAGGGACCGTCTCCGCTTATTTGTTCAAAACTGGGTACAATCACAATCTTGAAGGACCCATACAACAGTTTGAGTGTCCTCCTCAATGTCAGTGAGGTCAGACGAAATATTCCCGTTGTCCGGCATCTGGAATATTTGCTACTGAGTATACATGATCAAGAGGAATATACATACACTGCTCACGGTATGATATAGACAGAACAGAATGATGGAAATAACACAACCGAAACAGAGATTGTTAGAGAGGGGGTTTGTTGAGATTTACTGATGATTGATTCGCTATCCTCAGTTATCTCCATGGCAGTTGAACTGTCGAAAGCTTCTTCTACATATGAGTAACATTGGTTTATGTTCTTGCACTCAGAAAAGGGAACACCCACAAGAAGATAGGTCATCTCTGACTTCTGCTCATAGAGAATTTCATGGTAGTATAGCAAATTTCTTATACTCTTTTCGATATCTGAGGTAATGAGATGTTGTTTCATGTTCCATTGCAACCTTAATCAACTACTAATAGGTACAATTGTGATGGTACAGATGCAAGGGGGAAAAATTTGAGGTTTCATCGCCCCGTGTGACTTCAGAGCAAGGGAGATGAGGAAGATGCCAAAGTGAAATATAAAGTCACATGAGTTATGATAAAGAAGGATGAGATAGGATAAGATGAATCTTGGCACCTCTTCTTATCTCGTCATCTCGTTGAGGTCATTTTGAGTAGCGCTAGCTCAAGTCAATGTATACATCTTTGTAAATCGTAAGTTTGTGTACAGGTTTATAAAGCGTGCTGTTGCAAAATACATGGTCAAGATGTGTCGATGGTGTAAAGTTATGCACTGTGAGAGTATGATGTGTGGCATAAATGGTACATGAATCCGTTAGGAGGTCATCTTTGCAGGAATTGGTTGCAATTATTGTGCAGTATTATCAATGTTGCAGTTGTTGTATCAAGTCACTGCCATGGCCATTCATCTGTTGAGATGATGACGATCATTATTGACATGGACACTGAATGAGAATTCTGAACCTACTACCAATCTCGAGGGACTGTATTTGTTGGGGGACATGTCTTCTCCACTTCCCCAATTCAGTATGTCTCCCATTCATAAGCTATGCATCTAAGGTCGTTAAGGGCGAACAGTGTCAGGCGGTTGTCCTGGAGGCTGGGTGTGGTGTCTCCTGCTGAGATACCCAGCAGGTCAATCTCTATGAAAGCAAAGTCCTTCCTCTCGTAGTGCCGCACCCTGTCCAAATCAACATGGTGCTAATATGAAACAAAAGTTAACAATTGGCGTAGCCTGACTCCTTCTGCATCTGTAACTTCTTCAGACATGAGTCGCTCGGCATCATCCATCGTTTCGGTGGAAGAAGGAACCGATGGTCGGGAACCCAAGTTAGCATTCCCACTGCATCCGGCACCAGGTGTACATATGTGTGGTCGAAATCCTGATTGGCGACCGCTTTGCTTCTCTCCCTTACGCTGCTCGCGGAAGAAAGTATGGAACATCTGCTCCAGATGCCATTATCAGAATGATTGCTTCGAGGCTCAACGAGTCTTACTCTTGTCTGCTCTTGTCTTGGTTTCAGACGCCATCACACAAAAATGTGCTTAGACTAGTCGTGAGCTCACGTATTGTGAGCACATTTTACAAAATGTGCTCCCAAGGAGCCCTTCAACATTTTTCTTATCTCTACCATTAGTTTTTGAAGTAGTGATTCTAAAGTATCTATACATGTCTACCATATATCTACAGTTTTACAGTAAAGTGGTACATGGTGGTAAGAGAGAAAGAAGGAAAACCCCATCACAGACTCCGCATGTGACTTGGGGGGTGGGAGGATGCAGAAGATGCCGATGATTCAAGTCACGTGAAATACAAATAACCAACTTCCTGATATAGACACTGCGAATATTGTAAATACCATCGCCGAGGGTAATCTGATGATAAGATAAAGGAAATCAGAATTCCATTGGGATATCCTCCCTGAGGTTGATAAGATGACAATCTGATTATCTCCTGCCTGACATCTTGCGTAATAATCAGAAGTTATCCTGATTTCCATTGTCGAGGGAAATCAAACATAGCTGGAAAATATATATATTATCTTTCTCAATAACTTCTAGCTGCCATCTCGGATGGTTTTCTGATTATCTCCTTTGATGTAAATGTGATTATATTTGATATGTTAATTATATTTACTTCTCATTTCCGCTGGAGATGGAAATGTGAATCTATTTATATTAATAATTAAAATAACATCTAAATATCCTCTGTGAGGTTATGGGCTTATCCCCGTAGTGCTTGGAACAACAACGCTTGTGCCTTATGTCCCTGGCTGGCCTGCTAAGTTCTCCTGGTTTACATAGATGGCTTGCAGGCTTAGTTGGAGGAACATGCCATTATACCAACAGTGTTAGTGACAGCAGCAAGGCTAGAACCCATACATGACATGACATGCGAGAGCACTGACCCACTCACACAGACTATCGCAAGTTCAGGTTACATGGCGAATGGTAGTTTGTCCACAGGCCAACGCAGAAACTAAGATTATGTACTAACAAGCATATGTTATGTATCAATTCACTGCTATCGTCGTCGGTTGACCTTCGGGATTCTGTGAAGTAGGGCCGCCAGCTCGTGACAAAGCTGCCCCAAGGGCTTGGGTACGAATTGATAGCCCCCGCGTCTTCTCGATGACAGACTGGTAAATTGGCTGTGGCGGCCTGTTGATCTCGATTACATTCTGGGGGGGAGGTGATTAGGAACGAAGAAAACGAAGCGCGGAAACGGACCTTTTCGAGGTCAATTTTCGCGTCTTGCCCCATGCGCGTCTCGCGAATGAGGTTGACGATCCATTTTTCACCCTCATCGCGGGACAAATTCAGACGGTCGGAGAGATCACTAACTCGGTTGTGTGAGAAGAGTTCGACTAGGAGGAAAGCGTGACTTACCCAATGTCGATGCGTTGGTGTATCCGGCAGTATGCCTCGCTGATCAGATAACGAGCATTATCCATGAAGTCATCTTTGAACTCCTGCAGGAAGAAATCGTTCCCAACCACCTTCTCTGCAAGGCCAAGGTGGCGCTGGGCTGCCTCGAAGTCAAACTCGACATATAGTTCCTTGAGGAAGGATGTAACGGGGTCTTGGAATTGATATTCTTCCATCTGTATAACGCGCACGACTTCGCGGATGGCATTCCGGACGCGAGAAGAGGCGGGGTTGGACGCAGAACTGGCAGCGGCTGTCTTCCGTGATAGGATAGCGGCGGTAGCGAGATACCTCAGGATCCAGGGACAAGCGGTTTGGATAGTGTTTAAATAGGAGGGGGAGAGGAAGGTCTCGAGGAGAAGGGTTCGACCTTGTTCGTGATTAAAGTAGACGAAGAGCGACCAATGGAGTAGCCAAGAACGAGAGTGCAGTTGGGTGAGGGCTGGCTCGGAGGCATTGGTGGAAGAAGAGTTTGGGAGTAAGGGGGGAGCTTGACGTGAATCCACGACGTCCCGAAGGGAGTTGAGCTCCTCGAGCGCGACATCCACTTTCCCGTGAGGATATCCGATGCAAGTTTTCCCCAATGAGCGGAGGTGTTCAGATCGTTTGTCGGTAGACAAAACGCGGAAGTGGTAGAGGTAATCGGCAGCACCGCTATAATTCCCGTATGAGAACTGATATTGCCCGAAAGTATACAGAGCACGAATTTGATCAAGCGTGAGCTGTAGGTCGTCTCCCTTAGCGAAATCGACGTGAATCAGACCTGAGAAAACGCACCCCGAAATTATCTTTCAAGTACTGTAGATTTTGGTTCTTATCCTGGCGCAGCGCTTGCGCAACTTCAGGGTTTTCGATAACGTCAAGGACAGCCTGAGCCTCTTGCTGCAGCCGTTCATTTACTGAGACCGCATTTTCTCGTTTCTCATCGAACTCTGTCTAAAGTTTCATTATGAATATCCACGGATGCAGAGGTTTGCCCACCTGCCGGCACTTCCTCATCTGGGTGTATTTGGGCGAACAGACTCGCAGCATAGGTGAACATGTTGGTTCCTTTCGCCAACTCGAATTGTGCAATCTGGACTTCGCTTTCGGGGAACAATTCCGTTTCAGCAAGATGTGCAAGAATGGGGAACGTCAGATGGCGATCAAGGTAAGGTATTATCGTCTTCGAGAGGTCATATTCGGCCATTTTGGTAGGGATACGATATATATCGTCGTGAGCAGCGCGTCCATTCAAGCGACGTTGAATTTTGCCTGTATCCCGATTTGGATATAAATTTTCACACACGTGTGCCCCTATTGAAGGTATTGGCACTGGCCACAAGACCCTATTGACGCACTACGACGATCCTAAGCCCAAGGAGACGATCTGGGCACTAGCTCTTGACGAATTGCTCATGTTGGGAGGCTCAAGACTCCGACTTGGGCGACTCTGAACAATTCACGCAATGAAAATCTTGGCAGCGTCCGATCTCACCAAAGATTGGGCAGACCTCTAGCAACCGTCAATCGACAAGATGAGGCATCTGCGGGCGAAGATGAAGGTCTGGATGTCAACGTGATCCTTTCTCTGACCGGTGGTTTCATGGAAACTAACTCTAATGCCTAGATATCGTCCTTGATGCACCATTGTTGATGCATTGAGCACCGCCCTCAGTTCTTATGATGAATAGCCCAGCGCGTCGCTTTGCCTACACCAACAATTGGTATGACTTGCCTTCCTTGGCTAAAGGTCAATGTCTTACATCACCCTTCAGCTCTAGCACAACTCGCCATAGAGAAGGCGTTCCATAGTGAAATCCACAACCAACGCGCCCTAGTTCTCCTCACAGTGCAACTTGAGATGATAAAGAATCGACATAATCATTACTACTCTCCCACCCTTCCTCTTATCCAGAGCTCTGGAACTGGAAAATCACGTCTTGTTGACGAATAGGCCAAGACCTGGGACTTCGAGCTGCGGACGTTGGTCAAGGGTTTTGTGAGTACCAAAAATCACGAGTACAGCACTTGGAATTCATGGCATTGTAGCTTATCCCCCCGCCGGACGACGCGGTAAGAAACTTTTTCAAGAAGCAACGATGGTCAGCAGCATCTGGCACTGTGTACCATGCCTTTCTTGCTGTACAGTTCCATCAGGCTTTCATCGTTGGAAAATTCGCCGAAGTTGCGCCCCACCTTGCCGCAAATCATTGGTATCAACACCTATCGCTTAACAGGTAAGTAGGCTTCAATTTCGTCAAGACGATCAAACCCGATGCAACGAAAGAATCTTCTGCACGTAACCTCCGCATGTTGCGCGAGTTCGTCAAAGGCCCCATTGTTGTTTGACGAAGGCCACGAGCTTGGGGACGATATCATACTAGCTATGACAAGCATATTCACCAGCCTTGCTTCAAAACATCAACATGTCGCGGCAATGCTGCTCTCAACTCAACCATCCCCGAAGACACTCGCCCCAATACATGAATTCACCCAATCCGCACACACCGTAGTCAAGAAGCTGGCCCGTCCTTTCACAGAGCTGGTTCTGGTTATCTTTCCATCTCCCCTTCCGCAAAACGACTTGCCTACACCACCTCTCGCAGATTCGCACGGTTGAGGTTGCCTGTCATCCCGGACGACCTATGTACGCTATCTACTCCTTTCTTTCTGTCCCCACCGTCCTAATGGTCGTTCAGGTGGCTCGCTCAGCTCCACTTTAGCCCATCCGGTGGTTTCGCTCCCACAGCTTGCGAAATCGAGGCTAAATGGATATTCTAAAGTTATGTTCCCCAGCCAATTCGCGCTCACAGCGTGCCGAGTATTCGAACACTGGTCGCGAATTGGCACACAAAAACTGGTTGAATCGCATCTAGCATTTGCCTTCTTTGTCGATGAAACTCGCATCAATTTCAAAATGGGTTACCCACCTGAGCCTTTCGTCTCCGCCGCCGCCGCCAGGATCACGACGGAGGACATTCGAGAGTCGAGTCGAGCTGCCCAGGGCACCTCCCCCGATGCCATGGTTATTGACAGCTCCAGCAAGATACCGCCATCGTGGCTTGGTGTCATCGATAAAGCGGTTGCCGACAAGCAGATCTCCCGTGGAGATAAAGGAGAGCTCGTCTCCGGAGTTGCCTATATACCCGCACGTTGAACGCTACCAACAGGCTCCCCCCTGATCTGTACGAAAGACGACATTCTCCCTGGTCACGAACCTGTCGCCCTTGCATCCTTTCTGAAGCATCTTTTTGGCCCGGTCCCCCGAGAGGCCATTAGGCACACCAGGCCGGAGAACCTTTCAACAGGCAAGCCACTAGAGGCGTTCATCAAGCATGCGGTCGTCGACTTCGCCTGCTCCACCATGTCCGATGATGACGATATCTTTACACTAGACGGAATGATCTCCGTGCTGCTGCGAGGCTGCGTCGTTGTTTGCAAGCCCAATCAAGCGGTATATGTCCATATTATAATGTTCTTGCTCGATCCTTTGAAGGGTATCACTCAAAGTAACGGTAGTACTAGACATCACGAAACCAGCTCGCCACACTATCAACTGTACCTCTGGGACAGCCCTCTCATCCCTGCGACCATACGTCAGTCTCTCCTCGAATTCGATACGCCAATGACCTCGTACAAGAAGGCCCTTACGGAGGGTTCAACTTTCGATAATGTTGGACCAGCGGATGGCACGACTACGCGCTAACCGGTACTTTGGAAGCACTTCTTGTGTCCGTCCGCTGCAATGAAAAAGGTCCTGGTGGTCAGTGCCCAGCTTTCCAGTATCAGCTTGGTGCATCACAATTGCACATCTACTTCTTGAATATGTATGTGCTTCTCACCCTTGGTATCGACGCAAGTGAGTGGTTAAGACATCATCCGTCTCTACATTAAGTAACACAAAAAAATCGCGCAAGTCCACGGGTCATCCTTTTTATGCGAAAAGCCGCTTCGTATAGCTATGAGTGTTAACAGTCCATTAGCAGGTCTCCAACAAACTGATTAGCACTTACGAATTCAGCCCGTGAACGCCCCCCTCGACCTGAGCGCTACCGCTCCTGATCTCAAACCTGACCCGCCCACCCTCAACGCCCTCAGCCAGCTCGTTCAGGTTCTTCACTCCCAAATCCTGCATCCCATGCTGCACGCCAACATGCAGATATTTGATGAAGGAGAAGACACTTCCCTTGTCTTGAACATCGCCCGATACACCCTGCGCGACCTTGATGGACGAAGATTCGGAAAAGTATCGAGATGTCGCCGCGTTTTCGATGATGGTGGGGTTTTTGGGTGTCCCGACGATTCCGCCCATCTTTGTAGAGTTGACCTTGACGCCGCTTCCACCCCTTCCACCCTTACTCGGGGCCGCCTTGCTGTTCGCGGAATTGGAGTTGCCCCCACCCTCCATAGCTTCCAAGCTGCCCATCCCGCGATAGGCTTTAACACGCTTGCCCCCTTGCCAGAAGTACTCCCCGGGAGCCTCTTCAGTCCCGGCCAGCAAGCCTCCCATCATGACACCCCCCGCACCCATAGCCAATGCCTTGACCACATGCCCGACATTGCCTATCCCTCCATCGGCGACGACAGGCACTCCAAACTTCTTCGCAAATTCGGCCACCTTGTAGACTGCTGTTGCTTGCGGTCTGCCTACGGCCATGACTTCTTGAGTGATGCAAATGGATCCTGAACCCATGCCCACGCGAAGACCGTCGGCGCCTGCAGCGATGAGGGAAGCAGCTTGTTCACGCGTGACAACGTTGCCTGCGATGACTTCCAACGAGGGAAAAGTGGATTTAATCCATTTAATCATCTCGATCTGGTAAACTGAGTTCCCCTGCGACGAATCCAAGATGACAACGTCCAAACCCGCATCCACCAATAGCTTCAATCTCTCCTTGTCGCTTTCCCTTGTACCGACCGCAGCAGCCGCAATCAACTGCTTCGTTTTCTCATCCTTGCTTGCGAGAGGATACTCCTGATTCTTCAATAGATCAGATCGAGCGAGCAGAGATACGAGATGACCAGAGGGATCAACGATGGGGAGTTTTTCCCTTTTTAGAGTCACGAAGGATGTCATTTGCTTGTGAGAGGGTGATGCCTTGTGGGGCGGTGACTAAGGTCGTGGACATAATCGCAGAGAGGAGGGTCGAAGAGTCTTGGAATTGGACATCGCGGGACGTGACGATACCAAGTAGTTTGCCACCGAGTGCGCCAGTGTCTAAGTGGTAGTAGTGTCAGTCAAAGATGATGGACCACAACGATGCAGGCTAGTCAGAATCCAAATGTGTATCTCCGCATATCACACGAAGGATCGCGTTATAAACTCGGAAGAACGAAGGTTATGGAAATAAAGGCTCATCGTGTGCTTAATAACAGCGAACGAACGATGTGGCGAAGCCCGCTCACCTGTGATGGGGATACCGCAGAACCCTAACCTCCTCTTGATATCCAACACATCTTCGACCGTATGCTCCGGGGCCAGCACGACCGGATCGGTGATAAAGCCGTTTTCGTGACGCTTTACGGCTCGGACCATGGCTGCCTGCGACTCTGGGGACTGATTGTGATGGATGACACCGATTCCGCCTAAGAGCTGCAAGGAAGGATGAGGAGGAGGGATGATTGGTGAGAGGATTTAGAATGTACCGCCATAGCAATCGCCATCTCACTCTCGGTCACGGTGTCCATGGGGCTACTCATGAAGGGAGTCTTCAAAGTGAGCTTTTTCGTGATGCGACTCTCCGTCACGACCTCAGAGGCGGGGAAGTCGATCTTTCCGGGAAGAAGCAGAAAGTCATTGTAGGTCAGACCGCCATGGATGGGAGAGTCCATGAGATCGGTGATGCCGAGACCATCGCGGGACTGATAGGACTTAAGAACATCAAGGGCAGAGGCGGCATCGAGAAATTGGGCAGACGACATGGCGAGTGGGCAAGATTGCCAGAAAAAACTGAGCAACGACTGCAGCTTGCTTATATATGGAACTCATGTTATTTGTGCGTATTTTGGAGCATATCGGATCACATGTATACATTGGATGGAATATCAAGTACAAGCCTACAAGTAACTTTGCATCATGGAACCAAGCAAATGAGGGAATGTGAATGAATACACAGAGAACATCGAGCAGACGACAAGACAATCGGGCATCAGCAGGCTACACCAAAGACAACCGATAAGCATCATGGTCGTTGTGCACGACCATTCAAACCAACTCACAGAAACATTGTTTTTGGAATAGATTACCAACGCTCGCCGCCTCCTCCTCCTCCTCCATAGCCCCCACCTCCACCTAGTCGAGTGAGACGCGCGCAAGAATCTGAGAACAAATAGACAGACCTTGGTAACCACCACCGCCGCCACCACTTCGGTAGCCTCCACCTCCACCTCCACCACGACCTAGTCAGGTAACATACATAAGCATCTAGTCATCAAACGGGAGCATCAGAAGACATACCGTAGCCTCCGCCTCCTCCGCCACGTCCGCCTCCGCCACCAGTTCGTTCGGTAGCCATGTTAACCTTAATGCGTCTTCCATCAAGTTCTTGTTGATCATAGCCGGCAATAGCAGCCTCGGCCTCTTCGTTGGTCCCATAGGTCACGAAGCCAAAGCCTCGCGAACGACCAGTCTCGCGATCGTTGATGACAATGGACTATACAGTGCGTCGCACACACATAAACTCAGCTTAGCAAACGGACGCAATGGTCTTTCATGAAAGACACAGAGAGAGATAAGATCGCGCACATCAAGGACATTGCCAAATTCTCCAAAGGCCTATAATTGGAAAACGTAGTATGGTAAAACATCATGATCAAGAGAAGGAAAGCGGCGCGCAGCTGCGATCCGAGGGTTACACTAACTTGACGCAGAGTATCGTCGGTCGTGTTCCAACTGAGACCACTACATCAAATCAACATGAATTTAGCTTCTGTCGCAGTCTCCCACATCGATGGCAGGAGATACAAGGGGGAACCATTGCAAGGCGCAGACTAACCCAACAAAAATCTTGAACGACATGTTTTCCTTTGGGGTGAGATGGGCGAAAGGAAGAATGAGGTTGATGGCAGAGAACGCTCTTTTTATCATCGCGATGTAGATTCAGACTCCGCTCATATCGATGCCCAGCGCCTAGATCAAGTTCAATCTTGGAAGTACGCTCGCATGGTACCTCAATCATCGGTGCTCATTTTCCCCTTCTAGAATGGACGTAATGCCGGCATCCTCTGTACACTACGTTAGGCTTACTGGTGTAGGTCTTCGCGGATTTCGATGCCAACTTTGTTTTGGCTTGTTGAGAAATAAACGAGTTAACGTCGCGTAGAGTGAAAAGCGGTGTCCGAGAACAGCAAGCCATAGTGGTAAAGCAAATGTGGTGACGAGGGCTACAGAAACAAATGATACGAACTCTTAACCGGGAGATGACACAGAAAGTGGGGTAAGAGAAGAGCTTGGGCGGCGCGGCGATTACGCATATGGGTTTACTGGACCCATTTGATAGTCGGGCGAGGTGAATTGTAGCGCACGTAGTGATCACCAATTTGATACGTCAAAACTTTGTATCCGTCGCCACTCTCGTCAGAAGGCCGTCGAATCAGCGTCAATGGCTCTGGCGCCGAATAAGCCCACCTCAGAATGTACTCACCGTTCTTCGGGCCTCGCTACTAGCTGAGCGTGACCATTGTCACACGGAGGTCACCAAGTCGGGTCACATACCCCCTATCTGAACTTGACCGGTTCTCTTCCGGGCCCGCCGGTTCTTGCCATTGACCACAGCGATGCGACCATCACCAGCGCGCCTTCTCAACATCCTCGTGCCCGTGAAACGGTGAGCACACTCGACCTCGTACCGCTCAGCGTGTCCCCATCGTTTTGATATCTTAGCGCGGTCGACTATGCTGTCAAAATTCGTGTCAATCCCCAGCAAACGGGTATCGACACCAATGTGAAGCACTCTATGGTACGCATAATCCTTTCAACTAATCGCTTAATATATTCACAGCAGAAATTCGAATACATCAGAACCCCTTCGATGAAATTGGTTAGCTTTATCCCATACAATGTAGCCCGAGCCTGACCCATCTATGGTTGTAGCCGTCGAAGAAGCAGTCCGCCTGCGCGAAAAGCTGAAATCCTCCATCAAATCCATCAAGCTGGTGAGTATTGGTCCCTCCAAGTGCTCGGAAACACTTCGCACTGGCCTTGCCATGGGTGCCGACTCTGCCATCCATATCGAAACACCCGACTCGGCTCCTGCTCCAGAACCACTCGGAGTAGCCAAAGCACTTCGCCAGATCATCGCAAAGCAAGAAGGTGGCGTCGACATCGTTATACTGGGCAAGCAGGCCATCGACGATGACGCTGGTCAGACCGGTCAAATGTTGGCGGGTCTCCTGGGCTGGTCACAGGCTACCTTCGCCTCCAAGGTTGATATCGATGTCGAGAAGAAGGAGGCTACGGTGCTGAGAGAGATAGACGGAGGTTCGGAGGAAATCCGCTGCCGGCTACCTGTGATTATCACGACGGACCTTCGGTGAGTTCTTATCTTACCTACCCTTTCTCCGCGCTCGGAAATTGATTCCCGTCTCCTTAAACTCTATCACCCAAAAGTCTGAACGGTACGTGAATGACCGTTATATACCCACTGGGTCTTAGCTGAACTCACCCGCTCAGAGCCTCGGTACGCGTCGCTTCCCAACATCATGAAGGCCAAGAAGAAGACAATCGAAAAACTAACCCCCGAGCAGCTGGGAGTCAACTTGGCTCCCCGGCTCCAAACCATCAAAGTCTCCGAGCCCCCCAAGCGCGTTGGCGGTGCCAAGGTGGAGAACGTCGACCAGCTAATAGAAAAGCTAAAGGAAGCAGGATTCACGGCTGCATAATCATCACCATTTCAGAGTTCACAGTTCGTTGCATCAAATAGAACTCTATTGATATGTTGCATATTCTGCGCAACGTGCGACGTTGCTCTGATTTGTGAGTACTTATTGAGTAACCAAGCAGTGACAGGCTCGCAGCTACGTTGATTGTTCCAAGATACCACACGTAAAGTCTACCGCCGATCGGTGTCGCCTGCTAGGATGCTCCCAGGCAATTCAGTAAGTTCATGAAAGCATTCGTACTCCCTTGGCGCTGTTCAGACCTTCAGAGAGGCTATCTAAATTTAAACACGCTACATCGTCTAGTTTGCAATCCTAGAGGGACGGACCGCGCTCGCTGGAGACAAGGACGCCTTTTCGGACAATCCTACGTGAGCTAGAAGCCAAATTGAAAGGGGAAGAAATCAGCGACCCGACCCCCCACGTTAGAAGTAGATGGTGGCCCCGGGGAGTTTGCTTCTGTGTATATACGCACATAACCCACCCGTTGAGGAAATGGGAGACGTCGCCGACGGCGGGTTCGAGGATGTTGGCTGTATGGCTCTTCCAATGCCTCAACTAGTCCCCATACGCGTCACGCCGAGAACTATGTATATGCGCCAATGCCTCGAGTGATGCTATTTGGTACGGTTTCCCTATTGCCGCAAAGCTTGCTCGCGCTCATCTCTGATCCCCGTGTTTCAAACAGAACGACTCAACTAGCAACATTATATATAAGCATTGTTCAATCTTCCTTCTGACCCCCGGGATCCACCAAAAGTCATTTTCAACACCCTTCCCGTCGTGGCCCACCACATATACAAACGTCCAAATCCCAGCACACCCCCAATTCCGATGTATTTCAAGCAAGTATCGCATCGGCGACGACGTCATTCTGGGCGGCGGCGGCGGCGGGACCAAAGCCGTCGATGAGATTATAGCATACCAGGCGGAAGCTTGAACGCGAACGGGTTGGCTTGACTGGCTTTGGGCGCCGTCGCACCCAGTGCTGGGCCCGCAGATACGAGCCCCCGATATTGATCCCTGAAAACGCTTGGACGAAGAACACACAATGGTATTCGCGCGTGTAAATGAGAGAGGCGTCGCCTAGTAGGAAGTATGAGTAGAACAACAAGTAGAGAAGTAAGAATAGCACCTTGTTGCCCGTGCTGTGTTGATTTCGAGCTTTCTCCACCTCAACGACAAAGACCTCTCCGCCTGCGATATGTTTGATCGACATCGCTCTGTGGACAAGAGTCAGGTTAACCTTAACACTACCCCTCCAAAGATCAATTCGAATTCTATCGCCGTAACCCCAAAAGTGGTCAAGGTGGTTGTGCGGAGGATCAGCTGGTTGAGCGCAAATGTGAGGAAACGGGCGAGTACTTATGTTCTCTCTGGCGCAGACACAGCTACTTCCTTTTTCGACCTCGCTTTTCAAAGCCTACAATGCGGCGTGTACATGTACATACAGCCAAAAACGAAGACTACCAAGCTAGCAGGCAAAACTAGCACTAAGCACTAAAAACATGTATACCGTACAACGAGATAATTACACGCAGTTACACCATCAAATCCCAAAATAATTTAACCACACCAACCACCGGCAGAGGGGCACCGCACCGCTCACGCGCGGCGCCTGAACTTCTCGCGGATCTGCGCCGCGATGCGCTCGTTCCAGCCGTACGTCAGCGCATTCGCGAGGCCCACAAACTGGGTCGACGCCTGCATGATCTGCGTGACCTGCGACTTGTGCCCGGTCGCCTCGACGATGCGGTGCGCGAGGCCGGGGATCCACAGCAGTATATACAGCAGCGGATACGCATTCAGCAGCAGCACGCGCTGGATCGCGCGCTGCCGCGAGTTGACCGCGCCGTTGGGGTCGTTGGGGCCGGAGGGCGGGAGCGTGCGCTGGTGCGCCATGATGTGCGTCATGGGCATCGACGACTTGGACAGCGTGGTCGTGGGCGCGGCGGGCGACGTATCGTTGTCGATCGTGATCGTCACGCGCTTCGCCGAGTAGTCGCCGTCGTCGCCGTCGCCGAGCCCGCCTGACTGCGAGATATGCACGTCCTGCTTGAACTCGCTGAACGTGATCGGCGTCAGCGGTATACTCCGCGTGTGCTGCTCGCCCTGCGACGCCGACGAGGGCGGGTTCGACACGATCGGCACCGCGAGGCGCCTGAAATGCCTTCTCAAGTAGAAATGGAGGTAGGTATACACGGCGACCTCGATGACCATAAAGAGGTAGCGCCAGCCGTGCGTGAGGACGTAGCGGAGGTACACGGGGTCGGCGGTGAGCCAGCACCAGTTGCCCGAGACGGGGGTGTACCAGTGCTTGCCGAGGGCGAGGAAGCCGGTGAGGAGGGGGAGCGCCCAGATGGCGGCGGTGGCGGACAGAATGAGCGGCCACTCCCATTCGCCCTGGATGAGACGCGAGGAGGAGGTGCGCGTGATGGTGTAGACGGTGACGAGCGCGATGGCGAGGATGGCGCAGTCGGTTGCCTGAGGTTGGTTGGGTTGTGTGAGCGGATTGCGTTGGGTTGGGGTAAGGAGATCGATCGACGACATACCTGGACAGTGATCTGGCCGATCATGCCATTCAGCACGCACCCGGGGCCGGGCGTGAGATCCCTCCTATGCATGATAATCTGTCCCCCCGACGCCGCGTTATTCACCGAGTTCGCAAAGTCTACAATACACCGAAAAAAACTCAATTAGCACCATTGTCAAATCACTACCCAACAACCCAAACACGATCGCCTCCGATCACCACCCCCCACACACCCAACCTGCCTTCAACTCCTCCCAATCTCATTCTCACCAAGCAAGAGCCTCCCATTCATTCTCCCAACCAAAACCATCCTCACAAGTAAAGCGCGCACTCACCCGCAATCGCCAGATTCAGAATCAGCACATGCCTAAAATGGCGCTTGAGGGGGAGCGCGAGGTAGCAGAGGAGGATGCACCCGGAGCCGACCGCGGAGAGGAAGGAGCCGGCGAAAGTGAGGCTCGCGAGGCCCCAGCGGAAGCCCTGGATCCCGGCGGTGGACATGTGCTTTGACTTGGGGTTTACGTTGAGGAGGGATGGGTAAGGTGTACGGAGGGAAGAGATTGGGGATGGGGTGCAGGTTGGGTACCTCCGAGGTTGTAGGGAAACGGAGGTATCGACGGAGGGTATCGAGGAAGAAGGGACGGCTTATTCGAAGCGTCCTCACAGTCGCCCATCCTCTTTTATACACCCTCCATACCCACTGTCCAACCCTCCAAAGCGTCAAACATCGAGAGTCAGGAATCAGGACTCCAAGGAGATGCAGGATCGAAAAAGCGGGGCTAAATCACAAAATCGAAAAATCGACAATCTCTGTGCGGCGGAGGCTATGCCCCTCTCCTGTCTAGTTGCACTGCGCAATCCGTCGTTAATCATGGATTCATTTGTTAGTACAATGTGTGACCGTCTGTCCTGTCGCTAGTTTATGGGCTTGGGTTTGTTGCCGGGTGTCACGTAGATGGGATGGGGATATGTGCATGTAGGGCAGATGGAGGTTGTCCATCAATATCAATACTTCCATACTCCAATACGCGACGGATCATCGATCACCAACCATCACTCACTAATCGCAAACGACCCTCTCGACTTCCAGGCTCGAGACTTGAGTGTCTCCTCCACCCTCTCCTCCAGCGAGAGCAAGGGGCAGGCACGCTGGCACGCCGGCACCTGACAGCGTTCATGTTCAGGACGTTCACGCTCAGGTAGATGGTGGTGGCGTTCGCAGAATCAGGGTCGAGGATCTTTTCCGAGTTGGGATAACGCCAACGCCAATGATTGAGAGGGTCGAGGGTACTGATGGGAGGGGGAGATGATGAGAGGGGGCGGCGCATGACCCGTGGCTGCGTTAGCATCAATAACCAAGCATCAATAACCCGTATCATCAACGACCAAGGATAGAGTAGAGTGGTGCATATGATTATAACATCATGATTCATATATGGTGCAAATGGGTGATATATTCGGTGTACAATATATAGTATATTGATATTGGGCGATATTGGATGATATGGATAATATGGATAATATACGAAGTGTGATGGAGGTTAGTGATGGAGGTTGGAGGTGATGGAGGTGATCCTGATGGGGGCTGAGGAGGGAGGAAAGGGGAGGGAGGAAGGGGGAAGACTAGGGGAGAGTGGAAGGGTGAAGACCAGGGGAGAGTGGAAGGGTGACGGTGGTATCGACTCAGCGAGCGACAAGAACAGACAAAACAAGACAAACGAAGCGAAGTGCGCAAGCTCGTACCGAGTAGGAAAAAGTAACAAGTCGAAAGACGAAAAGTTTCAAGGAGACATCCGTCCAAGTCCAACTCGGAAGATACAAGATACGAGAGGCGCAAAGCGCAAAAGAGCAAAGCGTAAAATTTCCAATACGAAACGCCAAAAAACACCAACACACAAACCGAAAACGCAGAAAACCGAAAGACGTTCAACACAAAGCGAAGCGAAAGCTTGAGTCGAAAAATGAAAAACGGAAGTTTTTCTTGCGGTGTACAGCCTCTGGATTTCAAAGGCATAGACAACAGATTGGAGCGTTTTTTAAAGGGAACGAATATCGAGTATAGAGTAAGGGTAAGGGTGGGGATGTTGAGGGAGGGATTTGGAGGATGTTGCGCTACGTGTATTAGCCAACGATCGGCGGGGACCAGCGAGGAAACGTGAACGCACCGTTCGTATTCCAATGGTAGCGTATCAGCGGAGACTATGGTCGCAGGCACCCGAGGTGTCTTTAGCCCTGCATCGATTGTGGCCGGATGAGGACAAGCGCATGGCGGTGGCGTTTGATAGGCAGTCCCCTAGTCAACGTCGCGTTTGATGAAACAATTCATGGGTGGCGGAGTGACGGTGGATGATATTCTGGATATCGACGGAGGTCGAGGTGTGGTTGAGGAACTGCGAACTGGGATTTGGAAGCTTGAATGCTTGAATGTCTGGACACTCGAATATCCACATACCACACATCCAGTTCATATCCCTTTCGTATTCCACGATAGGCACCCCTCCGAGTCCCCGTCTCCGATCCCTGAGTCCCGATCTCTTTGACGTCATGCTCGCCCCGTCCACGATCAATCGATCACCCCCGCTGCTCAGCTCTGAGCTCGAGCTTCGCCTTCTTCGCGTCCCCGAAGACAAAGACAAGGCCTTCACGCTACCAATCCTATACGAGTGTGCTTATTGATAGCAGGTGGGTCTGATAGTTAGCATGTTTGGTTGCTTGATTTGTCTGTCGCTTGATTGGTTGGTTTGTTGATTCGTTTTGATCGGTTAGTTTGGAGCACATTCAACTTTGGTTCCGGGAAGTAAACCGTGCGGCGTGCGGCATGCGGTTTTGAATTTCAGGGTATCCCTGCTCTTTGATCACGACGGCCTTCGACTTTGCGACCTTCCGACTGTTCACTTTGCGACTTTCGTCGTTACGAGTTTGCGACCAAGGCGAGCGAGCACGGTACGTACCAAGTATTTATAGCACAAGTGGGTTAACACCAGGATCGTCGTCAGAATGGATGGGTCGTCACCGGTCACCGAGTAACCGAGTTCGTACTTGTAATAAAAGGGGCATCGCCTTCCCGCCGCCCGGGCCCGGAACGCACAACTCAACTTATAAGTAATTATGCACGAACGGCCGTGGGTGTAACAAACGCGAAGCATTCTTCTGAGATCTTCTGAGATCCCATCAGATCCATATCGCCAAGGTTGTCTAAGCTACGTCGGGAGTCGTAGCCTCAACAACAACGCCCACACTCCAATTCCACGCCAATTCCACCGCAACACCACCGCCCCCTCTGCACCCTTGCACCGCGTCGCAGAACCACGAACTCGCAACGTGCAACGCGCAACGCGGGACGTGGGACGTGGGTCTTGACAGCCCTTCGTGTGGTCTTTTCATTTTTATCATTTGCCAGAGGCAATACTGCCCTAAGACACTGCTCACACTGCTGACACAGTCCTATATCCCCCGGAATACATTGTAATCACATCCGTTACCCCAGTGCTGAATATTTTATAGCCATTCAATGCGATTACGATGCATTCACGGCGCACATTAGATTATGTCAGCAGTGTCAAGATAATCTTGCAACGCGTCGTCCCTTTCCCCCTGCAGGTGGCGAAGGTCACCCTTTTCGCCTTTGTTGAGATCGTCACTGCGTTCAAGTATCTCGATCCCTTCTTGTAGATTTTCAAAGGAGAGCTCGTCGCACAGCAGCGAAAGATAAAGGCGCGCAATCGCATACTTGAGCAACACTCGTTTCCTGAAGCGAGATAGTGGTGGGGCCCAGCTTTTTATCGTGTCTGGCGAGGATTTGGCGGCTTAGAGCTGAAGCGCTGAAGCCGAAGCTTGAGATTGACTAGCCTGGTGGGCCAGTCTTGTCATTTTGAGGAAAACGATCGGAAGTATGCTTGACGCTCGTTGCCGAAGCGCTGTCAGACGAGCAGAATCATTACTGATCGTGCCATGATGCGCACAACCCCGAAAGATCTTCAATATGAATCAAGATCGCTCCTCAACATACCTACTCGTCCCGATAGACTTGCACTTGAGAGCAATCATGGGAGAAAGAACAAAGGAAAAGAGAAGCAAAATGGACAAATGGACGTGAGGGCGAAAGGAATTGTGGTAACGATGCGAGTGTCAAATTACGCATTCTAAATTACAAGCTCCAGTATGATACAGTCCGCACGAATACAACAGGGGGGTACTAAGATAATTGGCTTGGATAGCCATGGCCGTGGCTCGGCAACAAGAGTAAGGTGAGTATCCTCGTGAGCCATGTATCTGGCAAAGAAGCGTCTCAAATGTCCACGAGTCAAGTCAACCCCCTGCTTTGCCGAGGAGTGCGTATCCCCCTCCTCGTGGGCCGTGTATCTAGCAAAGTGAGAATAACATCAGTAACGATGTAGGAGCAACCTTGGATAAAGTCGGAAAGGCACAGCACTAGCAATGAAACGAAGGGTACAAGGTAAACCTCACCTTGCCATAACACTGTCTACAAAACGGTTCCCCGTCGTTTTCTGTGAGACGAGTCGAATCCAAGGACGTGTTGCATTGCGTGCATCGTAGACAGCCTTTATGGTATGTCTTACCTATCGCTTTAACCTAGACACGGAGCAAAGCAGTTGAGTGAATCGGGTATCCAGAACGAACGGAGAGGACAGGTCATATTGGTTCATGACGCGGAAAATGAGCGACAAGTATCAACGCACCTGCTCAGCGAAATATACCGTTTTACCACATTTCGGACAAGTTGGGTTGGTTCCCGTACTCCACCTCTTGTTCGGCGACCCGGTCGTGTTGACACCTACACTCCCCCCGAGAGCTATGCCGTATCTCGTTCCAGTGGCCGTTGGGACTAATGGATACGCGACTCCGCCTGTAGCAGTTTGGACCAAAGGGCGCACGCTCTGATTAGCATCATCGCTCATTGGAACCCCTGTCGCGGTATGTGAACGGCCCATGGTAGCTGGATTGAAACGATTGTTGGCGGAGGAGTCTAAGCTCGAGGAGAAACGATGCTTGAAACGATGTGGAGTGGGGAAGCCACCTGCGGTCATAGTGCGTATGGGCGCCTGAGCCGTTGCACTGACGGTGCTGCTAGCGGTGTCGGGCGTTCTAGATAGATTGGCGGTAGAACGCGGCGGTAAAACGGGCGGAACAGTATCTCGTTCCTCGTCTTCTGCTGCTGCTTGCTCTTGCTCAAGGGACAGTGTTTGGGATGTGGGGGACCCATCCGCTTGAGCGATTGTATTGGAGGGAGAGTCGGGTGGGCTTGCTGAGCTTGAACGGCTTGAGGGTTGCGCATGTAGGTTCTTCATCGGCGATGGGGGAAGAGGTGGTGGGTGTGACGATTCCGCCGGCATGTAAGGTAGGTTCGCCTGACGAAGGTCCTTCGTTCCAAAATGCTTCACATGGCAAAGTTTACTGATAGAAGTGCATCAGTACCACTGTCGAGGAGATACATCGGTAGACACACCAGTATGGCTGTGAATAGAAGACATATGAGGACCGGCTCGGTCGGGAAGCGACGTTGAGACTTACTTTATGATTATGTTCCAGTAGGGTGAGGGAATCTAACCTCTTATTACACATCGTACAGGCCAGACATGGCTACTCCCGCGTGACCCCGTTAGCATCTTACGGAACGCTTGGATACCGCGGAACGCACTTTATGGTACAACTACAAAATCCACTTGGTATTCAGTAAGATGACCAAAGGCATGGGCACTCACCATTCGTCCTGGGCCCATTACCTGTTTGAGGCCGAGATACTTTAATCGGGGTCGCTAGCCAAGTCTCATGCACTGACCTGCTCAGCAGCATATACAGCTTTCAGACATTTAGGGCAAACCGAAGTTCCGGTGAACGGATGCATGGTCGCGGTGAGAGAAAGAGTTGTTGTATGCAAGATGAGATGCGCAGGCGCAATCAAGCACCAGAAGTGAGCGGAGATACAACTGCGATTAGTCGGAGATTCAAATTGGGCACAGTTGATCCTCTTAACCATCGTGCTGAAAAATTTCTGGACCTCCCACCACCACCGCTGTAGACTTTCCTTGAATCTCTCCCTTCACGATGTCCGACGATGAGCAACACCAACATGATTTCCAGCAGGCAAGCCCCCTTGCTCCTCAACGATGAGCGTTATCAACTAAATCGCGTTTCTCAGGCTTCGGCGGGAGCGTCCTTGACCTTCCCCATGCAATGTTCTGCTCTTCGCAAAAACGGACACGTCGTTATCAAGGGTATGTTGGCGATCGCGCCATCAACCATCTACTCTATATCTGACGCGATGCGTAGGACGCCCTTGCAAGATCGTCGATATGTCCACCTCAAAGACCGGAAAGCACGGTCACGCAAAGGTTCATCTCGTCGCCATTGATGTACGCTGTTACCTGTTCGATCCATTTCGATCGTGTGCAATAACATTTTACCTCTAGATCTTCACCGGAAAGAAGTTGGTCAGTCCGATCATCCATCGTAAGCGTGTGCTACAAAAGATCTAACCGTATCAACAGGAAGATATCTGTCCTTCTACCCACAACATGGATGTACCTAATGTTCACCGTAACGAATTCCAACTTGTACGTCGTCTTCTTCCACCTCTCGATCGTGTTGCGGATAATCTCCACAGGTCAACATTGACGATGGTTTCCTCAACCTCATGACCGCTGACGGCGCCGCCAAAGACGACGTCAAGGTCCCTGAAGGCGATCTTGGTAAACAGATTCAGGCCGATTTTGACGAAGGCAAGGATCTCCTCGTCACCATCGTCAGTGCCATGGGCGAAGAGCAGGTGTGTTTCTGCCACCGTACCCGAACTCCCGCTAACGTCACCTCTTCCATCAGGCCATCTCTGTCAAAGAAGCTCCCAAGGGCTCCAGTTGATTTAGGTCCGTCGTTTCTACCGATTCGCATTTTCGCGATCATAATCGATTATGAAACTCTACAGCTCTCTGTTTTCTCCCGCTTTCTTTGGTGTCATGCTTTCCGCCCGTTCACCAACTACGCCGTCCCTATCATCTGGCCTGTAACATTCGACGTGCATAGGTGCATCTCGACGACTTGTTGTATGTACTTACCTATGTTGTAGTTCGTTGTTCATCCTCATGTAACATCCAACGTACTTGCGCGAATTTAAAAAGTAAATATGTATGTAGCTTATATGTGTGCGTGTCAAGGCTTGTACGCCTTCAAGCGACTACTAACCATGCGCCCAGGACTAAAGAAGTCCTATGTAGTTGGTCACGAAATTGAAACGCCGACGGTACGAGACGAAGCAGACCGTCCTCCTAAAGGCTAATAAACGGTGTCTCACAGGATCTAACGCTTGTAATGCTGGTCATGGGTGTCTTATCCAGCCCCACCAATACATGGTAGGGGTGGTAAAAGACGAATCGAAGCTACGCATGTATGACTGGTGGATACTGTCTTCAAAACGGTGCCAATTTGCACTGAGTATGAGAAGTCGTCTGAATTCTATTCTAACTACAGTATCTACGTACAAATTTGTTCTCGCCAACGACTACAACGCAGATTTTCTCTCAACAGAACCTACGAAAACACATCAAAATTCACATCGCAGAACGACAATAGAGACAACATCTACTGCGCACCGTCCTTCTCCGCAACATATTTCAGCAGATCAACAACACGGCGGGAGTACCCGTATTCGTTATCGTACCAGGCGATCAGCTTCACGAAGTTGGGGTTCAGCTGGATCCCGGCGGTGGAGTCAAAAATGGAAGAATCAGTGCTTCCGATAAAGTCGGCGGAGACAACGGAGTCGCTAGTGAAACCGAGGATGCCTTTGTGTGTCGTCTCGGAGGCTTCCTTGATAGCAGCGACAATCTCCTTGTAATCAGCGGGTTTCTCGAGACGGACGACGAGATCGACGACAGAGACATCGAGAGTGGGGACACGGAAAGACAAACCACTGAAGTCAACCCGATTAATATTGATGGAATATAAAAATACACATAGGAGACGTACGTGAGCTTTCCGTTCAACGAAGGGATAACCTTGCCGACAGCCTTAGCGGCACCGGTGGAGGACGGAATAATGTTGTTGTTCACACTACGGCCCTCCTCGCCAGTCCTTGTGTGATGGACCATCAACAGTCTTTTGGGTAGCAGTGGTAGCGTGGATGGTGCTCATGAGGCCCTCGACGATGCCGAATTTGTCATGAATGACCTTGGCGAGGGGAGCAAGGCAGTTGGTTGTGCAAGACGCATTTGAGATCTGTTATAAGGGCGAACACGCGTCTTTTAGTGGGATGCGCGCAACCATGCTCCTACTTACTTACCACTTTGTACTTGGGGTCGTACGATTCAAGGTTAACACCACAGACGAACATTGGCGCGTCAGCGGAGGGGGCAGAGATTACAACCTTCTTAGCGCCGCCCTTCAAGTGAGCTGAAGCCTTGTCTATGGTGGTGAAGACACCAGTCGATTCGACGACATAGTCAGCGCCGACAGAGCCCCAAGGGATGTTGGCCGGATCCTTCTCAGCGAAGATGTGGATCGGCTTTCCCTCAACAATCAGCTTTCCGTCCTTGGCTCAATGGAGCCCTTGTAACGTCCGTGGACAGAGTCGTACTTGAACATGTAGACCTAAACGTGAACCGAAAGAAAGAAAGATCGTACGTAAGAGAAGGCGTCGGATCAAATTCATGTCAGCGATTCCGAGATCGGTAGGCCCTGAAAATAAACGAACCATGTAATCGAGATCAATGAACGGACTGCGTAACAAGCGGTGTGAGATGGTCATCCGAGCGACATGATGTCAAATCCATTCACTCATTGATTGCAACGACATCGACGCCTCCGACTTCGAGCGCGTTACGGAAGACAATACGGCCGATACGACCTTATCAAGAACACATTTTGTTGAGTGGACAGGCTTTTAGGAATAGAGCGAACTGGGACTCACCAAAGCTATATGCCCGCCCAGATGTATTTCGAGTTAGATTGGATTGAATATGCGACGAGACGCCTACCCGTTAATCCCGACGTTGACCTGCGTACGGGTTGAGGTATATTGTGCATGGATATTAGTAGACTCACCATAGTCACAAGGGATGGGTGGTTTGGGATGGTAGTGGTGAAAGTGGAGATTGCGGGTGAAAGAGAAAGAGGAGGCAGGGGTTTATATAGGACGGCGTGATTAGATGATCAATACCGCCATATCGTGAAAGTCCCACGCTCCATGAGGAGGACTGACTCGGTCACGTAAAGGCTTAGAAGCTCACTCAAGATCTAGCTTGTCAGCAGTAGTGTGGAAACACTTCGTCTCTTTGCAAATACTAGACGTTTAGTCACCTTTCTTTGTAACTTTGACAGACGAAGACGGAGACGAGCTGTGTTCCGTTTACAGCGCACTGATTATATCTCCGGCACACATGGCGATTCCAGAGGTAACATGGGAGCACTGATTCAACAGCGGACCTTGAACGTTTGAACCGCAGGCACACTCCCCGGCCATCCATGTGGTGATCGTGATACACATCTAGACAACCTGACGATATATCTGAGAGTAATGGAAAAGGTCGCAGCGCACGGCCATCTCGACATCGATGTCGAGACGCTCGAGATTTAGTCAAGGGGCCGGTAATGCGGATTGCAGGCACAAGAGACCTGCTCTGGCGTACCAAAATATGACACCTGAAGAACGGTTGCCATTGGTTGAAATCTATTTATAGGAGTCCTTTGGTATGAGAGACAAGAGCAGTGCGTACACGCCTCAAGCCATATAGCCGTCAACAGTAGATAGTCAATGTATGTTTACGCACACTCCATTCTGCGCGTGCATTGTCGACGTCGAATGCTCGAAGACGCTTGAGCGCAACGAATTCAGCGTCATCAAGAGCTAAATTGAGATCGAGGAAGTAGATGGAAGGGACGGAGAATATGACGCGACGAGGTTCGATGTCGAGGGATGCGATGGCGTGCAGGGAATGCGTCTGCGGTGATAGACATCAATTATGCACTGACATTGCGAGTCTCGAACGACATGACTTACAAGGGATGGAACGAGGATAGTCAGAGCGATTGTGTACTCGTCTCCGATGACTGGCTCTTTCGCCCACGACCACGATGGTCGGTTCTAGTCGATATGAGCATACACTCAACAGTCTAGCAGGCGCGACGCACAATGACTGAGCTCGGATCCCCACTGGTAGGACTCTTTAGGATCGACTTGGGTTTCGAATTCAAGCTCGACTTTTCCGCGTTAGTATCACTTATAGTCTCAATGATAGGTTTGTGTGCCAGTTTCAGCTTCGGTTTGGGATCGGGCAGAGTTACTGTCCGTTCCTCGAGCTTTCCTTTGGATTTGATGTTGGGTGATTTGATGTGGGTGCGCGTGAGTAGAACAGTATTCCCTGACTGTGATTCAATGCGTTGGAAAGAAAGCTCGATGATGAAGAGACGAAAGTCAGAGTCGAGCTGGGTGATGTTTGACTTTATACTGGGATTGTAAATGCAGTCGAAGACTAGACAAGAAGATCCAGCTTTACTTATTCTGTACATTAGCACCGTCACTATCAATACGGATCACGGGTTTCCCGAACCTTTATCGACATCTTTGCGGGGATCGGAGACGAGGACGGGAATGGTCCATTCTGTATAGTCGGCAGAGGAAGTGGTGGGCGGGGGAATATTCTTGTCGTAGGCGACATTGACGAAGACTTTGCTTTGAGTGTTCGCAACAGTTGTTTTGACGCAGAAGCCAGCAACGGGCTTTAGTGTGACTGTGCTCATCGTCGTTCAGCTTCGAGTTCGGCGCGGAATTGACGGGCGCTTGGGCAAATGCTCAGGGGCGATTACAGGGATATTCTACTTTTCGTTGTTTCTAAAACCTAGAACGTGCAGAGCTGGTAGGAATAAACTAGTGGTACAAGCTTGCAGATAGCGCTGAACAAGGGCAGAGCACCTGGCTTACATAGGCTTACATGCACTTCTCAACTCGGACCACAACTTGCTGGAGACTCGTCAGTTGGAGGGGCCAAGGGACACGCCAAGGGATCACAGCTACCAAAGAAGTAAGTCCTTATGCACAAACTAGCCATAAGGATTTACTCAACAACCACTATACAGGAAGGACTATACATACTGGTACATAGAAGACCACAGCCGAGTAGCACCGCTAGGCTTAAGCGTTAAGCTTCGCCTGAACTTGCTCGCACCCCTGGCCCACCAAGTCGGAAGCAGCGCCCTTGACTGTATTTTTTACTGCGCCGCCGAGAGCAGTGGCCATGTTCTTCAAGAGCATACCGCTTTGCTCGAGCGTAGTTGCATCATGCGTGGTAATCCATTCCTCGTACATCTTGTCCGCAACCGCATCGACAGTGTTTTCTAGGTCACTACTATCGACTTCTCTGGTTGCCAATTTCCCTTGGACATGGTCGCAGGCTTTTCCGGCCAGATCGGAAAGCAAGGCCTTGCCTTGGGTCTTCGCTGCGTCCTTGAGCGCACCCACAATCTTACCCAATACCTCTGGGGTTGACTGGACGCTTGCCTCATCCACTGATCGGACAACGATGTCGCCGCCAAAGGGACGGGCAACCGCGAAGAAAGACAACGCTAGGACGACAAATGCAGCGCGCATGTTGATGCCTGTACAAATGAATCAGTCATGCTGTTCACAGCTAGGGGAGATAGCGCGGACGGTATTTGGGAAGCTGTTCGGGGTAATGCTTCAATGAGGCGATGATTCTACAAGAAGACACTCACACAGTGTCGCCTGCAGCAGATTGCTGGTTACCATAGGCAAACCACATATCCCTTTATACAGGTGAGGCGACAAAGAGAATGGACCTAGACGATATCTATCACCCTGACATGGTGTGATTATCTACCACTTAGTTCGTATTTTCTCCGAAAAAAAGGACCCTTGAACCAACTATCTGGAGAAGACAGCATTCTAGGGGCTGACAATAACCTAGCTGGGAACCATACCAGGTGCTGGTGATATTTTGCTTCTTGAACATACTTAGAGGTGGTTCTAGAGTCAGCGCTGAGCGCTGAACTGTCACTGATGCAGCTAGGAATTTTAGAATGCACCAATCATCTTAACTACGGCAGGCGCTGCTAGTTTGACTCTACGCGCTGTTTAGAAGTCGGTGGCTTTGATACATCCAGAAATGCGCGAGCTATACTACAAGTCCTTTGCTATAAATTGTTCTAAGAGTTGACACAACACACGCTCGATGCTTTAAACAGTCCGCCACGCGGCAACTACGTCTTCCAAGCTTTCTGCCGACCAACCAGATCCGTAGGCTATGGCCATCTTCGTCCCGGTCGAATGCAACACGGTCTTGATGGCCAAGTCCAAAGCCCCCTCGTCCAGCCCGTTGGTGGGTATGACGAGTTCTGTCGGCCTAGTACCTTCTACATCCCGTTCGCCATCCACATCCATTCGCTCTCCACCTGACCCCACTATCATTTGAGGAAACGGTGTCCACTGATTGAGCGGCCAGACTGGCGCCTATCACTGCTCCTGCCATAAACGGACCAGGGGTATTCGTAGATGCGCCATGCGTAGACCACAGCGAGGCAGGATCATTCCTGGCCTTGTCCATACACAGAGCATGTGCGCTCTGCGCCAGGTCCTTCAACACGAACAGAACGGCGGAAGCCGGAACGCAATGCCTTAACAAGTACCACGAGAGGTATTGGGCGACTTTGGTCGGCTCTTCCCCTGGTCCAACAGGCGATATCGACTCTAGCATCATGCTACCGTCGAAGCGAAGCCCATTTGCATAACTTCGCAGTGCGGATTTGAAACCGTCCATCTCCCGCACACGCTTCAATGAATTATCCAAGGCCAACATTACACCACCAACTGTACTATCCCTGATCAAGGGTGGCTTGTGCTTTTGGAGCAGTGGGTTGTTTGCCTTTCCTGATGGGCCGAGGCCCCCGCCGAAGCGTCTTGTGTACAATTTGTCGTAGAAGTCTGCGCAAAACCGTAAGTCCGCGAGCCTCAGATGGAAGAACTTGGAAGTGGGCTTCATGTTTCGGAACGACCAAAGAGTTAAGTGGGCCTGCAGGACAGAGGGCTTATCTTGCAGGATACAGTCGAGCAGACTGGCATGACAGTACATTTGGAATAACCGTTCTCGTTCGGTCAAATCATCCCCCCCTTCAGCTTGCACGTCGATGAGAGATCTCGAAAAGTGGTCGGCGAAGGCGAGGAATCGAACGTCGTTCGAGAACGACGTGATGAATTCGGAGAGATCGTTGGCAGGGTGTCGTTTCACTTGGGTCAGTTGCGGGAAGTCCAATAGGAAGGCATCACCCGCAGAAGACGACCCAGACCGAACAAACAGGCTCCTACTGCCTCTAGGGTCTTCCGTGTAGCTGAGGAAGGCGGTCCTTCGTTTGACGTAAAGCGTCTGGCAGTTCAAAAGACTCTCTCTGTGTTTCGGAATTTTTTCGACGTCAAGATAAAACGGCCAGTATCTGGGAGTGTCTACCCGAATCGCGGAGAGGTGGTCCAAGTCCGGTATTAGGGTGGGGGAGATTAGCTGGGTCGTAGACTCTTCCTTGCCATCCTTCATGGTTATTTTAACGGGGAGATAGACGACCTCGGATGTATCGATATCACGGGCCACAAGGCATCTCGGCTCAACTGCAAGTACCCACATGTGGCGCAGAGCTTGTAGGTAACTCTTGTTGTCGTTAGACACTTGATGAGTCCGAGGGAAGAAAGCGGCAATCATACACGCGATGGCAGCATCCGATGTTCCTAGGGTGAACCTTCCGCCACCTAAGAAGAGAAGACCCATGGACATGTGTGTCGCAATGTGGACACCATACTTTGGCGCCTGCTGGTGGATGCCATATGCATAGCGGAGCCGCCGTAGGCAAGTGATCTCCCCAGTGCCCGCCATGACCATGCTCAACGATATGCAGATCATATTCAGCCCGTCCCTGATTGCGGATCGCTTGATCTTTTGATCAAATGCGTTGCCTAGGAAAAGGGCACTGAGACAAAGGACATCGTACCAAACAAGGTTGCTCACCGTTCAGACGTACAAGTTGGGTGAACAGGTCGAAGTGGCTGATGATTTTGAGATATGCTTCTTGCCTGGCGGTGCCAGCGTACTTGAGGCCGAGGGCGAAACAACAGGCTGCAGATAGGTTGTAATACGCTAATTCCAAAGCGTCGTCGATAGGTTTTCCCTGGAACCGCAACTCAACGGCAGCTGCAATTGGCTGGGGAAGTTGGGCAGAAAACCATTGGCTGGTAGGGGTTATGTGGTCCCACATAATCAGCGCCCTGGAAAGTGTACGCAAAAACACAAAGCTCGGTTGGATGCGATTCAGCTCGAGCACGGTATCGGGAATATTCAGCATCTCAGCCACGTCGTGACGGTTGGTTCGGAGGTACATTAGGCCGAGAGCGATAGTTGCCGCAGGGGATGTGAGATTGATATCGAAAGCCTCGCCGCGTCCCATACCAGTGTGTTCTCCATGAACGAGGACGCTCAGGCGGTTGAGGATGGCCGCGTCCGCTGGTACATTGGATCCTTTACCTAACATAATCATACCGAATGCAAGAGCGGACGCATGTGTATACGCTTCCCGATGTTCGTTGTTCAGGTCGGGTTGTACTAGATCTCTCCGGCTAATTTGACCCAAACAAACCTCCGCCATTCTCCGATTTTTTGTGCCCATACAGAGCAGCCCAACGCCCGCGAGACCTGCTGCTTGTGTCATCAAAGACACGTTGAGATCTACGCTCGGAAGGGGAAGTAAAGCCGGTGTGTGGACTGCAAGTAGCTTCATGACATGATGGTTTCCGGTCCCGACGTTGGCAGCTGCAAGACCGAGTAACACACCGATTGAAGTAAGGTCGTGCTTGGGGGTAAGATACGAAAATGTGTGCCAGGTGAGCATCCCCCTCAGGTGACCAGTTAGCCCCAGCCCAAGGAGGAACCCGGCGTGCTCAGGACTCAGGTCAGAGGGTTTATTGAATGCGATCCACGAACTTTCGATTCTTCGGGAAGACGAGGAAATCCTCAAAGCCGCCGCCACCCCCCGTTATGGAATTCGCCCCAATTCGTGGAATCGGTGGATATCTTGTTGGGTTCGGGAGCTACCGTGATGTTCAAGGGTTGGAGTCGAATGGCGTACTCTAGCTTAGGGATTGAGTATGCTTCTCGAGTAACCCTTGAGACGGAACCAAAAGTGAACATCGCGCGCCCATATGGAAGCGCCAATGTTTCTCTCAGCTACACGAAGCACAACATTTTGCTGTTCCCTTGTTTGATCGTGTTCGCTGAAAGAAGCATGTTATCAATGCGGCATACAGCAGCAACAAGGCAACTTACTTAAGCTCAGGACGTTCCAAGTAACGCACATTTGGAATGACTGAGGAACAAAGGATGCGCGCAACTTCGTCCAACCTGCGATCTTGTCCGAAACGAATGCTAGTAAAGTCTTCGAGACCCAGTTCAACGCCAGAGATGGCGTCAATCTCGCCACCGACCATGGACCTGGCGTGGAGCGCAAACTCAGTAATGGTCTTCCTCGGCTTTGAAGGATTCTAAAGGACATAGGTCAGACCACGAAACAAAGAGAACTAAGTCGGACATACCACGAAGTCTCTCACGGATCCATACCCGTCATTGACTAGTGGATCGGGTGCGTTAACTGCCCTAGCCGCTAAATCGTTCCGACCAATAAACGAATACGCAGCAGCCGACCAGTTGGCAAGAGGCGCCACTTGGCACATTCTGGCAGCTTCCTGTATGGGAGCCATGATCCCCAATGGCAACCATCGGAACCACTCTCCATCCCCCTGTCCGTCGTCTTTGATGATCCCGCAATCTACTAAGTAGCTGATAGCATCTGCGGCCCGTCTTTGCGGCCGAGGGCTTCGACTTGTCGCCCAGGTTCCGATACACCTGATACAGGTGAGGGAGGTGTACTAGCGGATTGATGGCACCGTACGCATACGATGGGGCACCGCCCAGTACCTCGCGTGCGACAGATTCGATATCATGGAGGGGGGCGACCCATGATGAATCGGTGAGTTTACCGAATAAAATGGCACTCCCATCAGGAGGCCAAGCGGGAATTCGATTGTCGAAGTACTTCTCATCTGAACGGAAGAAAAATGCCGTCACCTATACATCAGTGATCGTTTTTGTTCTAACAAGTTAATCCTCACCATCGACATTGACATCACGTTCCCCGACCTGCACGACCGTCGGGCACAGAGTCGCCCAAAAGTCGACCCACTCCGGCCTCACGATCGACGCCAGTGTGCATATCACGGGGCATAGTCTCAACACATCACTGTACGATTTCACTGACAAGCGCATATCCATGGCAAGAAGATGCAGACCATATAAGGCGGGGGTCAAAAATGCACGCGCGTTGGCTGGGGCATCGTCCTTGAGTCTCGGGGTTTGCGCGCCAGCCCTCTTTGCTGAATCCTCTAGTTGTTGGGGTTTCTTGAGATACTTTCATAACAGGATCCTCCGCGAACCGCTCGTAAGAAGGCGATAACGACATACGATCCCAGTTGTTGATATCGCCACTAGCCTCTGCGTTTATCATCCCCATTTCCACACCCGTCACCCTCAGGACTTCATACAGCGAACTTGTCAAACTCCCAAACTCGTCGGCTCCGAGCCTTGCCACAACAGGGGGGGCATCCAAAGTAGGGCGCATCCATTCGGACATCAACCACTTGGAGAAGAATTGGCGATGCAAATCGGCGACGGCTGGATCCGGAAGCACTATCGATAGCAGTCTCAGGCAGCGCGCTGTCAACTCGTCCTTCGGGACAAAATCGAAACAGGCCCTAACCTCCCCTATGCCGCTTCCACAGGTAACGTCGGCGATGTCCAACAGAGCAGTCGAATGGACGACATCCTTGATCTTCTTCGCGCCCGTGATGTAGTCTCGCCCATTACCATCTCTATGTCGCAACACCATAAAAAATACCCGAGCATCCGAGTGGGAATAAAGCGAGAGCTTGCCCCCAACATCAACCACTAATAGGTCCATAATCGACTCCCGCGTGGCTCTGATCGCTGCAATGGATACGCCAGTGACCTTCGATAACTCAGGATTGACAATCCAGCGACGGTCCTTCATTGTTTCCGACGCGTTTTTTCGCCGGTAGGAATAGCGCTGTCGCCGATGCTGACATCTTGTTCTGGAGTCAGCGTCAATTTATGAATCAAGACGATGTTCTGCGCGGGCAGGCAAATGGCCAGCCTACATCGCTCGGAGCTACTTTTGCCAGCTCCGAAGGTTCGTTTATCATAAACCGCCACGCTAATATCCCTCCATTGTTTAGCACTGGAGCCAGGTAACGAGATCAGTAACCCCTCTACAAACAAATCACACAGAGACTCACTCGTCCTCCCCGATCTCATGCGATTGTACTTTCTGCAGCCAGTAGTTCGTCCTCAATTTCCCCACTTCTTCTTCGGCCTCGCCTGACCACTCTGTGTCTCCATCGTCTCCGGCGCCATCATCCACTGTGTCCCCTCCGCGTCCACCAAGTACCATTCGGTCCATCGTGACGCTCAAATCGTACTTCGACCCAGACTCCCTTCGCCCCGCCTTTGCCGTTGTAGCAGCCTTGCTCTTCTCCCTTTTCGCCGCCCATTCAGCCTGTTGTTCTAACCACTTCTTCTTTCCTTCCTTCCCCGTCTGTGGAGATGGAGCCTCCACACCCATCCCATGCATCAATCCCTCCATCGTCATCGCTCCAGTCAACGCCGGCTTCATCTTCGGTATCGCGCCCAGTGCAATGTGGTCCGCCTTCGTTTTGCCTGCCGCCGGTACCTGTGGCAGCGGGTTGACCATAGCGGCTGGATTATTTCCAGAGTCGTGCACTGGATTAACAGCATCGTCGCCCAGTGGATCCGTCCGTTCAACCATGTCGCTAGGGACGCCGCTGGAGGGGATGCGAGCGTGCCCCAATATGGAATGCCGCTTTCTCTTTGTCGTATTTTCATTTGAGTTCACTGGTGGTGAGGGTTTGCTACTATTAGTGCTAGTCACTATCAGACACAGGGCGGTGATTGTAGCGTGCTTGTATATACCTCTCGGGTTGAGGGACATAGGCGTATCTCCACACTGTCAAGACTTTCTTGTTTTCATCCAAACTGATAATGAACTCCAATGGCGTCGTGTTGCTGAGGAGCGCGATCAGTCATCGTCATCCATGAGCGAAACAAAGCAGCATACCTATCCCGTGAAGTACATGACACCCATACGATCTTTTCCGTTGGCGGCACTGCTTTAAGAGGCCCTCGTCGCACCTCTTCTTCATCCACTAACTTGACGTCCGTAGGTGAGTCCACGATGCCCTGCGTGACCCCTACGCTACCCAGCTCCGTAAAAGCCTTGGTCACGGTGAAGAGTGTGGGCAGCACCTCTTCCCCCGATTTCTTGGCATCCTCTATTTCACTGTCCTCCAGTACGCGCTGCACCAGTACTCCGTGCGGATACAGAGGCCATGCGGCACGTGCCACAAAGGGCAGCGCGAACGAGTACGAGTCCGAGAGCGAGTCCCAGACATTGGGTGGAAGGTGTTTGTGGGCTTCAGCGTTCCAGGTTGCGCTTGAGATGGGGATGATATGTGCTGTGAAGCGCAAAAAGACATAGATAGCGCGTATGCGAAGGTCCTTGGTGGCGGCATGCTGGATGTGTTCAGGTCGTTCAGCCTTGGCCGAATGTCTAGCGAATGGACCAAATGTAGGTCGCTTGGCATCCCTTTCGACGATTTCTGGATCGCGATCGTCGTGTTTCGTAACATCCCCGCTGCGATCAAGCCACCCAATGCTTACACACTGTATGTTCTCCTTCTCAACTGAGTAAAAGTCCCACTGCTTGCGAATGACGCCGCCGTTGCTTAGGAGAACTTTTCTGCTGTCCCACACGACCTCCAACTCCTCACCTATGAATGCGCTGCTGTTTCCGGGGTGTACTGCGAAGCGCGTTCGATGGACCTGATCAACTGGGTCAGCGCCATTGCCGCGAAGAGCCTTGTAGATAGCATCGAGAAGAGGGGTGCGTTCTTCGGCTATGTGAGGAAATTGCGGAAGGGGAATGCATGCTTGTACGGGGACAATCACGTCTGACATAAAATGTCTCGACGAAATACAGGAGCTACTGCAAGGCCGTGACAGAGCTCGTGACTGCACCGCGAACGTTACCACCAGAAATCTTGTCTGTGGCTTTCAATAACATCCCTGATAAACTGTCTCTTCGCAGCATCCTCGCTTGGTAGAACCTATACTCTACATCAACGCAGCCTTTCTCACCCACCCATCTCATGCGAGCCAAGCTGGATTCCTTCTTGGAAGGCCCCTCGCGCGTGCCGACAACATCCTCATCAAAACACCAAATCTGATTCTCAAGGTCCTCTCTCTGCAGCGGTTCGCACTTCCGCATGTTCAATTCCTCAATACCCCCGTTCCTGCTCACGAAACCGAAAATCACATAAGTTGCAAACATCTCTCGAGTCCTTGAGCCCGCAAACCTACATCAGAGCCTCAGAGCCCGTGCTTTGCTTCTCTGTATTCTACTTAAATAAATACTTACAGATGAATTAACCAAGGCCAGTAATGTGTGGTCATTCACAACGCTCGCGGTAGCGTAGGTTTAACATATATTGGTCATAAGTATTGTGAAAATAAACTAAATACTTTATTATAACATTACCTTTATGTAAGTTATAAATCAAAGTATAAAATTATTTGCTCTGATACCTTTGTTCATAGTATTATTGACTTATCATAAAGGTATGAAACATGAGTGGCAAGATACTTTACCACAATACTTTTTTAGTAATTTTAATTAAAGTATTATTCAAGTATCAAACCCATTTCCAGTAAAATACTTTAGGATGTAGTATTGAACCCCTGTTTTCAATTTTGTGTCTTGGTAGCAGAGTTCTGTATCTTATGAAAATGTGTTAACAAGGTATGGAATTCAACAGTGGCTTCAATACTTTTTAAATACATTTAAGTTACCTTCAGTTAAGGTATTGAACTTGAGGCCCAGTGAAAAACACTTAGAGCCATATCAGGTAAAATCAAGTGATATTGACTCTGTGAAAAAAACACAATAACACCTGAAGCTGCTATATTTTTGTCTCTTTTCTTGATATGTGTTTGGGTACTGTCGAGTAGAATCAGGCTATACAATACATTCCGAATTTACTCTGAGTGGCTCGATTGGACTAGAAATGGTGCACATTGGTAGATCAAGTGACAGTGAGTATGATTGCAGTACTAATAATATAGGATCTAGCTATGTCTGTCCATTTCAAGTACGTGTTTATTGATACAAATGCATGAATTACAGCAGTGCGTCGTGGTCAATCCCCTTCTCTTCAGGGCCGGATGTAGCTTTGAGGAGAGCAGCCTACGAAAAAGCAACATAAGTATGCAGCTTAACCGACAAGCCAGCACAAGAGTAACGTACCCTCTGCCCTTTGAGCCCAAGGGTAGCCCAGTACTGACTGAACTCCTTCTCCGCCCTGTTAGGATGCTTATCCATCCATGAGGACTTGATTACACTTCTGTGGATATTATTCAGTGATGTAGCAGCACTGCAAAAGCTGTTGAACTTACTTGGGTTTTGTAGTGTTCATAGGTGGACAGCGCACTTTGCAAGACTTCTTGACAAGGTTGTTGATGGGTTTGGCTCCTTCAGTTTCGGCCGATGCTCCTGGCACTGGTTGAGAGAGGGTTTCCATAGCCCAAGTGTAAGGGATACTGGGAATCATCACATGCAGGGCTGATAACAATGCTCCGAATGTGGTAGGCAGCTGGGTAGAGGCTTTGGAAATTGAGGGGGTTGTGGGCTCTGCTGGGTTTACTGGTGATGGCACTGGAGCGTTTACGTTGCTGTCAGTGGTGGGGTCTTGTAATGGAAGCAGTGCATATTCAAGAAGGATGGGGGACATTGATTGGCCAGTGGTGGGGGAAATGGGGGGCGCAGTTGCAGGGAATAGATTGACTCTATAGGGTGCAAAATGATCAGTAACATAGTACTTACAACAATGGAGTATTATACTCACAGAGGATTATCAAGGTGAACAAGAGCTTGTTGCGACGATGATGATGATGACGATGATGAGGAGACAGGAGAGGGACTCATGCATTGTTTCTTTGCTAACATGGTGGTTGGGGAGGCAGAGTGTTTGAGTAAGGTGGTGTTGTTCAACTGGGCCTCTATCTTGACTTGACTGACGACATGGTTGCTGTGCCATGATGGATAGTCGATGCTTGCGAGTTGGTCCATTTTCCATGTTCCCTTGCAGTACATGAGCTCGGGGTAATTCATAGACATTACCTTAGAGAACTCTGAGTGTGTCTTCAAATCCACCTGTCCCCATGTCTTCGGCACAATCTTCATACCATTCCAGAATGCTCAGCAGTGACGCCACATTGCTTTTGCTTGTTCTTCCTTGATTGGTTCACTGTCTGCTGTCTCAATAAACCACAGCATTTTGTTGCCCTTCTTCTCTTGTGTGCCAGTGTTGTTAGTATTGCCCTTGCGAGCATTCTTTGCAGCGGTATACTCATTCCACATCCAGCATTGAACCAGCTGCATGTTAGCACACTTCGGAGATGGGGTCTTCAGAATCTTGATCATATCGGCAATGGGAGAAGTGGGGTTGTTCAAAGGGATCTGCGATACTTGGTTCTTGATTTTAGCAAGAAGGGCTCCATCACTTTCCCTAGAATGGATGTTAGTAGGTAAAGAGTGAATGAGAAGAACACACCAGAGAGCCTTATTCTCTCCCCACAAGAACATGTTCTCCTTCTCCAGTTGCAAGTTTGTGGTGTTGAGGCACATATATGTGTCTGAATGTCCAGCTGGAACTGTATTCACTTGGGCCACTTGGTTGAATGACAGATCACCAAAAGAACGAGATTGTCGTGAAACTTGTAACAGTGAACGTAGTGGATCATGCAAAATATCAATTTGATCAGAAGTGAAAAGACAGAGGCTGTTGTCGGTGTCGTCCATGACTTCATCGAGATGGGGAGTTGAGGATGGTTGAGAGTAAGGTTGTGGTGCCTATTCTGACTGCAATGAAATGTACAAGTCCAACTCAGACTCACTACCATGCTCGCACTCAAGTGCTGACTTGGATTCAAAGACTGTATTACTGTACTAGTTCTTTACCAAAGCATGTATTACTAGTCTCCATTCACATCCTCGTCGTGTTCACCAATACATGCTATATCATTTCCTGGCCGCTCCACCATATAGTACAGTCCTCTTAATTCTGCATGCATACAATCATCAGTGAAGGGAATTATAGTGACAACTGACTGTATTTGCTTGACATCGACCACAACAATACATGAGGGATCTTCAGGCTGGCACACATATAGTGTACCAGATGACGCCAACAGGAGATGAGCATCTGGGTGAGAGAAAGGCTGAATCATTGCAAGTGTCTTGCATTGATCGTTGAATGAATGGCTGAAGTAGTAAAGTACCTCGCCAAAGTGTGTCTCGCTACCAGGGGACATCAGGAACTTGACATTACGGGACATCTGGACATGAGTTGTATCTTGACACTCTTTCCACTGCGAATGGGCAAGTTGTCCATTGGGAAGGTGCAGTCTAGCACGACGTACAATGTTTTGCATGTGCCACTGACTGGTAGGGATCTCCTGCCCACTTTGCACTTGCCAAAAGCAACGAATGGTGGTGTTCTCATCTTGCTCTGGTTCTCAGGCACAAGAGTCAACTGGATGGAGAAGAAGGTAGCCATCACCTAGATCTATAACATGCTGCGGAAGCTTGGATACACCTTGCAGTTCTGGGACCATGGCCTTTATCACGTTCATCTGTACACAGATGATGGATCACTGAATGAGATTCTGGAAGGGGTTTGTATGGCTACAGATTTCTTTGCCAAGATTCCCAATTGTTCGCTCTATCATCTACTGGGAAAAGTTTGCTGCAGGACCAATCTGCACTGTCTCAGGTGCAGCATGGAAGAGTGCATGGATGCATTGGCGAACAAAGTGGATCTGTTCAGGTTTTCTCTGGTAATACAACTCTTCAAATTCAATTGTAAAGTCAATGAGAGTGACGTGTGCCGAATGTAGCTGTGACTGGGTGATGCGAGTCTGTAGCAGGAGACGAACACCCTTCACAAGCTTGCAAAGGTTTTTCCAATATTCTTCTGAAAGTACGCCATATAGTAACACAGGGCCCAGACCGTAGATATACAAGAGGTATTCCCAGGCATTGTATCTGCTAGAGATCTTCTCTGCAGAGTTGCGTGGAGGTCGGTCAAAAGATCCAGGAAGATAGGGTGTACACATGGCCACCTGAGCACCATGCTGCGGCCAGACATCGCCAGTGAGAACAGCCCAAGTCCAGGTTGATTTAGAGTCAGGAGCCATGCAGTCCATCTTTCCACACCAGAGGGGGATGAGAAGGTCAGGAATGTTAAGTGCCGGAATATGCATGAAGTCCAGAGTGTTCATGGCAACGACACCAAGCGTACATGGTAAGCCTAGAATAATACTCGGTTTGACTATGCCAGAGTCATGGCGAATGTTGGCATATTCTGTTGGGCCAGTGGATTGGACAAGTCAGGTGAGATTTGTAGCATACATAGCAGAGATGCTGTCCATTGAGACATATGTTGAAGATAGCCACTGAATATCAACATCCGGATGATCACATCCAGATACAGTGTAGTCATTTGGCTTCAATAAAGCTGGGTAGTATGTTGGACAGCCATCCTTATGTCATTCTGGTAAAGGCAGTGTAGTCGGCAGCCCCATTTGCCATGATGACCAGTAAGACCATTATGAAACAAGAGACCAGGCCCATCAGCAGTGCCGTACATGATGAAGATCTAAGACGTGAATGTGATGTCAGAATCAGCATCCCAGACACATAAACCTCCGTGTTGTAGGGCAGAGATGTGGGAGAATGAGGAAAACAGGAACAAGCCAAGATTCTTTGGCTTGTTCGGTCCAGGGATAATTATACCAGGTGCAACACGATCTTTTTTGTAGTGTATTTTGCCATCCAGGTCCATGTATATCCAGACCAAGATCCAAAAGTCCAATGTTTTGTTACAGTAGAGCTGGGCACCATCGAGAGAGTACATGAGAACTGAGTCTGTTGGCAGAATGTGGCCCTTCTGAACGGCTTTGAGATATTCCTGGCTGGTGATGTAGTCATTGTAGATGGAAATGCTAGAGCTGTTGATTAATTCATCAGTCTTGTTCCTGCAGTACTTCATTTCTCTGGCGCTATCTCTGTGTCAGTACAAGGCTTGAATTTGGAGTCCTACTGGCAGCATACAGAATGTTTGACATGCAATAAGACTCCCTTCCTTATATCAAGGCTTGTTACAAGTTGGGCATGCCTGGAGGTGCTGAAACAGTCCTGTAAATGTGAGGCAAGAATTAATGCACATGTTGTGAATGATTGGGGTGATGCTGCTGAGAGATTCAACTTGGTGTTTGATCTTATCAAAGGAAGGGAGTTCTGAATTGGGGTAACATTTGTGAATAGCTTCCAGTGTTTGGGTATACACGTCTTGCGCTGCAGATGCAGACATGGTGAAGAAGAGCTGAATCCTGAGAAGCAAATCTGGATCGTCAATTGTAAGCGGAGTAGTGGGTGGGTTTCGGAGCATCTCAATGTCGCATGCTTTCATACTGGTGTCGTTTAGAGAAATGGTCCTGTGAAGCGCATGGATATATTGCAGAGCAATGTGAATGTCCATGATCTCTGAGCGTTCTGCAAGTAATTCCTGATCTAGTAAAATCAAATTATTAGCAGCAGGCACAACATAATGAATTACAGCGTGAAATCACCCAGTTCTTCCTCATCAGATGGGGCCAGCAGTTTCTGTGCACTGTTACTTCCTGGAAGATAATCAACTCTGGGCTCGCCACGGGTATTGCGCACACCACACCTCCGCCGTTCCCACAATGGTGTCATGCTTCAAATTGGAATTTGAAGTAAGTGACATGAATATTGGTGTTTTGTAGCTATTTCATATGCTACTATAAAACCAAGACATATATTGGCAAGTTGAATCAAATCAAGTGAATCTCCCATTATGATATAGACATTATTTCTTTCTTTCCCCTATTCCCCTATCAACTCCTGGGACCCCTAATTATTATTCTAACATTTTGCTCAAGTTAAATAACTTCATATAATCTATGATGTCATAGGAATTTGAAGAATAAGCTAGAATGTATAGATTAGACCCCAATAGGCAGTGAGTCATCATTTATTAGGCTTGGCTATTACAAATCAAAGATCTACTTTGCCAAAAGTATGAGTCATATAGAGTCATTTAGCATAGCCTTGAGATGTTTGGCACTGCACAGCCTTCCTCCCTTGTAGTCTATATAAACCCCCAAATTGTAGTAGATAAAAAAAGAAGAATACACTTGAATTCTCCATTCAGTCCCTTCCTCTTCCTCCATTTCTCATCCTCTTCCCTCCATTCCTTTTGCAGTACCTACTTTTTATTAAGTAGAATATTACTGTTAGGTTGCATAGTAAAGAATAGACTTGATTAGTTGATAATTGAGTACTTTTGACCTGTGAACCCCTTGCTAGGAAAATAAGATTAAGTGTCTTGTGTACACCTCTAAGTCTTTATACTTTAGTGATTGCTCCCCAGTTATATTGATTTCGTATAGACCGTTGCTGGCTAAGCATTAGACTATAGAACGATTCTATAGGTGTTTAGTAAATATTGGAAGTGATCTAGCAGAAACGTCTGACCTAGAGTTTCAATCAGTTGAATTGTCATATTGCAGTTTTGTATTATTGGAGCCATTGCTAGTATACTCAGTCAGGATTATCCTTCGTCTCAGTATTATTTGTCCCAGTCAGTTTACCATTTGTTTGTGTCTACCTATATATTATTCACTTGTTGAGTAGTCTGTATTGTTGTGTTGGGAAGTATCTTAAACTTCTTGTTCTTACCTTCGATCTTTTTCCCCTTTTCACTCCTATTTCCCCTAATTGTACTACTTTGTAGTATAATTCCCCCCAAAGCCATCACTATCGGTACAGTGACTCAAAAAACCCTTTCAATGTTGGTCACTTTTGTACAAAATTCTGAATAACTGAGGAACTACTAGAAATGGTAGCTCAGGATCAGTGTAGCATTTGTAGTGCTCCTTCTTAGCTAGAAGTAAATTCCTGGTTTAGGTCAATCGGATGAGTTTAGAATATTATATGGAATTTCTAATCAAGTGATGCATTGAAAGGGTTTTTTGAGTGTGGTTCCTGAGTCCCTTGTTTCTGGCTATTACTCATTACAAAGTCTCACCATCATCAGTATGACACATATGATGTCATGTCTTACTAATCCAGGCACAATCCGCACTATATATAAGCTCTATCAGTTGTTCATCTTTCCTATAATAATGAAGTCCATTCCCAACTCCCTTCGCACCAATATTGCTTCTGCCCTTCTCAATACCAGTCATTCTCAGGCCAAGATTGCTCTCAAGTTGGGCTATAGTGCAGCTACTGTCTCTAGGGTAGCTTGCCAGGTTATTCCTGACAAGGAAAACCTAGTGGGTGGACGTCCTAAGAAGCTCACTATGGCTGATGAGAGGGCAATTATCAGCCAAATCAGCTTTGGAAAAGCTGAGAATGCTGTCCAGGTCACCAGCAACTTGAACAAAGTCCTCAGTGATCCTGTCTCCACACAAACTGTGTGCAATGTCCTGAAGAAGAACAATATGAAGGCTGTGGTGAAGAAGAAAAAGCCTTTCCTATCTGTCAAACACTGGAAAGCACGTCTTGCTTGGGCTTTGAAGTACAGGAATTGGACGGTGGAGGACTTCAAGAGGGTGTTGTGGTCAGATGAGACGAAGATCAACAGATTTGGGTCAGATGGTAGGAAATGGGTGTGGAAACAGAAGGGGGCACCTTTGCAGGACCGGGAGGTTGAAGGCACTGTGAAGCATGGTGGTGGGAATATTATGATCTGGGGGGTGATGGGGTGGAATGGGGTGGGGAGAATGGTTGAGGTTGAGGGGAGGATGGATGCCCAGCAATATGTGGACATCTTAGCCAATGGTCTCCTTCCCACTATCAAGGAATGTGATATTCCTGCAGGGGATGTGATCTTTCAGCAAGATAACGACCCCAAGCACACCTCAAAATTGGCACAAAAGTGGTTTGAGGATCAAGGGATTACAGTCATGGATTGGCCTGCCCAGTCTCCTGATATTAATCCCATTGAACACCTCTGGGAGCACATCAAACGCCAACTCAACACCTGGGATACACCACCAAGAGGAGTACATGAATTATGGGAGAGGGCTGCAGAGGAATGGGAGGGGATTGAAGTAGGGGTATGCCAGAATCTTATATCAAGCCTTCCCAGGAGGATTGAGGCTGTTATCAAGGCCAAAGGGGGGAATACTAAGTATTAGATAGTACACTCAAAAAACCCTTTCAATGTATCACTTGATTAGAAATTCCATATAATATTCTAAACTCATCTGATTGACCTGAACCAAGAATTAACTTCTAGCTAAGAAAGAGCACTACAAATGCTACACTGATCCTGAGCTACCATTTCTAGTAGTTCATCAGTTATTCAGCATTTTGTTCAAAAGTGACCAACATTGAAAGGGTTTTTTGAGTCACTGTAACACACCTCTAGCCTGCAACAACTTGGGTGACTGTTCGATCTATCTAGACTGATCCAACTACATCCAAAGCATTTAGTGAAAACCCCACTGAGTGTGACAACGGACATGCCTCTGTTTGCACTCCCAGCACGTCCAGGCCCCTTTGACACTGATAAGGAGATTAGTAGAGAAAAAAAAAACAAAAAAACAGTAATGCGGATTTGTGCTTACAGCTGCATGTGACACTCAGAGTCGCGCTGCACACATCCAGGACATGGCACCTCTCGCAGTGGCCCCTTGGGCTCCAACTCTTTCTCTGTGTCCTTTGCCGCTACAGGCTCCTTCACCTTCGCCCCAGGGCCTGTACTACTCCCTGCAACCATGCTAGTCACCTCCTCGGTGGCGTCGTCCTTGTTCTCACTGCCCTGCCCCCACGTCGCAATGTAGTGTGCAACTGCCACCCGCACGCATGCATCCTCCACAGCCTTCCACACCCTCAACTTCTCCCGCCAACAAATACAGGCCTTCTTCCCCAGCTGGGCACTGGACTCTGCGACGGTCTAGTCCTCTCGCTGCTGCTTCTCCTTGCATCGCTGCCACTCAATGTTCTTGTCATCATAGTTGGTGGATTTGCAGGCCTGTTTGTTGTTTGGCACCATTGTTGCCTCGTTCCCCCTGCGGCCCTGTTCTCCCTTTATACTCCTAACCTACTTCGCCTCTGCACTTCTCCCGCTCATGTGCATGCAGAGGCTGACTCACCACGGACCCTCATGGCACACAGACCACATCATCATGATCTCATACATGTCATGAGCACCTAGGCCTCTATGGGTCTCAGCCTAAAAAGGGAGGTACTGTTATAGGTGTTGAAGTGATGCATACACTTGTTGTACAAATGTATAACAAAGTTGCACTGTTAAGTGCCCAGTTCCCACGCATTGGGGACCACTGTAAGGGCAACCTCAAGATGGCCGCACAGCGCAGGCCTAGCAGAGGGAGAATCCAAAGTATGAATAAGTCTAACTACAATACATGAGAGAGCTGCTCACCTAGCAGAGGGAGAATCCAAAGAGAACAGGATAGGGATTCTCCATGCTAGGAAGCGAAGTATATACTGTAGTAGCGTGGGAGGAATGAAGGATAACTGTACAGTACACCAGCCACAAGTCCGAACGAATATCACAAGGTACAAGGGGGCATGTGATAATGAAGTGGAAGGGGAATGTACAGGAGTCGTGCCAGCGACCTGGGGGAGTAAGAGCAAAGAGTAATGAAGTGGGGAAAGAGGATAGGGGTAGCCCGGACGAGCCCCGAAGTGTATATACGAGTCCGAGCGAGTCCGAAGCGCGGGAAGACTTCGGAGTCACCGGACGTGACTCGGATGCGAAAGGAGTGGATGGAAAGGAAAAGGGGACGAAAGGGAATGAAGGGGATGTAGGTAAGAGTCCGTGGGATGAAGGAAAGGAGAAAGGAACGAGGAGGAAGGGGACAGGGGAATAGGAGAAAATAGGAGTGTCCCCTTACATCACCCCCCCTTTAAGGTTGCGGCGACCCGACGCGAAGATTCCTGCCTGCCACGCCATGAATTCACTAGACCCGAAACTCCGGATTGCTGCGAGAAGATGTCGAAGTACGATTGCGCAGAGCCCGGAGCCTTCCGACTGCGCCAGCGCTCCCAGGACTGGTCCAGTGCTGTAGGAGTCATCCGGAGTGGTAGAGGAGTCGTTGGAGTCATTGGACTCGTGCGGAGTAAGCGTACTGCGTCCGGATGACGATCATGGAAGTCCTTGACCTTCTGGGCAGCATGCTGGAGGTTGCTCGCGGGCTCCCAGGAGTCGTGCTCGATACCATAGCCTCGCCAGCGCACCAGATACTTCAGGACCCGACCAAAACGTCTGCTATTCCGGACCTCTTCTACCTCGTGTTCCTCTTCTCCATCAACGAGCTGCGGAGGTGGCGGAGTGACAGGGCGTCTACCCGGAATGGGGTCTGGAACGAAGGGAGAGAGTTTGACCACGGGGAAGACGGGATGGAGACGGGATAGGCCCGGAGGGAGCTGGAGTCGGTATGCTGCCTTGCCAACCTTCCGGACGACCTTGTAAGGACCAAGTCGTGCGTGTCCGAGTTTCCGGGAAGGTCGCGCAAGGTTGATGTCCGATGAGTCCAGCCAAACCTTGTCACCCGGTTGGTACTCCGGAGCAGGAGTCCGACGCTGATCGTAGTAGCGCTTCATGTCGTCCTGAGCTTTGACCAATGCGGACTGAGCTTCATCAACTGCGGACTTCATCCGGTCTACAAACTCGTTTGCAGACTCCATCCGAGACGGCGGCTGATGAGGTTCGAACCCGAGACGAGGGTGACGGCCGGTATCTAGGAGGAAGGGCGACTGCTGAGTGGACGCATGGACCCGGTTGTTGTACGCGAACTCTGCGATAGGTAGAAGTCGGGCCCAGTCATCCTGACGCTCTCCGACGAAGATCCGGAGATAAGACTCGAGTTCCTGGTTAGTCCGCTCTGTCTGTCCGTCGGACTGAGGGTGATATGCAGTGGAGGCAGCCAGCTTGATTCCGAGCATCCTGTAGACTTCTCGGGTGAACTCTGCGACGAATTGCGGACCCCGGTCGGACACTACGGACCGAGGGAGTCCGTGCAGCTTCCAGACGTTCTGCAGGTACAAGTTCGCGGATCCGAGGGCGGACACTGTGGTGTGAGTCAGAATGAAGTGGGCGCGTTTGCTTACGGAGTCGACCACATTCATGACAGCGTCAAATCCATCGGACTCCGGAAGCTCGACAATGAAGTCGACACTCAGACGATCCCAGCGTTCATCCGGAATAGGAAGCGGATGGAGTTCACCCATGGGCGGATGCCTCTGGGCCTTCGTCCGGAGACAGAGGTCGCAATGGCGGGTGTAGGATCCGACGTACCGGGACATGTTTGGCCACCAGTAGCTGCGCGAAATGAGCTCAAGGGTCTTCCATCTGCCGGCGTGTCCTGCAACCTTGGTGTCATGGTGCTGGGCTACAATAGTCCGACGCAAGTCCGGTGAGTCCGGAACATAGATCTTACCCCGGAACATCAGGAGTCCGTCCGATTGAGACCATTCCGCACTCCGGACTGTCTTGCGACTGCCCTGGGCCTTCTTCAACTCCTCTGCTGCCTTTGCCACTGCGTCTTCGAACTTCGCATCTCGCACTCCAGTCCGGATAGCCGTGAGGATATCCTTCTCCTCCCCTTCAAGAGTGACACCCGTGGCACGGACGGCAAAGTAGGACGGCTTAAGTAAAACCACATCCTTGTTGTCGTCCTTACCGTCCGAGTGATCCGAGCGACGCGAGAGAGCATCCGGTTTACCCATAGTCCGACCCGGACGATGCAGGAGAGTGAAGTCGAAGCGGGAGAGGTATAGGGACCAGCGGGCCTGGCGACGGTTGAGTTTCTGGGCCTTGATGAAGTACTCCAGGTTTTTGTGGTCCGTCCAGATCTCGAATGGAGTCTCCGCGCCTTCAAGGTAGTGCCGCCATTCTTCGAGTGCCCAGATGATTGAAAGCATCTCCTTGTCGTGTATTTCGTAGTTCCGCTCCGCAGCCTGCAGACTTTTAGAGTAGAATGCGACAGGATGCCATTTACCATCATCCGGATCCAGCTGCGACAAGACTGCACCCGTAGCGTAGTCCGACGAGTCCGCTTCAACCCGGTACGGCCGATCCTCCTTCGGAAAGACCAGAACAGGTTCCGAAGTGATCAGCTCCTTGATCCGAAGAAATGCGGATTGAGCGGAGTCGTTCCACTGCCATTCTTTTGCGCAGGTGAGGTCAAAGAGAGGCCGAGCAATATGCGAGTAGTCCTTGATGAAGCGGCGGTAGAAGTTGACGAACCCGAGGAAGGATTGGAGTTCAGTCCGAGTCCGAGGGGTCGGCCAGTCCGCGACTCCGGAAACCTTTACGGGGTCCATCTCGATCTTACCCTCGGAGATGACGACTCCGAGATACTCCACCTTGGTCTGTTCGAAATCGCACTTGTCTGCTCGGAGGAAGAGCTTGTTCCGCTGGAGGATCTCTAGGACTCGCTTGAGAACCCGGCGATGCTCTTCGCGTGTCTTGGTGTAGATCAGAATGTCATCCAGATAGATAATGACCACACCTTCCGTAATGAGCTCCCGGAAGAGGTCGTTCATCATGGTCTGGAAGGTAGATGGGCTGTTGGTCAGTCCGAAGAACATCACCAAGGGTTCGAAGAGTCCGCGCGTAGTCCGAAATGCGGCCTTCCACTCGTCACCCTCCTTGATCCGGACGTTGTTGAAACCCCATCGGACGTCGAGCTTGGAGAAGTATCGAGCGTTCCGGAGTTTGTCCACCAAGTCCGAGATGAGTGGGAGCGGGTACCGATTCTTGACCGTCATGTTGTTGAGCTTGCGGTAGTCCTGGACCAAGCGGAGCGATCCGTCCTTTTTCTTGACAAAGAACACTGGGGCGGCCATAGGTGACTTGCTGGGGCGGATCCGACCAGTCCGAAGATTTTCTTCCAGAAATTCGTCCAGCTGTTTCTGCTCCGCAGGGGACAGCGGGTAGCACTTGGTAGAGGTCGGTTCCGCTCCGTCCAGTAGCTCAATGGCGTGGTCCCACGGACGCGGCATGGGCAGTTCATCAAAGGACTCCTTTGCGAAGACGTCCTCGAATTCCTGAAGGAAGTCCGGGACTGCGCTGTTCCGATGACCGTGGGGTTTGTTGCGCTGGAAAGCCAATGCGAGGCGCTGCGAGACCGTCTCCGAAGCCCGGATGTGTTCTTCCTGAAGACTCCGAAGGTACTTCGGAGTCGGAGGAGGAATGGCTGCAAAGATACGATCACCCTTCTCAAGTCCGGAGTCGTCCGGAGTTGTAGTCTCGTCATCATCGTCGTCGTCCTCGCAGTCCTGAAGCTGTGGGAGATCATCAGAGTGCAGTTCCTCAACCCTTGGCATCGGACCCGTACGACACTCCCGGAGTCGCACGGACTCCTTGCGTCGGGCCAGCTTGTCATGGCGGAACTCCTTGCGACAGGTGTCGCATCCGGACAGACAACGGCTCATGGTCACATCCTTCGTCTGCCAGTCGATCTCGGGGTTGTGCTTCCGAAGCCAGGTGTATCCGAGGATGATGTCCTGCCGTCCGATGTTAGTGACTGCGAAAAGCATCCGTTCCGTGTGATCCTTGAACCGGAGTACAAGGTCCACGACTTCAGAGATGGATCCGTTTTCGTTTGGTGATCCGTCGACATTGAAGACCGGAATCGGAGCGGACAGCTTGCGTCGGGTGAAACCATGGGCATCAGCGAAGCGCGGATGCATGAAGACTCCGGTGGCCCCGCAGTCCACCAGGGCCTGAAGGGTGCATCTGTGTTGTGTATCCGTGCTCTGCACTTCAACGGGTATATCTAAGGAAAGCTTGCCGGGCAGCGCGGAGATCTTATAGCTACTGGGTAGCCGCCGTTCCCACTGCGGGCGAAACCTTCGGAGTGTGCGGATTGTAACCGGAGTCGCTTGCTTAACGTCGGATGAATCATCGGATTGATCGGAGTCATCATCTCGTATTTCGTCTACGCTAAGACAAGCAAATCGGTTATTTACCAACGAGGTCGCACTGATCACTCGTTGGTCCGGACAAAATCCGCCGTGCCCGATTCCTCAACCAGGGCCGTTCCCTCACCATCTATTCCTTCCGAAGTTTCCGCACTTTCTACAACATCGGCCGCGGTCAAGAGATCTTCAATGGCGGACATCCGCTCCTCGGTGGTCATGAACCGGACATCGTACCGGAGTGGGCACTCGCGGGACATGTGGCCGGGCTTGCCGCATCGGTAACAGAGCTGTGAAGTGGCAGGTCGGGAGCGGGTGTGGTCGACGTCCATAGGGACGCCCGGTGAGAGAGCCTTCGGAGGAGGCGGGGGTTGGAAACGCGATTGCAGAGGTGGGAGCAGAGTCCGAGGCACGGGAAGTACACCCGCAGGAGTCCGAGCGACTCCGGAATTGGCTGCTGGTCGGACGAGGGGTCCGGAGTGTCCGGAGTTACCGGAGTGCATGCCAAAGTGGAAGGACTGGTTAGCAGCACGATTGTCAGCAACCCGCTGCGCTGCTCTGTACCATTCCTCGAAGTCATCTTCGTCCGGACAGTCTGCGGACTCGGCAACGCGGCTCTGGATGATGGAGTCCAATCCGCGGCGGAACTTCATCGTGATGTTGGAGCCCTCGGTGTATCCGGATTGGTCTACGAGATCCCGGAACTCATCGAGGTACTCTTGGAAGGTCCGACGGCCTTGGTGGTACCGGGTGGACTCCAGCTTTAGCATGGCGGCTTCGCGTTCCCGATCCGGAAGGAAGCGAGTCCGGAACTCGGTTGCGAAGGCGGCCCAGGACTCGAAGTACGGATCCTTCGGACTCCGGAGCACCATGTCCGCGTACTCCTTGGCACGATCCTTCTGAAAGAAGGAGAGACACCAGAGGATTTTGGCCTGCTCGTTCGGAAAGTGGTCCGGACAGAGCTGGAAGTAGATGGAGCACGCATTGTAGAATGCACGGCCATCCTTGCGGTTTCCGTCGAAGATTGGGGGAGAGGCAGGCTTCAGACGGGAACGCTGAGTGTTTTCGGATCGACCCGGGGCGTGCTGGGAGGCTTCGGTGCCCCTCAGCTCGGAGTCCGGAGTCGTTTTCGGAGTAGTCGGACGGGGTGTTAGGAGGAGTTCTTCGATTCGGGCAAGTGTATCATGGATGGAACGGATTTGGGTTTGGTGTTCGTACGTCTGAGCCCACAAGGTCTGCAAAGTCTCGGAGTCCAGTCCTGAGTCGGCTGGCTCGGATGGCGGGATCTGGCTAGAACCGCCCGTCATTTCGGAGTCGTCAGGGGAGCGAGGGATGGAGTTCCTTGTGTCCTCAGAGGTGGGTGGGAGTAGCAGGAGAGCGTCCGGAATGTCCGCAAAACCGGAGAGACGTCGGGAACGAGTCCGGAGTGGCGCAGGACGTTTTCCGTAGGGCTCTGGTGCCAGGATGGGAGATCCTGTTCTGCTGTAAGGGCAACCTCAAGATGGCCGCACAGCGCAGGCCTAGCAGAGGGAGAATCCAAAGTATGAATAAGTCTAACTACAATACATGAGAGAGCTGCTCACCTAGCAGAGGGAGAATCCAAAGAGAACAGGATAGGGATTCTCCATGCTAGGAAGCGAAGTATATACTGTAGTAGCGTGGGAGGAATGAAGGATAACTGTACAGTACACCAGCCACAAGTCCGAACGAATATCACAAGGTACAAGGGGGCATGTGATAATGAAGTGGAAGGGGAATGTACAGGAGTCGTGCCAGCGACCTGGGGGAGTAAGAGCAAAGAGTAATGAAGTGGGGAAAGAGGATAGGGGTAGCCCGGACGAGCCCCGAAGTGTATATACGAGTCCGAGCGAGTCCGAAGCGCGGGAAGACTTCGGAGTCACCGGACGTGACTCGGATGCGAAAGGAGTGGATGGAAAGGAAAAGGGGACGAAAGGGAATGAAGGGGATGTAGGTAAGAGTCCGTGGGATGAAGGAAAGGAGAAAGGAACGAGGAGGAAGGGGACAGGGGAATAGGAGAAAATAGGAGTGTCCCCTTACAACCACCCATAGACACTGCCAACACCCATTGGGATAACCCAGGTCATCATGGGATGACTGGTGTTGACAGTATTGCTAAAAGTGTGAAAGCACTGTTTAGCAATCTGTAAATAAATTCGAAGTGCTCGACTCCCACGGTCAATGCAACATTCCCACGTTCAGTGCCCCATTAGTAGGTCTATTGACCTCTATTGTGATGGCTGGAATAGACTCCGGAACGCTTCAGTCTCAGCAGGGAAGCAAAAGGAGCGAAAATAAAACATGGAGCCATCATTAGAATGATGTCTGGCATGTTTCCAAGATGCTCCGGAGCTAAACCATTTTGGACACGATTTAGTGGACACCAATATTCACGCCTCGCGCAGAACAGTACCCGTGGGAACCTTAGGTGGTCATTTTCCTTACATGTCTAGAGTACTAGACACAAAGAGTCAATAGAGCAAAATTCATTACATATTATTGATTGATTGCATCAACACATCATTAGTGATTGTTACCAAGGCAATTAGAAGTCATTAGAATGCTTAAACAAGCTTCTGATCACACTATAATTGTCTAAAGTTTAACAATAGGCACATCTAGAAGGCCCCTAGGGGCACGTTCACATACATTCTGGCTATGGACTTGGGCCGCACATACATGCAGCTACTTGGACTCCTTGAATTACGGATTCTGTACATATTCAAGCTTGCTGTAGTTATTACCACCAGACTCCTTGCTGTTTCATGAACATGCAGACACTATTCACTCAGTATGATCCAGCCCACAGTGCTGTAAGGCTTGGCTCAAAGATGTTGGATTTGTGCTGCACAACAACCCTTCCATTACTGGTTCCACAGTACCACTAATGTTAATCCTTGATGTGAAAACCTGCTGGTCATCCACCCACCAGATGCTTTGTAAGTCTCTTCCTCTTATGTTCTTATGGAAATTGTAGCTGATTCATTATCAGGTTGTGTACTGCTATACAAGGATTTCTTAAACGACTTCATTGGAAAGCAGTGTAATTGAGACCTCTTGAAATATGAACTTACCACCTCACATTGGAACACTATTGAGCTAGTGGAGAAGTGGCTGTGAAACTTCCATACTGCTACAGTTCAAATGTCAGCAACATCCCAACCAATGCTTTCCACAACACTTGCCATGTTTTGTGGACTACAAGAGAATCTGCAAGACATCATCTCTACTCTTCCAACATACATGGCAACTCCTCTACATGACAGCCCAGTCAATTCACATCTCAAGCTCAGTGAATACTATATGAAGATTGATGAGTCTTCCTATTGTACCTGGGCCTCTCATAAGTATTGCAAATCAAATTTATACTGTTTGTAATCTAATATCCTCCAGTGCTAGACCTGTGAATCTCATATGAAGCCCTAAAAGACAACTACGAGAATGATCCTACACTCCTTGCACACTTGGATGCTTGCAAGACCTCACTCAAAACACATTTTGAGAAGTATTACAAGTGCAATATCCCTCTTTGACTCAGTCAATCAACTCAGATTCCAGTCAAGTTGACTTGCTGTCTTGTTATCAGCACAAAAAGCATGCCATTATGAATGAGCTCAACAAATTCTGATGGCTGCCTCAAGATGACATGGACTCATGTGATCCAATTAAATGGTGGTATAGCTGTTGACTCCAATTTCCAAACTTGTATCACCTTACTTGTGATGTCTTGGGTATTCCAGGCAAGCCTTTTAGCTTCATATTCCTTGTTGCTGTATCATCCTGCTGATCTTCTTACTTAGGGTTCTGCTGTAGCTGTTGAACATATATTTTCAGCAGCCAGTGACATACTATCACTTTGCTGTGCCAGCCTCAAACCCGATACAATCCAAATCTTGATGCTATACAAGCAGCACATCAGCCAATTAGTTTCTCTATATAATAATTACTATGTACTGTAAATACAGACATATTGCCATATGTACAATGTTCTGCCCCATTGAGCCCACCAGCGTCAAGCTGTAAATGGACAGGTTCAAATATAAATTGGCTGTATGATCAACATATACTTACAGCTGTACCCATATCTGGTATGGCTGGAAGCCCTACTTGGCAGCTGGTACATCAGATGGGATATGTGGACTGTGGACGATGGGCTTCTTGATTCTTCTAGGCATATTCAAGATTCACAGAGGGGGAATGTAGTGGTTATTCAATAAACTGTACACCTAGTACACTGCAAACTGACTACAGTGGACCACGACAGAACCACGTGATGGACCGCTCTTGAACTCGAACCATCACCATCTCATGGTTTCCCATGGTTGACTGCCAGTTCTCGAGGCTTGTCGTCAGCCCACACACAGGCTTCTACAGCCATTCTTGCACTACAACAACGAGGGAAGGCAGCACAGTCGCCTGCCAGAGGGTGCTCCTTGTTTAAGAAGCTTAAATGAAGTTCACACCCTCCGAGTCCTGGAAGGACTGAAAACTTCCCGGTGTCTGCCACTGTTGGTGCTCCCTTGGTAAAGGAGCTTAAAGTGGGTGTATCCACACCTGAGTCCTGGAACGACTTTAAACTTCCTTCTCTATGCCTCTATGTCCAACACTACCCGACCAACCATTATCATGCCCACCATCCTTGCCTGCCTTGGGAACTACTCCAAACATGGCCCAACCCCAACCTGCCCAACCAAACCCGTACCAACAGGGTGCAGCGTTAATTTGTTGTACTCAACCCACACTGCGTCTTAGTAGCTTTAGCATACTTGTTGCGGTATATAAATGCAGATTCAAAAAAAAAAAAAAAAAAAAAAAAAAAACAGAACCACGTGATGGGAATTTCACTGACACTGAGGACCAGAAACTGGCGAAAGGCAACAATCCAACGTTGACAATGTCATGACGTAGCACAGTGAAAGATTATAAATTACACCCGTGGGATATTTGTGGGATATTTTCAAACTTTCTCAAAATATACTCAGAATATCCCCGAAAATACACCACTTGTATATTCTGACATAGTTTTCCTCGTTTACTCAAATATACAACAAATATGCAACGCCTGGAAACAGAATAAGCCTCGAATACACAGGGAATATGCACATAGGCTCCCAATGTCACACCTTCGTAGGGGCGACCTCGTGATCCCCCTGAGTAGATAGGGAGCTATAATAATATTGTTCAGGCCATGCTCGCCTCGCCGTTTCGCTGCAAATTCAGGTATATTCGCTACCTACAATCATACAGTATATACATGGGCACAGGCACCTTATAAATCATCTACTTTTGTTGTTACAGGCCGTGTCTATAGAAACAACCTACATGATGCAGGAGCACCCAGCCATGATAATTGTCAAGTGAATGTCATTACTTAGCTTGCACCTTGCTTCGCATAAATGGCTACCAGTCCAATGGCTCCTTTGCATGATTCTAGTGCCTGAACCCCAGATTCCATTGAGTTCTTTGCAGGTGGACAATGGTGGAAGTACATACCAGTGCTGGAATCGCTTGGCAACAGGGACAGCATGTATTGAGTCAACGAGCCATGAGTTATACTTGGGATGGACGTGAGCTGGGATATCACTCGCAAGCTGCAAACAAAGACTTACAAGGTTCTACATATATGCAGTTAACAGAGAAGAGTCTAGATAGCTGCATGGCTGGGACGAGCAGTGGATATTAGGATAAGGATGGGCGTACCTTGAGTCCAAGTACGGAGATATCTGCGGTAGCAGGCTCACACCCCCAGAGCACAGAACATAGCCATAGCCAGCCCTTCAGTGCAGGTTCTCGTTGAGTTTGCTAGCAACGTTCCTGCCAGTTGGATGATGTCCAATGGTAAATAGGCCATGCGCCGCTATGCAAAAGTCTCAGTGAACGCTAGAGGATATGCTGGAGCGTCGAAGTACAACATTCACGTTCAGCATGGATGACATACCTGTTTGGGTGGCAGGTTGTGGTAGAGGACGAAGGGGCGTACATAGTGTCACAGCGCGCTACTCCATCACTCCCAAGCTGTGACCGCCAGGGGACCTGCTCGTATTCTCGGAATATTCTTGAAGTTTTGTGATGCTTCAAACTACCCAAAAATATTGGCATGTATATTTTGTAGGTGCATATTCTAGCTATATTCTTACATATTTTCAGACTTTACAACATTACGCAACGATCAAAATTTATGATCTTTTGCTGTGTAGCACCCTAACCCGGTGTGCGTTCAAAATCCCTACATGATTCACTGAAGATCTTTCGGGGTCAGCTCCGTGTGCATCACATGATCAGCAATAACTCACTCAGCGTGCCATCAACGCGTCAACATATCCTCGCCAGACAGAATAAAAAGCTGGACCCCTTCTTGCTTCAGGAAACGAGTGTTGCTCAAGTATGCGATTTCGACAACTTTTTGCGCGCCTTTGTTTTCCGCTGTCTGCGCTACGAGTTCTCCCCTGAGACTCTTCAAGACAAGATCGAGAAACTAGAACGCAGTGACTATCTCGACGAAAGGCAAAAGTCTGACCTTCGCCACCTGCAGAAGGAAAGGGACGACGCGTTGCAAGGTTACCTTGAGCAGTGCCTTACGGCAGTATTGCCTCTGGCAAATGATAAGAGCATAAGAAAGTTACTCTCCGAATAGTGAGTTGGTTGTGCTCCTGACTATAGCGAAATCTGACCTCATTGGTGTAGCCTAACGTCTTTCTCTGGCGTAGAAACAGATCGATATGCTCCTTACGTCAACTTATGCAACGAGGCCCTGTCGTTGCTCAAAAAAGTACATCTCCCACTTCGTTCGCCGACAGCCACAGACCTGCAATACGGTCGCCTCGATCCTAGCGTCTTCAAAACCCACACGGGGACCGACGTTGTTCACAGAAAGCCTGATGTAGGAAAGGCCGGCGAATGTGTAGTGAAAGCGCTCGGCTCTGACCTGGACGAAGCCCCCGACAAGGGCGCCGAACCCGAGTTTGACTCATTCTTCGGTTTCGAAGAGTTCAAGGCCATCGGAAGTCCCAGCGAGCAGGCTTGCGCCGCCATCAAAGAAGCATTCACTACGACATCTAGGCGTGTGCATGTCAGACAACAGGACAACGAGATAGACGAGGTGCAACCGTCTCCCATCGGCAGTTCTTCTCCTAGCGTGAGCGCAGTGTCCCCCTCTACGCCCCCGGCCAGCTCTGGATCTTCGAAACGCAAACTTGAAGCCACGAATAACCTGACTAGCAGCAAGAAGTTGTGTCTCGGCTTCAACAAGGATGGGACAGAGTTGCGCAAAGAAAGTTCCAACACGAAGAACTTTGATGGCCGAGTGCAGTGTGCCGCCTACGCGCTGGAGATGTTATCTCAGAACCCAGGTATCCAGCACACGATCAATCTGCTTCACATCGGTGAGTTACAGTACGTTCACTTCTTCTTTCTACTTTCTCATAGTCTTCTAGACGACTGTCTCTTCATATGGTACTTTGACCGCGAAGGCATTGTGCGGTCCAATGGCATCAACTTCGTCGCCGACTTCCCCCGTGCCCTCGTCCTCATGGCTCTCTTCCAACGGTTTACGCCTGAGGATTGGGGTCGAAACGAGACCTTCAATTGCCCTCCGAACACGACGTCGTTCAACGTGTCGCTCGACGATCCCCTCTTCAGAGACAAATACAACCCCCATAACTTCCAGGGGCTCGAAATCAAGTGCTCGGACGAGGACTATTTGTCACCACGGCCTCGATGCCTGGGTGGACGTGCGACTAGAGTCCTTCCATGCGAACCGAAGTTGAAAGATGGCGCTCGCTCGATAGAGTCCCTCATAGTCAAGATCTCGCATCCAGAAGCGCGTCGGACCCACGAAGGCAAAACCATGAAAGGCATACGGAATATCGCGAACAAGTACGACACATCAATGACCGGCCATCTACCTGAACTGCTCTACTACGCCGACGTCCATGGCACGGATACTGGGCGCATTCGAAGCTTGGTTGGCCAGCCCGGTAACGGTTATCGGATCATGCGAATCTTGGCTATGAAAAGGTTGGAGAAGATCACCTCGTTGGATGCTCCCTCATTCATTCGCGCTTGGCTGGACGCCGTAACGTGTATGTCAACCTCATCAAATCAAGGATGCTGAATAACAATTCCCGTTTAATAGGCCACGCGTTCCTTTGGAAGCACGGTGTCGAACATGGGGATCCGAGTCTCTATAACATCATGTGTCACCCAGAAACCCATCGTGGGGTGCTGACGGACTTTGACCTGTCAATTTTACAGTGGGAGGACCGTGTCCCTGGCTGCGATCGCATGGGCACTGTACCATTCATGGCCCTCGAACTCCTGAAAGATGGCTACTGGAGTGGAGATATCATCCGTTACTATCATCATGAGCTAGAAGCGTTCATCTGGTGTCTTCCCTTCATGTGTCTTGGTGGGTTTGTAACGAATTCGGAGCGTCACAAGGTCATCGCAGATTGGGTGGTGGCAAGCCCTGACGAGTGTCGAGGCAAGAAAGCCAACTTTGCAACGGATGCGCTTGAGTATACAAGCTATGTGCCTTCTCGCTTTGCTGCATGCTACCGGCTTGCTATAAGCCTCTGCTGGGCCGCTCAGGACACTCATAACAAGTTCTCCCGTATAAGGACCAGCAAGTCCGCTTCAGTATCAGGCATTCGCAATGATGGCAGCGCGGACAACCCCCCTGCCGCTGCCCAGTCCCTCGAGATGTGGACGCTGTTCCTAAATGCCCTCAAGGAGGTGCCGTGGACGGGACCGGTGCCAACTGCCCCGACTGTCTTGCCAATGTTGGACGATGCCGCTATCACATCACTCGCTGTACGACTTGAGGCACATCGCCCCCATTTTGATGGCCTAGATGCAAACAGGAGATTCGAGCTCCAGCGATTGTTCATTGTCGACTCTGAGCCCCCAGCACTCCGACTCCATGCCTCCAAACTGAAAGACCGCATGAAGGGCAGTCAAGACCCTCGACCGAGTTCGACTCATACCCTCCCTTCTTCGGTGGATTGATCACCGCTTAGGAGGCAAGGCTATGTATGGCAAGGTGTGTCTTACTTTCAAGTACCGTTCATTTTCATTGCTCTTTCCGACTCTTTAATCAAGGTTGCTCCTATTTGATGACTGATGGTATTCTCGCTTTACATACATGGCCTACGAGCAGGGGGTTGACTTTACTCGTGGTCATTTTAGACGCTTTTTCGTAGCCTCCTAATCCCCTCGTTTTACTTTGGACTCTCCTTTCCAGCAACGGAAATTTACCTTGCTTTTGTTGCCTAGCGTGCCTAGCCACGGTTCTCAAACCCCGCATCCCTCTGTTGTGCCCGTATGGACTCTATCATTGTCGTCATACTGTGGAACGAGTTGAGCTTGGACTTTAGAATGTGTAATACTATTTTGTCTATTTACACCTTCATGCCCCATGGTTGTCTCCGCCTGTGTTCATCAATCTTTTGCCCAGTATGTTTCGTGCATGATTCACCACACTTGTGCTAATTGGTATGAAAATTATGCGACGGCCGATAACTTGCCTATTCCACTGTTCGGCACGATAAGTATCGTACGCTCTCCCTGGAACGTTGTCGTCAGCGACACGGACGACAATGATCTTCGCAAAGTAAGTATCTGTCCCTCACGTCCTCCGCCGTTCCTCATATTGGACAACGAATCATATTCCGTGACAGAGCCCCTGTCATAGATGTGACTTCCGTGACTCTGCACCCCAGCGACAGGTCACAACTGCCACGGTACCTCACTCCGATGCTGCGAACGTTACCTCCAGAAATTTGGTGTATGACTTTCGATTACATCTCTGACAAGCCATCTCTTTGCAATATCCTTGCAGTCTGCCGCCATTTTCGTCGATTAGTTGAACCTATACTCTACGCCGATGCAGCCTTTCCCACCTATCCCATGCGAGCAAAGCTGGATTCCTTCCTGGATGCAATTGAGGGTCCCCGCGCACTCCTCGTTCGCACCCTGAACTTCGACGCTCTCGACATCCGGCATCACGAACTCGAGGTCATCGACAGCATCCTCATCAAAAACACCCAATCTAAAGTTCCTCTCCCTCCGGCGGCCCACACTACCCCATGTCCAATTTCTCGAGACCCCCCCGTTCCTGCTCACATCACTCAAAATCACATTTGTCCCCTTAGACCCTCCCTTCGTACGATTCTTGGAGTCGCAAACATCTCTCGAGTACTTGAGCCTCCAAACATTCATCAGAGAGTCACAGCCCGTACTTCGCTTCTCCCCTACGGCGTTCCCAAACCTCAAGGCCCTGGCCGCCAGAGATACCGTCCTTGGGTGCTTCGCGTGCGTCCCCCTCAGCAGCCTAACCCACTTTCACGGGAACCCCTCGGGCTTGTTGCGTGCCCACCTCAACACTCTGCTTGTTCTCTGCTGCCATGTGCGACTCGGCCACCTCGCCGCTCTCTGCGCCAACATAGAATGGCTGCAGATCCATGGGTCGATGGACGCGTCGTCGGACATCGCACACGCACGCCCTAGCCTGCGCCTGCGCGGTATCCGAGTCGTCCTCTCGCCAACGCCCCTAGGGCAGGCACCTGCGAACTTTGAGCAGCATTTCGACGCCGCGCCGTCTCTCGAGTTTGTGGAAATATGCAGCACGGCAGGGCCACACCATGTGTGCCACCGCTGGTACCGCGGTTCACACCAGCCAATCGAGATCAGATGGAAATGCAAGCAGGGTTCAGAGTGGCAAGCAGATTGGTTGAAAGACGTTGACATACTTACATCCCAGTTGGAAAGGTCGTACAGTAAGTAGACAATTTCCTCCTACTTTCCGGACAGGGGCCGACGAACAAACCCCCCTGCCCGGGGAGGTGCAGGACTACCTACCGACTACAACTATCTACGGTAATAGCTGTACCTAGGAAATAGACTGAGTGGATGAGTTTGTGCGAGAACGACTCACTTGAACGGAAGTGTCAACACTACCAGGTGAAAGTGCGGTAAAGTGTGTATTTCGCTGAGCAGGTGCGTTGATATATCGACTTGTTGCCCACTTTAAGACTCAAAGCGATAGGCAAGACATACCATAAAGGTTGTTTATTTATTTATTGGTGACGTGTTTTACTTGGACCGAGGTTTCAGAACCGTCGTATAGTCAGTTCCGTTGGCCCACTAGGATGCCAATCTGTCAATCAGCTATATAAGTTGTTAGTTACCATGATGAAATGCTTTATGCACCGTGTGGGACTCGTGTGGACCTGGCTTATCCGTCATAAAGGTTGTTTACAAGTTAAAATGCACGCAACACACAGAAAACAACGGGGAACCGTTTTGTAGGCGGTGTGATGGCAGAGTGAGTTTTACTTTCTACCCTTCACTTTACTGCTAATGCTGTGCATTTGAGTGCCTGTTCAAGCTTTCTCCTTTATCGTGACCGATGTTTTGCTAGATTCATGCACAAGGCCAATGAGTGCACTCCTTGGCAAAGCCAGCGGTTGACTCAATTATGGACAATTCACGCTATTCATCGTTCCTTTCGCCCTTTCTCTGAGCCTACAGTGATTTAATTCGCCCCTCGTTTTTCCAGCACCTGAATTTTTACTCGCCTTTGTTATCGTACTTCCCCCTGTTGTATTCATCCGGACTCTATCATATGGTAATTTAGAATGAGTAGTGCGGCTATGCTCTTGGTCCGCATCGCTATTATGCATCCATCCATCCATTGGGCTACCAGCACACTGAGCACAGGTAAGTATCTTTTGAGAACGACCTTGAAGAATGAGTTAATGAACCGCGTGCACAGTGTCACATGATCAATTGACCAGCAACAGTTACATAACATTACACTCTTAACCATGACCATCTCGCCAGAAACGATAAGGCTGGCAATCAACTCGCAAAGTATGCTCCCACTTTTACAAATGCATTTGTTCTCATACTTGCGCGCGCCTCAGGCTGGAAGGCCTCGCCACCATCTTGCTTGAGGAAACAAGTGTTGCCCAAGTGCGCGATTTCGACGATTTCTTACGCGCCTTTGTCTTCCGCTGTCTGCGCGACGAGTTCTCCCTTGAGACCCTTCAAGACGAGATCGAGAAACTAGAACGCAGTGACTATCTCGACGAAGGCAAAAAGATTGACCTTCGCCTCCTGCAGAAGGAAAGGGACGACGCGTTGCAAGATTACCTTGAACAGTGCCTTACGGCAGTTTTGCCTCTGGCAAATGATAAGAGCATAAGAAAGTTACTCTCCGAATAGTGAGTCGGTCGTGCTCCTAACTACAGCGAAATCTGACCTCATTGGTGTAGCCTAACGTCTTTCTCTGGCGTAGAAACAGATCGATATGCTCCTTACGTCAACTTATGCAACGAGGCCCTGTCGTTGCTCGAAAAAGTACATCTCCCACTTCGTTCGCCGACAGCCACAGACCTGCAATACGGTCGCCTCGATCCTAGCGTCTTCAAAACCCACACGGGGACCGACGTTGTTCACAGAAAGCCTGATGTAGGAAAGGCCGGCGAATGTGTAGTGAAAGCGCTCGGCTCTGACCTGGACGAAGCCCCCGACAAGGGCGCCGAACCCGAGTTCGACTCATTCTTCGGTTTCGAAGAGTTCAAGGCCATCGGAAGTCCCAGCGAGCAGGCTTGCGCCGCCATCAAAGAAGCATTTACTACGACATCTAGGCGTGTGCATGTCAGACAACAGGACAACGAGATAGACGAGGCGCAACCGTCTCCCATCGGTAGTTCTTCTCCTAGCGTGAGCGCAGTGTCCCCCTCTACACCACCGGCCAACGGCTCTGGATCTTCGAAACACAAACTTGAAGCAACGAATAACCTGACTAGCAGCAAGAAGTTGTGTCTCGGCTTCAACAAAGATGGGACAGAGTTGCGCAAAGGAAGTTCCAACACAAAGAATTTCGATGGGCGAGTGCAGTGTGCCGCCTACGCGCTGGAGATGTTATCTCAGAACCCAGGTATCCAGCACACGATCAATCTGCTTCACATCGGTGAGTTACAGCACGTTCACTTCTTCTTGCTACTTTCTCATAGTCTTCTAGACGACTGTCTCTTCATATGGTACTTTGACCGCGAAGGCATTGTGCGGTCCAACGGCATTAGCTTCATCGCCGACTTCCCGCGTGCCCTCGTCCTCATGGCTCTCTTCCAACGGTTTACGCCTGAGGATTGGGGTCGAAACGAGACCTTCAATTGCCCCCCGAACACGACGTCGTTCAACGTGTCGCTCGACGATCCCCTCCTCAGAGACAAATACAACCCCCATAACTTCCAGGGGCTCGAAATCAAGTGCTCGGATGAGGACTATTTGTCACCACGACCTCGATGCCTGGGTGGACGTGCGACTAGAATCCTCCCATGCGAACCGAAATTGAAAGATGGCGCTCGCTCGATAGAGTCCCTCATAGCCAAGATCTCGCATCCAGAAGCGCGTCGGACTCACGAAGGCAAAACCATGAAAGGCATACGGAATATCGCGAACAAGTACGACACATCAATGACCGGCCATCTACCTCAACTGCTCTACTACGCCGACGTCCATGGCACGGATACTGGGCGCATTAGAAGCTTGGTTGGCCAGCCCGGTAACGGTTATCGGATCATGCGAATCTTGGCTATGAAAAGGCTGGAGAAGATCACCTCGTTGGATGCTCCCTCATTCATTCGCGCTTGGCTCGACACCGTAACATGTATGTCAACCTCATCAACTGATCAAGGATGCTGAATCACAATTTCCGTTCAACAGGCCACGCGTTCCTTTGGAAGCACGGTGTCGAACATGGGGATCCGAGTCTCTATAACATCATGTGTCACCCAGAAACCCATCGTGGCGTGTTGACGGACTTTGACCTGTCTATTCTACAGTGGGAGGACCGTGTCCCTGGCTGCGATCGCATGGGCACTGTGCCATTCATGGCCCTCGAACTCCTGAAAGATGGCTACTGGAGTGGAGATATCATCCGTTACTATCATCACGAGCTAGAAGCGTTCATCTGGTGTCTTCCCTTCATGTGCCTTGGTGGGTTTGTCGCGAACTCGGAATGTCACAGAGTCATCGTAGATTGGGTGAAGGCAAGCCCTGAAGAGTGCCGGGGAAGGAAAGGCAACTTTATAAAAGACGCGCCTAAGTACTTGAGCGACATCCCTCCCAACTTTATAGAATGCTACCGGCTTGGTATAATGCTCTGCTATACCGCTGAAGACACGTATAACAAGTTTTCCCGCATCGACGACGGCGACGAAGACAATAACGACGATGCCAATGAAGAAAAAGAACCTTCTCCCGCTACCCGGTCTCTTGGACTGTGGACAGAGTTTTTAGCGACCCTCAGAAAGAAGAAGTGGCAGAAACCGAAATCAACTTCCGCACAGATGTTGGACGCTGCCGACATTGCATCGCTCATCGAACGGCTTGAGAGCCATCAACCCAACTTTGATGGCCTAGATGCCAACAGGAAATCCGAGCTCCAGGAATTGTTCACTGCCAACACTGAGCCCCCAGCACTCCAAGTCCAGGCCCCCAAACTGAAAGACCGCATGAAGGGCCGTCAAGACCCTCGGCCGTGCTCGACTCCTCCCGTTCCCCCTCCTTTGGATTGATCACTATTTTGCCAGCAATATAGCAAAGTTGTCGTCACTGACTATGGCCTGCTGCACTCCGCGGCAAACTAGGGGGTTGACTTGATTCGTGGACATTTCCTACGCTTCATCAATCATCGTTCACTTCCCCCTTCTCCACAGACAATTCCTTCGTGGCACCGTCTCTGCAACTTGTAGAAATACGCAGCACCGCAGATCAACACGAAGTGCCGGTACAGCTGATCGCGTTGGTTGGTTGAAAGACGTTGACATTGTTGCAGTACAATCAGTTGTATTAGAGTACATCATAATGGCTACACAATTTTCGTGCCTCTTTAAAAGGTATGTGTAAAGTCCCTGTAGCGCTCCTGGCCCATAACGCCAATGCGAGCCGCGCCGTCCACGTCCATCTCCTCCTCGGGGAGCTGGTTGCGTAGCCGCCGGATTGCATCGAGGCGTGCTTGCCAATTCGTCTTCATCTCCACGTGCACCGTGTCATTCTGCGTCTTCTCGAACACAGAAGCAAACCAATCGGCCAACAGACTAACCTGCCTCACCAAATACGGGAGGTTCTCCGCCGAGATCAGCTTGAACTGCCCTATGGGCGCGAACTCGGCCATGCCCGGGGCCAGCTGCATTGTCACCTTGAAGTACTCAATCTCATGCATGTTGTTCGAGAACGCCGCGATCGCACCCACCGAGTGCGGCTCGATGACGATGTTGACGAACTGGAACTGCGTCGTCAGCGTGGCGAACCCGTACGGCCGCCCGGAGTCGTTCCACACAATACGCACGTAGTCGTTACCGATGTGGCGTTTCTTCTCCGTCGCCAGCGGATCGTGTGCGGTCGTCGGCATCATCGTCGCGGTATGGTACAGTATCTGCCCGATATCGTCCCACCACGCATACGCATATTCGCCGTCCTCGTCCGGGTTCAGGCCGCCCGCATATACGTCGACCTGCCCGCGGAGATTGATGAGCCTCCCCAGCCCCTCGAGGAACCGCGTGTACGCCGGCGAGCCATGCGTATTGCGCAGAATCTCCGCTTCGTCCGTCTGGCCAGGGGCGACATACAGTATCCCGACTTTATGCGTATCTATCACCGGAATTCTGTCCAGCCCTTGTAGGAACTTTTGCAGGGACGGCGCGGAGACGAGCCTACGGACGTCGGGCGCGCTGCGCTGATCGGGGTATGCAGACAGCTGCAGGACGAGGAAGGCCGGGTCTACAACGACGTCTTTCCGCCGTTGCGACGGTGCAGATCCACTCCACACGTAGCCAGTAACCGGATCTGGCGGAGGCGGCGAGTCTTCTGCTGTATCGCCGCCGTTTGCCGCCTCCCCATCCTCCATTGGCAGAATAGCCGACAAATCGCTCTGTGTCGTGGTCACCAAGGGTTTCTCAAGGAGCATCGTTAAGACACCCCGCTTACCTGTGGTACAACGCCCGCATCTTCGCCGCAGGACTGCCCGATCGGTCTCGAGACATCGCGGCCCATAAGCAAGCTCGCCGTCACCGAAACCAGATCAGGATTGACCTCCCCCGCATTGGTCAATGGCACATTCTCTACCCGGCAAAGAATTTTTGTCAACCCCGACGGGCGTCGGGACAGGACTTCCACCCATCCCGCGCGCTCGAGACTGCGGACGGTCAGAACAGAATTGCCTATCAGCCAAGTCTTCTCGCTGCGGTCGTTGTTTTTTTGCGAGCGTGGCGCCCGGGTTCATCACGATGTCGTTGAGTAGCGTATTGGAGGGCCGTGGATCGGCGCTCGCGTATGTGTAACGCGCCAGCCAGTCAAAGCAAACTTCCGTAAGTTCGTCAACCTCCTGATTGCCCTCGTTCGCAAGCAGGAGCTGCCGCGTAATGAACTTGACATGGCGGGGCCGGTCCGGTATTTTCACCGCGAGGAACCAGACATAGACGATGTAAAATGACAGTATGCGGACGTGCTGAGAAAGCGCCCACGAGATCGTCGGCGAGGTCTTGTTTTGATTGTGGTGCTGGAGATACTGGAGCGCCACGCCGAACACCATCTTGAAGTCCGCCTCAGTAAAATTGGCATGCAGCGCGTTCAGCGAGCCGACGACGGAGAGGAACCCGAGGATATGAACCGCCATCTCGGGGTTCGACATGATCTGGGACAGCTTCTCGAGGATTCGCGATAGGCACTTGGTCATCGACGGCTGCAGCTCGAATGCCGACAGTGTGAGAGCGTGGAGGCAGCACTTGATGGTCGACGGGTGGCCATTCAGGCCGGCTTGGAACACCTCGACGAGGAGGTGCCGGAGCTGCATGTCGAAACACCGCCTGTAACTCACTAAAACGGAGAGTGTGTGGTATGCGAGTCCCTGGGCGTCGCGCGTCTTCAGCCCGGACGGCCACGCCTCAACCGTGGAGGCCAACCCGCCGTTTAGAATGCCGGTGCAGATCGTCTTCAGTATCCCCGCGATGGCGTCTCGCGATTTCGGCCCGCAGAATAAATGCTTGTTGGATAGTTGAGCGGGGAGGTGGCATAAGAGATAGGACAAGATCTCCCAGTCGGTTTCTTTTTCAAGAATCTCCTCCACGAGTCGCAGATACGAGGAAACGGGGAGAACCGATCGCTTGTCCGGTCCTTCGGGATCATACGATATCAACGTCTCGCTGGGAGAGTCCGTCTCGCTGGGAGAGTCCGTCTCGCAGACATCGAAAGGGAGCTCTTCGGGGAGTGCCCATATAGGGTATCGCACATGCGTTCGATGGCGTGAAGGAGAGATGGCACTCGGAAGGGGAATCCTCGACCCGCTTCGACTCGTAGCGGAATTGTTCGATAGCCCCACGCCGCCCCTCCCGCGAGAAAGACGTCTGCCGTATCGTTCTGGGGCAGGCACACGCGGACGGGCTTTTCGGGGGTCACAACCAGAGTCTTCTCCCAGCCGCTCTGAACCCGCTCCAGGCGTCGGCGAAAAGCCCTCGCCGGGCTGTTGTTCAGTGCGCCCCACAAGGTTAGCTAACATCGCAATCAACCCGTCGCGGTCGTACTGAGACTCAACGTAATATAGGTGATGGTCTCTATCAGCGCGCAGTCGCATGATGAACTGCAGGACAGCCAGCCGTGATCTTGTCGATGCTTGCGACTCGTGCTTGAGGATAGCCAACAATTTATCGAACACCGAGAGCGCCATCTGCAGGTTGCGCTCGGAGCGACATAGAGGAGTGAGGGCTAGTTGATGAAAAATGGAGATCAGGGCAGAGGTTGCGCCCACGGAGCTGCATTTGTATTTGGGCTTGCATTTTGCATGTATTATCTGATCACTGTTAGGAGCGGGGTGAGCCAATGGTGACCGATTGTGGTTGCATAGACTCCGAACGAGACTGTGACAGCACCGTATTGCCCCCAGTTGTTATCGAGGTCAATAGCGACATCACCGAGGGCAAGTTCGAGGGTTCTTTCTCCACTTTGCCCGGTATCTGATCGGACTGTATCTTGGATAAGAGGGGTGAGACGATTGTCGAGGTACTAGGGTGGGACGAAGGGGATGAGATGTCAGCAGAGGCGGCGATGGACACAGTATCGTCTTCTTCTTCGTCTACAGGTTCATCGTACGCACGTGAACGTGCCACTTGCTCGATGAACTCCAGATATTCGGTGATTGCAGCGCCATCGCCCTCCTGGTCCTCGACCTGGCGAGCGACAACCTCATCGCCCAGAATAAGCCAAACAGCGTCGTCTGTATCCCCTTGAGCGACCGCAACAGCACTGTCCTCCTCCCGTACGTGCTCCCTCCTAGCAAATGCCAGCACCAGATCCGCAAGAGGACGCCTATAGCGCGGCATGTCCTTAACGGGATCATATACCAATTGTAGAGCCGTTAGCACGGCCTCCCTCGTCGCTGGACGCCCAATCAGAAGGGCGGACTCTCCTAGAAGGCTATCCCAGTTGCTTAACCAGTCGGGTGATGTTGGAGATAGATCGTGCTCTTGGGCCATAAGAACGGGGAGCTTGGCAGTGTCTTCGTCCGTGAGGTTCGAGGCTATGGAGAGCAAAATAGTGGATAGAGGCGGGCAGAGTGTTGTGGCATGGTCGCGGGCCAAAAGCGAAGCCAACGTGCGGATAAATGGGCTTGGGGCATCACTTGGCTGCGACAGCGGTAGAACGAACATCGAGCCATTTGGATTTCTTATTCAGCACAAAATTATGAATTTGAGACGATAGGCAAGAATGATAGCGCACCTAAGATGAGTCACATATGACGCTAGCTTGGACAGCGTTGCGCCGACAGCAGAAGCCTCCTCTTCATCCAAGGCGGCGTCTTCCTCGTCTCTAGCATCTAACTCCTGGAATACGTCTTTCAACGTCCCCGCGGCCTCGTCCAGGATCTTCTCGCGACCGGAGCGAAATGCATTCATCGCCTCCTCGCTGGATTCTTCCCCATTCGGGCCCAGAGGCAATTCGAACTTAATCCACGCCTCCACTCCCTGAGCCAACACACTTCCTAATCGTCCTGCATCCCATCCGCCCAGATCATCCTTTGCCCATGCGCGTTCGATGAGTTCCCTCTCAACCACTTCCATTTGAGCAGGGGCACCAGATACAGTGTAGCTAATGGCAACGTCTCGGGATATATACGCACGAGCAAGCCTGGTCGATAGACTTTTTCGAATTTGGACGCGTAGGGTACGAACGGCACCCAGGGAGCGTTGGATGGAAGAATTGGCATCGTCAGATTTGGCCATCATAGGAGATAAGGACCGTTTTAAGGCTAGGAAACATGACGAAGAGTATGGCCCAGAGTAAAGAGCGCTAAGACACTCGGTGATGCGCTCCTCGTTCGTAGCAGGCTTTGGAGTTGAGGATGAGGTTGACATGATTGTTATTCTGGGTAATGGAGTAGCGTAGAATGCGGCAGCTCGAAAGAGAAGTGGAAGTATGTCGTTGAGGTGGGACGGAGACATGATTTTGAGTTGGGAAGAGAGATGATTGAGATATAGATTGACTGCAATATCGGCCGGGTGCTTTGTCATGAATGGTGGGCTATGACTGGCAGTGTTGGGCGAAGCTAAGGAAGAAACCGAGACCGACGATTGATGACGGCGATGTACCCTTGGACTTGGGATAGTTTCAACGACGGGTGAAGACGTAGGAGATAGGGGGTGATGAGAGGGGAACCGCATGCCATAATCTAAGAGACTTGCGTAGAATTGCAACACTCCCGCTAGCTCTTCCTCTGGTATCCTTGCAACGACGTCTTGGCTTCCAGTTACGGAAGTCAAAAAGGAAGCTAGAATACCGATGCAGCGTTCCCTCTCTGCACGTTCAGCACGCTCTATGGAGTCGCTCCCCAGTGCTTCGAACGCGCTGTTGATCCACCCCTTGAGAACGTTGAGAAATGGGAGCTCGATTCCAACGATTTCGGTGCCAAACCTTGTAAACGCACGGAGGGCCTTGAACCTTGGTTCCCACGAGTCAATGGTCCAGGTTGACGTTGGGCCTAAGAACAAGGAGAAAAATACAAGCCGATCCGACGTAGAAAGCGTTGTAGCCTCCGAGTTTTCCCAGTAAGCGGAGAGGATATCATACCCTGCCACCTGGAGTGACGGAGGGGAGTCAACGGCACACAAAGACGCAAGTATGGGACTCAGAATAGCCGGTCGTGGAAGGGGTGAATGTGCAGCCAGGGCGCTAGCGAGTGAACGCGCATACTGCAAGCTCGGAACAGCGGGCGGGGTGAGGTCGTCAATGAGCACTTGTATCGCAGGCGATGGCGACGGGGGGAGAGGTGCTGTCTGTAGCTGATCTGACCTGTTGCGGCGCCATGCACTGAACGAGGGGAATGAATTTGTGTTGGATCTCGGTCGGGCTGGTCTACTGGAATCAGTGTCCTGGGGATGAGGGGGCATTGAGGCCCCGGAGTTTTCTTTATGGCTGCCGTCAGTAGCCTTCATCACTCGTCAAATCTTGACAATCTCGCACCTTTCAATGGTGAGCCAAGTTGTATGCCAGGCTTCACAGTCACTTTCGGGGAATTGGTGGAAGGCTCGATCAGTCACGTGAGAAGGGACCGCTTCAGGGGTCTTTATGCACGTGATCATACCGCCATCGCTTCGAGAAATTGATCAACGCGAACTAAGTAGTAAACCGACTTGGACTCTACCTTCATGGTCTCCTTCAATTTACTGAGTATCAACGCCTCGAATTCCTTTGAAACCGGGAACATGGACATTCCTTCAGACTAGGGCCAATACTTGCTCGTCGACCCGCCTTGGCACTGAGTGCGGAGCTTCAGGACCATGCCGAGCCTCTCTTGGCATGCTACAAAAGAAAAACTAGGGCGCAGTCCCCTTCCCTCAGTAATGGCTTCCCTCTCCCCACCGATTCTTTCCCTCAAATGTCTCTTTCTGTCGTTACTCTTCACTCTTAACCATGCAGTTCTCGCTGTCACCGTCTACGGGCAGACGCCTCTTGGCATGACCATGACTTCCTCCCTTGCATCTGGACCGGTGCCTACCCTACCTGCCTACGACAAGACCGTTCTCATCCCCCCAGGACCGCCTCAACCCCCAACGACTGCGTTTGGTTTGGAGCTTCAGCCTCAAGCAGCAAGCGTTCCGGGCTTGTCAATTACCCAATCAGGAGCGTTCTTAGGATTCTCCATTGAAATGTCTGTCGTCAATCAAGTCCGTGAGTGCTGGGAATCAAGCCTGTCTGCAATCCCTTCTTCCTACTCATCCATATTCTATCTGATTAACCAGTTGGCAAAAACTCGTGCGTCCAACCACGTTCATTGCCAAGGTGCCTGATGCGATTATTCCCACAGTTCCCATATCGCTGTCCCATTGCTCAATCTTCTCGGAAATCTTCAGCACCGTGCTGGTAGCGTTCGCATTCGTTGTGGCGGTAATACACAGGAGCTAGCTCGATTTACGGACCAGTTGGACAATGGCGCAGCTATTGCTAAGGAAAAAGGCAATGCCCTGAATCCAGTACGTTGACCGATTGCGTTTTGGGAAATATTTAACAGTGGTTCTAGACACAAACACCCGCTGTCTTGTACACCATGGATCTGTTCTACATCATGTCTAATATCTCGTCCTTGGTTAATGTGAAGTGGTATCTCGGTGCGTTGTTCGCATTCAGAGCCCCTTTCGGCTTTCTAATGAGATGCATAGGCATTCCATTCAACGACACCAACTTCGATTTGAGAATATCCGAGTATGGCCAGGCAATCTTGGGCGATAACCTTCTTGCCCTTCAAGCGGGAAACGAACCTGATTTATACGCTCGGTATGTTCGTCGACACTCTTCCTTTTAATCATCATCATACGCCCTGCGACTCCCCCATCTGACATGACCTTCTTCCTTCGTCTGCAGCCATCAAAAGCGACCAGAAACTTGGCATGTGGCCGACTACATGCGTGAATTCGGTGATCTGGTATCATTTATTAACAACCATCCGAACATCCCTGTCAAGAACAATCTCATCGGCCCTAGTGTTGCCTCGGCGGACTGGACGCCCGAAATGGTCTGGGACGCTGGGTACATAGAAACTTTCAAGGACTCCTTGAGTATCGTTGCCGTCGAACAGTACGCACTTTCCCCCGAAGAGTCTCTATCTTTGGCATCTCACTCCGCAACTTCCATAGCTACCCCAACAACAATTGTTTTGCTGCATTCGGTGGATCGGGTAGTCTCAAGATCCCCCAAGATGAATTTGCCGCCTATCTCAACCACAACGCCGGACGTGATCTTGTCCGCCCGTACCTCAATTCCAGCGCCATCGCGCTCGCAGCAGGGAAACCATTCATGATGTTCGAGACAAACACGGCTTCGTGTGGTGGCTTCCCCGGTATTTCGGATACATTTGGTGCTACTCTTTGGGCCTTAGATTACGGGCGAGTTGCTTCATATCGCCCTTACGTCGAAGAATTCTGATAGCGAACTGTTTCAGTTACCAAATGGCGTATGCCAATTTCTCCGGTGCCCTCTTCCACGTTGGTGGTCAGAACGTCTACTACAACGTAAGCCTGAAATAGCTTATTTCCTTCCTTAGTTGATATCTAACCCGTCCTGAACAGCCCTTCACTGGTACGCTAATCTTTTTCGAGTCATGTCCCGCTTACTGATTTTCATCAGCTCCTCCTACTAACCAGACCGCTTTCCATCAATGGACGGTCGGTGCCATCTTCTACTCCGTCCTCGTCATGACAGAGTCCTTCGGCAAGTCCAACCAGTCGAGGATCATTGATCTCAACGCCAACGGCGACAACATCTTCACCCCGGCGTACGCCATCTACGATCAAGACGTACTCTCCAAGGTGGCCCTCTTCAATTACGTTGACGATGCATCTGGTGCGAGCGATTACACCGCAACTATCTCCATTGGAGGAGGAAATACGGGCGCCCCGAACTCATCTCCTGCTGAGGTCAAGGTCAAGTGAGTAGGAACACGTATGCAAAGGCTACTTCCCTGATTACGCACTCCCGCTAGATACCTTGCGGCTAGCTCCGTCTCCACCGGCGTCAACATCACATGGGCTAACCAGGTATGTTACCCACCTCCCTCAATTCTCTCCCTTCAGGGCTGATATCTCCCTCCCAAAGACATTCGGAAACGCTTTCGAGGTCGATGGTCATCTCAAAGGCGATCTCGACGTCGTCACTGTCCCCTGCGACCAGGCGTCCAACACCTGCCAAATCCGCGTCCCCGCCCCCGGCTTCGCTCTCGTCTTCATCACCGGCAGCCCAGAAGTCGAAGAAAGCGACATCACGTTCTCGACCACCGCCTTCACGAAGCTCATGAACACCGCCACCGTCGATCCCGCCGTTCTCGCGACATCCAACGGCATGTCAGGAAAGGACCGCGAAAAGATGGGCAGCACGAGTTTCGGTAGCGTTGACAACGGCGCCAGCGCTGTGATCCATGGATATGTTTCGGTCGTGACAGCGGTCACCACCATGATGGCAGGGTGGATATTATTGAGACATGTTGTCTGAGTTTCGTCGTCTAATATTCTTCGCACTTTTGGAAATGTGGACCATTTACTTTCATCTTTGGCTAGATTTACTGTAACTTATATCACTTATATTGTGTGCTACTACTAGGCGGGCCAATGTACTTAGCACACGAACGCAGAGGACACGGTACGATTTCTTACTATGAGAATGGTAACTAAATAGTGACAGGATATATAGTGAGGAGCATCGCCGCGGTACATGAACATGTTGACTAGATCCACGTATCGATAAATGGGCTATTCTCACCCACCATTATACCGTAGCCCCCTCGGCATTCTCATCAAGAACTGGGAAATCTCCTCCAATTTGCCGTAAAATGCTTTGGCCAGCATCCCGAACCTCTCCAGCATCTTTTCTGCATTTCTGACTGCAAAGCAATGCGGCCGCATACCCTTCAGAGGTACCCTTGGCCTCCTCCAAAAATCCAAGCACATCCGCAGCAGTGTCCAACGAGGATTCCACCCACCTAACGAGAAGTTTATCCCTGAACGCTTTCGATTTGCACTTTGTGCATTCCTGTTAGCTATTGAACACCGGAACTTGACCGACCACGCCGGTTTTGGCATCCGTAGTAAGTAGCCGCTGGCCATGGCATTCCCAACTTCACCCGTTTCCAGAACAAGGAAGTCATCGTAGAACGCCGACTATCAATGCCAGGCAATCCTTCACTTCAAGGGAATCGCTGTATGTTCCAGCCGGATGGCATAGCATAACGTAGAGAGCTACAGCTCGGGGCTTCTTCAGGTCGTCCGGCAAATTGACCGTTTGGATTAGATGTAACAACTCTTCCGAGGTTCGCTACATCCTCGTCACCGGAAGGATCGGCTTTGGCCATCCTTGACTTCCATTCGTTGTAGTCTGATCCTGACCAATCAGCTTCCAAGTGCTCTATGATGCGACGCTTCAAATCGTCAGCTTGATATTCGACAGCGAGTAAAAGGGGACTCGTCAGCAATCCAGTTGAGAGGGGATCATATGGCGATAAAAAAACGGTGCTATATTGAGATCAATGTATTTCCGAGATGGGCGACGAAGCGGTAGACGCACAGCGGCTTATAGATTGCCCTCAAAAACCCTCGAACATCTTCCGGTTTTATCACGCATAGTGATCAGAGGCACGCCGTCGCAGACTGTAGTTGAGGTAGGACGTCGCCTCACTGCGAACATTTCTTTGAACACTCGAGATTATCCGACCAACAGAGAACGGTGGACGCGGACGTAGACAACAAGTCCACTCTCCACATCATATCGGTCGACATCGTTCGCCGCACCCAGATGTGACAAAGCCTGATCTGTGTACAGTAAAAAAGTGATCCGAGAGACATTCCTTGGGTTATGCTCACCGGCATCCCTCCCCCACATACTCGACTTCGTCCTTGTCTTCCTCGCCACCGGGTGCAGAGAGGACGATGCTACCGTCGTCGAAATAAAAGCTCCTATCCCGCATTTTCCGAGGCGGTGGTGGGGAAGCAGAACGCCGATGCTTGTTTGTAGGTGGGGCTGACGAGGAAGCCTTTTCTTCTTTATCGGTTGACCAGCCGTGAGTCGCGCTCAAGCCGCGTCAGTTATCGCGTCGAGACTCGAGACTAAAATTCGGTTGAGTTCGTACAGAACGTGATCCTCCTGAATGCCCCTGAGCTTTCAGACCCCTCGGGGCTCTTGAATCCGTATGTAATGTGCGTTACTACAGAAGTTCGTAGCGAAGTCTGTAGTTTCCTTGATGGCTAGAGACGAGTGTAAACGTGGCCTTTTCTAGGCAACGTAGAAACACGCATGGGGTCAGTCACGACTCATTAAGCATCCAGTAAGTAACGTATAAGCGAACAGGGCAATGGATGCATACTTAGGTTACACGAATGCATCGTGATCCAACATACAGGGTGAGAGCATCGACTGACTGGCCCGTTACAAGCCTAATATACTCGGAGTCTCAGCAGCCTCCCCTTCGCATTTTGGATCCACCGATTCGTCAACAGGACTAGAATCCGTATCCTTCTTCTCATCCGCAAATATATCTTCCAGCCTCTCATAAAACGCCTTGGCCACCGCCTTCAGCCATTTCACCGCCTCGAGCCTACACCTCTTGCAGCAAAACTCGATCCCGCTGCTCTTCTCGCCGAGACCCTGCGACGCCGACTCCGGATACTCGATGACATCCGCCGAATCGCGCGAGAACTCCATCCACTCCAGCAGCACCCTGTCCCGAAACAACGTCTGCCCGCACTTCCCGCAGCTCGACCCGAGCTTGGGGCCTTTTGTACACCAGGCGCTCGAGTTATCCGAACTGTTGGACGGCGCCTCCGAAATCCACGCCCAGAGCCACGTGTCGATGCGCGAGCGCGCCTCCATAAGCTTGACGCAGTCCTTCGCATGAAGCAGCTCCGTCTGCGGGCTCGACGGGGAGCGAAGAACGACAGCATCGTGTAGTACGCGACGGCCAGCGCGGAGCCGAGACCCGCCGAGAGGCCCGTCGTGCGCGCCAGGTGCACGAGCTGCTCGGGATCCGGGACGTCCTCCCTCGGAGTGGCTTTCTGATCTCTGTTTCCACTCCAAGAAATTCTCTGACGGCCAGTCAGCGTTGATGTGCGCGACGATACGGTCCTTCGGCGCATTCGCTTTATACTTGGCGGCGAGAACGAGCGGGCCGCTGAGCAAGGCTGCGGATGGGGGGGTCGTAGCGTGGTAGGAAGATCGTGCTACATACATGCCATAATTGATCAGCACCGATATGTCGGGGACGCCACGTACTATGGTTTGTATATCGCCATGAGAAAGCCCCGTACGTCCCTCGCCTTATCCGCCAGGGTGACCACGGTGACCCCATCGTACTTGTTCGGGCCGTCACCCGAGCTCTTCTCTATACGTTCCTCGAACACCATGGATTCCCCCACCAAGAGGGACTTGTGCACGCGAAAGTACACGGCCACATTCTCCCCACCATCTCCATCCCCCGCGTGTGCATCTTGTTGATCATCATCTTCGGGGGCCCTTCTCTGGGCCATTGCCATTGGGTGCTGGACGCGTCTGGGAGCTTATCTGTATTCATATAGCACGCCGCAACGACGGCTCAGAATGAAAAACACAAGACGTGATGTGTCGCACCTGACGCGCTATCGAGCTCCTGCACCTCGCTCGCGTCTTCGGCATCGCCAGATGCTACAACAATAACACTCCCGTCCGTGAAATATAATGCCCGCGTCGGTGGCGAGGAACGCGTCGACACGGCGGAGAATGCCGCCGATGCTTCTTAGGAGGTTGCCTTTCGCGTGAATTTGCTGGTTCTTCTGTCATCTCGCTCAGCACGCTGAACGATGCATAAAAAAAGACACAGTGAGGTGAGATAGGAAAAAGGGAGAGAAGTATTTGATTCTCACGTGCCGCACTAGGGCACAACTCGGCCGAAAGTGGCTGAGTACCTCAGAGGTGCCTTTCGAGAAAATCATGTTTCATAGGCGACATAAATACACAGTAGCCTGGCATGCTTCGGGTAAGAGACTTTCTAGGGACAATTAGGTGCACACCAACCTGAGGCCTGACGGCTATCATTCCCATCGTTGACGAGGCTGGCTTCTCCACTGACTTCCACCACGTCTTTCTCCCAATCTGCTAGCCACGTCGTACCTAACGAGCACATCTACCGGATCACATTTGGTCGAGGTAAACCAGCGTACCACCTCAGGGCGAGTCGAACACGCGAATTGAAGAATTCCACAACTTGTAGCGACGGAATCGCGTCGAACAGTCGCCGAAATAGACGCTCGAAAGCCACCCTGAAGCACCATGAGGCGTCGAATCGAATACCTCGCAGCTTGCGGCCCTCAGCTGGCTCGCACAGGTAACACGGGAATGGTAAGGTCCTGGAAGCCCGTCGTGTATATCTAGCCATTCGAGGTTGGCGCACGACGAGGTCAAAGCGATCAATTGCGGGGAATTGAAGATGCTCCGGAAAGAGGGCACCCTCACGCAGTGCAGAAACAGGCTTGGCAGATCACCGAACTAGCAGCGACTTGTTCTGCCGTTCAAGACCCAGGCGCGTCACTCTGACAAAGGACGGAAGAAAGGAGGGCAAGTCATTATGCTCGATGGCCAGGTGCTTGAGCTCCGGGAGTGCCGTAGGGTATATGGTCATACGCCTATCCAGTGAGTCATGGTGCCTGAGATACAACGTCTCGAGGGACGGTCGCGACTCTAAGAAACGTATCGAATCTTGATTTAGCACGGAGTCGTAGAGTACCAGTGCTTCGAGTGCAAATGGGGATGCTGCAGGAATGGTGAGGGCGCCCCCAGGCAAGAGAAGCTAAGACCTTTCAGGTTCTTCGTTCGCATGAGGATTTCGCGAACGAGTTGCACTTGAGTTTGGCTGCATACAGAGAAATGGATGATGAGGCCTTTAACGAAAAGCGCCCCCCGTCCACCTGAAATCTCGAATATCTGCAGTAGCTCTTTGGGCCAATCCGTTGCTACAGCCGGATCGTCCTGGAGGGTTACACTGCGTACATCACTGGGTCTGCGATGTCGTGGAAATGTCGCGACGCCAACATAACGTCGCAGAGTGTGCATTTGTCATGGCTACAGGCGTCCTCGAATATCGTTCGTAGAACCTCCGGGGACAATGTCGGGACTCCCATCGTGGTAGGATAGAGATTCAAAGAAAGTGATATGACTCGCTTGGTACGTAAATATGTGGCGGTCACGTCACATTGTCACTAGCGTTCAAAGGGGTCCAGAAAGGGCGTCCACGCGTAAGCACAACAGATGATAGATGCATGACAGCGATGTAGTGGATATCTCGAAGCGACGAGGGGGGAGTTGAAGGCAAATGTTTCAAAGGTAAAACGATGATTGTTGGTACTGAGTCTAGATATGGCGAGGCACTATCTCAGACCGTTATCGCCATCCATCACCATCACCCAGTGGTCGACAAGCTCGAAATTTCCATAGATCGAATCCACGTTTCCCGGCATTTCGACAAAGAAATGCCCGCATCCATATCGATCAGAACAGGCATTCGGTGGATGGAAATCATTGACGACGAAAAAAAATAACGAGGATGAGACAAAATGGGGGGGAGAGTGGAGTGAACCTACGGATACGGTGGTTTTGACTACATCGAATGGCTGGTTCTTGGATGTCCGATTTCTGAGTCACGGAGGGGAGTTAGATTGGGCGTTTGCAGGAAAGAGGAGTGTCGGTGCGTCCATCGCAAGCAGAGAGGCTGGCATAGATTGTTGAAACGGGCGTAGAAGGGAATATCACCAAGTTCGAGCACATGATCGATTCAAGAACGATCGACGCAGCAAGCGTGGTCGACGAGGGGTACAATATGGAGATGGAAGACGGGAGTATCGTCGAAAGAGGGAAGATGATAAACCCTGCAACGGGGGAAACGATGCTCTACGAAGAGAAGTGGCGCGAAGAAGAGAGTAGCGGGGGGCTGGTCATTAGGCGCAAGGGTAAGGAGGATACATGGCAAGCAATCGTTGGGGATTATCAGTTAGCACTGGGAAGATTCCAGGACGGCGCGTTCTGGGCTTGGCAAGCTCGAAAGAAGGTTGGGGTATGGGAGAGGGTGCATGCCACGAAGAATGCCGAGCCAGTAGACTCGTACTGGGTCATTATGGCCAACGAGTGTAGCTGATACTAGGCATCAATGATGTACCGATGATTCTAAAGAGAGATGTATTTAGTTGAAAACAAGTAAGAAAAACGATTAAGGTTGGACATGAATGGTAAAATCGAGGAGCAGGTGCAGGTCATGTACCATCAGAGCATGATAAACTCTCCATCCGCATGCCACACGAGGAATCGCGTTATAACTCGGAAGAACGAAGGTTGTAGAACGATGTCTCATCTTCGGTATAACACCTTGCACCCCCTTCACCTCAAAATGCGACAATGGGTGTCAAAACAGGTATCGAAAGAGTAGAAAATTCGATAATCAATCATCAATGTGAAGGAAAGCGAACTCACCCATAACAAAGCTACCAAAAGACTTGACAAGTCACATTCCTTTGCGAGGCCTGGTCCGACGCATCCGCCGTCCGCCCTTGATCGATTCTCCTGCAGTAGATCTTTACACCGACGTCAAGAAGTCACGCGATGAACCGGGTGAGAATGGGCCAGCGGCCAAGTCATTGAATATTGAATGGTAGAGTTCCAGTATGCGGACATAGTAACGCTGAAAATTGTTCGAAGTCCGATCACAGTTCCCTATTGCATCAGAATAGGAGTCCACGCTTAGAGGTACCTCCATGCTACGCTCGAAACCGGTATCTGGGAGTAACCACGACTGCGAGGGGGGTAATATTTGGGAAGTATTACAGCCCACTCTACGAAATTCCCCATTTCCCCCGGGCGCCTTGTACGAAGCATCGCATATACTACCATTAGGAGACTGGAAACGAGTCTACCTCCATGCTTCCGCGGCAATTATCAGTCCAAACCACCAAGTCATAAAACGCCTAGCTAATGTGCCCTCGCAGTGGCCTAGACAAACCATCTATGATAATACGATTTCACAAACTCAAAGATAAGTTGATGATGCGTACAATTGGATCTTATCATTGAGTATTCACTTATTCAAACCAGAAGATAGAGATATAGGTGGATCGATGAGAAATCAAGAAGGAGCGACGAAGGTGAGATCTTACCTCTCGGTGTATATACCCGGAGAGGGCAAAACGGGAAGATGTGGTGATAAGTCATGATGTGAATTCTAGTCAACAGCATTCTCGCCGGCGTGCACCGTACTAGTACTAGCATTAACAGCAAAGAATATATCCTCCAACCGCTCGTAGAACGTCTTGGCCATTAGCATCACCCACTTCAACGCTGCCTTCCGACACGCTGCAGAACAAAGCGTGTCGTTGATACCAGCCGTTTCAATCTTCTGCGCTACGCTATCCAAATACTTGACTATGTCCATCGATTCCAGGGAACATTTCGACCATTCAGCTAGCAACCATTCCTTGAATGTCGCCACTTGGCATCGCCGTATGCACGGTAGCCGCAGGAGCGGCCCCGGTCCCTCTGGGCCACCGTCAACTCCACTGACCCACCCCATAAACAATAAGTTTTTTTGAGCGGCCTTGGATGAGGGACATGAAGTCTGCGGTCTCGAGAGATTCGGAGTCCCAAGATGAAGGGTTTACGGAGAGCAGGGTGTAATACGCGATGGCCATGGATTTCCGTAGTTCCTCGGTGCAGCCAGCCGTTCGAGCGAGGCGTAGCAAAGCCTCCGGAGCTGGATCCTCCCCTGGGATCGACGCACCCCTCTTCTTCCATGCGTCGTAATCATCGTCCGGGCCAGTCGTTTCGAAGGGTGGGAGATGATAATCTCCTTCATAGCATCGGCTTGGTACTTCACAGCGAGCAGGAGGGGACCCCTGAGCAATGTAGTGGTGCGGAACGAATATCGCGGTAGGAATATGGTGCTTTATTGTAGCAAAGACAAATCCGCATCAATCAACTGTACAGAGGCGGCAGCAGGTTGCCGAAAGGCACTCACAGCGGTTTGTAGATGGCCCTCAAGAACCCCCGGACGTCGCTGGCCTTGTCATGTAACGCGATCAAAGGCATGCCATCGTACAGCTCGTGTTCCGCAGAGCTCCCAACCAAGAACATATCCTTGATTACGGTAGACTCCTCCACCAGCAATGACCTGTGGATCCGAAAGTAGATGATGATATCCTCGTTGGCAGATGGACTGTTGGCCAGTGAGTCTTCCCCTATGTTGGGAAGGACAGGTAGTTTGTCACTGTCAACGACAGCGAGTGCGTGTTCTGCATCCTTCGCATCACCGTGAGCAGAAAGTACAAGACTTCCGTCAGAGTAGTAGAACTGTTTGTCGTGCATTCGAGTTGATTTGCCAGTGGTAGCCATAATTGCTAGTGCACCGTTCTTCAAGTCGCCTACGGTGGGAATATTAACTAAAGAGCTGTAACCGGTAACTGATACTCAAGGTGTCAGCCAATATGGGAGCTCAGCGCTCAGATCTCAGATCTTAGAGTTGGGCGCATAAGAATACACAAACACATAAAGTGTATCACTAAAGACACCACTTCCTCCGATCGACGTGCCATATGCGCGTAGACTAAGATAGCAAATGCCGCGACCGAACTACAATGGAGGATGACCGCCGGTCCATAGAAAAGGGGAGGTGCACAGGCTATGCTCGCCATCTTGCCTGGCAGGTTGTGGGGTACAAGATGGAACTTGGAACAGCCATAACAAAACCTATCCGCAATAAACCAGTCATGCTATGCCCACAACAGCCTTGAAAGCTTCGTAACACTTCAGAATCCCGCCCCTATTATCCAAAGGCTTCATCCCCTCACTACGACGACGGGACGGGCGAGGAATCGGAGGATAACAATAGGTTACGTGAGTTTCCTCTGACGGGTAAGTCCCATGGCGGATGTGTGTTGATAACGTTTCAGTGACGGGGATTTTGAAGAATGTGGGCGACGTGCCCACCATGACAATGCCGGGCATAACCTGAAAGTCAGACAACGCTCCACGACTCCAAAGACTCGCGAAGTTAGCTCACTTTTTCGTCCAGGGGCGGTAATTCGGGCCGGTTGCCTTTGTGCATTATTCTCGTTGAAAGCCGCGACTGCTTCTGCTACGAGCTGAGCTTGCGCGTGGAAAGGTTCAAGTTTCATCGACCTCTTTTCCTCCTGAACGAGAAGGAGAATATCGTTCTGAGATCGGTCAAATATACACACGTCGGTCTTTGCGTGCCTGGTTTCGCCGCATACGAAGAGCGGGAGATCGACCCGCGTGCGAGCGACGCGTTGTCGTCGAGTATAGCCCAAGATCTTGAAGAGCTCGACGGCGAAATCATCAACTGCGGTTTCGCCAGTGTCGGGAATCATGGCGAGATCAAGGTAAGTGAGCAACAGCGCGTGCTCGTCGTTTTGCATAGTAGTAGCGTCGTCATTGTTCAGTAGCTCCTGATCAACAGATGCTTCTGGCAGCTCCTGTGATGCGCAACATCGTTGGAAAAGCTTTATCAAAAGTTCTCCTCGCACACCTGTACGCCAAAGAACGTAAGGGGGTCTAGCTGATTGAGGCTGATGTGATAAGAGTCCAGATCATTGAGAGTCCAGTCGCTGCCTGACTTAGCGGAGCGACTAAGGTTGGCCATGATGGGTGTTGAGGAAGAGTTAATGGTGAACACTTGGCCTCCTATGCTGTATGGGTAGGAGTCGACGTCATAAGGCGGGCTTGGGAATTCTAGGGGACCACCAAGTAAACACAGGCCCAGTTGTGGAGAACCACCCAACCGACTGGGGCAGGCGCGGACGGCGTCGGAAGTGGGATTCTATCTCGCTGCAGCAGGATGCTATACGCTGCTATACAGGTATAAAAGGTCACTAGCGCTGTGCTCATCGATCATCTAATGCACCCACAGGTTGAACCTTATCCGTAACGCAGCGGAACCGGACTCACGACTACATAAAAAAATCTAAGTAAAGTCCAGTAGGTTTGCCAACTGGGAACCGGCCTGACGCATTGAGGTATTCGTTATGCATATCGATTCCTCTCATCGTGTGCTGATTGCGAGTAATATAGCGCGGAGGTTATCGAAGCGAACCGGGGAGTTCCCGAAGGAAGGGAGCATCTTTACGCTCCTATCTACAGCGAAATATGCGGCCGAGCACTTGAGCATCAAGAATGGGGCGGTGGATCGTGTACAAGAATCTGTCTCGATTGAGGGATTCAGCAAAGCCCAGAGACGTATGTTCGTTCTTCGAGCAAATTCTGCGTAATTTGAATCCTGTTTGCAGCGAGACCCCCGGAATAGCCACCGCTGTGGAGAAGACAAAGTACCAGCTCACGGGCCGACGTGGTGCCGTCCTCGCCATGCACCGACCTCAACCGAGGAGCCTAGACGGGGGTGTCAAGGGCATTCCATAAACGGACCCACGCTGCGAAAACCTTGTCACGTCAGTCGTTGACTGCCCGGATTACTACATGTTCTTGTCCCAGAAGAGTAGGTTTTCCAATCCTTGTGCACCATTGCCTGCTAATGCACCGACGGCAGAAGTTGGGCTTGTTTCAATCGTCCTGCAAGCAATTGCATTCGCCACTGCAGGAGTGCCCGCTGGCGGCGGTGCTACTGGTGGCTGGCAGCGCTATGGGATTGGTGGGACATACAAAGCGTCTGAGCCTGGCCGCTTTATCAAGCGGTAATCCGGGACGAGTTTGATCGCTTGCGAAGTGTGCGCGTCCCCGAAGACGACGACGATGCAGGTAAGGGGTACTGTATTCCATCATTATCTCATGTACCATCGGCTGATTGAATTGGAATCCATAGTTGGGTGCCGGCGATACCGCCTTGGGAGGTCCTGGATGGCGAAGAAGAGCCTGCTGACAATGGGGGTCATTATCACCCTTCAGCTTCTGTGCTATACTGAAATTTGTAGTACGGGTGATGATGATAACAAGCATTGAGATACAATGGCTGCCACTCTTCACCTCGCGTCGTAAGCATCTAGCTGTAAAGTGTGTTGCCATTCTATTTTTTGTTTAATCTTTGTGTTGTCCGCTCTCTGGACATCTCGTATTCATGTCTCCCTGTCGTTCTGTGCGTGTCCGCGGAGACGTTGTTAATATATGACAATGCTACAAGTACCGAAAACAGCAAGGTGGACACATAGGTTCCCCAGCCCGAGGGACAGTTCCGACGAACGACTCTCCAGAAAGCAGCATTTAGTGGACGCTCTCTGCCCTTATCGTCGCGTTCCTCCCGGACGCATGGGTTTGAAGCGGTGGTTGGGACCGAATCCACCTAGCCTGCAACTTGTGAGTTCGTGTAGGCGACGCCTAGGTTTAGAGAGCGCTAGGAACCGGAAAGATATGGATAGAGTATTGCGTTTGGACAGCGTAGTGTAGACTCGGGAATGCGAAGATGCTGATGGCGTGATTAGTGGAGGATTCAGGGGGGGCGGGGAGGGGGGGGTCCTTGTTCGAAAGTTCGTGGCCGCATCGAAAGTCTTCATCCCTTCACCCCCCTCGTTTCGTGTTTGCCTTCACATACATGATCACGATGACGAGCCCGCCACCCTATGACATTCTATCTGGCCGCAGCACTCAACATCCGGCGCATCCTGCAACACGGCAAGAGGACATACCTGTGTCATTGATGCCCTAACGGGCCGTCCAGGACGACTGGAACCTGTCTCTCCCCGGCTACCTATCCTGCTTTCCATTGCACTCGGATGATTCCTGGCGTAAGCGCTATCATCTTTCTCCAGCCACATTGAAATAGTCATCAGAAAAATCGCAAAAATGCCTTTCGCGGCTTTTTGGATACTTTTGCGGGCTTCGCGCTCCACTGAAGCCCTTCAGAAGCCATGTCCCTAGCCTTTTGCTCCTTTCCGGCACTTTTTTGTCCCCAAAAGGCCCCAGAAGGCCTCAAAAAGCCCGCCAAAAGGCGAAAGTATGTGTGATTTTACTGATGTAGTTATAATCCAAGTACAGTCCACTGGCATGTGTACGTTCCCTGTCCTCTTTTCTCATCCCTCTGCATTACTTAAGTGCTGCTATTTAGCTTTAATTCGGATTGCCCACTCACCAGCATCGCACGAACCCGACTCGTGCTTTTGTAACAGACCATCAACCCAGCATGCAAAACCGGCATAATATAAGCGGCGTCCTTGTCAGCCTGCCACGCGATTCGGATACCCATCTGAGACCGCTTTGAAATCCCGGTGGATTGCACCCTCGGTATGCTAAGATTCTTGTGTTTCTCTGAGTTAGGTGGTCCCTGGCAGTTCTACCAGGACCTCGGCTCGCCACCGTCACCTTACCATGGCGACTCTTACTTAGCATTATCTGTTGGAAAGAATGCTAGTGGATTCCTTGCCTGTCTGAGCAGATACTTACCACGATGCTCGCCCGTTCTCAGCGCGCTCATCCAGGAGCATGTGTATGTGGCGTGCAGCGTGGTTGACCTATATCAATCCCCGGTCTTCTGAGGGCCTCATCTGCCAAGTTCACCCTCACAAAGAAAGTTCTTCGTGGTTCGCAACATTACTCCAAGAACCAGGGAGATGTAGCACATGCACAAGCTGACGACGCTACTAATGCACGGCTATGTATATCATCCTTATGGGAAGGGTTATCCGGGTGAGTGGGCTATTGAACCGTTGTCAAGTTGGGCCCTTGATCTAGTGACACAGTCTTGCTTCTGTATACCGCAGCCAGTCGCTACCTTGCTGGCCAAACTTCATCTCTTCAGCGATGGGAACATAGCTATAGGTCGTGAGTACACAAATGCGACACGTCAACGATGCCTCCCGCCGCTGATTGCCAACTATTCATTCCAGCAGCAAGATTGATGTCTTATAAATTTTGTAACCGTTCGTTTTGATAGATACAACATGCTCCCTTAGGAGGGGGAACACAAGCCCAGCATGTCACACTTGCCTATGTCTTCCTTCCTTCCGCGCCCGCATGGAGCCTAGTCATAAGCTCTCCTAGCGGGATACGCCCAATCCAAGTTCCAACGTTGAGCACAAGCGGTGATCGATTGATCGCTCACTTCGGCTCCGACATCTTACACTTTTGACCATTTATGGCACCATACCATGAGAGAAATGGCGGTGATTCTGGGGACGTGTAAGTCCTCGCGTTCAAGCATCTGCGTGCAGGACTTATACATTGATGTTGGTTGCTATGTAGATAATGCAACGGCGGTAAGGCTGCGTCAAATAACACGACGTTTGGAAACATCATCCCAACTGACTGGGTGGTGGCAGGAGCGTGGCTCTCGTACTAGAACCATTGGTTGAGATTGCTTTTGCTGAGTTTCGAAACATCAATCAGCACTTTCGTTTCACCTTTCCGTAATAGCAGTGAGTGTTCACTGATACAAGTTAGCACCCTTGCTCGAACTTACCTCCTTGTCTCTCAGGCGTTCATTGTCGTTCACTCGCACGGAAGGCCCTATTGAAGGAGGTACCGATGCTCCGATTCTGTTACGGTATGCAATATATACTCTCTTGTCTCTCAATAGATCGCATTTTGATGTCCATAGCGTTGGATACGCGGGTGCGCTCCTTGACGTGTGTGCGTGGATTTACAGATACAATATTCGGGACAGCTGAGCCAATCTGGATCTCCCGCGCCCTACGTCAAAGCCGGGTGGATTGTTACAGGCACCCTATCTAACCCCGACTCTCGCGAATAAGACGTTGGGTGGGCCTAGTGGCGGGACAAGCATACAGATCATGCCAAGAACGCAGCGCCGTGGGGAGGGGAGCTGAAGGGCGAGCAAGACTTATGACCGCCGTTTAGATTTGGAAGTTTCAAGTTCGCAGGTCCGATTTTTACGGTCGCCGTCGTCTGTCGACCGCCCCCTAGACCACGCCGTGCACCCACGCTTCTGAGATCTCGATGTCTTCTGCTCGGGGACTGCGAAGCAACGACTGAAGACGTGAATCGGCAGAAAGAGCAACGGAAGCAATGATATAGTGGTGACGAGAAGACATAGCCAGGGTACGGCATGAAGGAGTGGATAAGGGAGAAGTTCAGAGGCAATGATTGGTTGGTGGCGCCTTCGTGCAGGGATGTAGGATGGTGATGAACGTCGATTGAGCGCACACGGTAAGCCGGCGGTGAGGAAGATAAGGTTCAGTATCACTCTGCACTATCACCTACTAGATGGGATATTTTTCCCTGCACAGCAGGGTTGGAAGCGGTTGCGAACCTTCAAGAGTTAGTTTGCTGCAATCCCATTGACTCCCTAGCATTACTATCGACGTTCATGATACGCACGTCCCTAACGACGAAGGTCATGGGTGTGTCCTACATAACCCGGTCGGGTGGCAACGCCAACAATGTGCATCTCCTGTTCGACTGAGGTGAGTGCAGGGCATCGAGTTTCCGACTCGGGATCTAATAAGCCGCCCTTTCCTAGCTCGAGTAGCATCATCGATGTAACCACGAAAGGAAAATCCCTCCTAATTTCGATAGGAGTAATGCACAATGGGACTCCAAGTTCATAAGACCACCAGGTCACGGCCGACAATCACAACGCAAGTGCTCGCGTCTTCGTCCGTGTCTACCCTCCGCCAAGAGTTGAAGATACAAAGTGGAGCTCAGCGTATGGTCGCGTTAGCATGAATCTGGGCCGATATATACTACCTCATACCAGTCGCGTGTATTCCGAATCCGTGGCCGTGCCTAAGGAGGCCCCGTGAATATTGAGCCGTAGAAGTGAAAAGGCTAATGTTAGCCGGAGAATCCCATGGCATGGTCAACGTTCAACGCACCATCATGATCAGTACGCGACCGCGACTTAGGGCTGTATGTGAAATACCACGTTTGTGAAATGTTATCGAGGTCGTCTTGAAGTGCATGAGCGCCCCGCGATCGAGAAATAGAATGTCCTTGAAAATGAAACACACGTGTATCGGACTGGTGCTATGTTCGAGAAGCTGGGGTCGAAGCGTTACCGGACTTCGGTCGTCGACCTCTCCCGACCATATGTTCTACAGACTGTGTGACCACGCTGGCAAATAGTAAGCCTGGATTCGAGGTAGCACATGCATTTCATGGAACGGAGACCGTACCGTAGTGGCCTTCACGGTTTGTATTATTGTAGGTGAGCGATACTCTGTCTGGGTGAGATGCATGAGACGGCTGCACTAGTTTCAAAGTCGACACCTATCCCCTTCCCCGGAAGTCCGTCGCGTCGCTGGACCCGCAATCAATCAAACGATCACTTATTCGGCCCCGTCCTTAGTGAAGTTTTGCAATATTCAGCGCACACATTAGTAGTAAAACATATACTTACGATCACTTCATTTGCCCGAGGCGCAAATCGCCATTAAAACGTTACTGAAGCGTCTAAAACCGCGCAAGACGAGAATTTGAGTCAGTAAACGAATGCTTGAATAACGAAGGAACTCCAAGGGGATTTCTTTTTCTGCATCTAACATCTCGTATTGGGGGCGCTAGTGCTTTAGCGTTGACGTTATTGGTGTCGTAGCAAGCCCCAGGGAGGAAGAGGGCCGCGTTGGGCGTTCGCGCCGCTACTAAAATCTGAAACTTTACAATCAAGGTCTGAATTGCCAGCAATTTTGAGGAGGCCGCTCCGGTCACCACGCACTGAGATTCCATTAATCGATTAACCGCCGTACCGCACCGTAGGGCTCGCCGACGCCAATACTGCAGTACTGCCATCTACAACGATACCATTGTCGCATCCGGTCGTATACACGTGAAGCCCCGAAGTCTACATCTCTATGTTTGAGCGCGTTGACGACGCTGAAAACATTCTCCATCCAACATACAACGAATCACCATGCACAGATATTCATTTACATAAATGCGAAACAAAACGCCGTGGCAACCTCTGCGATCGTCCGCCTACCCTCGTGCGCTGGCCAGCGTCGTCGTCGTAACCCGTGCTCGTCGTCTGGTTACACCTGGTTATTACGGTACCAAGACTGAGGTACCCGCATCGGCGCTTAGCGGATCCTGTATCCGGCATTCTACGCTCGGCACTTTTAACTTCGGCACCCGGGAGTGCGCCCTCTTATTGGCCGTATACTGGCTGCTCTAGTCGCCACCCAACCAATCGGAGAAGGGTAGGACCAGGCTCCTCCACATTCTATAGCATTCCACGGCGAGAAAAAGTGAGTTTTATTGTATGACGTGAGGTCGACGGGGATGTACGGATGTATGGGTGCGCCGTGCATAGAATCTCGGCCGTAGATCATCGATCAAGCAGAGGAGGCCAAGGCGTACAAATCCTCTGCATTAAAACCGAGAGGGCGCGTCAAAAACTCAAATGCGGTGGGCTGCGGTGGGCTGCGGCGGGCGTCGGTAACACTACACGTTTTGCGTATCAATTGCCCGCGCCCCGATTTAGCACCCTCCATAAATTTGGGTTGGAGAGACGGAGATCTGCTGAAGCATAACGTCAGGTTTCTGGCGCCCAATAGATCTCGAGATAAATAAATACATAGAGTTGAAAAAGGACGATAAGCGACAAAGGAAAGTTTTTCTCATCGGATATCAGGATTGCTGGAATCAAGATCGGATGTGATTATATAGTGTGGGTAGAGGCGCTTGGCGATTGGTCGGGCGCGTGTGTTGGCCTCAGCATTTGCTGGTAGCGTGTGCACAACGGAGAGTATGAGGATATTCCGGGGAATGTGTTCCGGCGACAGTACGGTACGACCATCCGTTGCGGCCTACACCTTATTTGACGAGCATATAGGGTACGAGCTGGTTGTTGAAGCTGACACGTACATGGTTACTGGTCACGCCCTGGGCGCTGACGCGGTATCGACATCATCGCGTCCTCGTCATTTCGTCATTAGCATGGAAATAATTGGAAATCTAAACAATTGATTTGGCTGTTTCACCGACCCGTTCGGTGCGTATAAGCCTCTAAGGGTATATCCGGAGTCGGATGGTGAGACAAGTAGAATGTTGGGGTTCGCAGTGATGCAACTAGGTACTGACATGGTCTAGTCCAGGACAAGGATTGTCGAAAGATGGCTGTCGCAGTGAGTGGCTATGTTTCGTTATATACGCATCCACAAAGCAGTCCACCGAGGCGCCCAACCAGACGAGGTCCTAGGGTAGCGGGCAGGGTAACAGAGTACGGCACACGCTCGCTGGCACATTTTTTTCTCGGAGATGTGCTTTTCTCTAATCCCGAGAGGTTCAGGGGGATGTGCATAATAGAGCAGCCAAAAACACAGGAGACTGAATTATGCGGCTCCCGGAAAGCAGGCCATATTCCCATGGAAACACCGGAAGTGCAGCGAAGTACAGTAGAAGCGGTGGATCTTCGTTCGTAGCACACGATCCTCACCGACACTCGAGTTGAGTGGATCGTGATTTGGGCGGGGTGCCGGAAAGGGCAATAGCAAAGCGCGTGATTACATAATCTGACATGGCGACCAAGGCTAAATTTTGTTTCTGTCAGGGTGTCTTGTGGAGATCGATATCTGCTTTGTCCGTCGATCGATGCACCACAAACCTCCCGACTCTGAGAGAGAGATGGAGATGGCGATTGAGATTCCTTTTTCAGGAGCCCCGTGCTCATTCGGATCTCCTTTCCTTGCTATAATAACCAGGACGCGCTCCTCACCAACACACGAACCGCGTCCTGCCGCCCCCGCACCCTTCTCACTGTCCTCGACGTCGTCCGCCCCCCCCGCCCGTCGTAGTCCCGCGCTCCCGCCCTTACTCGCCTCTGCATTAGGCTAATTCAACAGACGATCCTCGAACGCGTCGTGCTTCTTGATTCCCGCTGCAGGCAAGCTTCTCTCGTTCCTTCTCATCAATTTCGAAGCCCAATTTACTCCTACAGTCCCAAGCTCCTATTCTTTGAACAAAGAGCTTCCACCTGAGCAGACGATCTGCCAAGTGCCACACCACATTGCCTTCGACGCCAGCAACGCACGCGTCTCTGTCATTCATCAGCGCCTCCACCAACTTTACTTGACGCCCCTCCTGCCCCTTCTCTCGGGTCGGTCGGTTTCACTAACGTCTCCCACACATGACTTCTCCGGAGCCTTTGCGTACAAAAACACCCGACTTCGAACATCTCGTCTCCAGGCTCAAGCATCTTGACCCCCTCATCCTCCCCCACCACCGCGCCAGCGTCGACGCACCCCCACGTACACCTGGCAACAACTCCAGCACGATGGCCATAGGAGACAACCATGCCAGAGTATATCCTACGCCTCCCCGGTCCCCACGCGCCTTCACGCTCGATCCAGCCTTTACCTACTACCCGTATGCCGTTAAGGAACGCCGTGGCAGGGCTGACGAGAATAGCGAAGACGAAGTCTTAGACTCCTTCGCGCCACACACTTCGATACTCGAGTCTTCGCCCGGCGCGTCGTCTATCTCCGCGACCTCTTCTTCGCCTACACCAACCACCATGTCGGCCTCTGTAGTCTCATCTGGGTCTGCAACTTCGCTTTCAAGCGCCAATGTCAGCGAATTCGATCCTGTGGCGTCTCGGTTAGCGGCCTTCAACCTGGCTCGCTCATCCTTTGAGGCGTTTGTAGCCTCACAATCACGAGTTGTGAGAGTGAGTACCTCCGTCCCCTTTCTCTCGTCATTCCCATCCCTGCTTCCTACTTCAAATACTTACCATATGATTGTATTTGCATAGCTCTTCGACCTCCCACCATCAGCAGAACGCTTTCTGTCTGCCGTGTTCGCGCCACAGCATCAAACATATTCACGAGATCAACGGCATGTACGTCCTCTTTACTCAATGTTTACCTACACTTCTTCCCTCCATTAACGTATTTTCGGTGTTCATGCGGTGATTAATCATGGACTTGACTCACTCTATGATTGGTTATTCCTAATAGTGTTCCAGTGGCGTTATTCCTACGCCTGTATCGATGTGGACATTACGGAGCGGCGCCCTCGGAAATCATCCCGAAAGCGTATGGGCAGTATTTGGGTCCCATGAGGAGGTATGTTTGCACTTTTTTTAAATTTCTCCTTTTTCTCGCTCGCATTTTTGGTCATTCCGATGGCGTCCCACTTCTATTTGCAATTCTTTTCCACACTCTATAATCCTCTAGTGTCTCCGTAGAACATGGAGGCGCTTTGTTGCATTCCCACGTGCAGATTCGCTTCTACTTTGTTCTTGATCTTGGCCATCCAGGCCCCTGCCCACTGGGAAACCACGATTAGCGATCCCTGCGCACATCTTACAGCGCGCTTCCTGCTCGATGTTCCCATTTGGTGTCCGATGGCTCCGCGCTGGCTGGATCCCGGGTCACTCTCTCCCAAAGGGGCCCTCCCATTGTGCAATTGTGATGTTCTCCTGATTCTACCGACGCTTGGCCAGCCATCTTCGAACTTTCGCAGATTGCTTCCTTTTTAATTATTTTAACCTATATATATATGCATTGCCAATACCCATACTCTGATATACCCCATTTTTCGAGTCGTCGATTACCCTTTTACGCATATACTTCATACCACGCATATAGGCTTATGTTACGTTGATAATCCGCCCACATAGTCAGATCAAGCGCCCTTCCTTCCACCCTCCTTCCTCCACACCTCTTCCTTCCTTCCTGCCTGCCTGCTCCGCCTCCTTCCTTCCTTCGTCCACCATCTATCAGACTCTCACCGTCATATTTGCATTTGTCCTAGGCACGCGCAACGCTCTCGCTCTCAGGATCATCAGCAATGTCAGTGGCACCCGCCCTCGAACGCGATTTGGAGCCGTTCCACCAGCTGCAGCGCTTCGTATTGCATACAGAAGAATCCATTCAGAATCAAGATCATATGCGCAATTCTGTGGGTGGTATGGCTTACAGTTCCGGCATCGAAGGCGGTATGGGCGGTTCAGAGTACCAGATCTCGAGCAACCCACCGAACCCCAGGACTAGTTTCAGGTTGGGCGATTGGATGTGAGTCTCCGTCACGCTTCTTTGATATATTAAAGGTCGTTCCGTTGCCTTGGGAGTGGGCGACATGTGTGTTGTTCTACAGCTATGCGTGATGGTGGCACGACGACATGATGGGCGCACATCTGCACACATACTGACTCCTCTCTCCTAGATGCCCATCGTCCAAGTGCGCTGCGCATAATTTTGGGTTCGTAGCCTTCACGTTGACCCATTACAGCGAATATATTGACCAATTCAAATATTGCAGACGTAACATCCTCTGCATCGGCTGCGGAACATCGCGAGTAGGCGCCACTAACGAAGCTTTGTCTTCCACTATGGTCTACCAGACGATGGGCGGACCCCAGTCACATTCGACACGCCCAGCACCTTCCCCCCGTTTCTCCTCCTTCCCCTCATCTCCGGTTACAGCAACATCCACGAACCCAGCGCTGACTCTAAACGCGTATGGGAACATGGCAGCGCTGAATACATCGTCTCTTTCGGCTCACTCACCCGCATACACACCAGGCTTGCTCTCTCCCTCGCCTTGTTCATCTTCATCTTCCCCCGCCACGCCCTCATCAGCATCGACTTCGTTCGGCTTCCTCCCCCAGTTGTCCAACCCTCAGCAGCACCCATTTGCACCGCACAGCAAATCGAGCCACCAACAACGCCCCCAGCACTCTCCCGAGCAATTCCCGCACCAAAATCAATACGCTCACGCGAATCAGCGCCTGAATCCGCATCCACACCCTCTTCTCACACCCTCGGGACGTGCGTTCGCCCGCGGTGGGAGAGTGCAAAATATTTCTTCCGACCCTATGTTGCCCTGCATTATGTGGTGGCCGGATAATGAGCCCCTACCCGAACAAGGTCAGATCAGGGCCCCCGGGGTTGGTCAATGCAGCTGTAAGTCATAACTGTTACCCACGTCATCAACGTATACTGAACCGACACAGCATCCACCTATTTTGAACACAGGCAATAAAGGCCCGATTGCTCATGTACGTTCACCTCGTTCCTCGCATATCCATCTCGATGCTAATTACAAGTATCCTCGATTATACAGCAACCCGGCGACTGGATTTGCAAGAAATGCAACTATTTGAACTGGCGGCGGAGAAAGGTGTGCCAGACTTGTTTGCCATGTGGGTATTCTCCATTTCGTGCCCTCTTTGTCTTCTATCTGTTCTTTCTATAATGCATCTTCCCTTCAAAGCGGAGCTGCCCTGCTCTTTCCACGCACCCTTCTCGAAACCTTGAATATCCAAATATATGTCATGCTGACATGTGAATGAATTTCTTCCAGATGCAGAAGGCAACGGTGACTCGATCTCTGCAGCCGTGCAGGCCGAACGCATCGCGTTACTGACGTCGGTATTGGCCACAACACAACTAGACGACCCCTCAGCTTGCCCAAGCCCGAACCCCGCATCATCTGGGGCTTTCGACTTGAAGGCATCGCCCCCATGGCTCCCACTTCCCCCGTCCCTGTCTCGCCAATCAACTTCCCCTACCTTCGCGTCCAGCACCCCGCTTTTCTCACCATCAACCACCTTGACGTTCGGAACTCGCTCGCGGACCATGACGCCATCCGCGCATGAACAGCAGCTTCTCCTCGATGCCCCTGGCCATAGTCAAGCGAAGGCTCGCGGCCCGGTCCACCGATCGCGTTCGTTCTTGGAAATGTCGACGCAGCTCCAGCAGACACAGCCGTTGGACCGTCCGATTTACCAAACCGGCGGCGCGGGTCCCCGTGCAGTACCCCAGAACGCTCAGTGTCAAACGCAGTTTTCGTCTCCGGCGTCCCAGTATTACGCGCAGCTCCAGGTGCAGTCGCCGGCCCCAATTCTCCTCCCCTCGTTCCTCCAAAATATGGTGCATTCTCCGATCCAGTCGCCCACCAGCACGTCGTCCTCCGCTCTGGACGACGAAGGGGAGGGCCGCAGTGTGACCGTGTTTGGAAGAGGAAGGAACCCCAGCGCCGAGTCCTCTGGGACCGTGATGTCTTCGTCGTCGGCATCGTCGACATCTTCCCCTACTTCGTCGTCTTCTTCTTCACCGTCGCATTTGTCGATCAAGAATATCTGGCAGTTAGACGGCGAAGAGTCAAAGTCTCTTTCGCCCTTTGCGCTGTCGCATCACTCGAAGTTGGCGAGCAGCAGGAAGAGCAGCTTGGAGCACATTCATCCTTAAATCCGCCGCCGCCGTTTCCGGGCCATGCACTCCTTCGTTCCCCTTCCCTCAAGGAGCCAAGCAAAAGTACCAAGCCATTCACACTCATTCTACTACGTCCGCATATATCACCACCATCATCTTTCGTCAATTACCCTACATTAATCTCAGCATCTCCATCTAATATGTCGATCAGTACACCCTCCCCACTGCAGCGTCCCCGCGACGCTTGAAAAGCATTTCAACCTCTCTTGGAAGCATGCGGAATAACATTATATATAACGCGTTGGGTGAAGATATATATTTATTCATTGTCTTTGTTTTTATGTTTTTATATGTATCAGCAGCAGCATTTATCTCCAAGCGGCTCATCCCGGCCCCCCGCCTGCTAGGCAACCGTAGAAGTAGTAGATCTCGGGGACTTCTTTGTCTTTCATCTCTCATCCTTCGCTTCCTACTTTCTACCCTCGTACCTTTATTCGTTCTTCTGTTCTCGACGTTCCGACTTGGTCGTTGTTGGCTTTTTACCTCTTATTTCACATATATCCGCCTGCGTCGTATCCAATACTCACCTCATTTTTTGGAGCTTACTTACATACCTACATACTTCGGCGTGTGTACATACATATATGCACGGGGATCTCGTCCTCCTGGAGAGCTCAAAGAACACTATCACCCTTAGTTCTCGGCTAGTTTCTCGTATTGTCTACGTGTGTGTTTGTACTACACAGATCAAATGCTATTCCTTACTTCTGCTTGTATGTTTTGACTCTTGTTAGAGCCTCCTCTCAATCCTTGTTTGTCGTGTATACCTCATGTCTTATGGAAGCGAAAAAGGCATTGATGTATGTTACAGTTGAGTTTGATTCGACTCGACGCGACGAACAGCGACCGATTCCGATTAAGGGGCAATACATCCCCTTCAAGAAACCATCAGCGTCTACACTCTCGTAAATCAACTAGTGGTTAGTGGCGCCAGGCGCCTCGGGACTTAGGTCGTCAGACCGCGGAACGCGTCTCGAAGCAGTTAAGGACCGAGTATTGATTCTTGAAATATTGAATACCGGATCCTGGATCGTGTCGACGACTAGACTCATCAGTCAATCAGACGCAACAACCCGATGCATAGCGGTTACGACTCACATACATACCTAAAGCTATAAATACGGACGAATCGAGACTGTGACGATCGTGATATGATGCATGGATGTGTGACGGGATGTGTGTGTACGTACGTGCTGTATACTCGAGTCGTGCCAGTGTACGGTCGGGAATTCCCTTGATGATCTGAGAGTCGGTGGAGGTGCACGCTTCTGGTGCTTCTAGTCGTGGAAAATATCGCGGAGTAGTCGCCCTCGCAGTCTGGGCTTGCTGACCGGAGATGAATTGATTGATGATTTATTTTTTTGTTTCTATTTTCGACGCGGCGTGTATGTATATATGGAAGTCAGACGCAGAACCAGTCAATCAGGCTCAACCCGAATAAAATGAGTATCGAACCCACGGGTCCTGAAGAAAACAATGGCGCACTATACGCGATGGCACCCCTTGCAAGTACGGATGTGCAGAAGAACGTATGACCAAAACGAGAAAACGCCGGTAAACGCATCTGGAATATTCAAGGTTTCATACTAAGAATGCATGTTGTTAGCCGACGGCTCACTTCGCGTCGCGTCGATGGTCGGAGGTAGATAGGTGGTCGCTCGGAGACTCGGCGTCGAGGAAGGCGGCAGGCGGCTGGGTTGCTTGCGGCTATACCCTTGGAGTACATGTTTCTCCATAGCTTCTGCGCCATACCTGAATAATAAATAGCGCGCTGGGTGCATCGTGTATGATCGCAACGGTCGGGTGCACCGAATGAGACGGTGGAAGACCACGAGGGGGTGGCATGCAGCGCGAACTCATGGCTACGTTACCTCGACGGTAGTGATGGGTGATGGGTCGTGATGCCGTTACCATACGGTGGCAGCCGCGGAGTCCGTTCCTGGAGGCGGGAGGCCCGTAGCCAGAAGGACTATTTTTGAGGAACGCAGAGGAAGGACCTGTCAATCAATGGTACATCTCCACGCTAATGGCTGTACCAACCGTTAGCCTCGAGGCTATATATACAGGAACTGACGCTAACTCACGATGGGGACCATACACCAACCGGCAGCAAACAGCCACCGACGAGATAATACTATAAACTAGAAGGTTGGATTATCAGGTATCATCCGGCGTAAAGCCAAAGCCTGTTGAAACACGTACATACAGACTATTTGATCGAATATCGAACGTTATCGAACGCCCAGCGAGAGGGGATCTTGGCGGATTAGGTTACCGGAAACAGACAAATTAGTTGCATAGGGACTCTTGCGGCCGATTTGTCGCAATTTGTGGCGCAAAACTATTCAGCGTGCCTAGTTGATCCTCAAGTATGCATAGAAGATGCCGTCATATGCAAGGTATCGAGCTATATCACCCGCGAAGTACGAGTGGTGTCCAGTACGACAGAGGCTTCCCGCAAGCGAAGAGCTTCTGCTAGTAAGCCCGCATCAGGCATTCTTAGAACACTGTGTAATTTCCGTCATTCGTGTGGCATGATCCTATGGTAATGACGGCGTCAAATACGTGTCGGAAGCAGAGAACTTCAAGACATACCGGGGAATATTTGTTATGTTACGAGAACGCAGTCAATCGGGAATGTATCTACATCGACGCCAACGGTGTGTAAATTCCTGGAGAGTACTAGTTTATCCAGCAAAAATGCAATCTCTGCGGTGATTGAGGCGTCTGACTACTCTATGTAGTATTCATTGCGATTCGCAAGGCGAATAAGCTGAGGGTCCTAATGCAAAGATAAACCACGAGTCAACTTCGTGTCATGATGCGACATGTCAATGTGAGATACTTCTCTCCTGTCCATATCACTTCCTAGAGGATACCCAATCAGACGTGTAGTTGCCGGTAATTTGCCTGCTGAAAGAAGTCTAATCTTGAAAGTCAGCCACCCCAAGTACTGAGTGTGGGAATATCTTGAATTACCTCCGAAATGCGCTTGGCACTCTACCAGACGACATTTTCCGGCTGATATTTGATGAATTGCTGCACGACCGCAGAGCACTCTCGGCCCTGCAACTTACATCGCGAATTCTCCACACAGCATCGGAGCCATTTTTTTCTCTACCAAATCATACATTTCCACAATGAGGACGGGCACCCTTGGCGGCGTTCGGTTTACACTCTACTAGAGCTCCTTGTAGGCAGAATTGACCGCTCCGGCGGGATTCTATGTCTGCACATTCGGCAATTCTCTCTGGTAGTCACAGAGAACAATGAGTAGACAGCGACATTACTGCGCATCAATAACATCCTTGGGAAATGCGTGAACCTCAAAAGCGTGTCTATCGAGTTCGAGCACCAAAAACGAAGAAACCGAGGCGAGTCAGTTTCCCATCTTTTTCAGCGCCGATGCGCCTTTCGACCTCTTCGACTTCGCGTGGACTGGGTGGGTGCCGAATGTCCGCGATTTCGCCAGGTTTCTTGACTCCCAGAAATCATTGTGCCATCTCTCGCTCGGGGTGACCCATCCGGACATACTTTTACCGCCCACTTCTCTACCAACTCTCCGAATTTTACAAGCCCCGGTGCTCAGTATTGCAGCCCCAATCCTTACCAATCGACCGGGAATCACTCATCTCAAGCTCGACATGGTCAAGATCGAGAAGTTCTGAAGACCAAGAAACCTAGCATGCTCTCCCGATGGAGGAAGAAAATATTTAGGGTTTGACCACTCAGTTGGACGGATTACTACACTAGTCGCTGGTCGCCTCCTCTCGTTCTCTGGCAATATTTATATCAGGAGCGTCGCATCGTGGCACCACTTATCTCTTGGAGGCAGCACAGTTTGCGCATCTACATATCGCCTCTACCAGACTGATGTGTGGTGTGTGCCATATGACTATTCACAACGTCGGCCCTCTTTGTTACCTTCCCAGCGGACGCCCGTCTCGTCGGAGGACATCGACCTCAAGTCGAGTGATGTAACTCGCCTGTCCGACCGACAGTACATTTGCGCGATCTTTTGTGCCAGAGGGAAAGTTTGTTGTATCGTATTGAACTCCCAGTTCTACGACGCTGGTGTCATTCTCGGTATACACCAAGAGCTATTAGTAGAGCTTGGTATTAGCCTTCAGCTCTTTTTTTATATTATCTATGATCGTTTATGTGGTTACATAACTTCCTAACTATAGAAATGTCGAGCAGATGATGGAAAAGACCAATGAGAACCTATTATTGTCCCACTATTCCGGTGCGAGGGAGTCAGTGGGCATAACCGCATTTATAACTTCTGCTTCTCGTCTGGTGCGGAACAAGTAATAAAAGGACAGGTTTCTTGGAAGGCGACTGGATAGACCTTGATTCGAAGCTCGGCGGGGGCTTTTAGGTCGCTATCGAAGACTCTTAAGGACACTGCCTAGACTTCAGACGACGACTGATGGACTTATCACTATCATCCACGGGTTCTATGAATGTATGTACGTATCATACACCCAAAATAATTGATGGAGTTTCTTTGGAACCGTCTGGAAACATGAGTAAGTATGTGGAGACATTTATACGGATCTATTCACGCGTGCCAGACATCGGAGGGCATCACGCCGAGTTGATGGTTATAACTATGTTGACTTACGATGCTCGAAGCAACACCACACTTTTTGTTCTACGTCCTGTGGTCTTGCATTATCATGAAGCGAGGACGTTAATATAATACAAACGTAGATAATCAAGAACAACGGCGCCCAATGCATATGCGACCAACTTGCAGCGGTCCATAACTTATTAACCAACTTAATGCACACCATTTACCAGCAGATTACCCCTCTCCATCCGTTGTTTCGTACGCTCAGCGGCAGCGTCATACACATAGTGAACCGGAGTGTGCCCCCATCTGCGTAGAACAGCATTGTCGGACTCACGCTCAGACTCAATGGAATCATCCGTGCTGTGGGTGTCGGTCTTCCGGTCGAAGAAGAGATCATCTGTGTCAAATGGTTCTACGGCGACGATGTTAGACACAGCAGCTGTACATAGTGGGTCGACTTTACTTTCAGGTTCCTCCTCCTCAACCACCCTCCGTTTACCCAACGCTTTCTCGCTAGGTCCAGCGGGATGCAGGTTGTCGTCATCGGCGTCGGCATCGTGGGCCAGAGAAGAAAGGGGGAGCGAGCGACTGGTATTTGAGCCTGAATAAGTAGACATAACAGGTGGCATTTCGTAAGCAGGCGTTGAGGGCGACGGTGTTCGAGAGTGTGTAGACGATAGCGCTGGAGATCGTGGACCATGGGGCGCAGCGGGAGGGGGCGCCAAGGTCTGTGGAATAACAGTAGCTGAGCCCCCGTGGGCGCCTGGTCCGAAACCTGGTGGAGAGGAGGGTTGCCGTGGATAGGGATGCGCGATGGTGCCCCCCTGTTGCGGTCGTCCTGGTATTTCCCAAGTTGGTGGCGATGTCCATATGGACGCTGGCGGCGACGGGGATGAGGATCCGGCTCGCGAATGTGGCCTTGAGCTGGCACCACCTCCCTGGTCGTTATTGCCTTCTGCATCGAGGTGGGACAGTTGCTGGGCGCGAAAGTAAGTGTCTCAGTAAGTCAGGGAAGGGGAAGGAAGAGCACCTGTCGGTTCATTCTAGTCTCCTTCCGGCTCCTGTACTCAACCTCTCTCTCACGACCTATCTGTTCCATATCTTCGTACTGCTGCAAGGCGTCCATGATCTCTGTGTTGGCGGCCAACAATGCATCAAGGAGCTTTTTCTTCCGGAGTTTTGTCATTTGGATTATCTGGATCGATGCTTGCGGGAGGTGATATTGGCTTGCCGTTCACAATCTTCGGCACGGACTGCTGCTGTTCCTTTTCCTTCGCTAGCCGTGAACGCTCCGCGTTGGAAGATGCCCAGGGAATTTGGGCATATATTAATTCCTGTGAAGCGCGGCACTTGGCATAGAATTCCTGCGAGATGATAGGTAAGCTAAAATTGCCCGCGCACTATGCCTCACACAGGGGACCTGGTGGGATGGAGAAGACGACGAAAGGGAACGCGACACGGGGAATGGGGATAGCCGAGAAGCACGAACAAACAAACACACCGTGATGATCTGATCCTTCTTGAGGTTCTCCGGTTTCGCATATACCAAGGCCTGGGAGAGAAGCGAAGCATTGCCTTGTCCAATCGTACACTCTTCCATCAGACGACGCATGTCCTCTTCTGGGGGTATAATCCGGTTTCGGGTGACTGATCTGCGTTTGCGAAGAGCCGGCGGCGGAGCCTTAGTCAAAGATGCAAGTGAGAACACATATCAATTTGGCAACGGCGTAAGGCGTACATTGTCAGGAGCTCTTGGCGTCTCTGTGTGGACTTCAGGATATGGCGACGGTATAGGACCGTCTTGGTGGAAGGAGACGCTGTTAGGTTGTATGGGTGGGTTGAATATCGAATCTCTAGTGTCCAGAGGTACGCCCTATTCGAATCACATTAACAAAACCGAAACTCGACGAAGCCGCTGGGCACACCTCGTCCGGTTTATCAGCAGGTTTTACCCTTCGCCACAAACCTCTGAAGCCTTCCTTGTCATTTTTGTGATGACCATCTTTCTCTGAGAATCGAAGTGAAATCAGCCATCGTATGATACTGGAAGTAAGCAGAAAGCACGCACTTGACCCGCTAGCAAAAGCAGCAGCAGCTAGGACGTCTAATATCCGTTCTCTCACGACGGGAGTTGTTTGCGACGAGGTAATAAGATGCTCTAGGGTATCCAAGAATTTGCGGGACATAGAGTGCTGCACAAACAACTCGTTGGAGTTCCAGAGCATGATGGCCCATAACTACACAGATTGCAGGTTTTAAATCAAGAGGCAAAGGAGGGAACTCACTCTAGCGGCGGATAATTGCGCCGTTGGCTCCCCGTATCTACACGCATGTATTTGAGCACTGTACCCAAGCTTCACAGGGAAATTGGTTATACTTGAACTCTCGCCTCAAAGCCCGTACGGCCTCCTTAGCGGATGCTTCATTAGCAGAGGCGCGTTCGCAAACGTCCAAAGCGAGATTCCAATCTTCCGACGCTGTCGCGGTAAGGAAACCTGGTGATGTCGTTTTAGGGTTATAGGCGGTAAGGTGCGCATATACGAACCTATCATCCGAGTTAAACTGGCCTTCCTCATCCCTCCTGTCTCTCTCCTTATCCCGGGGTCTGTCCTTATCCCGCTCCCGCTCTCTGTCTACACCACGCTCTCTATCGTGCTCGACTTCCTTGTCCCGTTCCTTATCACGATCCTTTCCTGATATCCGTTCCCAAAATTCAAGACCTCCTCCCTTCTTCTCCTTCTTCACCTCACCCACATGAGGGGCGCCGACTAGACGGATCGAATGCTTTGGATCGACGTTCGATATAGGAAACTTCCCGTCGCCAGCATGCACCGACGGTACCGGAGGAGATGATACATCATACATCGCCTCCTGGCTGGGCGCGTTCCGCATCTGAAGGGCTGCGGGTTCGCCGTGCCCCTGGTTATGTGCGTGAGCATGGGGGTCCAACGATTTGAGGATACCCAGAGTAACAGCGGGATTAGGTGGCGGTTTCTTCTTCTGTGCCTTGTCCCGCTCCTTAAGAGAGGCGGTACTAAACGGTGAAGACGACCGTGGCAACGGACTCGAAACAGGCGGAGAAGCTCCCGGTGGCAAACTACCATTGAAAGAGCCCTCTCGTGACGCCGGCAGTGCACGCGCAGGAGGTACATATTGATTTGGATATTGCGGTTGCTGCTGCTGTGGATATGAGTGCGATTTCTGACGCGACGAATCCTCTCTCCCCTCTAGAATCTCCCAGCGCTCTGAGTCAATTGATGGTCGAGGAGGCTGCTGCGAATAGTGGTTGGTGGTAGGATATGTCGAGTGCCCGTGCTCAGCTGGTGGTTGGCGGGAGACCTGGGAGGCGTGCTGAGCGTATATTGGAACAGATTCCTGCGCGGATCATCGCCAGTAAAGTAGCCTGTCAGTCCTTCCTATGCATGAATGAGAACACACGCAGGACACAGACCTCTACGCCGAGTGACGAAGGCTCCTTGGCCACAACCTTGGTTACCTTCGGCTTATCCCTGCCAAATAGCTTCTTCATGTTGGCTTGAGCACTGCAAGTGTAGATATACTAGCCACAGCGAACAGAAGCCTCGAGATTCGAGAAATGCGTGTGTTCGAGTGGAATCGATGTAGTCTGGAGAAGGCGGGAAAGTAGATTGCTAAGGATGGCTGTGTTGTGATCGTTGCTCTTTAGCGCCCGTCATGATCAAGCGCCCCCGATGTAGCCTATGCAGCATTGGACAGATTCGTTATTGCAATCCCCAACCATCACGGTGATCCATTACAGTAAGAAATGTTACGTGACACCGGCAACCCATCGGTTCTCGTACCACGCCGTCAGCGCTATCGAATCCTTCTTCCTCCCAACACCATCTAAATACTCGATCTTTCCATGCTCCACGTACACACTGAACGTATGGAAATCCTTGGAGGCTTCTTCGCTCCAGACGGTGCCCTCCCCCATTGCAGTCCGAACGGCGAGTGAATATTTCTCCAGGTCCTTCCGCTCACCGAACAACAAGGGTGCATCAAGGAATTCATGGTACTGATCAACATAGCTGCCACAGACGAGATCAATACCATACCCATCACGATCAAGAAATAACGTACTCCTGATATTCTTTCTCATCTTCGACGGAAACGGCGGGATCTAATAATTGTCTTGCGACCACCTCCGTTGATCCAAGGTCAGGCTTGTCAGAGTAGCTATTCTGCTTATGTTTCGCCTCTACCCTCGGCTGTGCCATCTGGAACTTGGAATTGGACGAAGTCATCCAACGCCGAACACCTTGGACCATACTTTACGACCGTAAGTTGACGGGAGACCGAATGCAGAAAACAAGGTTACCCCGCATTCCTTCTGGATGTATTTCCATGTGCCTCGAAAGGGCTATAATTCATATCCTTCGCCGTCTTCCTATCGCCCATCATTATCATCAGTTCGACCACCCAACAATCAAACGAAGAAGAAAATCCACTAACCCAGGTAGCTTCAGCGTGCTATTCATCGAATACGCAAAGTGTTTGCCCAAACTCGTGAACAGCAACGGCCTGTAATACTCGATCCAGAAATCGCCCCTGCTCCCCCTGACGAACTCCTCCAGCCCCCTTTCGCAGTCCTCTAACACGTATGCAGGCTCCAAATTGACGGGATCAAACCATTGTTGATAGCCGCCTCGCACAGGCGGAGGAGCCACGCGTTCCGATTGCACACCGAGAAATAGATTAATCGCAGCTTGCTTGTCGGCATCTAAACTTGTTCGTAAGTTGACCAAGCAATGACCTGCACGATCCGTACCTAACAGCGAGTTCGTGTAGAATCGTCGGATATTCTCGATAATATCCCTCGAATGACTGTTCCAATGCGGCATCCTTCTGTACGTCTCTACACGATTGACGAGGGCGCTCCCGGTATACTGGAGCGCAATTGCTACATTGCACGAAGCATCATACCATCAACCACAGAATCAAGTGAGATATAGCGGGAGGAGGAAACACCCACTGTCGCCATGATCGTGGTACATTTCTGTCAGCATATTCACCGCATCCGAATCAAACGCCAAATTCGGGCTGTCCACGACACCCAAGGCATACAATTGATGCCCGAGCGCTCGCTTCCCAAAGACGAATTGGGCAGCGTTCGTTCGATCAAGACAATCAACGCAGTTAGTTCGGCATAGTCCATTCTGGAGGGAGATTGTAGTGCGCGACTGAACGTCAGTGGGTGATTGGGCTGAGACGTGATGATTCTCTGCATGGCTATAATGCATCATCAGAATCATAACCGAGAATGAACACGAGACGTCGATTAGAAGGGATAGCAATATATGCACCAGAAACGCCGTGGTGTAAATGAATGGAGAAGAAACGGGAACTTTTGAATATCTTGCAGCTCGATGCAGGATAGCGAGCTCACCTCAATTCCAGGTTATGGAGATAATGGGCGTAAGGCTCCGCCCCTGAATGGAAGAAGCCGGTCATCTGAATTGACTCCTCCGCCAAATCCTCCAGGTAGCTGATTACATCCTGGGTTTTCCTGAATTATTGGCGCGAGTGAACGATCAAACAAAGGAGCGGTGCAGTGAAACAACGTACTCCTTGTACGCTCTTGACATATCCCACGCCCGATACACCATCTTCTTTCCCTTCGGCAAGAACTGGTTCAGATAACGTACGCATTGCGTGTATTCATCCAATAGCTTGCTTTCCCGAGGTTGAGGCTCTCGTCTAACATGATAACGGTAACGAAACATCAATTACCCACACCGAGGGAACACCAAAACATAAGAAAAGGTGTATCATTACACTTACCTTTTGATGAGATTCAAGATCGTGATCGGTGCCCCATATCTCCTGAACAAATCATCAAAATGCCGTGATGCCGCAGTGTAGAATGGATCCACGACGCTAACTGCGTTTCGTCTATATATCATTGCGTTTGATGGAGACGGGAACGAAATGTACATACTCTCAATGGGTGGTTTGGGAGTTACACCACTTGATTCCTGTGTCCAGTATACTGGTATGCTGCCTCTGTACTAAAGCCGCCACCGTTAGCGAGACAACGAGAAGGGTGGGTCACAAACCTGAACATAGCTGGTGTAATTGGGACTGGGTCTTCTGAGATGTTCAGCTAGGCCACTTCGGTTGATCTTCCCTTCTCCTTTCCCTTCATCTGTCGACCTCGCTTCGCCGATGAGCTCGCTGGATTCTCTCTTCGGCGGGAAGTAGAACGGGGTGGTGAGTGCCTCTGAAACTATCTGCTCGGTTTCAACCTCATTTGCCACGTTCCCCTGCAGTTGCAATTGGTTAAGTGAGCGCGAACGTGGTCTACACACAGGGACTTACTTTGTCGTTCACTCCCCGCTTCAGGTATCTCGCACCTGCATAGTGTCTTGACCTCCTCGCTATCAGTGTCACAAAGACGACTCGGCCGAGCACCGTAAGCTCTGTAGCACTAATCAGTAGCGTTCTGTGAACGAAGTTAATGTTACTTACTGGCTTGATCTACGTGTCCGTGTACTAGCGGCACCATCCACACAGCGGTTAATCTCACTACTCCACTTCCTCGCCCCCTACTTTCCCCAAAGCTAAATGCACCATTCGCCTTACTCATCATGTTGAAATTCCATGCAAAACGGTCGTTGAAAGCCCTTCCCCTATGCACCGGAACACCATCAACAGTGTCGTGCATGCATATTCCGCCATGCGTCATATTATGCTGTAGCGTAGACGTTATGTCGTATGTGTAACTGTACTCGTACGATGTTAGTAAGGAGTGATGAAGGAGAAGACATAGTCCATATACCTGAAGTAGAAGTTCTTTGACATGTCCACTTGTCTAAAGATTGCCATCAACCGTGTCTCTTCAGCTTGTCGTTCCCGTTCTACCTTCATTGTCGGGCACACAGGTATGATGTCCGTGCCTTCGCAGTGATACAAGTAATGCCCACCAAGCAGAGCTACGACGGATCGCTTCGTGATGATCACCATGTAATATCCAGAGGTGAACCGGATGAAACCTACAGATCATCTACATCAGAGTGTACGAGAATTACACGAATCCAGCACTCACCTACTACACCGAAGAACACCCTCGCTCTACCCAACCCACCGGAGCTCCTGTTACCATCTTCTAGCATCTTGAGCATGGCACTCATCTGCTTTCCGGTATACTCCGTATCGTCCTCCACGATGCTCAGCCCGTATCCGCCACTATCCATCCCGGGACTGCTCCCTCCTCCGCTGCCGCCTTTCTCCGATGAATCTCTGCCACTGCTCTCTCTGTCCCCCGTTCTATCGATCTTAATGATCCTGTGCCTTGAATCTGACGCATTGCTAGCAACGATGTAGAACTTTAAACGCGTTTCGTAGAGGATGAATTTATTGAATGCCGTGCTGCGCCTGTGAACATACGGGTGTACGGAGATTTGACTAGGCTGTTGAGGGGATCGCTGCACATAGCTTGCTGGCGTATTAGGAACCGGCAAGGAAGATGAACTTGGTAAACGCGGGAGATCTTCGACGCTGTCTGTCTCAGTTGCCTCCGGGCACACGTCGTCCGGAAGCCGCGCATCGTTGACCATTGCACTGCACACAGATGAAGGGTTTTGCCATTCATGAGTTCATTGATTGTGCGAGCTAAAGTGATGGCCTGGCGAGCCGGTCGCGATGGTAGAACTTGTCGGGAAAGTTCTTGCGGTATAGATACACTCGCATGTCACATGATCAGCAACATCCCGTCACATGAGTCACACACAGTTGCTCTATAGGGGGAGGTGCTAGGGGAGTTGCAGGGGACATGTAGGGCACATCAGGTTAGTGTATATAATGCAGGAGCAAGTATGGGCATTTCACTTCAGTAAGATTTTTGCAGTATCTCAGACTACTAATATCTCCTATCTCTATGTGCAAAAGTAGAAAAAAATTGGCTGGACTCTGATCATGTGGTTGGTCATGTGTTAGTTATTCACCAGTAACTAATCAATGTTTGCTGTTGGCTCAGAAGTACCTTGCTTGGTATAAGATGCACATGGGACAGAAATCCACTTCAAGTTTTCAAAAACAAGTGCTACTTACAAAGCAATGTACCTCATGACCTAGTTCAAAAGTTCAGTAGCAATCCAAGTATTTGACATCCATAGTATATGATAACAGCTCTATGAGACCATGAAATGATACAGACTTGTGCACATCATCATGTCTACTGCCAGGCAAATGACAACATGCATCCCTAGAATTTGGCCTCTAACTTAGCATCCTTTCCTTACACCCACACTGGCACTCCTGTGGAAAACCACATGTCATCTGCATGTATGGTGCTTGCTCCTCTTCCCACTATGTCTGTCTGAGGTGGCCTGACTTCTCCAATAATTGAAACTGTTGATGTGCTGATGATGCAGCATGAATGAAACCTCTGCCAAGGCACCCTTCATTATGCCTTTCAGACATTAGCTTCCAGAGCAGACAAGCAGCTTCTAATGATCATCAATGGACCTGGAGGTACTGGGAAGAGTGCCCTCATCAACACTCTAACAGACACACTGGAAAACTTAGGCATAGGACACTGGCTAGCCAAAACAGCAACTTCCAAAGTGGCAATAATGAAAATAGGGGGGCAATACCATGCATTCTTGAGCAGAACTGGGCATTATCACTAAGGAGGGAATGGTGCTCAATGTGTTGGAGAAAACCCTGCAAAAGTGCATAGTCAACATGCAGCATGCTTGTTACCTTATTGTTGATGGAACTCAGAATCAATAACACCAATGATATGCCTATGATCATGTTTGATGAGGTAGCATCACCTTGTCCATCATCTTTCCTGCATCTGGTAACAGCATATATTCACTGTTGGCTACTGGGTGATGGACAACATTAGTACTACTCATGATGGCCCACACCTGTTGTAAATAGATCATCGTCTAAATACAACCAAGTCAGTTGAGAATCCAGCAGGTCAAATCCAGCTACTCTGGCGAAGTTTCAACTGTGTGCCATACCAAAAAAGGAAACCTGCTTCTTTGTCCCAAATTGGGACAGTTCCAAGGTGTTAGACCTTGCTTTTCAAGCAAGGTAACTGGTATTTTACATGTCCCCTGGATCAGACAAGGTAAATAACCAGGTATCTTACCTAGCTTAGGTATTTTCTGCAACACTAATCAGCACTTCAAGCCAGAATGTCCTCACCACACACAATAAAGCTGGTAGCCAACCCACAAAGTACAGTCAACTATTCCAGATCCATCTGTCCTCACTGTTGATATTGTGAAACAGATATAAAAACCTCTCCAGCATCTTGCTTTAGGAAATGAGCACTGCCCAAGTATGCAACTTTGACAAGCTCTTGTGTGCCTTTATCTTTCGCTGCTTACAGGACAATTCCTCTCTTGAAAGTCTTCAAAATAATATAGAGATGTCATATACCAGTCCTCAAGCCCCCTTAGGGGTTCCCCCTATGCCCCTTTTGAATACTTGGACCTTCGGAATCCCTCGGGCTCTGCCCTCAAGGCTTATGCATGATGCACAGTACTAGGATTACTTTGTTACATGTTTCATGTACATGTGTACTTACATACTAGCCTCACTACATACATGTGTTAGTTAGTATTTATAGTAGCACTAGTACACATGTATTCTCCACTTTGAATCTTAGTTCCTCTTTGCCACTTGGTTCACTCTTGTCTTCGCTGTGGGCTCCTCTGTGGAGCCTGTCTCTCACCTTGCTCTCTCTGAAATCAGAACACTGCAGGGCTAGGAGGGTGCAGCATCAAAGCTGAAGCTGAGTCCTGTATGCTCCTCTTGTCCATGCATTCTGCACTCCTGCGCTCCCCACGCATCCCTGCACCCCCTAAATGGACAAGTCAGGAGGCCCTGCGATACAGTTCTTAACAAGAGAAACTAAAATGCAGTGACAATCTCGATGAAGGCCAGAAGTCTGACCTTGGCTGCTTGCAAAATCAACAAGATGATGCACTACAGAATTATCTCAAGCAGTGTCTCAAGGCAGTATTGACTGTGGCAAATGATGAGAGTGTAAGAAGCCTACTTTCTGAATAGTGAGTTGGTTGTGCTCTATACTATGGCAAGACTCAGAGTTGTGGTCTAGTTTAAGGTCTTTTTCTGGCATTAATACACTTCTTATGCAACAAGGCCCTGTTATTGCTCAAAACTACAGATCTTCTGCTTTGCTCACCTACAGCCTCAGACCTTCAGTACTGTCACCTTGATCCTAGTGTCCTCAAAACCCACATGGAAGCTGACCATGTCCACTGGAAGCCTGATATAGGAAAGTGTAGTAACTGAGTACTTATTGTTACCTCACATAGAAGTAGTTATCATGCTCAGACATTACTATGTACTTATTCAGACTCCAAAATGATATCATCTTTTGTTAACTCAACTACCACAGCATGTACTGACCTCACCAATCCCCTGAGTAGGTCAACCTCCCCATAGCCTGAGTCACTGGTGACTTCTGTTTCCTGGGCCACAGGACCCTCTTGCTAGGGATACAAGCTCACCTTCACTTGGGTGACCTGACATCCAGCACAGTCATTACAATGGTGGCATTTCCATGGATGTCATCAGGTTGCTCATATCAATTGCTTAAAAAAGTTTCACTTGCTCTGGTGTGATACACTGTAGAGCTGTCTTCAAGGTCAGGGACCTATACTAGCTCCTTCAGACACTCTAGCTCCTAGCTGTTGAGCTTAGCAAGGAACTCTACAGTTTCTGACCTTGAGACCCTCAAGCATATGGCATTGAAGTCTCAAGGTCAGGGGGCTAGCTACCCCATGTATCCCCTCAAGAATCCTGTCTGAACTGTTGCTGTGAAACTTCAGTGCTTGTGCTGTTAAGTAATTGAGGATGATTTGGCAAATGAAACATTATGAGTCTCTGCTATCCAGGAAGATCCCATGACACTGAAAAGTTCCTAAACTCTGCTCTGACTTCACTGTCATCGAGCCTGCTATTAGCCTCTTACCACATGTGAAATCCTCATATCTGCTTATCACCAAGCAAGTCAGCAGACACATTGTGAGACTCTGCTTCAGAGTACCATGCTACTGAGACTCTTTGTTTACCCTCACTATCAGACAGCAAACCATTTAAAAGTGGGGCCAGACATCTTTTGGGTATGGGCACTCACTCCAAATGCAAAGTCTCAAAGTTGGCACCTCCCCCTCCTCACTCTCAGGCAGTCTTCTTGCCTAAAGCTACTTGCTTGATGATGATGCACAAGACTTCAGGAGTGAGTTCCCTGGCTACTGGGGCAAAAGCTACAAGCCTGAGTATAGGGCCCTGCTCCCCCACCAACTGCAACTTGAGCACCCCTCTGGTTACTAAAAGTGATGTGGCCCTACCTTCCTTGAACTTTGCTACACAATTGGTACCTCCATCTGAGGATCCAGTGAATCCCTCTCGAGCCCCAGATTGTTGTGCATGCACCTCTACATGACCATGCTTCCATCAGGACATGAGTCAGAGCACAGTCTGCAGTAGAACTTCATAGAAGGTTCTTACTAATGATGTAAGTCATACAGACTCATACTGAGTCATATACACTTAGTATTGACTGTGCACCTATTTATAACATAGGTAGAATACAGTATATAAGGAGTCTGTATCCTACTGTATTCAATAACAACTACTCTACCCAGAGAAGTCAGTAAGAGGTTGCATAAGAGAACTACGTAGCTACATAGTAGTACTAGCTTCACAACCAGTGAGTAGGCTCTATAGTCTTTCACTCAGCACATGCTCATCCTCCCTGCTTAGGGTTGATGGACAGATGCTCACTTAACAGGTTATGGGCTCTGAAGACACCCACTTATGTGTATACACACACCTAGTAAAAAGCTAGCAGCGTTACACACTGTGGTGACTATGTCAGCCATAACCAAATCCCTGGCTATAAGCTAGCCCAGTCAAGCAAGTTCTTGACTGATATGTGCACCCCTGAAAGCCGTTTTGAAAACGGACTCAGAGAGGGTTAAAGCCAATTTGGTGCAATGTGATTCAGCTTGAAGTGTCTCACACCCCCCCAATATGCTAGCCAAAAGGGGCAAACTTTGGGAAAAGGGATTTTGTTAACTGAGCATCTTTCAATTGCTCATTATGGATCAGAGTTCGGTTTGCTGACAGAGATTTAATTTCCAGTCTAGCCAACCTGAAACAAACTCAAGTCACAAAAATGTCAAACCAAACCCAAACTGAGAACCACACCCAGTCCCTCAAAGTCTTGACCAGTTCCAACTGGAACACCTGGGAAGGGCCAATGACTGCATTCCTCAAGTCGAAAGGACTTTGGATGTATGTCGATGGAAGCTATACACTTTCTACCCCCACCAATCTGGCTGGTATTACTGCTGATGAGATTAAAATAATCTGGGATTGGAAAAAGAAGGATGGAATGGCTCTGGGTTATATTACCTTGTATATAGCCTCGAATCTAAACACACATGTGAGAAATAACTCCAAAGACACATGGGAGTCTCTCAAGGCAGCATACACCAGCACTAACACTGCTGCAGCATTTGAATGGTTAAAGCAGATTATGAGTTTCAAAATCAGCTCCCATTCTGTGCCTCACATGGACATCACCAAGTTTCAGACTGCACAGTTGAAACTTAAAGAGTTGAGCCAGCCCATCTTGGACCAGCTCCTCGCCCTTATCATGCTCACAGGATTACCTAAAGAGTACGAAGGTGTTGCACAAGCCCAGATTAACAAGAAATTGGAAAATCTGGACCTCAGTAAGCTTATCAGCTACATTGAAGCTGAATGGCAATGAAAGCAGCTCCAGAAGCAGCATTTGTCACACCAGAGCAACACCGCAAACAAGCTGTCCACTGTGAAAGGAAAAGGCAAAGCGCCTCAATTCCAGCAACAGAAACAGCACAAGCATGAAAATGCTGAAGCTAGACCTTCAAAGCAGCTGCAGTCGAAAGACAAGCAGCAGCAACAGAAGTGAAAGTAAGTTTGCAAGGGTTCAAAGGGTCAAGGGCAAGGACATGCCCATATGGCAATTCTGAACCTACCTGGCAGTGGATTTGCCCAAATGCTCAATATAAGCAGGCTTCCAATTGTGAAACACCTGATCAATTGGATCGTGGCTCCGCAGCCTCAACACTGGAATGAAAGAACTGCATCACAAGCGAGTTCATCAAACCAGTCAGGTTCCCAATTCAAATTTCGAGTCAGGACTCCACCATGTCAAATGGTTGGACTAAACAGACCTGAGTTTACAGCTGACAACTGCCCATCCGTCATGATCTCTGGGAGTACAGCGAAAGCTGTTAAACTTGCTGGACTTCACCAGACTCCTAAGCCAAAATTCTTTAACAGTAGGCATAAGGAGGACACCCCACAAAAATACCAAGGCGCTCATAAGCCCATATACCATGGAGGTGACTATGAAACACACCACAAAATGAGGCAACTCCTCGATTTGATGCCTGGGATTCCCCAGAGTGCAGAATGTATCAGAGGATTGGAAAAGATCGCCAGCAAACTGCCTGATCTGTTGGAAAACTCCAATATGGTTGAGAAGTCCACTCCCACTATTGTTGAGATTCCAGACACCTCTTCTGATGGTGAAGACAAAGAGATGGAACCATTGCCAAAATGGCAAAGATCCTTGACTCCTTACCTGGAAAAACCAGACATGGACATGGACCTAGATTCCATCTTTGGCAATTCGGACAAACCTGGTCCTGAACCAAACTTCTTGAACAAAGCATTCCAAGAAGAGGAAGACAGGTATGATCTCCTTCATCAGCTCTTTCCCTACTCAGAAGAAGTTCTAATGAAGTGTTTACTACAGCATGTTTTTCTACAAAGATGACGCTGAAGGGCCTTCACCCATGTAAATATTTCAGTAGATACATTAGATTTGTCTCACGCCATTGATTGCTGTAGACAATTTAATGATTTGTACACTAAAAATGTGTACAACTTCTCCAAGAGTGAAATCGAAGCTGCACCAAAAATGGAATGGTGGTTATACAATACAGGTTGTTCACAACATGTGTCTGGTGACAAGTCTGACTTTGTCGACTTTGTATCTTTCAAACTGAAAGACTACATTCATGTCAAAACAGCCAGTACACCTGCCCTCATTAGTGGAGTCAGAACAATCATACTCAAGTATGAACAACTCCGCAATGACACTAAAGGCAATATCGTGTGACTATTTAAAACCATAAGGCTTTATCCAGCATATTACATGCCAGCACTCAGAACCACTCAATTGCTGTCCACTGGTACCCTTTTAATGGATCCAGATGTGACACTCGAAGGTAACCATGATGTTATGCAGTACATCAATAAAAAATTGCACAATCAGATATTCCTAACAGGATACCACTGTGGTCTTGATGACCAATGCTATTGGACTAGAGCGTCTTCTACCCTCCAGTCCCGAAATGGGTCAAAACTAAATTTGTTTGACTGTGCGCCAATAGCATTGAATAGTGTTGACTTTGACACTTGGCATCATCAATTAGGACACCTGTCCAAAGACGTAATACACCAGTTCAGGAAGCACACAGAGAATTTCCTGGAGTTGAAATTCCCTGATTGTGAGAAACCTTGCGAAGGCTGCGCTAAAGGCAAAATGCCTGCAGACTTGTTTCCACAATCAGAATTTAGAGCCCAGAAATTATTTGAGAAGATCCATTCAGATCTCAAAGAATTTCCTGTGATATCGTATTATAAATATTGATACTATATCTCGTTCTTAGATGATTTCTCCTCACATGGCTGGATTTGCTTATTAAAGCACAAATCTGATGCTGTAAAAGCAACTTGTGATTTTATCACCATGGTGAAAACCCAATTCAGTACTACCATTAAAACATGGATGTCTGATGCAGGGGGAGAATATAAATCTCAAGAATTCGATGAATTGCTCAAGAGTAATGGAATTCTCACTCATCAATCAGTTGCACACCAACCACAACAAAATGGGTGTGCTGAGCGATTCAATTGCACCATTATGGATAAGGCTGAAGCAATGCGACATCACGCTTGCTTACCCAATTCCTGGTGGGAATTCTCAGTTGAGTATGCAGTATATATTTACAACCACACACCATACAGAGATTAAAGTGGAAAACTCCATTTGAAACTCTGTATGAGAAAGCTCCTGATGTAACTCATCTACAAGTTCTCAGATGTGGTGCATATGTGCACCTACCTGATGCAGTTAGAAATAACAAATTACACCCAAAAGCCAAATTAATAATATTCATTGGCTTTACAGAAGGCATCAAAGGGTACAAATTTATGAGTATCTACAATAATAGTGTCTTTTACAGAACTAAAGCAGTTTTCAATGAAGAACTATTACTGAAGTGTCCAAAGGCTAACAAGCCTAAAGACTTCACACACGGTGACCATCACAATAGCGATGACGATCAACCAGACCATGGTATAGGACCAATGGAAGGTAGTGGGGCACCACCTCATCCAGGCTCTGATGCTGACAATGACAATGAGCATTCTGGACACCATAATGAGCCATCCCATTCTCCTTCCCCTGAACAAGACAGTCATGAGGATGATCAACCTCGAGATCACTCCCCTTCACCTGCGGGACCTCCTATAGATTCAGATAGAATGGACTTCAATCCAAGACCAGGAGATAATGAGGAATTTAGACATCTACCATGATGCAACCCTCTCAGGTTGAAGAGGAAATGTGAAAAACCAGACAATGTCTATAACAATCCGGAAGACCAACGTCTTCCATCGGAAATACAAAGAGATATAAACAGGAATAGGACTTGGTGTCAACAAGTTGGGGATGACCAACTAGGTAGCTCCTGATTGCCTACTAGTTCGACACGCAGGCATAACTGACTGCCTTGCACCCAAGAACCTGATGATAGCATCCCTGAAAGAAAGGATTTTCCTCCTTCTGATTCCAAAATTGATAAAGATTGGGATATGTCTGGTTCTGATGCAAACTTAATCGCATTACTCAGGAAGGGGGAGTAAGTCTGATGAATTTCCTGCTTTCAAAAGCGGTTGAAGATTTGGAGACAGAGTTAGGAACTGCGTCACACCTGATGACAAACAGTACAGATCCTAAACCTGATAATGTCTGGGAATGGACCTACCATGTCATCATGTGATTACTGCCTGATCAACGAAAACCATGGGTTGATGCTTGCCATGAGGAGCTTAAATTGCTCCATGAGCATCAGGTTTTCAGTCTGGCATGACTCCCAAAGGGTCAAAAGGCAATTAAATGCCAATGGGTATTTGTCATTAAGTCAGATGGCTGTAAAAAAGCTAGGCTCATTGCCAAAGGCTTCTCACAACGAGAGGGAATTGATTTCAACGAAATCTTCTCACCAGTTGTTCAATATGAGACATTCTGCATGCTTCTTGCACTATCTGTGCTTGAGAAATGGCATATAGAAGGCCTAGACTTAAAAACTGCCTTTCTATATGGGAAACTTGATGAGGAGCTCTATATGGAACAGCCAGAAGGCTTTAGAGTCAAGGGAAAAGAGGACTTTGTTCTCCGCCTATGGCGTGCCCTTCACAGACTCAAACAAGCAGCTCTTTCCTGGTGGAAAGAACTCTCCAAGTCTATGGAAGAACTTAGATTCAAATGTGCATCCACTGATAGTGGAGTATTCATTTACTGTCACAAAACTTAATTGTTTATGTGGATGATGCACTATTCTGTGGCTCTAACTGGGAGCTTGTTTTAAAACTAAAAACCAAGTTTATGAAGTGATGGGAATGTTGCAATCTAGGCAAAGCCAAAGAGTTCCTTCGAATGTGAATTCTTAGGAAAGGCTCCAGTATCTACATAGATCAGGAAGCCTACTTGCAAAAAGTTCTGAGGAGATTCAATCTCTTGAACAGCAAGACCACCCAGACTCCACTTCCCATGGAATACAAACTGCAACCTTACAAAGGAACTGTGGACCTCATGCTTCAATCAAAGTACCAACAAGTCATAGGATCTTTGTTGTACATCATGCTAGAAACTTGTCCCGATATTTCCTATGCAGTAATCAAGTTATCACAACAAAGCGCAAACCCTTCCAAGGATCACCTTGAGAAAGTGTTCTACATCTTGCGTTATCTCGCAGTGTTAAGGACTATATCATGAGGCCTCCTAGCTTGTTCATTTAGGGGGTGCGGGAATGCGTGGGGAGCACGGGAGCGCAGACGCGCAGATGAGAGGAGCGTACAGGACTTGGCTTCAGCTTTGATGCTGCGCCCTTCTAGCCCTGCAGTGTCCCGATTTCAGAGAGAGCAAGGTGAGAGGCGGGCTCTGCGGAGGAGCCTGTAGCAAAGAACAGAGGTAGCCAAGTGGCAAAAGGGAACTAAGATTCAAAGTGAAGAATACATGTGTACTAGTGCTACTATAAATACTAACTAACACATGTATGTAGTAAGGCTAGTATGTAAGTACACATGTACATGAAACTTGTAACAAGGTAATCCTAGTACTGCACACCATGCATAAGCCTTGAGGGCGGAGTCCCGAGGGATTCTGAAGATCCGAGTATCTGAAAGGGGCGTAGGGGGGGACCCCTAAGAGGGTGAGGATCGGACTCTGACAGTACCTCCCCCTTATGGCTGATTCCCAAGAGGCCCACAAGGGTCAAGGTCATAGGAGCCACAGATGCATGGGTGCATGTGGAGCAAAGGGCGAAAGGAGTGAATGTTGAAGGAGTATGGACAGGGAAGTGAATGAACATGAGTTGGCACAAAAGACGGAGCCTGAGGGAGGCACGGAGCCTAAAAAGAAATCCAAACAAGGGTGCAGCACTGACAAGTGCAAGTCATGTACAAAAACATGAATTTCTGCGGAAAAACACTGAGTCCGTAGGTCGAAAAAACTCCGAGAAGTGCGAAGCGGTGAGTAGCCAGCATAGTGTGTGTGGATTTCGCGCCTGGAGCGCGGGAAAATTCCGAGGAAACACGTGGACAAAAGGAGACGAAAAAGTCAGATGCTACCCAAAGTGACGCAAAACAAGGAGTTCGCGGAAGTGGAATGGGAGGGAGCAAAGTTTCCAAGTTGATGAAAATGAAAGGGAGTGGGGAGTCCGCGCATAGCTGCGCTTACCCACGGAAATGCGAGGAAATGCGTGGAAAATGCTTGAACGAACAAGAACCCAGTACCACCTAAGTAGTACCCATATCTTGAAAGTTTGCAAGGGGAAGGAGTGGGGGATCAAGAGTATGGCGGAGGCGAGGGTGAACGGGCAAGGGAAGTGCACGCGTATCCGAGCCAGAGTGTGGGACGAAACCTGCGGAGTGCGCGGAATGCTTAAACGAACAAAAAGCCCAATACTACCCAGCATAGCACATATCTTGAAGTTGGAGGGAGAGGACGGGGAAAGTGACAAGGCCAAGAGGTCGAAGATGGAAGGGAGAGGAATGCCTGCGCGTATCCGTGCTTCGGCCGTGGAGAAATCCGCGGAAACACGCGGAAAACACTTGAACGAACACAAGACCTATAATCAACATAAGACAAAATCTTGAGGCCTATAGAAGGAGATGTAACGGCGGGAAAAATTCAAAACAGTGCTGGTAGGAGGATGGGTATTGTCCACATGGATCCGCGCAGGTCGCATGGGAAAATTCCTTGCAGGAGCGCGGAGGCACTTGAACGAACAACAGTCCAAGCCTCCATAGTAGAACTGAAATGAAAAGGGAATAGTGGGTGCGCAGGGGGCGGGGACTCCGAGGGAAGCGTGGCACATCTCGGAGGGGAAGAGGAGCGCAGGTTTCCGTGCCGGAACCGTGGGAAAACATGCGGAAACATGCGGAGGGACAAGGGTGAAGAAAGGGACAAAGACTGAGCATACAGCCTAGCAAAAAGAGTGGATGAAATTTCCGAGGGGGGCCTCGGAGCGTAGGGGTGCATGGGTGCGCCGGAGCACCATGGTAGTATGCCATGTGACAGGGTTGCACAGGGAGCAAGCTCTCATAGGTCAAAACTAGAGGTCAAACTTGAGTTCAAAATGCGAAGTATTGCTTAACCCGTACAATCAACGGATTGTAATAGTGGGAAGTCAATGGTGCTCTCAAAATCAAAGGGTGGCCACAGTCAAGGGGGTCAAGAGGTCAAAGGTGGATTTCTGAGGGGGTGTGTGGAGGCAAGGGGAGAGCAGAAATCCAGGAAGGGATGAGACGAAAGGCAGAATCAAAGTGGGGGACAGAAAGGGACATGATGACAAATGAGCGACGGGCTGTGGGAGCGGAGTGGTGAGGCATGGAGGTCATATCCTGACTAGGAGCAGGACCCAGGGGGCCTGTGGAGCATGAGATCTGAGGTCATGACGAATTAGTGCAGGGTGTGGAGTGTTACTTTGAATCTACTGTTAAGGACTGTATCACGGGGCCTCCTGGCTTGTTCATTTAGGGGGCACAGGAATGCGTGGGGAGTGCAGGAGCGCAGACACGCGGACAAGAGGAGCGTACGGGACTTGGCTTCAGCTTTGATGCTGCGCCCTCCTAGCCCTGCGGTGTCCCAATTTTGGAGAGAGCATGGGGAGAGGCGGGCTCCGTGGAGGAGCCCACAGCAAAGACAAGAGTAACCAAGTGGCAAAAGGGAACTAAGATTCAAAGTGTAGAATACATGTGTACTAGTGCTACTATAAATACTAACTAACACATGTATGTAGTGAGGTTAGTATGTAAGTACACATGTACATGAAACATGTAACAAAGTAATCCTAGTACTGCGCACTATGCATAAGCCTTGAGGGTGGAGCCCGAGGGATTCCGAAGATCCGAGTATCCGAAAGGGGCGTAGGGCAGGGACCCCTAAGGGGGTAAGGATCAGACTCTGACAATGCACCTCCACATGACCATGCTTCCATCAGGACATGAGTCAGAGCACAGTCCGCAGTAGAACTTCATAGAAGGTTCTTACTAATGATGTAAGTCATACAGACTCATACTGAGTCATATACACTTAGTATTGACTGTGCACCTATTTATAACATAGGTAGAATACAGTATATAAGGAGTCTGTATCCTACTGTATTCAATAACAACTACTCTACCCAGAGAAGTCAGTAAGAGGTTGCATAAGAGAACTACATGGCTACATAGTAGTACTAGCTTCACAACCAGTGAGTAGGCTCTATAATCTTTCACTTAGTGCACACTCATCCTTCCCGCTTAGGGTTGATGAACAGATGCTCACTTAACACAGATATCAAGGGAAAGAGTAAAGCCAGCGACACCATTGATTCACTAGGGTCTTTCCACTACATAGTTCCTCTTCCTCATGAGACTGTAGATTTGTCTTACAATCTTGCCAACCCTACATCTCATATGATCAAAGGGCCATCCACTGTGCCTCCTTCACTTGCTGACACCCTGATACCTTCAATATCATCTACTCCCTCTCTTTACTCTCTTGCATGTGATGGATCCTCTTCTCTGTCTTTCCTTTCAGAAGTAGAACAGGAAAATCTCTTCATCAGCATAGCTCAAGCCTTGGGCATTTACATTGAGTCCTTGCAAGCCTCAGTAGCTTGATGGCATGCTGTTCCAGAGTTAGGCAGCACCGACAACCTGTTAAACATATTCAGAGATCTAGCAGGGCAGCTTCCTGATCAGGATGAGGAAAATTCCTCCCTCTTATGCAACATACTGCTGAGATGGTGATATCCACATCGTCTTTCTCACTGAGATAGTCTAGTGCAGCAATTACCAAACTTCTGCATGAAGGAATTCATTATGAACATTACAGATATCAAGACATGCCATGCACAGATTTATATTTTCACGCTGGAATGCATGAAAGTAACGAAGAAGTAAATGTATTATTTTCACCTTACTATTACTGGAAGTATTAAGCACTGCCACAATCAATACTGTGCCCAAGAGTAAAGATCACATAACCAATTAGAATTTGTAAATGATAATTCTTTTGCCCATATATAGTATCTCTTTCCTTTCTTGATATTTTAATGCAAAGTAATGAAACTCGGACAATCGGTTACTGTGTGTGAGAATAACAAAGTACTACAAGGGAAGTAACGTACAAACAAAGACTGTTTTGTTACTTCTTTTTCGAAGTAACGAAACAATAGTGGGTTAGTATAAGTCATAAAAAGTACATAGAAAGTACGAATCACCAAAAACAAGAATAAAATAACAACCGACGACAATAGTGATTTAGTATAAGTCTTTTGGTGATCCGTACTTTCTACGTACTTTTTGTGACTTATACTAACCCACTATTGTTTTGTTACTTCGAAAAAGAAGTAACAAAACAGTCTTTGTTAGTACGTTACTTCCCTTGTAGTACTTTGTTATTCTTACACACAGTAACCGATTGTCCGAGTTTCATTACTTTGCATTAAAATATCAAGAAAGGAAAGAGATACTATATATGGGCAAAAGAATTATCATTTACAAATTCTAATTGGTTATGTGATCTTTACTCTTGGGCACAGTATTGATTGTGGCAGTGCTTAATACTTCCAGTAATAGTAAGGTGAAAATAATACATTTACTTCTTCGTTACTTTCATGCATTCCAGCGTGAAAATATAAATCCATGCACGGTGTGAGAGGATGGGAACAGGGCTTGAGGCTACTTATGTGGTTTGACCATCCAAGCTAGAACTTTTAGCCCATGTGGTTCTTGCTGTCCAGCAGATCCTATCCTTGCTTAGTGAATTATGGGGAATTCCCCCTTGTCAGGCTTTCTGTGTTGACCCTGGCTACATGTTTGTCTGCACCCTCAAAGGAGATCTGAGCCCTTCCTGCCTGGAATTGATGTGGGAAACCCTAGTGCAGAGGCTGCTTTGCTCTTACAAGAACATAGAAGCTCAGCTCCAAACTCTATACTGTTTCTTCACTGAACCAGTGGCTAGGCTATCTTAGATATCCTTTGATTCAATGGAGGGAGAATTGCCCCCAGTTTATGGTACCAGATCTCCAAGGACAGGACTAGCTCACTTCTGGTGTGACAAAGAGAAGCATAACAAGTTACCAACTCATTTGAAGATGCATGTTGACCAGCTAACAGCTAGTCTACTAGCTGACAGATACTCTGTACCTTCCCACTATGCCAGCTCCACTTGTGTAGTAGCATCCACCTCTTCACAACCAGCTATATCTAAACAGATCCAATTCAAGGAGACATCCAATATTGTACCTGTGCACCCTATTAGCTGTTTACCAGAACTCTCATCTTTGAGAGTTAGGACTAGGAGGCCATTGTCACAATCTGGGTCTGGAAGTTGAGCCCTTCCTCCCCATTTTCTGGACAATCATCAGCCAGGACATCTCTGTATGGTCATGCAACCAAGACTCCCCCTGTGGCAGACAGAGAGGACAATAACAACCTGCCTAATCCTTCTGGGGCACACCAAGGAGCTGGTGGCATGGAAGATCCTCCACATGACGGAAGTGACAGATCTGGAGGGGACAACTGTAGGCTGAATCTGCCACAAGGTCGATGGCTTCAGAGAGGTAGGGATCCTGATGATCCTGATGATCCTGACAATAACTGTGATTGTGATCACTATTCCAGATGACAGGGTCCTCCTGAAGAGCCCAACAATCCCAACAATCCCAATGATCCTGACAGGCAGGATCGCAGACATCATTCCCCCCCTTGCACAGAGTGATGGCAAGTCAATCACAAACTTCCTCTGTCTTCACTCCCTAAATAGAATGGGGAAGGGAAAACTCTCATTGACTACCTACCAATCTAACATTGTATAGCAATTTAGATGAAATGATGAAGAGTGACATAGTGCAGATAGCACTGACATGATTCAGACATGCCACCAAGGATTGGTTCACCACTCTACCTTCAGAGGCATGAAGGATAGCCATGTCTTCATTCAATAAATTTATTCTATGCCTGTAAGAGCATTTCATGGACATGCATTGGATTGATGAGCACACCATAGAGTATGAAGAAATGTGCTTCTAATAGCCAGGCTACACCAAGGAGCTTCCCTTGCAATTCATACAACATCGCCTCAAATACAGCTACTTCTTATTCTTAGAAAATGATGAAAATGATGTAGGAATGGTGCATCATGTTCTAAGGGCTTAACCTGCTTGTTGGGCTATCCATTTGAATACTGAATCCTGCAACACTGTGGTGGAACTCCTACATAAACTGAAAGTGATGAATGAAGGCTTGATTGCAGACTGGGAGCACTCAGAGTCTAATCGATGTTTTTGATCTTTGTCCATAACTGACTCTTCATCCTCTTGACAGTTCTATTTGAGGAAGTCCTCTGCTCATAATGTGGAAGGCGAGACTAGCAAGGAATCCAGATACCCTTCCCCCACACAAGATGCTTATGCCATAGATTTGCAGCACAGAAGTGAGACACAAGACAAGTGGCCCAGAGGAGGAACCTGAGATAACTATTCATTTAAGTGTGACAACTCTAAGAAGAGTGACACACTGCCACAAGACCAGGAATGCTGGATATGCACAAGCCCCCATCACGTACATCAAGACTGTCTGCACTATTAGAAATGGGACTTGATGAGGAGATCCTGGTTAGGCAAGGGTCATACAGGAAGGAAGCCCAGTAGTTGATGTGTAACTATGCTTGCTGAAGCCAATGAAGGAGACGATGTTTCTCATTTGGATAGTGTGACTGTCAAAGGGAACATTCTTGTTTTGCCAACAGCATCTAGTATCCTCGACACTGACATTGAGGGCTCACTGATGGACAATAATGAATTGGTATCCTTAATAGAGGAGGCCTTCTACAGTGAAGTGACCAACAACCCCTTCAATACACCCAGGAACAGTAGGCTAGTGCCCAGATCACTCTGAGTCCCTAACAGTGTTTGTATTATTCATGCTACATGAAGAAGACAATTCCCAGAAGGGCACAGCTTGTTAAGGACCGTATCAAGGGGCCTCCTGGCTCATCCGTTTAGGGGGCGCAGGAATGCGCAGGGAGCGCGGGAGTGCAGACGAGAGGAGTGTATGGGACTCGGCTTCAGCTTTGATGCTGTGCCCTCCTAGCCCTGCAGTGTCCCGATTTCAGAGAGAGCATGGGGAGAGGCAGGCTCCACAGAGGAGCCCGCAGCGAAGACAAGAGAGGATCAAGTGGCGAAAGGGAACTAAGATTCAAAGTGAAGTATACATGTGTACTAGTGCTACTATAAATACTAACTAACACATGTATGTAGTGAGGCTAGTATGTAAGTATACATGTACATGAAACATGTAACAAAGTAATCCTAGTACTGCGCACCATGCATAAGCCTTGAGGGTGGAACCTGAGGGATTCTGAAGGTCTGAGTATCCAAAAGGGGCGTAGGGGGTGAGGATCGGACTCTGACACAGCTCCTTAGGCATATGAGCACTGCAAATAACAGCTCACATTGGGTCCTTGGAAATGGCAGCGATCAAAGCACACCTGGACTTTGGAGCAGATGTTACATTGATGTTGGAAGACCATCTGAACACCCTCACTGACCCTTCCAAGATACAGGAGGGAGTGTGCATGTGGTTGTATTAGTTGACAGGCTCTGCTTGAGTACTTGGCTATGTTCGCACAAAGTTGCTCACATGTACAATAATAGGAGAAGTAGTGATCTTGGAGTTAGAAGCCTATGTAGTCCATGGAATGCAGGTTCGCTTGTTACTGGAAGAGGATTTCCAGACAACCTACAAGCTAGGAGTTGCTCACCAAGCCTCCAGACAAAGTGAGGTATTTCCTTCAGACCAATCCTATCACCTACACACCTCATCAAGCATCAATATGGATATAGGCTTCAAATCACAGAAGATAGAAAGAATATGGCCATGAAAGCTGCCTTCTCCTCTTGGTGGCTGCATGAGGCTCTGGCATCAAAGGAGGGGGGGTGCTCCAGGATTCAGACAGAGCCATATTGGCTGTTTGGATGTGTCAGATGGAACAAGCAAATCAAGTCAAACCTCCAGCACTAAGTGCTGTTGAGGATCATAAAGATGAACCTGGGGTACTGAATGACAACTCTCTCCTCTCAGAGCTAGAAGGGATAGACCCAATGAACAAGCCTGTAGCTATTCCCACCTCAAAATCAGACAAGCTCAAGGACTACTGGACATACCCTGATGGAGTTCAACCTGTAGAGTTCCTGGACAAAGAAATGCTTACGAAGTCTCACTTGCTTGTTGCATTTACACCTAAGGCATGAAAGGAATGGAAATCAGCATATCAGTGAGATGCATACTTCAAGAACAAGTTTGAAGTGGTGGAAATCACTAACTCTGATCAGATTCTTACTTCATCTCGATTCCAAAAGGGTTCCAACAGTCTCTTGTATTTCATAGACGCTGATTGGAACTACTGTCTCTGTGTCCCACAAGACTGAGTACCATTTGTACTGAAGCTTATACATGAACCACTAAGTCATGTGATATCTGCCAGAAGATCAAAGTCGACCACATGAAGAAGATGGGCAGCCTATGTCCTGTGCATATTCCTACTTACCTGTATGAGACAGTATCACTCAATTTGATCACTGGACTGCCAGCCTCAGGAAAGGAAGAGTTCACCACCATTTTGGTCATCATCAATAAACTCATGAAGTATGGTCAATTCATACCTACACATGACATGTTAGACCAGCAAGGATTTGCAAAGCTATTCTTCAACAATGTTGTGCACATTTACAGATTACCATTGTGTATAATATGTGATTGAGATAGGTGTTGGACATCTGTCTTTTGGAGATTGGTAGTTGCTTAATACAGAAGTCACCTGGCATTATCATCTGTGTATCATTCCCAGACAGATGGGCAAACTGAGATCCTGAATATGTCAGAGTCCGATCCTCACCCCCTTAGGGGTCCCCCCCTATGCCCCTTTCGGATACTCGGATCTTCGGAATCCCTTGGACTCCGCCCTCAAGGCTTATGCATGGTGTGCAGTACTAGGATTACCTTGTTACAAGTTTCATGTACATGTGTACTTACATACTAGCCTCACTACATACATGTGTTAGTTAGTATTTATAGTAGCACTAGTACACATGTATTCTACACTTTGAATCTTAGTTCCCTTTTGCCACTTGGCTACCTCTTGTCTTTGCTGCGGGCTCCTCCGCGGAGCCCGCCTCTCACCTTGCTCTCTCTGAAATCGGGACACCACAGGACTAGGAGGGCGCAGCATCAAAGCTGAAGCCGAGTCCTGTACGCTCCTCTCATCCACGCGTTCACACTCCCATGCATTCCCGTGCCCCCTAAACAGATGAGCTAGGAGGCCCTGTGATACGGTCCTTAACAGAATACCACACTTGAGACCATGCTATGTGCATATGTAGCCACAGATAGATCCTTGTGGTCAGTGTACCTTGGCAAGCTTGCCTTTGCCTATAACTTGTCTGTGCACTCTTCTACTGGCCAGCATCCCAATCTACTGTTGCTTAGATACAAGCCTCAACTATCAACTGCATTACTCATCCCAAACAAGGATGATACAGAGTGGCCCTTCCTACCTAGCCAGACTACTGAATCATTCATTGAAGCTACAGATCAGTGACAAGCAGCAGTAAGAGATGTGTTGGTACTAGCCCAAGAGAAACAAGCTTGCACATATAATTCAAGAAGGCCTGTAGAGGAAATCAAGCCTGGAGACCTGTTAAGAACTGTATCATGGGGCCTCCTGACTTGTCTGTTTAGGGGGGTGTGGGAATGTGCAGGGAGCATGGGAGCGTGGAATGCACAGATGAGAGGAGCATATGGGACTTGGCTTCAGCTTTGATGCTGTGCCCTCCTAGCCCTGCGGTGTTCCAATTTTAGTGAGAGCAAGGTGAGAGGTGGGCTCTGTGGAGGAGCCCACAGCAAAGACAAGAAGGCAAGTATTGATGGAAAGAAACTAAGATTCAGAGTAGGGAATACATGTGTACTAGTGCTACTTTAAATACTAACTAACATGTGTATGTAGTGAGGCTAGTATGTAAGTACACATGTACATGAAACATGTAACAAGTGAATCTAAGTACTGCGCACCATGCCTACACCTCGAGGGTGGAGCCTGAGGGATTCCAATAGTCCAATTGTCTGAAAGGGGGCACAAAGGGGTACCCTTAAGGGGGTGAGGATCGGACCCTGACAGGTCTTGGTCTTGGTCAACTTCCATACACTACAGCTAGTTGAGGTGGAAGGCATGGGGTGGAAGCTAATACAACACATGATTGGCCCTTTCAAGGTTTTGGAAAAAATCAATCCCCTAGTCTACCAGTTGCACCTACCCACCAACTATCCCATGCACCCTGTTATTAACCTTGTGCATTTGAAATGATATATGCCTTCAGAGAATCAATTCAGAGAACAAGGTCAGCTTCCTTCCACATGCAATCTGTTACCGGCTGTGGAAGAATGGGAGGTCAAAGCAATCCTGGGGCATTAGGTGACTTTTTACAAAGTGGGGTGGAAATGTCTATACTTAGTATGATGGAAGGAATTGGACACTACTGAAGATTCCTGGCTGTCTGAGTACAAGCTACACAATGCACCTGAGCTCAAGTGGAAGTACCTGCACAGGCTACAAGCCCCTAAACGGTCCAAGGAGTGCACATGACAGCTGATCAAGGCCTCTCGCTGTACTCCCACACTTGTTATCATCTTCTCATTGCACATCCATTATGAGTACTGATTTTGGTCAATTCAGCGCCCCAAGGCTGCTCCCAGAGGCAGGCTATACTGATGATCTGGGCCCCATCCCTTTCCTTTCCAATCTCATCCTGCTGAACAATCAACCCAAATCGTCAGGAGATGTTAGCATTGCAGGGAGACACTTCAGGTTATGATCACCCAACTCATGAAGTCTGCCTTTCTATCCAGGGATCAAGGTGCCCAGTGTCAACCTGGAAGATTCAGCATGGGGAAGGAAACACTATGATGGGCACTTGGGCCCATTAGATCCCATGTATCACCTGCAGCACTACCAGCCTAGTAGACCTTACCTGCTGTTAATACGCTGATACTGTCATTTGAACTTCCCAAGTGAGTACCCTGAATTCACATCTGTTTTTGAGATATCTGAAGTCTGGCAGCCAGATCTGCTTTTGTCCAGCAATGGCAGGAGAATATGAAGTGCGTATATTAACAGACTAAGAAAGTGCAATAAAGTCATCATGGAGGACATGCTTTCCTTGCACAATGGGCTGTGAAGGTCTGGTTTGGAATCACTACAACTCTTCTGGAAGTGCAAGCCTGTATACCCCACTGACATGAACATATGCAATCTCAACCAAGTTGACACCTTCAACAATGCTGTAGACATGATTACTAGCATGCAGTGGGGAATCAAATATTGTGATGCATGGATGCAGTATGCTCACATGAAAGATCAAGCCCCAATTGACCCAGCAGACTATGTCTTTGTTGTGGAGGGGAATGAACAGTTCATGGGAATATGGGTTTCCAATGAAGCTTGTGAGGACATCCCACTATATTTAGCTCAAGAAGGAGTGGCCTGCTTCTTTTTGTACAAGTATTGCAGAGGGGAGGAGTCCTGTCATCACCAAACACACTTGACTCTCCCCTCTGATCTCATGCAAAATTACCCATTGGTATTTGTGAGAGATGCCCCTAGGAGATGGAGAATCACTAGGCCATGTTAGATGCTCATCTAACTATGAGCCTCTTCTGTGATTGTTATCACTTTCCAATCAACAAGGCTATTGACAACTGTCTTTGTGGAACCTGAATGCACTACCTGTTGCTAAGATACTGAATGAGTTGACACTTCGGCCACTCACACCCATCTGAACAATATTCAATCTGGATGGGCTTGAAACAGATGCACCAGAAGTTCCAAGCATGCAAGAGGTTCAGATGCAGCTTGCACAAGACAGAGCTGCCCCACATGAGCAACCCCTCTCAAAAGTATCCATTCAAGACATGGTCAGGACTAGGGTCCTCCTCCCTTGCCCATGCCATAGAACCCCAGGCAATAGCAGGGAAGGGGAAACAGCAAGCTATCTTCCTGCTCTCCTCATTTCACAGATTGTTTGAAAAGCAGAGCTGTGTGAAATTGAGTGCCCAATTATATGAAGAGCCAAATGAGTTGGAGCTATGCACCGCTATAGGGAACTTGCTGATAGTGGAGCCCCAAAACCACCTTCCTCCTCCTTCGACCTCCATATCCTCTGTCTCTCTGGATGGACCCTCCAGCATGGCGAGCCATGCCATCTCTTAAAGACATGCAAAGCTGTATGGCCCCTATTCCTTCATGCTATCTGAGTTCTGCCTGCAGTGGATATTTTCTAATAGCATGTAGCTCAAGCCAAATGTGCCAACCTTTGTTAGCTGACACTGACCAACTGTTAATAACCATATTACAGGGCCTCCTGACTTGTCCATTTGGGGCATGGGAATGTGCAGAAAGCATGGGAGCACAGAACACACAGATGAGAGGAGCATACAGGACTTGGCTTCAGCTTTGATGCTATGCCCTCCTAGCCCTGTGGTGTTCCAATTTCAGAGAGAGCAAGGATGAAAGGCAGGGCTCAGTGGAGGAGCCTGCAGTGAAGACAAGAAGGCAAGTAGTGATGAAAATGGAACTAAGATTCAGAGTAGAGAATACATGTCTACTAGTGCTACTATATATACTAACTAACATGTGTACAGAGTGAGGCTAGTAGTAAGCAACACATGTAGATGAAACATGTAACAGATGAATTCTAAGTACTGCACATCATGCATAAACCTTAAGGGCAGAGCCCAAGGGTTCTGAGTGCCTGAGTGTCTGAATGTCCGAAAAGTGGTGTAAGGGGTACCCCTAAGGGGGTGAAGATCGGACCCTGACACCAACAGCAGCTTCCAGACTTTTAATTGGATTTAACCCTGCCAGTTGTGCACCCCCACTTTGATTGTCCTTGACTGAATCATGGCAAGCAACCAACAAGCAACATTGGGATGCAAGTGGGCCATGTGCAAGTTATAATATAGAAATGGTGGGCTACAGTATAGGTATAGTATCAAATAATAAAGTGTTGCTTACTGGTCACACTCAATCTGGAGACCAAATAATTCATAAAATGTCTGTGTAGCTGTAACTGGGTAGCACTGACTTGCAAAGGTGGCTGGCCAACCAATTCTGAGCAATTGGCAGCTTCTGCACCTATAAATAGACAAATAAACAAAGCAGGATTGAAATAGAAGTCCACAACACTTGCCCAACAACTGCAGGGCATTTATTTTTAATCTTGGAAGCTGCTTGCATAAATGGGTGACTTCAGGTGGGTACTTTAAAGGTGCTGTGTCAGAAATGCTCATGTTTGCAATCTGAAAGGACAAATGCCACAGACTTTATGAGGAGATTCAGTGAGTTTAGCTACACTACAGACACACTAAAATGAGAGAGCTCACAAGTATTGAATATTATCCACCTCAAGCACAAGGTGGTTGATATGGTCAATTTTGGCTGCTTGAATGAGGGCTTGGTGTTGAATTTGATTTAAAGCTTGCTGATTTCTATTTACAATTGAGATAAGCTGAAATACAAAGGCAACTATGGCTTACATATTGAAAGGGAGCCAGTTTGGCACCAATGCAAATTTCTGGCTAGTTTGGGCAAGCAATGTGCCAGTGGCGGTGAGTGATGCTAATAGAACATGCTAGTTGGACTGGGGGGGAGGGGGGGGGGGGAAGGCTGGAATGGCTGGCCTGGCAGTGGTGGGTTCTGAAGTAGGTTCATGGCAGGAATGACAAAAGGGTGGACTGTATAGTGGAAGGGAAGGAAGGAGGGAAATGTATTGTGATCCACTGTTTTAAACCAATTTAGGGCCTAGTCTGCTTGTCAAGATGTTAGTCCCTACCTGCCAAACTTGAGTCCCACAGTTAGATCAAAAATTAGCCCAAACCTACCCCAAGCTAACAGTTCACTCTGCTATAGTGGGGTTTGGGGTGGCCAATGTAAAGTGTCTGAATGCTGATGTTGAGAGAGTTGAAGCAATTGGGGTCAAACCAGTCAAGTGGACAGTATTCAGGAAGTCATTGAGAAATATCGCATTCTTTGTTGAAAGGGTGAGGAACCTGAGGGTCTGGGTAGCAGTGGCATTGGCCATGGTGTAGGGGTATATCATTGATTTGCTGAGCATCCATTCTGTGGTAGAAACTGGTGACATGGGGATTTTGGGCTTGTTTGAAGAGAACATGATGCATCACATTCATTATTGGATGTGCATTCATTACAGTCAGTAAGCATCTTGACTTGTTCATTTCAGCCATTGTTTTGCAAGTGTATGGCACACTTCATGGTGAGCTATGACATGATCAGCATATGATATAGAATGGTACACCAAGTCTTACCTCACTACACTTTTGTACACCTTGTTGTCTAAATCAGCCTAAGTGACAATACTGGGGCTCTGTAAGTCCTTTACAAGCCTATTCTTCATGTATGACCAGACAAAGTTGTGATAGAGACTTTGAATAAGTTGGGTGTTTTTAGTGTGCTCAGGATTGACCCTCATGTGGGTGTAGGCAAGGGTAGCAACTGCTTGCTTGAAGATCCGTATGGCAATGGCCTCAAGGGCAGCATTGTATGATGAACTGTGGTTACCTAAAAGGTCAGGGCATCAGAAGGTTATGCCAAAAGAGTGAATGGTAGCAAGGATAAGACAGATGGCATGGTGGAAACCAGCAGTGCAGGTAACACTAAGACAAGACCTGGATATGAGTACACATACAAGCAAGTTAAGTGTACAGTTAGTCAACAGTGAGCCTTATATAGTCAATGTCCCATGACTCCAGGGGCAATCAGGGATTGTAAGGCTAGTCATAGACTTACACATGGTCTGGAATGCAAGTGATATTGTTGATGGTTTGAGAGTGTGAATGTGAGGGTAAAAGAGCAGAATGATGGTGAAGCACTGACAAAAGCTCAAAGGCAGCCTTGTCTGCAGATTGTGTATGAACTTCCTCATTGCTGCAACTGTTGGTGGACAGCTGACACACTGCTGTGATGTTTGATAAAGGACTAGATGATGTCTGGCATCAGAAGGGCAGGAATGGTGGTATGGGTGTCAAGCCCCCATAACAAGCAGACATGAGTCTCAATAGCAACCTTAGGAATGGACAATACTGCATACTAGTGATAGAACTTAATAGCACACCTTTAACCTGCATACATCCTCAGGCAAATCCTCCTTGTTGATATGATGAACCTTCACACTGGGCCTCCTCATCTTTTTGGAATTTGGACCAGAACATTTTCACTTGGATGAGGTCAAGGGGGACACACTTATTACATGCTTGGAAGATGAATGAGATTTGGAAGTAGAAGGCATTGCAAATGGAGGGGGCATAGGTGAGGAAGGTAGGATTGAGTAGGGATCAATCTACAATATTTTAAGCACTCACCCATGTCTTTGTAGTGCCACTGTCTTTCATGGGCCATGCTGCAGGCAGAAGGACAAAGAGCTGAGCCAACCAGAGGTGTGCTGATCCAAGTGCCATCCAAGAACAGAAGCTCTTGGAAATTTACTCCTAGTGGTTGCCCTCCTATAGTGACACCATATGGGAGGCTCCTCACAGGCCAACAATATTGAAGTTGTGGGTAGACTTTTAAATAGACAGAAGGAGGGTAGAATTGGAATGTGCCTTCTGAGAGCCATTATTTACCTAAAGGACTAGAGCTAACAGTCCAAAAAAGGAAGTCAGATAGTAGGCTGGCAGTAGAAGAACAATGTGAGGTCTAAGCAGTTCTACTTTGTGTGAGCTTCACTTTGCCTTCAGTGTGAAAGCTCAGCATTTTGTGTCAATTATTTTGAAGTTGGTTGGAGTCCAAGTGTTATCTTATCTGCTCATGTGAGGGTGGAAATGTTCAGGAAGGGGTTGACCAAGGGTCATTTAGCAGTGTTAGCATGCTTCTTGCAGTATTACTACAAACACACTCATGTGTCACATGACCAGCAATATCCTGTCACATGAGTCACACTTTTCTTACTTTAATGTCTCTCAGATGTCTATGCCAGAGTTGGACAACACCTTCATCTCACCCCTCACACAACGTGCACTGAATGCTAACATTATCCTACTTGGCGCCAAAGTAGGATAGAGTTATTTAAACTAATTCTTCAATAATTTAATCTAAGTTAGCAAAGAAAGTATGCTTTCCATAGATTAGATAACACGGATATTAGTATATGTGAGTTAGCAATCAGTTATTAAACACAGATAACAATCAACTAACCTGAATGATACCTTTCAGTGAGTTATTAATCAGTTATTGACCGTCATAGGTATCATACTTCGAGGAATAGTATTTTATTTCTATCGAAATGTTATCAAACTGGGATCCCGTCCCCTCTGGTCCCCTTCCACTCACAGACCATGAAACATATCCTCAAGATAATTTTCAGTGAAAGTATGGTAATATTATTTTTCGTCAGTGGCAATTCACTAACTTCTCGATCCTTTCAGCGATATTATTCGAGGAGTATTAATCACAGAAGGAACACATCTATACAGGCAAGTAAGTTCACAGTTTCTCAAGTTTACAGCTTCAATTCAATGCCCCAAAATCCTCACATCCGTACGTCTATGTTCTATGTATCCACGCGTCCGGACGTCCAGATGTCCGGACATCCTTTCATCCTCACATCCTCTCATCTGCACCACATGTCCGGACATCCGGACATCCGTATGTCTGCACGCCCATACATCCGCACGTCCACACGTCCGGACATCCGTATGTCTGCACGCCCATACATCCGCACGTCCACACGTCCGGACATCCGTATGTCTGCATGCCCATACATCCGCACGTCCGCACGTCCGGACATCCGGACATCCGCACGTCTGCACACCAGCACATCTGCACGTCTGTATGTCTGCACGTCCGTACGTTCGCACATCCGCATGTCTGCACACCCGCGCATCTGCACGTCTGCACGCATGTCTGCATGCCTGTATGTCCGCATTTCTGTGCATGTCTCACATCCGCACGCCCAAATGTCCGGAGTTCCGTACGCGCGCACGTCCTTACAGCGTAGAGGTACGTCTCTCACTCCCATCAAAGTCATTCTTTCATTTATAGCTAGACAGACAGACTTGTGTACGTTCAAGTTCATCCCTCCATTTATGTCCCTCCCTCCCGCCTCCTGGAGCTCTCTATATCCCTCCCACATCGCTTTCGCAATCTACGCGCGCGCCTTCGCCGTTCCTTATTCGCCGTTTTCCCGTTTTCCCGCATGCATGCGAGCCTCTATCTCAATGCTGACCCCGATTTGCAGGTAACTCGGGACTGAGGGGCGCAACGGCACCGCCTCTCCTGCTCCCGCTCGTTGTTGCTGCGTTGTTGCTGCTCTGACCTCTTGTGGTGCCGTGGCCGCATGGTCTTGCTGTCGGCATACTTGTGGTTGCGATTGTCGGCGCAGGCTTTGGTGTTCAAGCTAGCGCCGTGTCTTCAAATCTACGTAACGGAGAAAACGAGAGGGCAGAGTAAAGAAACACGAGAGGAATGGCACACGCACGCTTTCGACTTGCGCAGCGCGTGCTCGATTGAGGGTTTCGGCGCCCACCCTTGTCTATGTTCGACACATCTCCGGAGCAAGAACGGCGGGCTCGCGCGCACCATGACACCAGGTTCCAAAGCATTTGCTAATGTCGAATGAACCCGTTCTTTGGTCTAGATGGGGATGGTGAGGCAGCCGCAACACTATAAGGGGTGATGAGAGGGCCAGGCGTGGCTAAACCTAAGCACCAAGTACATTTCAGTCGGGGAATCGGGGAATCGGTAGCTCAGGTATGCAACTGAGGTGGAGTGAATGTGGGATTTTACGTTATATTTGGCAAGTCCGAGAAATGAATGGCTATAGCAAAAGGGAGACACATTGGGTGAGAGCATCAGGTAATGTAGCTAGTTATCACTACTTGTAAGAACGAGAAGCAAAGGAGTGACAACGGCTTACCTTCTCGCCTTGAATGGAAGGAGAACGAAGACGACTAGCACGAGGAACACGACCACAGCTATGAAACCCAAACATTTCCATGACTGGAGGAACCTTGAATTCGCACCTGTGGAAGGTCAGTAAGAATCGGCAATGATCAATTCATTGAACGTACCTCCCCGGCAATTTAAATCAATATGACAGCATATGTCATCTACACCCTGACTATGACCTCCGGCTGCCACAACGTTACTCGTAATGGGATCAGCTCGCGGAGCTGCATGAGTCCATCAGGGGGGCTGAGTGCCTTGGCCTGGATACTTACCACTTGGAATTGAGGTTGACGGAATATTAGAAGGCATCGTTTCGGTATGTGAGACGTATATCGTTGCAGAGTGATAGATTGAGTGACGAAAATGTGGCTTGTAGAATGAGCGCAAATTTCCATTTCGAGGGAAAGCAAGCGCCCAAAGTCGTCGTCGCAGCCATCATGACCGAACGCGCAGGTGGGGATCCTCAACATCCCTCGCCTTCTGCACTCCCTTCACTCCCTTCTTAGCCCGCAGGGCGAGTAGCACTTGGCGACCGCAGCTGGCGCATGCCCTCCGATCAGCGAAAGAGACGTAGGCACGATGGCCCTGCTCCTGACCTCGAGCGGGAGCTTCACTTCGTTGTTGAACTCCTGGAAGCGCTGGTCAACTCCGCTGGTCAACGGTGCGCTGGATGAGAGGGGCAGCGAGTCGCGAGCGCGATAGCCACCGTCGTCAAAAGTATAAGTCGGGCCAGATGGCCATATATCGTGGAGCCTTGAATCCCTTCAAGCCCACGTCGCTCGTTGTCGATGACCATCTCGTTCGTTGTTGTCCTTTATCATCCCCGTGGTACGTCTCATCCTCCCTCATTTCCCTTGTCGTCGTCTTCACCGTCCTTCATCTTCACTGTCTTTCGTCAGCCTTCCAGCTCGTCTTCGCGCCTGGCTGAGATATTCTTTGGTAGGTTTGTATGTGCACGCTAACGAAGGCTGGGTTGTCGTCGTCGGGAACCGGGAACGGTCCCTCGTTCTTGTTCTTCTACTTGCTGTAGCCCCGCCCTCGCTTACGTGATTGCATTCGACCTGGCTAACGCATTCGCCCCTTCTAGGTGCCAAAGTAATCGTCTGCATCATCGTCGTGGCCTGTTCCGTCGCCACCAGAATCGCCTGCGCCTTCGCAGGTGGTTACTGTCACTGTAACATGAATCGCCTCGAGGCGGTTGTAGAACAGCGGGCCGCGCTCGCGGTCAAGCTCAGAATATCCTCCATCGCCATGCAGGTGTTCACGAAATCATCTGCGTAGCACCAACAGGTTCTTGATCAGCGACCCGATGAGGTTCACCATGGTGTCGATGATGCTGACCATGGGAAAGAACGGCGAGCTTATAAAAGCTGGGCTGCAAACCCGAGACCCAGTAAAAACTTTGTACTTATCCCATGAGCGTATTGTACTTACCTTGGTATACGTCATCAGCATCGTACGCTCGTGCACATGCCCGTGATGGTCAGCCCCTTGCTCGTGCTTGATTCCGAGGTCAGTGGTAGTTGGATCCCTTCTACACTTGTGCCCGTGCGTCCCTTCTTCATCCTCGGTCACGATTCCCGTGATGAGTTCGCAGGTCTCAGCGCCAGCTTGCACCTTCAGGGACCCTTCTATGCTTGTACCCGTGCTGGAGCACCCATTCCTCGTCCACGGTTCCGCTGCCAGTGCCGGATGGTCTTCTATGCCCGTGCCCATGCGTCCCGCCATCCTCCTTCCTCGTCCTCGGCTCCAATCCAGCTGCCCCCAGCGATTTGAGTATGCGGGTATGCCGTGGACTTGAGCGTGGACCGTGGGATTGAACGAGGACTGTGGACTTGAACGAGGATCCGACCTTTCCCATGCGACTCTCAAGCCCACGCAACCAACACGCACTTACATGCCAATTGGTCTTGTCGAGGATGTTGCTGAGCGTCCTGCTACTTACAACACATTCGTGGCGGGGGAGGCAAGTCAAATCCTCGTCTTTGGTCATCAGAGTCCCCAGACGTGGGAGGTTTATCGTCTATGATTGCGAAGTTCAGTAATAGCCAGTAGACGGTGCTCGCAACTCAATCGTATATGCAGGCTACTATGAAACTCTGAGCAAACCCTTCGGCCTCCAGATGTGTACGTCACCGCTGTATCAAGTTACCCAATAGCGTATACTAGGCTGTGCGAACCATCGGTCCTCAACGTTTCTGGACGGTTTCTTCTTGGTGATGAGCGCATGGTACAATCATTCGGCATTTGAGGCTTGAACAGCCCAGGATGGATCTGATGAGATAGAGACATGGCGGCGGGTGGCAAAGGGGTGGGGAGGAAACAGATGGTGCGAGCGCTTGTTGACTCATTTTTTTTATCCTGACTGTGGGAACTCGGCACTTGAGCAGCATATGATCCCTCACACGAGGCATCTCTGCTTCGCTCCATCCTCTTGTACATCTTGGGCTTCCAAATGCAACCACCATCTCATGTAGAACCTCCATAATGTACTATAATCACCAAAACGTTTTCGATCTGATTGTCAGATGCAAGTCATCAAGATTACTGATGAATCCGAACACTGACCACCGAGACGAATCATCACTCACTATACAAACGACAGCGAACATGAAAGAGAAGGACGAGTTAGCCAGGCTCGATCGTGGACGGCCGATACTATAGGGTAAGCACATATAAACTACTATTTTCCGCGCTACCTACTGAGAAGCACATCCGTATTAGTATGCATCACTACCATATACTCTAGCAGGTCGCGCACGGAAGACGAGAACGCCATCAGCACTACGAAACGGGGACGCGGAATTGAACCAGAGGTACGTACTTGCTTGCTATATCCAATACACCTCTCCTTCGTGTTGGGAACTTCCTTTCTGACCCCCCGTGTAGTGTCGTCTAGCTGGATATGCCTCCCTGGATGCAATTGCCCTGGCGGCATCCAACACTCCAGCACCTCATACTTGGATGCCCCAACGTCAATGCCAGCCGTCGTGCACTAACGACTTAACCTAGATGCCATTGTGCACTGACTCTAACAGAGCTTCGGAAGCCCACCCCCACCCCCTCCCACCTCTCCTCCTCGCATTTTCGCTTCTATTCTGTTCCGTTTGTGTTGCTTGGGTCGTTCGTTTTGTTCCCTTTCTCTATCGTCGCCGGCTCTTCCCCTTTCTCTACTCCCTCTCCTTTATGCGCACCGCCAACTCCCTTCTTCCTTGCAGCTCTCCTCCCACTCCCTCCCCCCAATACGAATTGCTGTCCCTTCAACAGGCGAGACACGCGATGGCGGCAAAGCACCCAAACCGTCGTGTCTAAGTGATTGTGCGTAGGCTCGTAGGTAGGTCCCAGGTTGCCTGTAAACAGGGACACAGGCATGAGGGAAAATGCGGAACATGGAACAGCGAAGGCGGGCGTGCGTGTAGAGTGCGCATGCGATGAGGGAGATGTAGGTGGAGGGACGAACTCGAATGTATCTTGAAGACGAATTGTATTAGTACTGATGTCTGTGTCTGGTTGTAAATAAAAGAATAACCCGCCCTCAAGTTGTCACGGATGTACCTCTGCAATATAAGATTGTGTGCGGGATATATGCGGACATGCAGATGTGCAGACGTACGGATCTGCGGGTGCGCGGGTGTGCGGTTCTGCGGGCATACGGTGTACGGACGTGCAGATGTGCAGACATGCAGACATGCAGACATGCAGACATGCAGACATGCAGACATGCAGATGTATGGGTGTGCAGATGTCTGCACATACGGATGTGCGGGCATACGGACATTCGGACATTCGGACGCGTGGATGGGTAGACGTGAGGATGAAAGGATGTCCGGATGTCCGGACATCCGGACATCCGGACGCGTGGATACATAGAACATAGACGTACGGATGTGAGGATTTTGGGGCATTGAATTGAAGCTGTAAACTTGAGAAACTGTGAACTTACTTGCCTGTATAGATGTGTTCCTTCTGTGATTAATACTCCTCGAATAATATCGCTGAAAGGATCGAGAAGTTAGTGAATTGCCACTGACGAAAAATAATATTACCATACTTTCACTGAAAATTATCTTGAGGATATGTTTCACGGTCTGTGAGTGGAAGGGGACCAGAGGGGACGGGATCCCAGTTTGATAACATTTCGATAGAAATAAAATACTATTCCTCGAAGTATGATACCTATGACGGTCAATAACTGATTAATAACTCACTGAAAGGTATCATTCAGGTTAGTTGATTGTTATCTGTGTTTAATAACTGATTGCTAACTCACATATACTAATATCCGTGTTATCTAATCTATGGAAAGCATACTTTCTTTGCTAACTTAGATTAAATTATTGAAGAATTAGTTTAAATAACTCTATCCTACTTTGGCGCCAAGTAGGATAATGTTAGCATTCAGTGCACGTTGTGTCATCGAACGGCTCAAGATCCATTGGCCCCATTTCGACGGTTTAGATGGCTTGATGAAATCTGAACTCCGGCAGATATCCCTCACCGACTCTCAACCACCAGCACTCCAGGTGAAGGCTTCGAAGCTGAAAGACCGCATGAATGGTCGTCAAGACTCTCGACCGCGGTCAACTCCTCCTGTCCCCCCTACCTTGGATTGATTTATATCTGCATGCGTAGGCAACCAGTTTGAATGTTTGCCCCTTGTCCCCGTTCATTGTTGTCCCTTCTGTCTATTCTACCGTACTTCAGTGCACATACTTTCGCAATCCAATTATGCCCACGGATACATATGTAAAACATATTATTCATTCGAGGAAATGTTAGTGGTAGGAGCGACGGTGTAAAAGAACATAGGTTTTTCCACGGCGCTTCTTCTGCATCAGCAGCCTATCCAAGGTGATTCCAGAGCTGATTCCAGAGGGGTGTATTGACAATCCAAAGTCAAAGGCACAGCCAATGTGCTACGCATTTAACTTCACTAAGAACATCTCCTGGTTTTCCACGTGGTCGCGACGAGCCTCAGACCTATGTCCTCCGCCAACCACGTTCAGGAGCGTGGTAGCCCCATCTCCGCATCGAAAGCAGGATCTTCCTTGACGTCCCTCTTCATTCTCCATGCATTGACTCGTCTCCTCACCTTTGCTCTCAACCAGCTACTTCTCCGCACGACCACTCCAATCGCCTTCGGAGTCACAGCAATCCAGTTCGAGTTGGTCTTCGGAGGCGTGGTGTTGTTGCTGAGGGAGGGAGTGCGAGGCGTGGTTGTCAGAGTTGGTGTAGGGTTGATCGGCGATGGGTCCAATAACGTGGAGGGAACAGCGCAACGTTCTCGGGAAATGCAGTCCTTGACGAATCTGACACATCTCCCCCTCTTTGCTGGTGCACCCTTCTTGGTTGTCATTTCAATCATCTACGCTAGTTTCCTCGCATCCCCCGAAACTGCCTCCCAACCTCATTTCATCGAAGCCGTCGTTCTGTACTCGTTGGCGGGTCTGCTGGAGTTGGGGTGCGAACCAGCGAACGGATTGTACGTGTCTCTACACCATAATTCTTCTCTGGATGTGTGACGGTCTTGTACTGCCCCGAAGGATGACCTGACTTTTTACTACAGAGCGACGTCGACGCTTCGAACGGACATACGTGTTCGCGCAGAAGGACTTGGTGTAACGTTGAAATCCGTGACAACCTTCCTTATACTCTACTTCTCGCACAACTCTTATCTCGCAAGCGATACGCGTGAATATGCTCTATTGGCATACGCATTTGGACAATTAGCGTACAGTATAACGCTCGCGCTTTCCTATGTGACTGCGTTCAAGAAGGAAAGGTCGTTAATGAGGTGGAGCAAGCTCAAAAGCAACGCAGCAAAGGGAACAAGGTACGTAGGCCAGCTCCCTAATGTATACCCAATTCACCGCTCCTCCCATAGCTTGATGCCGACCTACTTCATCCCTCGTATGCTCAACCTCGCGCTTACTATCAACGCGCAAGCTCTCCTGAAGCACATACTGACGGAGTCCGATAAATTGGTCCTGTCTTACTTCAGCGTGTCTTTGGCTGCTCAAGGAGGGTATGCGATTGCCGCCAATTACGGTACGCGCTCGTCTTGTTTTGCTAACCATGTTTCTAACGACTGCAAGGCTCACTCGTCGCACGGCTCGTCTTCCAGCCCGTCGAAGAATCCTTACGACTGTTCTTTTCTCGCGTCCTAGCGCAGCCTTCTCCCGGTTCATCAAGTCAATCTCGTTCCACTGGGATCTCTTCCCCATCTCGCTCGTTGCCAAATCTACTGCATGCCCATGCGTCGCTTGCCATTCTATTGAAGTCACAGCTGTCCCTCTCGCTCATCCTGGTTACTTTCGCTCCCATATATCTCCCCTACGCCCTCCCACTCCTCCTTCCACCAGCATTTCTCCAAGGAACCAACGCTGCGGAACTCCTACATGTCTGGGTGTGGTGTCTACCCGTCCTGAGTCTGAATGGAGGTCTTGAGTCATTCGTCGCTGTCACTGCGGAGACGGGCGATCTAGCGAGGCAGAGCTTGTAAGTACACTTGCGCAGTGCTATGAGACCGAATAACTAAGGATTACACCAACGACAGCTTCATGTTCACTTTCTCAATTCTCTACTTGTCGTCGGCGCTGGTGTTCTACTCGTATTTCCAACTAGGAGATGCCTCTCTCATCTACGCAAACATCGTCAACCTCCTCGCGCGGATATCGTTCTGTCTGTTCTTCGTCCAATCGTTCTTCCGGGGGCAATATCAGGCGATCGTATCTCAAGCTGCAGCATCTGCGACACGCAAACCCATTCAGTCCTACCCGTTCACATTCAAGCCTGGGGAATGGGTGCCGCATCCACGGGTTATAACCTCCTGCGTGCTTTCGTACGCTATACTCTCATCAAAGGCCTTGGTGCCCCCACCGATAACGGCGTCGTCGTCGCCGATGCAATACCTTCTTTCGAAGGTTATGGTTAGATATATCGGCGTTGGAGGTGCGCTAGGATTAGGCTGTGTATATGTGTGGTGGATTACAACGGGAAAGCTGTTGAAGACTACCTTTACTAGATGATGCACTTCTGACTAGTATGCAGTATATATTGGCCAGACGGAGCGTCGATAGCAAGGGATGGCTAAATGTGAAGTCTGAGTGAGGGACTGTTGATGTTTCGCTAGCTTCGATTGTCAGATTGTTGGGCGGGCTGGCGGCGGCGGCACGATACTTCTTTGGCTTTCTTGACCGTTGGGTGACTTGTGCTCGACAACTGATGAGCTTCACGGTGTTCTTCAGCTTGACAGGCCTCGTAGAAGGTTGGAGGTGCACGATGGGCCGTCCTAACATGTCCCGGCATGGAAGAGCTTTCACTGTGTCGGGTTCGGTTGGCGCGGCGGGATGGGCTCTGTTTCTGGCTCAGTGGAAGAGTTATAAAAAGGTATTATCCTCACGTTATTCCGAATTCTAGTAAAGTAGCGACAGTCTTTACCAGATGTAGTGACAATAGCCTCATCATCAGGTCGAACGATTCTTGACCTTGAGACTGAAACAAGGCGACCGCCGCTGTGAATACCTCACCAACCTCCCGAGAAGATAGATTCGGCTTTGAACTTTGACATCTAGCAACAATCGTCCAAGGCCTCGACGATGATATGTCGTTCTCGGAACAGAAACCAGTCAAGTGCAATATACTCAATTTGCAAGGATATATAAACAACGGTTACTCCTCCGTTTCGTCACGCTGTCTTCGCCGTTGCCGTCAGCCAAAGGATTATCATAGTTTGTAGGGGAAAGGATACAAGACGTAGACGTAAGGAAGATAAGGAGATAAATAGTCAAGACGTGCTATACATGCGCTCGACGCGCGATAGTATACAGCAACTAGAATACAGACAATCGAAAACGTATCGCAAAGCTAGTCATTCAGGCGTAAATATTTATCTCAAAAATAAAATCATAAAAACCGAGATCATAAGGAGACGCAACCTGTGTTCGGACGCTCTACCTACCTACTAGGAGTCAACGTCTGAGAGCCTCAGCTACCGCAAATGCAAGCACGACGCTGGAGTCGAATATCCTCCAATTCCACCCCAGAACATCAAGCGCGATCTCCGTGGGAGGCACCGGGGGAACAACGTTTGGATAGAGTACCAGAGGCGTAATGAGATTCGTAGGAGCCAGGGGGCGGTAAGGCCACGCAATGCGGCACGCCAATCGAGCGATAGACGCCGTTAGAGGATCGTATCCCGCGGCGACGTGTGTCAACAACGGGGGATATTTCGTCGACGTCGACATTAGACGTCGAGCTGCTCGGTGAAGAGGCAAGTCGGGGATATGGGCGAGCAAAAGAGACGAACGCTCCCACCAGTGACGGGATAATGAGCGTCGGTAACACCCAATGCAAGAGGATGAGGAAGAGCGGGAAGACGAAGTCAGACCCGAATACCGGGACTTGAATGGTTACTCCCGACGAGATCGAATACTGTGAGTAGTATGATGCGTCAATTAATGTACCAGGAAGAGAAAGGAATGAATATACGTACATACACATGCCTCCACGGAGGGGCAATACAAATAATATACGCGAACTCGATGAAAGCAGTGACGTTGGAAATGTTTGTGGGATTGGAAAGAAACGCGCGGGTTGCGTCGATGAGTACGTGGATCTCAGCGAGAAGTGATTGGCTCCGTGAGGTTATCCGAACGGGGGGGCTCGGTGAAGACACGGGTATGGCCCTTGCGCTCGAGGAGACTCCCTGCCCCTCAGAACAACGGTCTAGAGGATCGATGGACGACATTGAACGGTTCGAACGACCGCGACCGGGAGACGGCGAAGGAGATGGCTCTTGAGGCGATATAGGATGTTTAAGTAGCGTCGATATATATCTCATATCTTGCTGCGGTGTCACCTCGACCTCCGAGACCGGATCCAACGGAATGACACGTTTCTTTGTACGATGTGCCAATTCCTCGTAATCGGCGCCGGGTGCAAATTGCGTGACTCCCGCAGTAGATCCCATTTTCGACGATTCTACCGGTTGGACGCTGCCCCTAGAGCTCCTGCCCCTCCTATTCCTCCCATAGAGGCCACGGAACTCGTCCTGTTCTTCAAGGTCAGGGTTGTCATCTAAGTGCTTCTTGATTCGCTGCTGCAGCTCATAGTTCGTCCCCGCATCGGAAATGTCAAGAGCAATGGCAATTTCCTGTAGTTCGGCCTTCTTCTTGGGCTGAAGGGAGCCGGAATATATTTGGATGGGAGGCATCCCCTATAGTGCGGCCAAGTCGCGGGGACGCAGGGAAGTATCAGAGGGACTCGACACGGTCGGCTGGAAGCAAGATCCTGAAGTAGGAGGGTAGCTACGCCTGGTGGGACGCGGACGATGGTGGTGGGACGCTACTAACAAATGAGAACAAGCTCATCCTGTTGATGAAACGCGTCCCTGGGAAAGTTACGCGCTGTGAGAAAACGCATGACACGATAGGAGAAAAGAGGGTCCAGACAAGAGGGTAGTATTTTATTTTCTCCCTCCTGCTATCGCTACATACCGTATACTCTGTTCCAAGAAGTAATGTGACAAAGGTTGTATAGTTGTTTCTTCTTTTTTGCTCGTCTTTTGGCCATTGCCTTCAACATCCAAGCCCTGAGCCATTGGGCGATGCCAAGAGAGCCCCCTAAGTTCGTAATTTCATAGGGTCGCAACGATGCTCACTTGAGGTACGGTTTTCCCACGAACAATTCCAGAATTATTCCTGAACGACCCCGCCAATTTCTACGCCTACGGTTGACTGAAAACCAAGGTCCGTATACTGGAGGTAGACGTTGTCGCCGACTAGCCCGTTCTAGTTCAGGCAACGGAATTTGACTTCGACCGTCCATGTGAACTATATTTACAAGACCTCTCCACCCGACCTGGCAACGGTTGCCTAAGTTACTCGTGTACCCAACACCAACAATCCCTACTCTTTGTACTAAGTGAAATAAACAATAGGCTACATGGAATGGTATAATCAAAAAAGGTACGTCCAGCGATAGCTTCAAAGCAACGAAATATAGAAAATGAACACGAAGTGAACTTGCAAAGCTTCACTCTCTGGGCCTCAGGGGTATATCAATCACTCTTACCAAGGTACCGGGTTGAGCCCATCTTCAGTATGTACATCAACGGCATCACATCTCGACAGCCAAAGGCGCATCAAATCGAACATGACATGTTCAAATCAACCGCTGATACCAGCCGGCTCACATGTTGCAGATGAGGAGGATGCCAGATATACCCAAGAATCCCCCAAATAGAGCGTAGATGATAGCGACGCCCACAGGAAGAACAGAGACGAAGGGCCCGTCCCAATCAGAGGGGAGCGTGAGGACGAGAGTGTCGGCCGGGGGCATAGTGTTGGTGCTTGCGTTGCACGCAGTTCTATAAGCTGCAGAGGGATGACCCGTTATGTCGGAGGCAGCAGAGATAACACTCAAGAACTTACCACCCAATACCGGGTTCGACCCAGCGCGGAAGTCGGCCATCGGCTTATTCTCTCTAATCAATTCCGTGAATATGCACTGTTCGCACTGAGTAAGGCTGCCAAGGGCGTCGGTGCCACATAAGCAGCTGGCGTCGTCTGCGCAGCCCTAGTTCGTTTGTAATAGGCTTCATCAGAGGGGTCTTCATGTTCGTCAATAGGATACTTACAATAAGGACATTCTGGGCGATGGTGCAATTCTGCGAGCACTATCGAACGGCGTTTGAGGGATAGGTCATTTACTAGTGCACCCATAATGCAGCACTCACGGGGCTCGGAATTGCTGTACTAGGGGCGATAATATCTTTGGTTGCGAGTTCAGCAGTCCCGACGGTAATATTGAAGGCCGCTAGGGCTGAGATCACGAACAGATGAGTATACACTCCTGCGGCGACAAACTGGTAGACCCACCCCGACCGGAAAGACATACCACCAAGGCGAAAGAAAGGAAGAACTTGGGCGTGAACATCGTTTGCTGCTTTGAAGATCGAGAAAAATTGGGAGATGAATGGAAAGAATGTGGAAAGGCCTGCCAGAGGTCAGGAGCACTTGTTTGCCGAAAGGTGGGGAAAAAAGAAGAGACCTGGGAACGAGCAATTTATAGTCAGAACAGCCTGAGAGAATGAATTGTGATCTCAACGACGAACCAGAGAAATGGATGATGAGAGACGGATTAGGGAGTGGCCACAGTGATCATCAAAGAATCCATGAAACGATCCCACGATCATGCGTCCCCCTATGTGCTCCTAATGCTAGTCAATGCCACACGACTCTCATCGTACCTAATGTTGAGGGCAATCTCGTTAAAGCTTTCGATGAAGTGAACCTCGTATAAATAGAATGTGTTGCGCTTCGTTGCAGCCACATTTCCATTTCCTCAAGCAGGGGCAAAGAGACGAGCACATATGTAGTATTCGTACCGTAATGCGCGCTCTAGCTACGAAGTGAAACAATCCTTTTGATAAAGGCGATGAGTCTATCCGCTCTCCACATTCGTCTATGGGATGGGGGGTGAGCCGTACGGCTGCGCCTGCGCCTGAGAGACTGTTCATGCACAGAATTACGAGTCAGCTGAATAGCAGTGAGTCGAAGAGTCGTGACTGTGAAAACAGGGGCTTGCCCCTACATAGTCATTTTCTTCAAGTCACAATCCAGTTGAATCGCGGAGTGAACGCTACCCCTAATTCAAATCAACCTGCGATAGCTTTCGGTCCTCGAAGCAATTCCGCATACCACCGCGAACAGACCTTAGGCAGGGGCAGTTTCGCCACAGTGCCCACAATCAAGACGACTCTCATAATGTCGGCACCGACACCCATGCACGACAAAAGCTTTTTACTTTTCGGATGGTGATGTGGTGCTTTCTGCTCCTGGAAATTCCGGAGATGATGAAGCCATCGCTGTCGCGATTGAAGCCTCGAATTCGAACATCATCCCTATTTACTCGCAGAGCCCGGCTGCTGTCGTCTATTTTCGCATCCACAGGACCTTGCTGACAGAACAGCCCTCCATGTTCACAGACATGTTCGAGGTCGTGAATCCTTCGCTTTCCGAGCAGGATTTATATGATGGCGTACCTCTAATCGCATTACACGACGAGGCTAGTCATGTAAGGGGGTTTCTCAGAGTATTATCCAAACCAGAGTGAGTAGTTTATGCTTGTTTCATAGTGTACGAAGCTCACTGACGTTCGTCTGACAAAGGACTGTGTTCCTGCCCCGTTATCACCACCAATCGGCCGAGCTGCTGATGGGTCCGCTTCTGCTGGCTATTAAATATCAAGCAGATGCATTAAGAGATGTCATCGTTCTCCATTTAAGGGCCGATTGGCCCATAAACAGTTATGCTGCATGGGGGAAGAGGCAATGGCAGGAGCCAAAAGGCTTCCCCGGCGGAACGTCTCCGGATCCAGAGCCATTCATCCATCTCGTTCGAACGACGAACACCTCCGAGCTACTCAGAAAGCATCTCGCGTTGGCCTTTTACGCGCTACTATCCCGCCGGCCTTCTACCTGGCGAATCGATCTACTCGACGCAGAAGACCTCAACACCCTCGTGGCGGCGCGCTGCACGATCAATGCGTGGTTGTTGACGTGGATAAAAGAAGACCCTGGAACTTACTACTTCTACGGCCGTAAAGCACAAAGCAAAGGACCACGGCTAGAAATTCGTCAATCCGAATGCAGCTGCAAACTAAAGGAGTTCAAGGACGAAGTGCTACTGGATTGGATGGAACACTCCTTGGATCATGTGGACGTTATTGAGTATTTGGAACACCTCGCGGTCATGGTCGATGCGAACGGGTACCGTTGGAGGTTCTGCAACGGGAATAACTGTAGGAGCAAGGCGGTCTCTTGGATAAAGGAGATGGCGAGGGCGTTTTATGACGCAATGGAGGAGATTATCTTTTCGCCGATTGCGCCGGAGCTTCACGGTAACTAAATCCAAGATAAGAAACAAAAAGAACGAATATCAAGACCTCGACATTTCGACTAAAAGAATTATGTATTAACAGGACTCCCCGCTTCCATCACCTTTTGAGTGTACTTTGTTGCTCTCTCCCAAACGGTTTCACCACCTCGCACCTCGTTCTCCCACTCCTCCTGTAACCCACACCCAGACGGCTCAACCAAGTAGGCATTAGTGTATTTCCTGCGCATATCTCGAATCCACTCCCAGGCCAGGTCCCTGTCTGACGAGTGGACTAGAATGCACACTAGCATCTGCAATGTCGAGTTGTCCAAAAGGCGAGTCAGCGCGACCCGCTGCGTTTCTAGCCTGGCACGGAAGAAGGTACCCCCACAAAGGTATAGAGGTATGGCGAAACGAGTAAGCCGAGGAAAATGAGTAGTGTTTAGCATGCGGTCATTGTATAGCATCGAACCTTGGGCTGCTAAGCGGATATGCGTGATGTCAATCGCAGGGAGGGATTCGTGCCCTTGTTTGCGCGCGCCTAGAATATCCTTATTCCATAAAGTGTCTGCATCGACGACGAGTATCTGTAGAGGGCGATCCCTCCTCCCAATCAGCGGTTGGTACTCCGGCATTTCAAGCCAAGAGCGAAACGCGGGGGTGTCGCCAATCAGAAGCCGGAAGGAATCTTGTTCCATCGCAATATGCTCTGCATTGCAGCACAACGCCATCATTTTCCAAATTCTGCTATGAGACCGAAGCATCCACAAGTTCCTTACGGACTCGGAGGGTTGATGGGGCTTCCATTGGAAGGCGCCTTGACTGAGGCTCGCAATCGTCTTATCTCCGTCCAGTTTGGCATGAGGAGATACCACGGACAGAAATTTATCAATGGATACTGAGTCCGGCAAGATGGCGGTAGTGAAGAGATACTGGATCAGCAGTCGATAGCACCATGAATTGACGAGACACAGTGTCTTGCATGTTGATGTGGACGATTGTGCGGCAAGAGTGAATATATGCCATACTACTTCGCGCGGGAAGTCCGCGAATTTTGCATCCTCCATAATATTCGCTATTCGCTATATTAGTGGAAGGATTGACGTGAAGGAGACGAGTTATGGACATACCGAAGGTGTGGGTTACAGTCGCGGCCTGAGAAGGTCCTGGTTTGCGGGGTTCTTAAATAACGAGGCTGGGAACAGCACACGGAAATATCACCACAGACCATGATGCGTCAGCACCATCGGACAAAGCGAAGCCTGCGCTGTCCAAAGAAACCACACAGAGGGGCCACTATGCACGTCCGAGATTTGGGTAATGCGAGTCGGCATCTCGCAAAATCCTGGGCGATCGCCCTGGATGAGGAGTTACGAACTTGGGGTTCTACTTCGTTCTACTTCATTGAGGTCGTTGAATGACCGATGTGAAGCAATGTCGCCAAATATCGCTGTATATGGCTGCGAGGCCTAGGAACCCAAAGGCCAGGAAATCATTAAGTTCAGCCATGACAAGGGAGACGAATACTATGACTTTCCGAGTGTGGCCCGCTCCCCGATTGCCCCGTGGATCGCGAGTCTCCCCCGGAATCGGACATTGAACTTCAGACTCCATTACGCGCCAGCAACGAGATTACGCGCCAGCAACGATTTGGATCCGGACCTCAGTCGTTCAACCACGCAGATAAGGTCGCTTTTCAACCAAACTCACGACTCGGCTTTCTGAACACACTTTTTAGTGTAGAGAACGATTAATGGAATCTCATCGCCATGTTTTTGACTTTCGTGAACACCCGATGGGCTTGAAGCAGCCTGAGCTCCCCATCGAGCTGATCGGATTGATCATTGCACATCTCTACGATCACGCCGACAAAGAATCGGTTCAGGCTTGTTCCCTCGTATGCTCGGCGTGGAACGAACTTTGCCGACGCCGCCTTTTTCGTGCTGCCAGTATAATGTACTTGTTCAGTGCAGACCCTCCACAGCTTTCCTTTCTGCAATTTACTCCCCCGCATCTCTACAAGTATATCACCGACCTCACCATCACCTGGTGTACCTACGAACTGGACATTCCGACTCTGTCATTAGAAGTTCTCCACCAGTTTCCAAATATCTGCTCGCTGCACATCAACGCTTCGGGGGTCGACCCCCTTCCAGCACTTTTTATCCAACAGATCATGGATTTATTGTCCAATTCCCGAGTGAAATTGCTGGACTTGTCCCAATTCAGCTTTTTTATGGACGCATCGAATCTACTTCCCCTTCTTTCACAATGCTCGTCCACGCTCGAGGAGCTCATACTCTTTTTGGTGCTCTATTTCCGGCGGCGGGGCAATTCCAAATCCCACTCATGATTCTAAAGCTCCATTGGTTGTCAGTTTAGGAGCGCTCCGAAGATTGAGGTTGATCGTTGACGACGACCTATCGAAACTCTCATTATCCCGCCTTGTACTCCCCAACCTTGAAGTGCTGAGCTGTAGTTGGAAGGGGGATCACCCTCCAGACATCTCCCGGTGGGGCATCGCAAGACTGTCGGAGCTCATCCTGATCGGTACCTACTCCTACTTCAACCGTTCATTTCGTCCGCTAATTCACCTCTCTTCCAGCCGCCGCCCGCCCTTCCAGCAGCCCCCGTCTAGGCCAAACCGTCCGCCCTTCCTCCTTGACGATCACAGTCCAGCAAGCACCTCAACTCTCATACTCCTCAATCATCAAAATGGATCGCCGATTGCATCCTCTCTTTGCCATTCCCCAACGACCTGTGTCGGTTGAACATTAATATCGGGATCGGTCCAGACATCTCGACTGATCACTATTATCCCACATTTGCGGAATATGAAGAACTGCACCGGGCTCTACGGCCCCTTTGCACGGACTGTACCACGAAAACACATCAACATTAACTTTGCGACATCCTTTGCTCGAAGTGAGGCGCATGCCGACTTTGGCAAGGCGAAGGAGGAGGCAGTGTGCAGGTTCAGAGAGGCGTTCGCCCCGCCGCTCGAAGCCAACCGTCAGTTGACCATTGATATGACTTTTAATCAGCCGCATTGAACAGATATATCAAGTACGATCCTACTATGTCTGAGTATACCACATGACGTATGTTTGTCGCGCCATCCTTGTCACATTCAAACCACAGAAACATGACTCCCTGCCGAATCGGTTATACCTGGGCATTGAAACAGGATAATGACAGTTGTTGTAGTTGACGCGAGCTGTTGAAGAAAGGTAAAGTCATTCCGGAAACAGAACGTGGCTCCGCTGAGAGTAACGCTACTACTAAGTTGGGAGATATCCAAAGAAGGCTTGGAAGAAGAGCCAACTCATCGAATGATAATGCTCCCGTAAAGTTCACAAAATACGGAACAAAATCCAACCGCTACACTTTTGCGGTCTGGTCGCATAATCCTGGGCGAACACCATGGATCAAGACTTAGGGATTTATGAAGGAGTTCTATTTCATTGAGGGCCGCCGGACTTGAGACATGAAAACGATCAATATGAAGCGACATCGCAGATTGATCCAACCGCGCCGAATTACACGGGCACAAGGTACATGAGAGCAAACAGGAGCTCAAAGTCTAAGAAATACAACGTTTAGTCACGGCGAACAAGACAAAGTACTCATCCACCTTCCACTACTTTCCCGGTGTATTCGGCGGCCCGCTCCCAGACGCTTTCCGCACCTCTTGCCTCATCCTCCCACTCTTCCCGTATGCTGCGCCCGGACTGCTCTACCAAGTATGCATTCGTACGTTGCTGGCGAGAAATGGACGTCGTTATGATGGCTGATTATGAATAGGTACAAACTGGAGTGTTGCGCATTGCGTTTGCATACCAGTTACGCGTCACGGTAGTGGGTATTAGCGTAACTGATGGAATATTGCGCGACTGCGAGGTCAGTACTAGCCACAAAGGTTCTGACAATGCAACGTACCAGTGACTGAACTACTGCCAGAATTCTGGAACGGGGCATTCTCCACCTTCACTCAAAGTTGAGGTAGGTAGTACCGTTGAGGTCGACTGATCCGACTGAGAGTATGATTACACGCGGTAAATTATCTGTTGATTGACGCAAGATCGACGTGGTGAGTCGTGACGCGTGCCGGTGAATAGCGAAAAGATAGGCGCCTGAATCGGAGCGGGATACGGTGGCTGGGCACGGAAGCTTCGGGTCCCGAGACGATCGGAATGACCCTCAGATACTTCGCTATCTCCCCTCAACGAAGGCCTCCATTCATGTTCGGCAGTACGTTTCTAAATCCCCTTCTCTCAGTAAACGCGGGGCTAAGGTTTGAGTATTGAATCCGCGAAGCAGACTATGCTCTTCGGATGCTTGCGAAAGTCGAGCGGCACTGAAGTCTTTCAGAGGAAGTGGTAAGTCCATTTCTTTGCAACGGTCTGTGCCTTGCGCCACACAGACTATTTGCAGATATTTTAACCCTACTCTTCACGCATGACAATGAGATTTGGAATAGGCAGCAATTAATGGTCTATTGGGCGTAGTACGCTTGTCAAATAGTTCATTAACTATACTACGGGTGGAGGTGAATTGTCGACATCATCCGAGTGCAAGGTATCGAGAATTTGGGTGAGTCGACTATCTGTTGAGGACTAATCGAAAGCAAAAAACTACTGTCAGAACAAGAACATCAAGTCATGAGAGTTATCACCTTTTAGGCTTAAGCAGTACCGGCATCGCCTCCATCGACAGGAGCGGCCACTTCAGCGGCGGGAGAAGGAGCTGCAGCAGGAGCCTTGGCCTTTTTGGAGGCCTTCTTCTTGTCACCGCTGGGGCTGGCGAGGACGAACACAGCGGCGAAAGCGAGGACGAAGAGTGCGACACGCATTGTGATTGGTGGCTGACGATAAAGCCTGTAGATCACACACCCCAATAAGTACCAGGAAAGAGAGAAAGAGAGGAGAGGAGGTGCTTACTACCGGTAAGTGGCTAAAGGTTTGCTGAGGAAGCGAGGAGGTGCGGGGAGGGTTTATATACCTTTCGGACGCGCCTACCAGCTCCACCCTATCGAGCATCCTTTCATTCCTGCAGTTGTGCGGTATTGCGCGAGCCTGAGCACGTTGGCGTCGTGTGGAGCCAAACGCAGAACCACTACGCTAACGTATACCATTTCGTGGTCGCATGTTGGGGTGACCAGTGACCATTCCTCTTGTCAAGGTGGTGCATTTGAGTGCGGAAAGAGGTGTGTTGCGTCAAATGATCATGACTTAGTGATGTGGGGGACTTATTTAGATCATTCACGACGCTCAATGAGTCGGACAATCTATTCGAGTATTCAAGGCGCACCGGGCGTGAATGATCCTCCTGAAGTCTTTAAACTTGAGGCTTCAGCCTGTCCGAGTAAGGCCTCACGACCTGAAGGCCTTATTGACAATAATGGGGGCTTTCGAGCTTCACGAACCTTTGGAGCGACCAACAGCAGACAGCAGTATTCTCCCCTTTGTTAACGATGAGGGGGGCCTCGCCGAGGAGTCTCCATGCCAGTCAGATCCCGTGGTTAGAAGTAATTAATCACGGCGGATACGCAATGTACATAGTAAGTTCAGAATCCTTGCAGAGGGCTCGGGAAATGTACTGGTGATCTCCTAACGGGGATCAATGTACATACAGCCCCCGAAGTTCGGAGTCAAACCTTTCGGGCGTCCCGTTGACTCCATTTGGAAATATAGTCGGGGACACTTACGTGCCAGGGGGCGACCTTGTCATTTGGGAGACATCAGGACACCATGCGCCTGTTTGAGCTACTCGTGGTTTGAGTACTTAGCAGGAGATAACCCCGTGGGTAGGGGTGATTCCTAACAACTTTACGATGAGTAGCTGATCTACTTCAACTTGTGGAACTCAAGAACGAGACCGTTTGTATCAGTTGACATCTGCGGAGAAAAATCAGATTTCTAACATAGAAGCTTATCATCTCTCAGATTCGGGATGTTCCATAATGAAGTCACTTCTTCATCAAATCTTACACGCTACACAGCAGTAGACTCACCTTATGACACCCGAGGACCACACATCCGGCATCATACATATAGAAGAACACAAGCATAATCTCCACAAGCGACGATCACTGATCAAGTGATCATCAAACCCATGATATCCCAGAAAACAATGCACCAGAACACACAGTAGTAGTACAAACCGTACAAACCGTGGTTCGTGTCTGCGTGTTTGGAGCCTTGGGCAATCAAGTGAAATTACACATATCACTATCATTGGCCATTCCCAGCCTGTATCGTTCGTGACTGTGCACGTGGACCATTGTTCAGACATGTGGTCGGCGGTCCACAAAGCATAGATACATGTTGATTACAGTATGTTTCGCATGGAAACGTTAACATGTTATATTCCATAGGTGAAAGGTGTGATTGGGACAAACATTGCATGAATATGATACATTCAAGGGAACCAACTCGATTGGCGAACCAGTTGGCATTCATGGTTTACAGCATGGTATGAGCCAATTGCACCATAGCTATTGATTACAGATTCACAAGTTAGGTGATGTGTAACACACATGGAATTTTAGAATGGGAAGCAAAAGTGATGGACAAGAACATATGTAGAAAACACAACTCTGGAATAGGACCCTATGATGCACATCATCAGTTTCATAGGTGCCAGAAATAGAGTGTAGTAGAGATGCACTGTTCATTATTGGCAGAGAACAAGGTAACTGTTATAGGCACATCCAGGAGGCCCCTAGGGGCATGTTCATGTGCATTCTGGCTATGGACTCGGGCCGCGCATACACGCAGCTACTTGGACTCCTCAAATTACGAACTCTGTACATATTTGAGCTTGCTGTAGTTATTACCACCAGACTTCTTGCTGTTTCATGAACGTGTGGACACCACGTGTTCCTTAAGTATATAGTCCTGTACCGTACATACAGTTACCTTAGTTCAAATATTAGTTCCTTCTCCGCACTCGCTCCTCACCTCTTCACTGAGGTCCATGTCTCTCCCCTTCGCCTCTGCTTGTACCCTTGGTACCTGTGTAGGACTCATCCTCGAAATACAGGGCACGCAAGAGTGTGGGAGGCGCAGCCAGTAGCTGAAGCCAAGCCTGTATGTCCTCACTCCCTTTGTTTCCCCCCATGACTCTACAAGGAATTGCACAACCCATGGGTCTGCGTAGTTCCGAGCTCCACGAGTGTGGCTCTTAATAGTAACAAGGAAAACATCATAGGCAAGTGGTTGAAGTAGTCAAGATCGCAGCAGTCAGAAACCTACTGTGATGCAGTAGAGCTACATCTCCCATTACCATATGCCCATAGACATAGATATTGCGACAAGTTAGCATACTTGTACAAATACAGTAGATTATGTAAACAACTTAATCTTACTTCACTACTCTCACCTGTTCAAATGTGTGCCTGTGCCCTCTCATTGTACAAGGCCTCGAGGCCCTTCCCTGCTCAGGTACCAGCCCTTAGACCTAAGGTATAAGTCCTCCCAGGCCTGAATCTGGCCCTTCCACCCTTGCAGAAGCCACATGAGCCCTCGACCTCATTGATGGTGTGACCTACTCACACACAGACACTCTACAATGGTGGCATCTCTGTGGAGGTCCCCACACCATCGCCTGGGCTCAGCTACATGTGAAGATTGAGTTCCATTATGCGTGACTCTCAGTGTACTGAGCCTGATGACTAGGGCTTTAGTATAAGCCCCCCCCACTGAGTTCAACTTGTGGGTATGCTTCGTAGTGTCCTCTTCAAATACTCCAATGAATCGACAAGCCTGGCTCCCTTTGTAAAGAAATTTGGCACTACATAGGATAAACTACTCACTTCACCTGGCTTCCCCTTGTGGCTATTCAGTATCTGGCCCTATTTTATCAAGAAGAAGTTGTATAAGTTGAGTGACCCACTTGAGTCAACAATGCAGCGCCCTCTCGTATGAGCGATTCAGAATCACCCAGCCCTGACAATTCGGATTCTTATCAATCCCTCTGAGGAAAGGACAGACTCCCTCCATTAATGCAAATGATTCAGACCTGATCCTCAATGTCCTTCCCCTCCCCCTCTGTTGTCAATGATCTCCACAGTAAACCCACCTCCTCATTCAAACAACGCAGTCAACACAGGAAGAATCTACTTGACTTTCCATTTGTGGACTCCGAAGTGATGCCCAATGATATGACACCCTTCCCCACTGGGTCATCCCCCGTTCACATCACCTCCTCTGCCATCCCCTCCATTGTTGACCTCTCATACTCCCCCATGACCACTAAGCCTCCAGTTCGGGCTCTTCCCCACGACTCACCAACCCCATCCCTCACTTCGCTTGCTAACCCTCCTGCTGAAGACAGTGAAGATGATCCTGTACACCTCTTTACATGATCAGCTCAGACCCTCAATCTGTACATGGAAGATTTGGAGATGTCAATGAAGAAATATCATTCATCCAGGTTTGACATGATTGCTTTACTGAGCGACTACAGGGTTCACTGCAGATTATTACACGAACATGCACCAGATTTTCAAGCTGGACTCCTTGCAGTACTAGTGCAATGGGAAACCCTACACATTTAAGGGTTCTGGCTCATCAGTCTGAAGGAAGAGATTTCATCCTTCTGTGTACATCCCCCTTGCCTGGAGATCCAGTCTGTCATGTACTCTGAAGGTGAACTTTTCTCTTTTTCACATGCCTACCTCCTTCAATTAGGGCATATAGCTCTTGTGCTTCATCAAATACTTAACAAGCTAGCTGTTCTCAAGAATGACCCAAAGGGCTTCGTATTCAATCCCAACTTTAAGGCCCTCTGCAGTTTGGAAGGACTGCAGGATCCCCACCTTTGAAGGCCACTTGGGGCATGTTAATATTCCGTGCTTGCAAGGCTCAAGAACGAATCATCAATGAACTCAGAGTGCACCAAATAACCCTGGGACAAGTTGATGGTCTATCCGTTCACTTGAATGATTCAACTATCTCCATTGTCTGAGAAGAATTCCTATGTAACTCCCCTTGAACCAACATATTTCAGCTACTACAACAGAATGACTATCGCACTGGTATTCTGGTCACTGTGCAAGAACCTGTTTGACAATGGTTACAAAACATCACAGAACTCTCTTGTTTGACTTCCCACCCCAATTCTCACCCAGACTGTCAGAGTCCGATCCTCACCCCCTTAGGGGTCCCTCCTACGCCCCTTTCGGATACTCGGACCTTCGGAATCCCTCGGGCTCTGCCCTCGAGGCTAATGCATGGTGCGCAGTACTATGATTACTTTGTTACATGTTTCAGGTACATGTGTACTTACATACTAGCCTCACTACATACATGTGTTAGTTAGTATTTATAGTAGCCCTAGTACAACATGTATTCTACACTTTGAATCTTAGTTCCTCTTCGCCACTTGGTCCTCTCTTGTCTTTGCTGCAGGCTCCTCTGCGGAGCCCACCTCTCCCCATGCTCTCTCCGAAATTGGAACACTGCAGGGCTAGGAGGGTGCAGCATCAAAGCTGAAGCTGAGTCCCGTATGCTCCTCTCGTCCGCGTGTCCGCGCTTCCGCACTCCCCACGCATTCCCGTGCCCCCTAAACGGACAAGCCAGGAGGCCCCTCGATACGGTTCTTAACACAGACTCTGAGAACACAGTGACAGGACCAATGGTTCTGCCATCTATTACAACTCCTCACCCTGTACAAGTTCACTTCGCAACCACCCCCTCTTACCCTTCAGTATATGTCCCTAGCTATGGATCTGTTGAAGACTCTCAAAGAGTAGGCATTGCTGTGAAACATTCTTGCTGCACTGCCTCCAGCTCCTCCCCAGCTAGATATTCTGAAGTTGGGGGGCCATTGAAGTGTCTTCCAGATTCCTCACACAGCCTTCCTTTGTCGCCTAGGTCAGACGGTCCCACTGGACTACAGCCTCTACTCCTCGCCTCTCGAGCGTCATCAACAGATCATCTCCCTATCAACTCCTCTTATCTTCAAGGTCCTGACTGGACTCCTCTGGCGCTTCCTATCACACAACAGGGCAACTACCCCTCTTTGTCTCACGTCAACCCCAAGGACTGTGATGAAGACTCTCGTGGTTACCCTTCAGCATGCACTTTGGGGAAACAGCCTGATAACCCTCAACAAGATCCTGAGCATCTGCTGGATGACAACCCCAGCCACTATGGAGGTCATGGTGGTGGAAATGGAGGAGGTGGCAGAAACCCTGGTGGCAATGGTGGAGGGAATAGAGGCTTTGGACGCGGTCCAGGAGGTAATTGAGGACCAGGAGGTCCCCTCTGTCATGAATGGCCTGATCACCCTAACCCTCCCTTCAGTCAGAATGACCCTCCTCCTTCTGTAGGTCCTCTTCATGCTCCTGCTCCTAGACAACCATCCAATATGTACTGGCAATTCAGCTTGAAAATCCCCCTCTCATCTGTTCCAGAATGGGACGGCAACCCTATCACAGCCATCCAATACATAAGTGACCTATCCTACTTCCAACAACTTGGCAACGATGTTATGAATTGTTTGCCCCAAATCACACGCTTTAAATTCAAGGGATTGGCAAGAACCTGGTTCACTGGGTTATCTGCTGCTGACCAAGCTGCATGCACCTCTAGCATGCCTAATTTCCTCATTTTATTTGTGAACAATTCATGCATGAAGAATGGCAGTATGAACAAGGGCTCGAATTTGACAGAATGTATTTCTGCCAAGGACAAGAACACAGGAATGAACTCCCTATAGAATGGGTCCTCTGCTGCATCAGCTATGTGCAACTACTATACCCTGAGGAAGCTGAATTCAAACCCATTGTCTGCAGCCAAGTCCTAGCCAGAAGACCTTGTTCATGGGGCACTTACATTCTGCAGGAACATACACAAACTATTAGAGAACTACTCAAACATGTCATTCAGAACAGCCTTGCCTCCTGTATGCCTGGGAACATGAGTGCAAGGAAGCTTTAGAGAACAATAAGATAGCCCAAACTACTAATACAAGGCCTCAATCTGCCTTTCTATCCTCTATGCCATACGAAGATGACACAGACCCTCTCACACCACATCTCAACGAATTTCTTGACTCTGAGACTGAAATTGCCAAAGCTCTAGCTGTGGATAACAAACAGAAAAAATCCTACTGACCCTCGACAATGGTTAGAAAACAATGCTTTGACTGGCCAAGGGGACAAGTCTTCGAAGGCCATGCCTTCACTTGTGACAACACACAACAAAGCCATGCTAAGCCCCCTGGGGAGTGCAATCTCTGCACCCCGCCCCCTCCATTTCTATTGTGAATGCCCCCATTACCCTATGTGGGATGTTATTACTAAACGCCTACAGGCTCAAGGACAAAACGACCCCAAGGACCTCCGTAAAATAGATTGCGAATATGAAGCTCATGTAGCTTCTCTACCAGTTGATGAGAGCGGTTCTGACTATCTTACATCTGAAATCACTAAGTATCTACACCTCATATGAAATTCCTTCAAACACTGCCAAAACATTCCACGCCAACTCACCTGTCATGTTAAACTGAGCATATCACCGATGCTTTGAACAAGGAGATGAAAAGAAAGGGAAGAACATCAATCATTACACCCTTGACTCTAACCATGCTGCACCGGATCCCCCACCAATGAACATAACAAGTGCTTCATCTATGGCAGGAAGCCCCTCATTGGGATTGAAGCTGGGTATGACCCACATTTCTGACAACTTCCTCTTATGCAACTCCCTGTGCGTAATAGCTAAGAAGACGTGTTTTCGAGCCCCCAGACAAAACGCAGTGGGTATTAGGTCTCTACATATTGAAGCACAAGTCGCCTCGCCACTCGCTCCCAGCATATGAGCTCGTTTATATTCTGGCACTGATATCACCCTCATATCACAAGACTATCTAAATTCACTTCCAGATTCATACCAACCCATACTAAAAACAGGATCCAAGATACAGCTACATCAACTCACTTGCTCCACCATGATACTCAGTTACATCACCACCACTCTACATGTCACCACTCAAGATGCACACACAGCCCAATTTGATGTAGAAGCATACATAGTCAAGGATATGAAGGTTCCCCTACTTCTGGGGGAAGACTTCATGACATTCTATGAAATGGGAGTTATCCACAGAGCCTCAGGACACTGCACTGTTTATGCGTCTGGGGGACAGATACCTATAAATGCCTCTACTACGTCAAAAGACTATCACCTCAGAATCCACATACAAAAGGCATATTTAGGCTCAAAGACCCTCCAGCACAGACAAGCCTGCCACACTCATTGGCACACCCCAATCATCTACAAAGACAATAAAACGGTGCCAGTAGTTGCTTCGGAATCAGTCACCATCACATTGGGACATTTCGCAACATTGCTGTTATACTACCAGAACAAACAAGGACTCTTGGTTTGTAGAAGGGACCATCGTTACAGAAGATGGACAAGATCTCTTAGCAGCCCCTGCTACATTAGTAATGTCATCCATGCCTTATCTTCCCATTGCCAATCCCACTGCTCATCCTCTTTGCATACACCAAGGCAACATAGTAGGATATGCCTTTGACCCTCAAGAACACTTTGAAACCCCATCCTCCACGACACACTGGGAATCACTTAATGCTCAAGTGCAAGCAGTCAAGACTCTAATCGATTCCTGTCAGGACATTCTCAGCCAAGACGCACCCCAAGCCTTCATCATCCCCTTCCCCCTTACAAACCCTGGAACTCTGGGGCCCCAAAACTACAGCTACCCCTAAGGATCTGTCTTCTAACAATGTTATAAACGCTGTTCACCTCAGTCTGAACATCCCAGATGAATTTCACCCAGCTTTAGAAGGCGTTCTACATAAATGTTCCAAAGCCTTCAGGCTAAACTGTCAACTAGGCTGAGTTTGATAGGAAGGCAAACAATTCTCCTCAAGCCTGGAGTCCCTCCCATTTCCCTTCCCATAGACACACAACTGAAAGAAATGGTTTGAACAAGAAGTGATTGAACCATCCAAGAGCCCTTGGGGCTCCCTGTGCATGATAGTCTATTGAAATGGGAAGCTGTGCCTTGTTATCACTATCAAAAGCTCAATGTGCAGACCATTCCCAATGAATACCCCATTTCCCAACAATCTGAGATAATTCAGTCATTATCAGGATCACAAATCATCTCATCATTTGACGCACTAGCCAGATTCCAACAACTAGAAATGGACAAAGAGTCCAAACCTATTACTGCCTTCTGATGCCATCAGGGGTTGTTTCAGTTCAAACACATGCCTCTAGGTCTTAGAAACGGACCATCGATATTCCAGCAATTAATGCAAGAGGTTCTTTCCCCATTCCTTTGGATCTTTGCCCTTGTCTACATAGACGACATCTTCATTTACTCGCGATCCTGGAAAGAACACATCCAACACTTAGATGCAGTGCTCAGAGCTATTGAGGATGTAGGTTTAACCTTATCCCTGCCCAAGTGCTTCATAGGCTTCTCCTCCATCTTGTTACTCAGTCAGAAAGTTTCCCATCTTGGTAGTCGCACACTGAAAATCTGCAGAAACGCAACTATAGTGCAACTGAACGAGAGGCCCTAGGTGCCAAGGAAGTGCTAGTCAAGTTACAATCATTCATAGAAGGAGAAAACATCATGCTAATCACTAATCATTCTGCACTGACCTGGGGGCTGTATTTGCAGCATATCCCAGCCTCAGAATAATACACCAGCCTGGCCATGTACACTCTAATGTGGACCCCTTATCTCAACTACCCTGCTAACCTCCACACCAATCTCCCATGCAAGATCACATTGAAGTGATTGTCCCTGACGAGGAAAAACAACACATAGCTGCAGATGTAGGAAGTCAGAAGATGGAAGCCCAATGTTCTGCTTTTTCCACATGGTGGTGGTATGAAGAAGCAGTCGAAGAAAAACACAAAGCCCTTGCTCTAGTGGTAGAAACACAGAACCAACACCAACTGTGTAAAGAAAACTTATCGAAGATGATGCAGACCCCAATCCTTCCTCAGACAACACCGAAGCTCTCAATACAGATTCGCCCTCTCACAATAGTCTAGATCACTTCCCCTTTGCACTACATCCCTCGATTGAAGATCACTGGACATACCCTGAAGGGACTCTTTTCCCACTTCCTCAGATCTCACCACTCTCGATGATGACACTCCCATTGCTCATTTACTCATTGCCATAAGCACAAAGGAACTGAAGGCTTGGAAGAATGCATACAAAGGCAACCCCTTCTATCATGACAAAGGACTAGATGACACTACTGCTAACACCCTCTCACACCTTCTCACTTCCAACATAGCCATAACAGGTTAATCTATTTTGTAGATGCTGACTGGAGGTATCAGTTATGTGTCCCAAGGGACAAGGTCAATGAAATGCTAAATCAGATTTACAATTCCCCTCAAAAAGGGTGCTCATAGTGGAGAAAAAACAGTTTATCGTGAGATTACACGAACTCTTCTACTGACCCTGTCTTGAAAAAGATGCAACTGAGTTCGTCGCATCTTGCGACGTATGCCAAAAGACTAAGGTAGACAGGTGTGGAAAACAAGGAGGACTACAGCCATTGCATATTCCCTCATGCCCCTTCTCTACTATAACCATGGATATGATAACAGGCCTTCTGGAATCTGGCCCTGATAAATTTACGGCCATACTAGCATTTGTCAACAAACTCACCAAATTCGCCATCATAGTCCCAACGTACAACTCCTTAGACCAAGTGGGATTTGCATTACATTTCATCATGCACATCATAAATATATATGGCCTCCCCACATGAGTAATTTGCAACTGCAACAAACAATGGATGTCCTCCTTTTGGCAATCGTATCAGCTTACTACGGGTTCCACTCTTGTCCTCTCCTCCACCCACCATTCCCAGACTGATGGACAAACAGAAATTCTCAACACTCAAATTGAAGCAATGCTTCATGCATATGTTGTGCAAGACCGATCCACCTGGGCCCGATGGCTAGGCATCCTAGCCTTTTTGTACAACTCTTCTGTTCACTCTTCCATGAGATATCACCCCAACTTCTTACTCCTCAGATATGAACCATGTATAGACACTACTGGCTTAGTTCCCAACTCACTTTTTCGCACAACGACCAATAACGAGTCAATGTGCCCTCACTTTCATTGTGGCCGATCTCCAACATCATAGACAGCTCACTTGTGATGCATTAACTATAGCTCAAGAAAGGCAAGCAAAGGCCTTCAATCGCCACTGTCACCCAGTTGACATCATCAAGCTGGGTGATCTGGTGCTTGTGAACCTGCATACGCTCCAACTTATTGAAGCTTCAGGCATGGGTTGAAAATTGATACAAAGAATGATCTGACCCTTTGAAGTACTTGAAAGGATAAACCCCCTTGTATATTGCCTACACCTACCCACCAATTACCCCATGCATCCAATTGTTAATCTCCACCACCTGAAACACTATATCCCATCAGACACTCAATTTGGCCCTTGAGAGATCCTCCCATCCACCCATGACATGATCCCCACTATGGAGGAATGGAAGTGGAACGAATCCTTGGACATCACACAACGTTGAACTGCAAGGGCAAATTTCAGCAATACTTGGTCTGTTGGAAGGGACTGAATGCTGTGGAAGATTCATGGCTGGATGACTTTGACCTTCACAATGCTCCAGAGTTACAGTGAGATTATGATGCCTTGGTCAAACACAAACCCCATTAAAACCTTCATCTATCTGCATAATGTTTGATACGAACATACAGGCAACTACAATGACATGTATCCCTCATCCCCTGGTGAAAATACAAACAGCACTACAACTACAGTGTTGTACAAAGCCTCACTACCCTCAATATCCTCAATTTGGCAACTCAATTTCATCGATCAACATGAGGCCTCCCCTTACAACCTATTCACGCTCCTTCACTTCATCAATCAATATGTGGAAATAGTAGTCATCACTGTCCTTCACACTTGGGATGATGAAATACCCATTTATTGGGTTCGATTCCAAGATGCTATGCAAGCCCTGGTTGCAAGGGGGTTCACCACTAACACAGAGAGAAGTGTCAGAGTCCGATCCTCACCCCCTTAGGGGTCCCCCCTTACGCCCCTTTCGGATACTCGGACCTCGGAATCCCTCGGGCTCCACCCTCAAGGCTTATGCATGGTGCACAGTACTATGATTACTTTGTTACATGTTTCATGTACATGTGTACTTACATACTAGCCTCACTACATACATGTGTTAGTTAGTATTTATAGTAGCACTAGTACACATGTAGACTTCACTTTGAATCTTAGTTCCTCTTCGACACTTGTTCACTCTTGTCTTTGCTGTGGGCTCCTCCGCGGAGCCCGCCTCTCCCCATGCTCTCTCTGAAATTGGGACACTGCAGGGCTAGGAGGATGCAGCATCAAAGCTGAAGCCAAGTCCCGTATGCTCCTCTCGTCCGCGCGTCCGCGCTCCCGCGCTCCCCGCACATTCCCGCACCCCCTAAACGGACGAGCCAGGAGGCCCCTCAATACGGTCCTTAACAAGAAGGCACAGCATGAAGGTTACTGGCACATTAGTAAGCCTAGAACTATTCAGGCTAGCTGAAGAGGAAGAGTGCAACCCCCAATTTGTCCTGCCACTTGCCACAAACTGTTGGGAGTATCCCCTATGACTGCAGGATGCCCCATCATACAAGGATAGTATGGAGCCATCAACCCATCATAACACAGACACTCAGATGGCCACTACATGCCATTCCTTACAAGAACACATTAAGCACACCACACTACTTGAGTGCATCTCGCCCAATTAGTTCATTGCACACAATCCATAGACTGTGCATACTACTCTCTGCACCTCCTCATTCATCTACTCCTCTTGTTCTCATTTCTCTTAACCCAACACAGTTACCATCTTCCTTCCCATTCTCATACCTTTTCAACCCCTCATGTATAACCCCTCACAACATCTGGGGGGCACTGTGATGTGGTAGAGCTACATCTCCCATTACCATATGCCCATAGATATAGATATCGCGATGAGTTAGCATACTTTGTATGAATACAGTAGATTATGTAAACAACTTAATCTTACTTCACTACTTTCACCTGTTCAAATGTGCACCCATGCCCTCTTGTCATATGAGGCCTTGACACCCTCTCCTGCTTGGGTACCAGCCCTTAGACTTAAGGTATAAGTCCTCCCAGGCCTGAATCTGGCCCTCCCACCCTTGCACGAGCTGTGCAAGCCCTCGACCTCATCAATGGCATGACCTACTCACACATGGACACTTTACACCTACTGATGTGGTGTACATACATATAGCGACAGAGGAAACATGGTCAGAAAAACACGGTGCAGGGCAAGGGGTAGGACTGACTAGGACAATAGCAAGGATATAGAACAGTGACAGCCTGTAGACAACAGTGTGTATTGTCAAATGCCCAGCTACTGAGAGGGAGCATTGCTGCTAGGAAGAAGCGAAGAAGCAACGGGTATTCAAATTAGTTCCACGGTCCCAGCTTTCAAGGGTGGTTCTGGCTTTTGTCCTAGCAGTAGGGCAGGCACAGGGGCATGGATGTTGAGATCAAGGTGTCGCTGATTCACAACAGAATGGGGCTTCTAATCCACAGTTCTGGCATTTATGTCCTTACAATCTCTAGGGCAACCTCAACAATGATAGCCATAAATGTATTTGGACATTGTTGCCGTTGTTTCTAAGGGATACAGATGTTTCATTGGTGAGATCATCTTGATGTATTGAAGTAGAGAAACAGGTCTTAGGCCCGGAAAACCCTCTGTATGATCAGCCATCTATTCCTAAAGGGCAGCATGTGAGCATTGCTAGATGAGTCTAACTAATATCGCCTAGTTATACACAATCCCCACTTCAATTTCCCACTTCAGCAGCATGGAACGAAGACCATCTTTATGTTGTGGACAAGGATCAAGCTGGGATCGGGTTCACCCAGTTCAAGCCAGGAGCAGCCATATAGACACCCAATATTTGCGAGATCACAAATCACAAACTCTGAGTAGAGCTTGACCAGGGTTGTAGGGTAGGTGGGAGCTACTTGGTTCAAATTCAAATTCAGTCATGAAACTCTCGCGACCAAGGAATAAGATAAGATAAACTAGTTGTACCTCCTGCTGATATTGAGCTCAATTAGAGACTTCATGAAGATCTTTACAGAGAAAAATATTATATTCAATGAGCACTACATACAGATACAAGCTAACTACAGAATTAAGGTGTATAAGCAATACAGGAAGGTAGTAGGGCTGAGGATGGGAGGGGGGCAGCTAGCTTAGAGTGTGGAGTTCGAAGTCTAGGAAGTGGAGATCAGTGTCACTTGGTGAGTTGGATTTGTTACTGACTCACCTTAGCACAATGAGGATCATCTGAGCTGATGACTTCCACAGTGGATGGTATGGATCCAGCAGGCAGGCATGCAATGTTTCTGAGTGAGGAGGGCAAGTATGGGGGAGCAAAAAGAGTCGTAGTCACTTATTCCTCACACTGGCACAGCTTGAATGAACCACTTCCCCTGAAATAATGCCTCAAAACCATATAGGCACAGTCCTAACATGTAGAGAGTCCTTGATCATGTTCGCTTACAATGCAGAGTCTATTGCAGATGTTAAGGACCGTATCGCAGGGCCTCCTGACTCATCCATTTAGGGGGCGCAGAAATGTGCGGGGAGCATGGGAGCACGGACACACGGACAAGAGGAGCGTACAGGACTTGGCTTCAGCTTTGATGCTGTGCCCTCCTAGCCCTGTGATGTCCCAATTTTGGAGAGAGCAAGGTGAGAGGCAGGCTCCGCGGAGGAGCCCGCAGCGAAGACAAGAGTTTAACAGTGGCGAAGAAGGAACTAAGATTCAAAGTGTAGAATACATGTGTACTAGTGCTACTATAAATACTAACTAACACATGTATGTAGTAAGGCTAGTATGTAAGTACACATGTACATGAAACATGTAACAAAGTAATCCTAGTACTGCGCATCATGCATAAGCCTCGAGGGCAGAGCCCAAGGGATTCTGAAGGTCCGAGTATCCAAAAGGGGTGTAGGGGGGACCCCTAAGGGGTGAGGATCAGACCCTGACAGTGGAGGCTTATTCAACTTCAAGGGGTGGGGTATACCAAGGTGCGGATCAATGTCATTGTGGACTGGTAGCAGGAGGATGGAGGTCAGAAGGAAGATGTGTCACAGATTGAGTCACGACTAACACTTGTTGGAGTTAGTGTTGCACGTTTCAAGTGTTCGCCAAATCTGAGCACGCAGTTATCTAATCACATTATAGTCAGAAGTAAATTACATATGATTGTTCTCACGAAGATAAATAGGTAGTCTGAATGAGATGACCCCTCGCGCGTTTGCGAGGGTCTACTGCTATCTCACACCCGAGTAACTGCGAAGAAACGGTTATTTCTACAACACTGTGACATATATAATCCCACATGACCTAGCATTTCTGGAAATCAATGGAAAATGGGCAATAAATCTTGAAAATATTCCTGTGTATCTTTCGAGATGATATATGCACCCAGGTAAGAGAATGCAATGCTCTATCCCGTGCAGGAGGGATTCAATGCACATTTCTCAACCTGGGGATAGCTTTGGGGTCGTAGGAGAGCAGATTGGCGCTGGTCCAATCTTGTAAAATCGAACCGTGTAGCTTCCCGCTTACAGCAGGCTTGACCTCCTACATATCGTCTTTGCAAACATTGTAAAGTTCGCGATCGACATGTTGTTGGTATGCACATTATACTTGGCTGCGCGCCGGACCTACGAGGATACAGCTCTCTGTGAATCGTGAGTCGCTGCTAAGTCGTTATTATCGTATCCAAAGTTGAGATCATTACTGTCGGACATGGTTCAGCTTGCCTTCTTGTAGATGTTGCTGACAGGATCAGAGACACGCTTCATTGGCTCTGGCCTCAAGTCAGTATGCTAGAGACATATCGGACGATACTTTCGGGCTGTGTTGGAGGCCATTTTGTGGTTGAAGGTGATGTCGGTGAGGCTTGGTGTTGGCAGTCAGTGCTCTAAGCTTGGAACCAAGAACATGGGACATCATCGCTGTGCCTGGGCACGATGAGAGGGGGGGTTCCACAAATCCCAATCCCAGTATGTCAATGCTTTACAGCTTAGTATACTGATCATCTAAAACATCTGCTTCTCTTCTTATCGCGCAGGCACCGTGCCCTACCCATATTCGAAGCGTCACCCCCGGTCGTCTTGAAGCCACGCCCATGCTGAGTCCCGATCATCCGCGCTGGTGAGTATACCCACCATCATCTACAATGTCGAGGTTTGCAGAAGGGGACCCAGCGCGACCCATAGTTGTTCCGGCTTGGGCTGGAGGATACTGTCGCAGAGGTACAGTGGTATGGCGAAATGTGTAAGTCGGGAGAAAGGAGTGGAATTGGGTACAAAAACTCTTGAGTAAAACCGGACTTCGAGGTGCTAGGCTAATATGTATGATGTTGCTTGCGGCGAGGTATCGCAACCCTTCGTAGTCCTGCCAAAAAAGGCCAGCAGTGTTCGAACTGGCATCTGCCCCATTGACGGTTATTTGTTGAGGTCGACTCCTGCTCTCTAGCGGTGTCATACCAGAACACGGGTTTGGTATAAAGACATTAGGAACTAGGATGTACCCCTGAACTCCTAGGAGCGGAGCCCCTTAGTTATTGTCCTACCTTTCCATTGTCATTATGGAAGTCCACCATGGAAGTTCACCATGGAAACCAATGACAATGGATTTCATTGTTCTTTTATCTTCTTAAATTCGCCATGGAAACCAGTGATAATGGTTTCCATTGTTCTTTCACATTCTTATTGTTCCAATGTATTGCCTATTGTTATGATCTCCCTAACAACCATTGGGAACAATGGTACATTCATTGTTCCATTATACCTATCCATTGGTCCTTAATGACAACCATTGTCTGTACAATGGAATATATTGTCTAGGACACTTTACTATTGTTCTACTATTTATTTGTATTTACCTCACTAGGATACCATTGTTCTTAGGAACAAACAGTGTAGGTATAAAAGGGAGCAGGTCTCTCTGTTTAAAAAAATAACAATCTAGTTATCACCCACATTCTAGTGCTTAAGTTCAGCTGTATCCAAAACAAGTAGGATACTAGCATTCCTGTTTGTAGAGACCCGAAAAGTAAGTAAGGTCTAATTCTTTTGCTAAGTCTGCACCGAAACGAGTAGGTGACAGTAACGCACTGACAGCTAAGTCTGCACCGAAAACGAGTAGGTGTCAGTAACGCTAATTTGACAGTTTGATTATCCCGAAACGAGTAGGGAAACCCTTTCAAGTCCAGATCCGAAACGAGTAGGACTCTGGCATACTGACTTCAGTTTATTAGTTATCTAGTTCATCCCATAGGTTTATTATATAGACCTAAACCACTGTATATACTTGCTACTTAATGTACAAGTAATCTCACCACACCCCTATCAACTTAGGAGTAGTACTGGTTGCTTGACATACTATTTCTAATAACCGACCTCACCCCATCTTACCCCTATCAGAGTATTATCTCTATTCCATTCAATCCCGAAATCAACGAACGACCAGATGCAACTTGACGCAGTAGTCCACGACCATCTGGGCACTAATTCATTAACCTGACTTAGTGTGACATAAAATTGGAGCCCACCGCGAGGGATTTCAATTGGAATCTAATACTCTCCACAACAACACCTTTACCCAGTTCCTCACCCATTACTCAACAAAATGGCTCGAGGAGATGATGCTGATGGTTCTTCATCAGCAAGGCAAAACCCCTTTACAATGGCAAGACACCAGAAATTGATGCCGCGGGCCGGCGAGAAATCTGCTCCTGCCAAATTCTATTCAGCAAAACAAGATATCCAGGAATTCCTCAAGAAATTCCAGAATCTATGTGTTGCATTCAACGTACCCGAAGCCGATTATGGTGAAAAGCTTTTGGATTACTGCTCCAAGAAAGTCCGAGATCTCATTAAAGTATCACCGCATTATAAGAACAAGGACTGGGCTAATCTCAAAGCAGAAATACTACAACTCTACGATGCTGATAGGCAAAAGACTCGTCATAATCTTCATGCCTTACGCAAGCTCACCAAGAAATGGAGGATGAAGGAGATTTCAGAATTAGCTGACTGGCGAAAATACCAAAGAGAGTATTTGGCAATTTCACGTTGGTTGGTTGATCAGAAATTAATCACGACTGATGATGAATCTGCATACTTCTGGAAAGGCTTACCGTCTGCCTTGAAGGATCAAATCAAACTTCAAATTAGGGCTCTAAAACCAGAACTACCATCCACCAAGGCATACCCTATTGAAGAAGTCACCAAGATAGTTGAATATCTTCTGGAGCGTGGAAGATTTGAATACAACTATGCAGACTCTGATTCAGATTCTCCGCATTGGTACTCCCATGGATCAGACTCAGAAGATGATACTGAGGACTCAGATGGAGAAATGAGTCTACGCAAGATTTCCAAGTATCTCAAGAAGAAGAAACTATCGTCCAAGAAGAAGAAGAAGAAATCCACCCAGAAAAAGGAGGAAAGTGACTCTGACTCTGATTCAGATAAAGATGATGCTCCAACCAAGGTTCACTTCAAGACTAACAAGATACAGAAGAAGACTAGCTCAACTTTTCCAGCACCTACGCCCATTAGAGACCCAGTTGCAGACGAAGTCACTGAATTAATCAAGCGTATGGGAGAGCTCTCAATTCAAGACCCTGAATATGGTGCCTTATATTATCGAGCCTACAAGCTTGATCCAGTGACCATGGACAGGATGGGAGAATTATTCTTACCACGCCCAGGATCACTTAACCGAATCTCGACCTCTCGACCCATGAATTCAGTGTCTTATGATAATCAACTACCAAGAAGACCATCACGAGTTTGTTTTGGTTGTGGAAAAGATGGTCATACCGCAAGAGACTGTCAAGGACTTCAAGAACTGATTAACTCAGGACATATTACTAGAGACCTAGGAGGCACTCTTTTATTCCGAAATGGAACTAAAGTTGTTCGGCAGCCTGGTGAGACTATCATAGAAGCTGTTAAGCGCATTTTAGATGCTTTACCAAAGGCAAACCTACTTATGGCTTCCTCTCATTATGTGGGAGTAGAATCAGATGATTACTTCAGCTCTGCCGGAGAATATGAAGATGATGAAGAAGACTACCTAGGATATATGACAGAAGAAGAAGATTATTTGGAGGATTCAGCAGAAGTATATGTTGGTGTAGAGAGGAAATTTTAATCGCAAGACTGCTAATGCAAGGAAAAATGCTATTGAAGAAGTTTCAAAAGCTCCGAAACCAGTGGATCGCAGTGTTCCATACTCTGGACCTACTACTAGAGCAAGAGCACCAACTACACCTCATAAGCCAGTAACAAGGAACCCTCCTAGCGCTATAACCAATCCTCACTATCCTAATAACCCAACCAATGTGATTTCGAATCCTCAACATAATCTAGGACCACCTCCAGTGCTTCCTCCAATTCGCCAACAACCCATAGTGGAAATTCCCGACGGTATTCCCCATGACCGCACACCAAGAGTTATTATTCCAGCACCTGTAGCACCAGCACCTAATCGAGAAATTGACATGGCAGATCAGACACATTCTGTACCAGCAAACCGCAAAAAGACAGCCCAATAAAGAATTGCAACCCAGACCCAAACCAGTGCCCCGTCAATCTGAATTATCTGCTCAGATTCCTGAGGGACAAGTTATTAACACCATACTGGACACTCATGTCAATTTACCCGTCCGACAATTATTGGGAACATCTCGTGAATTAACAGAGGAGTTATTTTCACTCATGAAGTATCGCAATAACAAACCACCTGAAGTGAACGAACTTACCGCAGAAGTTCATTCATACTCCATGGCTGATCACAATCATGGACCACTTCTCCGACTCCCATTGACGTATAATGGAAAAGCAGTATCAGCAATCATTGACACAGGATCAGAACTTAACGTAATCAATCGTAAAGTATTCCAAGATTTGATTGCACTACCGTATGATCCCAATGAAGTGCTCACTATGACTGATGCAAATGGAGGGCGTGGAGAATTACGTGGCTTTGTTCAAAATGTACCAATTGCTTGGGGAGATATAGTAACAAGAGCAAACTTCTATATCGGAGACCAAGGAGGATATGATATGCTCCTAGGAATCCCCTGGCAGATTGCAAACAAGGTATCTATTGAACACAAGGAAGATGGAACCTATATAGGATTCCAACCAGAAGATTCAGACCAAAGATATGAATTCTTCACTGGTGGTAGAGGAAGACGTGCCTATTTAATGGCTCAAAGCACCTTATTCCAAGAAGAAGCTCCTGTTGTCTCCTATCTCCTAAATCCAAGTGGAGAAATTACCCTGTTAGGCTCCCAAATAATTCCAGAAGCCATATCAGAAGCTCCCACAGAAACCATGGTTACAGAATCTGACATGGGAACAGTTGTTAAGTTAAAACAACAAGAAGATTCGGCGGTTATTGTGTACCAAAAGGACTTGACAAGTTCTCTCACACTCACGGAAAGATTTAAACAAGGATTACTCAATTTACTCAAGTTTTCCCCAATTGACAATCAGTTTTTTATTGTTATGCTACTCTGCACAATAATGGGAGTACTGGAAATACTTATTTGGGCAATGGGACAATTGATTTCGATTTTTTGGGTATCCATTGTGTCCTTAGGACTTATAAGCCCCAAATTCCGACTCTAGGACTTATCATCAATCCCCTAACAACTCCTATCAAATCCCCACACGTGTTGCTAAGCCGACAGATGCTCCATCATTCGACTATGCCCCGTACCGTTAAATCCGATCCACGTGTTCGAGGAGTTGGAAGTAATCAAACCCCGCAAACCCGATCGAGCCACCTAACTCCGGCCCCATGAGTCACGCGTTCGACGAATCGCGCCATTCATCCGACATCGATAAGCGCTCAAGTCGCCTCTCACGCAGCACGACCGCCAACCCGTCGTTCGAAACGACGAAGTCGCAAACGAGGCCCTAGCGGCTCTCGCCCGAACCGCAATCCTGTCGCTGGATCGACTTCCTTATTCCCTACCCATGAAGATAGCGCCGGCGCCAAAATCGACTCCACCCAACGGACCATTAAGAAAACCACGCCTAGAGGACTTCAAGACGGAATCCGAAAATGAGGAAGAGGATGGAGGCGACGATGAGCACGATAAGGCTCCGCAAGAAAACGAAATGGAAGCATTAGAGTGCGCACACGAATTGGGTGTGCTCGCTTTGCTGATCAACATATTTGACCAATTAAGAATTATTCCAGGAACCTCCCCTCGCTTCCTGAACGACTTGACGCACTCGGAATCCACCAATTTCCGCCCCGCCGTTGCAGACAAATTCCCTGCCAGCGCCGGACACCGTAAATTCGCCGCGACGACCGCTGGAGGGATCCGCACCCCTCCTTTTTCCTAAAAATAATCCCCAACCGCGCTATGGTCTACTCGGCGAATCGCCAGGCGCTCCATTCGACGATGAACTCTGGAAAGATTGGACGCTCACCCCGTTAGAGCTACGCCACAGCCTGGCTCCGAAAGAAGACGAATATTCCGATTTCCCTCACCCCGGCCCCTTACCATCAGTGCCCTGTGTCGTTCGATTCGACATCGTCAGACATTTCCCTTGCGAGACCCTCTGCCCCTCTGCATGATTGGGTGCGCTCGTTCCGACGTCTCAAACGGTTGGGTAGTAACGCACTCAAAGACCCTCCTTGTTGACGATGATGAAGCCGCTAGGTTCATCAGCGCCATCCGATACTGCGCCAACGAAATAGAGTTGACCGGAAATGAAGCGGAAGAATCCATTCGCCTCTGGTTCAATTATAGCTACGTTTTCGAGCAAACTATGTTCGAACACCCATGGTTCCTCGAACTCCAACGACAATTTCGCTCGACATACTCACTTAAGTCCACGCTAAGCGAATATCAGGTCGGCGAAGTCCTACCACGCGGAACGCTTACCAGCAATGGAAGCTGGAACCATCGCATTCATGGGGAACTTACGGAGCAGGCTGGATTCACTCGAAGGATGAATCGACTCGATAACGGTGAAGGAATAGACGAAGGAAAAGACATAGGAAGAGAAGCTGAACAATTTGGTTCTAACGGAAGAAACGGCGACGGATACCAAGACGGAATTAGCACGACGAAGACTAGTGGCCCTCCCAGCCTAGACGAGACGCTCGAGACACTCTCGGAATCCCCTCCTCGGACCCTTCTATTTGCAGCAACTCCACTCTCGTCTATTGAAGAGGACTCTCATGTACCGGCATGCCCTCGGAACTCCGTACAGTCATTCGATGTCCCATCAACGCACTTCCATCCCCCGAAGTGCCGACTTCATTGGCCGTCGACTGCCCGCATTCACCTCCACGCTCGTTAATCTTTGCTACGATGCCGTTATCGCCATTAGACGATGAATTCGAGCTCGTGAACATTATAGCTGTAAAACGAACAGACGGCCATAATGACACCTTAGATCGGTAGCGGAAGCCGCCATCGACGCATTATATGATGATTCAGAACTTGCGACCGAAGAAATAGGCATGTCGAATCTCCATGATACGGAGGCCGTGCAAGACATGCCTCTTAAACCACGATCCCCGACTTCTGACCTCACCTATCCACAAGAAAATTTGAGTTGTCTAGTCAACTAAGATTAGTCAATAAAACTCACGCTCCCGTTGAAGGACCAACTCCACCTCCAGTATTCCCATCGATTCTACCACCTAGCGTGTTACGCCCAGGCGAATCATTCATTGAACTACGGACAGATCAGCCTGACATGTGGGGATATAACGACGCCGAATCAACCCTTGTACGCATTCAATCCGCATCAATCGAGCCGACGCAGTTCGCACCGCTATACTCCATAGAACCCCCCTCTCATCATCCTCTCTGGAACGACACACTAGGACGCATCGAACGCATTAGAACCATGAAAACTCTACGATGGAAAATTCTGGCTGTCTAGCTTCTATATCCGTGAAAATAGCTTCTTGGATCTTAGTTGCGACGCCGGAAACGATTGGCTGAACGACGGAGATACGATTATCGGAAACAGGGTTGCAGATCTTTGCGCACGAATGCGCGCTGAATTTATCCATCCGTCTACGCTCAGACTAATCGAAGAGGACGACGTTCGAGAAAAGCTTAACCGGAGACTTCAGCAGGCGTATCTCGACTTCGATTTACCCGACCGACCTCATTGCCTCCTCGATTCGACCCTCCCTTTAGATTCAATTCCTCAATTCGATACCGTTCGAGACCCACAGCTTCGCGCAGGCGCGACCCTACACACTCCGCCAGGAAACTTTTTCGCAGATACTTCCTTTTTCAAGACAGCGTACAAGGAACCCAGCCAGTCCCGCAATCCTCAGACGCGAAATAACATTTGGAGATACGACATCATGCGCCTACGACGCCTTCGCCTACGAACCACACAACTGCTTCAACACATCACCGATTACTTCCTTCGAGGCCCGTTTTGCAAGAATATTGATGCCTTGCCTGCTGAGGACCCAGTTCGGCATTTCTTCTATAATCATTGTTCCATATTCCGCTTCCTCGACCCCGACTCCCCTGTAGTTTCCCAAGGGTTCAATCAATGCTGCATCCATTCGATGAATGAGCCACATGAACCTATCTATGAGGAACACCCTTGCCCCTCGGACAACCCATTTACTTACCAGCGAGGAAGAATCCTACCTGGCTTACATTGGAAAGGCATTCGAATTGGCCGGGCGAATCCCCTTGTGCAACGCAGTTCGTCACTTGCGGCGGCTTACTTGTTTCATGGAAGCAGATGTGCGTCACCTCTTGGCAGATGGATATTTAGACCCTACCTACTATTATGATGGCCATGGTAGACGGCGTGCAATTACCTGGAAATTTTCTACCCCCGCAGACCTTTAGCTATCCAACTACTATCTATATATCACTTTACCGTTGTACCAATACAAACGCTGGACGTTTTCCATCACTTCCTTTAGAAAAACAAGTTGCAGGTCAACCTACCTCTAAACAATAAGAAGACAAGATGCAGGACAACTCATTAGGAGTTTATCTCTTACACCAACTGCACTCCGAGATTCAAAAATTATATGGTCAACCCTCCAACATAGATTGGGATGAAGATACTTTATTAATGCCAGTAGAAGCTCCTGGAGAGTTTCACGACTGGAATTTCAAGGCGTATACAGCATATAAACGAGTTGGCCAGAAAATCCACCCTGTCTCAGGAGTATACCCTGAAGATGCTAAGGTCAATCGTACCTTCCCCACAGACCCCCTAGACTCACTTCCAGAGTTACCATCTCAACCACCAGACTTTATACCGACAGAACGACTCATGGAGGAAAGAATTACTTCTATGAAGGTCAATAAAGATAATTTCTTATGGCCAGAAGAAGAAAAACTGTTTAAGCATATTCTCCGACTAAATGAGAGTGCTTTTAGCATTTGAAGAACAAGATCGGGGAACTTTAAAGAAGGAATATTTCTCAGATTATATTATGGCGACTGTTCCGCATACACCATGGGAATACAAGAATATTCCTATACCACCGGGAATTAAAGAGAAAGTTATAGAGATGCTTAAAAGCAAAATAGACGCAGGCGTCTATGAGCCTTGTCAATCATCCTATAGAAATCGATGGTTTTGTGTATTGAAGAAGAATGGGACCCTACGGATAGTACATGACCTCCAACCTTTAAATGGAGTTTTCAATACGTGATGCTGGATTACTACCCATAGTAGATGATTTTGTGGAACCTTTCGCAGGAAGACAGTGCTGTACCACATTTGATCTATTCTGGGGATTTGACGCCCATATAGTAGACCCTGCATCAAGGGACATGACCGCCTTTTGGACACCACTAGGAATGTTTAAGATTGACTGCCTTACCCACTGGATATACCAACTCTCCCACGGAATTTCAGAAATGCATGGTCCATATTCTTCAAGATGAAATTCCACATATAGCCAATATCTTCATTGATGATCTACCAATAAAAGGACCTCAATCACAGTATTTGGACACAGAAGGTCGACCAGAGACAATTCCTGATAATAAAGGAATTTGCCGTTTTCATATGGGAACATGCGGTAGATGTACATAGAATAATGCACCGCGTCAAGTGCTCTGGAGCCACCTTTTCAGGCAAGAAGACCCAAATTTGCCGACCTCATGTTGTTATACTAGGCCAGAAATGTACCCCGGAAGGAAGATGTCCAGATGATGATAGAGTTTCCAAAATCTTAAAATGGCCTACTCCTGAAAATGTCAAGGAGATCCAAGGATTCTTAGGAATCTGCGGAACTGTCCGAATTTGGATAAAAGATTACTCAAAATTGGCAAGACCTCTCACCGAGTTAGTCCGAAAAGATGCCGACTTCAAATGGTTGGACCGACAACAGCAAGCCTTTGAAGAACTTAAATCAAGAGTTACCTCTGCACCTGCCTTACGAGCCATTAACTACAATTCTAGTAACCCGATTATCTTATCGGTAGATACTAGTCATATAGCTGTAGGATTCATACTATCACAATTAGATGATCAAGGCAAGAAACGGCCTGCAAGATATGGATCATTGCCAATGGGAGATAGAGAATCAAGATACTCTCAACCCAAATTGGAACTATATGGATTATACCGAGCCTTACGACACTGGAGAATATATATAATCGGAGCCAAAAAGCTAATAGTTGAGGTAGATGCAAAATATATAAAAGGAATGTTGAAAGAACCGGACCTCCAACCAAACAATGCCATGAATCGTTGGATTCAAGGTATTTTGTTGTTTGATTTTGAATTGGTTCATGTTCCTGCAGACAGACATCGTGGCCCAGACGCCCTGTCTAGGAGAAGACCCCTATCTGAAGACTTTGTTGAAGATGATGAAGAATGGCTTGACAATATAGCTTTGACTATTTCATTACCTCCCACGAGACCCCAAGCCAATAGGACCTTCACTATGACTCCCACCAAAGTTCTCACTCTACCCTCCTTACAACCAAAAGTGTCATACAAGGACGAACGGCTACAAGAAATTTCCCAATATTTGCGCACTTCTGAGCTTCCACCACTAGTCTCCCTTCAAGCCCAAAAGAGGTTCCTCAAGAAGGCCTCAGAATTTTTTATTCATGAGGGAAAAATGTTCAGAAGAATAGTGAACCAACCTCCACAGCGAGTAATCCTAGACCCAAATCGGAGAAAGAAAATACTATTGGAATCCCATGAAAATTTAGGCCATAAAGGAGAACAGGCTGTATTTGATCTTATTAGAATCAGATATTATTGGCCTCACCTTCGACCTGATGTCCATTATCATGTCTCTACATGTCATGAGTGTCAAACCCGGAACACCAAAATCCTACAAATGCCATATGAAATATCAGCCCCCGCTACTCTTTTTCAAAAAGTTTATATTGACGTGATGACTATGAATCCACACTCAGGTGGTTTCAAATTCATTGTTGCTGCAAAGGATGATCTTACAGGAATAACTGAAGCCAAAGCCATCAGTGCTGCAAATTCCCACGTATTGGCGGAATTTTTTTGGCAACACATTTACTGCCGCTATGGTGCAGTAGGTCATGTAGTAACAGACAATGGAGGAGAAGTAGCTGCTGCATTTAGTGACTTGGTCAGACGTCTAGGAATTCCTCAAGTTCGTATATCAAGTTATAACAAACATGCCAACGGAGTTGTAGAAAGAGGACATTTTATTTTACGGGAAGCCATAGTCAAGAGCTGCAAGAAATCACCAACTGGAGAAGTCATCAATTGGCACAAGCATCTTCATGCTGCCTTATTTGCTGACCGGGTCACTGTAAACTCTGTCACTGGATATTCGCCCTATTATTTACTGCATGGCGTACATCCCGTATTGCCCCTGGACTATGTCGAGGCGAGTTTTTTAGTAGCAGGATTTAGGAAAAATATGTCAAGCTCAGAGTTATTGGCATTACGACTCAGACAGCTAGAAAAGCGAGAGGAAGACCTAGCAGCCGCTGCTGAAACACTTAGGAAAGCAAGATGCACTTCAAGGGACCAGTTTATGAAGCGATACCATCACCGAATCCAAAAGGAATCCTATGAACCAGGTGAATTGGTTCTGGTTAGAAACACCCGATTGGAAGATCACTTGACATGGTTCAAAACACGGCCACGCTATCTAGGACCCTATGAAGTAGTGCGCCAAACTAATAACGGAACTTATGTGATAAAAGAGTTGGATGGAGCAGTACATAGTGATGCCTATGCCGCCTTTCGAATCATTAAGTACCTTAGTCGAGACGATCCTCTTTTGGAATCCCAAGGAAGCCTGGATGAAGAAGAATTCCCAGGAGACGCTGAACATGAGAATTGGCTTGAAGAAGACTCGCTTAAGGAAAGCGAGTAAGAAACATCTTTCTTAACCACCACCGTCATTAAAGAAATTAATTATCGCTATGTCAAGCTTATCGCCTCTCTCTTCCTCTATCACTTCCCTTCCTACCATTGAGCAAGGACTCGTCGTGGAAAGGTTAATACTTTCCGACTCATATACATATACTCATTATTGTTTTAATCATACTTACGCCTTACGACAGTGGTTATAATTCAGCCACCCATCCTCTGATCACATATCCACCCCCCATTTACTCTCCAACCCGACCTCATAACATAACTGAGAGCTATATGCCCTCCATTCGATATGGAAATTACGAACCACCCTCAATTACCGTTCAAACTATGTATCACCCCAACTTCGCCTTGCTGCCTCAAGGGCATTAGCACTGCATTACATCCACCACAACCCAAATTTACGAGCAAGCTTGTTTGACAACTGAAACCCGGATCGGATGGGTCATCCGGATCATTGGGCATGCAGGACAAGACTTCAAGATACTTGTCCACTGGTATAACCGGGAGACTGGCCTGTTTGAAGCAGAACGTTACCTATGGGTAAATATGTGGTTAGTAAAGAATGGTTGGAAGATTGTCGCAAAAGAATGGGTGCAGTCTACAATGGAGCAAGTTGTTAAATGGATGTATGACCTATTCTAGAGTAGATACACCATACTACTATAGAATCACAGAAAGGATATCCTGTTAACGCTGTCTCAAGGGATGACCAAGTTAAAATTCAAGTTCCCCACGCAGCTGCTCCCCATAATCAATGATTTTGCCATTGAAGAAGACCTGCATCTGGAGAAAGGGATTCCCAATAAGGAATCAAAGGCACAGCAGACCAAAAGAGGAAAGGACCCTTAAAAAAGTGGTTGGGTAGCATGACCCTGATAGACCGCTTGAATACGAATAGTCCATGGATACTATCCTACCTTACAACCTCAACCACATCATCACTCGCATCCCAGTATGTCGACCAGCTCATCGAAAGACACGCACTTGAACCAAGAGCCAAACTTTCCACTCGCTTCTGAGGAAGCTGAAGTTATCGGAGGAGATCTAGTCACCTTTGCGCCGATGTTTGCGCAAGCTCCATCCCCTACTACTCATGAATCGCCAAACGAAGTCTCGACTCCCTTACCCGCCGTTCCAAGTCTAATTGGAAAGATTCTTACGAAGCTTTTCAAGCACTCCAATCACGTCGTTATCACACCCATGACGGAACTTCTCACCATAGGCGATCAAGGAGTTCTTCTCCTTGACGAGCTACCCACCCCCGATATCAAGAAAGCACTGGGAGAAGGGTGTAAAATCGAGCGAACCACTCTCGCCTTCGTCATCGAAATTCGTATCTTCCATGCCGCTTGCTTCATTGTTTCCCTCGACATCGAAACCATCCTTGAGCCCTTTGAAGGGCAGCTGCTTATCAGTCCTACGAATGGTCAGCTCTCAATGGAGAGCCTGGTTTTTGACCCACGTTATTATGGCTTTGGAGCCGTTGTCAGGTTCTTCACGCAGACATCCGACGGATATTTCGTCAAGGTCATCATACGTTTTATTCTGCGAGAGGAGGAAAAGGGAGTACAGGTAGAACGTAAGCTTTTCGTTGCTGGATGGGTCCATCGAGACCATATCATTCTGCAGGACAAGGATAGACGTTACCTTGAAAAGGACAGTTTGATTCTAGATATACCTGCTATTATGGTAGAGCCTTCTTCATCGCGTTACAAAGTACATATCTTTTATTAAAGACTAAATTTTTCTTCCTCCTCATTATTCATTTCTACTTAATTAGCCGTTCCTTGCTTATGAATTCAGATGGAATTATATTTTCTTTATCTTTTTTTTACTTACGTCTATTACTTGATATACCGTTTGCTTGACTTCATTTCCTAAAAGCTATGAAGGATTGACTGAGGACAGTCAAATTCTAAGTTCCCCGCGATTAATGTCATACCAGAACACGGGTTTGGTATAAAGACATTAGGAACTAGGATGTACCCCTGAACTCCTAGGAGCGGAGCCCCTTAGTTATTGTCCTACCTTTCCATTGTCATTATGGAAGTCCACCATGGAAGTTCGCCATGGAAACCAATGACATGTTAAGGACCGTATCGCGGGGCCTCCTGACTCATCCGTATAGGGGGTGCGGGAATGCGCGGGAAGCGCGGAAGCGCGGACGCGCGGACGAGAGGAGCGTACGGGACTCGGCTTCAGCTTTGATGCTGCGCCCTCCTAGCCCTGCGGTGTCCCGATTTCGGAGAGAGCATGGGGAGAGGCGGGCTCCGCAGAGGAGCCCGCAGCGAAGACAAGAGTTGAGCAAGTGTCGAAAAGGAACTAAGATTCAAAGTGTAGAATACATGTTGTACTAGTGCTACTATAAATACTAACTAACACATGTATGTAGTGAGGCTAGTATGTAAGTACACATGTTCATGAAACATGTAACAGAGTAATCATAGTACTGCGCACCATGCATTAGCCTCGAGGGCGGAGCCCGAGGTATTCCGAAGGTCCGAGTATCCGAAAGGGGCGTAAGGGGGGACCCCTAAGGGGGTGAGGATCGGACTCTGACAGTACCTCCCCCTTATGGCCGATTCCCAAGAGGCCCACAAGGGTCAAGGTCGTAGGAGCCACGGATGCATGGGTGCGCGCGGAGCGAAGGGCGAAAGGAGTGAATGTCGAAGGAGTATGGACAGGGGAGTGAATGAACATGAGTTGGCACAAAAGGACGGAGCCCGAGGGAGGCGCGGAGCCTAAAAGAAATCCAAACGAAGGTGCAGCACTGACAAGTGCAAGTCATGTACAAAAACATGAATTTCCGTGGAAAAACGCGGAGTCCGTAGGTCGAAAAAACTCCGAGGAGTGCGAAGTGGTGAGTAGCCAGCATAGTGTGCGCGGATTCCGCGCCCGGAGCGCGGGAAATTTCCGAGGAAACGCGCGGACAAAAGGAGACGAAAAAGTCGGATGCTACTCAAGGTGACGCAAAAACAAGGAGTCCGCGGAAGCGGAATGGGAGGGGGCAAAGTTTCCAAGTTGGTGAGGACAAAAGGGAGTGGGGAGCCCGCGCATACCCGCGCATACCCGCGGAAATGCGAGGAAATGCGCGGAAAATGCTTGAACGAACAAGAACCCAGTACCACCTAAGTAGTACCCATATCTTGAAAGTTTGCGAGGGGAAGGAGTGGGGGATCAAGAGTATGGCGGAGGCGAGGGTGAATGGGCAAGGGGAGTGCGCGCGTATCCGCGCCGGAGCGCAGGATGAAACTGCAGAGCGCGCGGAACGCTTAAACGAACAAAAAGCCCAATACTACCCAGCGTAGCACATATCTTGAAGTTGGAGGGAGAGGAGGGGGAAAGTGACAAGGCCAAGAGGTCGAATATGGAAGGGAGAGGAATGCCCGCGCGTATCCGCGCTTCGGCCACGGAGAAATCCGCGGAAACGCGCGGAAAACGCTTGAACGAACACAAGACCAACATAAGACAAAATCTTAAGGCCTATGGAAGGAGATGTAACGGCGGGAAAAATCCAAAACAGTGCTGGTAGAAGGATGGGTATTGTCCGCGCGGATCCGCGCAGGTCGCGTGGGAAAATTCCTCGCGGGAGCGCGGAGGCACTTGAACGAACAACAGTCCAAGCCTCCATAGTAGAACTGAAATGAAAAGGGAATAGTGGGTGCGCGGGGGGCGGGGACTCCGAGGGAAGCGTTGCACATCTCGGAGGGGAAGAGGAGCGCAGGTTTCCGTGCCGGAACCGCGGGAAAATCCGCGGAAACGCGCGGAGGGACAAGGGCGAAGAAAGGGACGAAGACTGAGCATACAGCCCAGCGAAAAGAGTGGACAAAATTTCCGAGGGGGGCCTCGGAGCGTAGGGGTGCGCAGGTGCGCCGGAGCGCCATGGTGGTATGCCATGTGACAGGATTGCGCGGGGAGCGAGCTCTCATAGGTCAAACTAGAGGTCAAACTTGAGTTCAAAATGCAAAGTATTGCTTAACCCGTGCAATCAACGGATTGTAATGGTGGGAAGTCAATGGTGCTCTTAAAGTCAAAGGGTGGCCACAGTCAAGGGGGTCAAGAGGTCGAAGGTGGATTTCCGAGGGGGTGCGCGGAGGCGAGGGGAGAGCGGAAATCCGGGAAGGGGTGAGACGAAAAGCGGAATCAAAGTGGGGGACGGAAAAGGGACATGATGACGAATGAGTGACGGGCCGCGGAAGCGGAGTGGTGAGGCGTGGAGGTCATATCCTGACTAGGAGCAGGACCCGGGGGGCCCGCGGAGCATGAGATCTGAGGTCATGACAAATTAGTGCAGGGTGTGGAGTGTTACTTTGAATCTACTGTTAAGGACTGTATCGCGGGGCCTCCTGACTCGTCCGTATAGGGGGCGCAGGAATGCGCGGGAAGCGCGGAAGCGCGGACGCGCAGACGAGAGGAGCGTACGGGACTCGGCTTCAGCTTTGATGCTGCGCCCTCCTAGCCCTGCGGTGTCCCGATTTCGGAGAGAGCATGGGGAGAGGCAGGCTCCGCGGAGGAGCCCGCAGCGAAGACAAGAGTTTAACAAGTGGCGAAGAAGGAACTAAGATTCAAAGTGTGGAATACATGTTGTACTAGTGCTACTATAAATACTAACTAACACATGTATGTAGTGAGGCTAGTATGTAAGTACACATGTTCATGAAACATGTAACAGAGTAATCATAGTACTGCGCACCATGCATTAGCCTCGAGGGCGGAGCCCGAGGTATTCCGAAGGTCCGAGTATCCGAAAGGGGCGTAAGGGGGGACCCCTAAGGGGGTGAGGATCGGACTCTGACATGACAATGGATTTCATTGTTCTTTTATCTTCTTAAATTCGCCATGGAAACCAGTGATAATGGTTTCCATTGTTCTTTCACATTCTTATTGTTCCAATGTATTGCCTATTGTTATGATCTCCCTAACAACCATTGGGAACAATGGTACATTCATTGTTCCATTATACCTATCCATTGTCCTTAATGACAACCATTGTCTGTACAATGGAATATATTGTCTAGGACACTTTACTATTGTTCTACTATTTATTTGTATTTACCTCACTAGGATACCATTGTTCTTAGGAACAAACAGTGTAGGTATAAAAGGGAGCAGGTCTCTCTGTTTAAAAAAATAACAATCTAGTTATCACCCACATTCTAGTGCTTAAGTTCAGCTGTATCCAAAACAAGTAGGATACTAGCATTCCTGTTTGTAGAGACCCGAAAAGTAAGTAAGGTCTAATTCTTTTGCTAAGTCTGCACCGAAACGAGTAGGTGACAGTAACGCACTGACAGCTAAGTCTGCACCGAAAACGAGTAGGTGTCAGTAACGCTAATTTGACAGTTTGATTATCCCGAAACGAGTAGGGAAACCCTTTCAAGTCCAGATCCGAAACGAGTAGGACTCTGGCATACTGACTTCAGTTTATTAGTTATCTAGTTCATCCCATAGGTTTATTATATAGACCTAAACCACTGTATATACTTGCTACTTAATGTACAAGTAATCTCACCACACCCCTATCAACTTAGGAGTAGTACTGTTGCTTGACATACTATTTCTAATAACCGACCTCACCCCATCTTACCCCTATCAGAGTATTACAGTGACTCAAAAAACCCTTTCAATGTTGGTCACTTTTGAACAAAATGCTGAATAACTGATGAACTACTAGAAATGGTAGCTCAGGGTCAGTGTAGTGTTTGTAGTGTCCCTTCCTAGCTAGAAGCTGATTTTTGGTTTAAGTCAATCAGATGAGTCTAGAATATTCTATGGAATTTCTAATCAAGTGATACATTGAAAGGGTTTTTTGAGTGTACTATCTAATACTTAGTATTCCCCCCTTTGGCCTTGATAACAGCCTCAATCCTCCTTGAAAGGCTTGATATAAGATTCTGGCATACCCCTACTTCAATCCCCTCCCATTCCTCTGCAGCCCTCTCCCATAATTCATGTACTCCTCTTGGTGGTGTATCCCAGGTGTTGAGTTGGCGTTTGATGTGCTCCCAGAGGTGTTCAATGGGATTAATATCAGGAGACTGGGCAGGCCAATCCATGACTGTAATCCCTTGATCCTCAAACCACTTTTGTGCCAATTTTGAGATGTGCTTGGAGTCGTTATCTTGCTGAAAGATCACATCCCCTGCAGGAATATCACATTCCTCGATAGTGAGAAGGAGACCATCGGCTAAGATGTCCACATATTGCTGGGCATCCATCCTCCCCTCAACCTCAACCATTCTCCCCACCCCATTCCACCCCATTACCCCCCAGACCATAATATTCCCACCACCATGCTTCACAGTGCCTTCAACCTCCCAGTCCTGCAAAGGTGCCCCCTTCTGTTTCCACACCCATTTCCTACCATCTGACCCAAATCTGTTGATCTTTGTCTCATCTGACCACAACACCCTCTTGAAGTCCTCCACTGTCCAATTCCTGTACTTCAAAGCTCAAGCAAGACGTGCTTTCTGGTGTTTGACAGATAGGAAAGGCTTTTTCTTCTTCACCACAGCCTTCATATTGTTCTTCTTCAGGACATTGCACACAGTTTGTGTGGAGACAGGATCACTGAGGACTTTGTTCAAGTTGCTGGTGACCTGGATAGCATTCTCAGCTTTTCCAAAGCTGATTTGGCTGATAATTGCCCTCTCATCAGCCATAGTGAGCTTCTTAGGATGTCCACCCACTAGGTTTTCCTTGTCAGGAATAACCTGGCGAGCTACCCTAGAGACAGTAGCTGCACTACAGCCCAACTTGAGAGCAATCTTGGCCTGAGAATGACTGGTATTGAGAAGGGCAGAAGCAATATCAGTGCGAAGGGAGTTGGGAATGGACTTCATTGTTATAGGAAAGATGAACAACTGATAGAGCTTATATATAGTGCGGATTGTGCCTGGATTAGTAAGACATGACATCATATGTGTCATACTGATGATGGTGAGACTTTGTGATGAGTAATAGCCAGAAACAAGGGACTCAGGAACCACACTCAAAAAACCCTTTCAATGCATCACTTGATTAGAAATTCCATATAATATTCTAAACTCATCCGATTGACCTGAACCAAGAATTAACTTCTAGCTAAGAAGGAGAACTAAATGCTACACTGATCCTGAGCTACCATTTCTAGTAGTTCCTTAGTTATTCAGAATTTTGTACAAAAGTGACCAACATTGAAAGGGTTTTTTGAGTCACTGTATCTCTATTCCATTCAATCCCGAAATCAACGAACGACCAGGTGCAACTTGACGCAGTAGTCCACGACCATCTGGGCACTAATTCATTAACCTGACTTAGTGTGACAGCGGCGGTTGAGGATGTTGTTAAATCAAACACGCAGGGGACTCTCAAAATCAAAACAAAGCCCTGAAGGATACCCGATGGCAACATGTTCTGCATTGCGACAGCGTACCATCATATGTTAAATAACCTGGCTGTTAGGGTCTGGATACATCCACGGACTCCGTACGTATTCGGAGGACACGCAGGGCTCTCGTTGCGCGATGCCTTGGTAAGGGCTTGTAACCGATTTGCCTCCATTCGATTGTAGAGACAACATGGCTAGAAAGCGTTTGACAGATATCGGCGCCGGTAAGATGGCAAGAAGATACGGGAGGGCTAGTTGATAACACCATGAGTTGACGAGACATAGACTTAAGCAAGTCGATGAGGACCATTGCGCAGCATGTTCGAATATGTTCAAAGCCACTTCGCGGGGTAGGTCTGTAAAACATGTACTGATGGGTGGTATCTTTCATCCTCGAAGTCCTCAGAATCCATGTTTCTTTGTGAGTTACTGTAAGGATCAATTTATAACTTGGATCAATGGTCCGGGATGGTATTCACCTAAATATACGGGCTGCGCACAGAGCCGTCCGCATGGAGTACCTCCGATGGACGTTAAACAGAGACCAAAAAAAAAAAAACGGGCTGCACTGACAGCCTGAGGACCGTTCGATTGGTCCCCAATCTCGCGCCTTCACTGGCTTCTCTTCCCACATCAGAAAAATCGCAAAAATGCCTTTCGCGGCTTTTTGGATACTTTTCCGGTCTTCGCGCTCCCTAGCCTTTTGCTCCTTTCCGGCGCTTTTTTGGCCCCAAAAGGCCCCCAAAGCCCTCAAAAAGCCCGCCAAAAGGCAAAAGTATGTGCAATTTTACTGATGCCACAACGTCGCATGGGGGCAAGTCGAGTCACGCCTGCCGAAAACAGAACTGCGGTTTGGTGCACGCAGTGACATGTAAATAACACTACCACTAGGTTCTAACCTGCGAACAGTGATACTGCAGTAGACTGCGGCTAAGGCTTCAAGGTATACTTACTAGGCTTCAACGAGGCTATCAGGCCCAAGAGCCCCAAGGCTGCGATATCTTTATGTGCATTTCTCAACTTGAATCGCTTCGCACCGATCCTCTTGATATTAATCCTCATTGCGGATGTTAGTGATCAACATAACATAGCCAACACTCATGGAGAATAGGCTATTCACGAACTTTCCTCCTGAAGTTGTGTGGCACATTTTCGAACGCGCCGCGCGCTCGTCGTCGTCGACCTGCAAGTCCCTTTGTCTCGTCAACTCATGGTCTCGTCACAGGTAGCGGAGTTACAATGTATCAATAAACACATCAAAGCGGAGTTATACATTGTATTGATAGGAACAGTCTGCGCGGAGCCCAGCAGAAATTGCCCAATATGGTAAGTCTACAATGTATGCAATAACAACCATCCGCGCGGAGCAGCTCGCACATCGGAAGGGCCGAGGGATTGACCGGCAATGCAGCAGAATGCTGTGGAACGGTTAGTGAGGTGGCTAGGTTGTTTCCAATCATTCCTATACAGGTACAATGAGGCAGCAGGGATAAAATGTCAGCAAATCGGTTCAACATCGGGCTACCGATGTAGGCCGATTTTTTGCTATTGCGGCTGATGGTTTTAGCTAGCATGTAGCCGAGACCTACTGGGATGATGTATATGATGCATCAGTAAAGAAGTCGGCCCAAATAAGCAAAGAATCGGTACATCTGATGTCTGGTGCGGGCCGATGTTTTGGAATACAGGCCGATGTTTTCAGGTAGTAGGTAGTGAGCATGTACTGTATTGTTATACATCATGATACCGAGACCAAAGCAGCGGGCCCATGTAGGCAAAGCGTCGCCACATCGGCTGTACAACGGAGGCTGAGGATTTGCGAAACAGCCGAAATTGTTAGCGGGTGAGTAGCTCGCATGTTCACGGATGAAGTACATGATACCGAGACCAAAGCACCGGCCCACGTAGGCAAAGCATCGCCACATCGGCTGTACAACGGAGGCCGAGGATCTGCAAAACAGACCGAATTCTTAGCAGATGAGTAGCTCGCATGTTCACGGATGAAGTGGATGATACCGAGACCAAGGCAGCGGCCCATGTAGGCAAAGCGTCGCCACATCGGCTGTACGATGCAGGCCGAGGATCTGCGAAACAAGCCGAAATTCTTAGTGGGTGAGTAGCGCGCATGCTCGTGAATGAAGTGCATGATACCGAGACCAAAGCACCAGCCCACGTAGGCAAAGCGTCGCCACATCAGCTGTATGACGCAGGCTGAGGATCTGCGAAACAAGCCGAAATTGTTAGCAGGTGAGTAGCTCGCATGTTTGTGGATGAAGTGCATGATACACAGACCAAAGCGGCGTGGCCGGTTAGTAGCAGCTAGGTACGGTAAAACTCAGGTGAAGGCCATGCATATTTAGACAGAATGTCTACACATTGGATGTCTGGGTGCAGACCGAGGTTTTGCGAAACAAGCCGACAGTCTCAGCCAGTGGGCAGCGGGTATGTCCGAGTTTTGCAGTACCTGCCAATGTATTTTAGCCAATGAGTAGGGGGCATGTTCTACCATGTGGTATACAGTACCAAGTCTAAATAATTTCAACATCAGACCTCAGGCAGAGGCCGAAGGTTTGCAGGTTAGGCCGATTTGTCGGCAGGTGAGTAGTGGGTATGTTGTACTCTAGTATGATATATTCAAAGTCCAAACAAAGCGTCATTATTTACAGCAAGAATAAAGAACAATGTACGACGACTGTTCAATCACAAGACATCATCAGCAAACTCGGCATCCGGGATATGTTCAAAGTGGACATTTTGATAGCGCGCTTGGAGGGGGGTGAGTTGACAATGTAAATGAAGAAACGAAGGAACGAACATACATTGAAATCCCGGAGTATGGGAGGCCTGTAGGTATGCCCGAACATCATCGGGAATGTCGACATCCCCGTCGGAGTCATCTGAGTATTCCGAGTACGCGTCATCCACTTCATCAATGGGTGAACCCCTGCGACCAACCTCAGGAGATGAAGGAATATGGGAGATATTGGCTTGCATCTCCACCATGCTGAATGCGTGCGAGTTGTCGGCTTCATCGTCTGTATAGCCGCCAAGGGACATTGCATCATCGTCATCTTCGGCCTCTTGCTCGGCAGGCGGTGTGTGCTGACGATGGCGCGATAAGTCGACGCCTGGGGTATTTTCCTCCATACTCTCATCATCGGCCATCTCATCATCAGAACTTGGGTCCTCGGTCGACTGACCACCCAAGCTCGCCTCATCATCGGAAGCCGCGAGCGAGGCGTGATGATCATCGGCGATCTCATCGGTGGAACTCGGGTCCTCGGTTGACTCACCACCCAAGCTCGCCTCATCATCGGAAGTTGCGACCGCCTTGTTAGGTTCATATTCCATGGCTGATTCACCACCGAGAGAGGCATCGGAGCCACTGGCTAAACCGGCTAACGGCTGAGCTGAGGCTTGTCTGATGGCCAATTTCTTACCTACAATGCTTGACGATGTCCCTCCAAGGCTCTGGAAAGAGTCATCGTCGCTTTCCAGAACGTCCACGACAGGTATTATCGGAGGTTTCGGGGTATCGGAGCCAGATGGGACGTACTCGGGTGAATTATGACGAGCAATAGTCGGCTCGGACCGGCGCAAGGATGACTGCGCATGGTCAAGGGCTGCAAAGCCGGTCATTTCAGCCTTAGCATGGTGAGGAGTATATGAGTAGATATATGGAAAAGAGAAAAAGGAATCATACCAGTGGCTCTGAGAGTTTCGGTGTTCAGAACACCGATGCAAGCCGATCATGTGGACGATTTGCCGAGGTAATGTGAGGTATACTTCCATCATCTTTGGGTTCAATTGGCGTCAGTGGCTGGAGGTTGTAAATGAGCGGGAATTGCGCATCACAAATCTTCGATGCCTGGTCGAGCGTGTCACCTGAGTGTTCGGACCCAGATGGCAAGGTCCTGAAGTATCCATTGTGCGTTTCCGAAGGGCCGACATCGGAGTCTGCGCGAAACTCGGCGAATACCTCTTCCAACGATAAGTCTGGGCCCTCGCTCCAAAACGCGTTCGTCCGGTTGGGGATCGCCTTGAGCGACTGGCGAGCGACCTTGTTGATAAGGTTGATGAGGGGGTGATTTTTTCCGCCGAAGGTCCTCCATGGCCTTCGTCGCCTTCTTTCAGTTCGCATGCTCGGGAGCCGGCTGGTTGTCGTCCAAAATTCGCTGGATCTCAGCATCCAGCTCAGTGGCGGTTTGTTGCGTCTCGGCCTCGTCCGCGTTGTCGGCTTCCTTGTAAATTACGGCTTCGTAAATATCAAAGAGGGCGGCCGCCTCCTGCCCGTGAGCCGCGACGTCCATCATTCTGTCATTCGTCACGACCTCCAGTGTGGACATCATCTGCGTTATGATATCGAGCCGCTTGATACATCGGTCACAAGGCGGCGACGTAATCGGAATGGTGGCTTGTGCCGCGTACTGAACAATCAGTATGCTGAGCGGGCGGTGTACCCCATCTGGATCTTTGTACAAAGGGATATTTTTCTCGCCTTCGCTTTCGGATAGCTGTTCTCCCCATGCCTCCAGACATTGAATGATCGTCGCTGCGGATAGAATGTGGGGCGAAGGTGAGCTTCGGTCGGCCTCGGCTGCTCGGCGTGATGCCGCTGTTTCCCACCAAGCATGCCTATGAGCTAATGGTCGATTAGCTTGTTTCAGACGGTTGATTCGTGCGAGATTCAGTGCCTTTCCGAGTTCGCGGGAATCTTGGAATGACGCAGGCGTGATCGAATCCTCCTCAAGGCCTTTGGCGAGCGCCCGAACAATTGGACCCGGTGTCACAATGTGTCCCAGGGCAACCGATGCACCGATTGTGCCAAGGATGTATTCCTAAGGGATCAAGGAATCAACGGTTTGTGAGCACTGACACCACGGCATCTTACAAGTTCTCTGCGCAACAGCGCGACGGGAACCGTGTCCCAGCTGCGCCTCATAGCGAGCAAAACATCCAGAAACCGATGATCAGCATAATCAACAATTAATTGTGATGGAATTCGTCGATTGCATGCTGCGGCCTGGGGTCTCAGGGGTCTGGCATTGAGTTGATCGTATGAAAAAAGAGGGATCGCGTTCATCGGCATGGTGGTAGGGTGGTAGTGAAGATCAATCTGCTCAACTTAGGTTTAGGTAGCAATACAAGATTGTTGATTCACAGATACACGAAGGGCATGTGATGTTAATTAAATCATGTGATGAGGTGAAGCTGTGCTCGATTGTATTTGATGAATTCCCCTTCAGCCACCTGAGCCTGCCGCAAGTACTGGGTGGCCTTGCGTCAGGCATAAGCTTTTGCCCCCGGACTACTGTCGGAGCTCCGATCCACCCATACGTCATGGTTGTGCTTGAAATATCTAACAGTCCACTCCATTTCGTACTTTACCAATAGAAGTTCTTCCCGCCAGCGGGAGGCGACTGCGCGCGATTTGAGATAAAGCACACGATTACCTAGTTCAATGATGCGGTCATTGACCACTGCCCATTGTCGTTAAAAATTACTCACTTTCTTGTAGGGCAGCCGGAGCCGATTCATCATCTCGGCCAACATGCCAAATCCAGGAAAGGTTCAAGGTTGTAGACCCAGGTTGGTTTGGGTTAACAACATATGTATTACTCTTGATGTTTGCTTTAGACAGCTCCTTGAACTTGCGGAGGATGGTATCATCGGCCTTCAGTGTCATCATCGCGTGCCGACATCGGGCATAAGCATACACAAGATCGCTTCGCTTCTTGTTCAGTGTGTTAATTCGATCGCGCGATCTCGTTTTTATGAGTTGCCGGCCAGCACCGCGCAATGTATGACTGTATAACATTGACTTCTCAGCAATGATCTCGCGAAGCGACTTGAGCAATGCATCGGCCTGACGCTCTCGCAGTCCCAACTCATGTGACCTGAGTTGCGCTGCACACTGGGGCACTGTTGATGGCAAAGGAATGATGACGTTTTCAGCAAGCAGGTGTGCGCCGGTATGACTCGGTGATGCCGTTGTTGGATGCTCAGCCAGCAGAGGAGAAGCGACGGCCGCAGTGAGAACCGTAGGAACATCGGCTTCATCAGAAGACTCCTCGTCATCAACATCAATCTCATTGTCTGGTGGCTCAAAGTCATTCAGGTTTGAAAATAATGTGTCGCCAGGAAGCGGCTCGGTCCCCATCATTGATGCCGGTGGGTCAATGTTGCGAATGTCGGACCCATCAATGCCCAACACACGACTCTGCAAGGCGATGTCGCTTATGCCCTTGGATATTTTCTCCCGCAAGTTAGTGATTTGCCTCGCCTCATCTGCTCGGCCGTTCTTCAATGCGTGCTTAGCCCGGCATAGGACGTGCCATCTTGAAAATTCGAATATGAGAGGGCAATATTAATGTAACAATCAGAACTGAACTTACTGCAACTCTTGGACCTCTATCGCTTCTCGTATCCACTGGTATTCACCATTCAACGGCTCATCTTCAGCAGGAACCGCCAGATGGTCTTCATAACTTGCAGACATCCCATAGATATCCATCACTGATAAATCAATGTAACGAGTGTTCTCTGCTTCAACAACGGCATCGGTCCATGCTGCGATGTTTCTCGTGCTGACACGCTCTGCGATTTCATCCCTTGTATCTTCTGCATCGGCTGCCCGCTTGTCGGCGAGAACATATCGTTTACAAAGCATTCTGACTGAATCTGGAGTCAATCTGTTTATTCATAGGACACAGGAAATGGATCACACCGATGTTCAATGCTTTCTTGTGGTTCGAATCACAGATATGGTCGTCCAACATTTCTGCTCGGTGAGCGAGTGTGGCCGTCCTCATCACCGGTGTCACTGCATTGAGATTCGCCCATAGCGATTCCAAAATCTCGCCTATGACGATCCCGGATTGTGGGATGAACATAGACGAGAAGCGAAACAGACAATTTTCTTTGTGCCCATGGACGTGGAATTGGCCTATCGCAAAGTCCGTGTCAAGGCCGACGGGGAGCCGGTGGCCGATCCGCCTCTGGAAATGGACACTGTATTGACAGGCAATGTCATAGAAGAACAGAAGCCCCTGCTCTGAATCCATGTTGGAGTACTTTAATGACTGAAGTAACACCCAGTCAACATTTTTCTGCTGTTCACCTCTGTAGAGGTCGGCGACACCACCTGGGGCGAAGCAGCCGTGCCGCGGGCAGGCGATTGCCACAATGCCATTGATATCACATGTTTTGGCATACAGGAGAGTGTTCTCTATTGCTTGAAAGCTGTTCTCACAAGGCGCTTTCTGTCTCTCGGTTAGTCACGGTTGGCGCCGCGGTCAAGCCGCTACACACCGTCTTGATATTCTCTGCTGCCCGCAAAAACTCGGCATATTCTTCACGATGTGGTAACATGCTTGACCCAGGTGATAGCCATACATCCTTGTCTCCGGTGGATTGTCGGATATGGTCGGCCTTGAAGTTTCCGTCGGCCATGAGCGTTCGGCAGTACACCCACCTACGCAACAATCTGAGCAATCAGGATTCAGAAGCTAACCACATTATGCACTTGTTTTCATCCTCTTTCCAGTTGTCAGGTAGGTTCACACCTGGTTGCGGACAACATGGACAAAACGGCGCAAGCTTGGCTGTGCGAACTTCGCTGATGGTGTTGCCATCGCTCTCTCGCGTCTTGTTCCGACCACCCCATTTCAGTTTCTTCAGCCATCGCCAGCATCGAGACAAGCGCCGGAGTTCCGCATATCGCTCAACGACTACCTGAGGTGCCAAGGGCTCAGTCTTTCGCCTTAGTAGCTGATAGTATTGGTATGCCGATGTCTTACACTCCAGATTGGCCAAGCGGAAGTCCTCCAGAACGTCAAAGGTGAACATAGTCTTGAATATGGTGAAGCTTGCCGGCATCAGTCGCATCCGTACGGCACCAGCGATCCCTCTCTTGCGGGCCCCCACATCCACATTGTATGTATGGTAACGAATGAAGACCATTCGTGTGCACAAATAAAACATATGGATTTTGGTCAGGATCCATACTGGGAGCGATCAGGTGGTCAATCGGCACCTCGGGAAGACCGGCCTTCCCCTCGTCCTCCTCGTCGGCACCATCCAGGTCCTCTTCTCCACCGTGTGCATGCCTGGCTTCCTCTTTCTCAAGCTCTTCAATGATTTCATCAATGTCAAAACGCTCCTCCACCCCACCATCCCGCTGCTCGACGGTAATGTCGGTGTCCGCTCGCTGGTCTCGGTATGTATCTTCCACTTCTTCAACTTCATCCTCCCCTTCATCCTGACTATCGCATGTGGCTTGCAACCTTATTTGTTCGTCCGCTTTGTGCTTCAGCCATTCGCATTGCTGATCGGTGTTACCATGATCGATGATCACGCACACGCCGACCTCCCAGAGGCTACCTGGACAAAAGTATTGGCCAGTCCATTTCTGGATCCGATGAAAGGGCATTTCTAGGTGTGCATTCTGCATACATTCGCGACAAAACATTGTTCTCTGATGACATTCCTTGCATCGCCAACTTGCTCTTCTGCGCTCGCACGCACAGTGTGTGCTAATCAAGGCCTCATGCTCCATCAAAGCATTCATCACAATGCCGGCACGCGCGACAAATTCCTCCAAATAGTCTCGTTGGCTCTATTGCAATTCTCTTTGTCTAGCTTTGGCAATCGTGCATGAATTAATTTGCTCACCTTTGTCTTCGATGCAGCAGATACTGCGATTTGTTCATCCTCCGTGTATTCATGGTCAAGTACCATTGGTGTGGTCCTGTCGGGGACAACAGTCGGTGCATTTGTGGCAAACCGAATTCCACTATCCTGGTGTGGGACATGATCATAAGCGGTGTATTCATGCTCAGTGCCATCAACAGAATCGGTCTCGAATTGAGTTGTTGCCCAAGTGGACTGAGAAAGCCTCAGATGGCCGAGATCCAACACTCGTTGTCGCTTTCTGGGAGGCATACTGTTGTTGGGGAGCAAGCAACCTTCTTGTAACATTCACACGTGTAATAAGTGACAGCTGCGATGCATGGTGGCACACCTCACAGTCAGGGCATGGTCCCATGATGTCCCTCACTGTGAACGCATGTATAAAGATGGGAAGTGTGGGTATTCATCACCCCGACTTTCACCCACTTTCACAATGGCGACGGTCACGCAACTAGTGAAATACAATCAAGGGGAGAGAGCAGTTCTGAAATTGTGGAAGCCAGGCTACCTTGCTGCGAAGACAACCTCAGAGCGCAAGACAGCCTTTGCCGTCACGGCTGCAGAACTATTTAATTACTGGATTACACAAATGAAGACAGATGCGGAGAAGAAGAAGGGCTTCAGTCCAGAAGAGAAAAAACAGAGGGAGGGGGTAAATGTCATGGTTATCGTCAATCAGATGGGTATCTAAATCTCACCCCTTGCACACTAGGAACTCCTTGCATGGGTTAGAAATAACTGGCGGGCCAAAAGACATCGCAAAAAGGTCACCGAAGATGGCGGTCGGCTGCTCCGCATCGGCTACCGAACGGTACTACCGAGAATGGACGCTTACAAGGAGCACATTGAGGAGTATGCTAATCAATACTTGGAGGCCGCCGTGCTCAGTGAATTAGAAAAGGCGAAATCGGCTTACGCGGAGGGTCGTTCGCTGACCGAAGACATTGGTGAGATGGCGCAAGAGGAGGAACCTGACTGGGTGGATGTTGAGGCCAGGATACGGACAGCGGCCACAAAGCGAAATTCGCTCAGATACCGAAGCATGGCGATGCGGCAGATTTACTTTGCCATGGAACCACTAGAACGCGATGCGGTGAAGGAAGAGATAGCAAAGCTCCAGGCGGAAAGGAATTCTGAGCCAGTGCGACGACAGTAAGCGACCGACGGCATTGACCGCGGAATGACCGGCATTGACCTTGAATAGATATGCGATGCTCGGAGCACTCAAGGCATTGGATGCAAATTGCTGTGACATGTTCAAGAGGTTTGGAATGCTCACATACAGTATCGCTGTATTCTTGGACCCCGAAGGAAACCCGAAGTTCACAAGGTAATGTTGTTCAGATCCCATCGCTTCAATGCCGATCTAACCTTCGGCTAGTGCGGACGCAGGTCGGCTTATCTTTAAGGACAATTTAATCAAAGACAAGCGACTCGAGGACCACGTCTGGTACCACTTTACACAACAAGTGGTGGCGCTGAACAAAAAGAGGTTTGGAAAGGAAGATGATCTGACCGCTGTGGACAACGATATCCCGGTCGATGCGCTGGACAGCCAAATCCAACTGTCCAAAAATGCCAACGGTACACCGATACTACCATTGTGTTTCGTCGGCAATGTGCCTGTACATTCAAAGATTGTCAAGCAAACACTGCGACTCTTTCTCAATGCCCATTACTGTGAGTAGGAACATCTTTAGCAATTGGCGGCTGACACCGATGCTGCTGATAGTCCTCGCTTCAGGCCGACATGACACGAAGGTGCCATGGACAGTGCTAAGTCAGCATTGTGAAGAAGCGGTCGCGGCTGACTATCTGCCGACTGCCCCGATGTTCAAGTTTGGGCAACCACATAACATGGTGGCGGAACTGGCAAACGAGTGGTACAACATACTGCTTGCTAAGCAGGAGACAGAACGACCGTTCAAGTTCAGGGCATATTATAACATGAAGGAGAAGCAGATGATGCCAGCAAGGTACAGTGCCGACCGGTTGGGACGCACTCGACCGGTCACAACCCCGGCACCTATCCGATGGAAGGTCAAGGCGATGAACATCATTACAAGTGATCAGTCAACGACGGTTTGTAAACAGTAGTAGTCCAGCACAACCATCGACAGGTGATCGGTCTGTCCGCGCGGGAAGCGAGGCGAGCGATATGCTACCCAATGTGCCACCACCGGGAAGGGCGCGATTATCTCGCACGTCCAGGCATGTAATTATCAGTGACAATGGGACTCGTTCACGATCGCCTGCACCGAGCATCCCGACGCAAAGCGAATCTCCCCCGCCCACACCCGCGTCTCCGCCGAGGAAGATTAAGAAAGGAGGAAAGACAAAGCCTGGTAAAAAACGATTGAAGGGAGCAAAAGCCGACGTATCGGCATCACTCGCCTCCCAGCCGATTGCTATTCGACCGAAGCCTCGCAGACTCCAACGCCCAGCCACAGAAGAAACGAATGATCCAGAGCCACAATATCCACCAGTACATTCAAACACGGTCGGCCGAGTTACAGATCGGTCCGAGGCGCGTGCGATCAACACTGCGCAGCATACAAATACGCTTACGACCCAGCCGAGTGCAACCACAAGGAAGAGAGTAACAGAGGAAGAGAGGCTTGCACACGATGCGGAGCGGTATCGGGCAGCCGAGGGCAGCAAGCGGCAGTCCAAGAAGTCGAGTCGCACTCTTAATCAATAATCTCTCTCATTTGAATTCGAAGTCAACAAAATGTATTATATTACAATAACAAACTTATTATATTAAAACTAAGAAAAACGATATTAAAATAAAGTTCATATTCTACTTCTTCAATCTCTTTGTCTTGGTCAAGGCACTTCCTGTAGCCTTTCGCTTCGCAGCCTTGCTATCATCAGGTGCGGGTGTCCGAGACGTCGAGCGAGTTGACTGACGAAGGGTGTCTGTCGGTGTTGCTGACCGTGCTCTTGTCATCCGCGGGGGAGGTACTTGCAGCTGAGCAAGTGCATGGCTTAGGTTTGCAAGGGCGGTGTTCCCATGTGGAGTCGGCTCTTGCACGGTGATAATCGGTGCCGCCGCAGCAGGCGACGAGGCGAGGTCCATGTTGACATCCTCGCTGGCGGCTCGTGCCTGCGAGGGAGCGGGAGGCAAAGGGGCGGTCGGCGAATCGTGCGCCAATGACGGTGAATGTGTCGGGAATGGTGAATGCGGTGGCGGCATCGAAGGGGATGCGGGGGCTTGTGACAGGGATAATGGACGATGCGATGCCGGGGGAGGGGTGCAGGGAGGCGCAATGGTGGGTGGGGGTGGGGGCATGTCGGGGAGCGGCGGAGGAAGCGATGCGGGTGCTGGGGGGGCAGGCTCTGCGACAATGGGGGCGATGGGTGTATTGGAATGGTGTTGTGCCCATTCACCGACCAGTGTTCTCTTGTCTGTTGAGCCCGCTGCCCGATACGCTGGCTCGCTCCTTTGTTCGACCGAGCCTTCCGCGTCGGCCAAGCCGTTTCGACCGAGCATGTCGAGGACCAGCTTGAGTCCCCGATCCACGCTGTCTAACTTGTTGGAGTTCGACTCCAACCTCTTGTTTACCTCTTGACTCAACTTGCCTATTGTCGGGCCATGTCGTCCATCCACCAATTTGTCTCCTGCATGAACGCATGCCACTCGGCCGGCACCGGTGCGACCTCGTCCCTCTGTCTGCGCATTTGGGATATGAGACTGTTGGGGTCGTCGAGCTCCCGCACTCGCTCACAACCGCACCTTCTTTTGTCGGCACCTTCGGCACAAGCCGACCGGGTTCCTCGCCAGGCGCTGACATGGGACGTCCGCCTTCGTGCACCGGTGACATCCTGGTTCAAACTCACCGTTAGTCGGCCCAAGCGACGGCAAGCGCGTCGTTCCATGCATGTTTCGCTCCATGATTTCGACCTTCGGCAGGGCCATTGAACCCTTTCTGGGTTTCGCCTGCCGACGAGGATTGCGTCGTTTGCCGGACTCGCTTTCTTCGTCGTCATCGCTCGGCTCTGGGAACTCCTCGCCCTCATCGCTCGAGGGCTCAGGCCGTCGGCGAGGCTGCTGCTCAGTCAGCATCATAGGCGGTTATACGTGCAGCACTTACCTTGCTTGGGCCGGCTACTGGTCGCCCACCTTCGCCTGCCTCATCGGTCTCCGAACCGATGATCGCCTTCGACTTGGCAGTGGCACGCTTCTTCGGCACAACCATCTTACGAACCATTATCTCATCTGTAGCCTTCCCCGCCCCCGATGCGGCCAAGTCCGTGGCCTTTCCCTTGCCCTTCTCCATCCGTCGCCTCATCGCCTCATCCAACGTCTCGATCCTCGGTCTGATGAGGGCGTCGAATTCCTCCTTCTTTACCACCTTCATCACTTCTTCATCGACCGTCGGCGATCGTCGCGGCCCCCTCGGCTTCGATTGCACCCCACCGTGTTCCCGAACCACTTTTCTCCCCTCATGATGCTCCACGTCGCGTCACTTCGGAGCGGTCGGCGCTTTGTCCTTGGGCGCTGCTGCCTTCGGCACCCCCGATGGTCCTGTGCCATCCACCTCCATCGCGTCCTCGGCCTCGGCTACCCGCTCTCCTTCCTTTCTGCTATCCACGCCGGACTGATCAGCCTGCCCACCTTCTGACTTTTGCCACTTCCGTAGCTCCCGGGCGGCCTCGGCGACGGCGCAGGCCATCTTCATGCGTGGGTTTTCAAAAAACTCCCTTACCAAGTCGTCCGTCTTCTCCTTCAACGCGCTTAGCGTCCACGTGATCAGCCACTTGGCTTCTATCTCCTGTTTGAATTTTCGGTTCGATGCCCTTTTCGCGAATGCGTACTGTAATGATGGTGGTTGCTCTGTCAGTCATGCAGGTGCCACAGAAAATACACTTACCATTTCCTTTCTGTTGTCCATGAACCATGTCAAACCCGTGCCGGCAGCGACCTGGGCAAGCAGCTGCTGCTGCAGCTCGGTGAATGTGGTGGTGACAGTCTGTTGCGATGAGATGTCGTATGCGATGGTGGCGGACATGGTTTGAGATTTAGATTGCTGAGGGGTTGAGTCGGCTGAGCGTGCTAGTGATGCGAAGTGAAGTGAAGTTGAAGAAAAGTTGCTGACGTGACAGATGAACCATTTGCGGATCACAAGATCACTTCACTCACGGTGTCATACTTCAAATTGGAATTTGAAGTAAGTGACATGAATATTGTGGTTTTGTAGCTATTTCATATGCTACTATGAATATTGTGTTTTGTGGCTATTTCATATGCTACTATAAAACCAAGACATATTTTGGCAAGTTGAATCAAATCAAATGGACCTCCCATTATGATATAGACATTATTTCTTTCTTTCCCCTATTCCCCTATCAACTCCTGGGACCCCTAATTATTATTCTAACATTCTGCTCAAGTTAAATAACTTCATATAATCTATGATGTCATAGGAATTTGAAGAATAAGCTAGAATGTATAGATTAGACCCCAATAGGCAGTGAGTCATCATTTATTAGGCTTAGCTATTATAAATTAAGGATCTACTCTGCCAAAAGTATGGAGTCATATGACAACATGAGTCATATGACAACATGAGTCATATGACAATATGAGTCATATAGAGTCATATGGCAATATGAGTCATATAGAGTCATATGGCAATATGAGTCATATGATAATATGAGTCATGTAGAGTCATATGGAGTCATATAGAGTCATTTAGCATAGCCTTGAGATGTTTGGCACTGCACAGCCTCCCTCCCCTTGTAGTCTATATAAACCCCCAAATTGTAGTAGATAGGCATTGTAGAAATTTGAAGAATTGTAGAATTCTACTTTCATTCCCTTCCCCTTCCTTCATTCCTCATCCTCTTTCCTCCATTCCTTTTGCAGTACCTACTTTTTATTAAGTAGAATATTACTGTTAGGTTACATAGTAAAGAATAGACTTGATTAGTTGATAATTGAGTACTTTTGACCTGTGAAACCCTTGCTAGAGAAATAAGATTAAGTGTCTTGTGTACACCTCTAAGTCTTTATACTTTAGTGATTGCTCCCCAGTTATATTGATTTCGTATAGACCGTTGCTGGCTAAGCATTAGACTATAGAACGATTCTATAGGTGTTTAGTAAATATTGGAAGTGATCTAGCAGAAACGTCTGATCTAGAGCTTCAATCAGTTGAATTGTCATATTGCAGTTTTGTATTATTGGAGCCATTGCTAGTATACTCAGTCAGGATTATCCTTCGTCTCAGTATTATTTGTCCCAGTCAGTTTACTATTTGTTTGTGTCTACCTACACATTATTCACTTGTTGAGTAGTCTGTATTGTTGTGTTGGGAAGTTTATCTTAACTTCTTGTTCTTACCTCCGATCTTTTTCCCCTTTTCACTCCTATTTCCCCTATTTGTACTACTTCGTAGTATAATCCCCCCCAAAAGCCATCACTATCGATAACACACCTCTAGCCTGCAACAACTTGGGTGACTGTCCGATCTATCTAGACTGATCCGACTACATCCAAAGCATTTAGTGAAAACCCCACTGAGTGTGACAAGAAAAAATTGGTGACCACCGCAGGACAGAGGATTACCTTCGTTAATATTGGCTTATTGTTTCTACCACATCATCGCTATTAGACATTACTATGTCCACCAACCCTCTTCCATCTACATCCGCCAATCCTTATAATTTCCCTTCCCCCCGTCAAAATATTGATTTCTCTCAGATGAGAGAACCAACTCGTACTATTGATTCCTCACCGGAATCTAACTTCACAGAACTATCTGATGTTAGTTTACACCGTGATGAACCTCCCCATTTACGTTATGATTATGCCAAAGGCAGATCACCAGACATGATGCCTGGTCCAGGAGAGAAAGCTGCTCCTAAGCGTTTTAAAGGAGATTTCGATTTGGTCAAACAATTTATCAGAAAGTATAACCGTCTCTGTGCAGCCTATAATCTAGTTGATCCACAAGAAAGTGTGAAAGACTGGTTGATTATTGTAGCAGACCTGTGAGACTATTCATAGAATCACTGCCTAGTTATCAACGTGGACAATGGGCACAATTAGAGAAGGATGTACTCAAGTACTATGATGCAGATCTTGACGAGACTAGATATATACCAGATCAGTTAGCAGAACTAGCTGAAGAATGGCAGCATATCAAAATCATTGATCTTGCTACATGGAAAGAATATCAACGTGAATTCCTTACGAAAGCCGGATGGCTTAGGTCCAGAGATAAAGTTACCAAAGAAATGGAAGCTGGATATTTTTGGCAAGGAATTCATCGCAAATTCAGACAGGATATAGAAATACGGTTATTTGCTACTAATCCGACTCTGACTCCTAAAAAAGCTTATCCTATTGATTTAGTATCTAGTATAGCTGAAGGCTTGCTTGAACGAAATCGATTTGAGTATAGTCTTATGGGAATCAATACTGAGAGACCAGATTGGTATATACAGACAGAGTCTGATGACTCTGATGATGACTCTACAGATAGCGACCGTCGTCGAAAATCTAGGAAACATCGAGAACACCGTAAATTCCATTCCAGATCATCTAGAAAAGATGATAGTGATTCTGAAGCAGATAATAAGAAGAAGAATAGGTCTTCTAAAATCAGAAGACATGGTCGCTATTCTAAATCCTATAAAGACACTGAAAATCAGGATGAAGTAGAACAGCTTATTTCACAAATGAGCAATATGGACATTTCAGATCCCGGATATGCAGTAGTCTATTATAAGGCTATTAAATTAGACCCAATGGTTGTGGATATTATGAGCCCACCAGCACTTAATCGTTCTACTTCCAGAAGACCACAGACTAGAGTTTCATTTGCAGATCAACCACAAAGTTATAATTATTCTGCACCACGTTCATCTACTCCAGTTAATGCACGACCCCCTATTCTTACAGGTGGCAATGCAGAACCATTGAAGTGTTATGTATGCGGAGAATTTGGACATACTATTAGAGGATGTTCCAAAGCTACTGAGTTATTCAGAGCAGGTACAATAATTAGAAATGGAAATGGAAAAATCGCACTTCGAGATGGAACAGTTCTTTCATTTGGACCCCACGATCCTCTTGTGGATGTCTTGAAAAGACGTCAGCAACCTTTACAGTCACACTTCGTAGCATTAGACTCTGAAGAATATATGTCAGAAGACTATTTGGATGATTATGATTTTGATGAATCTTACCCAGTCCAATCTTCAGCCGTCTATCCTGCACAAAGGGTAGAGAAAAAGACTACTTCTACTAGACGTCAGTCTATTGAAGAGCCAACAGCCTCACCACATGTGAATAAGGAGAACACACCACCCATGAATACTCGATCAAGACCGCCAAGTATAAATCAATCAAGAACACAAACAACATTTCGGCCAGCAAATTTACCAGTAATTAAGCCTATTGATGTCAGAACACCTCGTATACATCCACCTTCCAATGAGGATATTATTATGAAAGATCTGACTCAAATAGAAAGCACACCGGTAGAATCAAAACCAACATCTCAAGATCCTCCACGACAGAAAGCACAACCCCGGCAATCAGAGTTATCTATTCAAACAGACATTCAGAAAATGATACGAGACGTACTAGATATGACAGTCCATGTACCTCTTAGTAAGTTATTGGGTGCATCAAGGGAACTCTCAGATGCTTTTTCGGAACAGTTAAAAAGAAAGAATCCCAAATCTGGAACCGGATCTAACCTAGTAACACCGCCAATGGAAAATCTCCCAAATCAGGACCTAAACGGAAGCAAACCTAAAATATCACAAATTAGGAATCAAGTTCGATCATCAGCAACTCAAAACGCTAAAGCTCATTTAGTTGGATCTAGCACCTCAGTTGCGCCACCTTCATTACCTAGTCAGGTACATTTACAAAATAGTAATATTACCACCACTGGTAATTTGATCTATACTCAATGGAGTTGTGATGGTAGTACCACGCCAATAGAATCAATTATAGACACTGGATCACAGCTTAATATTATTAATGCAGATCTTGTACCTGATTTTATTAGATCGCCTATTGAACCAGACACAGTAAGACAAATTATTGTGGCTAGTAGCGGTGCAAAAGAACTTAAAGGACTTATCCGTGGAGTTCGGTTACGAAATGGTGATATAGAAACCATTGCAGATTTTTATATTGGTGAAAATGTACCATTCCAAGCATTATTAGGCAGACCATGGCAAGTAGAAAATCAAGTCAGCATTGAACAACGAGATACAGGTGCCTACCTAGTTTTTCCTACACAGGGGAGACCTGGTAGAAAGTTAGAATTGCCAACAGCAACTCGCCCAGCACGTGTAGAGACTTCACTACTAGCTTCAATGACTCCTTTCCCCTATCAGGAGGACCCCTATGACTCATTTTTCGATTCTGATACAGAATCTGAGATTGAGGACGAGATAGAAAATTCTGAGACTCATTCAGAAGCTTATACATTCAATGTCCAGGCTTATGACGAAGTTTCTAGAAAATCAGAACCTTTTTCATCCCTAGGAGGTCGAGACGACAACGGAATTTGGTATAGCGATACCCATCGACTTCTGTATCCTTTACAGAACTACTTCGACATAATGGAAGTAAACCTGTACAACTGTAATCCATATGGTATGCTTCAGAATTGGTTTAATTCACTCAGAACTTCAATGGAATTATTCCATAAGGTAGTATTATGGTGTCAACCAGCTCTAGCCTTATTTTTAACCGTTGCATTTGCATTACCAAGCCTTCCGCAGCTTGTGTACGCATCTATACGACTACTTATGAAGTTTCTAGAAGTTATAGGCTTATATTCTGTATATAAACGAGATCTACCAGTCATTTTGTACACTGGATCGCTTCATGCTGTCCCTGGACATGAAGATTACCCCATGATCGATCCCATAATCGATTCACCTTCTTCCAAAGCTCTTACTCGTCTCGCAGCTACCATTACTCAATGGCCACCCACTCCCAACCATTTATTTCGATATTGGAACTCTACCGACCTTCCCAGCATGCGTACATCGTTTTGTGATACACATTATCATGCACAACTTATCGACGAAGCCGCCCAAGCATATACCAACCGACCCTTGATCGATCAAGTGATCTCAGTTGCGTCATCAAACGAGTACGAATTAAATGACTATCTACGCACACTCAATCTGGAAACGCCGCCGCAACCTCTGGAACAACCTCCTCCGTTACCTCGACTTATTGAGGAAGAACTGAACTCTGCTACCTTAGGCTCGCAGTCGAGCGTGGTGTCCCTTGACATCGCTCCTGCTCAATCTGGCGACAATCACTCTCAATCAGTAAATGCAACCATTCAGACTGATGAACCAGTCAAGGACATGTCGCTATTTATCGACCACACTCCTCCTTGCATTACTATCAATCCACGTATTGAACCGAAACCACCACCTCATCTGCACGAACTGTATAATCATGGCGACATCCCAGCTTCATCTACTAGCTCGTTTGAATTCATCTCACATTCCCCTATTGAAGCTATACTGCGAGGAACTCAGATCATAGATGACTCTCTGTTATTGATAACAGAATCCTCGGACAAATGTAAGGAAAATGAAGATGAGGATAATTACAAATTAATCTTTCATTTTGTAACATTCTTTCTCATTTCCATTACCTACAATACGTTCAGTATGGACATTTGGTTTCGACTTTATACAACCTTGCAACCAATTCTTTCTCCAAACTTCAGAATGGACTACTTTCCCTTCTTTCTATTTGTATTTTGTACGGACTATTTCTTTCTTGGTTACTTCTACATATACAGCATGCTACGTACCATGTTGGACTTTCCTTACCTTCCTCTTTTCAGTATTTACTAAAAGTTTCAAATCAGTTTGGACTTGTATATTTTTGTACCTATTATTTCTTCCTTCTATTAGGGCTCTTGATATGACTTCACTATCTTTAGTAGATCAGTCAATATCAATGTTTTCTTACTGGTTGATGTTTTGATAATACTGGTGTTATCAAGACAAATATTTCAACTTGGAAGAAATTATTTCGTAGATTCTTTTCTTACGAATGACACAGTAAATGGTAAACTGAATAAGATTATATCGGAGTGTTCCTTCATCTTTCAGAATACACAAAGATTATATTCTCAGTTATTACCTCAAGATTCTAATTCGGAGACATCATCATCCTTGGTTGGACTTATAGTCATTAATGATTCCACCAAAGATACTTCGAAATTAAATTATACACCAGACCAAGGTTTCTTCTACAGTACAGACGCAATAGATGATGAGATACAGCATATCCATACCTTTGCTAATGATATAAACTGGAATGAAGATATCCTATTTCTTCCTACAGAAAGTGATACTCCATCTGACTTTGAGTTTAAAGCTTTTACTGCCTATAAACGGGTAGCTGAAAAGATTCATCCAGTCTCAGGAGTGTATCCTGAAGATGTCAAAGTCACACGTAGCTTTCCTGAGGATCCGTTAGCTTCCTTACCTCAGCTTTCAAAACAACCACCAGAATTCGTACCAGGAAAACGGTTGACTCTAGAAAGATTGAAAGGCATGGAAGTGAATAAGAATAACTTTCTCAGGCCAGAAGAAGAAAAGTTATTCAATCATATACTTCAAGTCAATGAAATGTCTCTAGCATTTGAAGAAACAGATAGAGGAACATTACGCAAAGACTATTTTTTCGGATTACATTATGCCCACAGTACCGCACACACCATGGGAATACAAGAACATTCCTATACCCCCAGGCATTAAAGATAAAGTTGTTGAAATGCTTAGGAGTAAGATAGATGCTGGAGTATATGAGCCATGTCAATCATCATATCGATGTAGATGGTTTTGTGTACTAAAGAAAAATGGATCGTTAAGATTTATTCATGATCTTAGACCCCTAAATGCTATATCAATTCGTGATGCAGGACTATTACCTATAGTGGACGATTTTGTAGAACCGTATGCAGGAAGTGAAGTCTGTACTACATTTGATCTTTATTGGGGATTTGATGCTCGTATCGTAGACGTTACCTCTCGTGATATGACAGCATTTTGGACTCCATTAGGATTATTGAGACTTACTGCCTTACCAATGGGATATACCAACTCACCTACGGAATTTCAGAAATGTATGATGCATATTCTTCAAGATGAAATACCACATGTTGCGAATATCTTTATTGATGATTTGCCTATTAGAGGACCTAAAACTCAGTATTTAGACTCTAATGGTGAGCCAGAAACCTTACCTGAGAATCCAGGAATTCGCAGGTTTATTTGGGAACATGCTCAAGATGTTCATAGAATTATGCACCGCATTAAATGTGCAGGTGCAACATTTTCTGCAAAGAAGACACAGATTTGCAGACAAGAAGTTTTAATTGTAGGACAAAAATGTACACCTCAAGGACGGTGTCCAGATGATGATAGAGTCGCAAAGATTCTTAAGTGGCCTCAACTAACTTCTCCGAAAGAAGTTAGGGGATTCCTCGGACTATGTGGAACAGTTAGGATATGGATTCAAGATTACTCTGCATTAGCCCGACCATTGACCGAACTCGTACATAAGGACGCAGTTTTTGAATGGACAGAAAGACGTCAACAAGCATTTGATACTCTCAAAATCAAAGTCTCATCAGCACCAGCCTTACGTCCTATTGATTATTCCTTGGATAGACCAATTATCTTATCAGTGGACACTAGTTATATTGCAACAGGCTTTATACTCTCACAGGAAGATGATAATGGAAAACGCAGACCTGCTCGTTATGGATCTATCCCTATGGACAGTACTCAAGCTAGGTATTCCCAACCTAAGTTGGAATTGTATGGACTATATCGTGCACTTAGACACTGGCGTCTCCACATAATTGGTGCAAGGAAACTAATTGTGGAAGTAGATGCAAAATATATTAAAGGTATGCTAAAGGAACCAGACTTACAACCTAGTAATGCTATGAATCGGTGGATTCAAGGCATTCTAATGTTTGATTTCCAACTAGTTCATGTACCCGGTGTCAAGTTCAAAGGTCCAGATGCACTATCAAGAAGACAACCCAACCCAGAAGAGTTCGTGCCAGAAGATGAAGAATGGCTTGATGAAATTGCACTACCATTATTCATGCCAAATCCCTTCGATTCAGATACATTTCATATAGAAAAGCCTCTATATTCAACCCCTATGGTATTCCTCACTCTACCATCGTCAATTAAGTCATCTCAATATGAAACTATGTTTCGAGACATTAGTAAATATTTGAAGACTTCGGAGTTACCACCATCTTTGGATACTATCCAGAATCAAGATAGGTTCCTAAAGAAAGCTAAACCATTCTTTCTTTATGATGGAGAATTATATAGACGGACTACACAAGAATCTCCTCGTCATGTTATTATTGATCAAAGTCAAAAGGAGAAATTCTATACCAGGCACATGACAAACTAGGACATAAAGGAGAACAAGCTGTTTTTGAATTAATTCAGCTGAGATTCTATTGGCCCAGTCTTCGTGCAGATGTTCATTTTTATATAGCATCATGTCATGAATGTCAGATCCGGAATACAAAGTTATTCAAGATGCCTTATGAAATATCTGCACCTGTACGAATCTTTGAAAAGGTCTATATTGACCTTATGAAAATGCCAAAATGTGGAGGATATGAATTTATTGTAGCTGCTAAGGATGATCTTACTGGCGTAACAGAAGCTAGAGCCTTACGAAATAAAAGTTCAGCTGGACTTGCCAAATTCTTTCTGGAACAGATTTATTATAGATACGGAACCATTGGTCGAGTTGTTACTGATAATGGATCTGAGCTAGAAGGAGCATTTGCAGACATCATAAAACGACTTGGAATTCCACATGTTAAAATTACTCCATATAACAAAACAGCTAATGGAGTAGTGGAAAGAGGACACTATATCCTCAGAGAAGCTATAATAAAATCTTCTCCCAAACGATTTGATGGAACAATTATTCAATGGCATAAACAAGTGGAGTTGGCAGTATTTGCAGATAAAGTAACTGTCAGCTCAGTAACTGGTTATTCACCCTACTATCTGTTACATGGAGTACACCCAGTCCTACCGTTGGACTATATGGAAGCAAGTTTTTCTTGTAACTGGCTTCAAACCAGAAATGGATACCTCAGAGTTATTGACATTACGAATTCAACAATTGGAGAAACGTCCTAATGATATCATTGCTGCCTCAGAGACTCTCAAGAAAGCTAGATGCAAATCTAGAGAACAATTTATGAGACGTTTCAAACATCGTATTCAGAAAACTACTTATAATGTTGGAGATTTGGTACTAGTAAGGAATAGTCAAGTGGAAGATACCTTAAGTGCCATGAAGACCCAACCACGTTATCTCGGCCCCTATCAAGTTGTAGAAAGAACTCTTAAAGGAAACTATGTGGTACAAGAATTAGATGGCACCATATTAGCTAAGCCCTTTGCCGCATTCCGTATTATGAGTTATATTTCTAGAGATGACCCCATTCTGAATCAAGGAACAGCAATAGAAGAATTGTCAGAGGACGAATTAGAAGAAGAAACAGCCCCTGAGTCTGACGAAGAAGAAACCCCTATATAGAATTGTTAAGCGAGGTATGACCCTGAGTATGAAAAAAACGAGCCACTCCCACACACCATTCCCTTTCCATTCCTTTCGACATCGCACCACCAGCACCTACGCTCCATACCAGTAATGTTGCATAGCTCGCACAGTTCTATTAGTGAAGCTGCCTTCACTATAATCACCACCACTCATTATGACTATACGCCATCATCACATAACGTCCCTTTACCAGTAATTCCCCCTGTGCCTATCACACCACCACCATCAGTACCGACTTCGTTGCCATCAGTGCCTCATGGTGAAGGTTTACCAAAACCAGAAACCATCATTGATGTGCCCAGCTTCTTCGCTGTCCCTCTCATGGAGCAAAGGTTTTTGCCCATGTTAATGGATCATCGCCAAAATATTATCAGCGTCGAAGAAAGAAAGGTAGAAATTAGGCCAGGTGGAGAGAGTCAGATCCTCCTCATTCCAAAACATCGACTTTATGTTGGAGATTGGATCGAAGTGCCAAAGAAAGGACTAGGGCATATTATCGAGCAGAAAGTTATGTGTGGCAGGTATATTTTGTTGCGTATTCGTATTCATGGCAGACCCCCCATTGCTCATGAATTATACCTATTCGAGTATCAAGCTTGGATTGATGCTGGAGATTTAGTTTTATCCTGGCATGATCGTTGGAAAAGCCTTAAAGAACGCATACTTCGTAGGAGTTTTATACTTTCAGAACCTACATATGTATGATTCTTTATTTTACATTTTATATACTGCTGGTCAATGTATTCTTCCTTCTATATCATCATTTAAGTCGTAAATGATTCATAGAGGCAAAGAAACATATAAGAAGTGGATATTTAATGTTGCCTGCACCGTGTTCTTACTTAATGTTGCCTGCACATCAGCATTATCATTATGAAAAGCAGTTCATCATATCATAAAAAAAATGATAGCCAAAAGAAAAGAGATATAGCAGGAATACAATTATCATAAACAAAGAAAAGAAAATGGATAATTGGATAGCATCAGATTAATATAGGACACTATAAAGGATAAAATGCCCTCGTCACCCTACAATTGTTGAGTCCCAACAGGTGTATCGTATCTATGACGTTAAAGTACCAAAAGTTTGGCATGCTAATCTCCAATAGTAATTCTGATTCTATTACTATGCTTCCTGCATCAAACATGCTATCATCCTGATGAAAGAATAACAAAGCATTAAGCGGATAATAAGTCCTCTGAAAGAAAAAGGATTATATTTTTCCACGGTTCAACCAATGTATAAACACCACGTCTTGATAAAAAAAATGCTTATAGGCAGTCATATTTTGACAAGACCACTATACGACTCGAAAAATTATGGTCAACATACCAACTATTTCTACGCACCCACTCTTTATTATTCCTGCTGCCCTCACAAAGAATGGATCATTCTTTCACAACCAGTATATCATCGTTTTTGACTCATACCTTTTGTCAAAATCATTTCCCATTCACCCTGATGATGGCATCTTTGTGGACTTTTACTCTCGTTCAAATTGTGGACAATGTGAACAAAATTTAGTTGGCAATCGAGGACGATTGATTTAATGTTGCCTGCAGATGTCATACTTCAAATTGGAATTTGAAGTAAGTGACATGAATATTGTGGTTTTGTAGCTATTTCATATGCTACTATGAATATTGTGTTTTGTGGCTATTTCATATGCTACTATAAAACCAAGACATATTTTGGCAAGTTGAATCAAATCAAATGGACCTCCCATTATGATATAGACATTATTTCTTTCTTTCCCCTATTCCCCTATCAACTCCTGGGACCCCTAATTATTATTCTAACATTCTGCTCAAGTTAAATAACTTCATATAATCTATGATGTCATAGGAATTTGAAGAATAAGCTAGAATGTATAGATTAGACCCCAATAGGCAGTGAGTCATCATTTATTAGGCTTAGCTATTATAAATTAAGGATCTACTCTGCCAAAAGTATGGAGTCATATGACAACATGAGTCATATGACAACATGAGTCATATGACAATATGAGTCATATAGAGTCATATGGCAATATGAGTCATATAGAGTCATATGGCAATATGAGTCATATGATAATATGAGTCATGTAGAGTCATATGGAGTCATATAGAGTCATTTAGCATAGCCTTGAGATGTTTGGCACTGCACAGCCTCCCTCCCCTTGTAGTCTATATAAACCCCCAAATTGTAGTAGATAGGCATTGTAGAAATTTGAAGAATTGTAGAATTCTACTTTCATTCCCTTCCCCTTCCTTCATTCCTCATCCTCTTTCCTCCATTCCTTTTGCAGTACCTACTTTTTATTAAGTAGAATATTACTGTTAGGTTACATAGTAAAGAATAGACTTGATTAGTTGATAATTGAGTACTTTTGACCTGTGAAACCCTTGCTAGAGAAATAAGATTAAGTGTCTTGTGTACACCTCTAAGTCTTTATACTTTAGTGATTGCTCCCCAGTTATATTGATTTCGTATAGACCGTTGCTGGCTAAGCATTAGACTATAGAACGATTCTATAGGTGTTTAGTAAATATTGGAAGTGATCTAGCAGAAACGTCTGATCTAGAGCTTCAATCAGTTGAATTGTCATATTGCAGTTTTGTATTATTGGAGCCATTGCTAGTATACTCAGTCAGGATTATCCTTCGTCTCAGTATTATTTGTCCCAGTCAGTTTACTATTTGTTTGTGTCTACCTACACATTATTCACTTGTTGAGTAGTCTGTATTGTTGTGTTGGGAAGTTTATCTTAACTTCTTGTTCTTACCTCCGATCTTTTTCCCCTTTTCACTCCTATTTCCCCTATTTGTACTACTTCGTAGTATAATCCCCCCCAAAAGCCATCACTATCGATAACACACCTCTAGCCTGCAACAACTTGGGTGACTGTCCGATCTATCTAGACTGATCCGACTACATCCAAAGCATTTAGTGAAAACCCCACTGAGTGTGACAACGGTCATGTGATATTGATGATCAGCCGAATCCTTATCGGCCCTTCATCGACCACCACTACCACCAATATGCAGAACAACGACAGCACTGTCCGAGCCCAATCGACATTCGCCCTATGAGACGAAAGTAAAAATGAAAGGATGGAGGTTTCCATGGTCCCTCCTTGATCTTATCAGATATGAATATGAGAAGGAGAAGATCAAGGCTGCAATGGAAGTGGACACAACAAACGATGACGAGGTACGTGGTTTTAGCGGTGGATGGGAAAGACAGTTTGACTCAATTCATTGAGGTGTAGCTTCCCCCGGTTCACGGGGATACATCCTTCATTGGCGAACACAATATCCAGGTGCCGGCAAACCCGGTATGACATCGGTGTACCGACAGACAACAGCCACTAACAATGATTATTAGTTTCTCACAAAGGCACAAGTCACAGAACTACATGTATCAATCAAGGCAGCGCAGGAGCGGTGGGGCATATCCTACAAGGACGCTGCCCACCGGCTCTACCTTCAAAAGATGGCGCAAGTTCAGGTGGAGATGGCCGAGGTCGAGCGACTGAAGGCGATGATGGCACGATGTCGTCAGTTATTCAATGAGACAATCCAACGGCACTCAGGTCAGGCCAGCAGTACTTGATGTAGTAGCTGATGTGCTCGATTGTATAATATATCATACTACATGCCTGCTACTCACTGGCTGACAATTTTGCACTTGCTATTGTGTACTTGACAATTGGAAATACTGGATACTCACTGGCCCAGACCGTCGGCTTGTTTCGTGGGCTTGTGCTTTGGTCTCGGTATCATCCAAGAACATTGGAGCTACTCACCCGCTAAGAATTCGGCCTGTTGCGCAGATCCTCGGCCTCCGTCGTACAGCCGATGTGGCGACGCTTTGCCTACATGGGCCGCTGCCTTGGTCTCGGTATCATGCACTTCATTCACGAGCATGCGCGCTACTCACCCACTAAGAATTTCGGCTTGTTTCGCAGATCCTCGGCCTGCATCGTACAGCCGATGTGGCGACGCTTTGCCTACATGGGCCGCTGCCTTGGTCTCGGTATCATCCACTTCATCCGTGAACATGCGAGCTACTCATCTGCTAAGAATTCGGTCTGTTTCGCAGATCCTCGGCCTCCGTTGTACAGCCGATGTGGCGATGCTTTGCCTACATGGGCCGGTGCTTTGGTCTCGGTATCATGTACTTCATCCGTGAACATGCGAGCTACTCACCCGCTAACAATTTCGGCTGTTTCGCAAATCCTCGGCCTCTGTTGTACAGCCAATGTGGCGACGCTTTGCCTACATGGGCCCGCTGCTTTGGTCTCGGTATCATGATGTATAACAATACAGTACATGCTCACTACCTACTACCTGAAAACATCGGCCTGTATTCCAAAACATCGGCCCGCACCAGACATCAGATGTACCGATTCTTTGCTTATTTGGGCCGACTTCTTTACTGATGCATCATATACATCATCCCAGTAGGTCTCGGCTACATGCTAGCTAAAAACCATCAGCCGCAATAGCAAAAAATCGGCCTACATCGGTAGCCCGATGTTGAACCGATTTGCTGACATTTTATCCCTGCTGCCTCATTGTACCTGTATAGGAATGATTGGAAACAACCTAGCCACCTCACTAACCGTTCCACAGCATTCTGCTGCATTGCCGGTCAATCCCTCGGCCCTTCCGATGTGCGAGCTGCTCCGCGCGGATGGTTGTTATTGCATACATTGTAGACTTACCATATTGGGCAATTTCCGCTGGGCTCCGCGCGGACTGTTCCTATCAATACAATGTATAACTCCGCTTTGATGTGTTTATTGATACATTGTAACTCCGCTATGTGCTCGTCAACTGGTACTTCCGCACCTTTTCTCGACCGTCATCCTACCAACAGAAGCAGCCATCAAGGACTTTCGCTCCATGATCTTCCTTCAGGCGAACCCAAACGACGAAACGGCCACACATGTAAGCCAGAAGCTCCGCCTCCCTGACTTCGTTCCTTCCGAACACGTACAGAACTTATGGATGGAAGACGCCTACAATGGCGTTAAGAAGGTCATGGAGTCGTGCTACAATGCAGAACATGTTGCAATGGATCAAGAATCCTTCCTGCACTTGATGTATGTGCCACTGGTGCGCTCGTATTTCCCCGCGGAGCCTTCTCCCCCAGAGAGAAGCCACCCTCTGCAGCTAGTCATCATTGACTCCGACAGCCGATGGAACAGGGCTAGTCGACAAGGACGATCGCAGGCGCTCCTCTCAACAGGGATCACTCACATCCGCCTGGCGAGCCCGATGATACGCGACAATGACGCGCTCGATATCGCTGCTTTCCCTGACCTTACACATTTCGCAATGCCACTGTCCAGCTGCCTCGTGCAAGATCCTGACGTGGTGTCTCGCCTTCTACAAAATTCGACATTGCAGATGCTGGTATGTGTTATTGATGGAGCCAATGAACGAGAGTTGGCGAGGGCATGGCTTCTAGATGCTCGTAGAGGGTGTACCAACGCATTCTTGGTAGAGTCGTCTGGGCTTGGCCTGCGGGAAGAGTGGGAGGCTGAAGTGCGAGGTGGTAAAAGTGTCTGGGAGAGGGCCATTGGATACACTCGGAAGGTTTTAAAGGAGGACGCGCCCACGTAAGTACATCGTCGTGTCTGGAGTCCGTCCGAATTAGGCTCATATTAAATATCGCGACATTGTTCAAATAGACAACGCTGAACGGTAAGACTACCTTTAGGAAGGCCCTTGTCGTAATCACCAGGGTAGCTGACATTCTGGACCTTCAACCGGGTCAGCGACTCGTAGAGATGAGAAACCTACGTCCAGCCTAGCTTGTCTCGCAAATTCTGTTCCGCGACAAAGTTAGTGAGGTGTTTTTCGATCGAAGGTCGTATCACTGGTTATAAAGTCTCCAAAACTAACAAACCTCGAGATACCAGAGTGAGAGCGCATGCACACACGAAATCTTGGATATCTGTTTCGCAACGAGCGACAAACGCAGGCTGGGAGACCAGAGGTTCCCTAGCCCTGTCCATGAGCACGACCGTGTGAGAATGCCCTTATATAGCTTACTCTCACTCGGAACTCGGACTGGATGCCTTCCCTGCAGCCGTTACCGACAGAACTACTATTTTTGATATTGGCAGAGCTCGACAACGACCGGGGGACGCTATTGGCCTTGCAACTCGCCTCACGATCCCTTCGAGCAGCGTCCGAGCCACTCTTGTACCGAACCATCCGTTTCCCCAGATGGAACGAACCCCGTCTGAAACAGCTCGTTGATACGCTCTACTGGTCAGGAGAGCGGCTCTGTCGTCACATTGATGGATTTTAGATATCTGCCCGGGAAGTCAAGATATCTATCGAGACCGGTGCTCGCATCAGCGAAGTTCTCAAACGCTGCACGAACCTAAACTCACTCGGTGTCGATTTCTTTCGGAAACGAGCAAACAAGGGTTCGAGCCCGTTCTTCGCTCTCTTAGACAGTGTCCCATTCTCTCTCACTACCCTCTCGTGGACTGGGCTCATCCCCAATGACGCTCGCCCATTTATCGATTTTCTCGCATCGCAGTCGTCTTTACGCCACCTCGATCTTACACTGCCTCATTTCCAGGAGCTGTCGTCTAGTATACCCCCGTCAGCTTTACCCCGACTTCAATTCGTCCGCACAGGAGAAGCGATCGATAACATCGCTGGCCTTCTCGCAGATAGACCGAACATCGTCCATCTCCATCTCGGCCGCGTCCCAAACAGTGTTTTCTCCCAGCTTGCCCAAGAAAGCGTGTCAAGTATACGTACTCTTACCGTGGGCGTGGACGATTGGCCACTTTTCAAGCTAGCAACTTATATGCCCCGTCTCCAGTGCCTCCATCTCGACGGCCGAACTGTGAGTACGCCTGTCCATGCCATACCATCCCCTCGCCTACCACCATCTTTTTTCAGGATATACTCGGGGTTGCGTCCTGCCTCATGACCTATGTGGTGGAGATTCGCCACCTTCAGTTTGCCGAACCCCCCATATACGAAGATAATATAGATTCTATCGCGGAGTGCTTCCGCGTTGCTCCTCGCCTGGAATTCGTGGACGTCGCAGTAACCAGAGGTCGGTATGATCGCTGGGATCGCGACGGGCGCCAGGAACAGATACCAGAACCGTGCCTAGCCACTGTTAATTCCGGCCTTTGGAACGGAGGGCTCTAATATTTGGGGGGCGGGCTTGTGCCAAATCGGTTTCGACTCCGCTTCTAAGTGTGCTTCGGGTATATACAACTATCGCTGGGGCGCGTTGAGGTCGCTTGTCCACGACGTCGCCTTAAAATCATTCCTTGGGCGAAGAAGTCAGATCGGGCTGGTTCTTGGTTCGGGCGAGAAGATCCGCGAATCGGTTTGCATCATACACTATTACATCAGTATCTACCAGACGCCCCCTGCGCGATATAGCTATCGCGCCGTTGCTAGTCCGATAAATTTGGCTTCATTCGCCTCGATCGAAGCTAAACGACAACATATCAGCACCCAGCCTCTCTGAATCTCATAAATGTCAAGAAGAGAACACGTGTACCATCATAGTGACAATTCACTCCGCATGTCACGCAATTGAATCGCGTTTTCAGAACGAAGGTTATTGGAAGTTCGCATCATCGGTACGTCTGCTTCGAAACACTGTACCAGAACGAAAGGACAGAACACTCACCCAGATGATGCAGGTCTTCCGTTCGCGGGTGCTAGGACGCTGTTACGTTGCAGCGAAACTTTGGGGACTCGACGCGACAATGTTTTGTCGAATAGCTGGGGCCAGCTATCCAACAATCAACGCAAGACTATCTGTTTCGTGGATTGAGAGATGTCCTGCCGAACCGAATGGTTCTAGTCGCTGCTCGAACACGCAAATGCCCCCGCGATTCAGTCGAGGAACTGGTCGAAATAGCGCATACAACTCACGACACGAAGAAACACCACGGTCCAGCGCCGTACGAAACTCAGGAGTGTATGCCGTCCTTGGCCCTACGGCGAAGAACCTAATCCAATGGCCCCGTGTCGACATACCTCTCTGTTGTATGGTACGGGCCAAAAAAGGGCATCGAGGAGTGAAGAGAGTACTCTCAATCGGTGGGGATGGTGATGGTTCATTGAAGAGAACCGACTGTGAGAGTCTCATGCGTTTGGGTGGTGGGAAGAACACTCTCGTTCTACGTTCGAGCCCCCGCGGCTAGCCGTTATTGGCGCTATACGGACGAATCCATCTTAGCTGTCCATTCTGATAGAACACTGGGGTCATGGGATGCGTCTAACACCGTAGGAGGTGAAATCCCCGTGAGAGTGCCTCATGGTCGCCACGGCAGGGGACCCTGTTGAGAAGTAACGGTTGTAGGGGAGTCATAATTTCTCGCACGGAGCGAGTTGTTCAGAAACTACACAGCAAGATTGAATTGCTTTAGAAGAATGTATTTTGTGGCGATTAGGATGCATGGGTGATTGACCTCGGATCCTTTGCATACAACTGATACATACGTTGGGCCCGAGGGGCCGTGACGCGACTGCTGAGTCTGCGTTACTTCCTTTTGATGGAGGACTTGTTGACTACTACCATGGGCCCAAGCTATCGAATTCGCGCGAAGACGGACAGCGTTTCGGGAAAGGATACGTCGGATCCATCATAACCCGAGAGAATGAGCACCTGCAAATAGTAGTCTTCGATGGGCTGCAAGACGAGCCATGCGACGAGGGAGCCATACAGTTCGCAAATAAGATAGACTAGCGCATAGCGTTTCGAGCGAGGACCGCCATCGATTCTCGAATGACTCACGATCGGACTCGGGGGTGTTGTCAAGCAGATTAGCTCGCCTCGAGTCCATGAGCCGCCCCGAGAATATTCTGCCACATCTAAGGGTGAAGAGAGCCCTTCCAGTGTGCTACAGCGTAATTGCCAGCGGAAGCCTTGGGTCAAGTGACGGCCTGTGCACTCAAACGAGCTATCGCGTACCCGAGACTGGCTACGAGTCTAGACGAGCTGCGGCCTTTGAGGTTGAGAACATTGAAGATCAGCATCTCTTCGACCTCCCCCATTTCTTCACACACAAAGACTTGCTGATTTGTTCACGACGAACCGATGAATTCGCTCGCGGAGGTTAGTGAAATCAAGATGTGTTAGAAATGGCAGAACGGTGGGAACAAGGGATAAGATTACTAAGCTGCAGCTGGCGCGGTAGTATAGACTATTTGTACATATTATTATAATCGAAGGTGAGACTCGATTTCCGAAAAGATGAAGTAGGTCCGCTTCTTTGGCATCTCCGCCTGATGTTCAAAGCCCATCAGAGGGAATGAAACAACTTTCGACTCATTGAGAGGAATCGATTAGCGCGTCGCCGCTTGTTGGACGTAGAAGACAGCATTTACTATTGCCATCATGTCTTTCGACGTTCGAGTAGCAGTCGTCTTTATCTCTTTCTACCGGCATGGCCCTTCACCAGACCCAAACCAGCTCCAATACAGTCGAAGTTAATGTGTGGATAGACTGTGTCGATAAACTGTCGCATACTTATACTATGGAAGTGCCCATCGACACCACGCCTCGCAAAATGCCCCAATTGATTCGTGACGAGCAGCTCCAAGTATGGGTGGGCTGTAATACCTTCCAACTGTATAAGGTGACTTCTTTCTACTTCTGAATATGTGACCCCATCTCATTACCGCCCAGCCGTCGAGACCTATTCCGATTCCCGATGAAGATCTGTACAACCTTAGGCGCGAAATGATACGCAATCTTCTTGAGCATTTCCGCCTTAAGCGGTTGCCAAAGTCATGGGATCTAGCGGAGGAGTGCTCAGACCCAAACATTATCCATATATTTGCTGTTGAGAGTAAGTTCACATACGTTATAACACTGTAATTCTTACCATTCCTCTGTAGCTGATCCAAGGCATATCAATATCTATCAGACTCGGTCAGATTCAATAGTCCAGAAGACGCGAGCAATCGAGACAGAGATCGTGGTCTACTGTCCGGAGTCACTTGTGGTAATGAATAGTGTGCTTGTGTCTGTTGTTCTCGGGGGCCTTCGTCTTGATACGATTGATAGAAGGGCGAAAACGCTCGAGACTCTTCGCGCTCTCACCCACGAGTCCGACGGAAGGATTCCTGAACTGGCCGAAGTTGAAGGAGGTCAATCGTTGCTTCATCTTCACCCTATCCGGGACAGTCGAGTTGTTCACTTGATCGACATTTCTCGTAAGGAACATCCTCTATTCTCGATGACCTCGATGCCTAAGCTTTTTTCAGCGGAGGTCGACGTGCGGGAGCAACGCAATACTCTCCCCCCACTTAAGCCTGGTGTCGGCGGCCTCAACGATGTGGCTGCTCTGAGGCGCGATCTTTTCACCCAAAATCCCACTAAAGCGCCGTCGTCGGAAGCTGCCAGTAAGACCGCGCCACAGAAGCAGGTCAACCAACAATTGACTGGACGCCTCAATCAGCCAGAATTGATTCCTCCTTCCTTGTACGACGAAACATTGTGTAAGCTCAGATATGACACGCGCTACCTTGAACCGAGCCAAGAAGACTATCGGTCATACTATCAGCTGCGAGAAGCCATGGTCAAGGCCTATCCGTCCGAGTCGGAACGTACGAGAGCCTTCAACGACGCCGCCGCTTCCTTCTTGCCTGGGCGTCCCGTAGGAGTTTCCATCAACGAAACCCATCCCAACGATAGTGCGCTATTCGTTTCATTTAGAGGGCTAAATCTAGTATACACCATAATTGAAGTGAAGAATGAGATGGGGCAAGCAGGCGCGGAGCCAAGCATTCAAAACGGCCGTTATTATTTAGAACACCTGCGAGCAATCCTTGGGGCGAAATTTGAGAAGTTCAATCACTGTGCTTTCCCGATCATTTTCATCGTCGTGATCGGTGAGTCCCGATCCTCTTCTTCGTCTGAAGGCCTACAAGTCTCGTTCTAGGTCCTTGTATATTTGTGCTTGCTGGGACGGCAGCCGGATTGAAAGCCGAACCAATTGTGGAACAGATTGCATGCGTCGCTCTTCATGCCGATTTAACCAACCGGGCTGGAATATTAGAAGGTGCTCGCATGGTCGGCGCTCTTCGTGCCGCCTCTCTAAGTCTCAGAGACAGATACCCGACACTCATGGACGCTCACGACAATCAGGTCCAGTTCCCTTATCCCCGCCGATACACGGACTTGGAGAGTGGCCTCGAGGTACATTTCTCCTACGACAGGCAGGAGGAGGGCAAGCGTCTTTTCTACGCGACCACGACTACAGACAATCACAACATCTGCATCAAGTTTACTCTCCGGTACTCAAAGGAAGCCCACGAAGCGGCCTACAAGGCCGGCTACGCTCCGAAGCTTCCAGGTTTCGAGCAGGTCGGTGATTGGAACATGATCGCCATGGATGATGTAACCGAAGGCCACTTGACCCTTTGCGACCTCGCGTCGGATCCGTCTAGCTCCACCGACTACAATATATCCACCAATCTGCGGGGGGCTATTGACTCATTGCATGCGCGGGGCTTTGTGCATGGGGACATACGCGATGTGAATGTGCTCGTTCGCCGGATGGACCGGATGGACCTCGCATCAGTCAGGGACCACCCAGATGACGACGATGTCAGCATGGAATCAGACAAGCAGGCGGATATCTTGCTCGTCGACTTCGATTGGGCCGGGCGGGAAGGCGACGTGCGCTACCCTCACAACGTCAACCCAGATATTACCAGGTCCCCAGGGGCTGTATCCGGAGCTGTAATTCTGGCATCCCATGACATTTGGATGTACGAGCACCTGGTCAGCAGTATGGTAGGATAGGGAGCTCTGATAGCTTAACCCTCGATTGCTGTATATACGCTGGTCCCTGGTTTCATGTTATCGCACGGTCTATGTTCGTTGCGAGTTGCCCATACGAGGCTGGCATTAGCAAGAGTTTATCGTTGATGCCTTGAAAGAGGACATTCAACGGACTCGCGGTGGCATCTGCACGAACGTGTGTGCAGTCTCGCTTGCTTTGTGGTTGTCCACATCTGGGAGAGGAATGACTGTGCATGAGAGCAGGGACAAGCTAGTTTGCTGAGCAGGTGTATCGCTGACTTAGGAATGTTACGTTGGACACACGTGGAGTCGCGCTATTTGCCACTCGCATCTGTGCCAAATATTGGGGTCCTATTAAACGGACGAAATGTCGATATTCTGTCCTTGGTTCTCTTCCTCCACCATCTTGTAAGTCATCAGTACACGCCTTGCCATATTCCCCGCTTAGCCTCTATCCCACAGGGCGACCGACTCGTAGTATCGATTGACGCGGCTCGCAGTGCCTTACAGGGGAGGTTCAGGAGCAATTGCTGGATTCCTCTGAAGGCGTTGCAGCCAGAACACAGTTGAAGGAGTTCCAGGTAGCTCACGCCGATCCTTAGGCTGTTCACGCCTCGCTCTTGTGCTCGCCCATGGGCGTTGGAGGGTTCGGGACTCCTGGATTCCAGCGCTCCGGTGAGTGAAGGGTGCCGGTTGTACCATTATAGCGCACGCGAGAATGTGGCTTTGGTGAGCCGCCAGAGACCCAATTGACCCGGCTGAGTTCGCGGCGTCGCTGTCCATGCAACATCCCTTGCCGCTGAGCAGATGGGTCATTCCTCGCAGCTGGTGTAGCGGTGTTGTTTGGTCAGCCGGTAGATCCTTGAGCTACTCAAGGTCAAGGCCGTCTCTGTCGTCGTCGAGAGTGAAGCCCCGAAGATTGTGCATCTTTGAAGATTGTGTGTTGGTAACTCGAGCTCGAGCTCGAGATTATGATGGCTTTGGGATTTTACTTGCGCGCCGTCAATTCTTGCAAGCAGGTACGGTTGTGAAATTCCTCTGCTCGTATAGATCGCTCGACAAGGCTCTTGCACAACATTCGAGGTTGAGTAAGGATTTCCATAATTTGACGAGCACATGCATAGTGCGGTTGAAGTCACTAAGCGCCCAAATCCCATTGCCGCGACGGCGCGGCCGGCTCACCCCTCGATAGCCCGGCCGAACCTCCGGATGAACATGCTCATGAAGGCGTAGCACGGAATCCAAAACTCGTAAGTTATACATGCATCAGATTCAAGGCGCTGGATCACGAAGATCCATAGAACGTGGGGTGGAGAAAGCAATGGAAGAGATCCTCGAATAAAGGCGGCAGCGGAGGGCGAGTAGATACACATGGCGCGCGAAACGCCGTGGAGGATATACACGATGAGGTCAGCGCGTGGCATTGGCAGAGTTACCCCTTCTTGAAGAACGAAGTGATCTTCGCCGACCCGCTTGAGCTATCCCCCTTGATTTTGGTTTTATTGGGACTCGATGGGGTGTTTTTTGGCTTCTTTGGGCTGGATGGCGACGGGGTGTGTGACTGTTTATATTGTATCGCACGCCGTCCAATGGTTTGGGGGAGGATGTAAAGCATAGGTAGTAAGCACGACGGAAGTGGAGGGGGACAGTTAAAATAGTTGAATCGTACCTTGAAAGGACGCTTCGACGGGCTCCCGGGAGGTGGTATCACTTCTGATGCTAGACTCGGATCGGGATTGGGGCTGAGAGTTCGTTTTCGTTTCTGTGAAGGCGGGGAAGGCGGAGACGGGTTGGCGACACTTGCACTGGACATAGCACGGTCTGGTGGAGCTGAGGGCTTGGACGACACGGTCGATTTGGATTTGGCCTTGGCGAACATGGCTTCAATACCATCCTTCCGCTGGGAAACGGGCTCGATGTATGAAGGCGATTCGGTCCCAACTTTGCCAACTTCTTTGGGGACTTGGTAGCTGCGGAACGAGCGAAATACGCGAGACAGAGGATACATGGTTAATTTCATTTATACGGCGTGGAGATAGCAACGCACCATAACAGTTTGCCGTCCTCGTCGGTACTGGAGTCGGTGGGACGAGTGACGAGTTTGGACAGTTCGGGCGTCCATGATTGCGACGAGGTGTCTAGCCATGTGCGGAGAGCCTCCGGGGATGAGAGAATGAGGGGCTGTCGGTCGTGCAGCCAACTCAGCGATGGATTCGCGGGCGTTGTAACAATGGTGAATGTCCAGAGAGGTGCATCAGAATCTGTACACGGCATTCTAGCCAGCGATGCGCATCATAAACGGGGGACGCGCCTTGTAGCGTCACACAATCGTACAAACCAGCCATGAGCATCAGCGGGCTGTCTGTATGTTTGATGAAATGCGGGAGCTTGTCCTTCCCTCTCGTCAACCATTCGTAGTATCTGCTCATTGGTGCCGCCTATTGAGTGCGACGTGGGATTGTTTGCAGGCGGGATAACGCACCCATGAGCTACAACAGCGCACCTCTTCTTTCCCTTGATAGATCCCCATATTCCCCCGCTGCCTTCGACGAGGTTCTCTGACCTGGCGTTAGTCGTACTGAGTGTTTTGTCTTCATGTTTGCTCCACGATGGGACAAGTCCCCAGCGCATCGTTTGCATGATCAGGTCTCCACGGCTATCACTCGAGCTCGACTGCGAAGAAGCCTCGGAGGGGGAACGCCGTCGAATGACCGGAGCGTATGTGCGCGGGGCGATGTTGTACCGGGGAACGAACCGGTCCTCGTCAATCCATTCGCCGACATTTGGGTGCGCCGGATGCTCTGCGACGCGGTGGGCTTGTTGACGCTAAGCGCCGCGGCATTGATGAGGGACGGCGAACTTTGAATAACTGGGCCGACTTACGGGTAACGCGTATCGACCACACATATTTTTGGAAAATCGCAGGTAGGCCTTTGAGATCTTGGGCTCGGAGTGGTGAAGGAGGAGGATTATTATGTTCAGAAGTTTGACCACGAAGCGCCTAGCGTGCGGACACCACTCCTCCGCGACTCGCCATCCTCTCTCAGGCTCTGTAACGAATGCGACGTCGTTCCCTACCGTTCCCTTCGGCATATGTCAGCCTAAAAGGCTCGCTTTTGAACGCGCAAGCGATGACTTCTATGTTCTTGCCAATAATCCAACGCAACGACGCGATCTTTGTGGATGGGCGTGGAACCTCAGCGCTCAGCATCAACGATCATGGCGCCGGCGAAGACCAGCCAAATCGAGACAAAAGCAGGGCACGGTAACGATGGCGGCGAACGACATACCCTGAGTATCCTCTGATCCTCGATGTCACCAGTGCCAGAAACCAAAGTCGCACGGCGCGAGCAGCCAAACAGCGTAATGCTCTGCACTGTGCAGCAACCAGCTCACTCTCCGTCCTCCCATCTCTGCATTAATAATCCCGCTTTTTCCTGTGCAAGAACCACCCACAACCTTGCCCCACCATCGGGAAATCGAAGCCCTCGAATACCCAACCATGTCACACCGACGGCGAACCAAAAAGCTGGTCCCACCCTGCCTCGCAGCTTCGTTGATACATCATGCTCAAGGCGGCACCAACGAAATATTGCGAGCGGTATCCATTCAGCGCATACCTGCTCCCTACGCCGTAACGGTGGTTGTGCCCTACCTGTATGAGGGCGCACTTCACTGCAAATGGTTCTTCGTTGTTCGCACTGCGGCATTCTTCTCACTAAAAACCCCTCCTGACTTTCGTCAAGCTTCGAACCAGGAATACATTTTTGCCATATGTTTGTCCCGTTGCATCGAGCAAGCCGAACAGCGGACGGTTGTTGGAGGGAGGCGAACAGAGTGACCTCAAAGAAGGGTCTAGGCCCGTCAACCTACGCACCTACTTGCACTTTCGCTTACATGGTATGGAGGGTATCCCCTTGTATTCTAAGATTGTTCCATACTGACGGTCTTTGCTCACTTCGTAGCATTCGGTTCGGTTCGCCGACGTTCTCATTACGTCGCCCCCAGCCTGACCTCGGCCTCAGTGAAGTGCCGAACAGAATAACAGAATCTCGGACAGATTTCTATGACATTCTAATGTGGACATACGTACAGGCTTTCCCTTGGTATAAAACACCTCGTACTCAACCAACCAAAGCAGCAACCCCAGCTCTAGCCGAATCCCCCAACTACATAGTACGTGTCTCATCACAACCCTGTCGTCAGCCTTCGCTCACTACCTCCAAGTTCGAATTCCCAGATGTCTTCTGATCAAGCTGAAGTCTGCGCCGCCGAGGCGGTAGTCTTCGGTGAGGTGACGCAGAACTACCCAAGCAAAGAGTTAGCTAGTAAAGCAGCCTGTACCTGGGCTAAGATCGACGATCCGAACAAGCTCGTGTTGTACACCAGGTATTGGTCTAATGACCCCTTGTCACTGTCAGCGCGTTGACCTACTCTTTAGTCGAGTTGGTCCGTACAAAGGATGGGTTGTCGGTACGGGCTTCTGTGATAACTGCCTTCACGATGACTAACTATGCTGAAGGTGTTGGCATCACGCGTCCTAGCGGCACCATAGAAGACATTGTTCGCGTCGATTCCGATGACAAAACGGGAACGGCCACCAAAGGCATCCACTTCAACGCCAAGAACTCTAAAGACTCTTCGCAGACCCTTGCCGCCGTCATCGAGCCAACGAAGGCGCTCACCCCCGCCGCCCGGGACAAACAGTACAAGAAGATCCTGGAATCTATCAAGGGCCAGGAACCGAGGGTGATTTGGTTTTGGTGGAGTACGGGAGCGGGAAGGTTCGCAGAACTTGATCTTGAAGATGCGACGGAGGATGCTGCTTGAGTATGACGTTAAGTAATCTCGGTCAATATCATGCCTCAGACATGCAACATTTCCTTGCCTCGGTGGTGGTGAGCGTTCTCGCTTCGTCAGGGGTACCTCGTTGATATCGCTTCATACCCATCCCATCTGCTGGCACATAGCTCTGTGTGTGGTCAGGGAGGGAACGACTATGAGTAAAAAACCATTATAGACCAACCCTGCGTTTTCCTTTGTAATGATGGGCCGCATTTCGCTGTCAAGTTCAAAAGAAGTGGTTTTGACCAACGGAGTGGATGTCAAGACGGTGTTAGACACTGAGTGGGTCGCCAAGCGGTGACTGGGGGTGTACTCACGATTGCGCGTTCATGTCCACTCATCTTCCGCGCACTCGGATGCTTTTAGGTGACTCGATCGCCAACTAAGAAGTACAGGTTTGTCGCAGTCCCGCTTCGCTAATTCCTTCATTGGCGGTTCTGACTGCTTATTGTGATTCGTCGATCAGGTCGCTGCGTCAAACTCCGTCACGAACGCCGATTTGACAACGTGCCTTCCACTCGCCGTGCGTCAGCGTATTGGATGATTAGAATCATGGCCTAGTCCTCCATGGAAACCCTTAGTAAACTAGTGGGCATCATCGGATAGCGGTTTCATAGGTACATGAAATCGGGGACAGTGCGGTGCACCGAAGCAATGCCGAACGGATGTTGTAGGCTCTCAGCATTATTTCAATGGGTGTCATAAGATTGCGCATGGTCGCCGTATGGTTCCGAGCGGGCAACCGAATCGAGGGCCGCAAAGGAGCGATAGAAGGAGTTGCCCAGAGCAATCCAGGACGCGATGAAACAGTTCTTGTTCCAGGCCATTTGCCGCCATTTCTATTCTGTGTTCTCCAAATGTCAGGCTTTCCACAGCGACTGCTTCTACCTGAGTCAAGGGAAAATTGCATGGAGCCATTGCCTAGAGTGCTGACTGACGGGCTTGTGGAAGTACCACTGCTTGGGTGGGCAGATGATAAGGTTGACATCACTCCGCCCCTGAATCTATATAAGCCCTCTCCCAATCTCCACTCTTGACCATAACCATCATCTCCTCCACCACACAAATCCCCTCACTCACGCTCATCGTTAGCCATGGTGAGTCCAATATCCTGTAAATCTGAGTGACCGGCTTGATGCTGAGGTTACTACTTGTTTACAGGTCAACGTCGGAATCAACGGGTAGGCTTTAGCCCATCTTGCGTCCATCAGGAAGTGGGATCTGACTTGGAACGCGTTTCGCTCATAGATTTGGTGAGTATCAACCTGGTCGTCAGCAGGAACTTTCACTGACCTGGATGTATGCGCGATCAGGTCGTATCGGCCGTATCGTCTTCCGTAATGCCCTCGAAGTCGGCGGCGTCGACGTTGTTGCCATCAATGAGTGAGTATATGCGCCTCAGTTCTTACATGCATCGCTAACCACTGCTCTCGATGAAGCCCGTTCATTGATCTCGATTACATGGTGCGTGAATCTTGCCCTGGTAGTAGCCGAACGAAGCGTTAACTGATCCGATGCCATTGTTTCTCCTTTGCGATTACTTTCGATCACACCGATTTCGCTATTCTAGGTCTACATGTTTAAGTACGATTCCGTACACGGACGCTTCAAGGGCTCTGTTGAAGCCAAGGATGGAAAACTCGTCGTCGAGGGCAAAGCCATCCACATCTTCGCGGAGAAGGATCCCGCCAACATCCCCTGGGGCTCCGTTAGCGCCGATTATGTCGTCGAGTCCACTGGTGTCTTTACCACCACGGAGAAGGCATCAGCTCACTTGAAGGGCGGCGCCAAGAAGGTCGTCATCTCTGCACCCTCCGCAGATGCCCCCATGTTTGTCTGCGGTGTTAACCTTGAGACTTACGACCCGAAGTACAAAGTTGTAAGTAACTGATTACCGAAACGGCTGTCTGTCATTTGGCTTACTCGTCGTTATTTATAGATCTCCAACGCTTCCTGCACGACCAACTGCCTCGCCCCCCTCGCGAAGGTTATCCACGACAAGTTCGGTATTGTTGAGGGCTTGATGAGCACAATCCACGCCACCACCGCTACCCAAAAGACCGTCGATGGTCCATCACACAAGGACTGGCGTGGAGGTCGTAGTGTTAACAACAACATCATCCCTTCTTCTACTGGTGCCGCCAAGGCCGTCGGCAAAGTCATCCCTTCATTGAACGGAAAGCTCACGTACGTCTCTATCTTGCTCTACTGAAGCTTCCGTCTTTACGCGCTACACAGTGGCTTGGCCTTCCGCGTCCCCACTCTTGATGTCTCCGTTGTCGATCTCGTCGTCCGCCTCGAGAAGCCGGCTGACTACAAGAAGATCGTCGCAGCCGTCAAGGAGGCCTCCGAGACGACCCACAAGGGCATTCTCGGCTTCACCTCCGACTCCGTCGTGTCCACAGACTTCATCGGCAGCACCGATTCCTCCATCTTCGACGCCACCGCAGGCATCCAATTGAACCCCAACTTCGTCAAGCTGATCGCTTGGTACGATAACGAATACGGCTACTCGAGACGTGTTGTCGACCTCTTGAAATACGTTGCCGAGAAGGATGGTGCGCAGTAGATGCTTTCTCCCACGCCCCATTTGCTCCTTCCTCTTCACTCATTAACTCGTTGCATTTATTTCCCCCTTCGTTGCTCGTGACAAGAGTTTATAGACCTTGCTTCTGTAGGAAATGTTGAGAGAAAATCCGCGTTGTAGTAGTCCCACCAAAGAACAATTTTGTACCATTGTCGAACTAGAATCAAAATCAAAACACGTTCATGTGAAGATTCCAGCCACTAAGCGGAGGAGTAAGAATGATTCTACCAAACTACTAGAAGCTCGCAATGCGCTCTAGTACGCATACTTGTAGCAAGAGGGCGCAGCCTGGATGTCCATTATAGCACGGATGGGAACAAGCGGGGCAAGTACATCCATCTTCAACTTGAAGTCAAGTGTGGTATTGGTGAAGGGGGGTTCCCAGGTAGTGTATCCAGAAATGTCCTTGAGACGTCTTTTGGGATCTCTCGCTTGCCACATTGACCAGAGACGATCAAGATTCGTGTGATGCAAGTAGAAGAGCGGATCTACACAACCACACTGTAAATACGCTGAATTTCTTTGCGGGGATGTCGTTACTGACCTCCCGGGCTGGAATAGCGATCAATCATTTCGCCTCCGATAGCGATGTGCCCACCGTCGTGGACCCTGAAGTCAGACGTGACCGGTGTCCCTTCAACTTCAATGCGAAATCGCTCGAAAGTCGGTTCTTTCAGGACTTGTTCGACCTGGGGGGTCCGAATGTAGTTCAAAGCCAGCGGATTGAATGCTCGAACGAGACAATGATCGGTTGGGATCGTGTCAGGCCCGACGGAGAGGTTGTAGGACGCAAATGGCCCGTCGGTAATGCATCCTCCGCCAGTGAAGCCAGGAATCATTGTGAAGTTCCCGAAGTGTCCGGCCCAACCAGGGACATCGATGCCGTTTCCGCCGAAGCCAAAGACGGGGTCGAAGATAGGCGAGTCCACGATCCTGTCCACGAAAAGAGCTTAGTACAAAACGACGGAAGAATTCGAGGAGGGGGCTTACGTCTCTGAGTCGTCAGCATCTCTTGTCCAATCCCAAAACCTACAATGAGATGCAAAGTCAGCGAAGGACGGGCATAAGGGGTACGGGATCGTTTACGGTTGAGCACCCGTATAACCGCAGTCCTCACGGAGCATCCGCTCGTAGACTTGGATCATGCGACGATGCCAAGGATAAAATTGTCCCTACGGTTGGTGATGGGTATTCTGAAGCAATTCTCGCGGGAAAAGTGTACGCACGACTTGATGCACCTCAATCATAAGGGCGACATGGATGGCTTGGAAATCGTCGAAGCGAGTCCTTACACCGGGCAAGTCCGTCGATGCAGGCAACACCTGCAAGCATTTCACTGCACCAATGTATCTGGCCTTGTCGGCCGCGGATAGGTCGCGCCTGTTGTAAGTGGGAGATCAGCTGCACGTTCATCCGTCCCAAAAGCCTGAGACACTCACCATTCTTTACGAACGATAATTTCGCGACATTGATTGTCCTTGGCTGACTTGGAACCGGGATTGAGCCCACTGTTTCTGGCATGTACCAAAGTAGAGAGAAACATAGCGAAGACGGTCCATGTCAATAAGCGGCGAAATATCGAGGCCATTGCGCTGTAAGTCGTTCGGAAGGAGCTGGCATAGTCTGATTGCTCGAGCACTAACTTTTATGAGCTCGTGTAAACGGCCTACGACGGAAACCTAGAGAAACATTGCATCCAGCGCGATCTATGTATGAGGCGAGGCGTCAAAAGATGCCCCGAGGTAGCCTAGTAATCCTTCGGCGCTGGAGAACACTTGGTGCTGGAGAAGTTGCCCCATGGATATCGATGATTACTTTTGATCAACGTGCCGATCCTTGGCATGCGCTTCTCTAAGAACGACGTCCTTGGGCCTTTCGTAAGTTGGTGAATTTCGGGCGGCTTGCGGGACTCGTGAGAGTACTTCTAGTGCGATTTACACGACAATCCACCAGCCTTTTCAGTTCCCCAGAGCGGTAGATTATAGATATGAGGTGATGTTGCGTAGAGTCGCAGAAAATGAGGTGCGTAGGCGACCCAGCACCTTCTACAGCCGTCAGTCAGTCAGCGTTCCGGGCAGGTCGAGTGAAAGCGGCAAGCGAACAACAACACCCCGGAAAGCCGTAAAATCAGTGGGAAAGGTAGTGAATATTAGGACGTTCCCGATTATGTTGTGTCGCCATCATCCAGCTAAAAACTGGAAAGAATATTGGGCTGAACTGCACGTGGGAAACCACGAGATGGTGGTGGTTCGCGTTCAAGGCAACACTTCATCAAACTCGATCCAGCTGTCTATAACTCAGTATTTCGGCCGCTGAACGCGAAAGAGGGGCTTGTTGTTGAAGCTGTAAAAAAGTTGATGGAGAGGAAGCACATTGACAAGCTCAAGGAGACCGAAGACTAATAGATAGTATACTAGCGAGTATCTGTGTATTTTTTTGGCTATTTCTTTCTGGATCAAATAGTCCACCCCTCGGTTGCCTAATTGGGAGGTCTGATCACAATCCACCCTCCGGATTACCTAATTAGGCAATTTTTAATCCACCTCTTTCGGCCCAAATTCCGGTACTTTCCGATCGAACATCCGTACAGATTATCGTACAGATTATCGGGGGTCCTCATAGCGGGTAACGTTTTGCGCACTTTCTATTTCTTGTAACCGTGGGAGTTGCGTGGTAACATTGCAACTTTGAAATCCCCTATTGAACATGTCCTCTATCCGCAGGAAGAATGCCTTCTCCTCCTCATCCGCCTCAGAGTCTGGCGGTCCAACGAAGTGGGACGAAGCTCTCGAGGATACCCTGGAGGCGGCTAACCTCGTTCTCGGCACCGTTGATATGTTGCTTCAGTATCAGGCCTCGACAAAGGGAGTAATGATGCAGCCCTTCGTAATTCCAGATTATTTTCTGGGGAGCCTTGTGCGCATGAAGCTAATGGCCCAGACTTTCAAAGACACTCCCAATGCACCAGTACTCAATATTGCGGCGTATTTTTCGCCCCTTCCGGAGACTCCTGATATCGATGCTGCCCCTGAGCTAAGTAATCCTCATTTACTTTGAGTGTTGTTCTGCCCTCACTATCTTACAGGCCTCTTTATCTCCCAGTGCCGCACACATTGGACAGACTTCTGCTTTCTCATTCGTAAGGTTTACAGCAACCTTCCCCCTCCCTCCGATTATGCAACAACGTGGCCAGAACACCAGCCCAAGAACCCCACCCTGCTTTGTACGAGGCCTGCTTCACACTGTGGACTTCCCCTCTCTACGCTCCATCACGTTTTCCGAGAATTCGGAAACTTAATCGACTCGCCGTTGCCTAGTGATTGCCACGCAGCAGATCTGGCTATCCATGTCGCCACTCGGTTGTGTAGTGAGATGAGCGATCCGTACGAAGACGAAGGCGCTAGATCGAACGCATTCGACGAAATTGTCAAGCCTCTGTTTGATCATTGGGGTAGCCAACATCGCATCGCCCCGAACGCCGAAGTCACTAGTGCCCATGTCGATCGTGTGCTCACTCAGGGTGGTAGGATCGTCATTTTGCGTGAGGATAGAAACGAAGGCGGAGCCGGTGGCGACGTTTACATGCAGCTTTCGCGCGACTTCGATATGTTCCGCAAGACTGAAGGTGGCGTTGAAGGAGCACCTGTGTTCTTAGTTGGTGTGTGGGGTACGTCTGACGGTCTTTCCTCACGGCTATCCTGTCTGACATCTGTGTTGGACTCAGGTGCTGCTTTATTTGTGGCTGGTGCATTCCACGACGGCGTCAATGCCGTGATCGAGCCGCTAACAGACATCTACTTCATGTACGCAGATAAGAGCAGGCGGCGCCCATCAAGACTCGCTCGAGTTCTCTATGCACTTTCCGTTGTCCTGAACAAAATGTACGTCATCACAACACCAACCTCCGCCTTGCACTCGTTATGATTGTCATCTAGCGACTACGCATCCCTCGTCCATCAGCCTATCGAACCTTCTATCCCAAGAGTATATACGGATTGTGTCGATATTCACACAGGCTTGCCTGTCGGGCTTCTAACCCGTTTTGAATCGTCCTTGCTCCCCGAGCGCCTTATATTCTCCGCGTTGTTAACACGCGATCGAGCAAGCCCCACCGCACAGCCTGAGCGAGTCTTCGTAAAGCTCGTGGATAGGCGACCTTACGGAGCGCAAGTTCATAGTTACCTCGCGACAAAGGGTTACGCTCCTTATTTACACGGCTACAAGATCCTGCAAGGTGCTCCAACTGCCTACGTCGTGGAATACCTCGGTCATCCCTGGATTTCCCTGTTCGATTTGTCTCAGAGAGAGGACTTCTCAGCCAAAATCCCCTCCCCGGCGCTGGACCGTATCAAGGGTGCTGTGAACACAGTCTTGGAGGCTTTGGAATCCGGACAACTGGTACACGGCGATCTCCGTCCCAACAATATCATGATCAAGCTGGACGACGATGGAAGGCTGGAGGATGTCGACGGAGTGCGGCTGAAGATTGTCGATTTCGACTGGGCAGGCAAAGTAGGCACGGTAAAATATCCTTTGAGTCGGAATGAGGGTATCCCTTGGCCAGGTCCTCGCGGCGCCCATATTCAGCAAAGCGACGACAAGCGACTCTTTGAATCGTGGTGGCCAGAATTCTGTACCTATAGCAGACAACTCAAAGACACCGTTTGATTGCGCTCCAGCCTGTACACTTCAAGCTTCGTCTCCAATAACTTTACGGGGTCCTCGCTGTCGCCTCTACACCTTACCGGTCACCCCGTGCTTTGGCTATCAAAATAAGCCTTATCATCTTTCCGCATCCTCAGCACGTACACGCTCGGCGAGGTATTTTGCTATCTCGGCGGAGTTGGCAACCTCACTCACCTCAAATTGGGATCACAGGTTGGCATGACCCCTGGTGTCGCAGTCGAACTGCGCACATATGCGAGACACTTGGTGAATGTAAACACGTTTGCATGTACATTGTAATATCCTGCAGTATCACCGCTTGTAACAATGCTACCCGGCCTCGAACGGCTAGACGTGCACATCACAGGTCACCGGGATATAGCCTTCTTGATGGTGGATCGTGATGTAGACAGAGGGGAATTCAAGAAAGTCAAAATGCTGCGCGCCGAACTCCACGCTGACGACTTCGTCCCCTGGGCAGTCGTTTGCTTTCTTGGCCTTCAATCCCTCGAAGTGCCGTACGTCCCCCGTGCTGCACCCAAATCAAGCGACAGGAGTCACGCCGTCTTCACGACTCCCGCCCTTCAGCCAGGGGATCTCTTCTATTTGGTTCGGAAATTCGGTGGATATGCCGAGTCTAGTGGGGGGAGTGTAGGGCGAGAAACGAGTGGTTCCATGACTGGAAGAAGGACATCACGGTTGTCGTGAAGAGTGTTGGGAGGAGCGAATACAAGGTCAGGTTAAAGGTGCAACATCCGTAATATGTATGTTTATTTGGTAATGAGAGGGCGAGATCCTGATCGAGACACATCTCGGGAGTTGGAGATGTGCTGAACCAGAGAACAATGGCAGAGACTGCCATTGGAATTAATGCCGCACTGAGACGGATAAATCTAACAAATTACGTCGGGGGCGAGGCGGGTATACTAAATACAAGCAATAACTAGGACTGTACAGGTACTAAGAGTCCCAGAAGTTGTCAACCCCGAGCGTAAGGATGAAAATTGTGTCTTCCTCGATTGACCATGCGCGCGGGCCCGACGCCTTGATTCATCATGTTCCCCCGCCCCATGCCCATAGCCCCCATACCCATACCCATACCTGTGCCCATGCCCATGCCCATGCCCATGCGGTTACCCATAGCGTTAGCCATCCCACCAGCCATGGGATTTCCCATCCCCCCCATCATGTTCCCCATGCCGCCCATCATACCCTGCATCCCCCCCGCGAATCCGCCACCCGCGCCCATCCCCATGTTCATCGCACCCACAGGGTTCGCCGCCCCCGCCGCCCCCATCGGGCCCATCCCCATACGCATTCCCATGTTGCCACCCATGTTGCCCATTCCCGCCATGCCACCCATACCACCGCCCATCGCCCCCATCGGGTTGAAGCCGGCCATGTTACCTCCCATGGCACTGCTCCCTCCGCCAGCCATATTGTTGGCCATGTTCCCCATCCCCATCCCCATATTTCCCATCCCGCCCATCGCGTTGAACCGCGACATGCCCATGTTCATCATCGCCATGGGATTCATGGCGTTCATCATTGGCATTTGCTGGAAATTCATGGGCATGACGCTGGCCTGGGTGTTGACGGCTGGTATATCGCCGTCACGGCCGCTGTTCCTCTGCTGATCACGCTGACTCCGTGGCTGCGCAGCCTTCACCTCGATCTGAAGAAAAAGCGTCAATCCCCCGATCTATACGGAGTGCTGCAGCGCGTACCTGTTTGTCATCCAGGAGGAGACCAAGTTTGCCGACGAGCTGGTCAGCGTTGCCGCCTTCGTCGAAGGTGACAAAAACCGAATCCCTTGGACCGTCCGGATTCCCTGTCCATCATGACCGTCGCGTCCACCACGCTGCCGTAGGTCGAAAAGAAGGCCTTCATCGACTCAGATGTCGTATGGGGAGCCAGGCCTCCGACGAAGTAACGCGTGTTACGAAGATGCTCCTCCCGCGGAATAGCACGCTTCGGGTCGATCTATCGCGGGGTGGGTGAGTAATTTTGATTAGCCCCAATAGGGCGCCGTACCATTTTACCGTCTAGCGTATGCTCCCGAGCCAACACGGGAGTCACAGCCGAAGGGTCCTCGAACGTCAAGAAGGCGAAGCCTCTTGACGTGCCCGATGGGTCCCGCATAATTGTACAAGCGTCTACCTTAACGACATTTCAGTATGCAAGCAAGAGACGACGTGTCCTCGTCCTCGAATACCTTTCCAAATTGCGAAAAGTAGTTCTTTAGTCCTTCTTCATATGGGCAAAAATAGATGGATGATTAGTGATTCGGTATGAAGACAAGATATAGAAGGATATGGTACCATCTGTTGTATCCCAGCTGAGTCCTCCGATGAAGAGTTTGCTATGGTAGGTATGAAGCGGTATCGTGATCGACGCGAGTTGAGAGCGTAGCGTATTGTGAGCGTAGTAAAGCGTAGCGAGGTGATACAATATCCAATGGTGGACGTAAAGTATCGTATTGACACAACATACGTAGATGTGAGAAAAAATCAGTTGTATGGAGACATGGGGTATGAAAATCCGACGGCAAGAAAAGAACATATTCATGTCCAAAGCATGCCAACGCAAAGTCATGAGTGTATTAACGTACCCGTAATCGTGCATCTCAGAGGGCTTCTTCCCGTAGACGGTGTCCCCCGTTGTGTCTATCGTTGTGGGGATTACCTGTGTGCCGTTTGGTATCTTCGTGTTCGGACGCACGCCGCCTCGTTCCTGCCCAGGGGTTTGCTGATATGATGAAAATTGCTGCGCTACTTGCGCTGAATATGACAAGGACTGATTGGCCGAATTCGAAGTAGATGGTTTGGCCGAGGATGAAGGCTTTGCTGGAAGGGCTAAGTTGAGTGTCTGAGATGCGGCAGTGGGGCTATTGTTGTCCAGAGACACGGGGGAAACGGGCTCCTCATCTACGCCAAAATCTGGCTGTGCCGTCGACGTTCCGTTTCCTGACTCTGTCTCGAGAAACTCGTTGTCGTCGCCGTATATGTCTGCAACAAAATTGAGCTCCAAAGGTGGGCGCTGAGATTCTTGGACAACTAACCTTCGTAAAGGTCAGCATCGAGTGATTTGGACATTATTCACCTGGTTCTGGATGAAACAAGATTCACTTCTCGCGACTCGAATTCGGGATGTCGAGGAAGGGTTGATGAAGGGGAGTAACGCGTGACCCTCAGTGGAGTGGCTCCAAAGGTAAGTCGGCTGTGACAATCCGGTTCCTCTTTTGGACACATTACCTACCCCTGTTTCAACGTCCCTTCTCCTCTGCCTTACACACATGGTCATCCTTTCCTTTGTACTTATTTTGCCTCGTCTTTAGCTACAGTATATATATGAGCATGAATGAAGAAGTAAAGCTAGAGTTCTCAAAAATACGAACAGTTATTCCTTTCAACTTTGACAGGCCGACTTCGCACCTCCCCTATCTCCTATCCCCTATTGTACACGTGACATTACCGTAACACTTCCTTGAAATGCACATTAGGCCAAGTCCTCTGCTTTTGTATATGGCTATTTTCTCAAATTAAGCTAAGCTAATGTTCTAGTCACAAGGTGACTTTTTGGATCCATTGCTAGAAGAATGACCAATAGCTTTTCATCAGATAGATGGCCATGCTGGAACCATGTCACAAGGTGGAACACTCAAAATGAAAATGAAAGAATCAAAGAGTGGGATTGTATTGTGGTGGTGAGAAGTAAGTACCTTTATATGGGGGTTAAGTAGTAGTGCAGGGTGATCATGTGATGTAAGGGGTCAGGAGTTAGGAGAAATATTTTACTTGTGAATGTAACTTGTTTACAGTGTGACACTAGTAATTAGCCTGTTGGAGTTACTGTTTGTTAAGAACTGTATCACGGGGCCTCCTGACTCATCTGTTTGGGGCGCAGGAATGCACAGGGAGCATGGGAGCGCAGAATGCACAGATGAGAGGAGTGTACGGAACTCAGCTTCAGCTTTGATGCTGCACCCTCCTAGCCCTGTAGTGTTCCAATTTTGGAGAGAGCAAGGTGAGAGTCAGGCTCTGTAGAGGAGCCTGCAGCAAAGTCAAGAGTTTAACAAAATGGTGAAAGGGAACTAAGATTCAGAGTAAAGACTACATGTGTACTAGTGCTACTATAAATACTAACTAACATGTGTATACTGCAAGGCTAGTATGTAAGTACACATGTACATGAAACATGTAACAAGTGAATCTAGTACTGTACACCATGCCCTTGAGGGCAGAGCCTGAGGGTTTCTGAGAGTCCAAGAGTCCAAATGTCTGAAAAGGGGCATAAGGGGGTGAGGATTGGACCCTGACACTGTTGCACATTTCAAGTGCTCTCTGAATCTGAGCACACAGCTATCTAATCACAATGTAGTTAGATGTAGATACATTTGATTGTTTCCACATAGATAAATAAGTAGCAAGAATGAGAAGACCCCTTATGTGTTTGTGAGAGTCCACTACTATCTTACGCACCTGACTAACTGTGAAGAACCAGTTATTTTTACATAGCCCACAAAGCACAGACCTCAAGAGCTGCAACAAACTTCAGCATCCCATAATATATGAGCCAGGTGTTAGTGTACAACACATGAAATACTTGATAAATGTTGGAGCCACAGATCCTTGTCTTCATAGAATCATTGGCCCTGAAGGGCAAGAAAATTGAGGAAGAAATAGCTCAAGTACTGATATGTGTACACTACTGTATAAATGTGTGCTCAGCAATACAACCATCAATCTCGAGGACTTGTTTTTAACACATCTGATGAACACCAACATCTGTGGAACAGTCTAGCCAATCAGTGCAAGGATGCCACATGACATAAGTCACACCACTTTCTGTATTTATTGAAGTTGCACCCAACTGTATTTCAAACCCAGATCTCCAGGACTTGTATATACAGTTTCCTCTTTGAGCAACAATATCAAATTCCTATGAAGGCCAGTCACAGGACTATGTATGAACATGCAAGCACATTGTAGACTACTATGGGTCCACATTTGAGCACTTACTGATGGTGACAGTGCACCATGAGTATTTTTTTCTAATCACACAGCATGCAGGATCAGATATTGTCACAGGATAATAAATTCATAGTGCTACTATGATTAGACAAAGAATATATGATGTGAGTAAGCAATAATTCTCACAGTCAGTACATTATTGCTTACTTACATCATATATTCTTTGTCTAATGCAAAGCAGTATTATAAATTTATTATTTAGAATAATTCCTACATAATAATTACATAGAAATGACTACAATATCAAGGGCACCCAGTTGACTGGGATAGAAAACCGTAAAATGAAAATTCTGTAGAATCCCAGGCTCCTAGAACCAACCACTTGTACAATTTTTTCAAGCATGTGACACACGCTAAGGCATGATGTAAACAAGTACATCATCAAGCAAGCTTGAAACTCTTGACAGAGAGGCTGGCAAAATATGTCGCCAAGACCTCTGAATTCATTCCCATGCCCTTTGCTGAGAGTGACCTGAGTTGTTGCTTATTTGCTTATTTAATTGTAGTTCTCACACTCAATAAAACTGGATGTAGTAATTTACTGAAATCGAAATTAATCAAATTATATGGTACATGTCTGACTTGTGGCATGTCTGGAGTATCAAAGCCATACACAAGCTCATGTTGAAGTACTTTGGCAAGTGGCCATGTTTGTTTCAAATCCAGGTGGCAATGGCTATCTATTGTAACTGGAAGGATGTTGTTGCCTGCACACCAACAGGGTCTGGAAAGACTTTGTTGTTCTGGATTCCTCTAATCATGGTGCAAGTGAACGGATTGAAGAAATTAATGATCGTTGTGATGCTGTTGAATTTGCTGTTAACCTTATTCACTTTTTGCTTCTCATGCTGTTGTTGCACCAAGTTTAATCATTGAACATTGATCTTGTCATCCACAGAGAGTAATGATGACAATATTCCCCACAGAGTGGGCATCAGCTTCTCAGTCTTCTTAATGGCCTCCTCCACTTGATAGGCACATAGTTGCTCCTCTGTCATTGATCTTGCAGTGAAATGAAACTCATTTGTTTTCGATGACAGTTCTACCACTTTGCTCTTGCACTGACACAATACCCACTTGTTCGCACCTCACAAATATGCTGCCAACAGCCTTGGATGCTGTTTCATTGCCTGGAGGATTAACAGGAAATGATTGATCATATCATCAAGTGCCTGGTGGTGTGTGGCACTGTTTAGAAGTGACAATAGCAATTCCCCTGGCATTGTATGAAGGCTCATCAACATGATTAACACTGTGTTTAGTTGGGGAGTTGTCAAGGCCATCTTCTGTTTCACTTATTATACTGCTATGATGCCTATCTGTATTGCAAATCTATTGTAGTTCAGCGACTGAGATACTCTAATCAGACTTAGGAGGCATATGGTAGCAAAGCATGATTTATCCCAACTAGGACATAAGTTGTCTGCCATAGTCTGCTGAGGCATAGCTGTCACAGTAACTCCAAGCTCTTGGCAAAGGGCATGGAAATAAATTCGGAGGTCTTGGTGACATATTTTGCTAGCCTCTCTATTGAGAGTTTCTGTTAAGGACCGTATCGCGGGGCCTCCTGACTCGTCCGTTTAGGGGGCGCGGGAATGCGCGGGGAGCGCGGAAGCGCGGACGCGCGGACGAGAGGAGCGTACGGGACTCGGCTTCAGCTTTGATGCTGCGCCCTCCTAGCCCTGCAGTGTCCCGATTTCGGAGAGAGCATAGGGGAGAGGCGGGCTCCGCGGAGGAGCCCGCAGCGAAGACAAGAGTTTAACAAGTGGCGAAGAAGGAACTAAGATTCAAAGTGTAGAATACATGTTGTACTAGTGCTACTATAAATACTAACTAACACATGTATGTAGTGAGGCTAGTATGTAAGTACACATGTTCATGAAACATGTAACAGAGTAATCATAGTACTGCGCACCATGCATTAGCCTCGAGGGCGGAGCCCGAGGTATTCCGAAGGTCCGAGTATCCGAAAGGGGCGTAAGGGGGGACCCCTAAGGGGGTGAGGATCGGACTCTGACAGTACCTCCCCCTTATGGCCGATTCCCAAGAGGCCCACAAGGGTCAAGGTCGTAGGAGCCACGGATGCATGGGTGCGCGCGGAGCGAAGGGCGAAAGGAGTGAATGTCGAAGGAGTATGGACAGGGGAGTGAATGAACATGAGTTGGCACAAAAGGACAGAGCCTGAGGAAGGCGCAGAGCCTAAAAGAAATCCAAACGAGGGTGCAGCACTGACAAGTGCAAGTCATGTACAAAAACATGAATTTCCGCGGAAAAACGCGGAGTCCGTAGGTCGAAAAAACTCCGAGGAGTGCGAAGTGGTGAGTAGCCAGCATAGTGTGCGCGGATTCCGCGCCCGGAGCGCGGGAAAATTCCGAGGAAACGCGCGGACAAAAGGAGACGAAAAAAGTCAGATGCTACTCAAGGTGACGCAAAACAAGGAGTCCACGGAAGCGGAATGGGAGGGGGCAAAGTTTTCAAGTTGGTGAGGACGAAAGGGAGTGGGGAGCCCGCGCATAGCCGCGCTTACTCGCGGAAATGCAAGGAAACGCGCGGAATATGCTTGAACGAACAAGAACCCAATACCACCTAAGTAGTACACATATCTTGAAGTTTTGCAAGGGGAAGGAGTGGGGGATCAAGAGTATGGCGGAGGCGAGGGTGAATGGGCAAGGGGAGTGCGCGCGTATCCGCGCCGGAGCGCGGGACGAAACCTGCGGGGCGCGCGGAACGCTTAAACGAACAAAAAGCCCAATACTACCCAGTGTAGCACATATCTTGAAGTTGGAGGGAGAGGAGGGGGGAAAGTGACAAGGCCAAGAGGTCGAAATATGGAAGGGAGAGAAATGCCCGCGCGTATCCGCGCTTTGGCCGCGGAAAAATCCGCGGAAACGCGCGGAAAACACTTGAACGAACATGAAACCTATAACCTATAACCAACATAAGACAAAATCTTGAGGCCTATGGAAGGAGATGTAACGGCGGGAAAAAATCCAAAACAGTGCTGGTAGGAGGATGGGTATTGTCCGCGCGGATCCGCGCAGGTCGCGTGGGAAAATTCCTCGCGGGAGCGCGGAGGCACTTGAACGAACAACAGTCCAAGCCTCCATAGTAGAACTGAAATGAAAAGGGAATTGTGGGTGCGCGGGGGGCGGGGACTCCGAGGGAAGCGTGGCACATCTCGGAGGGGAAGAGGAGCGCGGGTTTCCGTGCCGGAACCGCGGGAAATCCTGCGGAAACGCGCGGAGGGACAAGGGCGAAGGAAGGGACAAAAACTGAGCATACAGCCCAGCGAAAAAAGAGTGGACGAAATTTCCGAGGGGGGCCTCGGAGCGTAGGGGTGCGCGGGTGCGCTGGAGCGCCATGGTGGTATGCCATGTGACGGAGTTGCGCAGGGAGCGAGCTCTCATAGGTCAAACTAGAGGTCAAACTTGAGTTCAAAATGCAAAGTATTGCTTAACCCGTGCAATCAACGGATTGTAATGGTGGGAAGTCAATGGTGCTCTTAAAGTCAAAGGGTGGCCACAGTCAAGGGGGTCAAGAGGTCGAAGGTGGATTTCCGAGGGGGTGCGCGGAGGCGAGGGGAGAGCGGAAATCCGGGAAGGGGTGAGACGAAAAGCGGAATCAAAGTGGGGGACGGAAAAGGGACATGATGACGAATGAGTGACGGGCCGCGGAAGCGGAGTGGTGAGGCGTGGAGGTCATATCCTGACTAGGAGCAGGACCCGGGGGGCCCGCGGAGCATGAGATCTGAGGTCATGACGAATTAGTGCAGGGTGTGGAGTGTTACTTTGAATCTACTGTTAAGGACTGTATCGCGGGGCCTCCTGACTCGTCCGTATAGGGGGCGCAGGAATGCGCGGGGAGCGCGGAAGTGCGGATGCGCAGACGAGAGGAGCATACGGGACTCGGCTTCAGCTTTGATGCTGCGCCCCCCTAGCCCTGCGGTGTCCCGATTTCGGAGAGAGCATGGGAGAGGCGGGCTCCGCGGAGGAGCCCGCAGCGAAGACAAGGGTTTAACAAGTGGCGAAGAAGGAACTAAGATTCAAAGTGTAGAATACATGTTGTACTAGTGCTACTATAAATACTAACTAACACATGTATGTAGTGAGGCTAGTATGTAAGTACACATGTTCATGAAACATGTAACAGAGTAATCATAGTACTGCGCACCATGCATTAGCCTCGAGGGCGGAGCCCGAGGTATTCCGAAGGTCCGAGTATCCGAAAGGGGCGTAAGGGGGGACCCCTAAGGGGGTGAGGATCGGACTCTGACAGTTTTCAAGCTCACTTGATGATGTACTTGTTTACATCATGCCTTAGCACCTCACATGCTTGAAAAAATCATATGAGTGGTTGGTTCTAGAAGCCTGGTAGAATCCAGGAACCTTGGCACTTCTTGGTCCATTTCTGGCTAGTCCCTTGTGAGAACCTGCTGTATGGCCTTGTAGCAATCAATCCTGCACACCATCTTCTGACAAAACTTTTGTGCTCACTGTTCTAGACAGTGCTCAAGTTCTTCATCAGATTTAAGTATTTTAGCATGTGTCTTTTGCTTAAAATTATGATAATATTGATAGAAAGTGGCTAGATACTCAGAGCTAATGAAAAGTAGCCACAAAGCAAATTATGTCTGAACAATGTTCGAAATAATAATAAAAACAAAAGAATTTGAGGGATTTTATCATAGAATATTGATACATGGGTGATTTAGAGGTAAATAAATATCTCCAGTGACTAGTACTGTGGCAATAGTACCATATTACTGCTTTATGCATTTAATGTTAAATCATCAAGTTTTCCAGCATATTCTACTTAACCTGATAGTCCATTCACTATAGTACACATATAAGAATATAAATATAATTTGAATTTACTAGCAAAGAAGCAAATGCTTAGGCTCAATGTTGACTGATCTTTTGAGCTCGCTGGTTGAGACAGTGAGTACGACATTGTGATTGATGGGTGGTCAGTCAGCTGCCCTTGATGGACCCTTCTGTGATCAAACAGGATTGCAATTTGGTTCACCCATTTAGGACATTCCCATCAAGGAACTTGACACAAAAGGATAACGGCCAGCACTAATCATGTCAGCAGCACTCCTGCCTAGCCAATCCCATTCTACTGTTTTCCACTGTGGAATTTCTACCCCAGTGAATCCGGATATCTGACAATATCTGATCCTGCACCCTGTGTCAGTCGATGGATGGATTATGATCCGACTCTGGGCGCGAGGGCCCCAAATGGGTGGAAATTTCGGACTGACATCAATTTTAGCGCCCGAAAATGAGTGGATTATTTGGGCGCTTGATCTAACATTATTAGTATATAAGAAAGGTGCGTGGATGGACCCGGATCCGACTTCAGTAGGGATTATCGGGGGTCCTTCTAAGTACTCTAAGTACTCAGTGAGAGGCTTTCCGTGCATCAAATGAGATCAAGTATCGCAAAATGAAAGAAAGGAGTTATAAAGGCGATCACGCTTGCGAACCCCTAACCAAGTTGCGAGAGGCAGGCCCTTTGGCAGTTGCAATTTGACGGTAGTACTATTAGCATCAGAGAACATAGGGTCCAGATAACGTGGGTATACTACTCTGCGATTTTTGAAACCAGAGTTAGGCATAAATGTAGCACATGGGACTAGCCCGCACGTCCATGACGTCGCGGATTGGAATCAGGTCTGCAAGTACGCCCATTTTGAGCTCAAAGTCCAGTGTAACATTTACGACCGGGGGGTCTATACTTGTCCGTCCAGAGATATCTGTCAGCCGCTTCTTGAGATCCATTGACTGCCACTCCCACCAAATCCTGTCGAGGTTGGAATGGTGGAGGTAGAAGATAGGGTCTGTTAATTCAGGGTCAGTGATATACAGCAAGGAAGGAAAAGGGAACATACCTCCTGGGCTGGACCATCTATCATTCATCTCTCCGCCGACAGATAGATGACCTGCGTCATGAATTTTGAAGGTTGGGGTCACAGGAGTGCCCTCCAGCTCGATACGGAACCGTTCAAAATTCGGTTGTTTAGTTGTATTGGCGACTTGGGAAGAACGAATGAAAGTCACGGCGAATGTATTGAAGGACCGTGTCAGGCAATGGTTGGTGACAAGTGTTCCAGGGCCGATAGATAGATTGTATGATGCAAAAGGTCCATCGGTTATGCATCCCCCACCAGTCCATCCTGGAATATCTGACATATTGCCGAACTGACCTACATAGCCAGGGATATCGATCCCGTTGCCGCCGAAACCGAACACGGGATCAAAAATTGGGGACGCTGCAACGCTGTTTATAAAAGCGGTGTCAGTGCTTCGCTTCGAGGGGAGTAACTTTATTATTAGAATTGTTCTCACATGGATGCGCCATCTACGTCTTTCGTCCAATCCCAGTATCTGTTCAACCGGAGGATCAACTGGCCACCTAATACAAATCAGACGATACTTACGGTTGCGCTCCGGTATACCCACACTCCTCGCGGAGCGCTTTCTCGTATACTTGAAGCATTCGACGATGAAACGGAAGGAATTGGCCCTACGCCAGTTTTGTTAGTTTTGACGTCAAACCTTGAGCCGCAAAGCTCCATAAACGCACCACAAGATGTATTTCTGGCATGATGGACACATGCAAGGCTTGGAAATCGTCAAACCGCGTTCTGACGCCTGTGAAACTGGTTTGCGCTGGGAGGGCCTGCAAACATTTAACGGCGCCGATGTAGCGAGCCTTGTTTTGTGCGCTGAGTGTCCGCCTAGGTTTCAGTATGTAGCATCAGCAATAGTCATCTAGATATTTATGAGGGTACGAACCATTCTTTTCTAACGATAACCTCGCGGCACCGTTTCGAGGATCCTTTCGCCGGGTCTGCAGCAAGAATAGTAGAGGCAATCAACGAGACCACAAGGAGGCTAGTTAACAGCCTATGCGAGAAGGAGGGCATCGTGTGGTGCTGGCTTGATTGCTTACTCTCCTCGCCGATTTAAATAAACGACACCTGGCGGTCCGAAGCGGAGAGCCAGAGAATCATCGCAAAAATGGCTCCTGGGGTGATTAATCATGACACGGCGATGCTCGTAGTCCCTGTATTTCGCATCGTTTGTGCTTCCGGAGTTATAGGGCTTGAGAAGCACATCCGCATTTGGCTACTACAAGAAAGAATCCACGAAGCGTGATGGTACGCCACATTGCCATCGTGAGAAGTAGTACGTGCCTTTGAGCACCCTACGGCCGACTCATTGATAGTGGATCAGTCTCATGGGGCATTTATCAGAACAATGGAGCCTCGGGAGTCGGAATGGGAGTTGAGACTGCAAATACTTGGCGCCCGTTTCCGTACTCACGTCCCTATAGGCTCTCCAGGAGCCGGATAACATGCACTCGACATCAGTGTATCAGTCGAGCTCCGACAGTTCGGCATAAGAGCGGATTATTTGAAGCACGACATTGACATTTCATAAGGCCTTGAAGCCAGCAGGTACACGGAATAGTACAAATACAAAATTAGGAAATAGGTTGTGGTGGAGTTGATCGAAGTCCTTTTGAGGTAGGAGGGTACCATGATTAACGAGCAGCTAAGAGTTCACGTTAGTACGATCATCAGCTCAGTACTAATCTTTTACGTACGCCTTTCACAATTAGCCAAATGGCCGCCACCAGTGACCCCGCACCACGGGCAATGTATTGGAGAGCGATTCTTGTCTACGAGGACATAGATGCACGTCACTGTTGTGTTCGCGGTTGCCGTCGCGGTCGTGTTTGTAGTAGTAGCAGTCATGCTTGAGGATGTGTAGAAGATGCGAAATATGCTGGTGAGTCTTCATTGCGTGCGCCCTTTATACATTGCCTGGGGTGAATACAGCAGTGAGCTGTTTAACGTAGGGGGGGGAGGAGAAATGAAGTTCGAAAGACGAAGCGACAGTGGCTCGCGTGCCGGGGACATGAAGTATCTAATAATAGACCTCCGCAGCGAGCTGTGATGGACGCAGCTTGAGGATTCACGCTGACCACCTCGCACCCGGCTTGCATAGTGAGGTGTTTTTACTTTTCTAGATCATTTCAAACGACGAAAAACGAACGGTACGTCACCAAGTAATTAGATGAGGACTCAAAGTGCTCCGTACGCCACCTGACCGTCAATAACTGTCGCCTGGACCTTAGTACTCAGAATCTTGTCCGCCGTCACTTTCATGATATCCGTATCCAGAATCACAAAATCCGCTTTCTTCCCCACTTCTAGCGATCCCCTTTCGTCTTCGGCAAAAGCAGCGTACGCTGTATCCAGAGTCATCCCCTTTAGCGCTTGCGCCCGAGTCAACCGCTCCTTCGGGAACCTAGACGTAACAAGTGCGCTCGGCGATCATCATGTTTCAATCGCGCCAACGCTCACCAGCCACCCTCACCGTGAGGAGATGTTCCGTCGACGGAAAGCCTCGATACTGCAGCATAAAAGCCGAGAAGAGGATTTATGCCCTCAACTGGGAAGTCCGAGCCCAGAGGTAGTACACCGATTTTCGAGTTCCTGAGCAAACTATGTGTAAGGTGTGGCGCCGATCGTTGAGTGATAACTTACTGAAGGAGCGTCTGGTAGGCATAAGCCCCTTTGATTCTTTCAGGGCCCTATTTACTGTATCAGTGCTAACTCGTACGGTCGGAAGATGGCACGCACCAGTCGTGTCTCCGCGTAGCTCATGTCGCTCGTGCTGCCTAAAATCGTCAGCCAAGATACCCCTCTGATGCATAGTCCCCACACTTACGCATGCGTGGGTTGTACACTGGCAATGACTGTCTCAAAACATGATCAGCGCAAGTTCCCTGCAGACTTTCTTGCACCTACCTCCAAGTTTCCCAATACGCTCCAAATCCTTCAAAGTCATGATCTGCGCATGCTCAATCCGAGGACGCCAACTCGCAGTGACATTTGCTGGATCAGCAGAACCAATAATGATACCTTCAAAAATATCCAAAACGGCATTATTCGCCCGATCGCCGATGCAGTGGATATTCTGTGAAGTAGGAAATAAAATGCGGGCAAGTCGGAGTGGCTTACTTACTACTTGGAATCCATCTTCGTAAAACTGGTTGACCAGCTTGCCTAGTGCACTCTTGGAGCTGCGCATGAGACCACTGGTTGAGGGGTTGTCAGAATACGGCTCGAGCAGTGCAGCACCCCATGAACCGAGCGCGCCTAACGGATCGGAGTGAGAGATGTTCGCGCGGAAAGGAAATGGGGACCTGCCGTCCGTGAACAGTTTAATGGCGCGTACGGTGAGCCGACGATGAGCACCATGATTGATCAGCCGAGGTATCTGCGCGCCCCAGTATTCATCTGAAAGCACATTGCCCATGAGATACGCTCGGACCTGTGGTCACCGTTAGCAATGCAACATGGTAGTCGAGCACTTACAGGTAAATTACCAGCTTCAGATTGCCTGGACAATACGGATCATCGTGACAAATTTGTAGTGAGAGACACGTACTTCTTAAAGTACGCAATAGCCTCGGGTTGCGAGTCGGCATCATGGATGGAAGTGAGTCCGTGGGCCAGGGCGTCCGCCATAGCCGTCTTGAAATAGTTATCCATATCCTTCTCCGACCAAGGAGGGATGGGAACCAGAGTCATGGCATTGTCCACAAAGATTCCTGCAACGCATCGTGGTTACTAGTAGACCGGAAGCATGATACGGAGTGCACACCTGTCGGCTGACCATTCGTATCCCTGATGATTAGCCCCCCGTCGACTTCCGACGGGAGTTCGCCCATCATTTCTAATACTCGAGAGGAAACCCAGAGGGCGTGTCCATCTACCCGACGAAGAGCTATCGGTCGGCCTTCTAGCATTGGGTCCGAAAGGTCATCCTTCAACCAGAATGTCAGCTTAGCATAATTTAAGAAAACAGCTATATACTGAGGTCGGAAACTGTGCCCCCGGCCATCTAGTCTGGTCCCATCCCATTCCCTGTATCCACGTTGAGGTATTTTTGTGGACATCCGGTCGAGAATGAATATACTTCCGAATCCGAGACACAACATCTTGCCATGTTAATCAGACTTCCGGACCCAAACAATACTATTCGGAGACCACACCTTGGGTCGACGGGGCACCATCTAGTTGGAGCTCCATTTTAAACCCATACTCGAGTATGTGAGCATGAGCATCTGTACTTCCGCTCCATGTGAACCGCCGCCGAGCAGCCGTCTTAGATTGGTCACTCACCAGCCATTCCAGGTATAACAGCTGAGCCAGCCTTTAGCTTCACTACTTTCAGATGCCATGGAGTCAGAAGCCAAGAAGTCCATGGTATATAGGTAGACATCGCGTGCAACGGGGAATTTGTTTGAATCTCGATCTCGCCTGCGAAATGATTAGTTCAGAATCGAAGCAATTGGAGACAACGAGAGCTTTACGGAACTCAGCGAGCCAGTTGATTCAATGAATGAGCCCTTGACCACCAAACATTGCACTGTTGGCTTGTCCGGCGCGACGGTATAAATCGAGCCCTCTTCAGAACATAGCGCGTATCGGTGATTGGGCCAGGTCGAGAACTTGAGCAAGGCCGCGCAAATAAGGCCGATAAGCCAGAATTTATTGGTCGCTGGCCTTGACGCTTCCCGAACAGGCGACTTAATGTCGGTCATGAGGAATAATAGTAACAAGGAACTTCGGACGGTGCCGAGTCAGACTTATGGTTGACACGGACTTTGATTCGAACCAGGTCACACTGTCACGCGCTACGCAGCTCCCTTCAGTACTCCTTCCTGGATTCAACTTGGTTTTGACGCATATCCCAACTGCAGAGCGTTCAAGTGGAGGCAGCTGGTCAGGATAGACGAGATGATGTGGACAAGGTAGGGGCGGATAGAGGCCGAGAGAGGAGCGGGGGATGCGACGGAGATGGGGAGAGGGAAGAAAGAGGTGGAGGGAGGGAAGAAAGAGTTGAGCGCGACGTTGTGTTCAGTTATAAGGCGCTGATGTAATCGACATTGGTCGCACGACAAGGCAGTTTGGGCTTGATGATAGTTGTAGAGGCCTGAGGGCTGTCGTCGACGATCTCGACTCTGAGTGTATTGGCGAGTACTACTACCTCGCGTTTAACGTGACTAAATAGGTGACTACGAAGTTGGCTCGAGAGGGCTCTCTGGCTCGTTCACGACCGCCACTGGTCGACAGACTTTTCACTGGGCCTCAGCCTCAAGCCTTCGAGCTCGAACTAGGTTTCACACGTTATGCAGCTCCTGCCTCATTGTCCTTCAGTTCGAGTCACGAAAAGTGGATTCCGTTTCATCGATATCTTTCATCCAGAACCAGCGTAGTCATGTCTAAATTACTAGAACAGTTCAAGAATTTCTATGCCCACCATTGGGACTTACTCTTGGGGCAGACATACGGCGACGACAACCAGTTTCTTGACGCAGAGTCGGCAAACGGAACGTCGACGGCACAACCAGATGGGGGCGTAGACGCGGAGCCCGTTTCTCCCATTTCTCTGGACAACAACAGTCTACTACCGCATCTCAGACACCCAGTTTGGCCCTTCCTCGTCAAATTCAACTAATCAATACTATTCTGCGCAAATAGCTCAGCGGTTCTCGTCGTATCAACAAACCCCCGGACAAAGGCGAGGCGGCATGCGCCCGAACACGAAGCCGATACCAAACGGGACAGGTAATCCCCACAACGATAGACCGCGACTGGACACCGTCTACCATAAGAAGAAGCCCTCGAAAATGCACGATTACATGCATGAATTTGCGTTGGCATGTTTTGGACATGGAACAGTGTCAACAGGACGTATGTGTCTCGTCTTACCTCCCCGCTCTAAGCGTTGCTCACGCCTTCGGTACCGCTGCTTATTATGTACACTACCGCTCATTTCCTTATCCTCGACTTGTAGACAATGCAAGAGGTCTTGTCGACATCCACCGTTTTTTGGCAGAACTCGGAGAGCATTTTGAAGGAGCGTGCACCATCCCCGATGTTCGATCCCATATTTGGTTTCGGTGGTAACGGAATCGACGTCCCTGGCTATGCAGGCCTGTTCGGAAACCTGTCGATATGCTCGTGAACCTGCTCATCGTTTCTCCGTCGTTGTCGATGTCGGTGCCAGGATTGGACTCTTTCACAGCCACTATGATATCCTCACTGCTGTCTGCGCCGCTCCGAGTCCATACTTGGGATCTCCTTCTCTTTCCCGTTCAAGCACCGTCAGTGACATCTATGGCTGTACCTCACCATTCCGTCTTGTACAACTCCGCATGACAACGCTCCCCTCAACCGCGAACTCCGCCCAACGTCTGAATCCGGGTCTCTGACTGTTACCATCTCGGCCAACCGAGTTTCTGTCATGTCTGACACTAATACTATATCTCCCAGCAACTTGATAGCATTCGAGGATGCACGCCACGTTATCACTATCAACTTATATTGCGGGATACACCTTCCTTGGGCCCATCTATTGCGGAAACAACGGGGGAAGACAGAATATCAATTATAGTGAGTATTCGTCTTTTCTCGCTTCATACTACTCATTCAATCTTCTCTAGTACATAGAAAAATAGTGTAAATATACGTCGTATATCTCTACAACAAATTCTAGACGAGCGGGTACGTTACGCCTACTAATCCACGCTGATGGCTGAGCGTCTTGAGAACCTTTGAGAACGTTGACCCATCCTAGAATAGGAGGGATAGGGGATTCACGTGCCTCGTTTACTAGCCATCCTCACGCGCACGAATCGCTCTGAACATGACTGCGGGACGCCACTTTTAGGACCTACTGTACGGACCCATATTAATGCCGGTTGAACAACTCCACATAGCACAATAACGACGCGATATCAAAAAAGTAGTTGAACCCAGAAGTCCGTTTAGGCCAGATGCCCCTGGGACTCGGAGTGATTCAGGATAGATATCGTCATCTTCCATCCACCGAGCGCCCTCCCGCATACCACCTTTCCGCTTGGTCCACTCCAAGTGATATTGACAGGAAGAATCGATCTTGGTAAGCACGTTATTCCTAGTGCCACATTCAGTCTAAAGTTCCAGTGCTGTTGATTATAGCGTCAAGTCCTGAGACTAGTTTCTATCCCTTGAGCACTTGCCTTGAGCATTCAGAATTGCACTAATGATGTAACCTTCCACGCACAAACAATTAAAAGATGCAACTCACATCTCCCAATCACGCTATCTTGCCTTCCTCCCCTTGGCTAGGAACACCAAATTTTCCGGCAGACTGCTCCGTATCTGAGTTGTGTCTCCGGTTATTCATACGACGACGACGGAAACGATGTCAAGGAGCAACATGCCAACACCGAAGATATCATTGAACCTCTCCTTCGTCCTGGTGGCCATCGCACTCGGAGCAGCAGGTGTGGGGGCAGTCCCTGCCACGAATGACTGGTCGAAACCCTGCTTCGACGGCGAATGTGCCTACGATTTACCAGCGCGCGGCGACTCGGCCCTTGGTGCTTTCAAAATTGTAATTGTCCACATCCTTCAATCTCCCTCATCTTTTATCTCAATATCATATTTGTCGTATCATTTCCACAGGCAGGTTCACCGAAGGCCATCACGGATATTACACCCGCCGCGGGATGGGTTATACTCGACTGTGACCCACATGCCTTGTCGCAGGAAATACGTCTTGTGTGTCAATCCGACGATGAGGCGAACGACGAATCGTGCAGCCATGTCTTTGGGCATTGGGGCGCAGTCGATAAGATCGTGAGACTTCCAGATGGGGTACGCGCATTTCAACCACCAATTACTCCCATATCCTTACGATGCTCGAGTAAACAATTGCTGATGGAGATGTACAGTGTAGCGCAGCTCCATTTGCGAGAATTGCGGAGGCGACCGTGGCGCATGATCAGACGCTGCCCGGCCACGTCGAGGGAAAGGTGGTACGAAGAGATGGTGGTTCACCTGTCATCCACTCCTTCAAAGTCGACACCAACTTCGCACAAGTCGATGCGCCCAAGTACGTGTCAATTTTGCCCTTTTTGATTCATAAGTACTGATAATTGAATTAGAGTTGGTGATATCAACTTCGCTTTCGTAGGGCTGACCTCTCCCTCTCCTTCTCGAGACTTCCCCTCCGATATTGACCTCAACTTCGAGTTCGTCGACGGCTGGTTTGACGATGCTTTCAAATCAGTCGGGACATGGACATCCGGCGCCGTTCAATCCGTCGGGAAGGCTGCCGGGGACGTTGGCAACGCTGTAGGACACGCTGCAGCAGACGTCGGGAAAGCCGTGGGCCAGGCGGGGCAGGCGGTCGGGCATGCAGCTGAAACTGCTGGGAAAGCAGTGGCAGGAGCTGCTGGCGCTGCCTTCCAGGCAATCAAAGACGTACCGGGGCTCTTGGAGAACGCCACGTCCTTCCAATTCGAGCCAAAGGTAGAAACCGCGCCTGTCAAGTTCGATGGCTCTGTGAATCTCATCAACTATCACGACACGAAGTGTGTCGGTGGTGGAGAGGGTGGCGTGGCTTCAGGTTCGTTGAAGGTGGATTTGGACGGGAAGGGAGGCGGAAGTGTGAAAGCTGGTGTTATCGTTGATGGGTCGATTGTTCCCCCCAAGATCAAAGACTTTGCTGCTTACGCAGGGATGTCGTTCGATGTGGACGCTTCGGTCATGATCAAGGCTGCCATTTTAGTTGGTTTCTCCTTCCTTCTGCACGCTGCATTGCTGACGATGGCGTAGGGTGGATACGAGTCTGGAAGGATGAGTGTTATCAAGCCTATTGGTCTTCCAGGCCTCTCCATCCCTGGGTGAGTGATATCCCTTCCATCTATTTTCCTTGAACCGACCCCACTTTATGCTTCGTAGCGTCCTCACCATAGGGCCTATGATCGAACTACAAGCCGAGGCGAAAGCGTTACTGGATTTGAAGATCGACTCGAACGTCCATCTTGCGTACAAAGTAGATAATCGTAAGGGCCTCTTTTCATGCAATCGTTACATCATTAATCATTTATTCTTTGCATTGCCACCATCCCACCACACCATCCTTCCCCACCATCCATCTTGGACCTCGTGCTTTGGCTATCCGTGCATTTAAATTTGAACAGTGGAGTTGTGGTACCCCAAAGCGAAGAAGGCGTCAGTAGAGAAAGGTATACATACCAAGCCCGCTCGTAAGTTCCTCGCGCTTCTTGGTGACACGGTTCTGTTAATCGTTCCCCTATATGCAGCCCTCAAACTCAAGGCGAAAGCAAAGGCCAACGCAAAAGGTTCGTAGTCTTCCATGGCCAGCGTTGATCGCTGACAGCAAGTCATTATCTACAACAGGATATATCGAAGGACACTTAATCCCATCCCTCAGACTAGGCGTCTCCGCACTTGCAGGAAAGGCTGGTGCGGATGTGTTCCTCGAAGCCGATGCATTCGCCCGCGTTAGCATCACTGCCGAAGCCCACGCAACCGCCAATGTCAAGGCAGGCGGCGCTGCTCCTGCTGCTAAGGGTGCACCTGCCGCTCCCGCCAAAGCCGCTGCCCCCGCTGCGGGAAAGAAGGGCAAACGCGATATTTACGTACCACCCTACGCCTACGGCTCCCGCCGTCGAGATGTCTCCGTCCAAGATGGCAGCGATGGTGCGCCAGCTGCGGGCGTGAAGGCTGGGTTCAGTGGTTGCGTCGATTTATCGGCTGGCCTGGAACTGAATTATGGTGCGAAAGCGAATGCGGGAGATCTTTGGAAGGTCAATGAGAGTGGGTCGCTGTGGAAGAGCCCAATTTGGCCCATTTGGTCGGTGAGTAGACAGGCTATCTGCACGTGTTCTATCCCGATTTTTCACTTGTATCCGTCATTTGGTTCCCCGTTGGTTGAAAATCTCACCCCACACATTTAGGGTTGCTTTGATGCGGGCACCAAAGCTGCGAAACCAGCTGGCAAATCGTCTTGGGATCCTGCGACTCTGGAGAAGAAATTCAAGGAGAAGAAGTTGACGTGTGATGCGACGGACGTTGGTGACTTGGAGGGCATTCCTGATGAATCTCTCCCAGCGAAGACGTGAGTCCTTTCTCTTTCCGACCTTCGTCTGTATTTGAATATGATGCCCGAATGTTATAGTGTGCAGCCGTAATAACCAGAGGAGAGGGGAGATACAAGTACTGACGAGATTTAGGTCTGTGTGTGCCTATGTCTTGTATCATGCGTAGAATAATTTTTCCCCCGCCTGTACCCTGTATCCATACCCTGTATCGCTATCCAAAATATCGTTTCCCCCATATTCCTACCATTCTCCTCCACCGCCTAGCAAGACTCCGAGACGCAGTGGATCCGCCCAATGAGAACGAACATTCGCATGCAGTACGACCTAGTCTCACGTAGTCAGACCAATGTACAAATATTCCCAAACAAGTTAAGTCTACTGTAGGGAGCATGTCCATATTTCTGATGTCGCAAATATGTCGCTGCGTGAGCTCAAGTGGCTATTTCAGGCCATATGATTTTGGGAACGGACGTAAGACGGCTTTGCTCACTGATGACTCTATCGTTTCGCCCTAGCTACACCAGCGATGTCCTCCGTCGAGCTGACTGACGAGCGAAAGAAAGAAATAGGACAGCACTTTGTCTTCGGTTTTATTGGAACAGACTTGGATGAGGACTTGCGGCGGCTTATACGGGATTACCATGTGGGGCACTTGATCCTGATGAAGAGGAACATCAGAGGTACTTATTCCATCAACTGCATGTGCACTTCCCCGAACCAGTCGATCGCGTATGATAGATGGCGTTCAGACCCGGCAGCTTATCCGTGGAATTCAGACACTAGCGAAGGAAGCCGGTCATCCTACCCCAATCCTCATTGGAACTGATCAAGAAAACGGTTGGTGGGTGTGATCACAATACATCGTCAAGCTAATATGATCACGAAGGGTTGGTGTCTCCGACGACTGGAACGCAATTGTGAGCCCGCATCTACCCATAGTAACTGTATCCGCTAGACAATCCCTGACTGGATTGAGGGTAGCCCAGGCGCAATGGCGTTGGCAGCAACTGGGTCGACTGATCTAGCTGAGGAGTTGACCAATGCAAGCGGAAAAGAGCTAGCGAGTGTTGGCGTACATTGGGCCTACAGCCCAGTGGCAGATGTCAACTCAAATCCACACAACCCCGTCATCGGTGAGTTCAGAAATTAGAATACTACCGATTTAATGAGGGTTAACTAGTACCAGGCGTCCGTTCTTATGGAGACGGTGAGTAGGGATTTGACGAACTGTAATTTAACTGATCCACGCATGCTACTTTGTCAAGACCCTCACAAGGTCTCTGGCTTCGTGCAAGCCGTCTCCAATGGACTAACTCGGGCTTCGGTAGCTCCCTGTGCTAAACATTTTCCGGGACACGGTGATACAAATGTTGACTCGCACCTTGCCCTTCCAGTCATCTCGAAGTCACGGAACGACCTCTATTCCAACGAGCTCATCCCATTCCAGCGACTCATCTCCTCCGGAATTCCAAGCATAATGACAGCCCACGTAGCCCTTCCTGAGATCACCGGCAGCCTAGTCCCCGCTTCCCTCTCAAGACAAATAACTACAGATCTACTCCGCACGGAAATGCAGTACAACGGCGTTATTGTCACAGATTGCCTCGAAATGGATGCAGTTATGAAAACTTACGGTTCCGAGCGCGCTGCTTTAGAGTCGTTGAAGGCGGGTGCCGACATCGCCATGATCTGCCATACCCTTGACAAACAGATCGGCGCTGTGGAATTGGTTTGGGAGGCCGTTCGATCTGGTGAATTGAGTCTCGACGAGCTTCAGAAGAGCACTCGCCGAATCGAACAGCTCAAGCGAGATTTTGCTGGATCATGGGATGACTTCTTATCCACAAGCAGTCCCGACAAAGCATTTGCAGCCATTTGGTCCCAGCTTTTGGACGAGAACAAGCTCATCAGCCAACAGGGCTATCAACGCTCCACCACCATTATCAGAAACCCTCCCAGTGTTCTCCCTCTAAGCAGCACTGACACGGTTCTCTTATTTACGCCAATCATGGAGAGCTTGAATCGCGCTGTTGATGATGCGGAAGACGTACTTCGCACCGCCAATGGGCTACTCCGTAACACGAAGGGGGCTTCATATACAGCGTTCGCTTCCGCCATCGCGAGGCGGGCGAAGATGCAGCACGTCGTTTATTCCCATCAATTTCCTTCCCTTTCTCCGTACTCACCGACCGTCATCATATTTACCATGCGCAACGCCGACCGCGGCCCCTGGCAAATCGACTGTCTCAGAAACATACTACAGTTCCTCGGAAGGGGGAACACTACTTCGCGTTCTGGGACTGTACCGAAGGTGGTTTTGCTATCTAGTTGCCAACCATACGATTTGCTTGGGGTGTCAGATATCGACTTGGAGAATATAGCTCATCTGGCGAGTTTCGAGTTCACAATCCCTGCGCTCGAGACAGCTGCAAGTGTTATCTTTGGGGAAATACCCGCTCAAGGAGATGTACCAGTCACGATTACTTGATTTGGGCCAGACGTTGATGTAGTACGAGCATTCAGAGGACAACCACACGCTATGGTACTTCGACAGAGTTGTATTGACTATTGTAAAGCCATACACAAAAGCGCATCAGAAGCACCGGGTGTCCGTTAGAAGAAACTGATAGACCACCTGGAAGAAAATGCGTCAGATCGATCAGGCTCATGCAACAGTGCCAAGACTTACGCGGTCGGTACAAGCGCGTCTACTGTAGTCAGAGGCAACGGTAGAGTGAGTGGCTGCGTAATGATCGTTACGCTGTAACGTCAGAATCAACAGTGAGTATAAGTCGAACGTGTCTGATGTAGGGACTTGCAGCGTGTCAAATTGCCCGTTGGCAGTGAGGGTACCACTACCGATGGCACTCAAGGTCGCCGCAGAACCTTGAGTGAGGGGTACGTTGGTCATTGTACCCGAGTTGATGCTGCCATTGAGGGGCACTACAGCTGGCGGGTCAAAGTTTTTTTCAACCTTGAACATTGTTGTAGTGCCGCTAGCAGCCGTCAAAGTAACGCTTTTGATGGCAACCGACGTGAGTATAGATAGTCCGGGTACTATCGGCGAGACTGCAATCCGAAAGCTTCAGCGTTACGACAGTTCACCTATTTTGAACCCTTCACGCACTATTGAAATCAACGCGGCTAGGACGGTTAGCATGAGCTGTCAAGGGGGTAGCAACGTCGTATGTTACCTCAATTGATTGTTCAGCAAAGATGCTCCCTGAGGTCACCCGACAACTTCAGTCCACCACCTCTGCGACACGAATCGGGGCACTTACGGTGAAGTGGGCAGTGATGTTACTGATGTGAATGTTCAGAAGTAGTCCTGGAATTTGCCTGGCTTGAATTGCACTACCAGCTACCTGGAGCAAATGTACGAAGAGGACAACCAGTACGACAAGCAAATCCATGGGTGGCGGGACGCGAGGGTGGGGCAATAAGACACTACTGGACGATTTTCTTAGATCTTATCCCTCGGGCCAGTGGCTGATATATGTAGCTGACATCATCATAACACCGAAGACGGGTTGTGAAAGTGTCTGGGAAATCCAGCGGGAATCTGTCCATAGTGAATGACATGGGACTATGAATGCATTCGAGGCTCGGATAATTGCACAAGGAACACCGTGGGTTCGGCGAAGGTGGAAGTAATCCAGATCTCAGGCCAGATTCTTGTTCGGCGCAATGAGTACGTAGTTGATTATCAATGCTTTGACATCGCTCTTCAAAAGGGTTGTCACGAAGGCAGGCACGCAAGAACCATTCAACAGAAATATAGGTGTTTGAGTACGAATCTACCTATACCAAGCTCCATCTGTTGATGTGGGGATGAGTCATTGACCAGATGACGGAAGAAGCTACCTACGTGGCATCGACACTGAACTGGGTGAGCGGCAAGGATAGAGGTAACACCAGTGGTTGGGTGATTATCGTCACTCTGTAACTTGTTTAGCTCGCCGGACGCGATCTCGTATACAAGGACCACCCACTTCATGCTGACACCAGCACTGAAGATATCCATAGTTTTGCTGGGAAAGGCCGTGAGGAGCGTCGGGAGAGCACCTTGAGTGAGGGATACCCCACTGATGGTGCCGGAGTTAACAGTACCCGTCAGAGGAACAGCGAGCGGGGTATCAAAACCGTGCGTGAAGGAAATATACTCTGTTCTAGAGATGCCTGCAGAGAGTGTGATGTTCGTAATGCTGACCCCTACAAGAAGAGACAAATTTGGGATGATAGGGGAGACTAGAATGTGTTTGAGTTATGAGATCCTTCGGCAAGGAATATAACCAACCATCAAAGTCGACGCTGATGAGAGTGTAAATAAGATGAAGCGAGAACGGCAGAGAATCATCACCTACTGTGCGGTATTGGTGAGCAGAGTTAGGAGCTAGAGGAGGGTTAAGTACGCTGTAGCGAGTAGTTTGACCTCAGTCAGACTCACGTCGAAGTGCGCATTGAGACGCGTGAAATTGAGGTTGACAAGACCAGTGGGAATGAGCTGCCTGCTTTCGACGGTCTGTTCCAACGGGGCGCCTGAAACGAAGGATGAAAGGCCTAAGACGATTGACGAGACTTGTCTAAACCGCATCTTCGCAACTCAGCCTGTCGCTGTGAAAGTCGCTGCCTAAACGAAGCCGTCCTTTTATCCACTAAGACAAGCCGACGACTCCCGCGGTGACGGTCGAATGTGTAAAGTGACGGAGGTATTCCATCCGTGAGGAAAAAATGCTTTGCCTCCCAGCCTGTCCATCCCTGTGGCTAGTCTAGACCCATGGCCCGACGGTATTTCCGTGCTATCCATCCGATTATGTAGAAGTGTGGCAGGCTGACGTGGGTCGACGCCGTCTGGGATGGTGCTGAATGCGGTCAAAGTGTAAGTGTTACGGCAATCGGAGCATGGGGTGAAGGAAGATTGCGAATAGAATGCCGTCTTCGACCTGTTCATCCATGCGGGTTCCGTGAATGTAATAGCAGCCGATACATGCACGACAGGGAAGCTAACGCAGTGCACTATGCAAATCAAGTCTTGGTTAGACTAGTGTTATTTGAGAAAAGCGTTACGTACAGTACGCGACTTATATTTTAATCATAAACCGAGAACAGAATAGGACCTTTCGAGCCTCCTCGGATTTGATATCTGAGTCTCCGGAAACATTAGACACCTGTTCAACCATGACGTTCGCTTCTTGCCAAGGTCGCCATACGAGCACTTCCCGACCTTCGGTAAACCGTGTAGCCGTCCGGACCCCAAGGTCGGCAGAGTAAGCAAGCGGAGGTTGAGTGAAGGAGAAGAGGACCAGATAAGGCGTCTCAGTACGTTTAGATGGACCGAGAAAGAAAGGTGTACTGGGAAGTAGCTGTGGACTGTCACGCGCCACTTCTCGGTTCAGCCGTGTGCACTCAGCCAACCCACAGTATGTCGTCAAGTTGGGTGCAGGGGCATGGAGAATGCGGGATATTTTGAGACGTAAGTCAGGTACAAGGGAGGTCGGCGACGATCGATAAAGGATTTCTGTCTCCCTTTGCCAAAGCGAGATAGACGTATGTGCTTGCGAAAAGAGTTGACTGGCTCGCTCTGCGAGGCCGCCACGTGTGAACTTTGGACCGCCTTTGCCTCGTTTGTCGGGGCTGAGATTAACACCGCGATTGGCCTCATCTTCTGCAGCTGCAGCTCCTGATTTCTTCGCAAATGTGTATTTGTGGTCCTGCAGAAACAAAGAGAGCAGTTCGGCGGGTCCATCAGAGCTAGTAGGGTCGGTTACGAGAGCCATCCTCGTGGTATTGATAGTACGAAGGCGTTTGGGTGTAGTCGGTGGCGGTGCCTCGGGAGCAGGCAACGGAGGAGGATCCGGGAGCTTGCGTGACAGCGGTTTCTTGGACCCTGAAGCTATCGAGCTTTCCAAAGATAGGTTCGGTGGAGTTATCAATGCCTTCTTCATGTGAACCTTGTCTCGCGAGTCATCTAGTCCCTGAGGCTTCGGTAGAATACGAAGATTTTTCGGTGGCAGGTTATCAGCCTTTGGTCTAGGGGGCTTGCCATTCACCGAAGATGATTGAAAACGCATTGGATCATTCACAGAAAGTGTCGAGTCCGAGGGTTGGGCTCGAGAAGCTGTCGTAGGTAGACCCCGCATTGTGGTAGGTGGCTGAATTGAAACTGCCTTCGCGCCGTCAAAAGCGAACGGGTGGTCGACCCTGCGCATTTTGCGTTGTCCAGACGTTGACCCAGGAGAAGTCGAAGGACCAGCAAGAGCATCACCAAAAGCAGAAGCAAAGTCCTGTATTTTGGGCAGCGATTGTGGCGCTGGTCTTGCTTTACGTTTGGTGACCGACTTAGAGAAGCCATCCGGCGGGGCCATAACCCGTTGTCGTTTGGCAATGTGTGCACTCTGGGATGGGTACCGCCAGTCAGAGTCCGTTAAGTGCAGAACAATGGAGCACACCTCTTCTGCCATTGAAACGATGGGATGTTGAAACGTTGATGAGTGAAGACAGGCTGCGCCGTGGCGCGTTCAAGCAGCATGTGTGACTTATGCACGTGAGTGTGACCCATAGGTTGCTGTTAGTCACAGTCCCGTCCTTTGCTCTCTCCTCTCCCTTACTCCCATTAACTTGAAGTTCGCTTCAAAAGACGGGCAACGCCCAAATTCGAATGAAATGCAGCGAACCCCGTCGATTTTTAATATAAGAGTCGTGCCTGGCTTTCGTGACAAGCGACTTCCCCACGGATGATGTTGTTTCCGAAGAATTCTAGTCTCTGGGACCTGAACTCACTCTAAACCCGGGACGTCAAACCCACGATGTCCCTTGTATATCCTCATCGATGGCCTCGACTGCATCTTTGGACGCATGCCATCACGTCCCCCGGTCAAACTTCCCAGACGCTTGTCCTGATCGTTACATAGAATGTTAACGGCGTATCTACTAAATGTATAAGAACCTTGGTGGCTCGTCTCGACCGCACGCGACCTCTCGAATCCACGATGCTCTTTATGGATCTTACTACCATCTTGGCCGTTGTTTTTGTCCACGTCCTTCAAGCGGCAGGCGATGGACTTCAGTCGAGGCAGCTCCCAGGATTACTTCTGAATCTACACGTCACTAACACCAATACTCACTTTACGGTGTGGTACCTAACATCGTCTGCGTGTCGTGCTAAACGAGCTTTACCACAGGGGGCGTCTTTCCTAAATAACCAGATTAGGTAACTGCCGCTCTCCCATCTCTTTAGCATTCAGGATCTAATATAATACAATGATCCAACAGTAACTTCAATTTCGATGGTGCGTCGAAACCCCTCAAGGGCCTGACCTGGCCTCAACTTACTTGCTAGTTTCGCCTTCAACGTCCGATTTGCTCAATGTCCGCATCACCGGAGTCACTATCAGCGGCGTAGATCTCTCCGCCGCTAGCGGCTCCACAGAAATCTTCGCTCTGCACAAAACGAACGTCCCCCTCACGCAAGGCTCTGCTGCTACTCTGGAGTTCGTCGACGACGGTATGCTCAATGTCGATGCTGTTTTCGATGCGCGGTGAGTTGTCTTTGAGATGTATCGTGTCCTCGACTGATGACAAATGTAGAGTGACCCTTGTTACCGATGGACCTGCGACATTGCCCTTGCAAGTAAAAGAGGTGGCCATGAACGTACCCACTTCGTGAGCGTTCTCGTTTCAACCAAAAACTAAATTAACGCGCTTCTGTAGATGGACAATAAGCCTTTTGTGAAGGATGTAGATTCAGTGCGCAAGTAACACATATCAAGTCTACCCATGTTTGCATAGGTTCGTTTGGAAATACCAACTTCTCATGGAAGTGAGTGGGGGTCACCGTGATAATAGCAGGCCATAGAGACGATATTCGATCCGTCTAGTTCTAGTGAGTGGCGTGGATTTGAGTTGCTGTGTGTCATGGCGAACTCCGGAATTATGATATGAACGATACTCAGGTAGCCAGCTGGAGGTCCAGAACAAGGTAAACATTACAATTCATGGCACGGCTCAACGCAGGTTACATCGATAAGGCAATCTACCCTACATTTACGCAACTTACACCGTTGTCACTTCAGCTCAAGCAAAGCCAGAACATTCGGAAAGCCAGCCTCAATGGTATAAGTAAGTCTTCTCTTGTCGAGGAAGGAGCTGCACTCACCGGCGGGGTCACCGCCGATACAGATATCCACATTCCGGCATACCGCCCTTGGCAATCTGTGAAGACCAATGATTAACAAAGCTGCCGTGATTGAAAGTGAAGACGAGCTCATCGACCACGATCGACAGTGTCGCAGTTCAGACAATTGTACCCAATACACATCGCCTGGAACCCAGCTGGCTTAGGACACCGCGCTGCCCTCCTGCGAGGGAACGCCCTTCTACTCAGGCGACATCGACAGCGCGCGGCCAGCGGCGCAGCACATTCAGCCTTTCCCCGTAGTTTGATCGCGCACTCTGGACGGAACCCCAAACCGCCGCAGAAGTACGACTAATGCCCTTCGCCCGCCGCAGGACCCATGGGCCTTTGGCGAGCACACGCGAGAATCTCGTGTATATGACATAGAGGGCGCGACTGAATACATTTTCTATGATTGTTTACAGAATGCATCATACATAACAATAATTTGGGAAACTAGGCGGAATAAGAACGAAGTTGTTGGAACAAAACTTCCCTGATCTTGAGGCCGCGGCTGGATACATTTTCTATGGTTGTTTACAGAATGTATCATACATATCAATAATTCAGGAAACTTGGGAGAAGAAGAAGGAGGTTTCCTAGTCTTGGTGCTCTACTACTTACTGGGGTATCGGAACGTGAAGGTGGATGGCCTCTCAAAGCCCGTGGAGCCGTCGATGATAAGATATGCTTCATCCATATACGACAAACGTCACGTGTAAAAGCGTTACTTTTGAGTGACAAACGAAAGAAACCCGGGTTTCAATCTGAGGTGCATGAATAGAAGAAAATGAGAACTATGAAAAATTAATAGTCTTTATTTGTGTATTTACCATGGTTTTCAATTGTTCTGAAAACCGGCGGTGGGATTGTTATTGAATTCACTGAGGTAAGTCCGACCAAGTTGAGGACTATTGATCAGCGCTAACAATAGTATTCATTTGCAAGATGCGATGTGACATCATTTCGCGGGACAGACTTAATACACTTATGTCAGTGAATCAGTTGATATTGAACACACAGCACAGAAACCATGAGAGCAGGAAAACAGATAGCGAACGCGGGGAATCGAACGCGCAACCAGCGAGTTCCAAAAAGAATGCAGGCACGGAATCAAACCACTGAGCCATCCACACTACACTAGTAATGGTTGCCCCCTCATATATAGCTTGATGGGCTCTGATGATACCCCTTTGGGATTTCTGAGCCCGCTACTTTCCGAATCCCCTGAGAGCGTTCCATAAACAGATCTTTGGACTTGTTTGCCTCTAATTATTCATCAGAGCTTAGTTAACTGCAATGGCCGAACGAACCCAAGCTGCTGATAACCTTTGATAACTCTCTCAGTCACTTCTGTGTCACATCACCTGACGTTTGTTGTATATGGATGAAGCATATCTTATCTTCAAGCCGAACGGAGCTGGAAGAGGACTGTGGTGCGCCATTGAAATCGTGGCCCTGAAGGGTGAAGACAGCAGTACCGTGTTTTTGCCTTTTTGCTGTCGCCTTAGCTGACTTCCTCAAGTGCCTTGAAACTGGGGTGGCGGAGGCCAGGTGTTGACTTTTATCGCTTGCTCAGCTTCTTCACGCTCACTGATTGGTGGGATTCTGTTGACATGACGATGAGATGGCACTGGATCCTGATGCTATCAATTATTCTCATTACTCACTATTCACTACATCACATGTGTCTGTGTAGATGTGAATGATGGTGAGCAAATCTGCTTATTGAGTTTGTGGATGGTACTTGCAACTATAGAGCAAGGAGGCAGTAAGCAAACCAATTCAATAAACAAGGATCTGTTTGCTCACACTTGTCCCTTGTGGTGATCAACCACAGTAGTTGTTAGGGCGACACAATACACTATAAAATGTACACGGGCTCTACAAGTGTTGGAGTCAGTAAGGTTGTTATTGAGAAAGGTAAGGGCTTAGTCTGATGAGGGAGAAGAGAGGCGAGGGGTTGAAGACGCTGACTTAGGCACTATGTAAGTGGGTATCCCAAGAGAACGAGTTAACGTCTCTGGGTATGTTATTCGCCTTTATATACTATAGTTCTCATGTTCTACTACATGCTGCTTCCTGCTGGCATTCCATGGAATGGTTAGCACATCACCGTGAGGCGTGATGTCATGGACTGCGCCCATGCAGTAGAGGTGAGGTTCTGACTAAAGCGATTATAAATACAGGGCCCGATGTGTAAGCGTGATAGCGTAAGTAGTAAGCATGGTGTAGTAAGCAACTACGTGTTCGTCATGTGATGTATGAGGAAAGAAAAGAAAAGAAAAGTGAAAGGAACAGTCGGACCATAACATCACCCCCTCCTTAGAACTCGTCTATTCCATTGACAAGTCTATTTCTTCGATAAACGCATGGCCGATGTTAACCAGGGCACTTTCTTCTTGTCGTGGTCTATCCATCGTCGCGTTCTGTTGGTCCTGGTCCTTCTTCTGGCCATTGTGATTTTGGCGGGTTACGTCGTCGTCACCGTTTGGTATTGTCAGTTCGTAAATCTTCGTGTTGGTAACGAATGTCAGCTCAGTGTATATGTGTTTTGGTCTGAAGCCAACGAGATCGAACGCCGCGACCGCGATCCTTCTGGGGGCGGCTGCGTGTTTCGAGTGGAATGCCTGTGTTCGCTCCAGTGCGTGTTTCATGCTTGCTTCAGGCTCCCAGGAGTCGTGTTCCGCGGTATAGCCCTTCCATCTGACTAAATACTCCAGCTGTCCCCTTCGCAATTGGCTGTCTAATACTTCCTCGACTTCGTACTCCTTTTCTCCCTGGACTTGCACTGGGGGCGGTGGTGGTGTTTGCTGTCCTGGGATAGTAGGGATGTTCGCCTTTTCGGTACAATGGGTCAAGATAGTAGGGTGGATGGACAATTTTTTGGGAAGTTTTAATGTTATTGCATTTTTTGTTGGCACCGCAATCACCTTGTACAGCCCAATTTTCTTCTGCTCGAGCTTGCGTGACAGCCTGGTCATGCTTAAGTTATCGGTGAAGATAAACGCCTTATCACCTACTTGATACTCAGGTGTTTCGCCTACTTTTCTATCTGCATATTTTTTCATTTCCTCCCCTGCTCTTACTAATGCGGACCGCACCTCCTCCCAGGTCTGCTTCATTCGCTCAGCGAACTTATCAACCGCTTCTACTTTCGACTGCTTCCTTGGTTCCACTCCCATCCTCGGGTGTCTGCCATAGTTTAAATAGAACGGGCTCTGCTGGGAGCTCGTTTGGCTTTTGTTGTTTAGGGAAAATTCGCAGATGGCCAGCCACTCCGCCCAGTCGTCCTGCCTGTGATTGATGAACATCCTTAAGTAGGTCTCGATTTCTCAGTTTGCCCGTTTGGTTTGCCCGTCGGTTTGTGGGTGAAAGGCAGTCGATAGTCGAGTCTGGATTCCCAATAATTTATTTAGCTCCTGCATCACCTGTGATGCGAATTGAGGGCCTCGATCTGATATGATAGTGTTGGGTAGTCCGAAGTCCTTCCAGATGTGGTCTCGGTACAATTTGGCTAGACCGAGTGAGAATAATTCCTCTGTCGTTGGTACCAGTCGGACCATCTTGGTAAATCGGTCGACTACCGTTAGAATAGCATCATATCCTGATGATTTGGGTAATTTAACGATGAAATCCGCGGAGATGTCGGTCCATGGTTCGGTTGGAACGGGGTTGGGTTGGAGTTTCCCCTGCGGTTGGTGCGAGTAGGACTTGCTCCTTTGGCATTGGTTGCAGCCCTTGACGTATTCCGCAATGAACTGGTTCATTCCTGGCCACCAATAGTTACACGAGACCAGCTCTATTGTCTTCCACCTTCCTGGGTGCCCTGCTACTGTCGAGTCGTGATGTAATTTTACAATTTCCCTTCTGACGTCGACGTCTTTTGGGACGTACACCTTTCCATGATATAATATGAGGTCCTGCTCTTGTGACCATTCCGCTTCTCTCAACACCTTGGTCGACGACCTCTTTAGTTCTTCGACTGCCTTCACCACTGATTTGTTGTAGTTTTTGTTTTTTCTAATTTTTGACAAGATTGGTGATTCTGCCCCATCGATTAAGACATGCCCTTGCTGCATGGCCTTGATTCGAAAATATTCAGGTTTTAAAAGCACCATTGTGTTGTCGTCCTCCCCCCTGTCTAAATCTGGTCGTCTCAACAGGACGTCTGCCTTCATATTCGAAGCGCCTGGCTTGTGCTTTAGGATAAAGTTGAATCTTGATAAATACAGAGCCCAGCGCGCTTGGCGCCTGTTGAGTTTTTAGTTGTCATAAAATATTCCAGATTCTTGTGATCCGTCCAGATAGTAAACTGGCAAGTGTTCCCTTCAAGGTAGTGCCGCCAAGCCTCTAGGGCTCGAATAATAGCTAACATTTCTTTGTCGTGAATATCATAATTTCGTTCTGTTTCTGAGAACCCTTTGGAGAGGAATGCGCAGGGTCTCCATTTTTCATCATCGCACAACATGGAGAGCACTGCTCCCGAAGCATAGTTTGATGAGTCCGCTTCTATCTTCATTTCCCGGTCCATATCTGGTAGGACTAGGATTGGTTCCTCCGTGAATGCCTTCTTCAATCCTTCGAAAGCATCCTCTCTCCGCTTGTCCCATACAAATTCTTCCTCTTTTTTTGTCAGCTCGTGCAATGGTTTAGCAATGGTGGCGAAGTTCTTGATGAACCGTCGGTAGTAATTGCTGAACCCTAGGAACTGCTGTACGTGTTGCACGTTCTTCGGGACAGGCCAGTTTTTTACTGCTTCTATCTTTGCCTCCTCCATCTGCACCTTGCCGTCCTTCACCACTACTCCTAGGAATTCTACTTCTTCGACTTCGAAGGAACATTTTTCTGGTTTTATGTATAGGTTATTGTCCTCCATGATCTTCAGCGCTCTTCGTACTACTTCTCTGTGTTTCTCCACATTATTGTCTGTAAATATAAGTAAATCGTCTAAGTATATGACTACTAGTCCTTCGTCAATCAGGTCTTTGAAAAGTTCGTTCATCATGGTTTGGAAAGTGGAAGGGGAATTACTGAGTCCAAAGTACATGACCATCGGTTCAAACACTCCCCTTGGTGTCTGGAATGCAGCCTTCCATTGGTCTCCGTCCTTGATCCTCACGTTGTTATATCCCCATCGAAGGTCCATTTTTGTAAATAGTCGGGCTTTGGAGATCCTGTCTACCAACTGTGATATGAGGGGTAGGGGATACGCGTTTCGAACGGTATGCTTGTTTAGGTATCGGTAGTCTTGCACCAATTGTTTCTTGCCGTCCTTTTTCTGCACGAAAAAGACGGGTGACGTTTGTGGAGATTTTGATGGTCAGATGTAGCCTTTCTTCAGATTTCCATCAAGGAAGTCGTTCAGTTCTTGCTGCTCAACCGGTGACAAAGGGTAGACCTTCGAGGCTTTGGGTTCGAATTCTGGGGTTAGTTCGATGGCATGATCCCATGGCCTTTTGATTGGCATCCTTTCCGAGTTGCGTTTCCTGAACACCTTCATGAATCCATGATAGTAATCCGGGACCATCTCTTCCTCCGTTTTCTCTTTCTTGCTTCTCAGCTCCTCCTGGTTGTGCTCTATCACATAGTCATACTTCCCCATTGCTCTCAGGTGCATCTCTTCTTCCTTGCCTACTTCTACTTCTAGCTGCGTGCGCGTCTTCCACATTCGGTTGATGTACATTCGGGCGACTGACTCGTGGTATTGGTTGGTCAAGTCGTCCAAGCTTCGCAAGTATCCGCTTCTCAGGCAGTTCCATTGTCTTACTCCTGCTACCGAGATGTTTCTTTCGCCCAGCTGGTACCTCATCACTTCCTCTGCTTCTTCAGCACCTTCTTCGTCTCCTTCGTCCATGCACTCCTCCCATTCCTTCTTTGCCCACGTTCGGCATCCTTTCGGGCATTGCGACATGACTACTTCTCCTGTCTTCTAGTTGATCTCTGGGTTGTGTTGTTTTAGCCATGATAATCCGAGGATTACATCAACATTTCCCAGGTTGGTGATGTAGAGTGTCATTACTTCTGCATGTCCTTTATAGGTTACCCTTACGTCCACCTTCTCCGTGACTCTTCCTGCGTTGTTGGGTGTTCTGTCAGCATTCCTGATGATGGCGGGATTTGATAGGGTTTTTGTTTTTACATTGTTTTTCTTTACATATCCCTGATCGATGAATGAGTCTGATGCTCCGCAATCCAGCATTGCTTCGGGGGTGAGCGTGGTCAGGGTGTCTTTTGTTTTCAAGCCAATTTCTACTGGGACATAGTTCTTATCTGAGAAGGTTCTTCGCAAATAAATTTCTTTTGTTTTTGTTTTTTCTTGCGTCTTAGGAGTCTCGTCTGGTGGTGAAGTGATAGATATTGTGTCGGCTACTACCAGTACATGATTTTCGGAAACAAAAATGGAGTCCAGCTCCAAGATGAGTACTGCAAACTTATTCTTGAAGCTCAGGTTGACGCTTCCTAAGTTCCTTCGGAAAAACCCTTTTTTGTCAGCTCCTCCCTCCAATACTCCTGTTGATCCTCATACGTCATTTGCCTGACGTCTAATCTCCTCTTGCAATCTCAGGCCATGTGCCCTAGACCTCCACACTTGTAGCACCGAATCAGTGCCCTTTGCGACCGATCCACGTCCATGGCATTTGGGTCTCTAGCGGCAATTTGCGGAGCGGGGGGTGTCGGCCTTGCCTGTTGTTGCGGCTGCTGTTGTTGCTGTTGCCCTTGCGGGGGCGGTACTTGTCATTGGTACTGATTGGCATATGGTCGCCACTGGTTCGTTGTTGTCGTTGTTGTGTTTTTGGCCGTGGGTTTGGCCGGTGCAGACCTTGCGTAAGCCTGCTGTTCTCTCCACTGTCTGTCCATGGCAATGGCTTCTTCCTGCCACTCTTCCAACCTTGCTGGTAGGGGCCTCCTACCGTATACCTTTCCAAGCAATCCCGGGTTCAACCCTCTCTTGAATGCTTCGGTTAACGCTATGTCATTGTAGCCTGTGTCGTCTTTGTAGGCATTGAACTTCATAATGAAGTCCTCCGCGCTGTCCGTTCCCTGGTGCAGGTGGTTCAGGGTCGATATCGCTGTATCCCTTGGGTTCGGGTCGCCAAACGCCTCCTGAAGGCTCCGGCATATCCTTCTGAAACTGGATACCTGCTCGTCATGTTCCTGAGTCCTCACCCATTCTAATACTTTCGATGTCATTGTGTTCTTCCAGTTGTCCACTTTCTTTCCCTGGACGTAGGATAGAAGGTACAGAACCTTGGTTGGTTCTGTAGGGAACTCGTAGGCATTGACATAAATGTAGACCTCGATACTCCGGATGAAGCTCCGGCATTTAGATCGTTCACTGTCAAAGGGTTCTGGTCTTGCCATTTTCAGGCCATTTCTGGCTTGGGGCATTATTGGATTTCCGGCTGCGGGTGCGAGAGGAATGGTGGGTGGGAATGGTGGTGGAGCTGGTGCTCCATAGGGTGTATGAGGTAGTGGGCGGCTTGCCCGGGTCATGACGCTGGGTGGTCGGGTTTGGGGAACCAGCGCTTGTTGGATGCGTGCCTCCATTCGTGCTTCCATATCTGACATCATTTGCCTCATGGCAGCAAGGATATCATTGGTGTTGTTAGGGGCGGTGGGTTGTTCGGTGCCTTGCGGCGGCCATGGGTACTGAGTGGGGTTTTGGGGACTTGGTGATGCAGTATCAAGGGCTCCTGCCCAGGCGACGGTTTCTGCGTTAGTGTCGAGGGCTCCCGCCCAAGCACTAGGTCCTGCATTTTCCGTCGATGAATTTCTCCCTTGAAGCGCGGGCCGCCTCAGCCTGTCGTAGGGTTGCACGGACGTTGGCCTGGCAGTCGAGTATGACATTGTTGCCGCGGATGAAGTACCGTGCCGGGGTTTGGTGTGGATTGTGGCAGGGGTTTTCAGATGTAACTGGGATAATGATGGTCTCGAAAAGCTGAGGAGTGCTTTTCAAGATTTGAGTGGTGAGTTTCTTATTTCGACGGTTGAGGGTGGGGTCGGGAATAAGAAGGTACGGGAATACGGTATAGAAATTGGATCGGGTTAGATGTGTGCGGGTCGCGGGCATGTGGGGTTCCTGTCAACCAACGTTGAACTTCAAGCTAGTGCGCGCCGGCACCTGAGCGGACAACGATGGCGAGGTAGGAGTTCTTCGGCTTGGTGTGTGATGAGCAGCGAGAAATTCTCGGCTGGTCAAATTGGTATTGGGAATGCGTAAGGGATGTTGTAGGAGATGAGCAGCGAGAAGTTCTCGGCTGGTCAAGGTAGCTGGGGTTGGGTGTCGTAGAGCGGGCGTGTGGGTTGGAACTCGTTCTTCTGTTAGGGCGACACAATACACTATAAAATGTACGCGGGCTCTACAAGTGTTGGAGTCAGTAAGGTTGTTATTGAGAAAGGTAAGGGCTTAGTCTGATGAGGGAGAAGAGAGGCGAGGGGTTGAAGACGCTGACTTAGGCACTATGTAAGTGGGTATCCCAAGAGAACGAGTTAACGTCTCTGGGTATGTTATTCGCCTTTATATACTATAGTTCTCATGTTCTACTACATGCTGCTTCCTGCTGGCATTCCATGGAATGGTTAGCACATCACCGTGAGGCGTGATGTCATGGACTGCGCCCATGCAGTAGAGGTGAGGTTCTGACTAAAGCGATTATAAATACAGGGCCCGATGTGTAAGCGTGATAGCGTAAGTAGTAAGCATGGTGTAGTAAGCAACTACGTGTTCGTCATGTGATGTATGAGGAAAGAAAAGAAAAGAAAAGTGAAAGGAACAGTCGGACCATAACAGTAGTGGTGTGTGTCTTGGTTAAACCCTTTGACTATACCATTGTAGGCAGGCTTCTTAGCTAAGTTATTGTGGCAGCACCTTGGCTAGAGAAGATATTGTTAGATTTTGGCAATCTTGGTGGTACAGGGGTATAGGGTGTACATGTGACTATGTAAGATTACATCACATGCCCATGTACATGTGTTTGCTAGAGTACCTGCTAGAGTACCAGTTGAATGCAATACAAATTACCTGTTCATTCAAATATTGTATGACCATCAGCAGCTTATTTTAACAGACATCTGGTACCCATGAATACTAGAAATGTGTTAGCCAGATCTGCACTGGAATCTAAGACAAAATGCTCAGCTTGTCTCTGTGCTCCCACACACAGTGATGCCCACACACACAGGCACAGCTTTGCACACAGTGGGCATTGCTTTGGGAATGGATCATGAGGTGTGGGAACTTCTTGCAACACAAGAACATCAGTGGAAACAACATGGTCAAGAACATTACTTACAGAATGTTAGGTGTTTGTGCCATATGCTGGTTGGCAGCAAAGGGTCCCATCCTTGGAGATATGGATTGGGACACTTACAAGCTACAGATGTGTTCCTTATTTCTTCCCTGCGACTGGGAGCATACTATACAAATGGAGATCCTTAGGTTACACCAGCCCTCCACTAAACCCTTTATGAACTTTGCACTTGACATTATGGGAAAGAACAACCTCCTTACTGGAACTGATTCCTTTATGAATGATGAATATTTGTGTGAAACCTTGGAAGCTGCCATGGAACAGAAGCTCTCATGTGAATGCAACAGGAAGAATACCTTTCAGATCTCGGACTTTCCAACCTGGTCAGACAATGTGAAGCAAATCGATGAATGCCGCTAGGCCCACCTCAAGGAGCTTACCTGCAAAATCACCAAGATGTCACTAAGGTTGACACCTGCTACTCGTACACCTTTCTCCTCATTGGTCCCTCATTTGACACCCATGCCTAAGCTTTCTGAACCTGAACATCAGCTTTTATCTGCTAATGGAGGGTGTTGCAAATGAAGACAATTCTGGGCTAACCATGTTGGCACTCACTGCACTGCACTGCCCCTAGATGGTGCTACTTACAAAATGCTTACAGCTGCAGATGTCCCTCCCAGGCCTGCTTCCTTCACTGCCAGAGGTAACTCCTCTTGTCAAGCTGTGGCTGCCCTGCTTGCTTCTGCTTTGTCCACTCCTGCCCCTGGCTCCTCCTCACCTGCACCTGCCCTGATTGCTCCCTTTGGTATTGAAGAACTCCCTGACAACTCTCAAGACTTTAATGTTGCAGTAGTCTTGCTGTAAGTACTGTAGTAGTGAATATATGTGTAGACCTGTAGATGGGTCTAATAAGAATGCGAGGGTCCGCCTCCGGCAGGACAAGTCCGTGTGACACCCGAGTGAACTAGTGTGAGAACGATGAGTCCGAGGGTGATAACAAAACGATAGGAACTTCGGATGCTTCGGATAGCTTCAGATGCACTTGCGCTCGGAACGGATGACTAGGCTTCGGATAGGACGACGAGGATGGCAGGAGAATGATAAGGATGGCAGGAGAAACTGGCTTCGGATCGGACTCGGACTCGGACAACGGCGAACTCTGACAACGGATGAGGGGAAAGCTTCGGACTTCTTAGATTCTGACTCTGACTCGATGTGGGGGGGAAAGCAAGCTGATTTTACTAACTACGAGTACAGGAGTATTTGTAGCTAAGTGATAATCAAATGTATGAAAGGTCCGAGACGACAAGGCACTAAGAACGAATAATGGGGATAGGAAAATCAGAGAATTAGAGTACGAAACAAAAGTGATACGAAGAGTCGGTCCGAAGTGTTTGATCCGTTATCACGTGTGTCCGATGCGGGTCCGTGACGTCCAAGTCATGTGCGAGCGAGTCCGAGGAGTCGGAGAGGAGTCGATAGGAGATAGGGGCAGCCGGAATACACGAAACGAAAGGGTTCCACCCTTACATCCCCCGGGGACTTTATGTGTTGACCCTCCGGGGCAACGTACACGGCGAGCAAGCATTGCGAAGTGGGAAGGTGGGTGGGAGGAGAACAGGGGCGTGGGAGGAAGTATAGGCGCGGTCACATGACGGATGGTGAAAAATTATTTTTGAAGCCTACCGCATTCTCCCACTTCCCTTCTGCCATCCCGACGCGACCGACACCCAACATGCCAGCGCACATCCCAACACACACCATCGGAGAGCTCCGCGCCATCACGAGTCGGAAGGCTGTCGTGAGCGCGTACGAGAAAGAGGTGGAATACTACGCGGACATGGGCACGGTAATGCCGGAGCTGGACCACGAGCACCGGGAAGACGTGGAGATCGCCGTGGCGGACATGGAGCGGCAGCAGGTAAGGCGTAGGGTTCCTGCATCCGCGGACAACTAACCAAGGGTGCACAGGCTTGGCTGAAGGAGGCGGAGGAGCTCCTAGTCGAGCTGGTAGTCGCAGGCACCGTGGAGGACGAAACTCGCGCGAAGATGGCGCGTGCGACCGAAGAGCTGAGCGGGGCACAAGCGAAGGTGGCCGAGTGGCGCGCGGAGGCGGAGCGATGTGAGAGGGAGGCGCGGGAAGCGGACAAGGCGCGACAAAGGGCGGACGAGGTGGTTCAGGAGAAGCTGCGACTCGGAACCCAGACGGCAGACGAGCGGCCTGAAGAGACGACATCGGCAACACCAGGCAGGGACACGCACGCGCCGGCCGTCGAAGTCCAGATGGACCCGGCTGCTACCGTCACCGTGCAACGACAATCGACGACAACCCGGACGAAGGGCAAGCGAAAGGCCCTGGAGGCCGAGCCTGAGGAGCCATCATCAACGGCGGGGCCACGGCTACGAAAACGGCAGGCGACAGGCGCGACGAGGGAGCAAACGGAGGCAGAGGAGACGGCTCCAAAAACGGACGTAACGGTGTACGGTGAGTACAACCCGGCAGGTAAGTCGATCCGTCAGACGATACGACCCAGACTAACGGAATCCTCAGACGCAGGCTCGTCCCCGAACAACGTCGAGTGGGGCTGCGGATTTGGCGCCTCGAAGGAGTCCTGCCGGCATCCGGCCGTCGAATTCACGGAGGCTCGACAGTGCCTGCACTGTCAGCAGGCCCGCTACACCTGCGTCGGCACCGGATGCCATGCGTGCGAGGCGTGCACGGGATCGAAGGTCCGCTGTTCCCATGCGAAGACGCGCGCTAGGTCGGCGAAGACAGGGGAAGGGGAGGCGTCGGGCGGCAAAGCGGGTGGCAAGGGAAAACAGCGGGCGGGCGCGGGGCCAAGGGCAAGGCGACGGGTAGCAGAAGTCGGGGAGACGAGTCGCACCACGCGGGCAGCGTCGGGCGGCGTCATGATGCCGGACCTCGTGGAGGCGTCCGCGGATCACGAGCTCCGGAGCCTCGTCCAGGTGATGTCGACAATGGACGCGCGGATCGCCACCCTCAAGCAGGCAACAGAGGAGGCCGAGAATACCCGGGCGGCGGCAACACGGAGCTTGGCGGCCTTGATCCTGCGGAGGGAACTCGAGGACGCGCAACGGGCGCATGCGGCTGACGCGGAGGAACGGGAAGAGGATAGGCGAAGAGACGAAGGCGCTGAGTATGATGGGGAGTGAGGAGAAGGAGAAAAGGGAAAAGGAAAAGGGTGCTTGGCCCGTCGGCACACTTTTGACAGTAGATAGCTAAAATAATGAAAATGCATTTCATGGGAACAAGTGAGATAATAAGTGAGTGATCATAAGTGAAAGAAAATGGACGCAGCGTGACAATGGAAGCAGTCCGAAGTATTTGGAAACAGCAAGGATCACCGGAGCCGTCGGATGGCGTGTACGAAACTACGGGGGCGGAATATAAGTATCGGATAGGTGCGGATAAATAAGAGAGGTGAGAGATGAGAGACGGAAAGTGACCGAGGTCTGGTATACAACACAGGGCGAACCCTGGTCTGGGTGGAAAAAATTTAGAGTACTAGACGGTTAGGCTGCCGCGAAGGCGTCAAAAAACTCGGTCTTTCGTCATATTTTGTAGCCCGGCGAAGTTCGCGGCGGACTGAGGTTCCGGGAGGTCTTCGGAATCGTCAGAGTTGTTGGGGTCGGGAGAGTTGGGAACGGGAAGGAGATGGCGGCGTCGGGCGTAGTAAGGAATAACGCGGAATGCTGCGTAACGTAGAGTCGAGACGGAGCCATCCAGTTCGGAAAGGACGTAGGATCCGCCAAGAGTGCGTCGGACGACAACCATAGGTCCCATGTAGCGAGGCAGATGCTTGAGAGAGTGGTCTCCTTCTATCTTTTTGTCACGAACGAGAACAAGCTGCCCGGGAAGAAAGTTAAAGTCCTTGATCGTCCGGGCGAACCGTCGTTCGAGTTCTTCAAGGGAGGCAATCCGACTCCGAATAACTTTCTCGCGCATACGTTCGATATTGTCCGGACGCTTTTGGAGTTGTCGGGCGCGCATGGAGATGAGTTGTTCTGTGGTGAGAGTGGTATCAGGAGGAGGGGCGAGATAGGTAGCTTCGTGGAGGTCGAATGGAAAGAGAGGCTCAATGCCATGTACCATGTAGTAAGGAGACATTCCAGAGGTTTTGGAGATGGTGACACGCTCAGCCCAGAAGACAGATGGTGCGACTTCAACCCACTTCTTCTCGTTGCCATCCGCAGTCTTCAGGAGTGAACCCCGAACGTCCCGGTGTCTGCGTTCGACGAGTCCGTTGGCTGGGGAGTTGTACGGAGAGATTCGGATGTGTCGGATGCCATACTTCTCTGCGAGATATTCGACTGCCTTCACAAACGGGGTACCGTTATCCGTCACAAGTTCTTCGATGGCGCCCCAGCGGCATAGAATCTCCTGGAAAATAAACAAGCCAAGCGTCTCTGCAGTCTCCCGGCGAAGAGCGCGCCATTCCGGATAAGAAGTAAGAGCACACCGCGCGTGGACGATTTTGTTGAATTTGCTGGCGGAGGGCATGACCATGCAGTCGATGTGGACGCGGCGGAAAAGGGAAAGGGGGATAGTCGGGCTCGGCGGAATATGCAGTTTGAAACTGGAGCGGATCTGACACTGATGACAAGTCTTAACGAACCATCGGACGTCTTGGTCGAGGAAGGGCCACCAGAATCGTTCAAGGAGTCGAGTCCGGATGACGAAGATACCTTTGTGTCCGAGAGAGTCGTGAGCAGCTCGGATAAGATAGAGTCGGTGGCCCGGATGGATGTAGACCTTATGCTTCCCGTGGTTATCCTTGCGCCAGAGCTTGCCATCACGGTAGAAAAAGTTGAGCGCTTGGCGGACAAAGTTGCGCATGGCGGGTTCAGTGAGTCCGACGGGGGCCTTGCTAGTCCGAAGGAAAGTCTCTATCTCCAGCATCCGTGCATCCTTATCTGCGGCCTTCGGAGTCCGGGGAATGTCGTCAGAGTCATCGGAGTCGTGGAATCCGGCAGAGTCTTCGTCATAGATGAAGGTGCGCACGAGGGATCCGAGATGACCCCGGAAACGGTTTTGAGCGACCCGAGAGACGGAGGCGTCAGCGTCCGAATGAACCTGTAAAGTAAAGCCACAAGCTTCGTCTATCCAACCCTCAACATCTTCTACGAGTACCGGGTCTTCTTCGGCTCTTCTTCGTCGTGAAAGGCCATCGGCTGGAGTATGATCCCGAGCGGGAACGTGTTTGAGTTTGAAGGAAAAGGTAAGGATGGCGGCGATCCAGCGGTTCATTGCAGCGTTCGGGACGATGTCGGGATTGTTGATCATGCCCTTTATATATTTTGCGTCGACTTCGACAGTGAGATTGCGAGCTCCGACGAGCCAAAGCTTCGTGGCCTGCAGCGCCCGGAAGAGTCCGTAGAGCTCGATTTTGGATTGGGAATAGCGGGATTCGCGGTCGTTCCAAGTGATAGACCCGAAACGGGACGGATAGCGTTTGTTGTCGGCGCCCATCTGGGAGAGAATGAATCCGACGGCAATGGTGGAGGAGTCGACGGCCAGTATGACTTCGCGATCGGATGAATGGTCGATAGCTCGGAGTGCGGGGGAAGTGATGGCGAGGTTTTTCAAAGTGTCGATGGCAGCAAGTTCGTCCGGACCCATGATAAAGTCAATGTCCTTCTTGGTTAACTGAACCAGTGGTTTAGCATGCTTCGCAAAGTCTCGGATGAAGATACGCATGACTCCGATGGTGCCCAGGAAACCCCGGACGTCGGTGACGTTCTCGGGTACGGGCCAATCGCGAATCTTTTGGACCCTGTCATCGTCGGGCTCTCTGCCCTCATAAGTGCACATGTGTCCGACAATAGATGCACGCTGAACACAGATACGTAGCTTGACTCCGGAGAATGTTCCACCAAACTTCTTCATCCGGTGAGCGATCCGATGCATGTTTGCAATATGTTCATAGACGAAGCGCCGGATGTTAGGATTATCGGAGAGGGTTTCATAGGAACCGTCGGGTTGTTCGTATCGGGTATGCGGACCCTTGACAGGGCAATCGTCGATGTACGGATCGGTGACGTGGGGAATCTCGTCTCGCATAATGAAGGTAAGGTCTCCATGCTGTATCTGAACAGAGTTGGTGAATCCCATAGGAATGACGGTCAGACGCTTGGCTCCGAGAGGTGTCTGGAATGTCGTGAGATCGCGCGAGCTCTCGGAGAGCTTCCGTTGATCGAATCCGACGAACAAGTCGTAGATACCGTAGCAAGATCGGCCTCCGAAGGCTTCGGCATAAGTCTCGACCCGAGGTGGAATAGAGGCGTCCTTGATAGTAGCGGCATTGAGAGGCTGAAGATCGTGGACTAGACGGAGAGACTTTCCATCCTTCTTGAGAACGCAGAACCAGCGAGACCGGTAAGAAGAACTGGACTCTTCGTAAACTCCGGACTTGATTTTGTCTCGGATGACACGGACGACTTCGTCATAGATGCCCGGAGGAATGGGAATGTTCCGGAGTGCCCAGGGGACGTGCTCGATAGTAGGCATCACTACAGGATCAAACCATTCGTCAGAGAACTTGCCACGTTCATCCTCGGACCATGCGAAGGCGTCCTCGTCAGTCCGGATGAACCAGTGCGCCAGTTTGATTTCTTCGGAAGAAAGCCAGTTATCCGGGTCGACAGCCTGCTTGTCGGCGCGTTCCTGAGTGTACCGAAGTCCCGGAGTGAAGTCGGGTGGTTGAGTAGGAAGAGGTAGGAGGTCGGCTAAGATGTCCGGTGGTTCGCGTCGAACAATACGATACTGTTCCGGCAGCGTAGTGGAGACAGGTACTGTGCGATTGGCGACCTTTCGATAGGGCTTCTTTCCGTATGTCGGCATCCGGGCAGTTGCTGCGAAGACTCCTGCGGTCAGAGTCGGAGAAGAGTCATCGGACGAGGGAGGAGGGGCGTTGGAGTCGGAAGGGTTAAACCAAGATGTAAAGGTAGAGTAGGACGTAGTGGTGGGAAGGGGAATATCAAAATAAGAAGCACTCCGAGTAATGCCATCCTCGATGATATCAACAAGACCTGTAGAGATCCGTTGTGTATCAGGCAAATCGTCATACGTGCGAGAAGAATGAGTATTAGGTACTGGCGCGTGGTCACAAGTATACACCAGAGTCATCGGATCGGGGACGGAGTCATGCGGAACATTATATGTACTTTTTCGGTTCATGGAAGGGGGGACAGACAGAAGAGGAAGTGATGGATCGGACACGGAAGGAGATGTATCATATAAAAGTGTTTTTGGATAAGTAAAGCAGCGGAACGGAACAGAGGGAGGAACGGAATCGGACAATGACATCATAAGGGAGGAATATAACGGGGGTATAAAGGATTCGTCTCGCCACGCGGGTTCCTCGATGGCATCTAAAAATGCTCCTTAGGTTCTCGGGAACGGTGAACTCTTTTGAAAGTGGGGATGAGGAAACGGCGGCTGGAGTTCGGATCGTGTATGGTCAAGTCCTGACGACCATCGGGGTAGTCCCGGGTGACTGCGGACGTGAGGCAGAAGAAGGGGCGTCCGAGGAGTACTTCGTAGGGTGCGTCGTTCACGATCTGAGCCTGGACATAGAGATCGACGGGTCCGAGAGATATCTTCACGTTGTGCGCAAGTCCGATGGTCTGGTTCGAGGATAGGTTCGCGGATTCCATGGTGATGAACTTGTCGATGTCGATGAGCAGTCCGAGATTGTCGAAGACGTCGCGGCGCATGGCGATGATCTGGGACCCGGTGTCCAGGATGCATTCGACCTCGTACCGATCGTTGAAAATGGGCCGTATGATCCGGAGTGACTGGGTCGGAGCTGCGACAATGCATTCTTTGTTCGTATCGCGGGTTGCGGACATCAGAACTTCCACAACGTCTTCGGGGTCATCGTAGCACGCGGCCATGTTCACGGACGCGTAGTTAGATTTCGTAGAGACTCGTTTTGAAGAAATGAGATCCCGAAGCCCTTTCCGAGCATCGAACGAGAGTGCGAAGAGTTCCCGTTGCGTGATAGTGACCGTGGTGTTGAGGGCGCGTTCCAGGACATCCGAGGCTACCTTCGGATTCTCGATGTTCGACTGAACCCGATAGTTCGGACGATATGTCGTGCGGCCGGTCTCGATGGCTTCCGCTAGCTGAGATCGGGCTGAGGAGGAAGGGAAGGGAACTGGAATTGGAGGAGCTAGTGGTGCTTCAGACGGGGACTTTGCTGGAGTGCTCGGAGTCGTTTCGAGCGGCTCGGAGAAACGGACGTCCTTCTTCTTCTGAGCTGAAGTGTACTTCTTCGTGACTTCGGGCATCCGCTGCATGAGGACCTGTAAGAAGATCTCCTCTTTTTCTTCTTCCTCCAGATCGAACGGGCTCGGAAGCTCCTCGATGAATGCCCGAGATTCGGACTCGTCGGACTCGGTATAGTGGAAGGTGCTAACTTCAACCATGTTCGCGGACGCTACTCCGGAACTTGTGGCCGTGGGAGTGACGGTCATGTGAGGAGGCGCATCCCGATCCTGCGATCTATTGTTGGCTCTCATCCAGTTGTCGACTTGATCCTTGAAGGAGTCTCCGGGGAAAAGAACGATTAATGGTTTCCCTGCTCGGAAGGACCATCCATCGACCTTCTTCGTTCCGACCGATCCATCCGTTCCGTTCGTATCGGACAGCATCTGGACACGAACCCATCGTGTGGTAGAGGGAATGACAGAAGTGGCATTTTCGGGGAGGTCTCGGGTCCGTCCCTTGTGGCGCAGGAGGAGGAGGAGGACGTGATTGCTGAGTTTGGGAAGGCTGAGGTGGCTGAGACGGATACTGATAGTTTTGTTGGGGAGGGACGGGCTGATAAGCATATGCTTGGGCGGTCGGAGGCGGAGGATACGGATAGAATGAGTTCGGATTATACGGATATTGCGGAGGAGGGGGAGGATACTGCGGATGCGATTGCTGAATCGTCATGAACTGCTGCATCATAGCTTGCAGGGCACGGATGTCAGCGGATTTGGTCTTGACCGGAGCCGTAGTCGTCGGACTCACAGTCGGAGATGTCGAAGACGTAGTGAGAGTTGCCGGAGTCGAAGTCCCGAGAATGAAGTTTGCTTCCGTATAGATCTCCGTGATCGTGTAAGGATCGTCCGGATGATGCTGCATGTGGACCATCGCCAATCTGTCCTTGATCTTTTGACGGTGTCACACTCAGTGGGGTTTTCACTAAATGCTTTGGATGTAGTCGGATCAGTCTAGATAGATCGGACAGTCACCCAAGTTGTTGCAGGCTAGAGGTGTGTTATCGATAGTGATGGCTTTTGGGGGGGATTATACTACGAAGTAGTACAAATAGGGGAAATAGGAGTGAAAAGGGGAAAAAGATCGGAGGTAAGAACAAGAAGTTAAGATAAACTTCCCAACGCAACAATACAGACTACTCAACAAGTGAATAATGTGTAGGTAGACACAAACAAATAGTAAACTGACTGGGACAAGTAATACTGAGACGAAGGATAATCCTGACTGAGTATACTAGCAATGGCTCCAATAATACAAAACTGCAATATGACAATTCAACTGATTGAAGCTCTAGATCAGACGTTTCTGCTAGATCACTTCCAATATTTACTAAACACCTATAGAATCGTTCTATAGTCTAATGCTTAGCCAGCAACGGTCTATACGAAATCAATATAACTGGGGAGCAATCACTAAAGTATAAAGACTTAGAGGTGTACACAAGACACTTAATCTTATTTCTCTAGCAAGGGTTTCACAGGTCAAAAGTACTCAATTATCAACTAATCAAGTCTATTCTTTACTATGTAACCTAACAGTAATATTCTACTTAATAAAAAGTAGGTACTGCAAAAGGAATGGAGGAAAGAGGATGAGGAATGAAGGAAGGGGAAGGGAATGAAAGTAGAATTCTACAATTCTTCAAATTTCTACAATGCCTATCTACTACAATTTGGGGGTTTATATAGACTACAAGGGGAGGGAGGCTGTGCAGTGCCAAACATCTCAAGGCTATGCTAAATGACTCTATATGACTCCATATGACTCTACATGACTCATATTATCATATGACTCATATTGCCATATGACTCTATATGACTCATATTGCCATATGACTCTATATGACTCATATTGTCATATGACTCATGTTGTCATATGACTCATGTTGTCATATGACTCCATACTTTTGGCAGAGTAGATCCTTAATTTATAATAGCTAAGCCTAATAAATGATGACTCACTGCCTATTGGGGTCTAATCTATACATTCTAGCTTATTCTTCAAATTCCTATGACATCATAGATTATATGAAGTTATTTAACTTAAGCAGAATGTTAGAATAATAATTAGGGGTCCCAGGAGTTGATAGGGGAATAGGGGAAAGAAAGAAATAATGTCTATATCATAATGGGAGGTCCATTTGATTTGATTCAACTTGCCAAAATATGTCTTGGTTTTATAGTAGCATATGAAATAGCTACAAAACACAATATTCATAGTAGCATATGAAATAGCTATAAAACACCAATATTCATGTCACTTACTTCAAATTCCAATTTGAAGTATGACATCTGCAGGCAACATTAAATCAATCGTCCTCGATTGCCAACTACTCATATTTATCTTGTCCACAAGATGAAATGAGTACAATAGCAATCTATAAAAACAAAATGGATGAAAGAAAAAAATGTACAACTACTCGTCGGTTGTTAGGACTACATCAACTTTGTACTCTGTATTGGTAACTCTAGCAACTAGACTTCTTGCAAGCTCGAAGTCTGTCTCCGGAGCATCGTCTACTCCTACCTTTACAAATAAGGCAGTAATATCATGAAAGACGACATGAGAGTAGTGAATCCATACTGCAACAAAAGTTATAAGTCCACCTTTGTCTTCGTGACTTCGAAACGAAATCAATAGCTGGACAAAATGACCAAGCTGATTGATTATTCCCTGAGCGATTCCTACACCTAAACGAGGATGGAAGAGAAGGTCGCTAGCGGATATTGGGGTTCGTTTTGCTTCGATGATGACTTTATAAATCGATCGAGTGGTGACATTTTGCATGGTTTCGATAAGAATGGTGTTTAGATGAGGTGGTGGATTTACCAACTGCACCCACTTTTCCCTATTGACATCATATTGGATATCAAAATTGGGAGGAAGATTGTCGAGGCGTGTGAAGTCGCAATAATTTCTGAGTTCAGAAAGGAGAGCGTCATCGGAATTAAGGGAAAATGGATTTGACGAGAGGCTGGAGTCGTAGGTGATGATATAGCGTGATCTGAAGAAAGCTCCATTTCTGGTGAGGACGGCAGGAATAATAGCAAGTGGAATGTTTTGCATGATTGGTGTGGTAGCCATATTTTTCACAAGTAGTATCGTGGTTTTATTTTATGAACACGTTTGTTCAACATGCATATGACGCAAAAGTTATCACGTGAAAAAACATGTGGAACTTCTATTTGTGAAAAGGGGTCATATCAATAATCAAACCACAACTATTCGTTTTCTATATTCTGAGTCAAATGAATGTGACTCATATTCTTTGCAACTGATTTGACAGTATTCAACATATTATCCTGACATGCAGGCAACATTGAATTAATGGTAGGCACAATAAATCTTCTTCATGTTCCAATACCAATTCATATTCATTTGTTATGAAATACTATCTTCTGCCTTGGAATGATTCATGACAATTTTCTTCTATATCTTTTTGCAAAGCCGTAGAGTCGGAAAGTAGTTAGATATAAGATTCCTATCACTGGATATTTTATCCAAGTATGAATCGAAGACATACACCTTTAAGGTGTGACCATTTGGTACAGAATGACTCGAGGAGATGAAAGGGAGAATCTAGAAGCATGCCAGGCTAGGGTACTTTAATGTCTTACTATATGACTATTGGCATTCCATAGTCCTATAATGACAAGGGCAATTTCCATCTTCCTTTACTATTTATTTATCTCGGTCATTTATGTCTTTTCTCTGACTAGACTAGCCGTATTTTTGATTGATGTTTCTCTACTAACTTCTGCACAACGACATTTCAATTATATCATTATCTTTCTAGACTGACTGATAGATTTAATATTCCAAATGCAGGCAAACATTAAAATGACACTATCTATAATCAAGTTTGAACAGAAAAGAATATAATGAATGAGGTATTACGTGGAAATATGATGTGGAGATATCAATCTATACATCATAAAGCGTAAATTTCCTACGTAAGACACATTCCTTGAAACTTTCCCAACGAGCACGCCATGGTAAGATCAGGTGCCAAGTAATAAACCATACTTGTAACTCTATAACCGAGTTTTCATGGTCTTCATGTAATGACCGATGAAGGCGAACAGCGACTGACACATATTTTCCACACATCACCTTATGTCTGATGATATGACCTATTCCCATTCCTTCCACCCAAATCGTATCTCCAATTCTGACTCTTCTATCAGGAATAAAGAGATGTTGATGTTCACCGTTTCGTATTGCTACCACTTGTTGGGGGTATACGGTGGTGAGGGACTTGGGTACTTTCCTTAAGGTTGGAGGAAAGGTATGTGAGGAAGTTGGAATATCAGGAATAATAGGGTCGTCCATCTTCTGAGGATGTCTCAGTGTGGTTCGATATACTGGTGGAGGTGGCGGTGGAATTGTTGGTGCAGGTGGTATCGATATTAAATGAGTGCGGTTGAAACGAGAGGGCGGTATATCTTTAAGATGGGTAGTGGTGATTATAGTGATATCCGTTTCACTAATTGAGTCGTGCGAGGAGGATGACATGGCTGGTATAAGAACAAGCGGCGTAATATGTTGGCGGTGGGAAGAATTTGAAGTAGTTTCTTTGCATAACCAAACAGATTCTGGTACACTTTTCACAGGCTACCAATTTGGAAGGCAGTCTGGTAGTGCTTGTACTATGCATATCCCAATGTCAAATCATAATTTAAGACTGGGACTGCTTAGTCTTCAGAAGATTATCGTAGAATTTTGTAAGGCGCAAAAGGTAAGAATAACTTCTGGTTCACTTTGAGACTATCGTCTTTATATATGTAAAGTTGATGGTCTCTAAATGATAATGAGCGGTAAATCCACGGAGTCTTTCAATAGCAGAACATTTCGGCTTAATGACGGACTATTCCAGGATCAATAATGGCAGCTGAGTATCAACTTGAATATAAGTCTCTATCAATAATGACATATACTATTCAATTAATATCTCACTGAGATATCAATATCAATCTTCTGTCATCTGACTTCAAACATTATCCAATCAAAACTCATACTATTAATGAACTAAGACATGATATCTAAGTTCGATAATAAGTAGACAAGATGGAAACAAAAGGTGACTACAAAACTAAGTCCAACATGGTACGTAGCATGCTGTATATGTAGGGGTAACCAAGAAAGAAATAGTCCGTACAAAATATAAGTAGAAAGAAGGGAAATAGTCCATTTAGAAAAGTAGGAAAGGATTGAGTACAAGGTTGTATAAAGTCGAAACCAATGTCCACGCTGAGCGTAATATAGGTAATAAAAGTGAGAAATAATGATGGGGAATAAAAGAAGGAAAGTCCAAATATAAAGGTGTTTTGTGGGGTTTATATAAGTACGAAAGTGCGAAAGGTAGGAGTGACAAAAGAAAAGGAATCAAGGTATAATGAGTTCCTAAATTATAAGGAACTTAAGACAGTCTTGAAGCCATGATGCGACGATGACTTACATTAATAGGCAGCAGAAGGATCTCTGCACCAAACGATGGCGCGGCGATTATTCTGTCCATCAAACATATAGTCGGGATCGAGGTATCCATGGTTGAAAAGGCTGCGAACATGTGATGAGAGGAAGTATGAGATTTCGCGTAAATGGCGACAGGTATTTGCCATTCGGATAACCTCTTGATATTCGAAGTATTCGCCGATATGATGTAGGAATTCGTCTTCCTCGGCAGTGAGGAGAGGATTTCGTGGTGGGTTCGATTGGCGTTCCGTCCACGATCGAGACGTTCCAATATCAGGGTGGATACAGTCGCAGGAGAATCCTTGGAGGAATAGGGGAATATGATAGTCAAGAAATCGAAAGAAGGCGCAGTGATGGTAGAAGTAGTGACGCATATCGCCAGGTGCACGTGGACTATCAATAAAATGGCGGAAGCTTGGTGTGAAGACGTAGTAGATGAGATCACGAAAGAATTGAAGGAGATCCATACGAATTCGTCGTAAATAAATCACCTTTACGTTCCATGGGTTAAAAGCGACGGCGTGATTGTCTGAGATCCAAGGGTTCTTGTAGTGATCAACGTAGTAATCGTAAGGCGCAAGTCGTCCGTAGCTTTCTGGTAGAATGCTGACATTAAAGAAGAGAAGTCGGTTGCCTTCAACGGACTCAAGCGGTTCTTCGTCGTGATTAACGCTACAGAGTTCGCATTCGTTTAATTCGTGGAGGTGTCCTTGTAAGTTCGCGTAAACGTGTCCGATAGTATCCTGAGCTTTCACGATGTATTCTGGCGGTCCTTCGATATTGTGCCACGATTCAGGAAGTAAGATTCCTTGCCTGGATGCTTCGCAAATATCTACGACATACTGCGCAATGTCAGTATCGCCGTCATCCTTCCAGTAGTCGTGGTAGTCGGTAGGTGTTTCGAATCGATTATGCCAATTACGCAGCGGATGGTTATCATAGGTACCTTTATATTTAACCATAGTTCGTACTCGTTCGAAATGAGATCGATTGTCGTGCCAGTATGGATGATTATCCGGAGGTTCGACCATATATTTCGCCTGAGTAGTCGTATAGGTTGGAGCGTTGCTCATGCGTCGAATAACTGTGGTTCCAGCGTCGTTATAATCCCAAGGGTCAGGAGCGTCCGTAATTAGTTCGTACATGAGTTCGCCGGGGTAGATCTGTTGCGTAGTGGAGAAGATACTGGTTGGAATAATATTACGAGTAGGTGGTACACTTGGCGGGTGGTGATAGTCGATAACTGGTGTGTCGAACGATTCGTGGAGTCGTGCCTGCGCTTGAATGGGTGGGTGGAGTATGGAGAATGAGTCGTAGTCGTCCTCATCTTCATCGTCCTTACATTCGTCCGAAGGTTCTATTATTGATAGTGGGGAGTCTGAGGCATATAGGCTGCGGTCAGATTCGTCTACTGACATGTAATCCTGGTCCGATTTAACTGGATCGAAATCGTCGGCCATCATAATGAGTGAGGGGGGGTACTTGAGGCCTGTCCAGTTCGTTTGGATTGCTTTCGCTTCGAGTTCTCGCTCCGGCGTAGGGTATGGAGTCGATGTACGGTAGGTACCATCTGCGATCTGAGTTCCTCGTAGCGCAGCTTCAGTAGGGGGGTGTAAGACGAGTTCGAACGAGCTAGATGATGAGGCTAGGGTATCACCATGATTATAAGGACCATGCAGACGAGGTAGCGGTTTCGGTTCGATAAATTGATTGATAACGATGCGAGGGGGAGTGTGGTCGGTGAATAGTGACATGACCTTAACTGGTTCTTCAGTTTGAACGGACACCTCTACTAATTGAGTACGATCGTCGCCAGATTGTGCAGGAGCGATGTCGAGGGACACCACGCTCGACTGCGAGCCTAAGGTAGCAGAGTCTGAGGAGGGTGAGTCCATTGCGGCATCAAGGGCAGCAGCGTACTCACTCAGTTCTTCCTCAGTAAATCGAGGTAACGGAGGAGGTTGTTCCAGAGGTTGCGGCGGCGTTTCCAGATTGAGCGTGCGCAGATAGTCGTTTAGTTCATACTCGTTCATGTCATCGACTTCAGCGAGTGTAAGTCCGCTTTCTTGCAAGGCATAATGTTGCGCATGCGTTAGATTATGTCGTAGGCATGTAAGTAGGTCGTGTGGGGGATGTAGACAGTCTTCGGGGTCATAATTTCGATTAGTCCTATCCAATTTGATGAGTTTCAACGGTGTGGGTTGTATAAGGAGTGCTGGATTAATTGTAGAACTTGTAGCGGGTCCAGTAGCTTCGATATCGTGTGGGGGAGTGATCGGCCTACCCAGGAACCTATAAGCTTGCTCTCGAAGCTCCTGGATACGTTTCGACGAAAGCTTTAACGAGTTAGAGCTGTTATAACTATTATCTGGGTCTTCTAAGTGTTCGACACTCTCCAGATCGGGTAGTGAGTGAATCGAATCGGCGTTGAGTGGTATAATGGCTGGTCCAGCAATTTGAGATGCAGCGAGGGGAAGATCGAAAGGTTGGGAAGGAACGGTTGAAGTACTGAAGATGGAGGCGAGGAAACGTTCCTCGATAGTGGTGGGGGGTCGCGCATCGTGCGTTCGTGGTTCACGAGGATCGTCGTCGAGCTCAATGCTCATATCACTGCTAATAGAGTCGCGTCGACTACCAGAATGCGTAGGCGAATATACAGCAGAGGTAGAGTCTGCCATAGATATTTCATCGTCATTAGCTTTCTCCTTTCCATTCTTCCTAGCTATAATAGACGGATAATCTGGTAATTCACCACGGATTAGACGATCTACAGGCATATCAAAAATAGGCCACTGACTGAGATCGATCTCCTCCTGACTATCAGGCACTTCGTCGTCATCAGAATCTTCGAGAATAATGGGCCTAGAGATACGTAGACGAGGGCTTCCAATTCCGAGTCGAGTAGCAACGGGGTTAGCAGCGTGCTGATATCCTTCGGAGGGATGCTCCATACGAGGTGCGACGAATGTATAGAATAGATGTCCACGTTGGATGGGTATTCGTTGTTCATTGCGAAGTGTTTGAGAGACGACGGCCGTGTTGAGCATCACCCCCTGTTGTACTAGGAGGGAATCCATGCCCATACTAGATAGTTCGATCGTGTTGTTCGATGACGCAATTGAGATCACTCGATCGATCAAGGGTCGGTTGGTATGTGCTTGGGCGGCTTCGTCGATAAGTTGCGCATGGTGATGTGCGTCTCGAAACGACGTACGCATGCTGGGAAGGTCGGTAGAGTTCCAATATCGAAATAAATGGTTGGGAGAGGGTGGCCATTGAGTAACGGTAGCTGCGAGACGAGTAAGAGCTTCAGACGAAGGTGTATCGATTGTGGGGTCGATCATGGGGTAATCTTCATGTCCGGGGACAGCGTGAAGCGATCCAGTATACAAAACGACTGGTAGATCTGGCATACCAAATCGATTGCGAAATGGTTGTAGTATAAGATTTACGAGACGATTTATGATGTGAGGAGCAGGATGAGGTCTTCTTGCTATCTCTACTTCGTTTATATACAGAATATAAGCCTATAACTTCTAGAAACTTCATGAGTAGTCGTATAGCTGCGTACACAAGCTGCGGAAGGCTTGGTAATGCAAATGCAACGGTTAAAAATAAAGCTAGAGCTGGTTGACACCATAATACTACCTTATGGAATAATTCCATTGAAGTTCTGAGTGAATTAAACCAATTCTGAAGCATACCATATGGATTACAGTTGTACAGGTTTACTTCCATTATGTCGAAGTAGTTCTGTAAAGGATACAGAAGTCGATGGGTATCGCTATACCAAATTCCGTTGTCGTCTCGACCTCCTAGGGATGAAAAAGGTTCTGATTTTCTAGAAACTTCGTCATAAGCCTGGACATTGAATGTATAAGCTTCTGAATGAGTCTCAGAATTTTCTATCTCGTCCTCAATCTCAGATTCTGTATCAGAATCGAAAAATGAGTCATAGGGGTCCTCCTGATAGGGGAAAGGAGTCATTGAAGCTAGTAGTGAAGTCTCTACACGTGCTGGGCGAGTTGCTGTTGGCAATTCTAACTTTCTACCAGGTCTCCCCTGTGTAGGAAAAACTAGGTAGGCACCTGTATCTCGTTGTTCAATGCTGACTTGATTTTCTACTTGCCATGGTCTGCCTAATAATGCTTGGAATGGTACATTTTCACCAATATAAAAATCTGCAATGGTTTCTATATCACCATTTCGTAACCGAACTCCACGGATAAGTCCTTTAAGTTCTTTTGCACCGCTACTAGCCACAATAATTTGTCTTACTGTGTCTGGTTCAATAGGCGATCTAATAAAATCAGGTACAAGATCTGCATTAATAATATTAAGCTGTGATCCAGTGTCTATAATTGATTCTATTGGCGTGGTACTACCATCACAACTCCATTGAGTATAGATCAAATTACCAGCGGTGGTAATATTACTATTTTGTAAATGTACCTGACTAGGTAATGAAGGTGGCGCAACTGAGGTGCTAGATCCAACTAAATGAGCTTTAGCGTTTTGAGTTGCTGATGATCGAACTTGATTCCTAATTTGTGATATTTTAGGTTTGCTTCCGTTTAGGTCCTGATTTGGGAGATTTTCCATTGGCGGTGTTACTAGGTTAGATCCGGTTCCAGATTTGGGATTCTTTCTTTTTAAACTGTTCCGAAAAAGCATCTGAGAGTTCCCTTGATGCACCCAATAACTTACTAAGAGGTACATGGACTGTCATATCTAGTACGTCTCGTATCATTTTCTGAATGTCTGTTTGAATAGATAACTCTGATTGCCGGGGTTGTGCTTTCTGTCGTGGAGGATCTTGAGATGTTGGTTTTGATTCTACCGGTGTGCTTTCTATTTGAGTCAGATCTTTCATAATAATATCCTCATTGGAAGGTGGATGTATACGAGGTGTTCTGACATCAATAGGCTTAATTACTGGTAAATTTGCTGGCCGAAATGTTGTTTGTGTTCTTGATTGATTTATACTTGGCGGTCTTGATCGAGTATTCATGGGTGGTGTGTTCTCCTTATTCACATGTGGTGAGGCTGTTGGCTCTTCAATAGACTGACGTCTAGTAGAAGTAGTCTTTTTCTCTACCCTTTGTGCAGGATAGACGGCTGAAGATTGGACTGGGTAAGATTCATCAAAATCATAATCATCCAAATAGTCTTCTGACATATATTCTTCAGAGTCTAATGCTACGAAGTGTGACTGTAAAGGTTGCTGACGTCTTTTCAAGACATCCACAAGAGGATCGTGGGGTCCAAATGAAAGAACTGTTCCATCTCGAAGTGCGATTTTTCCATTTCCATTTCTAATTATTGTACCTGCTCTGAATAACTCAGTAGCTTTGGAACATCCTCTAATAGTATGTCCAAATTCTCCGCATACATAACACTTCAATGGTTCTGCATTGCCACCTGTAAGAATAGGGGGTCGTGCATTAACTGGAGTAGATGAACGTGGTGCAGAATAATTATAACTTTGTGGTTGATCTGCAAATGAAACTCTAGTCTGTGGTCTTCTGGAAGTAGAACGATTAAGTGCTGGTGGGCTCATAATATCCACAACCATTGGGTCTAATTTAATAGCCTTATAATAGACTACTGCATATCCGGGATCTGAAATGTCCATATTGCTCATTTGTGAAATAAGCTGTTCTACTTCATCCTGATTTTCAGTGTCTTTATAGGATTTAGAATAGCGACCATGTCTTCTGATTTTAGAAGACCTATTCTTCTTCTTATTATCTGCTTCAGAATCACTATCATCTTTTCTAGATGATCTGGAATGGAATTTACGGTGTTCTCGATGTTTCCTAGATTTTCGACGACGGTCGCTATCTGTAGAGTCATCATCAGAGTCATCAGACTCTGTCTGTATATACCAATCTGGTCTCTCAGTATTGATTCCCATAAGACTATACTCAAATCGATTTCGTTCAAGCAAGCCTTCAGCTATACTAGATACTAAATCAATAGGATAAGCTTTTTTAGGAGTCAGAGTCGGATTAGTAGCAAATAACCGTATTTCTATATCCTGTCTGAATTTGCGATGAATTCCTTGCCAAAAATATCCAGCTTCCATTTTCTTTGGTAACTTTATCTCTGGACCTAAGCCATCCGGCTTTCGTAAGGAATTCACGTTGATATTCTTTCCATGTAGCAAGATCAATGATTTTGATATGCTGCCATTCTTCAGCTAGTTCTGCTAACTGATCTGGTATATATCTAGTCTCGTCAAGATCTGCATCATAGTACTTGAGTACATCCTTCTCTAATTGTGCCCATTGTCCACGTTGATAACTAGGCAGTGATTCTATGAATAGTCTCACAGGTCTGCTACAATAATCAACCAGTCTTTCACACTTTTCTTGTGGATCAACTAAATTATAGGCTGCACAGAGACGGTTATACTTTCTGATAAATTGTTTGACCAAATCGAAATCTCCTTTAAAACGCTTAGGAGCAGCTTTCTCTCCTGGACCAGGCATCATGTCTGGTGATCTGCCTTTGGCATAATCATAACGTAAATGGGGAGGTTCATCACGGTGTAAACTAACATCAGATAGTTCTGTGAAGTTAGATTCCGGTGAGGAATCAATAGTACGAGTTGGTTCTCTCATCTGAGAGAAATCAATATTTTGACGGGGGGAAGGGAAATTATAAGGATTGGCGGATGTAGATGGAAGAGGGTTGGTGGACATAGTAATGTCTAATAGCGATGATGTGGTAGAAACAATAAGCCATTATTAACGAAGGTAATCCTCTGTCCTGCGGTGGTCACCAATTTTTTCTTGTCACACTCAGTGGGGTTTTCACTAAATGCTTTGGATGTAGTCGGATCAGTCTAGATAGATCGGACAGTCACCCAAGTTGTTGCAGGCTAGAGGTGTGTTATCGATAGTGATGGCTTTTGGGGGGGATTATACTACGAAGTAGTACAAATAGGGGAAATAGGAGTGAAAAGGGGAAAAAGATCGGAGGTAAGAACAAGAAGTTAAGATAAACTTCCCAACGCAACAATACAGACTACTCAACAAGTGAATAATGTGTAGGTAGACACAAACAAATAGTAAACTGACTGGGACAAGTAATACTGAGACGAAGGATAATCCTGACTGAGTATACTAGCAATGGCTCCAATAATACAAAACTGCAATATGACAATTCAACTGATTGAAGCTCTAGATCAGACGTTTCTGCTAGATCACTTCCAATATTTACTAAAACACCTATAGAATCGTTCTATAGTCTAATGCTTAGCCAGCAACGGTCTATACGAAATCAATATAACTGGGGAGCAATCACTAAAGTATAAAGACTTAGAGGTGTACACAAGACACTTAATCTTATTTCTCTAGCAAGGGTTTCACAGGTCAAAAGTACTCAATTATCAACTAATCAAGTCTATTCTTTACTATGTAACCTAACAGTAATATTCTACTTAATAAAAAGTAGGTACTGCAAAAGGAATGGAGGAAAGAGGATGAGGAATGAAGGAAGGGGAAGGGAATGAAAGTAGAATTCTACAATTCTTCAAATTTCTACAATGCCTATCTACTACAATTTGGGGGTTTATATAGACTACAAGGGGAGGGAGGCTGTGCAGTGCCAAACATCTCAAGGCTATGCTAAATGACTCTATATGACTCCATATGACTCTACATGACTCATATTATCATATGACTCATATTGCCATATGACTCTATATGACTCATATTGCCATATGACTCTATATGACTCATATTGTCATATGACTCATGTTGTCATATGACTCATGTTGTCATATGACTCCATACTTTTGGCAGAGTAGATCCTTAATTTATAATAGCTAAGCCTAATAAATGATGACTCACTGCCTATTGGGGTCTAATCTATACATTCTAGCTTATTCTTCAAATTCCTATGACATCATAGATTATATGAAGTTATTTAACTTAAGCAGAATGTTAGAATAATAATTAGGGGTCCCAGGAGTTGATAGGGGAATAGGGGAAAGAAAGAAATAATGTCTATATCATAATGGGAGGTCCATTTGATTTGATTCAACTTGCCAAAATATGTCTTGGTTTTATAGTAGCATATGAAATAGCTACAAAACACAATATTCATAGTAGCATATGAAATAGCTATAAAACACCAATATTCATGTCACTTACTTCAAATTCCAATTTGAAGTATGACAACGGGTGCTCGGATCGAATCCTGCGAGATAGTCGCGTCCGACATCCTGGGTGGAGACGCTATTTTTGGAGAGAAGCCAGTTGGCAGGGACGAGGAACTTTCTGTGATAGACTCCGAGATCGTCCTTTGTGAGCATCGGGGTCTGAGACTGGAGAGCAGCGATAGTGGACAGATCGGACGGACGCCATCGTCGTTCGTTATCCGATCCGGGGTAAAGCTTCCCGATACATGTTTTGAAAGCTTCCCAGTTGTCTCCTTCGGCTGCGTCGCCGCTGCTGCGCCAGATTTCCCAGTCGGAGTCGTCGAGATATCCGATTGTAGCCCGGATGAGATCCCGGCCTTCGACCTGAGCACGGGCAGCGAGGTACTCCACTTCGGAAAAGAAGCGATGGAGTCCTTCGGGCTTTCCGTTGAACTTCGGGGCGGTATGGTGACCGCGGACGGGCATAGTTGTGGCCATCGTAGGAGGAGGAATAGGGGAAGGTGAAGAAGTGGGCGGAAGGTTTTCGGATGAGTCGGTGAGTGATGAGGGTGTCCCGGACGTAGTGTCGTTTGACTCCGGAGTGGTACGGTGAAAGGCTGTAGCAGGATTATAGAATAGGCTGTGTCGGAGTGACGGAGGATTAGGGCGTGATAGGATACTCGGATGTTCGGATTCTGGGCGTCCGGTAAGTGCGAACTGCCAAACAACAGTGCCCGGATCGGGTACCCAAGAGCGGACTATTTTGAATGGGAAGTATGCGGATGTCTTCTCGAAGAGGAAGTTGATAGCCCGCTGCGTCGGACCTTCCGGAAATATGTCGTGGAGAGGATCAGGAGGGAATTCGAATTCAATGATGGAAGAGATGGATTAGGTGACGGTGAGACAGAGGGGGTGTCTTGAACTTTAATCCCTCGCGGTGGGCTCCAGAATGTAGTAGTGAATATATGTGTAGACCTGTAGATGGGTCTAATAAGAATGCGAGGGTCCGCCTCCGGCAGGACAAGTCCGTGTGACACCCGAGTGAACTAGTGTGAGAACGATGAGTCCGAGGGTGATAACAAAACGATAGGAACTTCGGATGCTTCGGATAGCTTCAGATGCACTTGCGCTCGGAACGGATGACTAGGCTTCGGATAGGACGACGAGGATGGCAGGAGAATGATAAGGATGGCAGGAGAAACTGGCTTCGGATCGGACTCGGACTCGGACAACGGCGAACTCTGACAACGGATGAGGGGAAAGCTTCGGACTTCTTAGATTCTGACTCTGACTCGATGTGGGGGGGAAAGCAAGCTGATTTTACTAACTACGAGTACAGGAGTATTTGTAGCTAAGTGATAATCAAATGTATGAAAGGTCCGAGACGACAAGGCACTAAGAACGAATAATGGGGATAGGAAAATCAGAGAATTAGAGTACGAAACAAAAGTGATACGAAGAGTCGGTCCGAAGTGTTTGATCCGTTATCACGTGTGTCCGATGCGGGTCCGTGACGTCCGAGTCATGTGCGAGCGAGTCCGAGGAGTCGGAGAGGAGTCGATAGGAGATAGGGGCAGCCGGAATACACGAAACGAAAGGGTTCCACCCTTACAGTACTCACTGAGTACCTCTTATATCACGCAATGCAAGGTATGCTTGACCAACACATATTCACAGTACATACTTGTGTAGTGAGTGTTATAAGTAAAGATAGTATGTGTATAGGAAACTTCACATTTGGAAACATGAGATAAGAAAGAAGGCACATGTGAGTATATTGTTAGGAGAAAGAGGGGTAAGGGGATTACACCTGCCTCCCTTAGATTGCACTATGCAATCTATAACAAAAGGAATAGAATGGGAATTTAAAGGGTGGTGTTTTTGTGATACAAGAATGAGTTGGGGGTGAGGTATAGTGATGAATCTGCTGCTGTGGGGTAGCAGTAGTAGAATAGCATTTAATCCACTACTGTGGGGTGGTGGGGTTTGGTGGATGAGGATGTCAGTCCATATCATCATCAATGTCTTCTGTGATCATGGAAGGGGTGCTGGAGAGGGATACCTTCAATGGTGCCACACTGGATCCCACAGCCTTACTGCTCTGGGATGAAGAGGCAGACTCATGAGGGAAGTACACAGGGGTGGTGATGAGTCCACCTAGAGACTCAGGTGGGCCACCTGGAATGAGGGGGAGCCCAGACAGTGCATCAACAGAGGAACTCCCAGCAGTAGTCGCTGGGAGATTCACAGTAAAGGGGAAAATGGGATTAACCATTCCTGTGAAGGTGGAGGCCACAACAGGGGATTGTGCAGATGTACAATAGTTGTCTGAGGAGGGCGCAAGTGCAGATTGTCCACTGCCAGAAGCAGCAGAGGACATGTTTCCAGCACGAGCAGCATGGGCCCAGGTGGCCCTGAGGCCCGATTCACGCTGTGATGGTTGTCCTGCTGCAGGGGACAGACGACAGCCAGGTGGCCAGAGAGCCATGACATCCACAAGTCTATTGGGTTTGTGGGAAAAAGGTGGGGGCCAGGCATTATCCACTAACAACCCCAATAACTGACAGGTAGCCATCAGATCCTGACCATTGTTGTGGCTGTCCATGATCCAGGCCTGGGCAAAGTCCCAACAATCATTGGCCCAGGTGTATGAGAACCCGCACCTGTCTAAGTGCCGAGTGACCGCACTGACAGTCAGGTTGTCAATAGATCCACCCAAGGGGTGGAAGTTGCTCACATTGGCAATGATGAAGTGATCACGAGTGATGATTCTACTATACTGGCTGGGAACAGCCAGTAACTCACAAAATCGCTAATTGAATAGCATCCATTGTCGCTCAAAGGAGATGCTCACCGATTGTTCAGTGGGACTGAGTATGAGCATGGCACACCATCTCCACACCTGGCAGAGGTTGAGAGGGTTCTGGATACCAGATGGGGGCCTATGAACAGTGTTTATAGTGATAATATGCCACCCATCGTTGGGGCGGATTGTCTGAATGTGGGGGCCCCATGCCTGGATGGCAAACATTGAATGAGGTTTCCACTGCAGCTGGCAGTGGTGGAGGATTGATCAAAATGGGGACATGCAGATTGGCACATGCAGCCACCAGAGCCAGATGGGGTGAGGGCCCTGTCAAGGGCTGGGAACAGTTCCTGCCTGCTCTTGTTGGACAAGAGCACATCTTGTCCTTTGCCCACAGAGGGATGTGCCACTCACTGAGGGCTATTTGCTGGGTGGTGGTCAGGGGCTGCTGTTTGTTGCGAGCACAATTGGTGGTGATGGCCAACACCTTGCACATGTTTACCACATTATGGTTTCCCGCAATGTGGGCAAGCCAATTGGCATGTTCTCAAGCGCTATGGGTTATGGGAATTCCAGCTTCGTTGAACTGGGTTTGTGATTCTCGTAGATTTACAAGACTGTGATATGATGTTGCAGCTGTAGCCACTCTGGGCAATGGTGAACATGGGTTTTCATCCAGGTCTTCATCACCCCAGTCCTCTCCCAAATCATAGTAATCATCTTTCATTTCCACGATCTTCATCGCAGATGTTCCCCTGGTTGTAAGGGCAACCTCAAGATGGCTGCACAGTGCAGGCCTAGCAGAGGGAGAATCCAAAGATATAAATAAGTCTAACTACAATACATGAGAGAGCTGCTCACCTAGCAGAGGGAGAATCCAAAGAGAACAGGATAGGGATTCTCCATGCTAGGAAGCAAAGTATATACTGTAGTAGCGTGGGAGGAATGAAGGATAACTGTACAGTACACCAGCCACAAGTCTGAACAAATATCACAAGGTACAAGGGGGCATGTGATAATGAAGTGGAAGGGGAATGTACAGGAGTCGTGCCAGCGGCCTGGGGAAGTAAGAGCGAAGAGAAATGAAGTGGGGAAAGAGGATAGAGGTAGCCCGGACGAGCCCCAAAGTGTATAGACAAGTCTGAGCAAGTCCGAAGTGAGTCTGAAGTGCGGGAAGACTCTGGAGTCACCGGACGTGACTTGGATGCGAAAGGAGTGGGCGGAAAGGAAGTGGAAAGGAAAGGGAACGAAAGGGAATGAAAGGGATGTATGTAAGAGTCCGTGGGATGTGTAAAGAGAAAGGAACGAGGAGAAAAGGAGAGGGACAGGGGAATAGGAGAAAATAGGAGTGTCCCCTTACACTGGTTGTGGGGTCCCTTATCTTCTGATGCACATTGTGTCAGTCATCCAATTCATCAATTTGGTGTCGTAGGTCACAAATTTCATTGTGAGCATCATCAAGCTGGTCTCATTAGTATCGCAGGTCATCCTCTAACCTCCCCCTCCCCTCCCTTGAAATTTCCTCAATAACGCACCACAAACTGTACATCCATTCTAGGTATCAGGGCAATTTGGGGTGCAGAATGGCAGCCATCCTGCAATCAATGGACCCCATCTGGGGGTCTATGTAGTCCTGCATATGATGTTGGCCATAAGCCAAACACATTGCGCAGGAGTGGTCTGTGCACACAACACAGCGATACCCTGGATGTGCTACCCAGTTACTGGATGCCTCAGAAGACCCATCTGCTGGGGGTGGGGAGGGAAAGGATGAAAGCTGGCAGATTTCATCATTTGTGAGCTTGTCATGGAATGTGTGATCTGCACGTTGTTTCCCTTTCTGGCGTGTGGTGAGGAATCTGTTAAGCCAGAAGAACTTTACTTCCTTCTTTGGCTTTAATATTCAATCCAGTTGGGCAATATTGGTACAAATTGCACCTCTCAATCTTGCAGTTAGCTACACACACACCTGGATGACTGACCTTTGCAATAATGTAGATTGATACTACAATATGTGAATATAGCAGTAAAAGCTCTCTGGGTAGTAACCTATATGTGTGAGAATCAAGTGTACCTATCCTTGGCCCATCCACATCCAGCAAGAGACACCCTACAACTTATATTTTGATGGCTCTTTGGTATATATTCATGCAGAAATACTTTGCTCATATGTGTTGAATCAGCTTACAGTGTGTGGTAAATAAATTAAGCAGCATGAGCAACATGGATATCTTAGAAGCATAAGATGACACCAGAGCAGGGGTGATACAGATAAAGTGACAGCTGGTGACTGCTCTATCATTTTTCCCCATAAATTTCCCTGTTGTTATATTGTTAGTAGGAGAATTTGTGTTTGAAATCCTCATAGTCTTAGGGGCATCAGGAGCGCCCCCTGAACAAGCTCGAAATGGCAGCTCACATGATTAGATGCTACATGAACTTATTCCATGTGTAGCAAGCTGAACAGTCAGAATGATTACATAATAAGGGACCAACTCTTAGCGCACTTACTGGAACTGGAATCATTCCTGTTAGCCAATTAAGACTGATCAAACTCAATAATTGATGGAATCAAACTCTAACACCGTCAAGGCACAAGGGGCATTTTGAACAATGCATACAGGACGATATCAACAAATCCTTTTCCTTCAGAAGGATTCATAATGATTCAAAGTCCTTTCCAAGCCCTCGGGGTCTCAAAGAGAGAGTATGCCAATGGAGGCCAAGAATACCCCTGCACTGTGGTGGGCAATTATCTGGGTAGAATTGTCCTGGATGTCAGGATATGAAGGCCAAGACAGGTTCAGACCAGCCAAGGTGGCAAGCTGGCTAAGACATGGATCACAACCTACGAGCTTGCAGATGACCTACAACATGGAGCTGCAGCATAATTAGAAACAATCAATGAACACATGCTCATGGACTGACTGTTTGGAAGTGCGAGACCCCCTTTGTGCCAGATTGGAGGACCAGGAACAACATGTTGACGATGTAGTATTTGAGAGCTGTGTGTCCCAGGTGTTTATAGTGACTCTGAACTGTGAAGCCCCATTTGTTGACTTGAATAGAAACAAGCTCTTGATTTGACAGGACCCCTTTGAACAATGACATCATGGCAACAAATTCACCTAAGGCGCTCTCTATGATCCTGCATAGAACTCTTGCCTGGTCTGGGTCTACATCTGATGCAAAACTGTCTCTATGGCATCAAGACCAATGGATGAAGTTGTCAGGGTGGGAAGCACTTAACAGACTCATACTCATGGTCAAACATCGACAGTGCTGAGGGTAGAAGGGGGAGGAAGAGCGCCGAGAGACAGTCAAATAGAGCAGTGGCACTATGGACCTAAGACTGAGTGCTGTGTACCCTTTCCCAGGGTTTGATTCATCCTTTGCCTGGCTTTCAGATGCTCTATGGTGATCCCTGACCTGTTGGCTATCACCAGGTATGACCAGGCTCTCTGCTTCCATTGCTCCCCACCAGGTCTCCATGTAAATTTCAATCCTTGTTATTTAACTGGGTATAACTAGTTACCTGTTCTCCTAGTGCTACACCAAGCAATAAAATACTTATTCATTTGGATTATGTACCACATGATTGAGCTCACTAGAATGATCAATGATACCCCAGCTATTCCGAACCTTAACACGACCAACAAGGCATTGCACACACATCACATTGACGACTTCCCAACGGCCCATGTTCTCGTAGTATGATGTGCCAAGTCCATCGATTAGTGTGGCCAAAATGTCACAGCACCAGATCGCAGCCAGGATAAGTGTTGTAGTGTTAGGCAGACCTAAACGAGGATTTGCCAGAAGCTGATCAACGAAGACGTTCCCCAGTTGGCTGTAGAATACTTGTGATTTGAAGACAGGTGCTGCACAGCGCTGACGAGCATTGAGATCAACAAGCATGTCATACTATTGATAGCATCAGCATAATTGTGTAAGTACCCAATAGAATTGCTTACTTGTATGAATGTGGCAACCCTGCGATCCTCTGAGCATGATCCGGACAAGGAAGTATGCATGTTGTCACCACCATCCAAATGGCGAATACATGCCCATTGTTGAATGATGTTGTCGAAGTTGATTTCTTTGTGAACAAATGTGACAGACTTTGAGAATCAAGTTGTGAGGGCAATCGTGATCTTGTCTTGTGACAATTTTGACACAGAAGCTGAGGGCAAGGGTGGAGGAAGTAAGACGCACATCAGATCTATTGACATCATGGTCAGCTACTAGTAGTTACAGTGGAGAAATGCTAAAGCACTTACATTCTGATGAGGAGAAGCCCCAAGTAGCAATGCCTTTGGATGGCGCTAGCACAAGAGCATCCTCAAGGCCATACAAAACCTGCAAAAGGATGGTGCTTGCTCTTGATCATGCATTGAAGTTTTCTGCAATATCGCTTGGTGGGAAAAGCCCAGTATGTCCAAACAGGGCTCATCTCTTCGATGCTGTCAGTGATGTGAAGGAGTGTGTGAACGGTAACAGGGCAGGTGGAGAGGCGATTTGGATTGTATTGGTAATATATGCTATTGTGGTAACACATGAATAATTGAGGTAGTGGTGATAAGGTAGAAACTTACTTTTCATATCCTTCAACCCATTGTTGGAAGCCTAAGCAGAGATCATTGATCTCATTGCAAGTGATCTCAAACTGAAGACACAGTTTGATGAGGCATACAAACTTGATAAAGTGACTGTAGTACTTGTTCTTCATGAAAGCATGGAAGAGAAGCGCAGGCCTGAGATATTGCATCCAGAAGGAATATAAGTCGGCTGTTATCGCAACTTGATCATCTGCAATATTCAGTGGTCGTGCACCAAAGGCAGAGGGGATTGTTGAGCCTGAGATGGCACAGGCAGCACCTACTGCCTCCCAAACCTTCAGTTGCAATTCATAGTCTTCGGAGCCTGTATCCAGGCCTTTGAAGTTCCTGGTCCAGAGGAGTATCAGATTCTTCATGACATTCTCAAAGATGAGATGCATGAAGTCATAAGGAAATGATGTGGGAAACGATATGCCTGGCAGAACACTTAGGATGGTGATGCCTTTAACACCATACTTCTTGGCTAAACGGTTTGCAGCAGCCTGAGAGGGAGCAAATTAGACTTCATTTGCTTGAGTGATGATTTCGGCATGAAAACAAAGAGGCAGATTATTGGCAGCATATGATGGAAGATAGGAAGGGTCATTCTTCACAATGGCATGCTGTGAGCGGTCCAGGGGTACATAGTGAATGGAGTTTGAGCTGTTTGAGGTACAAAGTGCATAGATGCTGCACATGCGGCATGGACACACACCATTATGGCCTTTCATACGCATCATCATTGAAACTGCAGGTATATCCCCAAAGCTGAGAGTAAGGTAGGCTCACAGAGAGAACAACTCGCATGTGGTAATATCAAAGGCCTTGACTTCCAGAGCGAGTTGTAGCAATTCTTGGATCAGTGGCCATACAAATGAATCGAAATCCTTTGGCTTACTCAGTCTAGGAATGATGCTGACACAAAGAATATGTTCAAGATGAAACTGAATGTCAGGAGGAAGGTTGTAATTGTAAATGAGAAGGGGCCAGCAAGTCTTCTTTTGACGGTGGAACGGCGCAAATCCATCAGTTGATATACCCAACAGAATGTCTCGCCAATCCTGAAAATACTTATAGGACTGCACTTTCCCATCAACCTCAACGAAGGAATCACAGAGATGTTGATAATGGCGGCCATCCATGACATCGTTCACCATTGTTGGGTCTGATACATAGTCGTGTCAATAGCACATCTTTGTTGCAAATGAGGTGTTCTGATAGAAAGCTTTGAGATGAGGAATAATGGGGATATAGTTGAAGCACTTTTGTGGTCATTTGTCTGTAGTATATTGAGGTTCATTACAAAATGGGCATGTTGTGAGTTTGGCATAGCTAGCAATGTAGCAGCAGCAGGAGTTGATACAGCAGTTGTAGGGAATGGGTTTGAATTCTGCAAGAAAGGCAACACAAGATGCTACAACTTTGAAACTGGGAATGTCAACCTCGGGAAAACTAGTTTGAGGCGATCATAGGCCCAATCTGTTAACCCCTCCTCTGTCTTGAGTGCAAACAGACAGAGGAGGAGTAATTCGTTGTCAGTAAGCTCCTCGACTGAAGGTTATGTGAGTTACTGGATTTTGTAACCGTGGTATGAAGAGGAACTTACCAAAGTCAGCTAGTTCTTGCTCGAAGCACTCATCTATTGTGTCCAACTCATCCTCGTCCACATCCTCCTCACTAGAAGGTTCTTCTGGCACATGAGCCATGTTTTCTTCATCTAAGTGAGAATCTTACTTGTCAAACACACCATCTGACTCTTTATTACTAACTTCCTCCACAGTGACCTGCTGGTTCACACTCCCAAAGGTTGCCTCTGCACTTTGTATGGCTGCGACACATTCAATGTCATCAGCATTAACCTCAGAGTCAGGTTGCGGAGGATCATTGATGAACGTGGAGGGCTGGATTGCAGCCAGTGGGGCATAGTCATTGATGCATGTGTTGTATTCTTCAGTGAGACCAAGATCTTGCAGTGCACTACCCATGTTTGAATCACCTTCAATATAGTCATCAACTTGTCCCATGTTCTTATGGCGCTTCGCATGATGGCCTCCTGGGGGGGTTGGTTCATCAGATTCACGAGGGTGTTTGGTAACATTCACTGGCTGGTGAGTAGTACCAAAAACCTCCCTGTTCTGCTCTGAAGCTGACGCTCTGACATGCAGAAGGGCTTGTCCTTGTAGATGATTGTGTTCTGTTTTTGGATGAACAAGGTCCCCACACCCACATCCACATTTGACGTGTCAGCCAGCCATTGACTTAGACTTCATTGTGTGAGGAGCCATATTTTCGTCATGACTGAGGTGGAAAGAGGAACAATATTGTTGATCATCAATACACTGTACACATCTGCAATCAACAACATGGTCATATGATGAAAACCTCATATTTCAAATTGGACTGTTGATAAGGCGCAGGTTGAACCACTCTGTATGCCACATCTCTTTCTTCCCTTCCCTCACCAACACTCACCCATATACACATGCAATTCATATGTTCACTCATTCTGCTCCCCTTTCATCACTGACACTTGTCACTCCAGCTTCAGACCTGATGGCACCCAAGGTAGCCAAGGAGAATCAAGCCCCCCCTGTCCAAGAACAACCAAAGGCAAAGGGTCACAAGCGCAAGAATGTCGAGAGTGCCACAGCTGGTACAAATGAGCCAGCCATCACGATTCCTCTGCCAGATCCAAATCTCAACACTTGTCCATGACCACACCCTCTTACATGTGCCAATGAAGCTGGGAAGCATCCTGCTTCTACCAACGTGCAGCCTGCCAGCCCCCACACGCCCATCACTAACGTGCAGGGTAACTTCTCTACAGGCGCAAATCTACCTTCCTGTTCCCACCCCTGTGGGCTTACTAGTGATGCAGTGCAGCAACATTTCCCCAACATGTCACCTATTTTACCCTGTGTAGGCACACTGAATGGAGCCAACCTTCCCATCCACCCACTCTGCAATGTACATGTCAGCGAGCATGGCCATCATTGCGCTGACACTGACACCAACCAAGCATATGGCATGCCCACCCAACATGATCCCTTCCTGGAGCCGTTTGGCCTACCCATTGTCAGCAGTCAATATCCCAACATGTTCAACATGTCTCAGGACCAGTACCCAGGAACTAACACCAACACAGCTGCCTTCCAAGGCTTCTATATGCCTTCCCTTCCCATGCCTCCAAGCAATGCCGAATGGCCACGAAGTTCCCCCCTTCACCCTGAAACTCCTCGCCCCACTTCAGCCAGTACTCTGCCCACCTCCAAGCTGGAACCCTGGACTGAGGAAAAGTGCTGTCAACTAGAAGGTAAGTTATATGTTGGTTTGATGGTACTGTACGCTGACAGGAGGTGGAGCCAAATGTAAAAAGATCATGGCTGAGGACCGTGAACTTCGTGAAAAACTTGTAGTTGCAGAGGCAATGAAACCCCTGCCTCTATCTGTGATTCCTGGGTCCATCATGGCGATTCAGAAACCCAAGGGCAAAGCTGGTGACGCAAAGCGCAGCTTCAACCTTCAAAGTGCAATGGGACTTGATGACAACAGATATCTTTATGCAGACATTTTGGTGAGTAGCTGTGAGTGTCCTATGATATCAATAGCTACAAGTCATCCTTTAACATTAGTGTGCTGTTCATTGTAATGCCAGTAGGGCCAGAGTCGACTTCAAGACACTCTACCGTGAACAAGACCATGCTGTACTTGCCACAGTATTCAAAGCAGTACGTTCAATCACTTGTGTTAGCCATGCACATGAGCCTCACTAATTTATGCCATAGGGCCAACAACTATTTCTGTACTTGACATGGGAATGTTTTCCTCACAACTGGGCTCAAGGAGAAATACTGAAGCAGTTCCTCAAGAACAGCCGCCGCTCCAGTGCAAAATGTGAACATGATCGCAATAGCAACTACACATTGAAGAAGTGCAAGAACTTCATGTATGGCGAGAGCAGCAACACCCAGGTAGCGGAGTTACAATATACCAATAAACACATCAAAGCGAAGTTATACATTGTATTGATAGGAACAGTCCGTGCAGAGTCCAGCAGAAATTGCCCAATATGGTAAGTCTACAATGTATACAATAAGAACCATCTACGCAGAGCAGCTCACACATCAGAAGGCCTGAGAGATTGACCAGCAATACAGCAGAATGCTGTGGAATGGTTAGTGAGGTAGCTAGGTTGTTTTCAATCATTCCTATACAGGTACACTGATGCAGTGGGGCTAAAATGTCAGCGAATTGGTCTAGCATTGGACAGCCAATGTAAGCTGATTGTTTGCTATTGAGGCTGATGGTTTAAGCCAGCATGTAGCCAAGACCTACTGGCATGCTATAGATGATGCATCAGTAGAAAAACAGGCTCAAATAAGCAAAACATCAGTATGTCAGACATCTGGTGTAGGCCAACATTTTCCGAAACAGGCTGACGTTTTCAGCTAGTAAGTAGCAGATATGTACTATATTGTTATACATGATACTTAGACCAAAGCACCAGCCGATTTAGGCTAAACATCGCCACATCGGCTGTTCAGTACAGGCTGACATTGTGGGAAACGAGCTGACATTTATAGCCAGTGAGTAGCCAGCGTGTCCTATAGTGTAGTATATAATTCCCAGTCCAAAATGTCGCCACAGCAGACGTCTGGTGTAGGCTGACAATTTGCAAAACTGGGTGACACTTTCAGCCAGTGAGTAGCAGGTATGTACCATATTGTTATACATGACACTCAGAACAAAGCCACTGCCGATTTAGGCAAAATGTCGCCACATCAGCTGTCCAGTACAGGCCGACATTGTGTGAAACAGGCTGACATTTTCAGCTGGTGAGTAGCAGGTATGTACTGTATTGTTATACATGATACTTAGACCAAAGCCTCCACTGATTTAGTCAAAACATCGCCACCTTGGCCATTCAGTATAGGCTGACGTTTTCCGAAACAGGCCAATGCTTTCTGAGACAGGCTGACATTTTCAGCTGGTGAGTAGCTGGCATGTCCTATGGTGTAGTATATAATACCAAGTCCAAAATGTCAGTGCATTGGACGTCCAGTACAGGCTGATGTTTTCCAAAACAGGCCAATGTTTTTAGCCAGTGAGTAGCTAGCATTTCCAATGATGTAGTATATAATACCAAGTCCAAAACATCAGCGCATTGGATGTCCAGTACAGGCCGACATTTTCCGAAATGGGCTGACATTCTCAGCTGGTGAGTAGCTGGCATGTTCAACAGTGTAGTACATAGTATCAAGTTCAAAAACTTGCCACATTGGACATCTGGCACAAGCTGATGTTTTCCAAAACAGGCTGACCTTCTCATCCAGTGAGTAGCAGGTATGTACTGTATTGTTATACATGATACCCAGACCAAATCCTCCACCAATTTAGGCAAGATGTCGCCACATCGGATGTTTGGTGCTGGCTGATGTTTCGCCACATAGGCTGACACCTTTAGCCAGCGAGTATCAGGCATGTTCTATGGTGTAGTATACAATACCAAGTTCAAAACATTGGCCCAAGTAGGCAAAACATCAGCACATCAGACAACCTATTTGGGCTGACATTTTGCAATCACATCCAACTACATCGGTTGGAACATTTGACATGAGTTGCTGTGCACCAGCTAGATAAGTACTGGGCTGGTTTCTTGTGTATCTCTTACCTTACATTTTACTTAGTGAGGAACACTGTTTCCTTGTTTCATATTACAGTAGCTTGCATCGCTTTCATACTCTTGCCCTGACTACATAGCCAGAATGCTATGTCAGTGTTGTCATATATTCTCAGCATGTTACATGGCTCTGCTTTCTTTTTCCTCCCTCCCTCTCTGACTACATTACCCATTAGGCATGCCCACATGTCTATACTATTCCCTGTCACCAGTGTGCTTCTCTTCTGCATGCCCAGTGCTCCTGGCCTGCTTTTCTTTCCCTTGTTCCCTCACCAACTACTTTACCACTGACTACTCTACCCATTAGGCATGTCAGCATGTCCTTACTATCCCCAGCCACCAGTATGCATCTCCTTCTCACTGGTAGCTATAGTGTCTACCCTTATTTGTGCTATTATTTCCCTATCCTATACTTTTGTAAACTCGTTACTGTATGAATTAACACCATTAACTGAAGTAAAACCCTATCACAAATACCAGTTCTAATACACCTTTTTACTCGTTAAGTGATTATTGGCACAACAGTTTAGCGTACATAATACCCCCGAACTAACACCAGGCTGCGCAGTGCGAAAACGGCAAAAGTGAGGCGGTATATAACCCGATAATCAAGTGGAATCTACATGTACAAGAGCACCCGTTTTCGGGTCCCGGCCTACATATTCGAGTGATGTTCACTCGGAGGACTGATGCGAGCAACACAGACTTCGGGCGATTGTGTGGGTGATTTTAACTCAGCCCGAGACCCGTAGTGTATCCGCTCGCCCTTTGCGTTCGCTGATGCTTTGCATTCGATCCGCGATAGAATATCATTTGAGTGAATTTGAGATAAAGATACTGCGTGCAGAGTCACTAGCCTATACTAAGCAGTAAGTAAGTAGGGTTGCTTACGGGACTTCGTTATGACTTGGAGGGCTCCGTAGTTCACGAAAGCATCCGCAACAAATTCGACGGCGTCGTTGTTGCCAGGTGCAGTCTTGTCTGCATTCTGAGTGAGCCCGACCAGCCCGGAGACAGGGCGATATGGAATCTTCAGTGGCTCTGGCGAGTAACTCTGGAGAGGCGATGAAAGCTTGTAGGGCGTCCATTGAGTCTGGTGGGCGGGTGTCACAGGAACGCGTCGCAGGTGGATTATTGCGCAAGTAGGAATGCACTCAAATGCCGCAGGAGAGGTACCCAGTCGACGGAGCCCACGTGCTTGGCAAAGGACAAAACATCGGGCAACGTTAGTATATAGCTGTTTTCTCAAATTATTCTAAAAGCTGCTAAGCTGACATTCTGGTTGAAGGGTGACCTTTCGGACCCAATGCTAGAAGGCCAGCCAATAGCTCTTCGTCGGGTAGATGGCCACGCCCTCAGGGTTTCCTCTCGAGTATTAGAAATGATGGGCGAACTCCCGTCGGAAGTCGACGGCCGGGGGCTAATCATCAGGGATACGAATGGTCAGCCGACAGGTGTACACTAGGGAAGAACTGAGCAAGTAAGACAAAGGTTGAGCGATGTAATTGATAACGAGAGCAGGAATGCATAAAGTACATTTGCTTGTTGTTTACGTACAGGTAATTAAACATGACAAAGATGCTAGTCCATTTCTACGTACGCCCACACGTTCACCAAAGCAGCGCGCAAGTCACAGCAAGTCGCAAAGCAAAGCACAGATTATAAATATACGGAGACGAACGAAAGATATGATACATGGGTGGGTCATGGTGCTCAGGCTGGGATGGCTCGTGGAGTGGATTCGACATTTCTTTGTTTTGTTGTGGCGGAGACCTGCTTGTGTCCGGATCCGCCTTCTTAACGGGTCGAAGCTTCACGTTGGCGAGAAGAGATCGCGTATCAGGCGGTGAATGATCATTCTCAGAACTAGTGGAGGATATACGACGAAGAGGTTTGTGTGTTGGCGGAACAGGGAATGCTGAAGGTCCCGGACCAATCGATGACTTTCGAGATAGCGAAGACACTCTACCACTAGGAGTTGGTGTTCTAGCAAGAGAGAGCCGTTTGTTGGGCGGCGGCCCCATAGAGCCCTCTATGCCTCGACTGGTCTTACTGGCGATCGACGGCGTCGCAGTGCTATTAGCGCGAATGCTCTTACCGAGAGCTGGTATCTTCGCAGAAGCAGCGGGAGTATCGGTGACCTTGCGTTCTTTGATACTCAATCCCGACTCTGATATTACAGAGGGCGGCCTTGAAGACGGTCGAGATATGCTGGGCGTCGAGAATGCAGACGAATCGCGACGGTGGTGCGCTGTCTTCGATGGTTGCGCCGGAGTGCTCCCGGCGGTACCGCGGACACCCATCTTGCGTTTGATCTGAAGTGGCAAATGAGAATCCGAACGAATTCTAGAAACCGAACCACTCACCAATTCGAGTTCTTGCTGTTTAGAATCAAGGGCGATATTCAACCCCTGCATATCCTCCTTATCCTGTGCCCGCGCTTTGTTCAGCTGGACTATCTTCACCTCCTTATCTGCGCTCTCTTGCTGCAACTCGTGAACGTGACGGCGCAGCTTCTCTAACTCGGCCGACAGCGCATCGACACGTCCTTTCAAGGTGCTCGCTTCGAAGGTCGCTTCAGTCCTCTCTTTGATCAGGGTCTCCATGCGAGATCGTGACTCGCTTTCTTGTCGAAGGACATCTTGCAGTTCTCTCGTCCGATCGTCAACTACCCGAGTCTGCTCGCGCTTCATGTTCGTCATCTGTTCCCGAAGAGCCGACGCTTCAGATTCACGCTCCAGGATGCGCCTGGAGTACTCGTCTATCTCGTTGTCGCGCTGGCGGATGAGTCCTTCGAGGCGGCCCACGTTGCTCAGGGCATGGGTATGTTCTCTCGTCAGTTCGGTGATGCGGTCGTCACGGTCGTGTATTTCATGCTGAAGACGTTCGCATTGTTCTTGCGTTTGCTCCAGTTGGTTGTCACGTTCTTGAAGCGCCGATGTTGGCTCCTCAGCGTGCTCTTGCTCCTGTCGAATGATGTCTTCAAGCTGCAGGGAGACATTAATGAAGAATACGACAACACTCGCAGGTAACATACCTCCTCTTTCTCAGCTTCGAGAGCGTGTTTCGCTTCTGAGACTTGTTGGAACTCTGCTTCAAACTCCTCATGTCGTTCCTCTAGTTCCGCCTCCAAGTCCGCGTACCGCTGCTCCATGTCTGCAAGGTCTCTCTTCAGAGCGTCAATCTGAACCATATCTGAACCGGTGGCGGCGAGTAGCTGCTCGAGATCTTCAAGCCTGCTTTTCAGCGTGTCTCTCTCCAGCTCCAACTCATTGCGCTCGAGTTGAAGACCTTGCAGGCTTTCGGACATCTTCTCAGTATGCTGCCATCGAGCCTCGAGCTCTGACTTCAGCGTTTGATACTCCTCATCCCGCGTGTGCAACTGATCCATGGTCTCGGTTAACTTGTCCTCCAACGCGGCCTTCTCGACCTGCATGTTTTCGGTCCTGATGACGAGCTCAGCCCTCTCAGCCTCCCAAGCCAGCTGGACAACACGCAGCTGCTCGGCGGCTTCAGCCTCTCTCTCCGGATCACCATCGGCAGCAGCGTTGATTTTACGCATTATAGTATCGTCCAATGTACCGATGCTCGTGTTGCCCATCTGCTCCCATTGCTGAGATATACCAAGGATACCCTCTTGCAGTTCGCGTTGGTTCTGACCGACTTCCCGAAGTCTTGCAAGTTCTTCATCACGAGCTCTCATCCGTTCCTCCAAACCCACAACCTCAGCTTGAAGGTTAGCCTCCCGCCGTTCCCAATCAGATTTCTCCCGTTCGAGGCCGGCAATTTGTCGATGAAGCATTCGCAAAGCCTCGCCGCTGGCTTCATCCATAACGCTTCGTTCGAAACTTGCCTGCCGAGACCCCTCGACTTCCTCTTCAAGATAACGACAAGCTTTCTCGAGCTCGGCGACCTTCTTCTTCCAATTGCGTAGCACGTTTCGACGTTTAGCATCTTCCTTCTCGAGATCAGTCAATTTCTTGTTGAGTATATCCACCAATTCGTCGCGCGCATGTAAGTCGGTTTCATACTGTGAGCAAAGCTCGGTTTGCAGCGTCAACTGAGTCTGAAGCGAGGCAATGATGCCTTCTTCCTTGGATGACTTGCGGGCGTGTTTTGGCGGTCCTTGGGGTGGAGTTGTTGGAATCAGGGTCTGAGGGGTGTAGTAGGTGTTCGCATTGGCGCTGAATGGATCTGGCTCGGGTTTCGGTGCTGAATAAACAACCAAGTCGGAAGACTGCTCGTCGTTGATATCGGCTTCGGGGTGTTTAGGAGGGGGAGAGCGCATCATATTTTGGAATACAGTGTCACTCATGGCACGGCTTCGATTCCTCATCATTGGTGAGGAGTTCACTGGTGAACCTTGGGGTTGGTTGTTAGCCGTCACCGTAGCCGCCTTGCCCGCCTGTTCTTGGTTCATCGAGAAGAAAACGGTTTGACCAAAGCTAAACGATTGACTGCGGTCGTGCAGCACCGGGGGAAGTTCGGGGGATTTCTCGAGCGAATGGAAAATTGTATCGTCGACTGGTGCTTCGATTACAAATTCTTCCTTTGGCTTCGACGGTTTGAATGGAGTCGAAGTCAACATTCCAGTATCGGAATGAGACCCAGGGGGTTCCATGTCTGGTTCTTCAATATTAATGTCCAGGTCGGATGGTATAGGTGGGAGTTCCAAGCCCTGCGAAATGTCGAATGGGTTCGTTTGATCTCCGCTTGGAAGCTCCAGCTTTGATGAATCCGACATTGGAGAGAACACCTCTGCTAGAGAAGGCCGAGAAGGCTTCGGGGATAATGCAGAGCGAGGTGGCTCGTCCAGCCCTGATCGCGCACGTTGCAGACGGTCGAAGAGCTCAGTCGACGGCGCAGGGTGTGATGCTTCAGAATCCACAGAATTCTCAGGGCTGAGAACCTTGTACGCATCTCTTGAGAAGAACCTAACGTTCTGACCTGTGCCAGGTGTGTTCGGCCCACGAAGAATAGATCTTACAGACCCCAGCTTGGTGTCAACAACGAGGGGAGACGGAGTGTTACGGGGAATATTGGTGGATATTTGCAGGGGGGCTTTGCTGCTAGATGAGGAGTCGGCCGATTCAAAAGAGATGTCTCCGGATGACCCGAACATACTTCGAGACGAAGTTCGAGGGGGTGGCTTCACTTCAGATGGGGAAAGCAAGTCAACTGAGGCCCTAGAAAGAGTATCCTGTAATGTACGCGCTGCATCACCAGACGCACGAGAAAGTGATTGTTGAGAATCTGAGATTTCATTAGTACCGTGGAGATCACGTTGGAAGAAGAACGCACTATTATGTCTAAGATTGAGTGTAGATCTGACCTTCTTTGGAAATCCAAGCAAATGTGACGGTGCTCGTATCGAGTCGTCGTCCCTCACCCTCGAGTGTCGTTTGAACAGACCTACTCGTCCATGTCTTGACGGCGAACTAGGCGGGCTAGGATTATTGGGAAATGGCACCTCTGGGCTCTCCTCTTGGGGTTCCTCCTCATGGGTATGAAATACGGAGAGATTTGGGTGTTGCTCGTAGACTTTGTCGAGCACCTCGCTCCGCTGAGACTGCGAACTCGAGGCTGAAGCGTCGGATTCATGTCGATGCCTACCGAGGGCATTGCTGAGCTTCGACCACATCCTGCGTAATTTGGTCAGAAACTTGCAGCGCCGACGTGGAAAATTGCGTCGAAGTCGAGGTCTTGAAGTGGCCGTCGGTGACGAGCGAAGGAAGCTGGTGGTTGAAGCTGAAGAACGAACGTGTGACCACCCTGCCGTGACACCGCGCGTGACCGAACGCCGAACGCAAGAAATTCGCGTCGCTCACATGACCGTATTCCCTAAGTAAAGCTTACACGTGAGGTAGCATTATTACAGCAGGTCTACGTATTAGGATGGTAAACAACTAATACAATAAATCACAGCAAAACGAACTGCTAAGACTCGTATGTACATACTCAAGCGCTTGCGCTGAGTAACTGATGTCGCCTTTCTACAGCCTATTCGATAAATCCATCAGCATCAAAAGAAATACGGAGGGCAAGGGAGAAATCACCTCGTTTAGTTCATCCAGCATTGTCATTGTCATGTCCCAATCGACACAAGCATCTGTAATACTTACGCCATACTTCAGCTTCACCTCGCCATCGTCCTTCTGCGTCTCTAATTCCTCTAGGCTAGTGATGATCTTCGTACCGTTCACTAAAGAATCCCTGGTTGCCGAGTAAGAAGAGGGGATAGATTGCTTCCCTTCCCTTATGTTTGATTCGATCATCACGCCGGTGATATGTCGAACGTGATGCGGCAGAGATGGTGATGCTTCTGGACTCGAAGGAGAAGTCAAGGTCTTGCACAGCGAGGTGATTACTTTTGGTTGGTTCAAATGGTTCTTTTGTGAATTGCCATCTGGACATAGGCAAATATATTAGTCAGAGGTGCGGTGAGATCGTAGGAAAGTTGCGCACGGGAGCAATCGACCATGATACTTGGGAACTTGCGTGTCCCAGATTTCTGGATTTTTTCGAACGCATCTTGGATGTGTTCCGATGAGAAATTAGGACCTTCATCGTGAAGGTGAGCGGCGGGGGTGTATATAGGTAGAAAACAATCGACGAACCGCTTGAACCGCCTCTCAGGATGATATGGACATCATCATTGCCTCTGGTTTTGACGATAGAAGCCAGACCAGTAGTCGTAACTCCCATAAAGGCATGCGGGTGCGAGGACGATGACATGGCATCAATTGCGGTGGAAACGCTGAGGGGGAGGAAGAGTCAGTCACGAAATCAAAGACTCTGGGTATTTCTCACCTTCCGTCTGTACCATTTTTGAATCCAATAGGGAAAGACACCCCTGAAGCAAGTTCGCGATGCAGCTGAGACTCAGTTGTGCGTGCTCCGATAGCACCCCAGGACAGCACTGTAATGTTTGAGAAGAAACCAATTGATAAGGATGGTCACACTGACAATCAGAGATGTACTGGGGGCTAATTGTATCCAAGAGCTCGCTGGCAACGGGGATACCCATCGAAGTGATGTCATGGAGAAGCTTTCTGGCGGTTTGGAGACCGTCGTTGATAGCGAAAGAGCCATCGATATTCGGGTCATTGATGAGCCCTTTCCACCCAATTGTTGTCCTTGGCTTTTCGAAATAAGTGCGCATGAGAATCAGGAGGCGGGGGAAGCGTCCTGCAAAAATGCATGCTTAGTGTAGAGTTCAACGACCGACGAAAAGGAGGGTACCTACCCGCATCCAATTGCGTTTTGAGTAATCTAGCGTAGTGGAGAGCCTGCGCTGGCGAGTGGATCGAGCATGGGCCGACGATCACAAGCAAATCCGGCGATTGTCCCTGGATGATCTGGGATGCACGATAGCGAGCTAGGGCCGTTGTGCGAAGCGACTCCGGAGAGGTTGGTAATTTGTGCAGTAAGAAAGACGGAGCGAGGAGGGGGTCATACTGTGCGCGGTCAGTTCGGTATGAGTCAGGGGGGAGCAAGCGACGATATGTACCCCGATAACCCGACGATCATGGATGTATTGCTTGACCTTCTCGTCGTCAGAGAAGTCTGGTACAAGAGCTTTGCCCATATCGTCTGATTGTTCAGGGGGGATCGCTGGTAGTATATGTGGTGTACAAATGATCAGGCTTTCCAGGACTTTATACAAGACGTACGGAAACGAAAGGCCGAGTCGTTGGACGCCGCTGTTCCGTTTTTCAAGGACATCTTTGCGATGATTCTGGAACGGCGTTGATGAGTGGTTTTTAACGGGCGCACTGTTGGTCGTGGCTGGGAGTAAGAGTGAGTCAAATTTCCCAGCTCGGGGTAGCCTGATCACGATCGATCATCGTTCAATTAGCTGGCACCTCCGCACCGGGGTTTCCGCGGTATGTTATCAACCGAATATTCGATACACCACCTTGGGTAGCACTGGGTGCAGGATAAGATATTACCTATGGTAGCATTTCATTGTTATTTAGAGAATATCTTAATTAAACATTTTATACTGAGTTATTTGGATTGTGACAAATATGCGATGGATATGAGATAGCAATGATCCACTTCAGCATCTCGCTTGACTGACTCAACCCGCCCTTCAACTCAGGCGTCCGTAGAGTTCGAAAGCGATATGAGATAGCAGTGGTACTATTATCCTCAACTGACATAAAGCTCTCCGTGTGATTAAGTATTTATCGCATATTACATTGTTCAATATGAGAGGATTATTGCACATTTACCCTGTATATTGAATACATGTTAGCAACAATATGCCCTTGGAGGCAAATTACATTCAAAAATCAGTCCAGAGCATCCAATGACAAGAAAGACTGACTACAAAATAATAGCAAGGTACAACTACATTGAAAATTACAACCTACTCTCCAACAAGAGGGCAGCTCTTCGCCAGGGTAGAGCTCCCTTTCCAAATGCGGCATCAAGTGCTTCGCGAACAGTACGAACAAACACGAATTCCATTTCGTTTCGAATTTCAAGAGCGACATCATGCTCAACATCCTTGCGATTCGCGTAGGGCAGGATCACCTTAGTTATCTGTGCACGATGAGCACCAAGGACCTAATAATATGTGGTCAGCAATACCCTCAGATAATCGTCATCGATAGCTTACTTTCTCCTTAATACCACCAACGGGGGGTGACACGGCCACGCAGTGTTATCTGACAGATGTTTAGAGAGGAAGACGGAGGGATAGTAATGTTAGCTGACCTCGCCGGTCATAGCGATGTGGGCAGGCACACAAGCACCAGTGAGCAGTGAAACGAAGGCGCACGTCTAGGATCAACTTCAACAGACCGATCAACAGGAGAAATATACAGGACATACCATTGCAACACCAGCACTAGGACCATCCTTCTTAGTTGCGCCAGCCGGGAGGTGCAGATGTATATCGATGGGCTCGGGCAGCTTGAGCGGGTCTTGAGATCGTTCGTTAGTGATGCACAGGTCGTACGCGTGCTTCTTGACCCAGCTCAACGCCAGCTCTCCGCTCTCTTTGATGACCTAAAATGATGCAAAGTCAATACAGGCATACGCGATAACACCTAGATGAAACCCACATCTCCCAAGCTACCAGTGAGTTTCAGTCCGCCTTGTCCTGGAACGATGATTGTTTCTACGGGAAGAATACCACCTTCTCCCTGACCCATCACTACAAGACCGTATACAACACCGCGTCTCTCTTCCCTATCGCGTTCATCGCCATCCCATCGTGCGATGCCGAGTATTTTCTCCAGCTCACTTTCTTCCACTAGGCGTTTATACTCACCCTGCTTGACATCGGCCTTGACCAATGTTTGTGAGGTAGCCTTAGTATCGCTGGGGGAGCTGATGCCGTTTGAGACATCATTATTTTCCGCCCACTCCGCCCACTCCACAGCTTTCCATCGTATAACGGCGCCAATCGCACGCTCAAGTGTTCTAACGCCAGCCTCTCGAGTATAGCCGGTGGCTATTCTGAGAAGTGCGGGCTCAGTTATCTCTACTTCGGCGTTGGTCAAGCCGTTGGCCTTCAGCTGCTTGGGAAGAAGATAACGACGAGCAATGTGAAGTTTTTCGTCGTGAGTATAGCCTACACGTAGTAACATTGTTAGTGATAGGAAGCGGCGAACATGGGAAAACCTGACCAGATAACTGTATAACTTCGCATCTATCCAGCAGTGGAGCCGAAATCGTCTCCAAAGTATTCGCCGTACAGATAAACAAGATTTGACTGAGATCGATAGGAACATTGACATAATGATCCTGGAACCGGGGGATGTGCGAGTAAGCGGGGAACACTTCGTGATGCGATGATGAACGTACGTTGAAAGAATGATTCTGCTCAGGGTCAAGGACTTCCAACAAAGCGGCACCAGGATCTCCGTGGAAGTTACTTTGGCCGACCTTGTCAATCTCATCCCTACGGCAAGAAAAGTTCAAGAGCAGAGATGTGCTGAAAGAGGCCGCCTACAGTAATATCACACCATCTGCCCGACCGGCTCTCCTCAGCGCCTGCACGATAAGACCAGGCCCACTGGCGACGTACGTCCTATTATCGTTTTCAGCACAAGCATGCGAGACCAAGGCGATTGCGGCAGGTACAATGTGACGGTGCCGACAGATATTCTAGGAGGTAACTTACCTACGGTGGCCGCGAATCTCCGCTTCGTCCCGGACACCGCCCAACGAGATGCGTTGGAAGGGTCGATTTAGCGCACGCGCGATAGAAAGGCCCAGCGATGTTTTGCCCGTGCCTGGCGGACCGACGAACCTGAAACAATGAGCTAAGTCAGTACCTTTCTTCGCAATCATTCGACGCAGATTGACGCACAGAAGAATCGGACCTCGAACAGCTTTCTTCTCCCGTTCGTTCGGGGGAGTCGTACGAGGGACCGAATCTGCGTTGGGTGTGTATTTGACAAGAGATTTCTCCGGACTAGAGCTTTCGGATTTCGCCACTTCTGCTTGTAGCTTCATATCCTCGTGGCGCTGGTGTTCTTCCTCTCTTTTCCCCGCTGCTTCACGCAAGCGAACAACGGCAAGGTATTCAATTAGACGTCTCTTGATCTTCTCAAGGCCATAGTGATCGGCATCCAGCTGAGCGCGGGCGTTAGAGAGGAAGTTCTTCTGACTCGCGGCAGACGGGGTATCGGGGATATCGCCTGATGGAGTCGAGTTCGGCCATGGCACAGACGTTAGCCATTCGAGCTAAGAACGGCAAAGTTAGCAACACGATGAAGGACAAACTTGATCAGAATACAGACGTAGTTGCGGATCACGCCGTTCTCCACACTGCCTTGAGGAATCCGCTTGAGTCGCCGCCACTCGCGAACACCCATCTTTCTTTCTTCAGACCCAGGAGCCATAGCTTCAATTTTACGCTTTAAATCAGCCATGTCATCCGCGTCATGCTGTTCATCATCGTCCAACTCTGAGGTTGTGCCTTCGCTAGCCCCTGAGCGAGGTGTACTAGTGGGAGATTTGTCGCCATTGGAGCGTTGTAAAGCTTGAAGCTCTCGCTGAATGGCAGCCAGTTGCTGGCGCAAGAAGAATTCCTTCTGTTGCTTTGACAATGATTCGTCGACAGCATTCGATATCCTCTTCGTCACTTCAGATATGGAAGCGAGCTTAATGAATATAGTAGTAGCGAGCTGGAGCCGATCCGTAGCATCTGGGGTGGAAAGGATAGCTAAAAGGACAGATTAGCTAGGCTCTGCAAGAGATTCCGTAGACTCCGACGAAAGCAGAACGACGAGGGGGATGAGATAGCTCTCAGCGAACGAAGTACAGGGCACTAGCTCAGCAACCTTGTCAGATTGAAGAGCTAGCTCTCGTCTAGCGCAAGCTTGACCCACGCAGCGTCCCGAGTCTCTGATGGTCTGGAACATCACAAGACAGGATTGAAGCTTACCGAGTCGATCTTCAAATTCCCCTCCAACAGTCCCGGCGAGCACATCTGCCATCCAAGCAGCCCTGGCGTCCGTGATATCCTCTAGCATTCCTGCAATCTTGTGGTATCCATCTTTCCGCGCCTGTTGAACGGAGTCTCTGGCAAGTCGGTCGAGCAACCGCAGCGCTGCGGTCTTGAACTTGTCGACAACCTCTCGCGTCGGTAGGCTCTCCGTTGGAGGGTAATTGATGTCGTGAGCCAGCAGAACGCTGCTCGCATCCAGTATTGGCAGTGGCGCCTTGAGTTGAACCCTCGTTAAGCCATGCAGACTAACAAGATATGGCTGTCTTGGATTTCTCGCGGGGGGTTTCACCAGCCTCAATACCCTAGCCGCAGTGGCCCATTCGGCTAGTTGGTTTGTGCTTGAGGTTGGGACGGCCGCGACGATTGGCAAAGAGTCCGAGTTGTCAATGAGCGAGAGAAGAGCTTCTCCGACTTTTGTGGGGACTGGCAGGGAGATTCTCGAGGCAGGGAGAAGAACAAGGGGGTGAACGAGGGGGGAGAACTGGCAGCTTGGAGGACGACATGGAATGAGTAGCGATGAAAAGGGTGGCTAAGCGGAGGAATTATGTATGGGGGAAGCTCTGTATTAGTCAACCCCGGGTTCGGTGGCTCTTTGTTTGCCGGCCGGTCGATCTCCAAGTGACACAATTTCCTCAGATTTATTTGCATCGGAAGAATCTCAGATGGCAAGAGTAGCCAAACAAAACTTGGTTGAAACTCGAGAAAAAGAGAAATTGTATTTCTATCTGCTACATACACATGCATGATAAAGAAGATATGCCAGGTGCCTCCTTGAGAAGCGAAATCAATGCGTAAAGCCAGAGCCGATGTGTTGGGATCGAAATCAAATGATACTGGTAAAGATGAGTGAGAACGTAGTCTTGCGATAGATGCATGCACGGCTGTAGAGAAACAAGCGATATGGACAGGAGGACAGGATATGGACGAGAAAGGGGCGGCGGAAGGGTGTCGTGTGAAGGATAGAAGGAAAGTGCGCCACAAGTCATCGTTTCGAAACATAAAAAAAGAAAGGATAACTAGCCGAAGTTTGAAGTGGATACGCCAGAGAACCAAACTGTGTCTATGCTGTGGCTCGCTTAATCATCTGCATATGCAAAACCTAGTTAGCGAGTGATCGAGGAAAATAGAACGCAAGCTATCATACCTCTCTTGCCCACCGCATTGTCTTCTTCGTCTCACCTGACACACGCTGTCTGCTACGCATTTCAATTGCAATCCACTCTGTCAGCAAGAGCTGCTTGATCTCCCCATTGGGGAAGCAATCAGCGATATCCCCAAGCAACCCATAGCACAACTTGGCTAGCGATTCGGTACGCTCTTCGTCTGCTAAACAGCGCTGAAGGAGATCAAGAATGCTGTGAATATAAGGAAAAAGTAGGGACACTGCGGAAGAGTGAGGCGGAAAGTTAGATAACACTTATTGGAGAGAAGGGCATCATGTACCTTTCGGTGTATTCTTGAACCCGGTGACAATTCCGGTGTAAGCTTCCAGAATACCTTCACGGAGTTGATTCACATAATCCACAAGATCGTAATCAAGCTATATGGCAAACATAATTAGCACCCGATGGATGATTTTTCCAGGATTACTCACTGGCGCCGGCTGCACGGATCCTGCTTGTGCTAATACTCTCATCGTCGTCTCTAGATACGGTTCGAACTGTGGACCGATTGCCAAAGCGATGTCACCAAAGCATGAGAGGATCGAAATTTTGACGTTGCGATTCAAGATGTCACTCTGGAGGTTTTCAAGCAGAACCTGCATGAACGGCCCAGCGTACGCCGCACTTTGCTCCCCAAGAGCACGAGAAATATCCCCAATGATGCCGACCGCCACTGTACATAGTTGTGTGTCTTCATGGGCTTTCAAGGCGGGGTATAGGAATGGCAAGAAGGCTTGGATGTATGGTGCGAAGCCAGCCTCAAGGGCTAAAGAGGCGAACGTCAATACGCAGCACAGAACGCGTGCCGAAGGACGTACCAGACGCCAGTGAACCAACAACCAAGAAAGCATCTTCTAGCACTGTTGAAGTCTTGCCAGCAGCTTGAATGAGCTGAAGAATGAGCGTCATGATACGGTCGGATAGCGGTTGAATCCCATTTCCAAGTTTCCGGATCACACTCTGGATGGGGGATCAGTAAAGACTACTTGAAGAAAAAGGTAGTCATTACAATTACGACACTGCAGAAATTGCTTTGCAACTCATTCCAATTGTTTCGATCATCGACGCCAATGATTTGGTTCTAGGGAGATAATTAGCGAGAATTGTCGCGAATGGGCGTCAAAACAGTTACCTGGACGCTCAAAAGGTGCTCCATTCGTTGCAAGATAGTGACGACGGTGTTCTGCACGACCGATATGGTGTCGGGTGCTGAATGAGTGACATATGAGGTAATGGCTTCATAAGCGGCAGTTCTGAAATTGGATTCGTTGCCAGAGCTAATTTGTTCAGGTTAACACCTTTACTCAAAAGAGAAGGGCGGGAGCATACGTCTCGGTGATACGCAGTAAAGCTTGCACCACGCCTTCGAAGTAGGGTGACAATGGACCAGTCGTGACGTTCTCGCCTTCTTCTTCGTAGTATAACGACAGTTGATCAGCCAAGTTCATCAGTGCCCAACAACAGTTTGCGACTATACGAGGGCTATCTTGAAGACTATTGACTAGAGCAGTGATGAGTGGGTTCAAGTGATTATCCGGTTTGATTGTCTGGACAAGCAGATCGCAGATGCGACCAAGAGTCCATGCGGTGGTATCCTTGACGTGGATGTTGGTATCAGTTAGCATCATATCAATGAGGAGAGGCAGAGCTTGGTTGACGAGAGGCGTAAGGACTATGGGATCTGGACCTTCGAGGATGGAACCGAACGCCATGACCGCCGCTTCGCGGAAGTGCCAATCCTGCGATTTGATGTGGGCTTCAATAAAAGGGATCACATGTGGAACAATGGCGTCCATGACAGCACCGGCCATCAGAGACAAACATGTTCCAGCAGCCATGGAGACGTTCCACTCATCCTCGTCAGCGTCCTCCTCTTGCTTGGTAAGAAGTTGCAGGAGGACGGGCGTCGTCTCACCAAGTGCAACCTTAGCATACTGCCGGGATTCAGTTTCTGGCGCTTCGCCGTAGTCCTGAGCCTTAATTCACAATCGTTAACGGATTATTCATTGGTTGATATATATTACTTACCTCTTGGGCCTCAATGGCCAATTCGATTTCCTCCTCGCAGACAGTAGACCAAAACTCGACGGCTTGGAGGGCAACACGCTCGTCGGCGTGTTTCATTCCTGAGACGGTGAGCTAGAATATGGTAAACATAGATGTAAAGGTTTGTAGTGATGTCTAGCACTTACACCGAACAATGCTTGCTCCATGTAAAAGCCCATCTTATCGTAGTAAAGCCCCATGATTCGTACAAGACACTCAAAGGCGCCAACTTGAACTTGAACTGAGGAGTTTTGGGTTGCCTCACACACGACTTGCATGATGTAGTTCCGCTCGCCCTAAGTTCGTGATTAGTACGGTGGCACTCGGTCGATGGTGTGGTCTTACCTCACGCTCGAAGTTCTCTCGAACGAACTCCAGAGAATTGAAAAGAGCGTGGATAGCAGCAAGCTGGACTTCATGGGAGGGTTCTTCCTTACGGGCACCGTGAATGACAGCAGTGAGGATCTCATTTGCTCGAAGACTGAGAATCTCAGGTTTCTAAAGCCAATGTTAAAAAGCGAAGAACCATTAGGGCGGGCTGAAGAACGCACTATCGTTTCGCAGATGAACCCGATGGTCTGCAGCGTAGAGATTTTCAGATTGGTGTTTGCGTCGTTGTTTACAAAACCGAGAAGTATTTCAATCAAGTCGGGCCACTGGTTATTCGGAAGCTCCACGGCAGCGATAGCAGCGACAACTTGAGCGGAGACTGTTCCAGCCTTCGCGTTTGATGACGCCAACGCCATCAAAGCATCCTGTTTAACCTTCGACTTTGCCTCTGGATTGAGACCGAGCCATCTGTTGGAATAGTCGGTTTGTCGCGCAGCATCCTATCAACCGTAGTGGTAACGAATAAGCCATTAGGTTCCGTGGGCAGAGCAGCTACCACGCACTCGAGCACTTAAAGCATTCTTCAGGGCTATACCAGCTGCATTTCGTGCAATTATTGGCGCACTCTCGTCCACCAAGGCCGAGGAAAGCATCGCCATGTACTGAGGCTTTTTGTGGCATCGTCGGTATTAGCAGGTGACCAATCTGGGGCGCATGAGAAGCAAACTTACAGGATTGTCCCGCAGTGCGTTCTCGAGCTTGCTAGTCGCATCTTCACGCGTAGCATTATCTAAAGGTGTTGACCAGTCCCAGTAAGACGGTTTGCTCGTCAATGGACGCGAAAAACTGCAGAGTGGCGCACCTGGAGATATGGTATTTGCTAAGAGTTCGGTTGCATTCATTGTTGTTGGAGGTTGCTGGTCGTTTTCAATACTGATAAGGGTGGATAACAGTGGATCCTCGTTAAAGGTCGTGTATTTTCACCAGGGGCGGTCGAAGGTATGAGAAAAGGATGGTTGAGGCAAGATCGTGGTAGTGCAGACGGAACAAATGAATATTTGGTCCAGAGTTCAATTTTTCATTATTTATTCAAGTCACACCTCGCTTTAGCGCGCTTGTTCCTTCATCTCCTGCTATCAGTGCAAGATCGGCTTTGTCTTCAGAAAACAATGGAACGAGTCAGTGCTTTCTTCCACAATTTGGCGCACTTCATATGGACTAAACTCGTAGGGACGCGGATTCGCTAGAGGTGGACGAGGGGGAGCACCTAAAGGTCGTGGCCCACCAGGTTCACAGCCGACGATGGACAAGCCGAAAAGAGAGGCAATTCTGGACCTCGCAAAATACCAGAATGAAAGAATTCGTGTCAAGTTCACTGGTGGGCGCGAAGGTACGTGTTTATCTTTAAGAACGTTGCAAAATGTTTACCTGGGCTCGCAGTTACAGGTATCTTGAAAGGATACGACCAGTTGCTGAACCTTGTCCTTGATGAAGTAACGGAGGAGCTACAGGGTAGGTCGGATGTCGTGCATGATGAATAGTCGTGGTAGGCTCATGGCACGTCAACTTTTACAGACCCCGAGCCCCGTACACGTTCACTAGGATTAGTCGTTCTCAGAGGCCCGACTATCACCCTGCTGAGTCCCGTAGATGGCTCCGCAGAGATTGCAAATCCCTTTGTCGCTCAGGAATAGTCTCATCATTCTGTGTCACGCCCAAGGTGTGTATCCAAGTTATCATGCCATCACCCACACCAAGCTGATAATGTACGACAGCTTGCATCGATGTATCACTATGAGCTTCTAGCTGCGGAGTGTACACTAGACACACCCCCACGGTGCCATACTTTTCCGCCTTCGCTATTGCTTGTAAACGATGAGACAATTCAATGCTTTTGGAATGTCCGAAATTTGGGTGAACTGTAATTCGACGACGTGGCCATGGCTTTTCGGGACCTCTTCGAGAGCTGGAATTCCATTGCATTGGCGTTCGTAACTTTGTCAACACCAGGTCAGAATTCATTCCTTATTGTAAGGATATTTCTGCTGATGCGGACGATTTCGCCTATGGTCAGCATCTGAAAATGAGGCCCATGAAACAAAACTGGGACGTCGATAGGGCACGGCACAACGGCGACACTAAATCTAGGCGTTGGAACGATAACGTGTGTATCTCTCGTCACTCACACGCGCAGGTACAAAGGAAATGATATGATATGACGCGCTGTCTACACAATGTTCTAACTTACTACCAAACCGTCTTCATCAAGTTCAGTACGCGGGTTAGTGAATATTTGTTCGTCGAAACGAAAAACTTACATCCCTCCTAGGTCGTTTCACAAAAGCCAGCTAACAGTCTGGTCCGCGACGAGGTTAGTAAGGATTTTCTTGTTGAGGTAGTCAACCTACGTACCGCCTAGGTGAGGTCACAAACACAACAGTGGGCATTCTGTCGCGTATCGGTTCGTAAGTCTTTTCTCCTCGACGTCAGAGACATACGTACCACCGAGGATCACAAACGCGACCTTCAGGCGAGTGACACATCGCCTCCACCCCCGCTGGCCTCGGAACGGCGACGAGAGTACTCAGACTCTTGGCGAGTGCGAAACACCTGTCCTCTAATACGTCCCACTACCGCTCGACCGCATAAACTTTACTGATCTCTGGACAGCGATGCGCGATATTCGACACGCCGAACGCCACAAATGTTCGACCGCCCAAGCAAGCGCGCCGCCGCCGTCTTCACTCACCCATGATCACAGAGTAGCTGATCTCGCCGCGAGAGGATGCGCTTAAAGGTCCGACACAGCTACCCCAGGCTCACGGGCAGCACATGCGGCACGACGACAGGACGCAAGCTCAGACGACGAGTCATGTGCTGCCCTGGTGTGTATTGTATAGCGATGAGCTATCGAACCTCCGTTTCACTAGAGATGGGCTGGTGAGTATGGGCGAGGGGACTTTTCAAGCAGACATACCTCTAGAAGTTAGAAAGCTAGATGGGGGGAAGAAAGAAGAGTAGGAGAACAAGTTAATGCGCGATCCGCCTTTATATTCCCTGGGGCGGGATGCGAACGGGCCGACTCACGAAAGCGCGTTTGGCTGTGTTTTTGGAAGGAGGCTCACATTGTCTACTTACCTCCAGTAGCTACCCCGTTCATGCTCGGCATGGATAGGGAATGGAGCCAGCCCATTTGGCAATTCGCCAAGACGGTGAATGGCGAATACGAATTTACTTCCTTGACCCCTTTTATCGCAACATTATGGACGTTACCCCGCTGGACTCTCAGCTTGACGTAGAGCATATACAAAAATGCAGCTTATCAAGGTTGCTGCGTGACGATCGTTTAAAAGTTTACTGCTGGCCGTTCTTCATCGCCAACTCCATGAACTCGCTACGCATACACGAACTCGCCCATTTATCTCCCATGAACTCACTGTCGAAATGTGTATTTCCGCTGTCCCTCGAGCCTACACTCGTTCAATCCTACCACCGAATCTTCCCTTACGCCAACGACTTCCCCTTGTTAGTTTCGGCTTGGTTTTTGTACGTATGCACGACCACTAAGGATGACCCCCCGACCAAGTCGATGTGAAATGCGATTGAATCATCCAAGGGATTTATGTATATGCATCTACTGCATTTGCGTATTCCCATTATCTATGCAATGAACGGAACAGTGCGAGCCTTAGACCGGTTGCGGGTCCAGAGTCAGTCTTCACCTTTAGCATGCGCGGCTCATGCTATCTTGAGCTTGATGTGGTGCCTCCTCCGCTGTGGGAACGACGCGATGAACTATTTCTTTATGGAAAGTGTTGATCTCCAAGGGATTCGCGGGCACAGATGGGACAGGTCTGTTTAACGGCGATTAAACATGAAATGCAGCAAGTAGATTACTTGTATCATTCTGCCATCCGATGCCTTTAACGGACGCAATGGATGATCACCTCACCAACTGCCCTGCAATAAACCGCACCACCGACGGTAAGAGTTCAGGCCCTTCATATGATTCATATATCATTCCGATCGCCGTGGCAAATATATCTGCGGCAGATCTAGGAGGTAGTGGCTTGATTGAAGTCGTACAAAGTGTCCGTTCAGCTTATTGACAAGATACAGCAGACATGAGTCCGAGGACATTGGCAAGTGTCTATTTGTCTGGTCGGTACTCAAGTCGGTACTGCGCGAGTCGAATCAATGAAATGGGACCGAATCAGCGATCGAAATCTTGCCACTCAGGCTCCCTCTGTGGCTGATCGATTGAGAGGGAAACTTCGATCAATGTCTGCTACTATGTAGTAGCACAGCGTCGTATGCCCGACTCAAGCTGCAAGCGCTGATGCATGCCTTGAATATTATCGTCTTCATCGAATCGTACAGAGGGTCCATGTTTAAGCACCGACCGAAGGTTCGCCACAGCAGCTCGAAGAGGTCGGTTGCCCACAAGCTCCGTTGTTGGGTATTTGATGTGTTCTTGTTCAACGTCTCTTTTCCGATAGCTTCGAATTTGAAATACAAAGTGGTCTGCTGGAGTGTACCGGGCGCTGTGTGCTGGGCCACAAAGCGAACCCTCGAACGACGACAATGCGGTGGGAAGGAGAGGGAAAAGCAAAACCTTCAAGTGGTGGGAATCCGTGGACTTGATGAATTAGCCATGCACGTTGACCTCGAATAAGTCCGCGAGAACCTTCGGAGTATTTTCGTGGTTCGCCTCGACCCAGGCCCGGCATGCGGCTTTGTGCGGACTCGTTTCGCGATGTCGTATCCTGATTTGTAGTGAATTCGCGCTAGAATGTTGTTACTACAGTGCGAGTCACGACTTCTCATCAACTCATTTGGCAGGTGGCGCCTAATTTCATACCTTTCCACACCATAATTTTGAAGCATGTTATATCCCTCCGAAAACTATCAGAAATATTGTAGCTACCTTTGGTGACAACTTTTCAACTTTTCGCACCTCGAACAGTGAAACACAGGGTCCATATATGGTAACCCTTCTATCTATGGTAGCTTATATAATCACCCCTGAGCTCCGAAAATGGCAAAGCGCCCAGTGCCACTTGAGTACTACCAGATATTCCTTGAGTATTCCTAGTTCTCAGTAGCATTGGAGGGGTTCAAACACTGAATACACATACTGATATCACTTATTCTAAACATTTGCACAGCAATATGAACAATTTGAGGCTATTTTCAACATTGGGACTCATTTTTTGTGGCTGAAGCAGGGAAACACATGGGAAAAAATGAGATCTCAATGTAAATCACATTCTTTTCACTGGTTTCCTGCCTAGAAAAATCTGAAAAAATCTACAAAAAATTTCCCAGCACCCCGCAACAGTTGATGAAAAGTGGTGCCTCACACTGTAGTCAAGCAACTAAGAAGATGCTATATAATAGAAAATGTTGCAGATTGGGCTTCAAGGTTTGTGACACCTGGCAGCCCCAGCCGTACAACGGAGGAACCATATGACTTGTCCAAGACTTGTCTGCATTGTACTATCACTTCTGGGGAGTTTGAAACTTTTACTTGTGAGCAGCTATTGCATGCAAATAGGATACCTTCTTGTCTACAGTTCTATTAATTTTCCAGATTTATATCTGAGGAAGAGAATGTGCCAATGTGATGCTGGCACAGGAGGTGCTTTGCCCATAGTCTTTAAAACTCTGGTCATGATTTCGTCATGATTTCATCACAGTTTGTGACATTTGTCACTGTAATTTTACACTCTGATTGCAGACCCCTGAGATGGTCTTCAAGCTGCAAGTCCCATGTAAATCTTGCAGTCAGCAAGCGGAGTTTGAATTTGTTAGGAGCTTGTTGTCACGTCAAGCACTGAAAAGCTGATACACAGGATTACAGTCCTTGGTATCATTAGCTGTACATACCATGAGATGCACTGTGATGAGACCATCCTGTACAGTTTTTTCCTGGTTTTTAGACACTTGTTTCATGCAGTAGTTCACAAGATATTGACTTTTGCAAAGTAAAAAAATTCCCTAGAGTGCAAATGCTACCAGAATATTCTAAATCTTTTTTATAGGCTAGATAGAACCTCTAAGATGCTTGAAAAAAAAATCAAAGGTATCTGTGCACAGGTTGTCTTGAGGAACCTCAGTTTTAAACTCCCTGGGAGTGACAGTACTCCTTCTGGTCTTGAATGAGTTGTACATATTCCTTGAATGACAGTCAATATGGATTGCCAATGTTCTTCACACTGCCATTGTTTCCTGGTGAGTTGGCAACTGTGTTCTCCAAGAAGTTCAAAAGTGTTGACATTCCATCAGTTGAATCAGAATAGAAGGTGAACTTTTATGATGGGAAGTGTATGAATCTTTCCAGAGCATCCATGTTTATGCAGGGGATTTTGCAGAGCAGAATGAAGGGTAGCCTTGTTGCACTGGATGTAGTGTCGAAGCTAGAAGTAGGCAAGGGACCAAACAGCGGCACTGCTAGCTTACATAGCAAGGAATACCATACTTCCATTGAATGAGGTGATGAGTCCTCCCAAGTTCTTACCAGCCAGAAACTGGTAAGTAACTACTGCACTCCTTGCTATACCCTCTGTTCATTCCCCATTCTCAAGGACAACAAGTTGGAGGGTTGAAAGGTGTAGGCAATGGCACCTAGCACACTGTCATCACACATACAAGTCTCGCATTTTTGGGTATCTGGCACACCTCGCCTTGCTCAGGCCACTCCTGCTGTGACAGTTGTTGTTGCTTGCATGTACCTGCCAACAGGTGTTTGTGTTCATCTCTCTTGTCAGGGCCCTGGTGGCTTGAGGAGATGGATTCCTGCATTTCACTGGCAGGCAAAGGGTGGCAGCATATCTTCCCAGTCAGGTGTGGTGTCAGCCAAGGAGGGAAGCCAGCTGCCTGGCTGGGTTTTGAGTATTCTGTGTTGCTGTGCATGAGCTGTTCAATTTCAGCTAGATTCAGCTGTGGATGACAGGATGTTGTGTGTCAGCTGGGTTCCAGGCACATGTAGAGGGGTGCTGTCATCTGCACTGCAACATTTTCTATGTGTGATGGTGAGGTTCATCTTCTTTCATCTTCACTTTCAAAGACTGATCATTGCGATGTTTCTTAGTAGATCGCCAAGTGCATCTCTGGGATATGGCCGCATGTCTCAGCAGCATGCCTGCTGGTGAGCACATATCCTCTTTGGACAAGAGGAGACTTGCTAATACTAATTACCTCCATGTATCGCTGACAGCAGTTTGCTGAAGGTCCAGTAGCTTGTCCTGCCAATGCATTAGGTTCCCTTTAATGCACTGAAAGGAGTTTTTGATGGTTGCCAGGTTCAGCATATGTAGGCAGTAGAGGAATATTGTAACAAGTGCTTGCTATTGCATTTCTGGTGTAATTGATGGGTCATTATTAAATCAGGCAACCTACTCACTAATGGAAAGCCACTGAATGCATTTTGAAATGAACACTCCATGAGATGTGCATTCTGCAACAAATGGGAGTTGGAATGCAAGAACCTTCAAGATTGATTCAATCAGACAGAGTCAATCACCAGTCTATCAGGCAAACTTACCACTCACAGTTGGGCATCATGAGCCTGGTTATATCATCGTTTCCCCTGCAGTTGCGTGTTCTAGCAAGAGGAATATGTTCAGTCTCATCTTGGATAGTCAGCATCCATTATCTTTGGCCCCATCCATAAGATGCTGCTTATGCATGTTGCTGTGTGCTCTCGATGGCCTTCAATGAAAATATTTCATTCAAGACCCTCATGGGCTTGGCACAGAAAGTGTTGTTGCTGATTGTAAACTTGGATGGGTCACTGAAGACTAAAATTGGAATGTCTGTTGATGCCTGCCACCATGGCCAAAACAATGATGATTTGGGCACACAAGGATTTGTGGGGATGTTGGGATCAAACATATTGATGAAATTGACTAACATTGCCAGGAATGGTTAGATGGAATGGGATGAAGGGCTGAGTATACTCACTCATTGCACTAACAGCGAAGGGCTCCATGGGATTGCGTGATCCAAACTATTCACTGCTGTCTGATACATACGAAGTGCCCAAGGATGAGAAAGTCTTTCCCATTTGTTTACTGTGTATTATGGGGTAGTTAGCACCACATCACTGGTTAGATGCACAACATACAGTAGCCCCAAGCATTTTGAGTCTCTGAAGCTGTCTCAAGTAGAAATCGTTGCAGGCCTTGGGAGAAAATATTGCCTTGAACCATGGCAAGGCGCTTGAACTGAGGTCTGAGGCATGATGTGTTAAACCATAGCTTGTAGGAATCACTGTGTCAATGCAACTCATGTTAAAGTGTTAGTGGTGCCAGCATCGAACAGCGAGCCCTGTTGCTGAATTAGGCCATGGCCAAAGTGACCACGATCTTACCTGGCTGGAATCATCTGGGTACATGTCTGTGATTCACTGTAGTTGCTCAGCTGTTGCAGAAGGGAGGCAGCTGAATCACTGAGCATCTAGGTGCAAATTGATACTATACAGAACTTACTTGGAACCAATGTAATCCAAGAATTTGGGTTTCATGCTCTAAGATCGTTACCTCTGTAATTTTCAGCTAGAGGACTGGGCCATGGACATTATGTTCATTGTTGACAACAGGAATAGTCTATGGGGCATATTGCAGTTAGTGGGCTGCCTGATGCATGAGACACAATACTTATGTTCCTTTGTCATCACAGTTGCCTGTGATGATGGGGACCTAAATCATCATCAATGCATCAATAATGACAATGATAGCTAGTAGATGAATACCTTGGCATATACTTTGTGGTGAATAAGGGTGTATGGCTCTTCTTTGATCAATTCCTGATCAATGCGAGGTATCCAGGCAAAATTAAGACTGGAGAACGAGAAGATATCTTGTGTCTTATTGATGGCAGCTGCTAAGGCATCAAAGGGAACTGTGTGCAGACCTGTTCCAATCCTCTGTTCTTCTGTTTGCTCCGTTGTCCCATTGTCCCCTCATATTGTCTGATGTCAGCCAGTCCTCACCTGTTTGCATGTATCATTGCTTCAGTCGGATTCTGCATGTGTATTACACAAGCAGGTCAAAGCAAAGCTCACCTTGACTCTGGACTCTCAGTAAAGTGCATTGTTCAATTATCACTGAACTTAAAGCTGACAGGATTATTGCTGCATCAGATGCTAAGTTGATGCTGGGAGTGAACAGCTGTTGTACAGTGTACTAAGACAGAGTTTGCTCATTTTGGGCTAAATCAATGTGCTCGATAATTGTGTTGCCATATTTGCATAGTAGCTGCTTGAATTTTGTACATGTCATTGTGGATGTCGAAGAAGGAGAAGGGCAATAATAAATAGCAATAATGATTCAACTAGATGAATGTTGGGCGCCCAATGGTATTGGGGGTCCTGCTGCTGTTTATGGTAAGAACAAATAAGACCAAGTCCCAGAGCTTGCTTAAACAATCACATACCCCTCCAGCTTTCCATATATGGCTATACAACTGGTTGATTATGTTTCATCCTGGTTTGTCACACTTTGAATTTCCCAGAGCCATGAGTACAGGAAATACCCCCAGCTGGAAGTTGCAAGTCCCTTCACAATGCCTAAAATTCTGTTGAAATTTCCCAAAAATTTGGTGGATTCTTATTTATTGTGGGAAAAACTTTGAAGATGCTTTTTTCGACACCTTTTCCTTGTCTGAATCTGATCTCAAAATTGCCCCAAATTTGTTCAATTACAAGATATTGGAATTGCTGTCTTTGACTGTTTAAAACTGTACATATGTTCACCAGTTACCTTGCTTGCAAGGTTACCAGTGTCAACTTTTCATTTCCTAATTAGGACTTTCTTGTGCAAGCACTTGTTTTCCCATGGTGCTAGCTGTGTGCCTGCTTGAGGTCCTCAAATCTTCAAAATGCTTTGGTTTCCTTATTACATTTTACTTGTTTCTTATCTGCTCATTGTATTTTCAACCATTCTCAGATATGTTTCCTTTCTCTGGATACTGCTTGCTGTCATGGTGTGGGACTTCCCACTGCTAATAAAGATGCCTGTTGAAGTTACTGTTGCACATTTCAAGTGCTCTCTGAATCTGAGCATGCAGTTATCTAATCACAATGTAGTTAGACATAGATACATTTGATTGTTTCCACATAGATAAATAGGTAGTAAGAATGAGATGACCTCTTGCGCATTTGTGAAAGTCCATTGCTATTTTACACACCTGAGTAACCATGAAGAAACAGTTATTTCTACAATGTCAAACCTTCATCTTCTTGATGTATAGCCAGTGATGTTGATAACTTCAGATCTAATGCCCATACTGTCCCTTCCCTCTTTCTTCTTGGAAATCTCTCCACTACCAACTTTGTCAACTTTCTGTTGGGATGTTATGGCCCTGCAACATGCAGCCCAGACTTAAAACTGGTGTGTAACTTCACGACATTCTTACCCTCATTAAAAGCAAAATTCTGAGTCTCACTACTTTTACACTCAATGTCACTCAAGGTGTGGCATTGAGATCAGGCAGACACAGGGGTCTTTTGCATAAAGAAGATCACAAGTCAGTAATAATGTTTGCAGCACTGATGTTCATTAGGAAGGTGTGCATGAACTTTGGAAATAATATCAGTGTACTGGGATACATTAGAAGAGTTTGAAAAACATTAGCAAGCATATGGTTGTTGACTGGCCTGTAGGATATGCTGCAGCAAAGAGGTTCCAAGGCATGCAATCATCACATGACTTCAAGCTAATTGAGGTGGTTAGTAGGAACAGTGTCTGTATGCCAGTTAAGCACTGGGCAGCATCACTTGTGGGATCATTGGTGCAAGTAACTTTCCTGTTGCATCACTGTGTAAGTGAGAAGAATGAAGCTGATATCTTCAGAGTATGGCCTAAGAAGGCTTGGATCGTGAGGCAAACACTAGTGGCAAGAAAGATGAGGTCGTGCAGAAGGTGGAGGCAGAGTCTTTAGTTGGTCCCCTAGACAATTGGCTGAAGAGGTAGCTCAGGTGTACTGGATACTTATGTGTCTGCGCAATTCGCAACATGCACACACAAACTAGTGTGTGTCAGTGTGGTGGAAATTAAATTTCACCAAACAGAAATGGTTTTACACAGTTGTCTTCTTGTAGCATGGCATGCCAATGCTCTTCATAGGCTAATAATGTAGGCACCATCACATCATGTAGTTGAGCAAAACAAGTAACTTACAGAGTTTGGTTAGCCTGCAAACAAATGACAATAGTGATGAATCACGAGAAGGCAGGCTGCATAAAGCAAGGTATTATCAAGTGCTGCAACAGCTAACTGGTAAAGCATCCGCGTGTGCGACAGTAGGTCTTTTTTTAGTCAGTAGCATGCCACTTCGGTCCCACTTAGCTGACCCATGCTTTCAGTGTTGGTTGGTCCAATATTTCTGGCCCCATACGTGAGATGTTGCTTATACTTGCGGCGGAATGCAAGACATGGGTATGCACGATTAAGGCGGGGCCAATACATGGTACCTACGTAACCTATGTAGCTAATCGGCGAGCCGGTACTCCCATATTATTCGATACTACTTATGGTAGCGGCAATGCAAGTGGGACAGGGAAGACTCGTAACTAACATACCCAATGTCGAGAGGATGGATCCAACACACAGTCCTTGAGTCCCGTACGTGCCACGAATTTGTTTCGTGGTCATCAACGTAATGGCCAAGCAGGACATACGAGAAACTCCTCGGCACAGCGCTTGCAGATGAGCGGCAGCAGGAACGCGAACGCATCTATATTTGTTCGCCCAGAGCTTCGCCCACAGGCGACTGAAGATGAGAGCCGAGCAGGGCCAAGGTGATGACTGGATCGACTGGGGATGACGATGAAGTACATTTGGATACACAACTATCGCCACACATCGGGCGTGCGTTCGTTGGAGGTGGGGGCGGGGAGGGGGAGGGCGATGGCGATTGGGACAGCGACGTGTCATATCCGGCGGAAGACGACGTTGGCGAGTCAGTGCCTGGATGCAAGAGCAGAGGAACGGAGCACGGGTTCGCTTCGTTGTCAGCGGGTGAAATGATAGGGAGGGTTGACGGGGTAGTGAGCAACATAGGCGGCGAGCGAGAGCGCGACCTGGATCTAGACCGTGTCTGAGACGGCGGGGGCGTACAAGCATTAGTAGAATGGGATGCTAAGGAGGTAGATGATATGGGTGGCGGTGTGGGAGCAATGATGGTTGCATTAGAATGTGAATGGGAGTGTCGGGAAAGCTGCGAAAGGGGGGCGTGCGAATGTATTATATTGGTCGGTGTTGGGGTATCAGGGCCGCCAGACGACCAGCCTGCGGTCTCTCCTTGTCCTCCGCACGAGTTCATCCGCGACAGCAGCGGTGGATGATCCGTTGAAAATATATCTTGTGGTGGGTGATGATTTGAGCTATGTACATAACTTTGGTTTTGTTGGTATTGAGACAAGAAAGACGGACGAGATCCAGAATTCGGGTATAGCATAGTGGGACGAGGCGAGCGTGTGACGGTGGTTTGATAATATACAGTAGATGGTTCAGTAAATCGAAGGCGGGGACTTGAGGGCGAGTCTAGTGATAAGGGAGGAGTGTTCACTGGGGACGACCAGTTGCTCCTAAGTGGGCGAGGCGCGCCTGATATCGATCGTCTGGCAAGCTCAGCCTTAGCGGACAAGGCATGGAGGTCAGGAGAGGCGTTCTGCGATGTAGGTTGCTTGTCTATTCTTTGATCAGGGATTTGACGGGGCAGTCGACGTGAGCCATATCGTGGAATATAGTCCGGAGAATCATTAACATGCCACGACGGTCGTCGTCGGACAGTTTGGAGCTGGGGAGAGGTCCCCTCGGTATATGATCGAACGGATTGCACATCGTCAGACTCCGGAGCTTCCGGCTCATCGATGCCAATGTCACTATTGCTCGAGGATGAGGCTGCATCACCCAGAAGTCTTTCACGAGCGACGCTTGCAGCAGTTGCTAGTTCGATACCTCTGCCTAGCTGGCTCTCGAACGAGGTGTGAATGTCGGAGGACGCCTCCGCAGGCGGAGGACTTGTCCATTTGCTACGCTTCGGCGCCATATGCTCTGGCGGTGAACGCGAGGGGACATGCGTAGCACCGCGTGCTCGTGATCCCGATTCGAAGAATTGCATAGGAGGGGAAAGTTTGTCAGCCTGAACGCCCTTCGGTCGCATGGAACTGCTTCCAACGGTGTATGGCGTCTGAGGGGGCGGGGCCCTCGGAGGTACGGGCGGTGAGATGAGATGGTCGTCTGCCCGTTCTTCACACAGTTCAGCAAGCGCAATGATCGCTCGCTCGGGTCTTGACGACAAGATTCGAGAAGCACGCATAAACTCGCCACGAATCTAGGGAAGTGACACGGTTAATCATAACGACGGAGAGTAGCGAGAACATAGCTCACTGTGTACAACCCATCTTTGGTCACACATCGCCCAACATTGAAGTCTGCCTCAAACGGATCCTGCCCCATTGGTCAGACGTAGGTAGCCCACGTTAAATTATCACACACCTCTATACATAGACGATTCCGCTCGCGGGCATCGTTGTATCGTTGATTGGACAGGTCATTCTGCCATCCCTTCGAATCTTTCTTTAACAACCCGGAACGAATCGAGGCGACCCCTGTGTTATAAGGGAAATCGCGAGAATAATAGCGAAAGAAATCTATTAATCTACAAACGCGGTCAGTGATGGTAGAGGAACATCCAGACAAAATGTACATACAAGTCAGCGACAGACTCGTTGTTGTCTGAATGCCAGCGTTGACGTAAGAGTTCGATATCGTCGAAGAACCAGATGTTATGCCCGTGTAGGTGAGTGTCTTCTTCGGATATTGGTCGTAGGGGAGGCATCTGCTGAAGGTTCGGAAGCACCGGCGGATTCTTGACGTGGACCAAGAAATATATGACCAGTAAGACATAGCCATACGACGATAGCGTGCCCTTATATGGAGAGTTGATTTTCCTAACATGCAAGTAAGTTTATACTGCAGTAATGAGCGTTCACCACACACCGTCGTTTACTCCAAACCTTGAGGAATAACACCATTGTCCTAACGCGAGCAGGATCAATCATTGCGTAGCACATCAACAATCGTGTGTTTTCCAGAGCAAGTCGGTTCTCAAAACCGATGTCGCATGCTATGCCAAGCGGCAGGCCCGGCGATGGGTCTAGCGAAAGTTTCACTATTGGTATCCGAGCATGCGGGAGTGATTTGACGTAAAACTTGGTTTCTGCGCGAAAACGGTTGGTGCATATATGCAAAGACTAGGTAAGGTTCGACATACCTCTTTCCAGTAGATCACCCAACATGGTAACAAGATCGGAGGCAGCTAGCCGTTCCTCAGAGTCGATCAAACAGCACAGGTCCATGTCTATTCTCGTTAAGTTACTTGATGAGGCAGATTCACAAACGATAACCATTCACCAGAATTGCGCAAACTGAACCCATTGGCCGTGCTTCCGAACGACAGCAGACGGCTTTCAGGTTCTATGGTTCTAATAAGTCTCTCCAACAATTTGCGAACGTCTTCTTTTACTGAAAGCTCCTCTTGGGTGGGGAGAAGCTGAACCACGAAGTCGAACAGACATTGCGACAGGTCTGCGACGAAGCGTTGCCTGGAACCTGGACGTCGTTGGGTGGGAGAACCGAGCGCGACGGGAGACCCGTCGTGGAAATAGGAGTTGGGGGAAGACATCACGGCCTGCGGATAGGGCATGGGTACGACGAGGGGCGACGCTCTCCGTCACTCGTTCTGTGGTGGGGACTGGCCTGATCACCGTCAGAATCAAGTCGAGGTGCTATTGATCTCATTATAGCAGAGCCACAATCAAAGCCAAATAGTCGGCATCTTCCGCCTTTGACCACTCGGGCGCTTACCCGTTGGACTTCCTTCAAACTTTGAATCAGCTCACACTGCTGACATAATCCAATGGCTACAAAATATTCAGCACTGGGGTAACGGATGTGATCACAATGCATTCCGGGGGATATATGACTATGTCAGCAGTGTCAATGCATGCCTTTGCATGCAAGTTGGTAGCATACTCACATTCTAAGTACAGCAATGTGTGCCGAAGAACTTGACAACTAGCTTTAGGTTGCCCACTCATTCATGAATCATTCCCAGCTTATTTGCAGTGTGAGTATACCCAAGGTTTTTGATGAAGACCAAAGGCATCTGGTTTGTCAGGATCTTCAAAACAGTGGCATTCTGTTGACAATCATAGGGCATCTGTAAACCCCTTACCCCTTTCCCCTAACTAGTGCTCACATGTGACTATGGTCACATGTGTGTTATTTATTATCTCATGTTTCCAGACATGGGGTTTTACACTACATCTTACACTTATCACACTCACTATGCAAGTATGTACTACAAATATATGTTGGTCAAATGTACCTTGCACTGCGTGAGATAAGAAGTACTTGGTGAGTACTTACACTTTTTTACAAACATGTTTCATAAGTATGAAGCACAGAGGCAGAGGCCCCATGTGGGGGGGTGCCTTGATAGCTGAGGATGCAGGAGAAGGTCCTGCTTCCATTTCCCATGTGGGAATGCCCTAGGTGCCCAACACATCACAAGGGGAAAGAACCAGCAAGCCTGGTCTGAATCAACCCCACCACCCCCCCCCCACCAACACAGGAGTCAAGAATGAAGTGACCAAGTCCACACTGATCCTCTTCTGTTTCTTGCTGCAATGCCCCCTCCTCTCAGCCTATGACTGCATTATGGATTCAACCTCTATGGGCATGCTTTTCCACAAGCAGACAGCCTCGGAGGCCAGTATGCACAACCATTGCCCTCATGGAGCTATCATGAGCTACCTGATGAAACTCTTTGTCAATCCCCCATCCACCCAGGTGGAACTGGATTGCCTGGACTGGCAAGACACAACAGCTTGAACTGTCAATCCCCTGCCAGGAGTTTCTTTTGTAACAATGAAGAGAACCCATTTCACCCTAAACAGGAAGGTGACAGCCATACTGGACAATGTAATCTTCACTCTCAAAGCTCCAGGGTGAGCCTCATGAGTGAAAATGCCCAATGAGAACAACAGGCCACGAAGCGGCCAGCCATGGGTGCTGGAGTGTCGGATGAATGTTGAAGCGTCCCCAGCGAATCAGTGTCGCAATGGCTCCAAACCAACTTACCCCCAATCACTGATGACATTACAGTGATCACAGCCTTGCAAACAGCTCACCTGCAGTCAATTCATGGCCAGCCACTGGACCCTGGCACTATCAGGAAGATCTTGATGCAGGTATGTGCTGAGCAGGTCACTAAGATGCTTGTATACAACAAGGCCGCCACTCATCCAGCTGCTCACCTGATCATGCCTATGGAACCACTCCCCCCTCTGCCTATCCCAGGCAGGGCTACTGCATTTCATGATAGACTCATCCTCCAGAAGTGGCATAACACTGCGAGGACTGCCTGTGAAATCACTACCATCATTGATCAAGGCATCAACTTTGATTCAGAAGGAAATCCATGGGAGTGTGTTCCCAAAGAGCACAAACACAGCCCAAAGCAAGTTCATGATGACTGTCATGGCAATATCAGTGACAATGCCCACCATGATTCACAATGTGGGTTGTGCTGACAGCCCTCTAACAATGGGGATGACAATGGGCATCACAAGCAGCACTGAACCCCACAGGATAGACTGAATTCCTGAAGGCCCCCAGGATATGAATGCATGTATGCTCCTCCTCCTGCTACCGGGAGGCACATCGCTGAAGACGATGACTTCCCCTCAAACAGATCGTCCATCAATGAACACCCTGATTAGTACCCCAGTCCATGTAAAGCTGACCTACCATCCTGGGATGACACAAGACATTGCCCACATGAGGAAAGGCATGTGGAGTTCTATCACAATCACATTCCAGAATGCAATGGGGCACAAGGGCTCCATATTTCTCATAGAGACCTGGGCATGGCCAGTGTCCTAGACCAACCAGACATCTCTGGGTACTCCAGAACTATTTGTCAGTGTTATGCTGACATGATACACAAACAGCTGGATCAGCCTTTCAAGCTCCCCCCCCTGGGACTAAGCCACCTTCCCACACACAGAAACCAGACAAGTGGTCTGGTGATGCTAATGTGGACAATTTCAACTGATGGCTCCACTCACTCATGAGGTGGCTCTGCATTAACAAATATAGTGTGTCCTCTTGAGAAGAGGAATGCATCACAATGATTGGAATTCACCTTGACAGTGAAGCCACAGTGTGGTTCTACAAAGAGGTTGAGGATGCTGATGACAATCAGTGTTGGACATTTTTGTGCATCATCATAATTGGGTTATATGATCAATTCATGCAGCCCACAGCTATTCAAGATGCTACAGAGGAGTTCCTTACCACTGAATACTCAGCTACAACAGGGATGCATGGGTTCTTGAACACCCTAGAATGCACTACAAAGCATATGATACATCCTCCCGATGCATACATGTTCTGATGACAGTTTGTCATCAGCATTCCTGCCTCTATTTGCAACAGACTAGTAGATCACAGCTACAATGCCAAAACAACACCCCATCTCCAACTTGTACTTGGTCGCTCTCCAGGTGAAGGAAAGTCAAGTGATGGCTAAGCACTACACTCATGCAGCAGCTGCCAATTGTGCCAGGAACCATCCTGGAGCCTCAATGAGCAGCAGTAAGGTTGAGAAGCCAATGGCTGCTGCCTATGTGCCTCATTCTGGTCAAAGATTTGGGCATAGCAGACCTGTTTCTATGGGTATGTGTAGACCAGAGACCATCAATCAGGGCATCCCTGCAGGAGCTCCCAATAATGGTGGCAGGCAGGTCATAGCTGGACTGTCACATCCCACCCAGAATATCACCTCTCGACCAACTATGAGAGTGCAACCCCACTGCGCTTCTGGTGGTGGCCATTTTGACACCTCTAAGGCAAAATGCTATGCATGCAGGAATGTCAGGCACATCTCCACTGACCCAAGATGCCCTAAATATGGACAACCATGCCTGAATGCAGCCTGATTCGATGATGAATCCAGCAGCACCATGCCACCTCTGAATGACCCAGCACCCAAAACCACAAGTGATCATGAAGGTGACAGTGATATCATCCAGCATGAGGAGGACAACCTGGAGGGGTCACAATACTCATTGCCAGATGATGAGCCCAACAATTTCGACAGATATTACAATGTGAGTGACAACATCATGCACATGGGCATGATGGATAAGGAATGGCCTATACAATTGTGCAGCATGATGGTGGCCAATCCACCCATTGAGAGTGGAGAAGGAGCAGTGAGATTGGCTGCATTCCAACCTAAATACCAACCATTGGGCCATCTGGTGGATTGCCCAAAACAGGTGAACATCATGACAAAATTGATAGTGCAATATGTGACTATCAACAGTGTATGAGCATACACCCTATTTTACTCGGAGTGCACAACTAATTGCATGAGCCCTGACTTTGCTAGAGTAGCAGAGGTCAAATACAGATATCTTAAAGATGTCATCCCACTACAGTTGGGAATGGTCAGGAGCAGCATGAGCATACAGTTCAGCACATACATCCATGCCATATTTGGAATCATTGATTTCAAGGAATACTTTGATGTTGCTAACATTGACAGATATGACCTCATTCTGAAGATGCTGTAGATGCACAAGCACAGTATACCACCAGATTTTGCCAATCATGTAATTCATATTGGAGATCAGGCATACCCTTCTCTCACAGAGGGGGAGGAATCCGTCAAAATGGCATGACAACACTCCATCTGGAAGAGGGAGTGACTAGATTTCCAGTCGAAGTTGGCACAGGTGCCCAGATTGAAATGAGATGACATCATCAATGTTGATGTGACTGAGATGGCCATGTCGCCAGATCAACTAGACCTAGTTGAACAATCCATCCAGGAACAATTGACCCTGGAAGCTTGAAAATCGCCAATGAAATTGGGCAAGGCCCAACAATCTCACATGGCCCAAGATGATGATGCAGAAGACAGTCCTGAATACCTGAGACAAATGGGCCTGGATTTTGAAGCTGTATTGTCTGGGGTAGATATATATACAGAGGAGCACATATCTCATTTATGATCAAGATGGCAATTTCAATGTAAGGATATCATGGAAGGCTCACCCAACAAGCTCCCCCCTCTTCATGTCATTAATCACATGATTCCTCTTTATGATGAGGACAAAAAATATAATTATTATTTGCCACACTGTTCTGATTTTCTGAAATCACACCTATTGGACAAGATTTTGAAATACCTCCAATCAGGGTGGTGGGAGACTTGTCAGATGGACCAAGCAGCTCTCATGCTGTGTGTCCTAAAGAAATCAGGAGGACTATGTACTGTCGTAGATTGTAGAAAATGGAACAAGAACACTCGTCCCAATGTTACCCCCCCCCCCCCCCCAGACCAGGATACTATCTGCCTGGATGTAGTGCATGCAAAATATTGGTCTAAAATCAATTTCTCCAATGCTTACAAACAAGTCTGTATGGAACTGTGGGATGTGTGGAAGACTGTGTTCACCACTATATATGGCACCCTGCTAAGCCATGTCATGCAACAGGGTGACTGCAATGCTCTGTTGACATTTCAGTGGATAATGAACCTGGTATTCTGAGAATACATAGGGAGGTTCATCCACGTCTACCTGGACAATGTGTTCATATACAGTAACATGATTGAGGAACACAAAGAACACCTTTGTTTAGCATTCACCAAAATTTGAAAATTTGAATTCTACTTTAAACCTGAGAAGTGCAACCTGTATACTGACCACATAGATTGCCTTGGATGTGTCGTTGACAATGATGGATTACACCCTGACAGGGATAAAATCACCTGCATATGCAAGTGGAGAACACCACAGTTGTACAATGACATTCAACAGTTTCTGGAGTTGGTGCAGTATCTTGCACATTTTGTCCCTGACCTGTCTGCCTATGCAGGTCTGTTGCAGTCTATGGAGAAGAATGGCCAGACATTTGTCTGGAGACCAGTTCACAACAAGTGCTTCACAATGATCAAAGAGCTATGTGCTCAACACTTCATACTCAACCCAATTGACCTCATTAAATCAGATATGGTTTGGATGATATGTAACGCCTCCATGTCAGAACTTGGAGCAATGTATGGACAGGGACCAGAATGGATGACCTGTCACCTGGCAGGCTTCATGTCCAAGAAATTTACCCCAGCTCAACACAATTATCATGTCTATGAACATGAAGCATTGGCCATCCTTGAGGCACTCCTCAAATGGAAGGATAAACTGCTGGAGTACAAGTTCATGGTTGTCATGGATCACCATGCCCTCGAATTCTTCAGTCAGCTGAAGACATTATCACCACAACAGTCGCAGTGGATGGAGTATCTCTCTCGATTTCGATTCAAGATCAAGTATGTGAAGGGCATATTCAACAAAGTGGCCAACTGCCTATTATGTTACTACTTGGAGGACACGCCTCAGGACATCCATCCTAATTTCAAGTATGTGAACACTGAGCACCTGATGATCCACCACATCTTCGGTTGGACCCCAGGTGGAACCAGGTGGGTGGGTGGCATTCACCTGGTGTTCACCTGGACTCACCTGGCATTTGAGTGGCAAAAAGGTGGATTTTGGTTTGGCTGTAATGGCCCAGAAATGCCACTTTTTTTACCACTTTTGGCCACTTTTTTACCAGGTGAACACCAGGTGAGCCATACTGGATGAGTGGTATCCATGTGATGTCCATGTGGTATTCACTTGAATTTCCACCTGAACACCACATGAATGCCACCCATATACCAGGTAGACAAAGTGCTAGTATTGAGGTGGGGTTCATCTGGCATTCATATGGACATCACATGGCAATGTCATGGACAATATGCTATCTTGTAGTGTTGTTATGATTTTATCTTATTTTATTGCATTTTCTATGATTTTCTATGATTTTCTGGCAATTTATTTGAGTTTTTTTGGCATTTTCCGGCGTAATTTCCGCTTTGGGACAGCCAGAAATGTATTAGCAACAGTTATCGAAAGATAAGTCATTTTCCTCGGATGGGCGCTTATTGGGCGCTCATCCGCGAATATTAATATTCTTTTTCTTTTTCTTTTCTTTTTGGACGGGCGCCTATTTTCGGCAATCAGCGCGACGCCACGCGCATGTGACTGCCGTGCCACGCTGGCACACGACGCCTCTGTCTTCTCAACCACCACCATCCCCCATCCTCCTGCCTTCCCCCCAACGCCCCACCACAGCAATATGCCCCCACGCAAGCCCGCTTCGACGCAGCGCAAGAACGACGAGGAGGGGACCACAACGTGAGTGTGCCCCCCACTTTTTTCTTTTTTTTTTACTGACACTGCCCCCACTTCCCATGCCCTATGCCCACGTCCCCCACTTCCCCATTTCCAACACCCACGCCCTCACCCGCGCGCTCGACGCCAACGCCACACATCCCCACGCCCTCGTTTTCGACGACGACGACGACGACGATGACACACCCCCACGCATCCCCACACCCTCGTTCTCGGCGACGACGACGATGACACACCCCCCACGCATCCCCACACCCTCGTTTTCGACGACGACGACGATGACACACCCCCACGCATCCCCACTCCCTCGCTTTCGACGACAACGACGATGACACACCCCCACGCATCCCCACTCCCTCGTTCTCGGCGACGACGACGATGACACACCCCCACGCATCCCCACGCCCTCGTTTTCGACGACGCCAACGCCACACATCCCCACGCCCTCGTTTTTGACGACGACGACGACGATGACACACCCCCACGCATCCCCACACCCTTGTTCTCGGCGACGACGCACCCCCACGCATCCCCACTCCCTCGCTTTCGACGACAACGACTCCCACGCACCCCCATGCCCCCGCGTTCGATGCCACACCACACATCTCACACCCTCACACCTCACCCCTATCCCCTGGCTACCCCTGGTCCCTGGTCATCAACCCCTACCCATGGTACCCCCTTGGCCCCCATCCACAGGGCTTCCACCAAGCCCAGGTCCACCAGGTCTGCAACCAAGGCCATGCAACAGGAGTTGATGTGAGTCTCATTGCTAGTGTACCAGTAGTCAGTAGTTGTACAGCAACAGTAGTAGATAGAATAAATATAAATAAATTTCTTTTAAATCTCAAATGAATTAACAAAAAATTAACAAACATTGTCTGATAGTGTGGAGATCGCTGTAACCAAGAAGCCAACCAAAACAAAGAAAAAGAAGAACTAGTGAGTTACTGCCTGTATCCCTCTTGTTTGCTTATGCTCATTGTTTGTAGCACCTCTGCCGACCGTGATGCAGCTGATGAAGAAGCTAATGAGACTATGGTAGAGAATTTGACTGCGTAAGTCTTTGCTTGTCATTATTTGTGATTGTACAACTCATCTTTTTGCACCAGTACTGCTAGGACCCTTCAGGAGAGTGGTGCTCTGCTTGCACCACCTGCTCGTCGAGTTGGGACTGGAGTCACCTTGGCTCCAATCACTCCGAGTATCACCACCTCTCGCATCAGGCATGAAGAGCCAGAGGATGTCCCACGTATTGCCACCAAGGATAAGGGAAAAGGTAGAGACCTTACCAATCTGGGTTTGTCGGATGCAGAGGAGGAGAAAGATGAAGGAGAAGATGCAGAGGCTGAGAAGTCTGATGAAGAGGGCAATGAGGAGAAAGATGCTGATGCTGGTAGCAATGGCGATGAAGATGGTGAGCCGAAGAAGACTGACAACGAGGATGACGATGAGGACAATGCCGCTGAGGTGCCCATGCCTGCTGACTTGTCAGACAACGACAACGACACCATGGAGGTTGATCCCACCACTCCCAAGCGCCCTGCCACCCCCACCAAACCCACCACCGCTTCCAAGCGCAGAGCCAGCACTTCACCCACCACCGCTCGTCAGATGGGTAAGGGTGTACGCAAGGACATCACCCATGCTAGTGCTTCCTCTCACCAAGCTCCCCCTCTCCTACGTCTGACGACCTTGATGATTTGCAAGGCGCATCCCGTACCATGGGAGGCTTTGCTAGAGGCAAGGCCATGGGTGTTGCCTTGAACATGGCTGACTTTGGTGAGTTCTCTTTTTTTCTACAAGTCCAATTCTGACTTGATATCCAGCCACCAACGAGGAGTCTGATGCCCCGCCTGTCATGGGCATGCTCCTTGTCTTCAAGGATGGGGCTTCGCCTCTGGAGGGTGCCGGGCCTGTTGGGGTTAAAGTCCCCATCAAGAACACCTTGGGGCCTGTCCTCACTGCTGCTGCCAAGAAGATGGTGGCTCTAACTAGTAAGTTACTTCTTTTTGCTTCGCGTTTTTTTACTTATTGCTTGTCATCAGACTCTGACATCCTGCTCTGGGATGCAGAGGACCACTTCTGGGAAGCCAAGGGGCCTTATGCCACCGCTGTCACGGACAATGAGGCTATCATCTGGGATGACAAGAACAAGCTCAGAATTGGAATTGTATGTAAATTCCGACTTGACTTTAAAAAAATTCTAACTTTGTTACAGCAACCATCTGAGTTTGGTGTCTCCTACCTTCCGCCTCCCTCTCCTTCCATCAACTCCTCTGCTGCCCCCTCTGCAGTCTCCTCCATCACCCCCTCTGCCTCTGTCTCTGTTGCCAGCACCCCTGATATCGCTGTCAACCCTCTCACTGCTGCCTTCCGTGATGAACCCCTCCTTTTACAAATCGCAACTCGCATGGGGGTACCCTACCACATGACGAACCATGGAGCTGCTTCAGCCCCTGGGCTTCCTTCGCTCAGGTCTATGTATGCTCAGATTCAGCTTGCCAAGGAGGCCAAAGAGAAGTGGGACAGCTTGACAACTCCATGGGCAGGGGGTAATGTTTCAGAGAAGACCCTTCATTCTATCTTCGTTGGCAAGACCAATTTCAAACACTTACACCGCCCTCTTCGACCGCTCCGTCTTTTTTCCCATCATCATGGACATGTTGCGCAACCCCAAGTACGACGTCACCTCCAGTGCTCACACTACACTCTGGGGAGCTCGTAAGCCTGGTAAGGACACTTTGGCCAAGGTTCTGGACGAGTTGGAGGCAGAGAAGAAGGCAGAGGAGGCAAAGAAGGCCAGAGATGCAAAGAAGAAGGCTGCAGCTAAGAAGGCTACAAAGTAGGTAGCTATTCTTTGTATTAGTTGAAATGCAACAGTCATTTTACTGGCTCTTTTTCGTCTGAACTTCAATGAATTTCAACAAATGCTGACTTGCCCAGTTTCTGTTTACAGGCCTTCTGGATGATGTTATCCCTCTTCCTCTTGCTGGGACTCCTTCCATGTGCTGCTGCAGCCCCTCTGGAAGATTCATTTCCTGACATCCGGTTTGCCGACTTTGCCAGAGTTGTCAAGCTGACCTTTGGTGAGAACATCACTCTGGCCACAGTTCTGATGCTCCTCTTCAGCATCACCAGCAACACCGACATTCTCAACTTGCATGGACAACAGAAGGCTGTAGATAGTAACAACCAGGTGGTCACCAGCTGGATGGCTGCCTTTGTCCGTGCCATCAAAGACAAGCTTCAGGTCGATGTCTCTAACATCCCTGATGACTCTGATGATGATGCTGGTGCTGGAGACAACAACCCCGACTCTGGATCCTCTGAGGACAACATGGATGCCTCTGATGGCGATTCCAACTCAGGATCTGATGACAACATGGACTCCTCTGGCTCTGGCTCCTCTGGCTCTTCTGACGCTTCTGTGAGTGCTGAGACCATCTTCGACACCCTCTTCCTGCCTGGAGACAACCACAAATCATGTACTGCAAAGAGTCAGACCACCATACTTGGTAAAAAAACTTGATTCTCTCTGTCAATTTCTGGATCTCTACACACATAACGATAAACGCCAGCTATGTCGCAAACTCCTGCCCATTTCCACTTCCTCTATCCAGCCTATCATCCTCATCACCCCTCCTGTCATGGGCTGCTCTAGTGCTGGCTGTCATGGCCATGGTCTGACTCAATACCTCCGTGACCGTGATATCTCCAAAGTCACCTTGCTTCGTGGAAGTGAGTGCTTTGAGAAGGTTCCGGTATTGGCTGGTAGATGTCCCAAGTGCTCCACTATGTTCTGGGCAGACCACGAGAGCTTCATTGACAACAATCGACAACTTGCACTCTATCTTCCCAATGCCAAGTACCTCAAAGTCGGAAAGCAGGTCTGGGTGGATCGCATTGTCTCCAAGGCAATTGTGAATGCCAACTACAGCTTTCATGCCTCAACTGCAGCAATAACAGAGTTCTGGAACTACTCATTTGTCCAGCCCAGTGGTGCTTCATTCACCCTCACTCGCAGACAAATCTGGAAAGCCTTTGTTGTGGAGTCTATCCGCCTTCTTGCAGGGTTCAGCAACTCCACCATGATCTTCATGGACAATCTGAAGATTAGTGAGCTTGTCACTGCTGCCTATGTGGACCTGGGAGATGGGGGGGATCATCCGCAGTGCAGTTGGCCATTCATGCGATGAGTGCTGTCATGCATTCAAGGATGTGGCTGATGTCATTCCCAACCAGGATGATGATCCCGCTGCTCTTGCTGGTCATGATGAAAATCGTGATGTGCCTGAGTATGCAGGACCTGCTGTGGCAGCAGCTATTGCAGATGCTGAGGCCATGGATGTTGACAATGTCCCAGCCAATGATGCATCTGAACCTGCTGGAGGTGTTGCACTTCACACAAATGCAGATGTCCGCATGGTTGTCATTGATGGGATTGTCATGGGGCCTCGACATTGTGCTATTGCAGGTTGTGAGGCAGGGCTGCTCAATGCTCAGACTGGAGTGTTCTGTCAAGAGCATGAGGAGGAGATGGAGGACCGTTGCCGTATGAAGGGGTGCAACAAGAACAAGGTTGGTCATACTCAGGCATGTGAAGATCACCAGGAGCAGTGGAGGACATTCCGTGGACGCTATGCCAACACCTCACTTCTTGGAGTGCAGCGGATATTGAGGAGAGCTCAGGAGGAGAGGCAGGAGTGGCTACCTCGTGCTGCAGGGGCAGAGGAGCTTGAACATGACAACCTGGAGGAGCAGGAGGTTGAAGAGGTCAGTGGCACCAAGTACAACAACTACTTCTCCGCTCCTAGGTTCTACTGTGTGGAGACCATCTGTGCTCCATGTGGTGTGGTGATTGCCTGGCGCAAGTTTGCCAAGGCTGAAGGGGTGGCCAAGATTCTTCGCTTCCTTGAAGACGTCTATGAAGACCCCAACTCCCGACCCAGCTATATTGCTATTGACAAGGGGTGTGCCTTGCTCAAGCACATTGTCAAGCAGCATCATTGGCCTGCTTGGGAACCCACCACTCGGATCATTGTCGACTCCTACCACTACATCAACCATCGGGTCACTGACTACCTCTGTCGGACTTGGTGCAATCCTGCACCTCTAAATGGTGCTGCTCCAAACCTGGTAGTGGTTGATGAAGACAAGGAGGGGAGGCCTTACTACAAGAGGGCCTTCAATACTCAGGTAAGTGATCATACTACTCAGTTGCTTGTACTTGTCTGATTTACTTGTACCTAGGCTTGTGAGCAACTCAATGCATGGTTGGGTGGGTTTCAGACAGTCCTCAACCGGATGACTGTCAGCAACTTTGACTTCACCATGCATGTATTGCTGTTCTTGCATACCCAACGAGTCATTGCCAGGCAGCAGGAGAAGAAGAATAAGCAGGCAGCAGGAATAGAAGAGGTGGTTGAGGATGAGGAAAGTGATGATGAGGATATTATTGAGTATTAGATAAATGGACTTCACCTGTAGTCCATCTGGCATTCACCTGATATCTACTTGATACTTACATGACTTCCACACAGATACCATATAAACACCACTTGAAATTGATGATACACTGCTGTATGAGTGTGAGGTCACTGAAACAGTAGCAATCACCTACTTACCACCTGGGAATCACTTGGTACTCAAGTGGTATCCAGGCAGAGACCACATGGTTCTCACATCTAATTCAGATGAATGCCAGCTGATACTCAACCGAATACCACTTGGACATCAGATAAACACCACTTTGGACTTGTATTGTTTCACCAAGATGTTCACCTGGTTATCTTCTGGCACTCGCCTGATATCCACTCACATGTATACCACTTGGAAGCCACATGGACACCATATGACTGTCATCCATGACTACTTACATGGATGTGTTTATGTTTACTGAGACGTCCACCTTATTACCACCTGAATACCACCTGGTAATAAGGTGGTATCCAAGTGATCACCACCTATCTAACATCTGAATATCACCTGGAAACCATCCATCTGGGGATCAACTGGTATTCATGTGGCATTCATCTGAATATCATCTGGGTGCCACATTTAGACCAGATGAACACCAGTTGGTAGTCACATGAATATCAGGTTGTACTTGAATTTTGTCAAAACTCAGTCATATCACACAAACACCACCTGGATACCAAGTGGTAACCAGATGGTCAATGTATGGTTCTTACACAGTCCACATGAATGCCATGTGGATATCAGATGAACACCATCCAACTGCCACCTAAGACTTGTATAATGTCGTAAATTGACAATCCACATGGACACCACCTGGTGATCACCTGAAACACCACCTGAACTTGTATCTTAGTTATTCTGAACAATATACTCATGTAGTCACTCTTTCACCACCTAGATACCACCTGGTGTTCACATGGACAACATTCAATATCTGAAGTGGTATCCAGGTGGTCACCAGGTGGTAAAAGAGTGGACAAAAATGAATTGAAGTGAACTTGCATGGAAAAAGTGGTGATCAGGTGGCATCCATGTGGTAAAAAACTGGTTGAAAATGGGCTGACTGGGTCCACCTGGGGTCCACCTGGGGTCCACCTGAAGATGTGGTGGACCGCCAGATATACTGAACACTGACATGCAGATAGACCCTGACCATGACCTTATGTCATGGGAACATATCCACAAGCTCCACCCACAGGGAGTGAGCTTACTAGCCCAACACCCAGTTGACAGGATTGAGGAGTGGGATGTTGAGGCAAACCACCTCACCCTGGAAGGAGAAATTTCCCCAATTGGTGAAAATGACCTCACCATTCTGGAATCATGCTCCAAAGGCACACACCTGCATGATTTACTTCATCAATAGGATGAATTCACTGCCTCAGTGAAAGAATTATACCCATGGAACCCACTGCTATTGAAGGTGCTGGCTAAACCTATGGATTATTTGTCCTTCTTTGTGAAGGACCACCTCATTTGAACCTGAAACCTCATGCAAGAGGTGGTATTATGCATGCCACAAGGCACATTGAAGGATAATACTCTGACAGTGTCATACCAGAACATGGGTTTGGTATAAAGACATTAGGAAATAGAATGCTACCCCTGAACCCCTAGGAGCGGAGCCCCTAGGAGATTAGCTATTGTCCTACCTTTCCATTGTTGTTCATTCATCATGGAAATTCGGTGTGGAAATTAGTGACAATGGATTTCATTGTTCTTTCACATTCTTATTGTTCCAATATACTGCCTATTGTTAATATTTCCCTAACAACCATTGTGAACAATGATACATTCATTGTTCCACTATACCTATCCATTGTCTGTACAATGGAATATATTGTCTAGAACACTTTTACCATTGTTCTACTATTTATTTGTATTTACCTCACTAAGATACCATTGTTCTTAGAAACAAACAGTGTAGGTATAAAAGGGAGCAGGTCTCTCTGTTTCAATATAATACAAGTTATCACTCACATTCTAGTGCTTTAGTTCAGCTGTATCTGAAAAGAGTAGAATACCAGCATTTCTGTTTGTAAAGGCCCGAAAAGTAAGTAAGGTCTATTTCTTTTGCTAAGTCTGCACCAAAACAAGTAGGTGACAGTAACACACTGACAGCTAAGTCTGCACTGAAAAGAGTAGGTGTCAGTAACACTAATTTGATAGTTTGATTATTCTGAAATGAGTAGGATTCTGGCATACTGACTTCAGTTTATTAGTTATCTAGTTCATTCCATAGGTTTATTACATAGATACCTCTGTATATACTTGCTACTTATTGTACAAGTAAATACACCATCACACCCCTATCAACTTAGGAGTAGTATTGTTGACTAACATACTATTTCTATTATCTGACCTCACCCTATCCATACCCTTCTCAGAGTATTCCTCTAATTCCAACAATTCCAAAATCAATGAACAACCAGGTGCAACTCAACACAGAAGTCCACAACCATCTGGGCACTATTTCATTAACCTGACTTAGTGTGACAGTGTTTGATCCTTTTACCTAGTCCCACCCTTGAGTGTTGTCACCTCCAGGTGTCTTCCACTTTTTTTTTGAAATCAATCAAACACCCTTACATTCTAAATCATACTGGCTACACAACTTCCATCAATCAATTTACCTATTAATTCACACTGCCTATGCAACCCTGAGCAACACTTGCATCTGACTTCCCAGATCATCAAACACCTTTATCTGTTAAGTTGCAGCATCTACATGACCCTGAACAATGCTTGTGCTTTACTCGCACACTCCCAGTTCCTGCCCCATTCCTCCCACCACCTACACGATCCTAAATGGCAATTCTGCCTAAACTCTGTATTCACCAAACACCTTTACTGGCATATCCACAATCCACACGACCCTAACTGGTGCTCGCCTGTGCCTGATTTCCCAACCATCCCAGCTCCCTCCCCAGTCCACACACCAGTCCCAGTCTCAGTCCCACCCAGTCCCCAGTATTCCCAGAACACCCAGGAACTTCAGTTCACTCATCACCTCGACCATACCCTAGGAACCTTGGTTCACTCAACACCCCTACACCCTTTCCTGAATTTCCACTGCAGCTCTGACCCTGCCTTTTTCCAACCTTGGAAATCTGTCTCTTGCCCATTTTCCCCCTGCTCCCCACTCCTATGCTTTTCCCTTGGCTTGTCAAAAACCCACTGCCTGTTGTATGCACATCGTTTCAATGTCTGAGGTGCATATATCCCCCTGTCACATGGCATCAGTGTAACCTGCAAGTTTCTCCATGCTCATCGAAAAGAGCACCCACAATTTCATACTTAGAACACGATGTGGCTCGCATATAGATACACTCCTGCACCAAAAATTCATCTGCCTCCAACTCATCCTCAAAACATACCTCATTGCTGCCTTCGCCCCCTCCTGGATCCCTGCCCAGCCCCTCCACGACTCCAGCTACTGCCACCTCTCCCTCACACCCACCTGCCTCATTACAACAGCTGTCCAGTGTTTTGATTGGACCACCCACTGCTGAGTTCAAACTCTTTGTCAATTCTGGCTACATCTCAGTCTGCGTCACTGGCCAGGCCCCATCCTAGCTCATCACCAGCTCCCCTCGCCCACTGCCTTTGCACCGTTCTCCCCTGTTACAGCCCAGACTGTTATATAGACAGATGCTCATGCAACAGCTCCTCAAGAGAAACAGGGGCCTGCCCCATTTACGATGTAAGCCACTCCTTTCCACCATCCTTAGCCCTCATCTACTGCCTGCACATGCTTCCTTCTCCATGTGCTCAAGTCATGAACTCTCGCTGCACTTCTTAGAATGACTGCCCTCCCCCCCCCTGCACAGGTCTCTCAAATCATTCCCCATGGCCTTGTTCTTACTCCAATGCTTTCGCCCCCCCCCTCCACTTGTCTGTCTGCTGTCATACTGCAAATTGGAATTTGTAGTAAGTGACATGAATTATAGTGTTTTACACCTATTCTATTTACTGCTATAAAACCACAGCTTCTTGGCACAATTTGAATCAAGTCAATCAGACTTCATACCAGAACTATAGACTTATTTTACCTTACTTTACTATTTTCCCTAAATCCCCTGTCTACTCCTGGGACCCCTAATCAATATCCTTACATCCCAACCACTCAACAAGTTTACAAGCCATGTTGAAATGCAGTTGTGAAGTTAGTAGAAATGTCATGGAACTTCAAAGAATGTTACAGAACCTTCTAGCACTTTGCAACTACTGAACAAAATGCCATCTAAGCCTGTTTTCAGAAAGACCAAATAAATTAGATGACATCATATGACATCATTGTAGAGTATTGTGGAGTATTGTGGAGCATTGTGGAGCACTATGGGGCTCCACATGCAAAGGATTAACTGCTTTACTAAGCCATTGGCAGTATCATTATCAATCATTGGCTTGGCATACTTGAAACATGTTTCATGTAGTGTTTCAGCTCCACTTTCAGCCCCTTGTGGAGTACACAGCCCCACTTTCTGTAGAGTATATAAACTCCCCAAAATGTAGTAGATAGAACATGTCAAATGTCAATGTTAATTTCATACAGCTGATTCAGTTGAAGACTCATTTACTTAGTTGATCTCCATTCTAGAACTCAGTTTCACTTGACCTCACCCATCCTTTCTGTAGTACCACTTCTTAGTAAGTAGTATAGTACTATTAGGTTACATAGATAAAGAATATACTTGATTCATTGATAATTAAGTACTCTGAAACTGTGAAGTTCTTGCTGAATAAAAGATTAAGTGTCTAGTGTACACTTATCTTGTTACTCCAAGTTACAAGCTCCCATCTATCTTAGGTACAGAGTATACCATTACTGGCTAGGCATTAGACTGTAGATACAATTCTATAGGTATCTAGTAATATATTAGAGGTGTTATTGCACTATAGCTTAAGTGTGTGTCCAGTATCATTTATATCTAAAAAGGAAGTGATCTAGCATCTGACTAGAGCTTCTGACCAGTAGCGTTACAGAGTAGTCATTATATTTCAGAGTTAGTTAGTAGTATATTCATCTAGGAATATTCCCACAATTAGTATTTGTTTTATATTCAATCAGTTACGACTTATCAAGTTCCTATTGTACTATTCATTTGTTGAGTAGTTTAGTATTGCCTGCTGTGAAGTTTATTTAAATAAACTTCTGACCCCTTTTTCATCCTCTTACCTTCTACCTCTTATTCTGTACTACATTGTAGTATAAACACTCATAACAATCTAGTAACAACATCTCAGCCTGCAACAACTTGGGTAACTGTCCGATCTATCTTGACTGATCTGACTACATCCAAAACATTTTAGTGAAAACATCACTAGGCGTAACACTGCATACCTCACCATCATCCAGTGTCCACAATACCTGCTGTGATTGAACCTCAGCCACGTTTCCCTCATTCTGTCTTTTCACCACCAATCTGTCTCCATGAGTGCATTCCCAATGACAGACCTTCTCAATCCTCCCCCCACAACCTCCCATGCATGATCGACAGTTTGTTCTTGGCAGAACTCCCAGACCATCAACCCCTTCTCTTACACAAACTCCTTCATCACTCATCAGGCCTCTGCACCCACAAGCTCTTCACTAGCCTGCGACCCACCTTGGACTTCCTCCATTGCTCGCCCACTGTCCCTGCCTTTGCTATTTCTGCCCTTTGTCTCACCTTGTCACTGATCCCTTTTGCTTCCCCCCTTTCCTTTGCCGCATACCCCCTACATTATCATATCTTGTCAGTGTCATGCCTGCCTTCTCCCCTCCATTCCCAGTGTTTTTCCCTGGCCCACTTTTTTCATTTGCCCATGTTCTCATTCACCCACATTTTCTCTTCCCCATGTTGTGTCCACAGCTGCACTTTCACTTGGTTCCCCATTCCCTGTGTGTACTGTACTTTTTACATCATAATGCCCCCACCACTCATGCACCCCTCCTTTTGCATGTCCTTCTCTTTCTCCATTCACTCCTTTACTCCCCCACCTTTCTGATCTACTGTTTGTCCCTTCCTCGTGTTCACACTTGCGCAAACTCCACACCCCTGGCGCTTCACTGCCATCCCCCTCGCCACACTCACACCCCTTTCTCTCACCTTTAATGATTGGCATATTAGTTTCTTTTAAGCATCTCCCTGCTTCTGTTTTGAAGAGTGGGCAAGTGTAAGGTATCTGATACCTTACCTGTTCTTTCCCCTGTCCCCTGACTCCTCATATACAATCATGTAATATTTCATATTTCCTTATATACCAAAGTCACGTACCTACTTACTCACTTCCTCTTGTACTGTTACTCCCATCCTTACTCTAATACACCCCCATGTTTGATCCTTTCACCTAGTCCTGCCCTTGAGTGTTGTCACCTCCAGGTGTCTTCCAGCAAGGTGGTCATCAATGGTATTATGCCAGAATCTGGGGCCCAATTCCTTTGTGCTATTCGTGATTGGATTCAATGATGATCAATCTTGTTTGATCCCCTTGCCATCTGTTCTTCCAACACCTGGCATAAGGTTTAAGAAGTGCAGGGTCTGGCATTCTTGCTTGTATGCTGGACAATGACACTTTGGGATTGCAAATTGAGGCTCTAGTCCAGCTGGAAGTTGTAGTTTTGCTGAAACTTGACTCATTTGTTCTTTCAAGTGGATCTTAAACTGACAGGCAATATCATAAATGATGTAGAGGGTTGCAAGTGCGAATGATTGGAGAGCAGAGAGAAGAACCCAGTCCATGTTGCAGTAACTAAGCACAATCATAGGTAAGCATCATGATGATACTGTGAAAGTGTCATACTTATCACTCACCCCTTTGTAGATCTCCAACAGCACAAACCATTTCATGTTGAGTGCATATGCACATTCCAACTCCAGTACTTCTCATATCACTTGAGAACTTTGTTTTGGCTGTGGTAATTGCTTTGAATTCACTGCAGGTGCTCATCTATACCATGACAAAGGTTAGTAGACATTCTTTGAACTGTGAAGTTTTCTCATGTCAGTTTGTGTGGCAAACCTCTTCAAGTGCTGAGAGTAGCCCCTGGGTTCGACAAAATATGCTAGGCCAGTGACGAGATCTGGATCAGTCTCTTTGGAGGACCACATGTGATTCTTGAGCTCAAAGTTAGCGTCCATTGACACAAGCAAAGAGTAAAGGTACCTGCAAATAGTAAGTCCATTGTTTGACCATGCTTGATGCACAGGCACCTAACTGACTTGTCCTGTTTGTCTGCCATCTCCCATCCCTTGGATATATTCACTCCCAGTTGTGGACAAGCTGGGCATGCTAGCGACAGCTGCCCAGTCTCCATATGCTTGATACCATCCTCTATGCAACCTCTCCCAGTGCACTTGAAAATCCTCTCTGCCTGGAGTTGGTACACCATCCACATGAAAGCTTTGTATCTTGTCTATTGCAACTGTCAGTTGAGATCATCATTCAACAACCTTGTACTTATGTTTGAAGCATCTATCCCTAGATTATCAGTCAACCGCTCCAGCAAGAGGTAGAACTCATGGTGCGAGATCTTCCCAGCAAGTGTGAGTACATGAAAGTGATTTAACAGCTCAATGGTTGCGCAAGTTCTAGGATAATGGACCATGGCTGGATACCATCTACTTCAAAGGAGTTGCTGCTGGTTGCTGATATGTTGATCACAGCAACAAAAGTCAACATGCACAAGATGGATTCCATTCATGTGGAGAACAGTGAATGATCAGGGACCCCCTTTCCAGGTTAACACACTTGCTATCAAGGTGACCAAGCTGGATATGCAGACCCAAGTCTTACAATGTGGTGCATTCAAAATACTCTCTGTTCCATCTCTGGCTTACAATACATGTTAGCCTTGCCTTAATTTTTCCATTGAATGACTCATCTTGATGGTATGTAGTGGCAGTCATTTATGGCAGTTCACGAAGCATGCTTGACATTCCAGCAAGCTGCTGAAGCACTTAACACACGAGTATATCACTGGCTTCTCTTGTGAGCACATCAGACATCTTTCCCATGAAGCAGCCTCTCCTCAACCTTCCCTCCTCATACTCTCCATTAGGTACTCAGTGCAATAAGGCTGCCACTCCAACATAGGCATATTCTGAGAAGTCTTTAGCATCTCAAGTTTAGTACAATCATAGACACATACTGACACAGTATACTGTTTCCTCCTCACTAGCTTGGGATTGATATACTGGGAAGCTGTCTTGTCAAGGTTAGCTGGTGACACACCATCAAGCATGCCACCAAAACACCCAGAGTCAGATGTGGTAGCTTCCATGACTGCCTTGCCAGCCATCCTCATCACTTGGAGGGTTTCACACACCCTTTGCAAGTTTCCAGACACTGTGACAATGTGTGTATGTGGGTGCTCCCTGGTCATGGTAACATATTATCCTTAGCACTAGACATCTGGAACTTATGTTGTGCTTTCTTTTCCTTAGCCATGGTGTTGGGGGCAAGGAGGGAAATTGGGCTGAAACTCTTCAGGCATGGGGGTTCATACTTTTAGCAGTTCAGATACAGATGGGAGCTTAATATTTCAAAATCATATCCCTGAACAAAAGTAGTGAGTATCGAGCTTAGTTCTGATACATGAGCCTCTTGCTCCTATATTCACACTGTAAGTCGTTGATTCCACTGAGTGTGAAACCCATAATATCCTCTAGCCTCTGAACAAATACCTCCAAATTCAAATATATAATGTGTCCCTTGCTCCATAATTTCCCACAGCTGTTATCTTCAAGGATGTCATCCAACAGGGTGGATACTCAATGTTTGAGAATGCAAACTCATTTTAATGCCTCTTCAATATCAGTGGTGGTGTCTTTGGCTATTGCCTGGCATATGAGACATTCCATGTAGTCTTGCAAGGCCCCACAAGTCATCTCTTGAAATTCACAGTCAGATGCTTGAATTTCGGCCCAACATTTATCACTGAAGGATCTGGGAGGACTATGGAGGTGCATGTAGAGGTGGGGTTGTGTATATGCACTTGGCATGTTCACTAGCATCCTGGAGGCTCTTCTTGTTGATGTCCTTTCACTTGCCTTCATTCACTTTCATATCTGTAACCAAATTGCCTTCACAACAGCATCTCCATCAAGTGAGGATTGCATTCCTGTTGCTGTTGAACAGAATGAGAATGAGAGCAACAGTCAACTTGGAAAACTTACATGGTGTAATACTGTTTCTGCGACAAACAAAAAGCTTGCATGTGTTCATCCATGTTGGCATATTTCTTTGGACAACCTCTACCAGGCATGATGAGAGTGGAGTCAGAAACTGATGGTAAGCACCTGCAAGCACATGCCCAACTGAGTTAGTGGACCAGTGCTTCCACATGTGTGTCAATAACAAGCTACTGTTATACTAGCAGTCTCATAGAAAATATAGTCTCATATAAAATATATACTAAGACCAGCAACACAGTCAACACTTGCAATCCCTCATACACTAGGACTGGGTCATCTCAGAATATTGTAAAGAGCACTTTGATATATTGAGTTGTGCTTCTTCAAAGTTCAAAGTTATTTAGTATAACTTGGTCTCATAGAAAATATATACCAAGACTAGAAACACAATCAACTGTCACATGTAAAGATTGGTACCTACACAAGTAATGGGCCATTTCAGAGAGTGCTTCCAACATCTATTTTGCATCATTGGCAATGGCATGGATACTGTTATCTACATGGTCTCATAGAAACTTATTATTGCAGACAACTCGACAGTGCAGTGGTAAATGTCAGTCTCGTTTTGTGGTGACCTCATCTGTCTTGCAAGGCATGACAAGTACACTCACACACAATAAGCAGTTACAAGAAATGATATTAGGCTAGTACTGACTACAAAATAATGGTACTGCCATGTGTGTTGTAAGTCAACCTTGCTAAGTATGTAGATCATGTTTCTGTATCCATCTTTGTGAGCCACACAAGGATCACCATGTGATTAACATCTGCTACACCCAGCTTCCATGATTTGGCAGCCTTGTCATTGAGCCAATTGCAGTCTTTAGGCATGAGAGACCGAATTGCATCACCCTACCACCTAAGGCTTGAGACAACACTCAAAAGGCTGTTACACCTGGCTTGATCAAGAACTGTAAAGCTCTTGGAGCTGGCCACACTGTCAGTTGGTATAGGAAGGAGGCTGTTCATGGAGATTGGGCCTGTTGCTATGCTATATGTGCACCATGGGGGCTGCAAAGCACACCACCATGATCACCATTGATGCTTGAATATTTCCAAGTCAGGCAACACAGGAGTGTGCTCTCATGCATTCTGAATCCACAAACCAACTTGAGGAGGTTTATTGGATGCTGAGAAAGCGATATCGTGTGTCACATCTGAGCTGGACTCAAAACAAGTGAAAATATTGAGGAGATGGTACCATGGGGTGCCCAGCACATCACCACCTTTAGTCAGGAGTTTATATGTCTTTGACAACCAGTCCAGCCATGTAGGGGTCCAAAGCTAGAAATACATGAGCTTGGTCAGGTTTGTGAGCGAGAGTGTCATCAGTGCTGGTATTGTTGGCATAGGAGGGATCTAACAGAGTAGTTGGGTCATCAAGAGGGTGGTGTAATGGTTGAACTCCTCAAAGCCTCTCAGGTGGTCACAAGTGCATTAGATCCAATCTATAATGGACAAAACACAGGCGTAGTGATGGTAGTAAGGCTAGGAGTGATGCTTATGTAAGTACTAAGCCAGTAGCTAAACCCACCTGTTACAGGTGGGCAAGGTGGTGCTAATGTTGAAGTAGAAGTTGATATGATTTGCTCAAGAAGCAGTGTGGAGCGTGGATCTGAGGAAGGGTTTGCAGCACTAGAAGGAGATGGGAGCCCAATGGAGTGGATGCTTGCTTGACATTTAGGTTCCAGTTCATCACCATCATCTGATCCTGCCATTGCTACTGCACACTTGACACCACAAGGGGGTCCAAATTTTGAAGCTGCAAGGTCAACCCACTGTCCTTTTGAGATTTGGACCTGCCCAGGATGGCAGGAACTAAATCATTTGCCAGATAGGGCCTTGCAAAGGCAGAGATGTTGGTGGGGATCTGGTTGTGACTTCTTGGGATGTGCTCTCTTTCAACAGCGGATGTCCTCAAGATTAGTTTTTGGGTTCAGATTCATCCAGGTGGGATTTCTGAGAACGTGTTTTCTTTCAACAGCAGATCTCCTTGCGATCAAACTCAGGTTTGAAGGTGTTAGGATCACTTTCTTTGTGGCGTCTTCCAGGTTTTGACTTTGAATGGGACCTGCCATGCTTTCCACTGGGCTTTTGCTTCAATTGGACATAAGCCAGCTTTGGCTGATTGGCAGAATCATCAGTGGGGCCATCAGCTGCCTCACTTTCACTTCTGTGGTTCTTCTGGGTTGAGCAGCATTGTGCTAATTCCTTAGGTGGAAGAGAGGCTTTCTGGTAGTCACTGGGGGCTATGGGGAATCAATGTGGTGAATGTGTCAAGACTAACTTGAGATCTTACTGTAGCATGTACATAGAAACTCCAAAAACATGTTGACAACTGTTTGAAATTCTGTCAGATGGGCAACATCCCAGTGTTGAGGAATCAGCACCAGGTTGGTGCCAATGTGAAGACTAAGGTCGCTGTTAGTCAGTGTATTACCCAACAAGTGTGAACATATCTCAGTACATTGAGGTCACCACCATGCTTAGGCTCAGGTCCACCAATGAGGAGGCTTATATGCATCTTGAGAAGCTCCAACACTTGAGTTAATAACAGTCTGAAAAATTTGCTGATCCTCTTGATCAATCTGAAAAGATATTAGTACAGATTAGATGATGGAGGGGGGGCATTACGCTTGACATTGAGATGGACTAGGCTCGTGTTCCACTTCCGCTTGTGCATTGATTGCTTCTTTCAATGTGTTGTGCTCGCTGACCCCTTGCTGAGTGTATGCTTCTTGAACCTCTGGGGGAAGGGCTTTGAAGTGGTCAATAACATATTTTTTCTTTTGGAAGCCTGTTTGCCCTCTGGCAATCCACTGGCTCCAAACTGTGTGTTGAAAGTTTCTTTCATCTCAGGTATGAATTTTTTATGTTCAAAAACTTGCCACCCAGTCTGCAACTTGGATGGCTTGGATGAGATACCTGTGAATTAGGATAACAGAAGAGCAAACAGGTCACTTGTTGACTTTGTGTTGATTCATTGGAGTGCTGTGGTGAGTTTGGTCACTTAATAGTCCATCCAGGAGTGGACCGACTACATATATATGAGTGTATATGACACTGTTACAAATGGTATTAATGTACCACAGTCATTCTCTTAATGACTTCCCCTTTCACCCTCTTCTCCTCAGCTGTCAGGTCATTGGATCGCTTGGGTGGGGGTGTGCTAGTTGGTTTTTCAGTAACGGGAAGGTGCCAGGAATAGATTTTGAAATATTCATTGATGATAGCCATGGTCACTTCCGTCTTCTTGAACTGACCAGCTAATGCAGTGGTCTTGAATCATGGCAGATGTTCTTCAAGAAAGGCCTTGCGAGATCCCTTCACCCAGCCATGTTGAAGGGTGTGTGTGTGAGTGTGAGAAATGGTGTGACTTGGTGGACTCACAGTGCAACTGGTTCATCCTGCCATTCATCATCATTGTTGACAGCCTCATCATTGAATGGTGCCATGTGTGTTCAACAGGAGGTGGGGAGGAGCACATAAACATAGGGGGGCCAAGCAAGGTGTGTTTGCTGTATCACCATGGTCTTATATTATAAGACCATGGCTTCAAAAGTCTAGCTTTTGACTTAAGCTCTAGGACGTGCAATCCCCACCAAGCTTACCTCTTTAGGTCCTGCATTTATATTCTTGACTGTACAATACCTCCCCATCCTTTTCCCTCAATGAACAATGTCTTTCAGCCTTTCCTCCATCAAATTCAATGGTGAGAACAAGTATTCCTTCATATATTCTAGTTGCTAATGTCAATCACTCTCAGAACTCATCACTATCCTTGCCCAGGTGAAGCTGAGCCCCACCAAGGCTCAGGCACTGTTGGCAACTTTGAACATGATGGCAGATGCCATTGAGGAGGATGAATCTGCCAAGGGTTCCCCTCCAGCTGCAACTCCAGCCAACTCCCCTATCCTCTTCCAGTCTCAACACCCTTCATCTGACTATAGCAGTACCTCCTTGGGTGGGACCATTGCACCCTTTTCACCCACCAGTGTGATCAAGGTGCACCTCAATAACCTGTCGGATATTAACTCCAGCTACTAGTCACTGGCATCGCTCCCACCTACCTCTCCACCTGCCTACATGTTGTCTCCTCCCTCACCTCTGAGGTCCCCTCCCTCTTTTGCACTCTCTTATCAAGAAAAACACATACAGTGGACAGCCACTTTTGTTGCCATGAAGGCGAAGCAGCAATACAACAAAAACCAGCAATACAATGAGAACCAGTCTGTTGTCCTTACACCACTGTTCCACAGGCCTCCAATGATCACACCCATTTTGGCAACACTGCTGGGAGCACCACCCAGCTGCCTGCTTTTGGTGTTGCATCCCCATCTCTCTCAAGCTCATCCACAACACCACCAGCGACCTCCAAGGAAGCTTATTTCTGTGTATACAGACTCCCTAACCAGAGCCCCCTCACATTCTATGTCGCTCCTCTGTTTCCCAAGGCCAGTCTCTATGTCGTCACCTGTGGCAGGGAGATTGGAATCTTTTCTGGGTGGTATGGGATCTTTCTCTTTTAGCCTCGTTTTCACTCACCAAATTCTTTAGGACTCGAGTCCTCCTGCTCATCAATTGTGTCCAAGGGGTGTCCCACATGAGGATCAGCTCAATTGAGCAAGGGGAGCAGATTATGTGGGAGGAGTACACCCAGGGGACCTGCATGGTAATCTAGGCTACCTGTACTTAGCACCACCTGTCTTTTGAATGTAAATACCTGCACTATTACATTTCTTGGTGTTTACATGAAGCAGGAAACTGAATGAGCTTAGGGTGCTAAAAATGTGGTGTATTCAAGCTTGCCACTTCATTGAGACTTTTCAGCTAGCTTACAACACTTGCATCCAGAACTTATCGAGACATGCAGTGTAGAGTTAGTCAGCCTAAATGCAAAGTCAACTTAGTGAAGTATGTGAGTGCCCACCAATCTCGCAAAATTGCACTAAGTTCAGGGCACCTATCTCACACTGTACACTGTTTTTGCATCCAGACCATGTTCTGTTTTTGTATTCATGCTGTTTTTGTCAGGCTTGCAGGCAGTTGTGCCACCACTCTGCTTCTCAAGCTTAGTTTCTAGCCACAGCAGTTGCTGAGCTTGGTGGCTGCTTCCCAGGTCCAGCTGGTGCTCCCTCTCTTCAGGGTTTTCATGCTGGGGCAAATCACTGGCCTCTCTCAGCTTGCCCCATCTGCCTAGGCCATCACCCCTACAAGATCATTGAATGCAACACATCCATACTCTGGGACCACAGCTATCCAACAGTCTTCCAAAGGATCAACTGGGTCTTATTCCTAGGATCGGGCTCAGCTCTCTGTGTCAACTGGCAATGCTCCACAGGCTGTTCAGCCTCCTCCCACCCTGCCTGCCACCTCTGCTCAGGCTGCTCCTCCTTGTCTCATGGAGTTCAGGAATGTTCTCAAGCAGAGAAAATCTAGAGCACTCACATCCTATGACCCCAATCTATGGGAAAGCTAGCTATGTGATTCTAGCCTTCTTGCTCACTACACCTCCATTTCCAATAATCTGTATTTTGGCTTCAACTTACATATACCTAACATTACTCACATTCAAACCCCTCCCAACAAGTCAACTTACAAAGCCTACACTCTCCATTTCCAAGGCCTGGTCACCTCTGAAGTGGAAAAGGGCTAGTGCATTGGCCCTCTGTCTCACACAGGCATGGAACTCCTGCTCAGGCCCTTCCAATATTCTCTGTTCTCTATTATGGAGAAACCCAGGAGGCCAGGAAAGTACTGCCTCCTCCAGAACTACTTGTTTCCCCACACCCCATCATCAGAACATCCCAACCCCTCAATTAATTCCTACATCAATTCCAACAACTTTCCTGCCCCATGGGGGACTTTCACTACAGTCTGTCTCATCATTACCCATCTTCCAGCAGGCTTCCAGGCAGCTACTTGAGATGTTGCTGAGGCATACCATACCATTCCCTTACACCACTCCCAGTGGCCAGGTGCAGTGGCTCACACAGGCAATGACAGGTACTTCATGGACATGGCCACATGCTTTGGTGTTTCACCCTCAGTGGGAACCTACTGCAATCCCAATGATGCTACAAAAGACCTCCTTTGATACAAGGGGATCAGCCCAGTCACATCATGGGTTGATGACTACCTTTTCTTTCACATCTGATGAGAGTCCCTGCCTAGTTACAATAATCTTTGGCAGCACTGGAACCTCAAGATATCCAACAATGGTGCAATCAAATCTGGCAGCCAACTCTGGTACAGCAGAAACCCACTGGAGGATGGCACCTCTCATGAGTTCAATGAGGACTGTGCTCAACCTCTTGCACTCTTCACAAACCATAATCAAGACAACTGCCAGTTCTCCTACAGCTTTGATGACATCAATGCCATGTTCACTGCACTTGGCATTCCCTGGCAAACAGAGAAGGATTCCCCCTCCAGCTTCACAGTTAAGTACTTGGGCTTCATATGGAATCTGCATACACTCACACTTGGCAATGAGAAAAAGGAGAAGCACCTGCAGGCCATCAATCACTGGATGGAAACTTTAAGACACACACTCAGCAATATTCAAAAGCTTTACAGAAAGCTCCTCCACACCTGTCTCATTGTTCCTTTTGCCCAACCCTACCTCACCAACCTGGAGACCATGCTGGCTCTCTGCAGTAACTATCCCTTCATGCCATACTCATCACCACAGCATCTGGCAGTTGACATCTGATGGTGGATCGTGCCTTCCATCTTCTGGCCCATTCCCCCACCTATTATACTCTCAAACCTAGTGGTGTTCTCAGATGCTAGCTCAGGCTTTGGGATTGCCATCACCATTAGTCACTCATGGTGTGCCTGGTCTCTTACCTGTAGCTGGCAAACTCTTGGCAGATCATGGGATATTGTCTGAGCTGAGGCCATCAGGTTTGAGCTCCTGGTCTATGTAGTTGGCTGGTCTCAGAGCATTGAATAGCACATTAGAGTATATGGCAACAACATTGGAGTTATTAATGACTGGAAAAATGGCTGCAGCTGCAGCCACAAAGTTAAGAATTCTTCAAATACATTCACCTCTTCATCATCATATCCCCCTTGCCTGTCTCAATCTACCCTCAGTACATTGCCAGCAAGGACAATCCAGTGAACAGGCCTTTGATGGAGTCTATCCACTGCTCTGAGACCTTCTTCCTCCAATCCTCCTCCCTCATTCCATTGCTCAGTTCCTTGCTGACACAATCCAGATGCAGGGAAGAGGTTACCTCCCCAGGCCACTCTCACCAAATGGGTTCCCCCAATCTGTCAGCACTAGCTACCTATATGACAGACCCTTGTCCAGCATGTCCTCTGATACCACCCCCAGCACACTCTCACTTGAAATTCTCCACACCTCTGCCACCACCTCTTCCCCTAGCATGTCCCAAGCCATACTCAATCTCCCTCACCCCTCTACCATCTACTCTCCACTCTCACTGCCTGGCATGAGACAGGCTTTGTCTTTGGAGACCTTTATTCTCTCACACTGCAGATGATTCAAACACACTGTCTTCACTAATTACAGACATGGACCTGGACTGCATCCTGGTAGTTGTCAATGCCTCTTGGATCTCAGGTACCAGAGAGACCAACAGTGCAGGGCTCTCTGTCTTCCACATCTTCTTCAACACCCATCTGATTCCAGAGGACCAGCATTGCCCAGCGAGCCCACTTCTTGTTCTAGCATTTCTCACTTCATGCACAGGTTCTTACTCAGGGAAGACCCTGACAAACTACCTGTATGCAATCTGGGCCTGGCATACACTGCATGATTGTGACTGGAGAATGCCCAATACTAAGATGAAGGTGGCACTGGATGATGCCTCTAAGCTGGGACCTCTGTCTTCCAAACATCTGAAATGCTTCCCAGTCACAATCCCCCTTATCCTCTCCATGCTTTCCAAGATGGACATATTCAAGCCTCTTGATGCTGCAATCTTCACTTGCCTAACCACTGCTTTCTTCTCCCTTGCCCACCTTGGAGAGCTGACTGTTGCATCACTCTCAGCTTTGGTCCTCACCAGCACATCAGGCCATCAGACCTCTGCTCCAGCACTGACAGGAACCTCCTTCCAGCCCAGATCCTCCATGTCCCTGTCACCAAGGTCTCAGCTGTAGGGGGGGAGGACCTTTACTGGGCACCATAGCTAGATGGTACTGGCTCTCAGCAGATGCTCAGCAGCCACCTACTGGTTGGTCACCCATCATCTCATGAACATCTCTTTGCATGGCATCATGAGAAGGGCCTTTGTCCCCTTACCAGATCAGAGTTCCTTCATCACATCAGCCAGATTACAGTGTTGGTAGGCCTCAAGCCTTTTAAAGGTCATGGCATTCACATCAGAGGAACACTGGAATACCTTCTGCAAGGGCTTCCTTTTGAAGTTGTCAAGTTGATGGGCAAATGGAGCAGAGACTCCTTCCAATTTTACCTTTGTCAGCATGCCATCATAGCACCTTATATCCAAGCCTCTCCAATACTCAAACCATTCACCTGCTACACAATACCTCAATTAAGATAAGAATGGTAGGTCCTTCTGGCCTTTTCTTTCTCTTATGGAAGTCTGATCTTCACTTGATGTGTTCAGGGCTCCTTACCCCTAATGGGTGTGATAACTCAGATGTGCTTAGTGTTTTCAACTGAAGAACTCCAACAGTCCTTATCCATACTCTTACCATTACAATACCACACTCTTTTATCATTATGAACTCTTAGATAGCAATCAACATTGCTTTGTTGCGCATGCACCTCCACATGACCATGCTTCCATCAGGACATGAGTCAGAGCGCAGTCTGCAGTAGAACTTCATAGAAGGTTCTTACTAACAACATGAGTCATACAGACTCATACTGAGTCATATACACTTAGTATTGACTGTGCACCTATTATTAGAATAGGTAGAGTACAGTATATAAGGAGCCTGTATCTGACTGTACTCAATAACAACTACTCTACCCAGAGAAGTCAGTAAGAGGTCGCATAAGAGAACTATGTAGCTACATAGTAGTACTAGCTTCACAACCAGTGAGTAGACTGTCTAGTCTTTCACTCAGCGCATGCTCATCCTCCCTGTTTAGAGTTGATGGACAGATACAGATGCTCACTTAACAGGTTATGGGCCCTGGAGACGCCCACTTATGTGTATACGCACACCTAGTCTAAAAAACTAGCAGCGTTACACACTGTGGTGACTATGTCAGCCATAACCTAATCCCTGGCTATAAGCTAGCCCAGACGATAAGCTTTAAGCAAGCCTTAAAGTCTGTCCAGTATGCGCACCCCTGAAAGCCATTTTGAAAACGGACTCAGAGAGGGTGAAAGCCAATTTGGTGTAAAGTGATTCACCTTGAAGGGTCTCACACACCCCCAATATGCTAGCCAAAAGGGGCAAACTTTGGAAAAAGGGATTTCGTTAACTAAGCATCGTTCAATTGCTCATTATGGATCAGAGTTCGGTTCGCTGATGGAGATTTAATTTCAGGTCTAGCCAACCCAAAACAAACTCAAGTTGCAAAAAATGTTGAACCAAACCGAGAACCACATCCAGTCCCTCAAAGTCTTGACTGGTTTCAACTGGAACGCCTGGGAAGGGCCTATGACGGCATTCCTCAAGTCGAAAGGCCTTTGGATGTATGTTGACAGAAGCTATATGCTTCCTACTCCCATCAATCCGGCCAGTATTACTGCTGACAAGATAAAAATTATCTGGGATTGGAAAAAGGAGGACAGAATGGCTCTGGGTTATATTACTTTGTATATAGCCTCAAATTTGAACACCCACGTGAGAGATAACTCCAAAGATACATGGGAGTCTCTCAAGGCAGCATACACCAGCACTAACACTGCTGCAGTGTTTGAATGGTTGAAGCAGATCATGAATTTCAAGATCAGCTCCCATTCCATGCCTCACATGGACATTGCCAAGTTTCAGACTGCACAGTCGAAACTTAAAGAGTTGAGCCAACCGATTTCGGATCAGCTCCTCACCCTTATCATGCTCACTGGATTACCCAAAGAGTATGAAGGTGTCGCTCAGGCTCAGATTAATAAGAAATTAGAAAATCTGGACCTGAACAAGCTCATCAGCTACATTGAAGCTGAATGGCAACGAAAGCAGCTCCAGAAGCAGCATTTGTCGCATCAGAGCAACACCATGAACAAGTTGTCCACTGTGAAAGGAAAGGGCAAACTACCCCAATTCCAGCAACAGAAGCAGAAGCATGAAAATGCTAAAGCAGGACCTTCGAAGCAGCTGCAGTTGAAAGACAAGCAGTAGCAACTGAAGCGAAAACATGTTCGCAAGGGTACTAAGGGTCAAGGGCAAGGACATGCCTATATGGCATTACCTAACTGTTAGGGCGACACTAGTCCAGGACTAACGTGGCTCCTACAAGAATACTAAAACCAAAAGATAAAAGAAATGGAAAGGATAGCTGGGTTGACTTAGTCTGACACTAGTTGAACTAGCGGAAATCCCAAGAGAACGAGCTGTCGTCTCTGGGTATTGGATTGGTGAATATATACTACTATACATGTGATATTCTCATGTACTACTACACACCGTAACCAGCCAGCGTTCCATGGAAAGCGCACCGTTTGTGCACAGCGTCTTGTCATGGCTGCGGGTTGACTGCAGACATGTGGTTTCAGTGTGGTTCTTACTAAGGCTATTGTAATAGATATGTAATGCTAATTAGTAAAGAGACGCGTCATCGGGCACATGTGTATACGTGTCGTGACTGATAAGATAAGGGGAATTGAAGAAGAAAATATCGAACCATAACATCACCCCCTCCTTAGAACTCGTCTACTCCGTTGACGAGTCCATTTCCTCAATAGACACATGGCTGACGTCAATCAAGGCGCCTTTTTCTCTTCCTGGTCCACTCATCGTCGCGTTTTGTTTGTTTTGGTTCTCCTTCTGGCCGCCTTGGTTGTGGGAGGCTATATTTTCATTACTGTCTGGTACCTCCGGTTCGTAAATTTTGGTGTTGGTAACGAACATCGGCTCAGTATAGAGATTTTTGGGCCTAAAGCCAACGCGATCGAACGCCGCGACCGAGATCCTTCTGGGGGCGGCTGCGTGTTTCGAGTGGAATGCCCGTATTCACTCCGGTGCGTTTTTTAGGCTTGCCTCGGGCTCCCAGGAGTCGTGTTCTACTGTATAACCCTTCCATCTGACCAAATACTCCAGCTGTCCCCTCCGCAATCGACTGTCTAGGATTTCCTCGACTTCATATTCAACCTCCTTTCCAATTTTTACTGGTGGGGGTGGCGGGACTACTTGACCTGGTATGGTGGCAGGGTTGGCCTTTTCGGTTCGATGGGTGGATATGGTAGGGTGAATAAATAGATTTTTGGGAAGTTTTAGGGTTATCGCATTTTTTGTCGGCACCGCTATCACTTCATATGGCCCGATTTTCCTTTGTTCCAGTTTGCGTGAGGGTCGGGTCGTAATTAAGTTGTCTGTGAAAATAAAGGCCTTGTCCCCCACTTTGTACTTGGGCATCTCTCCTACTCGCCGGTCCGCATATTTCTTCATCTCTTCTCCTGCTTTTACCAGGGCTGACCTTGCTTCTTCCCAAGTTTTGGCCATCCGTTTGGCAAAGTCGTCTACCGCTTCTACCTTCGACTGCTTCCGGGGTTCCATTCCCATTCATGGGTGTCAGCCATAATTTAGGAAGAATGGGCTCTGCCTGGAGCTTGTTTGGGTTTTATTATTAAGGGAGAATTCGCAAATGGCCAGCCATTCAGCCCAGTCGTCCTGCCTGTGGTTGATGAACATTTGTAGATAAGTTTCAACTTCTCGATTAACTCGTTCAGTCTGTCCATCGGTTTGCGGGTGGAACGCAGTTGACAACCGGGTTTGAATCCCCAATAACTTATTTAGCTCCTGCATCACCTGTGATGCGAACTGAGGTCCTCGATCCGAAATGATGGTGTTAGGTAGGCCGAAGTCCTTCCAGATGTGGTCCCGGTACAGCTTGGCCAGTTCCAGTGATGACAGTTCTTCGGTGGTGGGGATTAGGCGAACCATTTTTGTGAATCGGTCCACTACTACTAGAATCGCATCGTAACCTTGCGATTTCGGGAGCTTGGTGATGAAGTCTGCCGAGATATCGGTCCAGGGCTCCAAAGGAATTGGGTTAGGTTGAAGCTTCCCTTGTGGCTGGTGCGAATAGGCTTTACTTCGTTGGCACTGATCACACCCTTTGACGTATTCTGCCACAAATCTGTTCATTCCTGGCCACCAGTAGTTTCGCGAGACTAGCTCAATGGTTTTCCACCTTCCTGGGTGTCCTGCTACTGCTGAATCATGATGTAGTTTTACGATTTCCCTCCTCAAGTCTGTGTCTTTGGGAACATAGACCTTTCCATGATACAGCACCAAGTCCTGTTCTTCTGACCATTCCGCCTCCCTTAACACCTTCGTGGGTGACCTTTTCAGTTCTTCCACTGCCTTCACCACTGCCTCATCGTAGTTTTTGGATTTTCTGATTTTAGACAATATCGGCGACTCTGCTCCATCAATCAAGACATGTCCTTGCTGCATTGCCTTGATTTGAAAGTATTCCGGTTTCAAAAGTGCCATGTTATTGTCGTCCTCCCCCCTGTCAAGGTCTGGTCGTCTCGACAGGACATCTGCTTTCATGTTTGAAGCCCCTGGCTTGTGTTTAAGTACAAAGTTGAAACGGGATAAATACAGGGCCCATCGTGCTTGTCTCCTATTCAGTTTCTTGGTCGTCATGAAGTATTCCAGGTTTTTATGATCTGACCAGATCGTGAATTGATGACGGTTCCCCTCTAGATAGTGCCTCCATGCCTCCAAAGCTCGGATGATGGCCAGCATCTCTTTGTCGTGAATGTCGTAGTTTCTTTCCATCTCGCTTAACCCCTTAGATAAATAAGCACATGGCCTCCACTTTCCATCTTCGCACAGCATCGATAGTACTGCTCCTGATGCATAATTTGAGGAATCTGCTTTGATTTTCATTTCCTTGTCGGTGTCGGGTAGGACAAGGATGGGTTCCTCTGTGAATGCCCTTTTGAGGTTCCTAAATGCTGTCTCCCTTCGTTCATCCCATACAAACTCCTCATCTTTCTTGGTCAGTTCGTGAAGGGGTTTGGCAATGGCCGCGAAGTCCTTGATGAACCGTCGGTAGTAATTGCTAAAACCTAGGAATTGCTGGACCTGCTGTACATTTTGGGGTGTGGGCCATTCCCTTACTACTTTGACCTTCGCTTCCTCCATCTGCACTTGTCCGTCCTTTACCACTACTCCTAGGAATTCTACTTCCTTCGTCTCAAAGGCACATTTCTCCGGTTTTAAATACAGATCGTTATCCATCATGATCTTCAGCGCTCTGCGAACTATTTCCCTGTGCTTCTCCCTGTCGTCCTTCATGAAGATCAAGATATCATCCAAATAAATAACCACTACTCCTTCGTCGATCAACTCCTTGAAGAGTTCATTCATCATGGTTTGGAACGTTGCCAGTGAGTTGGTGAGTCCAAAAAACATGACCGTGGGTTCGAATGCTCCTCTTGGAGTGTTGAAAGCCGCTTTCCATCTGTCCTCTTCCTTGATCCTGACGTTGTGGTATCCCCACCTTAGGTCCATCTTGGTGAAGAGCTTGGCTTTCGACACCTTGTCTACCAGTTGGGATATCAACGGAAGTGGATATGCATTGCAGATAGTGAATTTGTTGAGGTACTGGTAATCTTGGACCAATCGTTTTTTGCCGTCTTTCTTTTGTACAAAGAATACAGGCGAGGTCTGTGGTGATTTCGATGGTCGGATATATCCTTTCCTCAAATTCTCATCCAGAAATTCGTTGAGCTCCTTCTGTTCGTCCGGTGACAAGGGGTAGACCTTGGAAGCTTTCGGTTCAAATCCAGGCATCAGTTCTATGGTATGATCCCATGGCCTTTGCACTGGCATCCGTTCCGAGTCTTGTTTTCTAAACACCTTAATGAACTTGTGATAGTAGTTAGGGACCATTTGTTCCTCCATCTTTTTCTCGTCCTCCTTCATCTTTTCCTTATTGTGTTCTATCACGTAGTCATATTTTCCGGCTGCTCTAAGGTACATATCCCTCTCTTCCTCTTCGACTTCCATGTGGCTCTTCCACATCTTGTTGATCCGCATTCTAGCTACGATTTCATGGTACTCTCGTGTTAGATCGTTCAGGTTGCGTAGGTGTTCACTTCGGAGTCGATTCCATTGTCTTACTCCTGCAACTGAGATATCTCGCGGGTCCATTTGTCGTACTTCTTTTACTTCTTCCTCATCTTCCTCTGTTTCCACTTCTCCTGGGTATGGCTCGTTTTGCTCCCATTCTGCCCACCTATTCACCCTTCGTTTGCACTCCCTTGAGCACCTAGTCATGACAACTTCTCCGGTTTTCCAGTTTACTTCTGGGTTGTGTCGCTTGAGCCAGGTTAGCCCGATAATGACGTCGACATTCCCCAGGTTTGTTACGTAGAATATTGCCCGTTCTGCGTGCCCTTTGAAGTTCATCCTCAATTCCACCTTCTCTTCTACTTGGCCGGCGTTATTGGATGTTCCGTCAGCATTTCTTATGATCGCAGGCCTTGTCAGTTTTTTGGTTTTGAGCCTGTGTTTTTTGACGTATGCCTGATCGATGAACGAGTCCGATGCTCCACAATCCAACATCGCTTTTGGTTCCAGTGTTTTGAGGATGTCAAACAAGGTAATGGTAATACTAATGGGAACATAGTTTTTGTCAGACGATGTTCGATATAGATACGCTTCTTGGGGTTCCTTATGCGTCTTTGTCTCTTTGTCTGATTTCGAAGCTGAATCCTCATTATAAATATTTACTGTTACATCGGATTCTGCTAAGGACGAGTCCGGCTCATTTGCAAGTACAGAGAAAGAATTCTTGGAACTCAGGTCGACGCCTCCTGGGTTCCTTCAGAAAAACCCTGACGGGTCAGCTCTTCCCGCCAGTATTGCAACTGCTCGTCATAGTTCATTGCCCGTATATCCAGCCTCCTCTGACAATTCTGGGCGATGTGTCCCAATCCTCCACATTTGAAGCATTTAACTGGGGTTCGTTGCATCCGGTCGACATCCATTGCGTTTGGGTCCCTCTGAGTCGGTCGGGACTGCTGTTCTGTTTGCTGTGGGGCTGGCTGCTGCGACTGCCCTTGCCCCCTTCCTTGCCATTGGCCTTGCCTCTGGCCTTGTTGTCGTTGTGGGGGCTGCCCCTGCTGGCATCCCCGACTATGTCCCTTGTCGTAGGCCTGTACTTCACGCCACTGCCTATTGAATCGAATGGCCTCCTCACTCCAAGTTTGATAGTCGGCTGGGAGTGGGTGTAGGCTGTAGAGTCGTTTTAGTAGGCCAGGGTTCAATCCACGCTTGAATAGTTCCACCAGGGCTACGTCATTGTAACCTGTGTCTGCCCGCAGTGCTTCAAACTTCATGACGTATTCTTCTGCTGCCTCGTTTCCCTGCCTTAGGGTGGACAGCGTTGTGATCGCAGTCTCCCTTGGGTTTGGATCGCCGAACATTTTTTTTCTAGCTCTTCCGAAAATCTTTGGAAGCTAGATACTATTGGGTCGTATCCACCATTATTCCTCCATTCCAGGGCTCAATTGATCATTTCATTTTTCCAATTGTCGACTTTGCGTCCTTGGATGAATGGGAGGGTGTACAGGACTTTAGTGTTTTTGTTTGTAAATTGCCACTCATTGATGGCAATGTACATCCGAATTCCTCAAAGGAATGATCAGCACTTGGCTCATTCACTGTCAAAGATTTCGGGCTTTGCGAGCTTGGGTGCGATGGGACGGGCGGCTTCAATGGGAACGGGATTTGGGGGTGGTATTGGGGCTGGTGTGGGGGCAGGAACCGGAGTGGGTGCATGTTGGGTGCGAACGATGCTGGTGAGTTGTTCGTATCGAGCCTCCATTTGAGCGAGACGGTCCATGAGCATCATCAGCATGTTTTCCATAGTCATAGGTGGCTGCGGAGGTTGCTGGGGTTCTTGTGTGTTCTGGTGAGAGGGTCCGTCCATGTCGCGATCCCCGATGTTGTCGAAGCTCGAGAGGCTACTGTTGGACATGGGTTACTGGTGAATTCGGTTGGGATTACCCTGTCAATTAACGCTGAATTTCAAACTAGTGCACGCCAGCACCTGAGCAGACAACATTAACGAGGAAGGAATTCTTCGGCAAAAATTACCCTGTCGATTGACACTGAACTTCAAGCTAGTGCGCGCCGGCACCTGAGCGGACAATGTCAATGAGGAAGGAGTTCTTCGGCAAAGGCAAAAGGTTACGCCGATAATCAATGATTATGGGCAGTGCACGATAGTCAATGACTATGGTGACAGGTTTGATGAGGGTGCTTGAGGTGGAAATTTCGAATGGGGTTATGTGATAAAAAGGAGACAATGTGAGATGTATCTTATGTCAAGGTCAGGTGGTCGTTCTTTATGGGTAAGTGCTGCAGAGTAAAGATGATAGAGGTGTAGGAGGGACGTTAAGAGGGTAGCTCGTTCTTCTGTTAGGGCGACACTAGTCCAGGACTAACGTGGCTCCTACAAGAATACTAAAACCAAAAGATAAAAGAAATGGAAAGGATAGCTGGGTTGACTTAGTCTGACACTAGTTGAACTAGCGGAAATCCCAAGAGAACGAGCTGTCGTCTCTGGGTATTGGATTGGTGAATATATACTACTATACATGTGATATCCTCATGTACTACTACACACCGTAACCAGCCAGCGTTCCATGGAAAGCGCACTGTTTGTGCACAGCGTCTTGTCATGGCTGCGGGTTGACTGCGGACATGTGGTTTCAGTGTGGTTCTTACTAAGGCTATTGTAATAGATATGTAATGCTAATTAGTAAAGAGACGCGTCATCAGGCATGTGTGTATACGTGTCGTGACTGATAAGATAAGGGGAATTGAAGAAGAAAATATCAAACCATAACACTAACCAACCCAGTGGTGGATTCGCCCACATGCTCAACATGAGCAGGCTTCCTATTGTGGAGGATCAGAGGCAATTTCCGCCTCTCCCCACAGACCCCACTAAATGCCTGATCAATCGGATCATGGCATTGCAGCCTCAACATTGGAATGAAAGAACCACCTCACAAGCGAGTTCATCGAACCAATCAGGTCCCCAATTCGAATTTCGAGTTGGGACTCCACCACATCAGCTGGTTGGACTAAACGGACCTGAGTTTACGGCTGACAACCACCCATCTGTGATGATCTCCAGGAGTACAGCGAAAGCTGTTAAACTCGCTGGACTTCACCAAACTCCCAAGCTGAAGTTTTTCAACCAAAGGCATAGGGAGGACACCCCACAGAAATACCAAGGCACTCTTAAGCCCGTATATCGTGGAGGTGATTACGAAATGCACCACAAGACGAGGCAACTCCTTGACTTGATGCCTGGGATCCCCCAAAGTGCAGAACATATCAGAAGATTGGAGAAGATCGCTGGCAAACTGCCTGATCTGTCGGAAAACTCTGATATGGTTGAGAAGTCCACTCCCACTATCGTTGAGATTCCTGACACCTCTTCTGATGGTGAAGACGATAAGATGGAACCATCGCCAAAAAGGCAACAATCCTTGACTCCTTACCTGGAAAAACTGGATGTGGACATGGATCTGGATTCTATCTTTGGCGATTCAGACGAACCTGGTCACAAACCTAATTTCTTGGACAAAGTGTTCCAAGAAGAGGAAGACAGGTACGATCTCCTTCATAAGCTCTTTCCCTACTTGGAAGAAGTTCTAATGAAATGTTTACTACAGCGCACTTTTCTACAAAGATGACGCCGAAGGGCCTTCGCCCATGTAAATATTTCAGTAGATACATTAGATTTGTCTCGTGCCATTGATCACTGTAGACAATTTAATGATTTGTATGCTAAAAACATGTACAACTTCTCCAATAAGGAAATTGAAGCAACACCAAATATGGAATGGTGGTTACACGATACAGGTTGTTTGCAACATGTATCTGGTGACAAGTCTGACTTTGTTGACTTTGTATCTTTCAAACCGAAAGATTACATTCATGTCAAAACAGCCAGTACACCTGCCTTCCTTAGTGGAGTCGGAACGATCATACTCAAGTATGAACAACTCCGCAATGACGCTAAAGGCAATATTGTGCGACTATTTAAAACCATAAGGCTTTATCTGGCATATTACATGCCAGCACTCAGAACCACTTGATTGCTGTCCACTGGTACCCTTCTAATGGATCCAGATGTGACACTCAAAGGTAACCATGATGTTATGCAATACATCAATAAAAAATTGCACGATTGGATATTCCTAACAGGATACCACCGTGGTCTTGATGACCAATGCTATTGGACTAGAGCGTCTTCCACCCTCCAGTCCCGAAATGGGTCAAAACTAAATTCGTTTGACTGTGCACCAGTAGCATTGAACAGTGTTGACTTTGACACTTGGCATTGTCAATTAGGACACCTGTCCAAAGACGTAATACGCCAGTTCAGGAAGCACACAGAGAATTTCCCAGAGTTGAAATTCCCTGATTGTGAGAAACCTTGCAAAGGCTGCACTAAAGGCAAAATGCCTGCAAACTCGTTTCCACAATCAGAATCTAAAGCCCAGGAATCTTTCGATAAAATCCATTCAGATCTCAAAGAATTTCCTGTGATATCGTATCACAAATACCAATACTATATCTCGTTCTTAGATGATTTCTTCTCACATGGCTGGATTCACTTATTAAAGCACAAATCCAATGCTGTAAAAGCAACTTGTGATTTTATTGCCATGGTGAAAACCCAATTCAGTACTACCATTAAAATATGGATGTCTGATGCAGGGGGAGAATATAAATCTCAAGAATTCGATGAGCTGCTCAAGAGTAATGGAATTCTCACTCATCAATCAGTTGCGCATCAACCACAACAAAATGGGCACACTGAGTGATTCAATCACACCATTATGGATAAGGCTGGAGCAATGCGACATCACACTTGCTTACCCAATTCCTGGTGGGAATTCTCAGTCGAGTATGCAGTACATATCTACAACCGCACACCCATACGGAGATTTAAGTGGAAAACTCCATTTGAAACTCTGTATGAGAAAGCTCCTGATGTAACTCATCTACGAGTTCTCGGATGTGGCGCATATGTGCACCTACCTGATGCAGTTAGAAATAACAAACTACATCTGAAAGCTGAATTAATGATATTCATCAGCTTTACGGAAGGCATCAAAGGGTACAAACTCATGCATATCCACAATAATAGTGTCTTTTACAGAACAAAAGCAGTTTTCGATGAAGAACTATTACTGAAGTGTCCAAAGGCTAACAAGCCTAAAGACTTCACACACAGTGACCATCACAATAGTGATGACAATCAACCAGACCATGGTATAGGACCAACGGGAGGTAGTGGGGCACCACCTCATCCAGACTCCGATGCCAATGATGACAATGAGCATCCCGGACACCATAATGAGTCACCCCGTTCTCCTTCCCCTGAACAAGATGGTCATGAGGATGATCAACCTTGAGATCGCTCCCCTTCACCTGTGGGACCTCCTATAGATCCGGATAGAATGGACTTCAATCTGAGACCTGGAGATAATGAGGAGTTTAGATGTCTACCACGATGCAACCCTCTTAGGTTGAAGAGGAAATATGAAAAACCAGACAATGTCTATAACGATCTGGAAGACTGACGTCTTCCATCAGAAATACAAAGAGACATAAACAGGGATAGGACTTGGCATTGACAAGTTGGGGATGATCAACCAGGTAGCTTCCGATTGCCCACTAGTTTGACACACAGGCGTAACCAACTGCCTCGCACCCAAGAACCTGATGATAGCATCCCTGAAAGGAAGGATTTTCCACCTTCCAATCCCAAAATCGATAAAGATTGGGATATGTCTGGTTCTGATGCAAACTTAATCTGCATTACTCAGGAAGGGGAAGTAAGTCTGATGAATTTCCTGCTTTCAAAAGTGGTTGAAGATTCAGAGACAGAGTTAGGAACTGCGTCGCACCTGACGACAAACAGTTCAGATCCTAAACCCGATAACGTCTTGGAATGGACCTACCATGATATCATGTAATTACCGCCTGATCAACGAAAACCCTGGGTTGATGCTTGCCACGAGGAGCTTAAATCGCTCCATGAGCATCAGGTTTTCAGTCTGGCACGACTCCCTGAGGGTCAAAAGGCAATTAAATGCTGATGGGTATTTGACATTAAGTCAGATGGCCGTAAAAAAGCTAGGCTTGTTGCCAAAGGCTTCTCACAACAAGAGGGAATTGATTTCAATGAAATCTTCTCACCAGTTGTTCAATACGAGACATTCCACATGCTGCTTGTGCTATCTGTGCTTGAGCAATGGCATATAGAAGGCCTAGACGTAAAAACCACCTTCCTATATGGGAAACTCGATGAGGAGCTCTATATGGAACAGCCAGAAGGCTTTAGAGTCAAGGGAAAAGAGGACTTTGTTCTCTGCCTATAGTGTGCCCTTTATGGACTCAAACAAGCAGCCCTTTCCTGGTGGAAAGAACTCTCCAAGTCTATGGAAGAACTTGGATTCAAATGTGCATCCACTGATAGTGAAGTATTCATTTACCATCACAAAAACTTAATTGTTATTGCAATTGTTTATGTGGATGATGCACTGTTCTGCAGCTTTAACCAGGAGCTTGTTTTAAAACTAAAAACCGAGTTTATGAAGTGATGGGAATGTCACAATCTAGGCAAAGCCAAAGAATTCCTTCGAATGTGAATTCTTAGGAAAGTGTGATGCGGTAGCTGTAGCCATATACTCTCATAGACATAGCTATCACGATGTGTGCCTGTACTTCATACTAAACTAGTAGATGACATAACAGAATCTTTCTTACTTCCCATCTACTACGTCGCCTCGCGCGTTATCATCATATTAGGGCTACGACTCCCTCCCTGCCTGGGTTACCGGCCCTTCGACCTAGGTATAGGTCGTCCTAGGCCCGGACTCAGGCCCTCCTACCCTCGCAGGAGCCGCGTGAACCCCCCTCAGTCCCTGGCAGCGCGACCTTCGTTACATGGACGCTTCACAATGGTGGCATCTCCGTGGAGGTCCCCACGCCGTCTCGTAGCTTCCCCTTATCTCGTAGATTGTGAGTCCCCCTGGGGACCCTTCTTCATGACCTGCGTGGAAGCTTAGGATCTCGTCCTTGCGATACAACTGATTTCAACTCGTTGTATCTGCGATCCTAGTCCTCGAATACTCCGATGAATCGACAAGTGATGCTCTCTTCTCGCAGAACTTCGGGCTTACTCTGGATCAACTCACCTTGAGACTCTGTCTCTGGTCATCTAAAACCGATCGCCTCCCAAGCAAGGGAACAGATGACCCAATACCCCACAGGTCCTTCTGAGTTCCCGTACCTCTCCCCGTTGAATGAGCGACTCAGAGTCTTCTGCCCTGGATAACTCTGATAACTATCGACCCCCACGCTCTCGAGGAAAAGATCAAGAGCCACCCCTTCCTCGGACGATTCAAACTCGTTCCTCCTCTACATCCCCTTCATCCTCTGCAGCTATTGATCTTAGCAGCAAGCCTACCCCGTCCTCGAAACGACGCTCTCGACGAAGGAAAAACGTGCTCGATTTTCCATCTCTCACCTCGGATACCATGCCAAACGACACATCCCCCTCTCCTGCGGGTTCCTCCCCAGTTGCCATTCCGTCTTCCTCTCATCTTCCTGATGTCGACCTCTCATACTCCCCCACGACCTCCAAACCTCCTGTTACTCGCCTCCCCCTCGATTCACGCTCACCGTCCTTAGCTTCACTCACACGCGTTTCTCCCGAAGCGACGCCTGACAAAGTCCCTATATGACTGTACACCCGATCTGCGCAAAACATTGACTTGTACATCGAAGATCTAGAAATGTCTATCAAACGTTATCACTCGCCCAACGTCGACGCCCGCGCCCTACTAGACGATTATGGACTTGAATTTGGACTTCTACGGAGCCGTTCAGAAGAGTTCCAAGCTGGACTCCTCGCGGTACTCGTTTGATGGGAAACACCTCACGTTGAAGGGCTGTGGCTCGACAGCCTCAAGGATGAACTCAGTTTATTCTGCGATCCGTCGTCCTGCCCTGAGCTGCAAACTATCTCTTACCGCGGCGAGGACTTATTTGCCTTTCCACACGACTATCTATTACAACTAGGGCACATAGCCCTCACTCTCTCGCAAATCCTATATGAACTCGCCTTGCTCAAAGATGACCCACACAGATCCGTTTTCGATCCCGACTTCCGATTGTTACGAGCCCTGGAAGGCGCTTCCGACGTCTATCTACTCAAATCCATCTGGAGTGTCCTCATCTTCCGTATCAAAAAGGCTAAGCAAAGAATTAACAATGAGCTACGTTCGCATCAAATTGTCCTGTGTCAGTTAGAGAATATGTCTTCACGCATGAACGACTTGACAATATCTGCTGTTCGAGAAGAATTCCTTCATAACTCCCCCCATACTAACACCTTCCTACTACTGCAAAGGGAAGACTACCGCGCTGGCATATCTGATGTCACTTGGGAACCTGTCAAGCAATGGCTTCAAGGTCTGCCTAGCCCTTGACCTCAGATTCCCTCTCGTTTCTATAGCTCCAATGTAAACTATACCTCCATTGCTCCCTCTGTACTCCCCTCCATAACCACCCCTCACCCCGTACAGGTACATTTCGCGACCTCCGCAACCTCATCGTCTGTCTACATACCAGGTTTTGGCCAAGTGGAAGACTCTCAGGGAGTTAGTTCTGCGGCTGTACGCTCCCGACGCGCTGCGTCGATTGCATCTACATGGCGTTCAGAGACTAGGGGGCCATTGTTGCGTCCTTACGAGGCTACTCACAGCCTACCCTCGTCGCCTTGTTCCAAAAGCCCTACAGGCTTGCACCCTCTCATTCTCACTCAACGAGCTCAATCTATCGATCGCCTTCCTGCAAACACATCTTATTTACAAGGAAAAGACTGGACTATCCCTTCCCTTCCTGTCAATACCTCCCAACAAGGCAATTATCCATCATCCTCCCATCCTCAAAATCATCGGTCAGATGAGGACAACCGCGGCCGCCTTTCGGCACAGGCAAAGGGAAAACTCCCCTCGCATCCCCCCGATGATTCTAATGAGCAAAACCCATATACTGGGCCTAGGGGAAATGGGGGAGGGCCCGGCGGAAATGGCAGTGGCCCAGGTAGGAACGGTGGTGGTTCAGGAGGTAACGGTGGTGGTGGTCCTGGCGGAAACGGCGGTGGAGGTCCAGGCGGAAATGGAGGTGGTCCCGGAGGAAACGGCGGCAGTCCAGGTGGTAATGGCCCTCCCCCCAGAGGACCCTACAACCCACCTCACCCTTACAGCTGCTGCGGCCCCAATCCTCCTCCTGACCCAGGAGATCACGGTGGGGGCGGTGCTCCTCCAGATCCCCCTCCCCCGGGAGGTCTCGTCCCAATCCCTGCGCCTCGAGCACCTCTCGAATTTCGTTGGCAGTTCAGTTCTAAAATACTGCTCTCTTCTCTTCCTGAATGGGATGGCAAACCTACCACTGTTATTCAATATGTCAGCGAACTTTCTTATTACCAACAACTTGGAGACGACGTCACGAATCATCTCGCTCGCGTCACTCCCTTTAGATTTACAGGCCTCGCTAAAACATGGTTCAACGGCCTCTCCTTGAACGATCGACTCTGTTGCACCGCAAACATGACTAATTTTCTGATATTCATTCGTGAACAGTTCATGCACGACGAATGGAGATACGAACGTGGCCTCGAGTTCGATAGAATGTACTTCCGACGAGGCAAGGAATTTAGGAACGAGCTCCCCATTGAATGGGTATTGCATCGCATCAGCTACGCTCAACTCCTTTACCCTGAAGAAGCCAAATTTGAACCCCTCGTCTGCAGTCGCATTCTCGTGCGACGGCCCCACTCTTGGGGAACTTACATTCTTACGGAACATTCCCAAACTATCAGGGAATTACTTGAATGTGTCCACTCCGAACAACCTCGCCTCTTGTACGCTTGGGAACGTGAATGAAAGGAAATGATAGAAAACGAAAGAAACTCACGTGGCCCTGTCTCTCGTCAATCTTCAGTGTTTCACGCCTCAGATAACTACGACAACACTCTAATCAATCTCCCTGTCTCAACCAACGAATTCCTGGCGTCAGACGAAGACATAGCTGAGGCCTTCGCTGCTGATCGTAAACGCAAACAACCTACGCGATCCTTGTCAACGTTTAAGAAAAAGCGCTTCGACTGGCCAAACGGCCAAACTTTCGAGGGACACGCTTTCACGCGCAATGATTCACAACAAAGCCGGGCTAAACCTCCTGGAGACTGTCGACTTTGTACCAGCCCTCTTCATTTCTATCGCGAGTGCCCGCATTTCCCTATGTGGGATGCCATCACAAAGCGTCTCAGGATGCAAGGGCAGAAGGACCCTAAAGATCTTCATAAAGTAGACCGAGAGTACAAAGCACATGTAGCATCCACCCTGACCGAAGAATCTGACAGCAACAGTGCAGAGTATTCTGCGCCTAAGCTAAATGAGTATTGTCAACTCGTTCGAAATTCATTCAACGCCGCTAAATCCTTCCATGCTACATCCCCCATCTCTTTGAATCGCGCTTATCACCGACGCTTCGAAAGGAAGGACGAAAGCAAGGGAAAAGAACCTATGAGTAATCCGTCAAAGTCCAGCCCTGTAGCGTTGGATCCTCCTTCACCATTGACTAGCCTCATTCAGGCTCAGGTCGCAAAGGGGAGCCCCTCAGTGGGACTAGAAAACACGGCGACTCGTATAATTCAACCCCCCACAGGCAGCGACGAATCTCTGGAGCAAAGCCAGACAAATAAGACAGGAAACGATGAACACACCACTATCATAATTGCTCCCAAAGCTCGAATGAAAGCGCCCGGACTCAATGCTCAAGGTATACGGTCACTTCACATAAAAGTGACTGTAACTTCTCCTCTCGGAATGTCCATCCCAGCTTGTCTCGATTCTGGAGCTGACATTACGCTCATGTCGCAAACTTACTGGAACTCATTGCTGGAATCACTATGACCGCCTCTGAGAACAGGATCCAAGGTTCGCCTACAACAGCTCACTTGTTCTGCTGTCATCCTCGGTTTCGTGAACACACATCTATACGTTCGATCAGAGGCAAATCAACTGATTCAGTTTGACGTGGAAGCCTATGTCGTACAAGACATGCAAGTCCCCTTATTGTTGGGAGAGGACTTCATGACGTCTTATGAAATGGGCATAACTCGCAAGGCCTCCGGACAATGCACCGTCTACGCAGCCGGAGGCTCTATCCCCATTCCTGCGTCGACCTCTGACAACTACCGCCTAGGAATTTATATTCGCAAAGCATATCTAGGCTTGAAAGCCCTACAACGCAAACAGGCCAGGAAGGCACGATGCCACTCCCCACTTGCCTATCTGCCTGACTCACCTACGGCTGTCGTAGCCTCCAATTCTATTACGATCACCCCTGGGCACTGCTGCAATCTTTCCGTCATTCTCCCCGACAATTCCATAGAATCCTGGTTCATCGAAAGCGCCATTCTTACGGAGGATGGACAAGACATACTCGCTGCTCCAGCTACGATTCTATCCCCCGCCATGCCTTTTCTCCCTATTGCTAATCCCTCCTCTCGCCCTCTCCACATCTGCAAGGGTGACATCGTAGGATACACCTTTGACCCTACAACCCACTTCGAAACCCCCTCTTCAGTGGAACGTTGGGAGTCGTTGCGCTCTCATGCTCTGATGGTCAGCAAACTAATAGACATCTGTCAAGAAATCCCACATCTTGTGTTCTCCTCCGACACCCCACCCAGCTCGCCTACTCCTTCGTTTACGTCTGAACGCTGGGGCCCTAAGACCACAGCTACTCCTGAGGACGATTCTCCAGAAGACGTAGTCCATGCTGTACAGCTGGGATCGGATATTCCGCCAGAAATCCGCCCCTCGCTGGAAGGCATTCTCAGATGCAGATCCAGAGCCTTTGGGCTAAAGGGACGACTAGGTCGCGTAGATCGGAAAGCCACTATCCCCCTTAAGCCTGGGGTACAACCAATTTCCCTTCCCATGTACAGAACGTCCCCAGCGAAAAGGGAAGTTCTTGACGCTCAACTCAATAAATGGTTTGAACAAGAAGTCATCGAGCCTTCCAAAAGTCCCTGGGGCTCCCCCTGTATGATCGTATACCATAATGGGAAACCTCGTCTAGTCATTGATTACCAGAAACTCAACCCGCAAACGATACCCAACAAGTTCCCTATCCCTCAACAATCGGAAATCATTCAATCTCTCTCAGGATCACAAATAATCTCCTCATTTGACACTTTAGCAGGATTCCAACAGCTAGAAATGAACAAAGAATCCAAACCTATAACCGCTTTCTGTTGTCATCGAGGATTGTTTCAATTCCGTCAAATGCCACTTGGGTTACACAACGGACTGTCCATTTTTCAACAACTCATGCAAGAGGTCCTATCCCCCTTCCTGTGGATTTTCACCCTTGTCTATATCGACGATATCGTGGTATACTCACGATCATGGGACAAGCATCTTCAGCACCTTGACAAGGTCCTTGCAGCCATAGAAGAAGTAGGACTTACCCTGTCTCCCCCCAAATGCTTCATAGGGTTCTTGTCAATATTGCTACTAGGCCAAAAGGTCTCCCGCCTTGGCCTGTCTACACACCGAGAAAAGGTCGCCGCCATCACAGAGTTAGCTCGACCTATGTCCATCCTGGAATTACAACGATTCCTTGGAATGGTCATGTACTTCTCAATGTACATCCCCCATTACGCACACATCGCCTCACCTCTCTTTTCTCTCCTAAAGAAAGCAGTACGGTGGACCTGGACTGCTGAACACGAGGCTGCATTCATCCACACCCGCGATGCCTTAACATGGGCCCCCGTACTTGGTCACCCCATACAGGGATCCCCGTACCGGCTGTACACAGATGCATCCGATTATGCTCTAGGGGCCAGTCTCCAACAAGTGCAAACCATCAAAATCGGCGATTTACAAGGCATGAAAACGTATGATAGACTAGCAAAGGCGTTCCACTCTAATTCCCCCATCCCCAACCTAATTAAATTGTATCCTGGGGGGCACGATGATCGCGGAGCACCCTTGGAGTGGCAAGCTTCGTTAGATGAGTCATCCGTCCAAGTCGAATGAGTCATTGCCTATTGGAGTCGCACGCTGAAACCAGCTGAACATAACTACAGCGCCACGGAACGTGAAGCATTGGGAGCCAAGGAAGCTTTAGTTAAATTCCAGCCGTTCATCGAGGGGGGAGAACATCACCATCATTCATCGCCCTGGCCGAGTACATTCAAATGTTGATCCCTTGTCTCGATTACCTCGCCGCCCGCCACATCAGTCTCCCATGCAGGACCATATCGAAGCAATTGTCCTGGACGAGGAGAAACAGCGTGTAGCCAAGGATGTAGAAAACAGGCGTCCAGAAGCCGTTCGATCGGCCTTTTCAGTGTGGTGGTGGTATGAAGAAGCCATTATTGAAGAACATTGCCCTAGTGCACTAGCCGTCGAAACACGGAATCAGCGGCAGCAGAAGGCTATGGTTAGGAAGGAAGTTGCGACTCCCGTCAATGAACGCTCGTCCCCCAACTCCCTGGAACCCGAGTCGCCATTCTCGTCATACCCTCTCCTTGAAGACCACTGGACTTACCCAGAGCCCGTTAAAGACATCACTGAACCCAACTACTCCCTTGACAAGGATGACGAGGTCCTACACCCTCACCTACTCCTAGCCATCAACGCTCAAGAGTTATGGACATGGAAAAAACGCCTACAAGGAAGATCATTACTACCTGGATAAGGGGAAGGCCGACGAGAACGCCGATACACTCCTCACACCCTCAAGATTTCAGCGCAGTGACTCCGGACTCATTTACTTTGTGGACGCCGACTGGCGTTATTGATTATGTGTCCCCCAGGGAAAAATCAACGAAGTCCTCAATCGCATCCACAATTCCCCACATGAAGGCGCTCACAGTGGGGAGAAGTGCTTCGTCGCGCGGCTGCGCGAACTTTACTTCTGGCTGCAACTTGTCAAAGACATGACTGACTTTGTAGCATCCTGTGATATATGTCAGAAAATCAAGGTAGACCGTCGAGGAAAACAAGGTGGACTATGTCCTTCACACATACCAACACGCCCCTTCGCTACAATCTCAATGGACATGATCACTGGCCTCCCAGAATCGGGTCCCGAACGGTTTACGGCCATCCTAGCCTTTGTCGACAAACTTACCAAGTTCACAATACTAATACCCACTTTCAACTCGCTAGACCAAGTCGGATTTGCACTTCACTTCATTGCCCACATAGTGAACATCTATGGACTGCCTACGCGAGTAATATGCGATAGAGACAAACGCTGGACGTCCTCTTTCTGGAGGTCAGTTTCCGCCTACTACGGTTCCCATTTAGCTCTGTCCTCCGTGCATCATCCTCAGACCGACAGGCAGACCAAGATCCTAAATGCGCAAATAGAGACTATGTTGTGTGCCTATGTCGCTACGGACCGCTCCTCATGGTCTCAATGGCTGGGCGTGCTAGCTCACTCATACAATTCCTTGGTACATTCATCTACCGGCTACCGTCCCAATTATCTACTCTTCGGCTATGAACCACAGATTGATGCTTCAGGTCTGGTCCCAGACTCTCAATTCGTACAACGCCCCCTTGCGAGCCAAAGGGCTCTTGGCTTTATAGCAGAGCTACAGCATCACCGACAACTCGCACGTGATGCTCTTACACTGGCTCAGGAATGGCAGGCCAAGGCGTTCAATCGCACTCAACGGCCCGTAGACCCCATAGAACCCGGCGATCTAGTTCTAGTAAACCCCCATACCCTGCAATTGGTTGAAGCTTCTGGCATGGGGCGAAAACTGGTCCAAAGGATGATAGGCCCGTTTGAGGTGCTAGAACAAATCAACCCATTGGTATACCGCCTTCGACTTCCCACCAATTACCTGATGCACCCCGTGGTCAATCTCAGTCACCTGAAGCACTACGTTCCCTCGGATCCCCGTTTCGGACCTCGTGAATCACTTCCGTCTACACGTGACCTGCTTCCCGCCATGGAAGAGTGGGAAATCGACAGGATAATTGGACACAGAACTACGGCTAAACGATCAGAAAGGGGTCAGCAATATCTCGTCCGTTGGAAAGGCCTAGACGCTGAGAAGGATTCATGGTTAAACGAAGCCGACCTACGCAATGCTCCGGAATTAAAACGAGATTACGACATGCTGATTGATAACTGGTCCCCTGACCCAGGAGACACACGCGCAGTACTGCAAGGAAGACTAGATAAAGCATGGAAGAAACGTACCTCCCCACCCTCTTAAAAGAACAAGAACAGGAGAACTCCCCATAAGATGATCCCTGCAACTACGGGATCAACGTCCAATGACCCCTTGGCGATTCTATACCAAGCCTGCCCCCCCACCATTTCTTCTATATGGCGACTACACTTCCTCAACTTGCGAGAAGCTTCACACAATGATCTATTCGCTCTACTCCACTACATTAGCCTACACATCACCATCAACGTCCTGACCATCGTTCGAACGTGGGACGACCAAATACCAGTGTATTGGGTAGTGTTTGAGGATGAGACACAGGCATTAGTTGTGTGTGGGTTTGCCACGAATGCAGAAGGGAAGCACAGCATCAAGGTTGCGGGAGCTCTCATACCATGGGAACTATTCCGTCTCACGGAAGATGAAGAATGTAATCCACATTTCAGCGTGCCAATCGAACTCAATCGATGGGACGAGCCTTCATGAATATATTTCCCCCTTCCCCCTGTCAAAACCGACTTGCCAGTGCCACTTAGCAATCCACCTACCGCACGTCAGCATCCCAGCCACTCCAATACACCAGGCGAGGCCGAAATTCACGAAGAACCTTCCGTTAACCCTAAGGGACCATTACACGAACGGATCAAGCACGCGTCCTTACTAGAACGCCTGACCCCCATGTAATTTCATCCTGAAATCAGTATTCCCTATGCCTACCACCTCTCTCACCTCGCCTCACTTGTCTCTCTCATCTCTCTTATCTCGCTTATCTTGTTTACCTCATTTGTCTGATCACTATCCTCACGTTTCAATCTGTATCACCCTTCGTGATAGCTGGGGGGCACTGTGATGCGGCAGCCATAGCCATATACTCTCATAGACATAGCTATCACGACGTGTGCCTGTACTTCATACTAAACTAGTAGATGACGTAACAGAATCTTTCTTACTTCCCATCTACTACATCGCCTCACACATTATCATCATATTAGGGCTATGACTCCCTCCCTGCCCGGGTTACTGGCCCTTCGACCTAGGTATAGGTTGTCCTAGGCCTGGACTCAGGCCCTCCTACCCTCGCAGGAGCCGCGCGAACCCCCCTCAGTCCCTGGCGGCGCGACCTTTGTTACATGGATGCTTCACAGAAAGGCTCCAGTATCTACATAGATCAGGAGACCTACCTACAAAAAGTTCTAAGGAGATTCAATCTCTCGAATGGCAAAACTGCCCGGACTCCACTTCCCATGGGATACAAACCACAACCCTACAAGGGAACTGTGGACCCCACACTTCAATCAAAGTTCCAACAGATCATAGGATCCTTGTTGTACATCATGCTAGGAACTCGTCCTGACATTTCCTACGCAGTGATCAAGTTATCACAACAGAGCACAAACCCTTCCAAGGATCACCTTGAGAAAGTGTTCTACATCTTGTGTTATCTCGCAGGAACCCCCAATTACTCCCTTTGCTTTGAGAACAACCAAGAAGGATTACTTGCGTACACAGATTTGGACTGATCTAGTTCTAGATCCATGCCCAGATACTTTGTTCAATTAGCCAGTGGGATAATTTCTTGGCAATCACATGCTCAGAAAACCACTGCACTGTCATCCACTGAAGCCAAATATATGGCTCTCTCCAACACCTGTCATCAGATCATGTGGACAAAGAATCTCTTTCAAGAGATCAGCATAGACATCAGTCGTATACCCATATATGCTAATAATCAGGGTGCAATCTTCATTGCCTCAAACCCTGTGTCTGACAGACGAACTAAACATATCGATATCTGCTATCACTACATCCGTGATTGCATCGAGCTCAAAGACATCAAACTCTTCTTCGTCAATGCTATTATTAGAATAGGTAGAGTACAGTATATAAGGAGCCTGTATCTGACTGTACTCAATAACAACTACTCTACCCAGAGAAGTCAGTAAGAGGTCACATAAGAGAACCATGTAGCTACATAGTAGTACTAGCTTCACAACCAGTGAGTAGACTGTCTAGTCTTTCACTCAGTGCATGCTCGTCCTCCCTGTTTAGGGTTGATGGACAGATGCTTGCTTAACATGCTTCTTCTTTGTTCATTTAGTAGCAGCTTCCTACATAGAGGAATATTTCACTTGAAGAGGCTAATGCTATCTAGACTAAAGTAAGTGTACCCAGTGTTTGCTCTACATATCTCTTTTGGAGTGCACTTTTATGTAAACCTTACATAACAATTATGACTTAGCCTGCAATTAGTCACAATTTTTTAATAAGTGCAACTTTTTTGCAGCACAATCTTTCTAAGATAATTTGTAAAGAATATAAAAGTAGGTAAGTAAGTTATAACATTGTCTCACATTAACTTAGATATGGTGTTTGTTATGCAATGTGCTCATATGTTCCGGTAACATGCAGTAGCACACACAACCATCCTATCCCCTTGCCTATGAAGACATGGTATTGTGAAGGGATGTGCTACTGTGTCCTTTCCCTGGGCCTTTCTTTGCTTGCATGGGGAGGGAGTTGAGATACTACCAAGAGCCTTTAGTAGCATATATGTGGGCTGTCAATTACTCACCACCTCAGAACAATAATAGTCACATGTATGGTAACTGGGATCACATTTTTTACCTTTTGGTTTCTTCTTTACTTCAGTGGCAAGTAAGGTCTCAAGAAGGCCCTTCCAATCCTCAGAAGTATGAAGGGTGATGGGTGATGACTCAGCAGCAGTTGTTGATAGCTTGTAGGCAAGGTCAGGCTTGTGGGTGATATTTGCATACCAAAGAATGTCTGAATTTGGTTGAGGACTAACAGAAATGAAGTCTTGCTATTGAGTGAATGTGTTAAGTGGCCTTGGATGTGGGTTCAGAAATGAGTAGAATAATATCTGTCAGATGGTAAGAATGGAATAGTAGAAATAGGAAGCTTATGGACTTTGCTGCACATCATGTTCATTCACTGGCTTCTAAATTGCCTTTTGTTTTTCCTGTGCTCAAATGTTGGCAACCGCTTCAACTGGCTTTGGAAGGTCTTCAGCATCACTATCTAGGTTGAGTGCAGGAGTTGTTTGGGCAGATGGTGGCCCTGCTGACCTGGCTTCAAAGCCTAACTCTGGAAGCTTCTGATTCTGAGGACATGTTCAAGTCACCAGGTTCATTTGGCTTGCAAATAGAGGGCACTAATGCCATAGGATTACTTTGAGTATTCTTGGCCTGCTTTTGCTTCATGTATGATGATCTTGCATTGGCCATGTGACACATTAGATATTAATCACATTGCATTTCTGCTTCCAAAACAATGTGAGCATCTTTGCAAATGTATATAAAATATGGCCTTGAAGTCTGTATAATAATATCTTGTGTGTTTCAAAAGATATGAATAGTGTGAGCAGATGTACTGCACTACTGATTCTCTGGTCACACTGAGAGGGTTTCAACCATGAAAACTGTGTCAAAATAGTATGTGCATTTAGGGGATACAAAATGAGTATATGGTTATCTACAAGCCTATGGGGGAAAAATTGCTCACAGATGAGCTGGTGCAAACATAGCAGTACTAGGATGGAGTGTGGGAAATAAATGGGGGCCTCACTTTTGGTTCTGCAAGTAGCTGTAAGCAAATTTCATGTTCTCTTTGCTAGGTCCTGCAGGTTTTCCTTCATTGCAATCCCTTGCAGCCCACATTATGTTAACAGAATATCACCAATAAGTAAAGAAGCCAAGCAAGCAATAAACTCAATGCCTGACCTCTGCCACCCCCTGATGTAGAAACAACTGTTTCTTCACAATTACTTAGGCATGTGGAATAGCAGTGGACACTTGCAAACATGTGAGGGTTCTTCTTCTGTATTCAACCTATTTAAGCAATTCTAGTATATCATATGTTTGAGCTACCATGTGATAATAAACCACCTGATTTGGTGGTTACTTGAAACACTAACTCCAACATCAGATTCAAGACACTTGAGGAAGTTAGCTAAGGTGACAGTAAAAAGGCAAAACATGGTACCACTGTCTTCATCCTTTAGAACCACAATTCCAATGATGCACCACAACCCTCTTCCAGCTCCATTCAGCTTGAAGATATCATCAATAGCTCTACAGGCTTTAAGAGCCCATCCACCTTCACATTCCAATACCCCAGTAAGTAGTAGAGTGCCAAGACCAGGAAAGCCCTTATTCCAACAAATTCATTCTGTAAACAATCATGGATAATGTATTCAGTTGCACTCTCTATGTCATTACAGTTGTTTTCATAAACATGCAGAATTGCTTTTGCATGTTTTGTAGTATTTAGGTTAGGGTTTTCCAATCAGGAAGAAACCCTGAAGTCCAAGTGTCTGTAAATGGCTCTTACAGTCAATAAGAAAAAAATGCAAAGTCAGTGATAGGTACATACCAATTGTGCATCAGTAGTGATTCCACATGTTGCTATAAGATGCTCTGGGTATTTTCAACACTCTCAAGTCATGACTATGGAGTGTCCATTGAGCTTAGTCATACACAGACTCATCAATGGCTAACCTTGACCATAGGCTGGCTGCCCTGCTAGGCTCTGACCTTTCTCAATACACTCATGTATGTATGATGTGTGAAGAGTCATGGAAGAAATAATAAGGAAGAGGGGGGAGAGGATGACCACAGCAGAAGCAGATGTGGAATAGTACTGAAACAAATTGGAAGATGCTCATAATGAGATTTGCAGACTATGTAGACAGATAGATGAGAATGAAGATCACCTCAATATGCAGCAGAGAAAGATGGCTCACTTGTTCCAGAATGATGAATGCACTACAGCCAGCACTGTAGAAATGTGTGATGCTGCATTTGCAGAGATACATGCAAGGTATGACCTAGAATCTGACTATGGAAGAGATGGCCAAGCCACAACACCAACAGGCCCACTGGAATACAATGACAACCACCTGCCCTTGAATAGAGTAGCCTGGGATGAGCTCTCAGCAGCTGCACAAACACTGGGCAATACTACAGTTGCTGCAAACTGTCAGCTGGAACCCACAGTGCATGACAATAGCACAAGAAACTCACCAAGTTTTAGCTTGCAGTGCTGAACCTATGGCAGTACACTGATGGTACAAGATAGAGCAATGCTGCAGGAAAATAGAAGTGGCCACCCAGGCTCATCTGTCAATGTGATTCCAACTGCTAACACAATCCCAGCCTTTGGCTGGACCGTCAAGTAGCAACTTTGTATCAGCCCCACCATGCACCACAGCTTGCAAGGGCTGGTCCATTAGTGATAATCACCACCAACACTGCCTAGCTCACAGCAGAAGCTGGAGTCAACATGTGCACTGCAGAGCTCCCTTCCATCCTTTGCGCTGATCTGCTACATCTATGGGTGGTATATCATTACTATCACCAAAGGGTACAAACCCTTTCCCCAGGCATCACAAATGCCCTCAACTTATGCCAGACTCAGGTCTCTAAAATGTTGGTTGTGGTTGGATATTTGATGTAACTGCCAGCCTATAGTGATACAGTATCTCAAGCTGTGTCTCTCTTGTGATCTTGACATTGTACTGTGTTTTAATAGGATGGCTGTTGAAAGAGAGATAAGATGAACTGGTGCACAGTGGCCCAACTGCATCAGGAGTGAGGAATGTTGATGGACTTGAAGATGGGACAGTGAAATATGCATGTGCATGGTATATAGTGTCATGCACCAACATTGGAACAAGGACTTGTTAGTAGGTCTGCATGAGCATAAGCAGCTCATCAAGTTTGTGTTTGACATTGTAAAGATGTGTCTTAAGTTCTTCACTTTCTGGTAGGGGGTTTAGTGGTGCAGACAGTGGAAGCATACTGGAGAGAGGTGGGAGGGGAAGTTCTGAATTAGCACACCAGTCAACATTGAGTACCTAGCTAGATGTGCAAAAAAAATGTACACACCAGACCCCAGCAACCACAAAATATTGTCCTGCTTGCTCATACCATTGCTGACTCTGTCTTGAATGCTGACACCAATTGAGTTATTTTCCCAGCAGGGCATGCCCAAGGGGGAGAATGGAACAGTAAAGGGAAGTGTAAGGGATTGCCTTTAGTCTCAAACACTTGCTAATCTTCACTATGTTCCTATAAGGGCTGGTTATGTTTTAGCTAATGTGGAGGAGATGAACATCAAGATGCCAAAGCCTGGCATCCAGTGGTGGTGTCTGGGGCCAACCATTATCAGCCACTATCAAATCACTAATCTTATCTATTCCATCTAGGGCTTGTATCTACCCTGTGTACCTGTTTTGAGTAGGAATGATTGAAGTATGACTTGTCACTTTCTTTTTATGCACACATCCTTGACAGAACCCCAGACAATCAGCCTGAAGGCCTGTTAGAGTGATTGGTCTTCATGTCCTATTTTTTCTGACGCCTTTGGCACATTGATGTCCTATTTTTGGCAGGCCTTGAGTTTTTTGGCCCTAAGTGTCTTGGACATTAGACAGGCCCAAACCAAGTTTCAAAATGTCTGAAAGTGCAAACAAGCCCCCAAATAGGTTGTTAAGATGTCTGAATGTTGCAACAGGCCTCTAGAAAGCCCTGAAAAGCTAAGAAAGGGCTCAAAACGCTTGATGAGACCTTAACAAGCTCATTATGATGATACTGGCCAGTTTAAAGATATAATTATCAGAAGCTTACACCTTTTCCAACTTCCCTCCTCATTTGCAAGACAATACCACAGCCCTGTGAACTTATAATGAAGGTGGAAAAACATGAAAAACACATTGAGGTCTTGCTGAGACAGGTGAGCTTCCTGGGAATGGTGCTCCAAGAAGGTAGCAGGATTATTACAGAGAAGCAGTAGGAATGGCATTGATGGCATTTGGAAGATGAATCTGTTGCTTCAGTAATTAGGCTGAAGTTTTTTCACTTACAGAGTAGTATGATGTTGGACAATGTGAATCAGAGTCCAAGAAGGTGCAATGAATAAAGCAACCACTAGCACTGTCATGGCACATAATGATGTTGGCAACCAGGGAACTCCAGAAAGACTTCAGCTCAGGCCCACCTTTGCCAATCATCAGATGGTTTGTAATGGTTGCTATGAAGCCAAAAGAACCCATCTGTAATGTAATGGCATGATGCTATAGACTTGCAGAGAGGTGGTTTCGTGCTTTCAATGCAATGACCAAATGAGTATGGTGAATGAGGTTGAGAAGGAAACAAATTTGTCACTACAAAACTTTTGGAAAATCCAACTTTCACCACCCTAAATTGTCTGAAAAAGTGAACAGGGGTCCTCCACCAACATCTCAAAATGTCCATTTTCTCTTAGGAATTTTGGTTAATTTTGAGTTCCAAATGTCTGTTTTCAGCCAGGCCATTAGACCTAGCAAGGTCTTCCAGTGTCCTTTCCCATGGAGGTTTCAGTTGGGATTGTCCAGGGTTCTCCCTTGACATTCTTATTTGCAGTCTAATCAAATTCTTGAAGGAGAACTTAGCACTGACATGCAGGCCTTGGTTACTGCACATGGTCACTATTCAGAACACACTCATTTTGCTGCAGAGGATGTCAGCATCAAATCAAAATGGCAGGTGGTCAGTTGACATGGTTGCGGCATGGGGAGGATGGTCTCAGGTTGAGGCCATCACCATGTTCAGTTACTTCTATTTCCCCAATGACAATCATGAGCATATGGCAGACTATGACCACAACAATAAATCTATTAAGTATTAACTAGCACTGTAAAATTGGTATTTACATCATGAGAATTAATAATCAATACCTTTCTTTTCCAAGAGCACACACACCTCCCAGTCATTCTGATCACCCTAACACTGATGCCACAAACTTTGACCTGACTCATGTGAAGCAGTGAGGTGGATAGCCTGCCACTTTTCAGCAGAGATGGCATTGTTGTGACACTTGATTGCTTCCACAACTCAATGAAATGGTTGCAGCAACCCCCTGTGGTGGCTGGGGTCTGAGTTATAAGGATGTTTGTGTTTCCATGGTACAGCTGGTTTGTTCTTTGTGAAGAATTTGAGGAAATGGGCCAAGTCACCACCAAACTGAGTATTGAGCTTGTTATAGATACACTCACACCATGTCAGTGCCATCTTCATCTGGCTCCAACATGGGTTTGAAGGTTTGCAAGTGTCTGTCTTGAGGCTGCATAGATTGCACAGGTGTGCTACCTCTTCACGCTGCAAGAGGATGCCCCACAGACTGCTTGTGTGTTTGATTTCCTGTATTTCAGCTTCTCTGGCTGCAAGAACAGCCTGTATAGTTGTGGGACAACAGGCAGTTGATTCAGAGTGAAGGGGTACTGTTGCAGGTGGGAGAGGATACAGAGGGTAGGAGGGGGTAACAGTGTCTGGACACCTATAGTTGGCTAAGCTATTGTTTAGAAGTGTAAAATTGAAGAATAGAGATTACTATGCACCAGTGTACTGTGTAGCTGGCTTAGATTCCCTGGTGAAGTCAGGTCGCCAGTCTCCTGCAGTGAGCATAACCACAGGCTGACAGTTTCTGTGTTAATGGTGCTGATGGGCTGTGCAGCCTGACCTGCATCAGATAGTGGGAACTCAAGGAGTTGGCAGAGCCATGTATGACATTGATCTGCCTTGAGACATCAGCAATGGCAGTGTCAATGTCACTTGCAGACAGCTAGGTAGGCTGGAACCTAGCAAGTGAGTATGTAGCTCTGTACCTTGAGATAATATGTGAATGACTCACCAGATCACCCCTTCCTAAAAATGAATGCAATGCCTTGCATCAAGCCCACTTCTCTTCAAGTTTGCATAAATGTAGCCATTGCTGAGCTACAATTCCATCGTCACAATCTTTGTTCTTGTGTTTGATTCCTGTAGTTTTAGCTACTGAGGGTGCTACCAGAGCCAAGATGTCAATGTTGAAGTGATCAGTAAGCCTCTTCTTCAGCTCAGCTACTTTTCCAGAGATGTTGAGAACCTATTTCCCAGTGGTCATGTTCACAGTGCTGATCCAGAACTAAAGTTGAACAATCTTCATGTTCTTGAGAGTGTCTGCTATGAGGTCTTCAGGCCAGTTCATGTGGAGGGGCTACTAGAAACAAGAGAGAAGATGCTGATGTGAGAGGCAGACTGACACTGGTGTCACAGTCACAGACTACAATCACAGAGTGGGGGCAAGAGGCAGAGGTGGAAAGGAGACAGCACCATCACTGGTGAGCTTGAACTTTGTCTCAGAATTGAGTGCATAGACTAATTACAAGACTGGGATGGAATGGAGGCTCTCATTTTTACCATCTAAAAGATTAGCACTGGTACAGAGGCTAGAAACATCACTCTCATTGAATACAGTACTGTTTCTCTGTCCTTTCATTGGCTGTGCTCATGTTTGTCCATATTTGTTCATTGTCTACCTCGAAAAACTCTGGTTGGCTTTAGAAGGACTCAGATGAATTTATTATTTGTTATACTGTCACCATGTGTCTGTGTTGATCGTCACTCACTGTCACTTTAATGTCAAGTGCCTATACAAGACTTATGGCCCTTTTGGATCAAAAGGGAGGCAGGACATGTGACAGGTTTTGTTTTGGCAAAACAGAAGCTATACATAAACTGCACCACTGTTGCTACACTTGATGGAAAGATGGAAAGTCTTGGGCATACACAGTGTGAAAAGCCTTAGCCAGGATTAGAACCTTAACACTGGTCATAAGGAATGATTAGCTCTGGAGAAAAATCAGCAATGATTGATGGTCATGTGATGCATACATGTACTATGGAAGTTGTCCCAACATGTGCCTGTAAGTGTGCTTGTACTAGCACTACAGCCCTGGGATTCAATATTCTATACTGGTCCCATGGTTGTACCAAGAACCCTTCTGCATCATACACAGGCAGTTGAACCAGCTGATAAGTATGGCCTTTGAAGTCTGCACTGTTGTAGTCCATGAGGAGGTTGTTATCAAAGATATCCCCAAGCTTTGCATCTGCTAGATATGGAAGCCCATGAGTGCCATGCTCTTCTGTGTGAATCCTTGGAAGACATACTGTCATCTTCCCTCCATGTTTCAAAAGAAGAATGGCATTTCTGGCTCTTGTTAGCAGCCACTTAGAAGAAGGGAGGGTGGACTCACTATGTATTTTGGCACCATTAGAACATGCAATAGCTCTTCATTAGAGGCATTGCAAAGGAATGGAAACCTGTTTTGGGTTGCAGATCCATGGAAAGGATAATTACCTTGCTTGAAAAGCTAAGGTCTCCAAGGTTGAAAACTGCTTAGTTTGGATTTGCACATCATTATGTAATGACTCTGTGTGGATCACTCCCTGGGGCCCACTTCATATGGGTGTGCATTGCATTTGACACCTAGCTCTTCTCTTCATATAGATGCGCATTGCAGGTTTCATGTGCTTTGATGCTGGGCTCAAGTGTCTGCTTCACATGGGTAAACTGTATGGCATACGTGAAATACATATATCTACTACATCCTATGTTTCATCTTTTGAGCTCACTTCAGATCTTAGCCTTGTAAATTCATTGGGCACCCTTAGACACTCATCCTTAGGTATAAGGTGTACACTTGGGTGTTTCTGTAGTAGATCATGATGGAAGTCCCAAACCAATCTTATGGTCTTCCTGCCCCTCAACCTGGACAATGCGACATATGTGTGAAAGCCATCTAGTGTGTTGGCTTTCTGACATGGATGAAAGAAGCTGGCTCTAATTATGGTCATACAGAAGTGAACATGACACACAGCCAAACAGCAGAAAACAGCCAAGTTGGTCCAAGCAAGGTAAATCATACCGCCGAGGGCAGTCACTAGTAAAGCATATCTACTGGGAACTGAGCGGTCTCGTACCTGCCGTGCCACAGGGCATCAGCCCGCTAAGCCAAGTCTGATCCTATCACGCCGCCATCGTGTCCCAAGGACACGCGCTTACTTAAGCGACCCGCCCAAGCGAGCGCGACCCGTAGGAACGAAAACTCTAGTAATCGCAACTGCACTTGAAGAGTAGCGGTGATCAGCTCATCTCCTTTCGAAGAGTGGGAGTCATGTACGGCGAGTTCAGTTGCCACTAACGAGCGCTCTCTTCTCGCTGCTAAGTCACCGCAACATGTGTTCCATTTTCTCCAATTTTCCTAATCTTTTTCTAATTGGGCCTTTTTACGACGTAAGGGTATTTGGTCGGATCCTTCATCCGCCTCCCCTGTATACTTCCTTCGCTTTAGTTTGCTGGCTACCAGCAAGCTCGCTAGAAGAAGTTAGGACCGTACGCTTGCGGAACATATTGAACATATAACTAACCTAAACGCAGACTCCATGCAAGCTTTGATCTCTTTATAAGACACCACCAGACAGCTCTGTTCGTCACGGGCCACCAGCATGATCTTCTCGTCCGTACCACTGTCGAGCTAGAATCATTATGGAGAAAATGAGACATAATAGACGAGTGGCCCCATGAGACATGCCTTGTTTAAAGTCGTTAAGACATGCGATAAGCTAACCACGGGGTTGCCGTACTCGTCGACTTGGTGGAAAACATAATCGCGGAACAGTTTGATGATGTAGCGGTCCCCCGTTTCTGACCATCGTGCATCACGAGCAAATCTTGCTCACCGACAGTCATTAAGCGGGTTTCAATCAATTGGGGGGACTTACTCTGGTCGTTCGTTGATGAAGCCAAATTTCGCCATGAGACGCACTAACCGGGCATTCTCCAGCTCGCTCATGAGCTCGCCCTCCAAGCGATCGACAGCACTACGAAAGATAAGTATTATACGGAGTGGAACTGATCATCGACATACTCTAGGGCATCGTCCATCTCGGTGGCGATTCTGCTTGAGAGGAGATCGAAAAGTTGGCGCAGCTGAGCCCCGAGTCAGAAACCTCTCCGTCGTCACAAGAAAGAAAATACCTTCTGGGCGCTCGCTTTGCTAAGTAGAAATACAACTAGGTTCTTAAGGTCCGCACCGTATGACCTTTCCACAAGGTCAAAACTCTTTTGAAGGTTCATTGGCGCGGATGCTGCGACGTTGTTGCAACATAGGACGAGGATTAGCCCCCCGAACCTGATAAAGTCCTCTTGCTGCAATACTGCCATGTCCTGATTCATTTCGTGCATTAGTACGTCGACGAGCCCGCAGCAGCCTATGCGGAGGCTGGAGGAAATACATGAGTTTTGGGACAACGAGACGAGAGGGTAGCTACCGATTTCGGCCAGTGACGAGTATCTTCGAGGGCTCGATCGTTCGGACGGCGAGCCCCGCTTCGTGCACTTTCCTGATTGCCGATGCTATTTGCACGACGTAGGACCAGATCGTGCGCTCCGGGAGGGTGTTGCTTTGCGCATTCCGACTTGGGCCTCTGCCCGTGCCACGACCAGGAGCGTACCAGTGTTGATGTTGATGGTGGTGGGAAGTGTGACTACTCTTCGGCTTCAAGTGGACGTCGAAAAGGGTTTGTGCGTTGGGATGATACGTGTACGCAACGACTAGAGCTATCAAATCGTAGAAAATTCAGCCCATGAACCCAAGCCGTCCGACCAACATACAGTTATCATTGAAAGCGCGAGTTGTGAACGCCTCACATACAGAAACAATGTTGGCGTGCCGTATCTTAGACCACGCTTCGATGGGAGCAAACGCGGATTGTTGCGTCATTCGGTAATCTGTGTCAAGGTCAGGGCTCGACAACACGCTGAGTATATGGTCCACACTTTCAATACGACGCAAAGCGTAGGCTCCTCCATCTGCCGAGTTGATGGCCTTGTAAACTGTGGAATACCAGTTGCCAAACTTTCTCCGTTCGGCGGTGACAGTAACGTTCTCCAGCGGTGAGAGCGAGTGATACCCTTGCAGTTCTTCGGGGAGTTGGGTTGCTGAAGGATTGACGCTCCGTATTAATTCAGAGCGGGTTTGTAAGGTCTCTCGAATAGATGACGAAGAGGGCATAAAATGGATATCAGTCGACGCTGGCGAAAAGGAAGATGGAAGGGGGCCGGAGTACAGGTGGTAATCCAACTTGAGAACACATATATCAAGAAGCTACAGGAGATGTACGCGAGGGGATTACATACCGGCGCCCTTGTATATACAGGCTGAGCGGCATAGTACCCTTGGCCGTAGTTGTCATCGTAGATATGGGTGGGTTGCCCGTCCTCAGAGTATACGTAGCTAGCTTCCGGTGGCGGGCTCGACGATGTCCTGTGAGGCTCTCAGCGAACGGCTGGGGTAGCAATCAGCCCTCTTACAGGCTAGTGAGAGTAGGGCTCGAGGTGTCGGCTGAAGATTTGGGAACAAACACGGGGGCATTGACATTAACTGAGGCAGATAGGGCTTCTTCAGCTTGTGACCTGCAAGGGACGTGTCATCAAGCGTCTCGGACAAAGATAGTTCGACTAACGCATCCGGGGCCTGTGCAAAGGTAAGCGAAAGCAGGAGAATCGTTTACCGGTGCACCTCACCGACGGGGGATGATAGAATGTGCAACCCTTGTCCTGAAATTTACATGATCTGTTCGCTGGAATCGACATCAGCGAAACGAGAGTGGTTGCGAGCGACGTACCCGTATATCATTACGTTCCTACATTGGCGCTGAACTGAATCTGAACACGCATCCCGTTGTATCACTTGCAGACAATGAGATAGGGCAATTCGTACCTTTTGGCCCATTCTTGGAGTAGCGATCGTTCTGGGTGGATGGGTCGACGATCCGGACGGCAGACGAAGCAGACTGGGGCCTGAAGTACTCCATTTGCCGAGGTACGAGGAAGAGAGGGACGATATATTTGTTGTTATTTGGGGTTATGGGTGGCTGACTTAGCGCACAAATAATCACTCGTTATTGACAGCTAACTGCAGAATCGTAGACAGTCCCCAAGAAATTAGTGAAAGTTCGTCGGCATACCAAATACGAAAATGTTGTGATGGCCGATCTATCCGTGCGGGACTCTCCAAGGCGAATCAGTTCTCGATGTCCATACCATCTGGCCAACCTCCCACCCATAACCGACTTTCTACTCGCAATCATCGAACCTTACAGTCGGGCGAACACCTGGCGAACGCACAACGTGTCGACACCGCTGTGGAACACCGAGTCTGCGTGCAGCAAGTCGGCCATAACGAAACTACTATTTGGGGTATGCTGACTCATACATCTTGCAAATATCTCTTTTTTTCCGGGGTGTCTACGATTTTGCAGTTTGCTGTCAAGACGTTTGTCAATGATGGAGAATGTCCACCCCCCAAGATGATGGGGCAATGATGGGGTCAATGTCTCAATAAATATCGTTCCGCATAGATCGTGTCCGAGCCATTGCCAAGAGTCCGACGATCATGCCAGGTGTACGGCACGTGATGCCCAAACATCTTGACGTGTCGTCCACGACGACAGCTGTACTTCAGCCTTCTCCGACAGCAAAACAAATCCCCTAGATGCTCCAGTTTCTTGCTTGAACAATTCCCTTCGAAATGCATTTGCTATTTATCTGCAACTTCCTTTCTTTTCTGGCCTTTCTGCCTTCTTCAGTCTATGCCTCTGTCCTCGCCATCGACTATGGTGCGGACGGGATTAAGGCTTCTCTCATGAAGCCGGGCGTGCCATTCGACGTCCTATTGAATAAGGATTCAAAACGGAAAATACAATCATCGGTAGCATGGAAGAATGGTGATCGGTTATTTGGTGCAGACGCGTATAACATGGTAAGCATTGCATAAGTATATTTTGTTCTACTCATTTACGCCCTTCTAGGCTTCTCGGGTTCCAAAGGATACATTTTCCTCCCTTAAGTTTCTACAAGCCGCCCCTTTCGACTCACCTATCGTAAATTACTATGGTACGATTTCATCGGCAGAGCTAGTGGAAACGTCTCGAAGGACGGTTGGCCTGAAGCGTTCCGATGGGTCGGAGTGGAGCGTCGAAGAACTCATTGCTATGCAATTCGCGTACATCAAGCACCTGGCAGAAGCAGTAGCTGGAGAGAAAGTCTACGATGTGATTGTCACTGTGCCCCCGTTTTACTCCCAATTCGAACGAGACGCCGTCGCGGACGCTATCGAAATTGCTGGCCTTCGCACTCTGGCTCTGGTGAACGATGGAACGGCTGTCGCAGTCAACTACGCAATGACTCGTACCTTCACAACGCCAGAAACGCATATCATTTTCGACGCTGGCGCTTCTGCCATTCGTGCTACCGTGGTCACTTTTGATACCATGAAGGACGCTGCAAAGACGACAACTATCACCGTCTCTGGTGTGGGCTACGACCGTATCACCGGTGGCACGGAGTTAGACAGACGGTTGAGGGAAATCCTCATCGCTGCTTTCAACGACAAGCACAAACGGGATATTCGTGGGGACCAGAAAGGGATGGCCAAGCTTTGGAAGGAGGCTGGGCGGGTTAAAGCAATTCTGAGTGCCAACAACGAAGCGATGGCAGCGGTTGAAAGCGCTGCTTTCGACCTCGACTTCAAGGCCAAAGTGACACGAGCAGAATTTGAAGAGGCGTGTGCCGATCTCGTCCCTCGCTTTGCTCAACCAATATGGGACGCTCTGGTTAATGCCGGTCTAAGCTTGGTACGTCCTTTTGCTGAACGCTGAATATTGAGTTTCACCATGAAATCGATTCAGGAGAACATCTCATCCGTTATCCTAACTGGTGGAAGCACTCGTACGCCAATGATACAAGCTGCTATCAAAGCCGCCGTTGGAGAGTGGGTTACTTTTCTACCCATTTAGCCGCCAATCGAATTAACGACTCGGTAGAGATAAAATTGCCCTGAATGTCAACGCAGACGAAGCGGCTGTTCTTGGTATGTGAATTCGGACGGCTAACTTCCACCGTTGCTAATCCTCTTCATAGGCGCCGCTTTGCATGGTGCAAGTTTGAGCAGACAATTCAAGACCAAAAGTTTCAAAGTCTCCGATATTAGCGTGCACAATATCCAGGCTTCGTATTTTGCAACTTCGGCCAGTCCTTCCGCTAGACCCCGTACCATCAGCACTTTGATCTTCCCCGCTGGTTCCAAAGTCGGAACAAAGAAGACTTTGACGTTCAAGCGCAAAGAAGATTTCGCTATCTGGTTAGACTACAAGAATGCCGTGGCACCGTAAGTTAGTTCTGCCTTCCCTTCGTTATCCCCGCTGACCAAAGTACAGAGGTTTCCCAATGCAAATATTAGAAGCAGAAATCAGTGGTGTCAGCGAGGCTCTCCAGAATCTTACGGACCTCGGTGCTCTTGAACCCGTTGTCAAGGCCACCCTTTCGCTGTCTGAGTCTGGCTTTGTTTCTGTCACGGATGCCGTGGCTTTCGGAGAAATCAAGGACGAATCGATCACTGGTGCGTTTGGTCGTCCACCTTACTGCTCACATAAACCTACCGTTTTCCCTGTTTAGGCAAGCTCAAGGAATTCTTCGGGGCTGGATCATCTGCCTCGCCTGAGGAGACGGAAACAGGGTCAGCTGAGAAACACCCCACCTCGGGATACTGAGGCTACCTCCTCAACAACGCCCCCTTCTGCGTCATCCAATTCATCAGCACCGGAAGAGACCGAGGTCAAAAAGCCCATACCGAAGGAAAACACGATCCCTCTCAACATCACTGTGAAGTTTGTGTCGATCCCTCCCATGACTGTCGCGGAGAAAAAGGCTGCCCGCAGTAGGTACGTACTTATCAACGTCCGATGCGTTGTGTCTTTGAGGCTCATCAATTTCATAGATTACGTGCCGCCGATGCACAGGAAGCCGCCAAAACGCGCCGGGAAGAAGCTCGTAATAGCTTTGAGGCTTACTTATATCGCCTTCGGGATTTACTTGACGATGAGAACCGGACTTCGCCCTTCAAGAAGTGCTCGAAGGAGTCCGAGCGGGCTGCCATCTCCGACAAGCTTGATTCGTCGTTCAACTGGTTGCACGATAAAGGCGATGACGCTGATACGCCTCAATTTCTTGACAAGCGGAGCACGCTTGAGTGAGTCTTCCATGCCCCTTTGATGCTGTTGAGTCTCACTCTCGTCCCAGGACGCTCGAACGGCCTATAATACACCGTTACCAAGAGATCGAAGCATTCCCCACCGCCCTTAACACTAGTCAAATGTGGAATTGGAGCACCCGCCTTTTCCTGACGGAAGCCAAGGCCAATCTGACCGCCGAAGCCGCAGCAGGCCTGCCGTCGAAGTGGACTGCGGAGGAGCTAGCGGCTCTAGAAAAGACACTGCTTGACCACGAGTCGTGGCTCAACGAATGGGTTGAGAAACAAAAGAGTGTCAAGTTCAACGAAGATCCAGTGATTGAGACCACGGAGATGAAGGCGAGGGCAAAGGTCCTTGAGACCCACTTGCAGAAGCTAGTGAAGCGTAAAGTTCCCAAGCAGACGAAACCCAAGACTACTTCAAGTGCAACAACGTCGACGAGTTCGACTCCAGAGTCAACGGCGGAAAGTAACACATCTAGTGAAGGGACGACAACGACGCCCGCGGCACCACCAGAACAGGAGACAGTCCCACCGGTACAAGCGCACGATGAACTGTAGTATAATGGTTATTTTACTTCGCACATGAATCTAGAGATCATGCATCTACGTATAATAGAATGACTTTCGAAATTTGAGTACTTGAGTTCCCGATAAGTCCTGGCTAAGTCAGTGATTTCTTTCTCACGATCCTCACGCGTAGATACGAGTGGTACTTGTCAGTTTCCTTTTTCCACTCCCCAACTCTTTCTCTGTATCTGATATAACGACACGCTGAGGCTCACGAGGAATACGCGGATATAGCCCCGGGGCATTCTATACCTTCAATCCACGGCTACAGCGTAGCCAGCAGCACCATGTCGAGGATCTCAAGGCGCAGTTATAACAGCATGGCCCGCGAGAAGAGATTGTCAAGTCATCGTGTGACGGAAGAGGATCTATTCAAGTGCGTCTATTAGACGGCGATGAAACAGCAGATTCGTGCTCATTATCTTGTCTGGCAGCTATGTATTGCGTGTAGCGTACGTGTGTAGCTCCGTTGCATCCTTGGTTATCCGAGAAACTGAAATATCACGACCCCTGCAGCCTGCTCAGTCATGTCATGCAACCGAAACCGATAGAATCACCGTCGGTAGTGACTCGCGAACGCGACCGGGATAGCATTCATTACTCGCGAATATCCGATGCCATTTCAAACTTCTCCATAGGCGACTTGTTTAAGGATGTACGGGATGGACCCAAGACCGTCAAATACCCAGAGAAGTTATTGAAGGTGCTCGAGCAGAAGTTGCAAGATGTGGCAATGGGTAAAGACCCAACGTGAGTAACGTCGCCATTCTGTTGCCATTGCGTGTCATCGTTTGTCTTTTCATCAGATATTCGGACCAACTAGTACGGAGGACAATGGCCGCATTCTGGAACCAATTCATGGCCGATAGTTTCAAGCGATCGCTGAAGGAGAGCCGAAATCTAGAGGAGCTCATACTGAAGTATGCTGCCCACGCGACTGGTGTGCTTAAGAAAGAACCCACACTCGCTGGCGATGGTTGGAAGATCGAGCTCAACAATCAAATATCACAATTTCTCAAACTTCTTCGTGATTGCTTGCGCGGAATGCACCTGGTTCCAGGCGAACTCCTCATTCGCTTAGATGTTTACGTTTCCAAGCTGGCCCCTCCGCATCCCTCAAGCGATTCGGGGTATGATTCTGCCTCCACGTCCCGCGATCGGGACTCGGTGTTTTCTCCCACTGTTCCTGCTGCTCGTGTCGATGATATGCCTCTCGTGAAGACTGTTGCTGCCTTGTTCAAGTTGCCTGAACATGCAGTCCAAAAGGAGGTTGACCAGCTGAAACCAATCGTTACACAAAAGGTGCGAAAGCTTGTCCGTGTATTATATGGCTGGGAGCTAACTGGCTTGCTTAGGCTGCACTCACTGACCTCAAAGTAAGTCCCTACTAGACACACGAGTGCATCACTTTACTTCCGCTGCCTAGACATGTCTAAAGAATATCAACGCCGGACTGCCTTTTCCCGGTCATCGGGATGACTTCGGGAGCGATGCTGCTTGGCAACACTGGAAAACATTAGAAACAACCCATCTACAGCAACTCGTCGTACAAATGGTGCAAACCAATCCAGAACTCGCGAAATCTTCTTCCTCCGATTCAACATCCTATACGTCACCTAATGCTGCTCGACCAGGTTCCCTTTATTCGAATTATGATATCCCCGTTGGTCGACACCCTTCGATCGGGAGCCGGTACTCCTTATACGACGTCGCTGCTGATGACGGCGAGGACGATGTGCCTTTGGGCCATAATTTCACGTTCATTCCCCCTAATCCAAAGAAGTATTATCGCCGACTAGTAGAGTATTGCTTAATCTCCGATTTAGAGGTGATGATGAGCCCCGAGGTCGACGACAATGATGAGGTTTCGCTTGGGATACTCTCGGCAACTCACATCGACCTCATCAGCGAGTGCGCCTTGCGATGGCGTATAGGCCACACATACCGTGCGGCTTGTTTCCTCGATCTCGTGAAACAATTTTACGAACGAAACGATGTACCATTGGAGTGTATTCCTGAGGCAATACAGGGTATTGTCAAAGTCATCAGCGAAATCGACGTGGAGAGCTGGCCCATCCAAGACGTGAGTCTTTCACAAGCATCGAAGGTAATGTGTTAACCCAATCCAATGATAGGCCGAATTCCTCACCAGCACTTACGGCGCTTTATTCAATATATTCCTCTCGTCGTTATACCACGTCATGGACGCTCTCCCAAACCTCAAACGTGCTGACGTAGAGCAATATCTTTCTATCCTCGAACACGTACGCGACAGTGGCCTCCTAGAGCGATTTGACGTAGATGTAGGCGCACGAATCACCGACGTCGAGGAGCGGATACGGCAGGTAGCGGCGCACTTCTACGAATCTAAGATGCAGGAGTTCCAGTCTGCGCCTGGTGTGAACAGGGCCCTTCCTCTCTTGCTTATGACGGATGAATTAGAGAAGACAGCAAAGGCACTCGACAAGCGATTCCCAGATCCATTGCTTGGGTATGTCTTCTCAGCTGGGTAACTCGTATCGCCTCGTATCGCAACTCACCTACTTGGATGCAGGCGCATTGACATCGTTTCACTAGTCCTAGATGTTGGAATCCCTCATTTCGTTACGGACTTGCAGAACTCCCAAAGACGACTCTTTGAATCTTCCATGAGCGGCCCAACTCCCGACGTCCCTATTCAAGATATATTTTCACTATATCGAAGGACGAAGTTACTATTGGGAATGTACCAAGCATTTTGTCCGAAGTGTGCCCAATCTTATCGTCCTCTCGAACATATCTTCTAAAATCTTACGCAGGGGAACATTGGAATTCAACTTCGCTTCGTTCTTCGAGCCCTATGTCCGTCAATGGTTAGCCAACACAGATAATACAACCGAACAATGGGTTCAAGCAGTAGGTCCCTATGCCCGTCCTCTAATACCTACTTTTGACTTTGTTTTACTAGGCAATTGCTGCCGATAAGGTTCGATATTTCGCTCATTTTTTCTCAGATAATAAACTCGCCCCTACCTCCTTAGTTCGAAGCTGAGGCCACAGAAGGCCACAGTTCTTCCATTGTCGATCTCTTCGACTCCCTCCGAAGTCCGATAAGTTTCCTCCAAGACCTTGAATGGTCCGATGAATACCAGGAAGCTAGATTCTTTACCAGTCTGGCTAAGGTTGGTGACACCATACAAGTTTGGACTAACTGTTCCTGACAATGAACTAGACCGTTTCAAGAGCTGTTGAGCAATACTGTCGCAGCGTCGAGGAATTGTTTATGACGGAAATGTTCCCTCGCCCGAATGACTACATCCAACCCCAGAAGTCATCGGCTTGGCTCGAAAAGGCCAGACAATTGGCCGTCACTGGTGAAAAGAAAGTGGAGCCCTTCAACTTCCGACCAGAGTCCTGTGTGAAGCTCAACAACGTTGAAGCCGCCCGAAGACTGCTCGATAACATGTACAACCAGATGCAGGTGGACAAGATGGCGGATACTTTGGAGAGACTGGCCCCGCCAGTACCGGAGAAAGTTGAACATCCGAGATTTTTGTTCGCCGTGAAGATCGTAATGGCAGAGGGTCTGGTACCGTTGGATAGCAGCCCGTCATCAAAGCTGGACACATTTATAACCCTTAGCGACGAGCAAGGCAACAGACTAGCAAAGACGAGAACGATTTACGAATCACTAAACCCTCGATGTAAGCATATGGTCCATTTCTAAAGTTTGAAACCCAAACCACGCTCTTACTAGGGGACGAAACCTTCGATCTATCCGTCGAGAAACCGCTTTGGCTCATGTTGAGCGTCCGAGATCGTGCCTTGATAGGTAAACATGACACTGTCGGTCGTGATTACTTGTGCTTGGATCCACGACGATTCGGTGATTACCTTGTGCACGACCTCTGGCTAAAATTAGATACACAAGGTCGAGTTCTTGTTCGAATAAGCATGGAGGGCGAGAAAGACGACATACAGTTTTATTTCGGACGTGCATTCCGGTCGCTTAAACGTGCTGAAGGTGATATGGTCCGAATATTCATTGACAAGGTCAGTGGATGTGTTGTCTATTGTGGTACAGTCTGTGATGTCTTGATCTATAGATGTCACCGTTCATCCAACAATGTGTTTCTCGTCCAGTTCTCAAGGGCTTGATTAAGTCCGGTGGTCTCGGCTTGGATTACAATAAGGCTTTGGGCGGCGTAACATCACTGTATCGACAGGCGGTGGGCGCCTCAGCCAGTGAGGTGCAAATACCATTGCCCCAGGACGAGAAACCTCGGATTCGCCCCGAAGAACTCACTGATGTAGAGATCGAACAAGCGATATTGCCGCTCTTTGACTATTTTGACGCCAACCTCCAGACATTGAATACCTACCTTAGTGACACCACGAAGGAAATGGTCATGACGAGGGTTTGGAAGGAAGTCCTCAATGTTATCGAAGGATTGCTCATCCCTCCGCTTTCGGACGCTACAAGTGACATGAAGCCCCTCAGCGACAAGGAGGTAGACATCGTCTTCAAGTGGCTGAAGGTATATCCCCCTTTTGACACTATCGAGGTGTAACTTGACATCGCCACTTTAGTTTCTTCGTGATTACTTCCACGCGGGGGGTGAGGGTCCTGTGCCGTTGGAAGTCTTGCAGAACCAGAAGTATCGCGACATCGTGTCCATCCGGCTATACTATGATTGGCATACGTGCGCTCAGCTTGCCCTCGCCAATGTCACCGTGTCTGACAATTTTTAGGGATGCTCTCATGGAGGAATGTGTTCGAATGATGCAACAAAGCCTACGAACGCTGCCTTCGATGAAGAAACGCGCAAAGAGTGTGTACCAGCAACGGAATCTAGGGACAATCAAACAGCGCAAGAAGGTCAAGCAAGAAGAGAAGGAAGTAGGCAACGGCGAGACCATCATGAGAATCCTACGCATGAGGCATGTTCAAGTCTTTGGGGCGGTTTTTATTCATCGATGCTGACATCGTCACAGATCCGGAACGTCGGATTTCATTGCGCAACAACTACAAATCATGACAGCCATGCAGGCAGAACAAGAGCAACGTGCTAAGGACCTGGAGCGCAGAAAACTGCAGAGGCCTCTTTCTTCAAGACGAGAACAGCTGCCACCCGTTCCTCCGCTTCCTCAGTAACGTTAGGTTATGCCTCTCTACTATATCGTCCGGGACGGACCTTCATTGATACCTGCCTAACGTTGGATTTATATACCGATAATGCTCTGCCCATGTTTCTTCGTACTTGACATATCTATTTGGAAGGACACTTGAATGATGTAATGATGGTGCTGCCGTAGTAATTCTAATGTCTCTGTATATAAGACTGGAGATTGGAACAGAGGAAATCGCGAGGAAGTAAAGTAAATAGTACACCCGGTGCATGGGAATACGTGAGGTTCAGCAGGGGGGATACGGGGCTTGAACACGAGATGGAAAATAACAAGAAATAGGCATCAGTCGGAAGGAAGGCCTCTGTCCGCCCCGCACGATTGCGCGGACTCGTGATCGTGGAACTATCCCTAGTGTCCCCGCATGCCTTGGAGTTGGAACTGCAAGTCTGTGAGTTTGAGGCAGTGTTTGTTGTGCTCAGTAGAATAAAGGATGTGATTGTACTACCTACAGGCTAGCTACAGCAGCCTTAAATACATGAGTGAAATAGCTACCAGAATATTCTACTAAATACTGGTGCCAATGCTAAGTCAAGTTACTACTGAGCATGAGATTCTCCAATATTCTTGGCCATTCTGCTATGTGCCAGCTTGTCCTAAAGCTCCACTTGCAACAGTGTTGGACAGTCAGCAGCCAAGAGTGAAAGTCAGGTTGGCGACTTTCTGGCTAGTCGCTGACAAGCCAGCTGACCTTCAAGTGACCAGACCTGTGCTCACTTTTTAATTTTTTTAAATTTTTGTGTCTGCATTTATATACTGCAACAAGTGGGTTGAGTACAACAAATTGATGCTGCACCCAGTTGATACAGGTTGGGGTTGGGCAGGTTGGGGTTCAGCCATGTTTGGAGTAGTTCCCAAGGTGGGCAAGGATGGTGGGCATGATAATGGTTGATCAGATAGTGTTGGACATAGAGGCATAGGGAAGGAAGTTTAAAGTTGTATCAGGACTCAGGCATGGATACACCCACTTTAAGCTCCTTTACCAAGGGAGCACTGACAGTGGCAGATACTGGGAAGTTTTCAGTCCTTCCAGGACTCAGAGGGTGTGAACACCCATTTAAGCTCCTTAAAGAAGGAGCACCCTCTAGCAGGAGACTGCTGCCTTCCCTCATTGTTGTACTGCAAGAATGGCTGTAGAAGCTTGTGCATGGCTGATGATGAGCCTCAAGAACTGTGAGTCAACTGTGTGGGAAACCACAAGATGGTGATGGTTCAAGTTCAAGAGCAGCCTGATGTGTGTGCTTATCTGATGCCTGATTGATGATTGGATTGCCGCAATCTCTGTCCTACCATCTTGCAAAAACTGCCATTACTTTGTAACACACCAACGTTAGTGCTACTATGTACCATATATACACCTATGAAATACTGTTGTTCTCCCACCTCATTTCCATGAGCAGCAAGACAATATAGATACCACTTCCAAAGAAACCAACCCAACTGGCAACATGTCTACTCCAGCTTCCAATAATTTTGAATGGTGGCAAGCCTACTTCCTAGATCACCCTCACCTCATTCATCACAATCCCAACACATATGCAGGCACTGGTACAATGAAGGACAAGGACAAGGTCTCCTGTAAGGTTTGTTTGGAACAGTGCATTGCTGCAGAGCAAGCAGCCAATCTCAATAATCTGACACTCATCGAGTTGTGTATGATGGCTACAATAGTCAAGCTTTGTTATTTTATATTCAAATTGAATTATTTGTGCTGCTGACTTTGCCCCAATCCTGTTGCAAGTGGAGCTCTAGGGCAAGCCAGCACATAGCAGAATGGCTGAGAATATTGGAGAATCCCATGCTTGGTAGTTACTTGACTTAGCATTGACACTGGTAGTTATTCAGTCATGTATTTAAGGCTGCTGTAGCTAGCCTGTAGGTACAATAATCAAGACCTCTATTCTACTGTGCACAACAAATCCAGTGTTTAGTATGCCTCAAGGGGACCACAATAGAGGATGGCTTTCCAGCTGCAGTGATGTATTACTTGACCATCTATGCAACTGCAAGGTTCAACCAGCAGATGTCTGCTTGAGTGCACATGAGGAGCAGAAGTGATGTGATGCCCTGACTGGTACTAAGAGTGCCCGCAGGCAACAACCATGAGTTCCAGTAACAGGAGTGAGTTTATTAATCCATAGTTGTCTTGAGTTCATTAATTATTTAGTAGAGCAGTAGTGGGTACACCAGCCAAGGCCTTGCTTTCCCCTAGGTCAGCACTTGGGTGCAGGGTAATGCTCCCCTTCTGCTTCCTGTCCAATTCAGTGATGCAGCTGGTTGTTCCCATCTAAGGCTGGACAACATCTCAGTCACATGCCCTACATCAGCAATGGGCTCAGCTGTCTCAAGTGTAACCCCATCAGACTCAATTTCATCTATTTCTTGAAACACAGTCATCAATCACTCTTAGAGCAATCACTGATGACAGTAGCCAAGTGGAATGACTGGCGGCAAGTAGCCTTTGAGTATCTGCTCATTAGGCTCACTGCTTCAGCTTGTCTACCACTCTCACGGGTGAAGAACCCTGAGTTCATGGGCCTCTGCCATGAGTTTATCCCTTATGCTGTCATTCCAAGCCACAAAGTTTTAACTTGCTGTCTTCTCCCCTGTGCTGTAATGGTGATGTGAATGGAGATTCTTGCTCAAGTGTCTGGTGAACATGGTACTGCACAATGTGATGGTTGGAGTGGCCTCAACAATCACCACTACATTGCATTTATGGTCACCATTAGCAACAAGGTATGTAGTTTACTTCTATTACTCCTATTTATGTAAATAACTAACCATGAAATAAGGTGTACATGGTCTGTGTCCACAATGCTTCTAATAAGCACAAGATGGCTTAGCTTCTTTACAACCATATGATAGAGGTTCTCAGAATGCTCAATGTCAAGTGGAAGGTAGTAGTTGTGGGCTTCACTACTGATGCATCAGGTGAAGCCCACAAAGCCTGCAAGATGCTCACAGAGTCCCACCCTCATCTTATTTGTCCTGATTGTCATGCCCATCAAGTAGGCCTTTTAATTTCTCATTACATCCTGCAAGATCTAATTCACTTGAAGCTTAACCTTGTCATCAGTGACTATTTCAAAGTCAAGACCAAATTCACTGTATTCTCAAAGAAGGGTGCTGAACTCATTGCATGGCTTCATAGCAAGACTTATGTCTTGGTGATTCTTTGTGATGTACAGTCCCAGGCAGGCTGAAATGCACTATCTGTCATCTGTGCCATGTTGACTAGGTGGACTGCTCATTATTTAGCATACTGCCATCTCCTCGAGCTTGGCCTAGCACTGTGGACAATGACTTCTGATGATGTCATGCTAAGCTCAAATGAAAAGCATCTTATCACAGGGGACCATGCATCACAGATGAAGGCAAGGGAAATGTTAGCCATCATTGACACACCAGCCTTCTGGCAGTCTCTCACTTGGTATGTGTATTTGGTTTCTATCTCATTACCAAGCCCTACTTTAATTATTTACTAGGATGAAGATTCATTTAGAACCTCTTGCCCATGCCACTAACATAGTGCAAGCTGTGTCATGCTGCCTTGATCAAAGGCTCCTAACATTTGGAGATCTCTTTGTCCACTATATCTATTCCATATCACCAGAGAATGAAACTGAAGCCAATGCCAATAATACTGTCTGTACTGCTTCATAGCCACAACTATTCTCAACCCATTCATCAAAGTCACACCCTTTTGGCAAACTGTTCAATGGCTCTCACTTGCAGAAGTACTCTCACTCATCACACATGTATACTGCTGTGTCTTTCAGGTCACCACATCTCCTCCTCAGCTCTTCAATAACCTATAGGACTTCTTCAACAACCAAGGTACATCCAAGGAGCCAAAGAGTTACACTGAGGTTGTTTCTAATGAAGCTCAGTGAAATGTGAGATTTTACTTCTGCCTGTCTTTGCTTCAACCTCACCCTTTGGATTAGAACCACCCTCTTGATCCATGGAAGGTCTATAATGGGATTAAACCCCTTGGCAGTGACCATCCACCACTCAGCAAACTCACTCTGCATCTTCTATCAATCTGCACAAATTTGGCATCCTGTGAATGCCTGTTCAGTGTCTTCAGTGATACTCTGACAAAGCTTTGCAACTGCCTTGGTAACAATTCCCTCACCACACTTTCAGAGCTCAAGATGCATATCCGAGATGAACACTTATAAAGTGACACCAGGGAGCATCTGAAACATTTCTTCAGTGAATGCAAAATGCAAAATGCATGTCCACCACTGTGACCATTACCCCAAGGACCAAAACCAACATCTGCATAATTGCATCTGCCCATTACACCTGCTGTTGTTGATGGAGTGTCTGATGAGTTTACTGAAATAGCTGCATCCTTCATGTTGATGTTGGATGACAATGATGATGATGATGAAACTCTTGAATTTCCTTTGAAGATATCCATCAAACTCTCCAAATTATTTGATTACTGTTGCACTCATTGAACAGAGATTCACTGATGAAGCACTTTGTGCACCCTTGATGAGGAGTTGGAGCTTTATGAGCTTGTTGACCTGGATGCTGATGGTGATGTAGATATTAATATTGATGATGCTATTGGCAATATTCTCATCAACTGACATAGCATATGAGCATATGTAGTTATATTAGTCCAGCTTGATGTACCCCTATTCTTCTATTTAGTACTTTTGCAGCCATGAGAATATTCTCCATCAGGCAGTAACAACTGTTGGGGGTGTGAGAAAGGTTGGTTCAACCTGTAGCCCATGGTCTGCAAGTTGTGCAACTTCTGTAAATACATTTACATTATCTCCCCTGTTGCCCCTGACATCATGTGATCACATGTGTTAATACTTAACCTGTGTGTGCACTTGTATGATACTTACTCTCTTACCACCATGTACCTCTCATTCAATCCTACACATTGATCCTCTCATATCATTGTCTTGAGTGTTTCACTGGCATGGCTCCAAAGGGCTGCAAGCTTGATTTCTCTGTTGGAACAAGCTGGGAAGCTGGGGTTGCAAACCTGGAGATGCTAAATGCTCAAGAGCATGATGCTTTGAAGGAGATAATGTCCTACTATAAGCTGTAGTACATTTTCTTTGCTTTACAAGTTGTTGTAGCTGTAACAAACATGTTTTTGCTTGGTTGACCCCTAATTAGAAATTAGACAATAGCAAGCTGGCAAAAGCCACTTCTCTCTTGAACAGGATGGTTTCCAAAGGAGGGGGGGAGAGAGAGAGAGAGGATAGTCCCACAGTCCCATGCCCTGCAGGTCCAGCTCTGGACTCTGGGGCCCCCTTTCTTTCCAATCTGGCCCTCCATGCCCCACATTGCCACATTGCCACGATCACTGACGATGTTTCTATATAGGCTGTTTCCTGCCACTCCCAATGGGCTGGGCACTGTTGGGGTCACTGATGTGCTGCTGGCGCACTCCCTCTCCTTCCTTTTCCTCCTTCTTCTCTCTCTCACCCTCCTTCCTGCCCTTTCCGTTCTCGCTCTTGACGTTCTCTGACCCTGCACACCCATCAAGATGGATGCCAACAGCTCAGGAATGAATGTCGATGCGCTGGAGGGGCCAATCCTAATAGGGCAGGTTGTTCACACAGTCTCGAAGCCTTCAGATTTGATGCTCCTGTTTCCGGGGAAGCCCACGCCTGATGGGGAATTCACCACGGTGTACCTTAATGTGTAAGTGGTAGTGGTGTGGGCCATGGCTGGATGGGGGGGATGTGTGCTGCAGCTCACTGCTTCTTTCTCTTTCCAGCAACCAGAGAAACACTGTCCTGCAGCAATGGTGTGCTGGCTTTGGTCTGCCCAAGAGTGGGAACAAGGCACAGATGGTTACTCGCCTCTGTGCATTCAGTGGTGACTCCAGTTGCTGGAACAGGTGAGTGCCCCATCCCCAAACCCCCCTTCTCTGAAAGAAGATGCTGACTGCCTTCAACACTCTCAGCCTCCATGTTGGTGCTACCAAGGCCCATCGTAACCCCAGTGGGATTACCAAGGCCTGTTCGAAGCCCAATCAGTCCACTCTTTGCCATAACAGGCTTTTCAAAGAGGCAGGCTCCTCCTCACACTTGCTCTCTGTCTTGCCCACAGATGACACATTTAATAATCAGACCATGGGGGAGAAGAACAGCATCCTGGCTTGGGTGAGTGACATACCACTCTCATCTCTCTCATCCCCTTGACTGCATGGCAGGCTGCACAGTTCAAGGCAAAAAACCCTTACCATCCTCCTGACCATCCTCTTAGGCAGGTGACAAGGGTTGGGCATGGTGCTTCTGCACCAGCTGCACCCTCCTCTGGTGGTGCTATCATCCATGTACATGTACACCCTTGCTAGCCATCCAGTTCAGAGTCTGATCTGTTACTTCAGGAAGATATTCAGCATATCAAAGACTCGCTTGCACTTGTCACCAGCCATCTGAACCTTCTGCTATCTTTGACTCCCTCCTCCTCCTCCTCCTCCTCCTCCTCTCCTTCTACTCCACCACTGCCTGTCCTTCCCACCATCTCTAATACACTAGCACCCTCCTCAAAATCATTCACCTTGACTCTTGGAAATGGCACCCGCTTGTCGTTCACTGTCAATGATGTTCCTGAACTGCCTTTTCTTTCCTTCACCAAGGATTTCGAGAGCCTTCCCCCCATTTGGTCAGATATGTTGCCCCTCTGGGAACCAAGCAAGGCCCCCTTCAGCATCCATGGACATCCAATTTCCCTGGTACATTGGAGAAAGCTCTATCACTGCAAGCCTTGTCAGTGGAATGGGTTGAAGAAGCGTTGGCATGAATGCAAGGTGAGTACTCATACACTGTTATTTGTGAACAGATGTGTGACAAATACACTTCAGATGATTGCAGAGCATTGGTTGGAGACAACTCCTACTTTGTTCTGGGCAAAGTTCACCAACCTAAGGGTGAGCACCTTAGCTACACTGCTATCCTCAGTGAGCTGCAGAGGTGTAGCAAGGAGCAGAACACCAAGGCAGCAGAGGCTGCTTATGCACGGTATGGCTCAAACTTTTCTGATCAGTTCACATATGAGAAGCATGGGAAGACTCATGTGCTTAGCCAACTGTCTGCCATTGCAAAGCAGTTTCGTAACATGGAGTAGACATTCAGTACCACATATGTAGCCCATCTTATCCTATTCTACACTAATCTAATCAGTATGCACATTGGCAACTTCTTCCACAGGATGGGCACTCCAGAGAGGGTGGCCTCTCTAAGTTGAGAAAGTCCTCCCTCTTTTCTCCAAGCTCATTGTTCCCAGAGATGAGATACTTGACTATAGCCAAGTGAGTGAAATCAGTACTCCATCCTCCCCAGCCACAGAGTTGACAGAGACTCCACTGGAGGTCACCATGCAGAAACTAACACCCACCATGACGGAAGGAGTGAGTTCCATATGGGTATGGGTCCAACTGGATGTCCAAGAGACTGTTTCAGAAGAGCTCCAAGAACTGCTTGCTTGTCTGAATGATATGAGCATGAAGGTCAAGGTCCATGAAACATAGAGGGCTCACCATGGCAATGTCTGTGGTGGAGAAGCAGTCACCAGATAGCATCTTTCAAAAGACATATCCACTGGAGAGCTGTGAAGCCAGAATCCAGTCACACAATGCACGAACTAGGCAGAAATGCTGGAAATAGTCTGGAAGGTGGTGCAAGACAAAGGGCTTGATGTCTGTTAGGTAGTGAGCAATCAGATAGAAGGGAGAAGGGCTCAGAAAGGACTCACCACCATTCTGACTGGTCTTCTGAAATGGAAGAGTCAGAACAATCTGGTTATCATCATGAGTGTTTCATTTGAGATGAGAGAACTTGATCTTCAGGACTTTGTCAACATGTAGCAAGCAGAGATATGTGATGGTGAAGGCAGCAAAGAGAAGTTGACAGGTGTTTCCACCAGCCCATGGCACTTCCTCCTCTGGGTCTGCTGCACTCTTGCGCTTACCTGGAGAGTATTGTTTGATCTCCCAGTTTTCAGGACAGTGATTAAAATCACAAAGGTCCTTCAAGATGTCCTACATGTCAGTGGTGAGTGAATACTTGAAAACCAAACAGTTAAAAAAAATCTCACCTGGGTGATAGCATGTGCACCAGTTGGCCATGGACACACCCAAATGCATATGTCATGGCAGCTCGCATCTTCTGTGCATGAGAGTATGAGCTACATGTATCTGTTAACAGCTTTGGAGAGGTGTCAAGATGGATCACGTCATATCTAGAGCCATGATTGAGTCAGCAAATAGTGAGGGGCATACAGATTGGCTTACACATCCATGATCCATGGAATTATCCACAGTGGGGTATCTTAGTGGGGTGCCTTGGTGAAGACCTCCCTGCCTGAACAAATGAACATCTTCTCAATTGCAAACTTCTTGCACTGAGCCATTAAGCTGGGCAACACCAGGTCATCCTCTGAGATGAGGAAGAGGTTCAGATCACACACCACTCATAGTGGGCAGCAGTCCCTTCAGTAATGCCCTTCAAAGCACCCAAGATCACATCTTGAAGCTCTGTTCCCAACCCCTGACCATCCAAAGCCAACTGCTGGTCTCCTGAAAAGAACTCCTGCTCACCATCCATCTTATCTTGTTGTGCGCAGGAGAATAAAGGAATTTAATTGTTATACCTACAGGCTAGCTACAGCAGCCTTAAATACATGAGTGAATAACTACCAGAATATTCTACTAACTACTAGTGTCTGTGCTAAGTCAAGTAACTACTGAGTGTGAGATTCTCCAATATTCTCAGCCATTCTGCTATGTGCCAGCTTGCCCTAGAGCTCCACTTACAACACATCTTCAATCTGGATCTTATCTGAGGATGATAAATGGCTGAGAGCTTGCTGAACGCCAGGGTAGAGGTTCACTAAAGTGGTGGTCATGAAGGTCAAGAAGAAAGGGGGTTTGAGGCAGTGCTCAGCAATCTACCTGTGGCTGGTGTGCTCAGGAATTAAATCGCATTTAGGTCCTGTACATGGGCCCACCTAGTGCATACAGGCTGGCTGCGAATTGATGGCTCCTCATTAAGATATTCCATCAAACACCCCTTCAGGAGAGAGTGTCATATCTCAGTGAGTTCTCTATTGTTTTGCTTGATCTTGGGCTTGTTTTTAATTGCACATATGTTCAGGACATGAACACTCTGTCCCCCTGCAAATCGCTTGCAGACTGATTCCCTCAGCATCCCCATCTCCCCCCCCTCCTCCCCTAGAAACTTGTACAAGTGTAGATGAATGTTGTAGAAGGTTATATTAATGCAATGCCACTTTATCTACACTCTATCTGATACATTGGCTTGTTATGAGGAATGAGCCTTAGATCATCCAAATCGATGGGGAACTCACTGAGATATGCTGCCCCTTTCTAAAGGGCACCCCGAGGCAGTGTTTCATCATTGGGCAGGACAATTTGCAAGCAGCCTGTTCACAAATGGCAGGCCCATGTTGCGGAGCCCTAGGCAAGTAAGAACAAGCCCAAGAAGAAGATATAAGGTGGACAACTCACTGAGATATGATCTCCCCACCTTGTGATGGTTTGACACCACTGCAGCGCCTGCAGGGAGGGCGAACAATGGCAAACAGCTTAGGTGTTGGGGTGGACATCTAGAGCTGTTGCTGGGGTATCAGAACGAGCCTGGGACCATGTTAAACAATGGAGAACTCACTAAGATATGGCACCTCTTTTGCCATGTCCCTTGGTTGGGCAGAATCAGCCAGGTGGGGGACCACATGGCCACCAGACACGTTGAGGGCCTTCCCATAGACATGTGCATTGAGGGAGCTGATAAGACACGTCAAAACATGCCCAAGCGGATGTGATTCGAGGGGATAATGGGGAGGAGACTGGTAGGAGGAGGAGGAGGAGGAGAGGGGCCGAGGTGTGGAAGTCAGTTGCTATCGAGCCTGGGGCCCTGCTGCATGAGTCAGCAGTGCCAAGGGAGCGGACAGGGTGTGTCACAGTTATGTGGGAGTGACAAACCATCTAGGAAGTGTCCTTTTTGCAGGAAGGACAGAGTGGGGGACAGTTTTTGGGGGAAGCCTCTGCCAATTTGCGCAGAGAGCCGGGGAGCTGAAATCTGCTCCTAGGCGAAAAAAGGACAGTCTTGTCATGCAAGAGTAGGATGGCACTTACAGTTCCATACATCTGAGGCTGTCTGTGGGCGTGCTTTTCATTTTGGAGCTTCAGCTTTGCTGTTTCGTGCTTCTTACCCCATTTGGACAAGCATCCTGATCTGTGTGCACCTGCGGCGCCTGTCTGCATGTCCCACCCCCCCTTTTCACATCTTCCATCACTATTACCATCACCTCCCTCCTCTCTCTCTCCCTCCCTCCTTGTTCTCACACCTCAAGGACTCATAATGGATTTCAGGTAAGTTGTATTCTTATTCTATTTCAATCTAGTGTACATCTGGGGAAGGGGAGGGGGGTGGGGTGGGATGGGGAGAGCCCCGGGGAGGGGGAAGGGGTGCGCGCGCCAAGGCCATTTACGTCCCAGTTAGCACTAGTGGGTGGCTGTAGCCGGCAACTCGGCTCCAGGGACGGTCGACGTGATGGTTGACGGTCACCCGTCACGGACCGTCCGTTTCGTCGGTCGAAGCCCCACTTCCGTTTGGCTCGGCAAGGCTCGGCATTCCCAAAAAGGACTTAGCCAGTTAAGCCGGGCCGTGCTGAGCTAGACTGAGCCACGGCAACACTACTTCTGACTTCCTAATAAAGTAATTCGTAATCCACCCCTTTCGGGCAAAAATCAGGCACTTTCGGATCTAACATTTATAGGAATAATCGGAGGTCCTTATGAGGGCGACATATTGACACAGACTAGCAGGGTGGGCGTCCTTCGTCTTCCTGTAGTCAACGGAGAGTAGTCAACGGAGACGTCATGTCCAGATCACTTTCCGATGATTGTTTGGATAGTGTCCGTGCGTGCTTCCCTAGTTGCTAGCGCGGTTTGGGATTCGGGATTAGATGCTGGCAGTGCGATTTCGTTTGGAGCTTGAGGGCTTGGAACGCGAGTTGGCCACGAAAGACGGCGTGAAGGGAGCCAATCATTCCGAGGTTCAGTCGACTCGCGCTCCTTCACGTTGGGCACGTTGTCGTCTACGCCCCACACCCGTATCACGCCCACTACTACCTATAATGACTTCTTCCCAAACTTTTTTTACACAATAGACTCTTGTGACAATTATAGAAGCGGCTCGCACCTTGCGTATTATTGATGTAGTCTGTTCAATATCTTGAAGGAGTCCTGGGGTCTTTTTCGTCGAAGGAATCTCTGCGGGCCGTGGAGTTGTAATAGGGTATTACAGACCCGGGTGTACTTTACATCCGTCTGGGAGTACCAGAAAGTTTACACTGAGGTATGTACGCTCAGCAAGCCAATCAATTGTGCTTAATTAGAACATGTGAGTACACTTTGTCACAAGCGAACGTTCCCAAATTATGACCCTCTCGTTCGTTGCGGACTTAGCTCGGACCGACTTATCGACGTTCCCATGTACGTGGCTTCGAGCTCACAAATGAGGGACTTGGTTTGGCCTTGGTCATTGGAAATTTGTGATAGATACAGAAGTCGGATGACTGAGCCAGTGCAGCAAGTACGGCATCGTGTAGCTTGTCGACTAAAAATGGGACATTACACCAGCTTTTTAAGCCCAGTCTCTGAAGGTAAATCAGTAAAACCACCACCCTAGTAAACCACCACTCCAGCTGTCCACAATGTCGAACACCGTGAACGCTCCCGCGGCCAATGTTTCATATTTTACGCCGGCGCAGTACCCCGCCGCCGGATCTGCAGTCGATCCCCAACCAAGCGGCGCTGCCATTCCCACACTCTTCGAACCTCTGAAGATTCGCGGAGTCGAATTCCAGAATCGAATCTTTGTACGTCGTTTCCAGCAGATCATCCTCTCTGAGTTCCATACTAATGAATGATTCTGTGGATCCATATAGCTTTCGCCGCTGTGCCAGTACTCTGCGGAGAACGGCGCCATCACGGCTTGGCATCTCGCACATCGTGAGCATTTCTTGCGTAGATTGATGGAGACGATCTGAACGTGTCTCGTTATCAGTTGGCGGAATATTTACCCGCGGCCCAGGGTTGACGTTCGTGGAGGCTGCCGCTGTCGTCCCAGAGGGACGCATTACCCCGGAAGACGTTGGAATTTGGTCTGACGATTGCATCAAACCTTTCGCCGAGCTCGTAGAGTTTGCCCACTCTCAGAACCAGAAGATTGCCATTCAGCTCGCCCATGCTGGCCGTAAAGCGTCGGCTGCAGCACCGTGGCTAAGCAGCGACAATACAGTTGGCGAAGCTCACGGTGGATGGCCGGATAATGTTTTTGGACCCTCCGACATTCCGTACAGCGACACGTATCCAAAACCGAAAGCTCTTACGAAGGAAGGCGTCCGCAACGTCGTCAATGCATTTGCTAAAGCAGCGAAGCGAGCTGTTAGAGCTGGCTTCGACGTGATTGAGATCCATAACGCCCATGGTTATCTTCTTCACTCGTTCGTCAGCCCAGTCTCGAACAACCGCACCGATGAATACGGAGGTAGCTTCGAAAATCGCACCCGCCTTACCCTCGAGATTGTGGATGCCGTCAGAGCGGTAATCCCACCCACCATGCCCCTATTCTTAAGGTGAGCCGCTTTGGCGCATCATCGTGGGCTCACATTTGACAATTACGTAGGATTTCTGGCTCTGACTGTCTTGAAGAGTCTATGCCAGTCCGCGCATCGTGGACCTCGTCCGAAACAGTCAAGCTGGCGAAAGTGCTTGCGACGCGAGGCGTTGATCTCCTGGACGTATCCAGCGGTGGCTTGCACCCTTCGCAGAAATTCAACATCAACGCGTCGCAGCCTTACCAGGTGCACTTCTCTGAAGCCGTTAAGAAGGCCTTGCCGGCGAATAGCCCAATGTTGGTCGGCGCCGTTGGATCCATCAAAGACGGTCGCACCGCTCAGTCTATTCTCGATGCAGGCCAAGCCGATGTCATTTTCGTCGGAAGACAATTCCAGAAGAATCCTGGCACTGTTTGGGCGTTTGCTGAGGACCTTGGGGTTGATATCAACATACCTCACCAGATATCATTGGGATTCAAAGGTAGAGATCCGAGGAGATCACTCGTCACCAAAGAATCGAAGATGTAATACCGCTTGACAGTTTGTGGCTTATAGGCAAGAAATTTTCATGTAGATGCCATATCAGTGTACGAACATAGATGTCCTTAGAATTCACGAAGACGTGAGCTACTACTGGAGTATCGGCAGAGCACCTCGGACACAAAAAAGGGATACGAAGGAGTCGGTACTATAGCCAGGCTGTTCCTCTTTGAGGGCACAGGTTCAAATCCTGCTGGCGTCGCTGAGCTATTTTCACTGAGCTATTTTTCCTTTAATCTTCAATGGCTACGTGTTCTCTTTTCAACGCGGGTACACAATCCCGGGTTTCCTGTCGGCTGGGACGAGTCCGTCGATGGTCCATTTGTCATTCCAACCGACTCAGTCACGCGTTCCATCGGCTTAATTGGAGGAACCCACTCAGCGGGGGGTGCTGATGGTCTGTATGTATGCGGGAAGGGAACGGGGGATCGTGCAAATGAAGAGGGGGACTCACGCAGGCAGGGTGGAGGAAGGGGGGCATAGAGGAAAGGCAGGGACCGTGCTAGAACCCAGAGTGAGTGAGGTTCGTGCACCCGAAATCGAATCGAAACTCACCGTTTTGCTCGAATCCAGGGTGGTTGAATTGATCCAGGATCTACCGTCGACTACCATCCAACCACGATCACGACGGGATGCATCTCGGGCGTTCCGACGCAAACCTAGAACCAACGCGAAATCGTCAGCGTTTCCATCATGCATGCAATGAAAAAATGGCGACTTGGGTGCTCGAGCGTGCGTCGCATCCACATTCCCGCCGTCTGCTGGACACGCCCGTGTCCCACAGCGATTGCGCCGTCGTTTCCACGTGCGTTCGATTGTCGAGAGTTCTTCAGCGATGGGCAGAGGTGCTATCGTCCCTTGACCGAGACAAACCATGGGTGTGTATGTGCCGGCAGACAGTTGGCGTTTGGTGGAGAGCAGGGGGCGCTGATGGGAGTGGTCGCTTGGCCTTTGGTACCGATTGCACATAGCGCTGGCCACAAGAACCAAGCGACCTTCTACCAGAGCCAAATGAAACTCGAGGTGAGTGTATGCATGACTGAAAATAAACGGGCTCGTACTCACCTACACACAGAGTGTTCCCCTGTTGTCGTTCCCCTCGGAGCTCACATCGGGTCCGGCGCTATGCAGCGGTGGCATGCAACACAGGGTGGTTCATATGGCGTCTCACCCGCACGCGAACCCACGCACTCAATCATGTACCGAGCGTAGACGATCGATTGCGTTCCACGAATGCACGAGATGGCGCCCGATAGTCGAGCTGAACGTCAAGACATTGTAATTCACGTTCGAACGCAAACGACTATCCCAGCGATCTAGAACCAATGTGAGTATGTTAGCGTTTCATTTCTGTGCGCACCGTGTAATGGAATAACATGAGGGAAAATCGTACCATGGGGGAGATAGCTGCCAGTCTCAAAGGCGAAGGTCGGTAACAATGAGGGACATAGGAGAGACGAGCGCTACTTGGGAACTCGAAGACCCTGCCGGAATCAAAAGCGGAATCAAAGTTCCATTCGGTACGGACTTTGGCTCGGTGCGTCCCTGGTTTGCCAGCTCATCACCTGGGTCATGCATTGTGCACCTGGCTCACTCTTCACGATACGACGTGTTTCTGCGTTCAACAAAATCAGGTGATCGTTGGGCCGCCTCCAGCTCGACCTTTGGTTTATGTGAATAACCCATTGTGCTAGCAAAAACACCGAAAGGCTGAACCAAAGTCAAGGCAGCGCAACATTCATCCGGACAAGGTGTTCCATCTAACCCTCAGGCTCTGGATGATTCGCGAATCCACAAGAAGACCCTCGCAACACCACCGAACCTATGTCTGACAAGACCGAAGTTTCAAGAAACCGCTGTCACGCAAGCTGCCGGAGCTCTTCCGTTACTATTCCAGAGACACTGCTACCGACAAGCCCTCAGGCTTTCGTACCGTGAAGCCACCCAGTCAACTCTTTGACTGACTTTCAATAACCCGTTTTGTCCATACACGGCCTGCCTGATGACATACAGTGGAGTGCACCCGGCCGAGCTGAGAAGTGGCGCTTGGCGATCCCAACTACTTCCCAGTAGTAAACACCCTTCTTTGTCGGTCCATCTAAATGTATCAAGTCGCCATTCTTCTCTTTCGTTCAGCCTTACTCTGCTGACCTCGGGATCCGAACGGCTACATAACTTACCGAAGGTGGGGAAATGTGGCGACCTTGGCAAGAAGCGGGCATCATCCTATTCTCTCCAAGGACGTTTGAGTGGTCCTATCTCTCTGTTCAAAACTAAGTCCATGAATCAATGCCAGTCTAACCAATTGGTTTGCGTAGTGCGCTGCATTCGGTCTCCTGTATTGGGAGCTATCGCGTTCACGGTACATGAATAGTTCGAAGGCGGCGTTCACAACCTTCCTTCACCCCCGTGTTCCGATTGCGTAACTCTTGTAATTTGACCACATTCAGCACCATCCTGGACGATGTCGGCTACGTCAAGCCACAATACTTCTCATCAGACCCGGAGAGGTGCCACGCCATCCAATCGACGTAAGGCGATGAGTGGATTTCACCAGTCTCCCCAATCATCTCGTTGGATGTACTGGGTCGTCTCGTCGCGATCAGCATTACGAACATGACACTCTGCGGGTATTTCTGGAACAGAGCACATTTCCTTCACGCGTGCTTTCGCCACCCCTCTTGCCGTGCCTCTTTCAGGTAATTTCAACTCTGGAACCAGTGTCAACATGGAGTGAGTGGTTCTTTCGTACGACTCTACATTCAGTTGGTTAAGCGAATCGCATCCAACGTCGACACCACGTCGGTGGCCACCTATATCGTCTTTGTCCACCCACTCACCTCCAATTCGCAGATGGAGCCTGGTTTAGATAGGTTCGTGCTTGGACACTTCCTGTGGGGTTGTTTTTGCGTGCCTGGCTTTCGCGACAATCCTTTTGGAGAGAAACGTACCTGTATTGTTGGTAAACAACCACGCACTTCTTGCGACGAAGAATTCCGACCGCTAAGATCTCGATCGCCTCCACCTTCGCCGAACACGGTGTCCCTTGTGTGTTTATCCGAGTCTCGAACGCATCTGCAGTCCCATGTCACCCGTCTGCTACACACAGATTCCACTAGATTTCCCAGACATTTTCACGACCCGTCCCCGGCGTTAGGATATAAGCCACATACAACAGCCACTGGTCGGAGCTATAAGATCTGAGAAGATCGTCCCGTACGTTGTCTTACTGCCCCATTCTCGTTGTCTGATGCTCCTCATGGATTTCCTTGCTGTCCTAGTTGTTCTCCTCGTACACGTGCTTCAGACAGCCGGTAGCGCAATTCAAGCTAGACAAATCCCAGGACTGCTCTTCAACCTTCGCGTTAGTAATATCAGCGCCCATTTCACTGTAAGCGTACCGCGTCATGACTCCAGAGCAAGTGTGCTAAACCTGCCTCAGGGAGCATCCTTGTTGAGTAATCAATTGAGGTAATGTTGCTTCATCGTACCCATATACCTTTTATATTCAACCAATATACCAGTCGCGTTGATTTCGACTGTGCGTCGTGACTCACAGGAATACGTTTGATACTCCGTTAAAGACGACATGCATATCGCAGTCGCCCCCGTCCTACCCTTGCCGCTCGGTTTAACATCGGCCACGATCGACAGCGTTACTTTGACAGCTGTTAGCGGGCTCACGACGATATTCACGGTAGAAAAAACGTTTGATCCCGCACTTGAGGTGCCTTCCGAAGGCAGCGTCAACTCGGGTGTGTTCACCGATGTGCCCCTCACTCAAGGCTCTGCAGCAACCTTGAGCGCCGTCAGCAGTGGTATCCTCATCGCCAACGGCCAATGGGATACACAGCAAGTACCAAGTCCCCATCAAATATCGCATCAACTGATGATTCTCATGTTATAGCGTCACGATTATCACAAGCCCTCTTACTTTACCTTTGCCTTTGACTACAGTAGACCCGTTTGTGCCAACTGCGTAAGCTATAACGCCACTGCACGAGCCTGACCTACCTGACGCGATTCCTTATAGGTGGTCTATAAGTTTCTTCTAACGGACACCCGGGACCTCTGTGTCAAAGATCCCCGATAATTACTACAAAGTCGCTGTCTTCTGAGTGCTTGGGTCTTATTACATTTTCATAAACTGTTTCGCTGAGGTCAAGTAGTCAGGTCTCGTACATTCATTGACGAGGATTGGTTAGCATGGCCTCCAGGCGATCACAACTTCAAAGACTGGTATCATTCACGCCTGGAGTTTCGAAGAATGCGACGGTAATGAAACACCTCAGCTCAAACTTATACGATAAACGAATCAGCGGATTTCAACCACTATGTGGACCTAAGCACCATTATTTCTGCCAGATACTGTATAGATAAACGGAGAAACTAAAGTTCGACAATCTAAAGATATCCAACGCTGCGCCAATACTCTATCCAGAGTCTAGCATCACTGACCGCCAGATCGCCCGTGTCTCGCAACGCCTTGCTTGCCTCCAGGGCTTGCGTCATATCCAGCAACGGGATGCCCATAGCTTCCCCGTGTTCGCCTTCCATCTCCTCTTCGATCTTCGCGCCGCCTTGGAAGAACTCCAAGAGTTTCAGCCCTGGTACACGGTCTAGCAACTCCTTTTGTTTACTCCTCTCTCCGGCCGAGACGCCGCCTGCAGACGTGGCCGCCAAAATATTAGCTATATCCTCCAGCTTCTTCACCCACTCGGTGTATGGAATAAGGGGCAGGGGAGGATGGAACTGATCTCCGGCATGGTGGAAGACACGTTTCGCGGAGACGGGGCGAGGATGAACCAAATGTACTACTAGTTTAGCAGGTTGAGCGTTTCTCATTTCGACGATGGCCCGAGCGCTGAGATCCAAGGGTATCCAGGAACATATCTGAGTGAAGTGATATATTCAGTGCCATTACTGGTGAGGGAAGGGCGGGGACTCACCCCTTTGTATTCAGGTAGACACCCCAATGTCACACTAGACTTGAAGATAACGGGGACCCAGTCCGTTGTGTTCCAATTGCCGTTGGGACTGCCAGATATTTGCCCTACGCGGACGATAACTGGGCTGAAATCTTTACAGTGGCGGGCTGCTGCAAATAGTACATGCTCCGCCGTCCATTTCGACTCTGAATAACCTTGGCCAAGAGACACAGTCGGATCTGGCAAAGGTTCCTCTAGGATAGGTTTCGCCTTTTGACTCGTAGAGAGATCTGCAGCTTGTGTCAATATCGAGCGGAAGGAAGTGCGTGAAGCATGTGTGCGTACTTCGGAATACACCAACGGAGCTGATGAAGGTTACTTTTGCTGGCGGGCGTCCTTGTGGGACAGACAATGCGATATCAACCAGCGTCCTCACACCTCCTATGGATGCTTCGTAGGAATGGAAGGACAAATTGAAGTCCACCCTCCATGCTAGAAAATGTAACATTAGATGGGGGAAATGTCGAGATTTAAAAGAATAGGACGTGCCAACATGAATGATATGAGTCACGGTCTGTGTGATCTCATGCTCTAGGTCCGGATCAGCGATACCCAGACCCAGAGCACTCAACTCCCCTTCCACCAAAACGACTTTAGGAGATGTAGCAATGGCTTCGTTATAGCCTCTGCTTCGCAGCGCAGACTTTTGCCGGTCCAAGAGCGGAACCTTCGCTCCTCTATTAAAGGCATAGACTTTCTTCACAGCTGATTCGTGAACGAGTTTAGCGAGTACTGCTGATCCAAGAGAGCCAGTTGTCCCCGTGACAAAGACAACATCACCGTCAGCAACGCCGTTGGCATGGCCGTTCACTGCGGAGTTTCGCTGAGGGAAGGACGCTGTATATCGCGTTAGGCAGTTTTCGATGTCATGCAATGTGGTTCCTGCCAAATTTGCGGCCAAATTCTTAGCGGATCCATTGACAAGAGCATGCAGATGTTGGGCTAAAGCAGGAATCTGGGGGTAGTCGTAAACAACGTTAGGGGAAACCGAAGTCACAGGGGGAGTGAGGCGCCGAAGAGCGCCCAGGATAGCATTGCGAATCCAGGTGGCTTGTAAACTGTCGCAGCCACATTCAAAGAAATCGTCTTCTTCGCTTGCAGGCTTCTTCAACACGCTATCGGTGACTCTTTTTACGAAATTTTGGACGTCGTTGAGATCCGACCAATCGACGGGTTCGTCGCTCTGCCCTCTGTTGGCACTTTCCTCGACGGCAGCGTATACGGCGTCGATCTCTTCTTCGTACATTGCGACAATGACTGCACGCTTTGGCGTGCCTTTGGGTGTCAAGGGGAAGAGCTTTGAAGGATGGGTAACGATAATCATCTGCGCGGATTCAGAGATTGAGATACCTAGTCTCGACGCAAACCTTACCTCCTTGAATAATCTTGAATGCGACGGAGCCATGGCATTCATTTCCTCCACTTTAGACCTACACGCAACATACTAAGCTCCGCACCATCGAGATTAGTCTCAGCAACGTACCAGATAGCATTTCGGAATTCGATGAGTCTCCCTTCGTCATTTGGATCAAACTGGGTTTGGGGTACAGGCTGAATTATCACCCCATTCTGGAAGCGACCTCGGCCAAAAAACACAGCGTGATCCACCAATGGATGACGACATAAGATAGATTCTGCGTTAGAGTAAGAAAAATGCGTGTCGATGGTCAACGAGCCACTCACCAAGAGGTCCAGGATTTGTCTAACCAATATTTAAGGCGCAGCTCGAAGAAGCTTAGAAGACAGACGCACCTTTTCTCCTGTTGAAAGCATAATCTGGTCGTCTGCTCGCCCGTGAATCTTCCACCATCCCTTTCTGGTAGGGTGTGGTCTGAGAAGATCACTGGTTGCATAAGCGTCTTGACCGCGAAATTTCGTATTTACGATGAAGAAGTGGTGCGTCGGCTTCTTCTACGGCGGGTATCAGCGACAGAGTTCGTACTGCCTACTTAATGGTACGTTACGCACCACTGTAACAAGTTCGAAGGTACCATCGCCATGGGGAACGAATTCCGCAGCGCAGTGCGGATTAATACTGACATACTCCCAGTCCATTCCAGGGTTTTCTGCCGGTGTTTCATCAATCCACTGAAAGACAGCAGTGATGCTAGCACTACTTACCTCCGATGATGTTTCCAATAACCCCAATTTCGGATCTACGGTCGTATCAGTTTCAATTCACCATTCACAGTAGAATGAACTCACTGGCCGTAGAGACTATATAAGGCGATGCCTTGTGACGCCAAGAAATCACCAGCAGCATGAGTGAGCGGCCCCCCGCCAAACCACTGGCGAAGTTAGCATTGTAGGGAGTGATGGATTCAACAGATACTCACAATCCCTTTGATGCTTTTGAAATGTTCGACTTTAACCGGATCATGGGACCACGCCTGAAAACCTGGTGAGAAAAAATTTATACCAACGTCACAGGTCCACAAACCTCCAAGAACGCGGGGACGCCGAAACCGTAACTGGCCCCAACGTCTACAGTGCCTCGGAAGACGTTATCAGGATTTGGGGCGATGGCAGGAGAAGTCGGTTCGAAAGTTCCCATAACGAAGCCGGCGCCAGTCTAAAAATAGATGAGCGAAATGGCAGGAACGAAAACAGTGCATGTTCACCATCCAGGCGATAAAATTGAGCCCGATTGCATGGAACATAGCGACTGCATGACATGCTATGACCTCTCCACATAAATCGTGAGAAGCAAATTCTAAAGGCCCAAAACATTCATAGCGATCTCTGTTTATAACATCAGATCAACTTACGAGGAACCATGGCGGTCTGGAAGTTAGTCTGATCGTTTATGATAATGGGCTTGGGGAAAGAAGTCGAGCCTGAGGCGTAGCTATTGAACAACTTTGAGATCGTGCGAGACAATCACCACATACCAGAGGAGTGAACGATGATTCTAGTGGAGTCAAGATCTCTTGTTCTAGGAGGTAGGGGCTGGAACGTTTCGTCGGTATATAATTGCTCGAAAACGGGCATAGGAGCTACGACCGGGATCTTCTCTTCATTCTCAGATCGAAGTAGTTCGAGAGCTTCGTTGACAAGTTCCTTAATTGGGGTCTCAACACTGACAAGGACGTGCGTTGGCTGAGTTCTTCTCAGTAAGTGGGCCACTGCAGGAGGCGAGTTCCGGGGAGAAACAGGGAACACTATGATCTCGGCGCGAAGCATGCCAACGACCGTCGTGAAATATGTAATGGTATCTACATTCAGTGATGAACATGTTGGCTGAGGTGATAGAGGGAATGTGATTCGCTCACCTGACGAAGCAACAATGGCTACGACGGGTTTGTCCTGAGAACCTCCCCCCAACTGGGCGCCCACTGCATTGGCTACATAGCGTCCGGCGTTGTGTATAGCTGGAACAACCTTATCGTACGCCAAGGTTACAATGTCACCGGCCCGGTTAGGGTACTTGAACACGGGGTGCTTCGGGTTGTTCTCATAGTGAAAGTCGTAGAGCTCTGACACTGTTAGAGACCCGTCCATCGGCGGGAACTGGTAGTTCCATTTCGGATCCAAGCCGTGGACTTGTCTGGGTGGTGGAAGGACGAAGTCATGAACAGGGGACATGGGTGAAGAGCAGTGATGCTAGCTGTTGCGAAGGTCTCTTAATACCTTGCGCTTCTTCGGCACGGGTGGGTTCCAATAATACTTGCGCTTACGCTGACAATGCTTGAGAATGCGATCAGCCATATCAATTGCGGATACTTGGAGACAGTCTGTGGGAGGCATCAGTTTATGATCTTCAACTATATTCCGAGGTATTCCAATTGCGAGGGACGTGTTGATACTGACATGGAGTTTTAATCACACAAGATAAGAAACATTCAATGAAAACGCACTTTTCGTCAAAAAGGAATCAGGCCGTACGGCGATAGAACTTGAGAAGCAAGGCAGCCGACCAAGAAGGCCTCTCACATCACATGATTGATATTCAGTCATTGTCACGCTCCCTTTGGACGTCGGACGCGGCAGAGCCCAGCGTTGGCCGGTGTACCAAACAGCGAGCATCACGTAAAGGAGGGCTGAGGAAAGGTCAGGGCGCATTATGCTCTGTCGGTGGGTGAGACAAAATTCTAAATACAATCGTTGTGTAACCAATAGTAGAGAGAGAAGAGTACTCACTCCGCATCGGATTTGCAGGGCAGTACTCGAGACAAATGCGAGTCCTGAGACATTATTTGGACGCTGAAGTAGCACTATTGTGTCACCTCTTATGTACTGTTCAGCTCAGCACACGCATTTTCGTGCCCGTTCTGCTCCAGGGCATAATCGAAGTGTTCTTGTTCCCAACAGAGAGAGATTAGCACCACTATCTCGACAATCCGATAGGATGCATGCCGGGCATATGTCTATCATTGATCACCACCAAGACGTAATCAATGGAGGTAGGCGTTTCCCGAATCCATTGACGATTCTTTCGGTTATGCCAAAGTGTGTGTAGTCCGAAGCCGAGGCAATCGTACCTATCATTAATGAGTGTGTAGTCATCCTGGGGGTGCAAACTCCACTTCACATCCCTAGTTTTCGGTAGGGCCTGGGACGCTAGGCGACAAACGCGGGTGGTCCACTGGTGACGTTGCCTGAGACATGCTCTCATGGAGGACACTTCCTTCCGATCCGGATCATGACTCTGAAGATAAGTATGAACTATTCCATATCTATGGGAGTAAGGTATAGCAACCAGACCTTAGTGAACAAGTGTAGTTTGAGTTCGCTTGAAGCAGGGTACCCTTGTAAGCCCTTGTACCGCGGAAGCGGAAAGCGCCGCCAATCTGATACTTACGCTCGAAAGTGGTTGCCGAGTGTTCTGGTGGTGCCATGCTGCTGACGTGGGGCGGATACTAAGTGACGCGTCCAACCGACCAGTAATCAGAATTCAGAATATAGGTACAACTGCATGCTACTTGCTACACTGTCAAATTCATTGTTAATCTTAATCAGGTTCGGCGAGGGGACATCATTAACGCATACGAGAGTTGCATAGATGTTTTCTATGGGTTGCGTGCTCGATAGCTTTCCGGAGCATGACCACCTAATCGTCGTTTGACTAGCTTCCAGTCAAAGAACCAAAGAACATCCATGATTGCTTTCAATGGATTTGCTCGCGAGCAGCACCATGTCACGTGATCAGTTCCTTCCTACTAGGGCCCCGTAACAGGAGTATTCCTCTTCGTAGCATAGCGTAGCCATCCATGCAATTAAGGATCACACGAGATATCTCAGAAGGTCCGGGAGAGTAGGTAGTAGAACGTACGACATGGAAAGCCTGTCAAATCCACGTTGAAAGCAGCGGTATTGGGTCCCAATCCTCTTTGGAGGATTCCGAGGCCTGACGGACGAACACCTTCCTTTCTTCATCTGCGCAGGCAAAATGGATGAAATGAGAGTGTAGGAAGTAGGTATAACCCGAACCGTATTACCCAAAACATAATGTTCAAATCACTTTCCAACCGACTTGCAGGCTTCCAGATTGTTTCCATAATACACTTGTTCGCACCATCAATGTTCCATCAAAGGCATTCTACAATACTTTTTCTAGCCCAAGAGACCCTCGAATCAACCTCAGTTTGTACCCCAAGAGATTGTCGGCAACGAAGTTGTCTATATGAACTATATCTTCCGTCCGCATCAATTTCCGTATAGCCACGCCCTTGAGGATTCGTTTTTCCGTCGCGACCTGCTCAGAATCTTCGGCGCTCTCCGCTGGGAGAACACGCAGGGGATCGCCAAACTTCTCAACCAGTTCCTTACGTTCCTCTGGGAGGGATGGTTCGTACGCATGTTTTGCACAGAATTCTACGGTCCGGCGGAGGTCGTCGCCTCGTAGCTTGCGGCCTACGTCAGTGTTTCCCTGGATAACTGTACAAGACTGTTAGAACTTGCCAACAAGTCCAATCAATGCGATACTTGCTCGGTCTGAAGAAGTCGAAAGCCCGGTCGAAGTTGTCCTCGTCTTTATTCGACAAGACCGGCGCCTCTTGCGACTTGATTTGGTGGTACGCACTTAATACGACGAGCATGAACCTGAGGAAGACAATCAGAAACACGGGAGCAGAGCGCCGCATAGAAGATCTTGCCTTGTGTATGAGGTGTCTACCTTGGCGTTGTGCCATGCAATTGCTTCGGTGCTGGTGCAGCCCCCCTTCATCTCCGCGCAGATCGTGGCTGCTGCCGACAGACCGCCAGATATCGCAAGGTGAACCCCAGAAGAGAAGTAAGGGTCTATGAAAGCTGCAAATATTTTACTTCAATAAACATGAGCAGATGCCGCAACAAGGCTCCGTACGTACCGCCAGCATCGCCGACGATCCGATAGTGAGGACCAGCGTAGGAAGTAGCTGAATAGCTATAATCGCTGGCGGCGCTGACGAGGGGGGCGTCGGACTTTTTGATATGTACTCCGTCGCCGATTAGTGCTAGGACATTGGGTGCGCGCTTCAATTCGCTGAGGTAGTGATTAACTAGTGAGCTGTCTTCCCCGCTTTCCTTCGTCTTCGTCTTCTTTTCGTTAGATATATCTTGATTCATAACGATACCGACGGACGTGGTTCCGTCATGTAGAGGGATAAACCAAGCCCAGCCGGATTCATCTGTTCAGCAGGTCATTGAGGTTGGTCCGGATGGTGAGGGGAGACGACATACCTGCGAGAGCCTCAAACAGCGGGGAATTCTCGCGCGACGTTCCTGGAAGGTACTTCCCCGTTCCCTCCCAGTAACCCCAGCAAGCAACATTCTTGAGCAGCGAATTGAACTGCCGGTTCTTCAGGTACCTCGTCGACATGATCCCGTTTCTCCCGCTTGCATCAACAAGATAGTCAAATGTTATCCTACCGGTTGCCCCAAATTTTTGTTTCCACAAGGCAGCTACTGGACGCCCCGACTGCTCCGACCCCTCGAATTCTAATTCGGTTACTTTAGTTTCCTCAAATACTTTGGCTCCGCATTTCGAGGCATGACGGAGCATCAACTCGTCTGCTTGAGACCGAACCTATTGAATGACGGATGAGCCTGCGGAAATACGGAGCGTGTAGCGAAGGAAGTTTACTGTGTTCCACGAGAAATTATTCGCGTCTTGCGATACAAAGTCTGTGTCTGTTGAGGATTGTCAATGTTCGGTGCTCCAACACTGTGGCGGTGGCACACTTACATCCTTCCCGTTTGTGGCGATTCAACTTGAAGCCTGCGCCGTCTTTCCGCTGAAAACCGAATTCTTCAAACTCCTTCTCGAGATCAATGAACCGGAGGAAATGCCGAAGTGATGCGAGCTGGCTCTCTCCGACGTGGTAGCTATTTCACAGCAACGGTGAGTGTCGTTGAGAATGATTGTTATAGAAATATACCGAGGGAACTTGTCGGCTTCGATGAGAACAACGTCGAACCCTTCTCGTGCCAGGACTGCAGCAGAATACGAGCCACCTGGACCACCGCCAATTACGAGGATTGTGGATGTGGATGGCTGGAGACACGCTCAGGGACGCTCAGAGTCAATGCGCACCAGGAGACTCACTATGGCGATAGAGGCCATGATGTCAAGGGGAAATCTAGACGAAATGAAGTTATCCGGCTGTCATGATTTATACTAGGCAAGTTACGATATGGCGCGCCTCTGCAGATTTATCGTGTAGCCAGCGGTGGTGGTTTCGTTTGCAGTGCGAGTACATCGCTAAGGCTGTTTCCCATCTCCGTAGGTATCTGGTGGGAACCCATCAACATCACAAGAAGAACTTTTGATACCATCTGAACCGTGATGATCAGTATCATTGCCAAAGGTCGAAGTCTGCCCGGGTTGGCCCCGCCAGCGCGCCAAGTGTCGCCTCGTGCTGGAAATCATCCCCCAAAGTTGGGACTTCTCCCACTGATCCTGATGACTTTCACACAACGCCCGACATGACGCAGATGGACCTTGTCTTCCCCACAAACCGATCAACGCGCGTAGATTGCATTTTTGCGTGCTTCGCCGATCATATACCACATCAGTTTCTGGTGACTGTAAAGGTAGTTAACCGGTGATGTGCAATACCTAATACCGGCAGTTCGTGAGTACACGCCTGCTCGGCATATAATAGCTCGGGATCAAATGGTTGGACTCACGAAATTGCGAAATGCCTGGTGCCACGTTTCCCTCATTCCCCGACGACGTCCCCACGCAGCCACTTGTCATTGTTGACTATGCTCTCGTGAAAGCAGGCGATCAGGCAGAAATCGATGTCCTCTGGAAGGCAGCCACTGAGAAGGGCTTTTGGTAGTACGTTGTACCTCGCTCGGATGCACACATGCATAGTCAAGTATTGACATTTTCACAGCATGAAGAACCATGGCGTCGAAGACCTGTTGGACCCCATGTTTGAGATGGGACAGGAAACCATGGATCTTTCCATCGAGGCAAAGATGGAGTACTGGCAGGGAAATTCAGGGGGTTCTTTCGGGTATGTGGTGGTTGTCAAGGCGCCGTCTGGGTTTGGCATTGAACATCAATGATGGAACTGACTCTAGGTACAAGGCGAAGGGAGCGACCACCGTCGATCTTTCTGGCTCAAAGGACAACGCTGAGATGATCAACGTGTCCAAGGACGATGCCCTCGCCTACCCCCGCGTCGCCCACGCCTCATACCCGAGCACTGTGAACGCGCGGATGGAGAACACTGTACGGCCCTTCGTAGAAGCTTGCACGGACGCCAACAACACCATTATGGCCGTGTTCAACGCAAAGCTCGGTCTCCCAGAAGGCACACTCGCGAACCTGCACGCGCGGGACGAGCCCAGCGTGTGCGAGGCCCGGGTGATCAAAGTACCGGCAACACCAGGCTCGACCAAGATCGCTGTCGGCGCGCATACTGACTTTGGTTCTCTAGTGAGTTCCACATGAATGCATGACACGTAAGGCTGCTGTTGCCTAGCATTTACGCTTTGTCAGTCTTTCCTTGCCAACCGTTTGGGCGGACTGCAGGTCCTGCTGCCAGGACAGGATGACTGGCGCTATGTCAAGGCAAGCGGCGGACTGGCTCCAGTATGACATTCCTAACACCGCGCAGCCTCTCCCAGGGCACGTCATCTGTAATGTCGGCGATGCACTCAACCTGTTCAGCGGCGGCATCCTAATGTCGAGTATCCACCGTGTTTTGTACGCATCTCCACCTGTACTAGAGGCTCCGACTGACGCCAACTTCTCAGACCGCCTCCACTCGCGCAATCACATTTCGACCGCTGGTCATTGGTGTTCTTCACGCGACCGGGCAACTCCGTGCATTTGAAGGCGCTCGCGGAGCTGTCGCCGCTGGTTGCGCAGAGGGTGGCAGAGACGCCGGATAAAATGCACGATGCAGGAGTAAACGCCGCGCAGTGGTTTGCGCGAAGACAGAGCAAATGGCGTGTAGATAACCAGAAGGTATGTCTGCGTGCATCGAGTTTACGGGGTTGCTGAGGGATTTGTCAAAGGGCTTGGACGATTACCTTGCTAGCAGGGGTACTGAGCACACGCAGACAGTGGTGTAATGTAATTCGACGGTTCTTGTTTCTGACCGAGTTTTATTCCCATTTAGCGGATGCATGTAAGTAAATAGTCGGTCGGCGATATCTTAGTCGATGTCACTCAAACATATATGATTTTATTGTTATGCAAGTCTAGCAATAGCCACAAGTCCTTTACACTAACGTTTATGGTACGTCAGATCTTCAGGTCGTAAACATATTTACGACAGCTATTTAGTTTACTAGTGTGGGATAATGAGGTGCATATGTGAGTGACGGCTTCGACCTCGAAGCTAAAATATGCGCTCTCACGTACCCCGCGGTTGTCAGGGCTTTTGATGTTCTCATCGACGCTGACCAGCGCGTAGTAATAGGCGGTAATAGCATCTTCTAGCGCCGCCTAATGGGTTAGTGGCGAGTCAGGCGTCCCACCATGATTGGCGGCGGGACCACTACTGATTAATGTTTTCCCAGTGCCCAGTCCAGTAAAGTTTACGGGGACGGAAATCGGGATTTGGATGTATCCAAGCCTTGGAATGCGAAAATATCGTCGTCCACACCCTAGCCTCTCCCCCTTCCTCGTCGTTGCACCTGCGGCCACTGCGAATGGGCGACGTGACGACTCTCGTAGAATGCCTGGAGTCTGCGAGAATTGCAAGGGTGAGTGCCGCTAGCAGGGGCGGAGTAATTGTGGAACACGCCTGCTCATACAAAGTGCCCTTTTGACAGATAGCGCTCTGTATGTCATCGTCTTCATTGTCCGATAGAAACACCGGTGAATAACTGAAATCGACTACTATGTGCTTGCCTCTGCAGTCGTCGGCGAGGCCATGTTCGTGAGTCCAGCAATCGGAGGAGCGCGACGCGGCGTTTGACCATCAAGCAAGATTCTGATATGCACCATTGGCAGTACTATGATTACGTCCTGACCTTCGGCGACGAGGTGAGATGGTTCGCAGCCTAGTCATCAGGTCTATAACTCTGGGTTCGCGGATTTTCGACAGCTCAAGTACATATGGGGCAGCGGACGCTTCTCGATTGGCTCGATCCTTTTTGTCCTGGCGCGATATCTCGGATTTGCTAGCTGTGTACTCAGCAATTTTGAGGTGGGAGCTGGCCAATGAGCATTATTTGCCTCTGCGTATTCACTAAGTCTTCCATGCAGAAATCCCTCTCGATCTCTAGGGCATTAACGTGTGAGTGGATGTATGCAGGGCTTTCATCAATGCGAGGGGTCTCATTTGCCATGTGCAGGTCTACAAGTTACTGCTATAATATCGTCTGAAGGTAATTTCATTCTTCCACACTCCTACTAACCTCCGTGTCGTCCAACAACTCTCCTTGTAGGCATCGTCGCCGTCCGCACCTGGGCAGTCTGGGCCAGGAACAAATGGATACTTGCTATTCTAGTACTTTGTGCCATAGTGAGTGCGTTTCAACGCGTGCCTGCCTCCTGAACATCCATCGTACCAGGCAGCGTGCACTACCGCCGGTGTCACTACTGTCAAAGATGTGCAAAGCTCCGAGCGTAAGTCATCCTCGACCTTTGAATACCCCGCGCCATTTCCAATGCTCACTTCCGATTTGCGGTGCGTCGACACTGGGTAGTCACCAATGCTCCTGCCAGGGACTGCCTCGTGGGGCTCAGCACATCGGTGGACGGCCAATGGGTGGTTCCCTTGTCCATGACGATCATGTATGAAGTTGGTAAGCATCAATCATTCGCCGCACTGCCAATCGTCGCCACCCCCATTATCATCGCTGCTGATCCTCGCGTTCGGCTATCTGGCAGTCACGATTGTCCTTACGATTATCCGAATTATGTGGTGGCGAAGACGACTCTCCCGCTCTCACAGCCCAAATCGCGCGCCTCTTCTCGACACGCTTTGGAAAGACGGTACGTCCCCTCGCACCCGCCCTGCGGTCCCGGCCGGGGTGACGGGCTCCTTGATGCAGGATAACTCACTTCGTGCCTCTCATTTTTGATTCCATTGTTAGGTGTGATATATTTTGCTTTCATGCTAGGTAGATCATTGCCCCTCTTGTGCCGCGAGTTCACCGGGGGGTTAACGACATACATACATACATAGGACTCGGTGTCATCAACACGGTGCTGGTTATCCGCTCCACGGTACGGTCTATCTAACATCTGCTATCACCTCCCTTCCCGAACTAACACCGAAATCGCTAGGCCGCCGTCATTCAGCAGAATGTGACGCAGTGAGCTACTGGTTACTCGTCTGTCAATTACACTCGGAGTTGACTAGGTGACGCGGGTGAAGGCTACAGACGTCCCTCCATTCCATTTTGTCCACGAGGATTGTGCTCCACCTTGCTAATTCTGGTGTGGGAGTGAGGCAGATGCACACGGCGACCTCTTCATATGATCCCTACTACATACAGTTCTCAACCGTGCTACGGACAACGGATATTGAACTATCAACTTACGATGTTGGTCCTAGGCCTTAGAGCTGGGGCATTTATACGTATATATATATATATATATATATATATACTAGTAGATCATTAGCAACGCAGGACAATAGTTCCAGAGGGTACAAGGGAACGTCACTAGCTGAAGGCATGTGGCACCGGAGAATATAGGGTACAATAGTATGAAGCACAGTGCGGCACTGATATACATAGAATACAAACTTGTAACAATAGTGAAGGGGTGGCTCGGTGATGTACAAGGGCAGTTGACGTACGTGCGATTAAGTGTTCGGGTTTATGTATGAGATGGAAGATGCATGTGTATGTTCGTGAGGCACCACGTCTCTAGTCCGTCGTATTCATCGCGATCGAATGTCAATTTCGTCGTTGAGATCATTGGGTGATCGTTTTCGTGGAGCTGTCATCTGTATTGTCCACGAAGGTCACGCTGGTGCCGCCTGTGTGCTGAGGGGGTCCGGGGGCGTATCGGGGGAGCGATTCAACAGGTTTAGAGATCATGTAGCCTATAAACAATTTCGATTAGAGGGAATACATCCTGAATATGGAACAACGAAACGTACCCTTGAGAGCAGCAGCTTTCTCTCCCTGCCTTCCAAAACCAAGCGTATCCGCCCGACTCATGCCCTTCTTCTCTCCCGAGAAGATGCTATTCGCAAAGCTAGCAGCATTGGAGACCGCCGGCTTGAGGTCAACAGACACCGGGCCAATTTTGGCGGTGGTGGGAAGGAGTAAGTTCTTGCGCTTCTCGCGCCATGAGGTCACGGAGCGTTTAGACTTGGCTCCCTGGCGGAAGATGAGGCCGACGACAATATTGAGGCACCCGATGGAGAAGAGGAAGAATGCGGCGACAAGCGCAAAATCATCGACGAAGTGAGAGAGGACGGCGGCGCCGATGCTGCGTTAAAGTTTAGATAGATCAATGATGTATTTCAAAAAGAACGCACAGGCATTGGATGATTCCTAGGGCTCCAACACCGAAGTCTTTTCCAAGGACAGGGAAAAAAACGATCAAAGAAAGAGGAGGGCCACCCGAGCTCAGATAGGATGAGGATGATGGTTTGGAATATGATCAATAAGCGATTGAGCACCGCCCAAAACGCGCCTGCAGCTTGATTGGGAACGGTGCTTCCTCTGAGAGCGTTGAATTCTAGTAAGCCACCGACGCGCGGTAGCAGAAGAGTAGCACTCACTCGATATAGTCAGCCTTCATGATGGCATCCGTAGTAGAATTGGATGCCGCGTTAGGACCCTTCCCTGCTGAAGTAAAGTTGTTGACAGCTTCAACATCATGGACCATGACCACGATGCTGCTAGCAAAGACCAGAAGGAGAGCAATAATGCTGAGGATTCGGACGACATTGAGTCCAATGAAAGCGTCTGTAGAGACTGGTCAGCTTCGTGTAAACCATTGACCACCAGACGCGTACAAGCACGAGGGGGAAGCATCTTGAAGGTGGGAGTGGCAAAGAGGGATGAAACGGTCGTAAAATAAAGGGAATCGAGAAGAAGCAACCAGGCTTAAGGCAGGTGCACCAGCACCAGAGTAGAAAGGCAAGTAATGAAGAAGGGAGAGGTGGAGGCGGCAAGCGCGTCGAGGTCAACGTCTGAGTGTCGGGGAAAGATATTGGGGAATGATTGGTAGAAAGCTAACCTTATGTATGGTCCTTCCTCCCAACGCCGTCTGGCATGATTCGAGTAGTCATTGTCCTCCGTTGCCGGGTCCATTGTGCGTCGGTAAAGAACAAAGACAATTGTCGGAGTACAAAGCATGGCTTGTTTGGCATGGGCGCCTATACACTGGCCCTTCTTTCTGCCACCAACCTCGTCCATGAATACGAATCGAATGTAAGGTGAGCCGCTGGTGTAGTGGATTCTGATTATTGACGTCTCTTTCTAGATTTATGACTTATACCTCCAACTTTCATCGTTACAGACATCGGAGTAACTCTACGGCCATTTCGCGGAGGGGAACATGTCTCCCAGTCTTCCTTTAGGTTCTATCAATGCTTGACAATCTCCCTCGCACCGGCTAGGCTAAGGACACCAGTCACGTCTTCTCGACGAAACACATCAGCGCGCGGAGGGAACACCGTTGTCACCTTTCCCTGATGCAAACGTGACAAGACGAACTAGCCCGCAAAAGTACGATGAAGGTACTCGAATTCCGTTTACCATTTTGTGTAGGAGAGAAGCGTTCGAGGGGGGCATCGTAGTTAAACAGCAATGCCTCTATGTGGAGTCGCCAATTTTCTCAGACCAGGGTCGATCGTATTTTTGTTTACCCAAGATTGTGGAAGCGATCACTTTGTTGAAAGCCCAAGATCCCAGTTGACGGATGCAGAGGACTTCGTATCTATGCGTGGGTAAACAGTTTATCTGCTGGTGAAGTGGTGGCGGAGCTGATCAAATCGTTCATAATCGCTTGCTCTAGGACGGGAAATCATTCTGAAAGGTTGATTTTGACGCATGAATCATATTGCGGATAAAACAAAACGCTGCAATAATGGCTACATCGATGGGGGATAAGAGTAAACCACCCCGCCCCAAAAGCGCCTCTGGTGATACGCCAACGAAGTTGGTACTAGCAAGTCTCTTCTCGTCGAAGAAAGAAGCGCACTCACCTGCGGGTTCACCACCGAGATAGACATCCACGTCCTGGAAGGCCTTCGTTAGTGATTTAGTGGAAATCAATGAGTCCGCGCGTATTGCGTAAAGAAGACGATGAGCTCACCGTTTGGAATCGACAGTGACGCTGTTCCAGATAATTGTAGCCTCTCGGTACACATCGCCTGGTCCCGGCTGACTTACGACACCGTATGACCATCCTGTGAGGGGGGAGAGGGAGAAGAGTGAACGACCCTACACAGGTAGCAAAGGCGGTGCGCGGACAGCGACTCAGCACTATTAACCAGGCTCGTAACTTAGCTTTTCGCCTTCGTCGACGCAGCGCCCAACTATGGGTCACGCCAGCGCCCTTCACCCTCCACGGGAACGAAGGAGTCGGCCAACTCTGGGGAGAAAGCAGAGTCCAACGCCTTTGGCGGGTACATGCGGGTGCCGACGATCGTCACAGCGGGCGAAGGTCGTCCAAGACAAGGTTTGCAGAGGCCTGGGACGTTTCTGGCTGGTGGTGACTACAACTGCGTACATCCGAGTTAGAACCCTAAGGACCTTGCGCTCTTTTGTAACGCACTGTAAACTGCGCCCTTCGACCCTACGGGTCGTCCGCCCTGAAGGAAGTGTTAGCTACGTCGAGCGGGACAGGGTGAGTCCCAAGTACTTACGGGATGGCGGCGGAGAGAAAACAGGATGAAAGCAAGTTGCCGCCTTTATACACCCGTTCAATGTTTGCACCTTTATTTGTGCTATGTTGAGACCGCCCATTCCTTCCCACTACACCCGCCCCAAATCACCCTCCCTGCGACACAACCTCCCTCGGCCTCTTCATTGCCCAGCATGCCCGGCTTACCGGAGGAAGCTGCTCAGGCCTGGCAATCCGACAAGGTGGCGAATGGTACTTCCACGCTCTCGCCATCTATGCATCGTTGAAGCTTAACTCAAGGCTTAACTCGGGGATCGAATATCTGTGCAATGGTACGGACATGAACAGAGAGAATATGGAATTTAGAGGGCGGGGAATCTGTCAATTGTTCAGACGAGCCAGACGTTGGCTTTGAAGAAGTCGGTCACGGCCTTCAGAGCATCGCCTTCCAGGTCCTCGTCTACCCACGTACAACATTCTTGACGATCCTCAGGACTCGTGGCGAGTTCGTTAGGGTTCTTGTGCCCTTGCTCGTAGTATATCGTCGCTAACGTATCATTGCTCATGAGCCGTCCGTAAAGATACTACACGGCGGGATGTTGATTTGGGAGGCGAATTCAAGAAATAGGCGTATATTCGTGAGATGCGTTTGACAGGATAGAACTGCAACGGAACTTACAGCAGCGGCATGCATACACCTTGTCATCATCATATTCGAGCCCCTTTCTAACGGACTGGAGGTGGTCCATGATAACTTTGAAAATACCCATATTGGCGTACGCGTCGTCGGTAGTTGCGATGGCTTCGTTATTACCAAGAGTGCTCCGTGATCTAGATAAGGTATCTAAGTTGCTTGACACATCGTGGTAGGAGTGTCGTCAGGGGAAGTGATAAGAAATTGCAACTGATCCATCTTTGGGCGGATGTTGCAGAGAGAGAGAAGAGTGGTTATGCGCTGTAAGGCAAGTCGAAGTGAACTGGGAAGGAAGTACTAGGGTGGAACCAAATAGGGCAAAACCCACTTGCCCGATAGCCCCTGACGTACAACGAGATCTCATTGGGGAGGAGGGGGGGCTGTACGTTAGGCGCCCCAGCGAACATTGCATTGTGCGGAAGGGTGGGTCCTTCGTCTACAGCCCTTTATTACCTTCCACGACTCGCGACTCGTAAGTAGTTGATTGACCTGCCTCTTATATCAACCTGCTCATGGCACTCTACCCTTCAGGGAGGTCGACTCGAAGGGTTTAAAGGCAACTCATCCACCCCGCACGCACTGTTGGTCCCGAGCTCATAATTCCACCGTCGAGTGTAATAAGTTGAAGAAGGTGATGTGCACTCAAATCCTTGGCATACGTGCCATTTCCCCGTTGTTGACTCTCGAATGTACTAGATAGAAATAATGGTAGTTAGATCCACATGCAGTTTGGGATACATTTATTGTCATTTAGACACGCTCCTTCGCTGTTGCCTAGTATACACGCGGACTCAGGGCTGGGGTTTCATTACCACCCCATCCGTTCGACGCTCCAGCCGCAGATGATCCCGGTCTCCGTGGGTTTGTTGCAGATGCGCAATCCCTTGTTCAAAGCGGTGATACGCTCGACGTCTTCTGAATCCAAAGTAGGCAGCTAACGAAGATGCTGTTCATTCCTGCTCACTGTAAGATCAAGGTGACACTTACGTTGAGATTCTCTTTCTGATGCGCCTCGCTTGTGCTCTTAGGTACGGCGGTCGTCCCCCGAGCGAGATGCCAAGCGAGCACCACCTGAGCGGGGGAAGCTTTGTACTTCGCAGCGAGCCCGACGATTAACGGATCACCTAACACCTGGGAGTACCCTAGAGATTGCGGTTTGAGGACAACATAAGTATGCTTTTATAGCGTTGAACGTTATAGGAAGGCGTACCTGTTGGTGCGTAAGCGGTTACGACAATACCTTTAGACTTGCAGTACTCCACCAACTCTGTCTGGGCTAAGTATGGATGAAGCCTTCAAAAAAAAGTAGGTCAATATCGAGTAGAGGACACGTGTTCCATCGCTTACTCGATCTGGTTTACTGAAGGTACCACTTTGGCCGTCTTCAACAGTTCTTCGAGCCTTTTTATACCCATGAGTGATTCAAGTTGGGCAAAAGGCAAGTAAATTAGGCGTACGTCTTGATAGAGAAATTACTGACGCCGATACTCTTGACTTTGCCCGTGTCGAGCAGTCTCTCAAATACTGCCCACACATCGTTGAACGATGGGGACTCCACAACCTTCAAGGTTCCGTCAGGGTTTCGGGGCCTAATGTTGCCCTCTGTTGTATATCACTGGGCATCAGTGCGCCGGTATTAGCTTTGATTAGAGATAGTTTACCTTCGTAGAGGACCATTTGCGGCCAATGAATGAGAAACTAAGGACCTGTTCAAGTCGTGTTAGGAAGAGGTCAAGGGTGTTACTGACTAGATCGACGTAATCAGTCCCCAAGTCTTTCAAAGTGGTATCCAAAGATTCTTCAATTAGACTGTGGTAGTTCCATCTAAAGAAGATGTGCTTTGTATGTCCGACTATTAAACGTGAACAAGGACTCACAATAGCTTGCTGGTGATGAAAATTTTATCTCGTGGAATACCAGCGTCTTTGAGGATATTGCCTATATGCTTTTCCGTTCCTTGGGATCAGAGCTCGTTGAAACAAGGTGCTCGTAGAGGTTGGGTGCGAGATAACCTCACCGTACATCTGAGCGGTGTCGAAGTGCGTATAACCGGCCTGTTGTTGGTGTAGCAAGTGACATTGGGGGTAAGTCATACGTATTGGAGACAGACTTAGGCAACAATTTGAATCTACTAGCCTTCAGCGCAGTCGCGAGCCATGGCTCAGATTTGTACCACTCAGCTGGATCCATTCCTGCCCAGGTACCGAAGCCTGGTGTATAGGAGCAAATTAAACACCCATTCCTGCGAGAACATGATGTGTTTCCGCACCGATTGCAGGCATCTGGACACCATTGTTCAGCGTGACTGAGGGAATTGTCATCTCGACGACGAAAAGGCTGGAATTGCGAGATCGGGGCCTTGATCATTGGTGAGTTTATTTAAGTACTTGATTTGAGCTTGATAACAGAACGTACCCTCATGTGCCGTATGCACGCCTTCGCTTCACACGACTAACGTGATAGACATCTGCAAGAATTCGAAGCCCAAGGCACGGCCGCATTCAAACATCAGTTTGCCACTACGTTGCTTGGGTCGCAAAATCATACAATAATTTCAAATCATGGCCACTTTGTGAAATCCTCGCAATTCATCTAGCTCACTACACGTGAAACTGGCTTTCAGAGCGCCTTCGCCTATTGGGCGATAAGATGGCCTTCTAATTTCTGGCATCACTGTCATCAGCCTGCTTTAAAAAGGTGTGCAGACACCACACATAGTGTAAATATCCCCTCGGAGCGTTTCCCCCGGAGTGTAAGGCATAGAAAACACACCCACCATAGTTCCGTTGGAAACAGAATACACAGTAAGGCGCCCCACGGGGCACCTGATTGACGCATCGCTGGGTACCATGTGGGCCTCGGGTGACAGGGGAACTTGCGGAGTCTAAGCATTATCCAAGCGGTACATTACAATATCTGTGTAGTGTACAAGAATCGCAATTGGGAAAGCTGAAGGAGGTGGTGGGATGATACTGGAGAAAAAGGCGGCAGCGACGTGAGCTGGCTGGCTGGATGTACGTGGGAGGGAATTGGTCAGCGGCGCATTGTTGCGCCACCCGGACGCTCAGGATAAGGCTCAGGGTCCTGTGGCTATCGAGCGGGACCTTTCCAAATTTTTTGTGATTGAAGCTGTATTTCCATGCACTCACACGACAACTCTATAAACATGCTTTACATTTGGGGCCTATACAAAACAGGCTTCATTCGAGCCGAACTATCCCACTGCAGCTAGTTCTCGAGCTATAACTAGACCTCACAGAACGCTCCAATCTCGACGGTGGACGGCCAGAGACTACGCACGATGTCCTCAAAACGCTCGGAAGATTACCATGATGCAGAGTTGAGCAAAACGACGCTCAACGACGATGACAGGGAGCTCGAGGCGATGGGCTACGTTCCCTCGTTCAGACGAGAATTTTCCAATCTTGCGACGGTGCGTACGACGTAACGAGTCTTTCGCACTATCCTGATCCTTTACGAGCAGATCAGCTTTGCATTCAGCATCATGGTGCGCACATTCCGTCTAGCTAAAAGAATCACAATCTTGAACGTTTATCAGGGTGTCTGCTCAAGTATCGCGACGACATTCAATACACCTTTACTCCACGGAGGGCCATCGTCGGTGCGGTGAATATTTTAAGGCTGTATTGTAGATGTTCAACTTGAAACTACAGGTGACATGGTGTTGGATTTTGGGCGCTTCATTGTGCTTCACTTTGGGAGCAAGTATTGCTGAGATCGTCAGTGCATACCCTACGTGTGGTGGATTGTACGTGCTGTCTCACTCCACCACACATATCTTGTCAAATTCTCCTAGATACACGGCATCTGCTCAACTCTCCCCTAAAAAGCACCGTGCAAGAGTGAGTAAAACACCCAACCATCATCTGATTGAGTTTTATCGGCAAATTAGGTCGGCTGGTTAGTTGGCTGGCTGAATATACTAGGCCAAATCGCAGGAATCTCGTCTACAGAATATGGTCTCGCCAATATGATATGGGCAGCCGTGGTCATCGGCAAGGTAAATCGATAATCGTTTTGTTGGCTTGTATATTCACGATATCCATCCGCACAGGACGAGAACTATCCGTTAACCCAGGCAAGCTTTGCTGCACCCACCACGTAAGCACGCGATCTAATGGCCCCATTCAGGGCAAAATTGTTGGCCTCTTCGCTGGTCTTCTCATATTTCATGGCATCCTTGTGAGTTGTTATTATCTTGTTTATGTGTTGATCTAATACTTCCTTGGATTTGTGTAGAATTCACTTGCCACTCGACATCTCGCTAGACTGACAACGTCATTTGTGTTTGTGAACCTCGGTGCAACTTTCTGTGCGTGTCTTTCCGCCATATGACTTTGGAGCGTTTAACTTACGCAAACCCCGTTGCAACCGCGACTTTTCTATCCCCTTTCGCCCGCTCCAGTAATCATCATTGTTCTCCTCGCAACTACACCACGAGCGGAGATGCACGCTGCCTCGTATGTCTTTGGATCCGCTGGTATAGTTAATCAGACGGGAGGTTGGAATACTGGGATAGCATTCTTGTTTGGGCTATTGAGTGTCCAATGGACGGTGAGCACCGCAATCAATCAAACTTTTTCGCTTCCTCCTGAGTGTTCTAAACCTTGGGCGATCAGATGACGGTGAGCCCCATCCTCCTGCTAAAATTAGCACAAGTAATTGAGCCTATTCACCAGGATTATGACGCAACGGCCCACATTTCGTACGTTTAGCGTTTTGAGTTGGGCATGTATACGAGTTCTTATTTCCCGTGACATAGCGAGGAAGTCAAGCGTGCGGCATATGCAGGTGCGAGGAATGCTCCTGAAAGTGCCCGTGAGATATACTTAATCACTCTCGCATCGCCTAGCCCCCTCCGCCATTTTCATTGCTGGTGAGTCTGACACTCTTCGAGGCGTTTTTCTTGGCTCATGTTGTCCTATCAAGTCATCGGAACTGGCCTCATTGGTTGGTTGTTGAACATTGTTCTCGTCCTATGTTCTGGCCCGCTGTCCGTTTTCTCCTTCTCCAATAGGCTGTCTCTCATTTTAACTTTAGCGAAAATCTCCCAGGGCCATCAGGGTCTGCCATGCTTGAGGTAGGAATTCTATTATATCGATTCCGTTGCAAACTCACACTCGCTTAGATCATGGCCATTAGGATGGGTAAAACAGGCGCTCTTATCCTTTGGGTACTTACTCTCTTCGTCAAAATCTGACCTAGGAAGCTGACAGCATCCCGATTTTAGGTGTTCGTCTGCCTTACGGCCTTCTTCGTAACGCAGACCGCTCTCCAGGCGGCATCGCGCACGCTATACGCGTTTAGCCGTGACCACGGTATGTCTTCTCAATTGTACACGAGTGCTGTCTCTTGATCTTAATTCGCGTAGGTCTTCCCGATCGTGGCTATTTCGGCGAGACTTCGAAAGGCACTCGTACACCCCTTCGTGCTATCTGGCTCACGACTATTGTCAGTATTATCCCTGGTCTCCTGGCGCTCGCCAGTCTTGTCGCTGCCAATGCTATCTTCTCTCTAACGGCAATGGCACTTGACCTCTCCTACATCATTCCCATCTTCTTAAGAAGGTTTTACCATTCCCACCCCGACGTCGTATTCAAACCAGGTCCATTCTACATGGGAGATGGCATCCTTGGATGGTCGTGTAACCTTATCTGCATCACGTGGACGATCTTCGTATGTATCATATTCTCCTTCCCCACCAACCTCCCCGTTACCCCCGACAACATGAACTACGCCTCCGTCATCACGTTCGGTGTCATCTTCCTCGCTTTGTGAGTACCTGATGCCTTCGACTCCTCGGACTAAGCTCATTTTGAACTTAAATTCTAGTCTTTGGTACTTCCTCGGCGCCCACAAACACTATACGGGTCCACAATCAAATATACACGCGACGCATGGCGACGAACATGTACACGGTTCCGGAGACTTCAAAGAGAAGGACCCGTCCCAGACAAACTACTCGCCCGCTTTAGGAAGACCACCGATGCTGATTTTTAGGGTGATGTTTGCCCACGGATATCACTGTGGATATGAACCGTCGGCAGAGAGATACCCTGATTCTCTGATGCGAGGGTGCTTTCGTGCCCCAAGATATACTCTAAAACATGTAATGGACGCGCGCACTGATAAATAATGCGGATTTCAATGCTTGGTCCGCGGCTTGTTTCTTCTTCCACGACGCGACCCTTCTGCTACGATCTACATGAGCAGGTGGCTGCATCATTGATATCACTCCTAAGTCCCGGCGGTAAGTAGAAGTTGATCGCTACTTCCACGTTCATATAGAAAATTTTGGGGTGCACACCCTCAAGTTGAAGAGTCTAGCCCAAGCTTTTCCATGACATTCCTCCCCTCGACTAACAACATCATCTTTGCCTTTCGTCAACGGGGGTGTATTCCCACCAACAGCTTCTCATCGTTCCATCCCATTCCTTGCTCTTCGAGGTGATAGTCAGCAAGCGCACTTTAACCGGCTCCATTGATAGTCGAGAGCCCATATTTAGCTGTGTTTCATTCTTTTAAGTTCTGACCACTTCGGCATGCACCCATCATCAGCTTTCCCTCCTCCCTCGATCCACGGAATCATTCAAGCGATGGGTAGAAGGTGCTAGAGCAGGGGAAGGATTGTCGAGGGTCGCAGGTGAGTGTTAGTTTACGATCGCGATATCGTAACGTGCTGACATTGTCTGTGCCTCCCAGCTAGGTACGTACCATTGCCGTGTCCTGTGGGCAAATGTTAAGGGGACACCAATCAGTAGGACCTTCAGCAGAGAGCCCGGATGCGGAAGTTGGAAATATTGATGCCGACACGGTGTCAAATGACGTCGACGGGATTCGGTGAGAGACTTTGCCACTTTGCCGCTGGCTCTGACGGGAGCCATATGCACAGGGCCTTCTTCGAGTCTTACGACAAGCGATAATCGATAAGTAATTCATTCATGGAACCTAGCGCGCGGGCTGTGGTTCATCTTGTCGGAACTTTCAATAAGGTACTTCTGCTTATCACCATCGACTTGGCCGTCGAATTTGTCCGACTGCCGTTTTGCTATCCGTATCGCATTCCTGTCCGCACTTCCGAATGCATCTCGGGGAACCCCCCCGGCCATTAAGATTCCCAAGGCCCCACAACCTTCCAACTTATCCCTTGATGGTAATTTAAATAACCTTTCGATCCTCTGACCTGCAGTCTATCGCTATGGTCCGGCGAATACCACGATATGATGACTTCATTTCTGTCTTCCATTTCTGGGCGTCACGGCCCATACGAAGGGGGACTGATGATTGCATGCGCCATCCGGACTGGTTATAATAGTCTCATCAACGTGGGGCTGCCTAGTGTTCTACGGCGAGACTTCGGCATGTCGATATGATTGTGACGAGTGGTGTGTTCTGTCCAAGGGTTGAAGCATGCGTGTGACGCGTAGGTTATCTTCTGTCAATATAATGGCATAACAAGTGATCACCTGCACAGTTCTAGCCTGACAGGTACAGTTATGCGGACGAAACATCCGGCTACGGTAGTATGTGTTTATCTATCTGTTATTCCGAAATGCGGCTTCAGACATCTTACGTAGGGAGACCGTGACGGTCCAGATTCGAACTGCCTCGATGTCCACGAGCAGTGGGGATAAGACCGTTCAAATGTTATGTATGCCCGGATAAACCCGCAACTCAAGAATCTCATTATACATCACGCGCACCGCGATAATCGAAATAGCTAATTCGCTTGAACGTTTGACCAGCTGGCCGAGCGTTCTGCCTGGATGATCGGCTATGTCTTACCCTCGCTCCCCGATTTAACAAGAATTATAACGTCTTTTGTGTCAATTGTCTGTGGAAGCTGGTACGACGCAATCGCCGACACAAGAAGCTGATTCCTGTCATTGTGGATTACTCGCTTGATGCCGGCATTCATATTCTCTCCCCGCAATCCGCTATGCTGACTCGTGCGGGGCTTAATCTGCAGATAACTGCACCAGTCCAGTGGGTACAACCTCCCTCGATGAACATAAACTCTCGCTCACGGAACCAAGGGCTCAAGCTCAGTTTTCAGCGTGGTTAGTCTTCTCTGGCTGGACCCCGCCACAGCATTTATATGCAGTATATCAGATGTACATCCCGTCCCGTATCTTCACACCCAACGAGACAGATATGGCTCATGCTCTCAGTGGTGATGGGTCCATTCAAGTTCATCTTGCATGCCCGAGCTCCATCAATCCACTTGGCCTTCGCGTCACTAGGCTCGTAAAGTAGCGCCCCGAGTCTACTCGAACGCATGATACTTGACACTCTGGGAATCGACGTCACCTGAGTTTAGCTTTTCCGAGAGCCAATCATCGGGTATTTATCCTCAGCGCGCAACCCTTAAAATTTTCAGCAATCGGATGTTTATTTGACGTTTCTGTAAGTTCTCATCGACGTTTGCTGTGGCAGAACCGCAAGGTGCTGCGTCTGGATTGGACATGCACGTCGACCACGCGTCACCCGTGCAGGGTTATGCAAGCCATACAGGTCAGTGTTTCTATGCGGAAGGTTGAGGGAACAGCAGGCAGTGTAGCGAGTTTGGAGGTAGCGGTACATACAATGTTCTGACCTCTGGGAACAACTTCGTGATCACAGTCGTGGAGTATTATGCATTGATGTGGTACCACCCATCACGCCCTCATGTATATGAGCGTGTTATCCGGAACGACCCCAGCGCGCGTTCTCCCCCAAATCCAACCCATCTCCGGGGTAATGTACACAGCACGGCTACGGAGACGATCCCGTGAGCCAGAAATATCCGTTGAGCACGCAATGGCAACGCACGCCGGCGACATGAAGTACCGTTTGGTCGTGTTGCACTGTTGCCTACCATCCCTCGTCCACCCTTTGGACGCATTGCGGGCGCACCATGCTGTTTGGAGATTAGTTACACAACTCCGTTACATCTACCGTGGACAGCCCCCTTGCAGTGCGGCGTTGGCAACACGCCGTGAGGCAACCCCGTGCTGACTTAGGGGTGCCCAATCTGTGAAAGTCAGCCTCTGCTCTCGACTCTTGGTACCCGGTGAACGTGTTCGTCGCAAGAGATTAATCCGGGAGCTTGACTAAAACCGCAGCTTCCGCCATGTACTTCCAGACTGCCGGCGTGAATCCCCATAGGAAGCTCCTCGCCACGAAGGGGTCCAGGCAAGCGACTCCTAACCGGTGACCTCCTATGCACCACGCTCAATCGATGACCCAGGCTAAAACGCAATCCTGTCGAAGAAAACAAGCAGAGACAACCTTTTAAAGTAAAACAACATTTATAAATTGGCGATACCGCTGCCGAGAACAACTCCCATGCTGATTTCCAGCGATTCTATGCTGTCTTCTTTCCAAGTTCCACATCGATCGTACTAAATAGAAGTACTTCGGTGGACGATCATGTTACGCTCCGGGAGCCGCAGCTGAACGTATTGGATCGAGCATCCGTTCTTGTAGTGCTGAACATGTGCTGAGGGACACAGTCGAGGAGTACACGGGACTATAGACGATGAAGCGGGCGACAGGGCAGAAGCAGAGCAATCAGTTAACGGCAGTACATTCAATTTCTCGCTCAACATCCCGATCACCTTTACAACATTTCGACCCCCGTGGCTCGGTGCGAAACTAACGAAACTAACCTTCCGGTGACCGATCGAATGTGCACTTTTAGACATCTTGAGCACCCCGACCTATAAAGCGTCTCCGCAGAGGTCAGCTGCAGATGGTCCATAAGACATATGATCACGACAGAGATGCTGACCCGTGTTCCGTTGAATGGTGGTCCTTTGGTGAGAGTGTGGTGTGGAGCAGGGACTTGCCTGTAGTAATAAAAGAAGCCCGGAGAGACTAGCCTCACTCTAAACTGTGCCCGGTACTTACAGGGCTCCCGCTCGGAACCATCTCGTAAAGATTGCCCTCGCAGTCTGTATATCCAGAACAGAGCCCCTCAGGCCGCTTCTCTTGGTAGCGAATCAACACGGCAAGCTAGGAGATATACAATTTCCATCGCCTGATATGATTTAGATTGCATTAGGATTGGTCAGGGGGCTCGGAGGCAGAGGGCATACCGAATCCAAGTGGATATACTCACGGACTGCGCAGCATCTATCAATCACGAAGAAGCATCATGGTACTCACCGGCTATACTGTTAGCACCGTGGGTGCCTCCTCAGCTTTCTAGTAGCTGGTGTAGTCGATGCGCGAAAGATGGTATGAATAGGCTCAGTCAGGGGTTCACGAAACTTAGAGAGTGTTCGTTATGACTTACGTACCTGCAATTGCAGTGGACGGAATATAAATTCTTGCTTTTGCGCTGTTAGGAGAGGGACTGCAAGCTCAACATGATCATGATCAGAGTTGCCTTACCGGGCAAGCATCCATCGTACACGGTGTTATACCGATGCGAAGAGAACCGCTGGGAGGGTAGCAGGCATGCTGAGTGACCAGCCTAGACCTTACTGCGATTCCCTCTCACTTGGCTCGAGTTGATAAGGTACGCACATGAAGAACCGCGGGGAGTTAATGCCAAGCACCGGAGGAGATGAAGCCAGTGATCACCACCAGGCTTCGCCTTACGCGCTTTACTTGCTCTGGAAGGGTCATTAGCTATAAGGTATAGAGCCCCATGCCGTCCCAATCAATACTTGTTCAAATGACCATTGACTCCATAGGAACAATGAATGAGCCTTAGTAAAGCAGGAACTATCTACATGGCCTTCAAATGGTCTCTGATTCGTGTCCAAAAGAACGTTTGTACTCGGGACGCATGAGATAGATAGGCTAGCCCTGTCATCGGAGTATATAGCGTGCTAGACTGACCTTAGTGTCGTCTTTGTGAGTTCTTCTTCATCGCTTCATCCTCGATCTTCGAAGCTCGGGGTGCCAAGCACGTCGGGGCCAAGGAAGCTATTTGTTAGATATGAATAGCGATAAAGAGCCTAGAATGGTAACTTGAGAGGGGGAGCGTTCAAAAATACCATCAGCTAATGTCGTTTTCATGGCTTGGCATGGAAGTGAGCTGATATCAGTTTGGAGTGCAGTTGCGAGTGGGGAGATGGGGAGAGAAGCACAAGAGTGCATGTGCAAGGGTTATACGAATTCATAGCACACCAGTCACGCGTTGTATGATTTGGTGACACGGAGGCTATAGCAACCATGGATTGGGAACTACCATATCCCTCCCCTCCCGAAGCATTGAAATCACTCGCGTGTTGATGGAAGATAGCTCGCAATATTATATGGATATTTATAAACAGAAACAGTGGCAGTTACTGGGAAGTGCCTAAAGAAAGACAGGAACCCGTGGTGGGTATCGGAGAGCCGAGCAGCGCGGGTTGCGAGCCACTTCTCAGGACGATCATGTTTGTGAGACGAATCGAAGACATCGGCGGCAACAAGCTATCGTCTCTTGACCGACGTTGAACAAGGAGGTACCTGAAAGAAGATTGGACGCCGGAATGTTGCACCGATAAGGGGCTCCAGCACGCACGACAAGAAAGAATATGAGAAGCCCTCTCATCCTTCAGAGTCGTGTCTGAGGGCGAGCAAGCACCCCCCCAAAGGCCGCGGCGTACATCCATAAGCTTCGCGACTCTTTGACTAGCGACGAGAAGACACAGGTTGGTAGAATTTCATTTCGGAGGAGAATTCTGGCCTAGGTTCCCCGTAGCTTGCCCGTCGAGCAATGTACAGAGGTCGGAGGGGGGAGGCGAAGAGACAGGAGACCTAGGTGGGTAGGCCTGGCTTCGAAGAGCGTGTGCTTTAGGGCTATGTATATGTGATGGAGAACCGTCGTGCTGTTTAAGCGTACGCGTTAGCGTGGCCCCACCTCGCCCACTGGTCGGATGAAAGGAAGAGTTCATGTTTGATAGACGGCTGGGATGCAGACCGCATCACGCCTCCCGGTCAGGCTAGCGTTGAAGAGATAACCCAGCGACATCAGACTCAGAGCCCTTGTTCTGGGGGGGCAATCCGCTGGTGGCGCCACGGGCACCTACGAGCCTAGCAAGCCACAAGGTGATAAGCGCCCAAGGTACACAGAGGGATTTTGGCCTCAGAAAAGGCAAGGGTCCGGGCCACCTCGCCTGGCACGTTGCCTCCGACGATGGCGCACAATAGCGCACGACTGCAGTTCCGCAGTGGAGTACTGGATGAGCACGGGATATGTTCTGGGTTCTGGAAACAAAGACATATATAAGATGAGGGCTGAGAAAACGAGCAGACAATGGTTGGGGTGGCAGTTACCCTTAAGTGCAAGATCAAGCTGGCAAGATGACGAACGGGCGATTGTTCCATTTGTCCGCTTCCAGTTTATCGCGTTTCCCTGCCATGCCGCAGAGCTGAGCTGCCGTAAGAAACCGAATCAACAGGCTGTGGGTTCGGCTGGGCCACAACAAACCACAACGAACCAAATAAGTCAATCACGGACCAAATAAGGCCGCAAACAAAGGGATGAATGAAGTGTGACCCGAGCCATCCCATTTTCGCTTTTTAACCTCTCCTCCATCCACTACAAAATGCATCCCACTTGCTAACACTCGTCCCCATCGCCAGAGCTCGTCTGCTCGCCGCTGTCGTCGTCGTCGCCGAACTCTTCTCGTCGCCGTCGACCTCGTTCTCCACCATCTTATCTCTTGTCTGTTCCAGGAACACAGACCAATGTCTCCCCGCCCAATTCTCAAGCGCACTCCCTCAGCCGCTATCCACCATGACCACCACGCTGTCCACTTCCCGCCCTCGCCCTCGCTGACCCGCACATTCGAGGCGCATTGCCCATCGACGTACGACCGCTCTCCCATCGTTGTCCTCCCCAATTCCTGCGCACTGCCAGAGCGCGGTTGCCCAGGCCGGACGTATGCCGCCGTAGATAACACCACCTCAGCCTCACCCCCACGGAGTCGACAATATGCGGGACCGTCATCCCCAACCCGCACGCCCATGTACGCTCCCAAAGATCTCCACCCTCGGGCGTTCTCCCGCCAGTACGACCTCCGGGACCGTGATAGCAGTTGCAGTACGCCAACGGGCCCATTCTCCATGCCTCCACCTCTAATACCCGACCTCTCCTCTGAATCAGAAGAAAGTGATGGCTTCGTTAGCCCACCCGAACCTAATCTCTTCAGCCCTTCCTCCCCCCGCTCGTCACACAGAAGTACCAATTATAACACGAAATACACGCAGCACCCATCATCTCCGTACGACCGGTATGCTCCAACTGTTCCGTCAATACCACAGCCCTCGGCCTTCTATGCTTCTTCGACGCCGACTAACGCTCCACATCTTGCCCCTCACCCTCATCACTCTCCCGAAGAAACGCAAGTGCAAATCGCTCGCCGCCGCCGCGATCGTGAGCGCAAACGTGAACGCTCGAGAGAGCGCGATCGTGTCCGAGGTGTTCTTGTTGACGAAGACGAAGAATTCGATGCTGGCGTTTGCTCTACGCCACGGGTCCGATCCTCCTCGTGTTACAAGACAATCACTACTGGATTCTCCGGGTTCAACATATCGGAGGCGGATAGTAGTTGCTTGGACGGTTTTTAAGCAGTGGTCCACTGGGGGAAAGGATTCCTAGGCCCAACATACGTGTGTGTGTACGACTGCACTTCTGAGTCGGGTTCTCCAGACGCTTTTCTGGATCCTATTTCGTTCTTGTCCATCTCCCTCCACGATACCTCTCGAAGCAGTGACTCGATCATCTTCCTAATCAACACTTTTGTGTTGTATATGACACGTTTCCCCTTCTTGCCCATATGAACTTTCCTCCCTTTCCATCCTGTGCAAAAACGACTTAATGGACCTAATTCCCTTACCCTACTATTATCCAAAAATCTTCATTTGTTCGTACCATTTTTCAGTCGATTCCTTTTTGCATCCTCTTTCCTTCCTCATCCCCCAACCAATTCGAAATCCCTCACATCCCCCATTTTTTATTTTCGAGACACCAAAGCTTTTTGACGACCCGTTTCACGCTGTTATTATTGCTTTCTTCCGTTCTTATTTATCCCCCCAACACCCACGTATAACACCGTCACGACCCAACATCTGTACTATCATCACTACCGCAAAGCATAGATTTTCTTGAACAAGTAGGCCCCCTTGGGTGGATAACTGTTGAGATCTCAGTTGCAGATGAAGGGGTAGGCCTTCGAACGACGACAATCCGCTCCCCGGAGAACCACATAGCTAGCACCGTATATTCACCTTGACACGGCCTGGAGAAATTTATTCCACAACACGTGTACGGCTAATTGTTGTGGGAGAGCCTCGTTCAACGTTCAGTTCGCACTGACCGCATGTTTCAAGAATGTAGAAATTTTCCTCCTCCCTTCAGTCATCGCCACGAGCTTGAAGAATCACATCAACCAAATCTTGCTGGGTACGGACAAGCGTCGCGCGCTTCCCAACTCCACGACTAGGGTAAATTTCTCACGACTGTAGGGGATATATATACTCGGCGGGCGCACTCACGCAAAGGTCGGTCTCGGGATTCTGGCCAAGAAGATTGGACTGCGAGATTGATTGATCGATTTGTACGTGTACCACGGCCTTCAAGAGACCCGAGATTCGGGAACCCTATGCAAGAAGAAGAGGGCACGATTGGATGCCGAAGGTGATTGGCCCGCGCCAACCGACGTACGAGAAGGCATGCGCAAAGGCAAGGAAGTTAGCGAGATAGAACACCGACCGAACACATTGAACGACGTCCACCAAGGAGCCTCACATAATCGATATCATTACCAATCAATAAAGCAGACAAGACATACTACAGTATGCCAATTACTTTTCTTATTGGAATCAATCAAAATACTCTAGGTGCGACTAAACGTGCCCTCGAAAGTGACCCTTTCGTCGACTGGCTCGCCCCTAGCTGGCTGACATCTGCTCCCATCATATGCGTCTTGCATCGTGGCCGTGGGCTTGTGGCACTTTGATCGACATATGTTTCGATACACACGCACATACTGGTCCTAACGTTCTTTCGCAAATTCCATAGTTCGCTCTGCAGTTCGACCAATGGAATCCATCACGCCCTATCACGCCACAGTTGGCGAGCTATCAGCACCAATTTGTATGTGCTGCATTGTATGTGTGTACGTGGTTTCCCTTGGAATCAACGCGGGGGAACCTCGAAGACTTGAGAAGTTGGGGAGAGATGTGCTGGGGAGGTTTGATGCTCAATGGGCATATGGCTGCGCGGTTTGACAGGCTCGCTTCGGCGTACAAGGGTATGATGGTAGGTATATCGCTCGGAAGTTGTCCAGCTGGTTCGCACTAATTGAATCTACCTCTAGCGAAGGAGCTACTGAAAAGTCAATCATGTTGCTCCTCCATCATAACCTTGAATAACATGTTCTAGGTCCTACATTCCACGGCCTGATCGCTCTCAGTCCCAAGCAGTTTGTGCTATTGGTTCAAGACCCAAGGCGCCCAGGCACTTAGGAAAACATACGCGCCCGCCTTCGCACGGTGCATCTAGGAATTAACGGTGTACATAATGCCAGTGGCGTGCCGGTGTTCTTAAGTGTGCTAGACGATTCTCTCGTCTAAAGCTGTCCTATCGTAGGCAGTAAACCGCTCTCATCCCATCCTACAATAGCACCGAATTCTCAGCTCCCGGTAGGATGCTAATACCGTGTCGTCAAGACATCAATAATAACCATTCTCGTTCGCAGCGCTAGCAGTGCGTTCCGTTGCATTCTGATTTAATATGGAGGAATGTTATTATACATATTGCAGTGACAGCGTCTATCAACGCGAGGTCAACCCGCGTGATGCATGTACATACATCCAACTCCACCGCCTTGTTCAGCCGGTGTCACAGGTGTTCAGCATGAATTTCCATCTAACTTCCAGTGTCAAGCCGCCTCGAGGTGTGGAGTGGCATGTTGGCATAGTGCTGTTCAGCGACCAAATAAAATATTATGAATGTCGGACGCCCGGAGACCAAGTCCGGACTGGCTGGCGGCTCGTGGCTCGCATCCTGAGTGCACGTTCATGTTCTGATGGACATGGATGATAGGGGACGTTGGTATGGCACCGCGACGGGGGTAGACACCGTGGTTGATGGACGTTTATCATGTAAGGACCCCCTGAACCCATCAGGAACCCCTATGTCTGTGGTCGCAGTCCGCAACGTTCCGCAACGAAGGCTAATCAACTCACAATCTAATCACCGTGGCCTGAAGCACTAGGAGCTAGTGTTCCACGCTTGGCCACAGTTGTAAAACTGTCAAGGAATCATGTTTAATCTTCTTGCCTTCGTGAGGTAACTTATACTTATAGTATCGAGGGTACAGAACTGCTTGGAGCACTAATGCTGGTGCTCCGGGTTTTCACTTCCGCCCGCAGTTTCAGCCATTCCTCGTTCGAAGACTACTCGGATGATCAAGAAGCGCACGGGTAAGAGACTGCGAAGGTTTACCACAAAAGTCACAACACCTTTCTTATGGCGCGTGCCATCGGGCGGCGCGTGCTATATTGTTGGGGTCGTTGTCGCCACACAGGTTGGCTGGAGACGAATTGGAGCCACAGGCTCAGTAACCAGTAGTTCAGCGGGGGCCTGACTTTGACTCCGATCCGCAAAGGGCACAGGTTCCTAGCTAGATAAGGGTTGTTTGATCTCCAGACTTCCCCGTGTGGGGAAAGCTCCCCCAGAGGACATAAGTGACTTTCTCGACAGATAGCACATTTTCTACCGTAAGTAGACAAGCGGATCGACGATGAGTGTACAAATCGCAACGTCAACAGTCGCGGAATGCTAAAAAGTATCTCTCATGACACGACCCACGCTGCCTAAACGGCCGAGGTAATATAGAGATTAGATAGGACATGATCCCAAGCATGAAGATTCTGACCGGGAACTATCGGGCTTTCAAAGTACAAGGAAGGCCGGATGGTATTAATGACGTCGGTGGCAGCCAAATCCTCACCTCAGAAGATAACGAACAAGCCCACCGGCGGAGAGATAAGATATCAACGTGCGCGCGGATTGTATTCAGCAGGCCAAAATATGTAGTCCTTTGGATTATTCTTTGAGCAGTTCTTTGAGTTGCAGCTTGCCGGTCCTGGCTTCCCGCAGGGTTGCCATCCTTCACCGCCCTGACGTGACCTCAAAAGCAGGCAAAATATATCAGGTGCATAAAGTGTCGGTGCGTACTCCGACCTTGTTTGTTCCAACGAGTCGGACAGAACAAAGCTAGGTCACTACGCCATTCGTATGTCGGTCTTCCGGAGAAAGATCAAGGAGAAAATAGGGACAAACTAAACCCAGAGCTGGATTCAACGGATGGCCAGGTGATCACGGTGAAAGCTTGCACCTTCCAAGACAGCTCGGAGCAGCCAGATACCTGGTATACCACAAGGTTGGGAAGCCAGAGATAGCGGCAAATCATTCGTTGCCACCCTAGAGTAGTACAGTGCGGGCGCGTACTTGGTAGAGACGGGCATTTCGCGGGATTTTGAAAGTTGTAGTACTATATCATATAGTACTACAACTTTCAAAATCCGCAAATGTGGCCTAGCTCGCAAACTACTGTGACTATACTTGACACTTCGGCGACACGTACCGGATACACACCCTTCCATTCCTACGGCGGGTCCTATTTTAGTATCTCCTGGAGCTTGTCATTGGTCAACGGATGGTCCAAAGATGCGTCGGGTGTCATGGAGAACGGATCCCATCCCATCTGCACTGCAAAGACCATCGATAGTATCGGGCCCCCCATTGTAACGGACCTTTCGTAATTTCGCCTTTTTGATACGTCGACCGAGGCGTATGCTTTCGCTTTTGTCGCCTGCACCATACGGAACTTGACCGGAGCGTTTGAGAACAAAAACTCGGAACGGAAGAGTTGGGGCGCCACGTTCCACTACGATCAGGGGCAAAAAGTACGGCTAAAATAGGCCGGTTCAGCTCTCACGACGACCGGTTCGTCTGTCTTGTTTGTCGGGTTTGAATGAGGCCCGTTTGCCAGATCAAGTAGATAGTTGAAGCTGATTGTGAGCAACAACGGTGATGCTTTGAGGGCATGAAGCTAAGACAGTGTATAATCGGCGTCACTTCAGAGAACCTTATATTTCAGAACGACCATTATGCTTGACAGAGCCTACGAAGATATTTCATGCTCATGAGGTGGGAGAGTCTCAAGATCTGCGAGCTTTCAGCATTCCCGTAGCTAGTTTAAAACCTCAAAGCTTCAACCTTTGCGTCCCTCTTCTGATAGAATGTGGACCCTGTATTGATCCCGACAAACGCCCTCAATACTAACTGCCAATTATGGCAATTACGAATTTACATAAGCCGCTCAGAGTCGAGCGGTAAGCCTCCATGGAAATTGGGAGGGGTGGCGGCATGAATCGAGAAATAAACAGTTCCATCCATCGATATCCCTTTAGCCCAACGACCAAAATATTTATTCAACACATATGTGGTTCGCTACATCAGAGCATATCAGTCTCCAGACGCACTTCCGTTCGTCATGGCATGGATGCCCCAAGATATACCAACACCAAAGATAACCCAACCAATTATAACCACCGAGAACGCAGCTGAGGGCAGTAGAACACCGACGATATAAGGACGACCAGGGTTGGACGACTTTAATATCCTCTCCTTCTCCTTTGCTGTCAATTCACCACCATCTTCCTTTGTTTTTCTGTCTAAGCCAACTATGGCTGCCAACCTGTTGATTTCTTGAGTGAGTTTCCTCGGGGCTACCTGTGAGAGCCTAGCGCCAGGGAGCATCTTTTGGCCGAAGGGTACGTAGGTTAGCGAGAGCAGGGTAGCTGACACGAAGAAACAGATGAAAGCATAAGCGAGCCAGAGCGATATGGTGGGATCAAGCGAGTTGTTTGCTCTGTCTTGGAGTCGACCAGCTGCAGTGGTGATGATCACAATGGAACCTTGCACCGCGGACTCTGTAACCCACGTTGAGCAAATTATGAATGGGCTGGGCCCTAATTGACGTACTCTTAATAGCGAATCTAGCGGGCACATCGCTTAATAATAATTATTGAAGCGAAGATGTGGAACTCACGCGGTAGCAAAGAGAGCCGGGTCGGGTATGACATTGCGAATGATTTCGACTTGTGGTGCTGGAGTAACGCACTGTTGGTGTTTCGTCAATCTTTTGAGCTAAACACACGAACGACGGGTGGTGGCTGACCTGGGCCAAAGCGTAGAAAATGTAAGCGGCAACTAGTGAATTGAAGATCTATATCAGTGAACACTATGACATAGCCTTCGACCGCGTACCGAAGGTAGGCACCGCGTGGGAAAACTTGAGCAAAAGCATCGAGATCAGGAACGTTGTGCCAGATAGGAACACTGTTAATGATTCTCAAGGTCAGTAGCTCAATGATTTGTAGGAAGAGATTGTCCTCACAGAACGTCACCCGATTTCCGTAGAAATCAATAAATATTCCAAGGAACGGTGTCAAACAAGCTGGAAGTAACAGGTAGAAGTTCGAGACCCATCCGCCGATAACAGCTCCCTTCTTGAGTCTCTGTTGAGCGAATTGACTGTTTTGCGTGAGAACATGTCATATAGCATATGCGACGCGAACACGTACGTTGAAATTCCGACGAAGGACTGGATACCAGCATTCTCGAAGACCGTGAAAAGCACAATGATCCAAAAGGTGATGGGGAACTGCGTAACCGCTTTGAGAGAGAACGCGCCGGCCTTCGTAGCCCCCAAATGTCGCTTTCCGGTAGTGTAATCGGTAATATCATACCGGGTGCGGAGGTATCGGTCGAGGAAGAACACGGCAATAGAGCACAAAACAGAAAACAAACTGATGATCGAGCTGACCCACAACGCCCATGCGTAGGTCCCCGTATTGGCCGAAATAACATTTGCCGTGGACGAACCCGTGAATTGTGCAAGATTTGCAACAGACCTACACAAGTTGAACAATAAGCTGAGTAAGTGAAGGGAAGTTTGAAATTTGCATTACCAGATGGCACCTACACCGCCAGGCCGGCCTCGATCAGAAGGTAACAGTGGGAGAAAGAACTGCCGGTGACACACCGATGGTGAAAGCAAAGCCGCGGCCCGGAGCGAAATACGTCGAAAATATACGATGTTGCGCGTTGTCGATAGAACCGTCGCCGATAGACGTCAGCACCTTTCCGACGATAAGAAGCGGGTAACTCCTCAAGGAATTCGTAGCAGATCCAGCCATGACTAGGGACCCGGCCAGGTGAAAAAGTGTAAGAATAACAGTAAGAAGTGGGCCGCCCCACTTGTCAATCGAGAATCCGATTCCAACACAGAGAAACGTATTGACCTTGCACCCATAGTATGGGTATGCCACATCAAAGTCAATCACTCCGAGAAACTCACGAGGTTCGTCACCGCGACCTATAGGATCGGACTGTAAGGACAACACCCGAAAGTAGATCAATCAAAGAACGTACGAGCGTCGCAAACTCCGAGTTGTTGATATGCAGATTCTTCAAAATAGTGGTCTTGAGCGCGCTGCGTTGATTGAGTTTGCGTATAACGGGAATTGTCCAGAGAAACGAACACAATCAAACTCTGTGAATAGGGCAGAGCCGGAGGTCAGGCTATCTGGGGGCGGTAATAAGATCTTCTCCACTCACACTGGACCAATGGTTGCCGACTATGGCAATTGCCCATTAGCACGATCTAGACATAACCGGCTCTCAAACACTCACAGGCACACATACAGGTCAAGATGACCATAACGGCCTTCCATGCCAATGGCAATGGAGGCTTCGGTGCCAGAGAGGGATCGTTCAGCTCATCGACCTCTGAGGTTTGCTCGATTCCGGATTTCTCTTCGTAGGAGGGGCTCCTGCGTTGTTCTGCGGGGGCGGACATATCTGAAAGGGAAATCCGATGGACCTGCAATCTGATAAGATTATAGACGGGGATTTTATACCTCTGGATTATCTGATACCAACGGAAAGGTATGCGAAAACGCGGGAAGATTTCTCAGGCGAGTCTTCTCGATAAGAGCCGAATAGACATATCGAGGGCATTACTCCCATGAAGCGCTGGGGGTTCTCATCAATCTTCTTCAACGAGGACCGCAAGTGACACATCTAAAATGCGCCCTCATGCATGTGTCAATTTCAGCTTGGGCCAAGCCTTTTGAGAAGCAGGACATCTGACAAACGGGGTGGATCCAGTCAGGTTCTTGACTTTTTAGCCTCGGCCTATGTGATTCAGGGTGCAACATCTACGTGCAACGACCTGCAGCACCACCGTTTTGGTTTTGACGCCCAAAGTGCAGAGGACGGATGTACATTAATCCTGTGGGTAGTGAGTGTTGAACGTCCATCGGCTATAAGAAGAGGATTTGCCCGGTTTAACGGCATTTCTCTATTATTGCATCGGATGGGTGGACTTACTGTAATTCCAGCTCACACCAATTGTTGTTGATCTAGGAACGAAAGCCACGGTACTCCTTGTGCTGTGCATGGAGGAGTGTAGGCAATGGCATCCTCGGTCGCGGAGTCGACTTCCGTACTGCCTTATCGATGTTCTTCAAGTTGAAAAACAAGATAACACGGCGGAAAAACTCACATATTATATTAATTTTGTGTGGCACTTTAGGCCGTTGACCGCCCACAATTCTCGCCTCGTTACTGCGGCGATGAGATTGCAGCGAACGATTCAATAGGAGCCTCGCCTCCCGCTATGATTTAATTACGACACGGACTCTTGGTGAGAAGATTCAACCCAGTTCTCTAGGCGTAAATTCGCGGCAAGACCCAGGGGGTTGTCGAGGATTCAAAGTAAAGAAGTGGGTAGGGAGAACGACATGGGTTCTGCGCTATCCACCCTTGCGTTGCCATATTCGAACGTGCCGCGTGAACGAGGCATTGAATCGGCTAGAGGAGGGGGGGTCAAGTTGGTAAGACAGCTATATGAACGAACAATGCCTCAGATATTACACATTCGGATTGAGAAGAACTCCGGGCGGATAACGCCATCAATAGTTGTTTCAACGCAAGTTTTCGACACGTCTCTAGTATGCTTGACCGCCTTGCAATTAGTTAGTCGTCGTGCCGGAGTCTTCACCACTTCTGTCGGTTGCCATGAGCAGGAAACGAATCAATGCCGGTGAGCAGGGCACATTCTTTGTGTTTATCTCCGTGGGACCTCAATTCTTGGCCTCACAAGGCGACCAAACAAACCAGTTCCGTTTGCGCGTGTCGTCATCAAGTTTGGTATCTCCTACTTTGCAGACGCACTTGCGGCCTCTGGCAGAAAATTTAACCCTTCGCGGTATGGCGGCGCATGGTGTTGACTAATATCGAAAACTAACTGCTCGTAGGTTAACGCATGCAGTGGGAGACGTGGACGCAGTAGCGTTGCTACTGTCTGTGTACATTAATTCGTGTTCCCGTAGCACGGATCCTACTCACTGACTCTTGTGTCGGGAGTCGGTGCATAGGTGCTGGGGTCGTTCTAATGCAACAATTGTGGCTCGCGGAGAAGCATCCATCGGATCACTCAGAGTTCGGTATTGCAGGAAACTATTAGGGACGAAAGATGAAGCTAGGCTTGAGAACAGTGAACTGCGCCTAGTGTTTCCCTTGACTTACAATCCCGTCGACCATTGTCTAGTTCCCAGTAACCTTGATCATACCGTTGGATATGAACGTCGCAGCGATAAAATGTGCCAAGTTGTAGGGACTTCTCGAAAGAAAAAAAGGTCCCGGTTCTATTTGACTTCCCTGCTAGTGTGCTTAATGTCAGCTAGAAGTTGTGGGAGTAATCACCAGGAACGAACCTCAGGCTCCTGGCCCTCTCCGTCAGAATGTTATAAAAGGCTGAGCCTATCATACCACAACCTACAGTTGGTTAGCGTTGTTATCAATGCTTGTACAGGACTCTGAAACGCAGGGCCTTATCATGTAGGTGCAGAGTTGGTGTAGGTCCCAACCGCTAGGCTGGTCACCAACTACAAAGCTCTAACAAAGTTGCGAGGAAGGCTAGGCGCCGGCGCCGAAGAGTAACCACAACCCAACTTCCGTGTCTTTCCGGACACCCATCTTCCATTCCGTCGACACGCCTCCCGTCATGTCGCCGTCGAGGCAAGGCCTGCCGGAATCTCGTGGTATGGCGACTCGGAACCCGATGCAGCTTTTCTGCGGTGTATAGCGGGCGACGGGCATCCAGCAAGAAAAGGGTCCAACCTGGAAATATCCTGGCCCAAGCCGCGAAATAAATACATACTGTATTCAACGCTGTGATCAGTGATCGCAGGAAATCAGAGAGGTTTGCGTGCAGTAATGTCCTTTCTTCTTGACGCTGAATTGGCAATCGAGAGACGGGTGATCTAAGTGCATAGCTCGAATACAGCGTTCAGATGATGCGATCGCAAACACGTGAGACGCAGGATCACTCCACGGATTCCCGCCTCGAAATAGCTCAAATAGAAACCCTCTCGATTCACCATCTTGTTTCTTAAGACTTCCACTTTAAGACTTCCACTCTATCCACTTCATCCCCCTCTAACATCCATAATGGTCAAGGCTGTTGTTCTCGGTGCTGCAGGTGCGTGGTGGTGTCAGGGTGCTGGGAGATCGAGCTCATCGATGATCTGATTCAGGTGGTATTGGCCAGCCTCTGTCGCTGCTCTTGAAAGCCAACCCACTCATCACAGAGGTTCGTTCTTTCTCATGATCGGACGTTGCAATCGCGAAGTAGTGACCTGATTTTGTTGGATAGTTGGGGCTCTTCGATATCGTGAACACGCCTGGTGTCGCAGCCGATCTGTCTCACATCTCCACACCAGCCAAGGTCGTGGGCTACTTGCCACCAGACGATGGCTTGAAGAAAGTCCTGACTAACGCCGATGTCGTCGTAATTCCCGCTGGAGTCCCCCGGAAGCCAGGCGTGCGTATTTCATGTCCCTTTCTTGACGATCCGAGACTAAAAGAAGTTGTAGATGACAAGGTATGTTTTCCATGCTGACTCTGAAATGTGTTTGAGGAATTGATCGTGGTGGTTACACGCAGAGATGACCTGTTCAAAGTAAGGCCAAGATTCTATTGCCTCGTGGAATTTATCGCTTACGTCCGGACAGATCAACGCTGGTATCGTCCGGGATTTGGCTACCGGCATCGCCACCGCGGCACCTAAAGCTTTCATCCTCGTTATCTCCAATCCCGTCAATTCTACCGTCCCTATCGTCGCGGAAGTCCTCAAGAAACACGGCGTTTTCGACCCGAAGAGGTTAGCTCTTCGTCAGTTTATCCTTTTTTCCCCTGACCATCGCTCGCAGACTTTTTGGTGTCACGACTCTGGATGTTGTCCGCGCCTCGACATTCGTTGCCGAAATCCTCGGTGACCTCAGCCTTTCGAAATCAGTCGCCGTCCCCGTTGTCGGCGGCCACAGCGGCGTAACCATCGTCCCCCTCCTTTCCCAATCATCCCACCCTCTCCCTGCCAACCTCACCACTGATCAGTACGAAGCCCTCGTCAAGCGCATCCAATTCGGTGGTGATGAGGTAGTCAAGGCGAAGGATGGCGCCGGTTCCGCCACCCTGTCAATGGCGTACGCTGGCGCTGAATTCGCGGCGAAACTCATCCGCGCTATCGGTGGCGAGAAGGGCGTTTCGGCACCTACGTTCGTCAACCTCTCCGCAGACCCGTCCGGTGGTGAGGCCTTGAAGAAGGAGCTCGGCCAGGACCTGGACTATTTCTCAACCGTCGTTGAGCTCGGTGTAAGTGGCTTGCCGTTTGTATATGCGCACGGGGATCTGATGTAATCGCCCCTCAAAAGCCTGAGGGCGTTGCCAAGATCAACACATTGGGGAGCCTCACGGATGCCGAGACAGCACTTGTCAAGGCTGCCATCCCCGAACTCGCTACCAACATTCAGACGGTACGTAACGTTCAAAGTTTGATGCCTCCTGTCCTGATACGATATGCTACAGGGCGTTTCTTTCATCGCCTCGCCCAAGCTTTGAGCCTAGTACGGCTTTCAGTAGATAGACATCGATAGTTAAGAGGTAGTAGAAGTCAAACATCGTACCATTGTAATTACCTTACTTGAAAAGCAAGGTCTAACACCTTGGAACTGTCCCGATTTGGGACAAAGCAGCAGGTTTCCTTTTTTGGTATGGCATATGGCTGAATTTTTGCTGTAGGCAGGTTGGACCTGCTGTCTATACATGATTCTCAACCAACTTGATTATATTTAGATAATGGGCTATCTACAACAGGTGGTGGGCCATCATTAGTAGGAGACTAATGATGTCCATTGCCCAGTAGCCAACAGCAAATGTAGATTGTTACCAGATGCAGGGAAGATGATAGACATGATGATGCTGCCCTGCCAAACATGATTGTGGGCATATCATTGGTGTCATCGTTTCTGAGTTTCAAGCCCCCTTCATTAGTGACAGTCAGAGTTGACAATTCCAGGGCAATTTGGGATGCAATTCGAGAGTCAATTTGGAGGGCAAATCCAAGCTGTGAATCATGCAAATTGCTGAATCATCAAATTGCCTCTGGAGGCAATTTGACAACTGGAATCACTCAGACAATTCCATGTCCCAAGCACTGACAATCACCAACAGTACTATTTAGTTGAAGAATACCACATTAGCCTTTTGATTGATTACACATCAGATGTTTTGATTGATCTACCCAAGATCTACCTACTAGTCCTAAGTCCCCTTCTGCCTGAGGATGCCCCTGATAGCATGCCACCCCAAAATATGAACAAGCAAGAGGACATTTTTTATAATGTCTAGCTTATTAAAATTATGACTAAATGGTTTGTTTTCATACATGCAGACAAACTGCTTACACATTTGCATGAAAAGATGTTGGGGCAACAGTAGTACACATACCATGTCAGTTAGCATAAATGGGAAGATATTTAGTTTTCTTATATGTAACATATAGTTATCATTGATTGTAATTATTAGAACTTGTAGTCTATAGTGACTCAAACTCAAATCATGTTTGAATCGTGTTGAGGACTACATTGGTGGAAGCAGCCTAGAGGCTGAACACTCAGAGATGGGACCAGGTGAAAGGGTCAAAACACAGGGGTGTGTATTTGGAAGGAGATAAGAGTAAGGTATAAAAAGGAAGTAAGTAAATAGGTATGTGACTTTTGTAAATACCATAGTCACATGATTGTATCTAGGAGTCAGGAGATAGGGGAAGCATAGTAAGATATGTGGAGATCTTACAGTTGGTCAGAGTTGAACCCTGATTCGACATGATTCAAGGCCCTGAAATTGTCACAGAATCCATCTTGGATCACATTCTGGATCACCCTGGAATCATTGACTCTGACTGTCACTATTGATGGGTTTCAAAACAGGCATTGTCAGGCAGTGGTCTGGATTTTCTACACAAAACAGAGTGGAGGCCAGTGCTGCAGTTTGTCATGGAGTGTAAGTACAATGGTGGTATCCAGATGCTATATCTGCTGTTTGAAGAAGAGGTGAGTGATCATGTGGTGCTGTTGTCTTGTTATTTGATGTGGCCAACAGCATAGCTGCATGATGCTTGTGAAGGAGCTGCTAGCCTGGCCTGTACCAGTTCAATCTTTAGACCAGTTCACACAACTGTGTGTGGAGTAAGCATTTACCCCTCTGGTGACATACCACAACAACAGGTTGGTGGTTGCACCTGTGGACTTGGAAGGCATCATGAAGGGTCCCTTGGCAGAGGTTTTATTCACTCTGCATCATTAGCACATCAACAGTTTCAATTGGGACTTGTTCCATGCTAAGGTCCTGAAAGTGGCTATAATCAGAGAAGTTGGGCTGCCTCAGACAGACATAGTGGGAAGAGGAGCAAGTGCCATATGTGCAGATGATGTGTGGTTTCCCACAAGAGTGCCAGCTTGGGTATAGCATGGAAGAGGCCAAATTCTATAGATGTTTGGCTGGTGGTAGACATGATGATGCATGCAAGTTTGTATCATTTCATGGTCTCACAGAGCTGTTATCATGTACTATAGATGACAAATACTCAGATTGCTACTGAACTTTCAGGCTAGGTCATGAGGTAGGTTGCTTTGCAAGTGGCACTTGTTTTTGAAAACTTGAGGCAGATTACCATCCCACACACATCTTATACCAAGCAAGGTACTTCTGAGCCAACAGCGAACATTGATATTGTCATTTGGATTCATACCATATCCTGCCATCCAAGCTAAGTTGACATGCATGCTGTAGTACCCACAGGGGCCTCCCCTGAGTTTTTCCACCACTTCCATAGTGCCACAATGTTTTTTTTGAGTGAAAATTCAAATATTTGAGTATTTACATGCTTTCCTGCACTATCTTCATACTGTAAACTCTGCACAATGACTACCTATTGGCTTTCTTCACTTCCACAGCCTTAACTCTTAATTTTAAGCTCAATATTGTGCTTTCTGAGCCTCATTTTGTGTCAACAGAGGACTGATGTCTGCAATTCTGAGGTGTGGAAATCAACTATTCAATGTGGGTTGAGAACTTAGGAGCCTCCAATTGTGATTCCCAATAGGGTGGCTGTAAGGGGACACTCCTATTTTCTCCTTTTCCCCTGTCTCTCTCCTTCCTCTTCATTTCTTTCTCTTTCTTTTCATTCCATGGACTCTTATTTACTTTCCTCTTCTTCCCTTTCCATCCTACCATCCATCTGAGCAATATCCAACTCATCCGATGCATTTCCTGCGCCTCAGCCACACTCTGGCCACACATCTGATGCATTTCCTGCACCTCAGCTGCACTCCAGCCGCACTTGCACATGCCTGGATGCACTTTGGATGCACATATACACTTCGGGGCACGTCTGGGTGACCCATACCTTCTTCCCACACCTCTTTACTTTCCATTTCCACTTTCCTGGATCACCGGCACGACTCTTGCATATTCCCTCCACCTTTCTATCACATGTGCCTGCTCATACCTTGTGATATTCTCTGGACTTGTGGCTGGTGTACTATACAGTTCTCCCACCTTTCTCTTATGCTTCTACAGTATATACTTTGCCTCCTAGCATGGAGAATCCTTATCTTGTTCTCTTTGGATTCTCCCTCTGCTAGGTGAGCAGCCTCTCATGTACTGTAGTAGCTCTATTCATCTCTTTGGATTCTCCCTCTGCTAGGCTTGTGCTGTTGGCCATCTTGAGGTTGCCCTTACAGCAGAACAAGATCTCCCATCCTGGCACCAGAGCCCTACAGAAAACGTCCCATGCCCCTCTGGACTCGCTTCTGACGTCTTTCCAGTTTTGCGGACATTCCAGACGCTCTCCTGCTACCCCCCACCCACCTCTGATGACACAAGTGAAGCACCCCCACTCTCTCCTGCTGACTCTGACATGACGGGCACATCTACGCAGATCCCACCATCTGAGCAGCTGGTAATGGACTCTGAGACGTTGCAGACCTTGTGGGCTCAGACATATGAACACCAAAATCAAATCAGCACTATCCATGACACACTCGCCCACATCGAACAACTCCCCATAACACCCTGCCCCTCTACTCCCAAAACGACTCCAGATTTCGGCCTGCAGGGCACCACAGCCTCTCAGCATGCCCCGGGTCAATCTGACACCACCCCACATTCCCGATTGAAGTCTGCATCTTCCCCAATCTTTGATGGAAACCACAAAGATGGTCGCTGTCACACTAAGTTGAGTTAACGATTTAGTGCCCAGATGGTCGTGGACTACTATGTCGAGTTGCACCTGGTTGTTCGTTGATTTCGGGATTGATTGGAATAGAGATAATACTCTGTTAGGGGTAAGGATAGGGTGAGGTTGGTTATTAGAATTAGTATGTTAATCAACAATACTACTCCTAATCAGTTAGGGGGTTGTGGTGTATTTACTTGTGCAATAAGTAGCAAGTAAACACGATAGTATAGGTCTAATTATTTAACCTATGGAATGGACTAGATAGCTAAATAACTGAGGTTAGTATGCCAGAATCCTACTCGTTTCAGATCTGGACTTGTAAGGGGTTCCCTACTCGTTTCAGGATAATCAAAACTGTCAAATTAGCATTACTGTCACCTACTCGTTTTGGTGCAGACTTAGCAAAAGAATTGGACCTTACTTACTTTTTGGGTCTCTACAAACAGAAATGCTGGTATCCTACTCGTTTCGGATATAGCTGAACTTAAGCACTAGAATGTGGGTGATAACTAGATTGTTATTTTTTTTAAACAGAGAGACCTGCTCCCTTTTATACCTACACTGTTTGTTCCTAAGAACAATGGTATCCTAGTGAGGTAAATACAAATAAATAGTAGAACAATAGTAAAGTGTCCTAGACAATATATTCCATTGTATGGACAATGGTTGTCATTAAGGACAATGGATAGGTATAGTGGAACAATGAATGTACCATTGTTCCCAATGGTTGTCAGGGAAATCATAACAATAGGCAATACATTGGAACAATAAGAATGTGAAAGAACAATGGAAACCATTATTACTGGTTTCCATGGCGAATTTAAGAAGATAAAAGAACAATGAAATCCATTGTCATTGGTTTCCATGGCGAACTTCCAGGGTGAACTTCCATGGTGAACTTCCATGATGAAAAAAATGACAATGGAAAGGTAGGACAATGGCTAATTCTCCTGGGGGCTCCGCTCCTAGGGGTTCAGGGGTACATCCTAGTTCCTAATGTCTTTATATCAAACCTGTGTTCTGGTATGACATCGCGCGTTCTACAATGCATGCTTCATCTACTTCCAGCTCTGCCCAGATCACTTTCCCATGGAGCAAGCTAAAATCCTCTGGTGTCTCTCCTTCTTCCAGAAGGATCAAGCTAAGGAGTATGCAGACATGGTGCTTTGGAGCAAGAAGGATCCATACTTCGAGTCCTGGGCTGCCTTTGCAACCAAATTCCAGACGCGCTTCCTTCTGGATCGGGAACATGAAGCCACCATGCTCAAACTGGAGACCACCCAATACCACCAAGGCTGTCAGACTTTCCAGGAGTACCTCGACAAGTTCCGGGACCTCATAGACCAATCTGGATACACTGAAGGCTCCAACATCACAATGAAGTTCTGTCGCAGGTTGGACTCTATCATCCAGAGCTGAGTTGCTGAGTCCGCAGACTGTCCTAGTGAGGATGATTTTGAAGAATGGTACAAGGCGGCGCAATGGGTTGCCAACAACTGTGCTGCCAATCACTCCTTCCACTTCAGCGTCAACTCTGGCACATCCGGGTCGCTCGGCTGACCATCTATCACTTCCAGATCCGCTCAGCTGCCTGCAGGTATACTTCCTGCGCTCCGGACTCACTTCCTGCCTTCACAACCCTGCTTCCAGCCTCTGCCTCCACCAAAGGCTCTCTCACCCAGCATCCCTATGGATGTTGATCATACTTGCTCCCAGCCCGCCACTTCACAGCTCTGTTACTGATGCGGCAAGCCTGGACACATGTCCTGCAAGTGCCAACTCCAGTTTGATGTCCGGTTCATGACAGCCAAAGAGCAGACATCTGCTATCGAAGATCTCTTGACCGCAGCCGATGTTGTAGAAAGTGCCAGGACTTCAGAAGGAATAGACACAGAGGGAACAGCTGCAGCCGAGGAATCAGATGCAGTGGATTTTACCCAGACCAACAAGTGACCTGTGCAGCCTCATTGGTAAACAACTGATTTGCTTGTCTTAGTGTAGACACAATACACGATGATGAACCTGAACCATCTGATGATTCATCCGACACTAAGACACCCAACCCGGTTACAATCTGCACAATCTGAAGGTTTCGCCCGCAGTGGGAACAGTGGTATCACACTAAGTTGAGTTAACGATTTAGTGCCCAGATGGTCGTGGACTACTACGTCAAGTTGCACCTGGTTGTTTGTTGATTTCGGAATTGATTGGAATAAAGAAAATACTCTGATAGGGGTAAGGATAGAGTGAGGTCAGTTATTAGAAATAGTATGTCAAGCAACAATACTACTCCTAAGTTGATAGGGGGTGTGGTGGTGTATTTACTTGTATGATAAGTATCAAGTATATACGGTAGTATAGGTCTATGTAATAAACCTATGGAATGAGCTAGATAACTATTAAACTGAAGTCAGTATGCCAGAATCCTACTTGTTTCAGATCTGGACTTGTAAGAGGTTTCCTACTTGTTTCGGAATAATCAAACTGTCAAATTAGCGTTACTGACACCTACTCATTTTCAGTGCAGACTTAGTTGTCAGTGCATTACTGTCACCTACTTGTTTCAGTGCAGACTTAGCAAAAGAAATAGACCTTACTTACTTTTCGGGTCTCTACAAACAGAAATGCTAGTATCCTACTTGTTTCAGATACAGCTGAGCTTAAGTTGATACCTTGTATCTGGGGGATAAATTGTGTTATTTAACAGAGAGACCTGCTCCCTTTTATACCTACACTGTTTGTTCCTAAGAACAATGGTATCCTAGTGAGGTAAATACAAATAAATAGTAGAACAATAGTAAAAGTGTCCTAGACAATATATTCCATTGTACAGACAATGGTTGTTAGGGAAACCATAACAATAGGCAATACATTGGAACAATAAGAATGTGAAAGAACAATGGAAACCATTGTCACTGGTTTCCATGGTGAATTTAAGAAGATAAAAGAACAATGAAATCCATTGTCATTGGTTTCCATGGTGAACTTCCATGGCGAACTTCCATGATGAATGAATGACAATGGAAAGATAGGACAATGGCTAATTCTCCTAGGGGCTCCGCTCCTAGGGGTTCAGGGGGTAACATCCTAATTTCTAATGTCTTTATACCAAACCCCTGTTCTGATATGACAGTGGCTACCCAGTAGCTATAAGATTTCCGCTTTGCCTGGCAGGCCTTTGCTAGATATATCTGTTGAAGTGCTAAGCACAGATATGCAACACTGATGCACTCTGCAAGCCCTGGTGGACTGTGGAGCCACTGGAGTCTTCATGCATCTGCGCTTCACCAATGCTCATGGTTTCACCTGACATAAGCTGTCCGCTCCAATTCTGGTCTTCAATGTCTGTTAAGAGCCACACTCGCGGAGGGGCTCGGGGCTACGCGGACCCGCGGTTTGTGCAGTTCCTCGTAGAGCTGCGGGGGGAAACGAGGGGAGCGAAGGACGTACGGGCTTGGCTTCAGCTACTGGCTGCGCCTCCCACACTCTTGCGTGCCCTGTATTTTGGGGTGAAGTCCTACGCGGGTACCGAGGGTATGGGCGGAGGCGAGGGGGAGAGAGACGAAGACCTCAGCGAAGAGGTGAGGAGCGAGTGCGGTGAAGGAACTAATATTCGAACTAAGGTAACTGTATGTACGGTACAGGACTATATACCTCAGGAACATGCGGTGTCCGCGCGTTCACGAAATAGTAAGGAGTCCAGTGGTAATAACTACAGTGAGCTCGAGTATGTACGAAGTCTGTAATATGGGAGGTCCGGGTAGCCGCATGTATGTGCGGCCCGAGTCCATCGCCAGAAATGCACGTGAACGTGCCCCTAGGGGCCTCCTGGATGCGCTCATAACAGTACTTCCCCCTTTAGGCCGAGACCCATAGAGGCCTAGGCGCTCGTGTATGAGATCGTGGTGCTGCAGTCCGTGCGCCATGAGGAAATTTTCTTCAACGCGCACGTGAGCGGGAGAAGCGCGGAGGTGGAGTGGGTCGGGATTATAAAGAGGGAGAACGGGGCCGCGGGTGGAATGAGGCAATCATGGCGCCAACCAACAAACAAACCCGCGAATCCACCAACCCCAACGACAAGGCCAACAAGCGGCGGCGACGCGAGGAAAAGCGGCGGAGGCAGGACGAATCCGTCGCGGAGTCCGATGCCCGTATTCGATGGTGGGAGAAGTTGAGGGCGCGGAAGGCTGCGGAGGATGCGTGCGTGCGAGCGGCGGTCGCACACTACGTTGCGACGCGAGGAAGGGGCAGCGAGAACGAGGACGATGCCGCCGAGGAGGCGACTAGCGCGGTTGCGGGGAGTGGTACGGGCCCGGGGACGAGGGAGATGGCGAAGGCGAAGGAGCCGGCGGCGACGAAGGGCGCGGAGAAAGAGTTGGAGCCCAAGGGGCCGCTGCGAGAGGTGCCGTGTCCTGGGTGCGTGCAGCGCGACTCGGAGTGTCACACGCGGCTGTAAGTAAAGTTCGCATTACCATTCTCTTTTTCGTACTAATCCCCTTATCAGCGTCAAAGGGGCCCGGACGTGCTGGGAGTGCAAGCATAGGCATGTTCGTTGCGGGAACGGCGGAGGCGCGGCGCGCACAATACCTGCGGTGAGCCTGGAGCCGTCTGTGGTAGCCGCGCTGGGCGAGTTGGCGGCGCAGGCGTTCGACCTGTCCGTCAGTAGCCTCTGCGGGTTGGAGACCCTTGCCCGGCTCGAGGCGAAGGTCGACGCGTTGACGCACACGGTGCGTTGGATCGCGGACGTGGTGGGGGCACCGGAGGACTTGGCCGCACGGGAGTACGAGCAGAGGATGGCCTGGGCCAAATCGCTGGAGAGAATGGCGCTGGCGAGCGAGGACAGCGCGGAGGACGGGATGGAGATTGATGGGGCGAGGCCACCGTCAACGAGTGAGATGGATGACGAGGAGGGCGTGGGAACGACGGACGACGAAGAAGAGGGGACAAAGGATAGGAAGGGGAAAATGAAGGTGGTGGAAAAGAGTGACGAGGAGAAGCGCGGCGACGAGGAGGAGGAGGATAGTGAGGAGGAGTAAGCGCGGGAGCCTCGTCGTGCCGCGAAGGAAAAATGAAAAAGAAAAAAATATTACTTATATCTACGGTTACTTTCTTTTAATGTTTTTCTTACTGTTTGTTTTTTTTTTTTTTTATTTTTTTTATATATATAATCTAAGTGTCGGACTTGTTTAGGAGAAATATGAGTAGAAGTAAGAGAAGGATGGTGCGCGGAGCGAGCAGGAGGGGAAAGGAAAAAAATGTTGTGATGAAGCGCGTATGCGCGCAGGTTGTGGTGAGTATCGGCGGTGGTGCGCGGTCGCGCGCGGCTTTAGGGAAACGAGATAAGTAGAAGCGCGGGCGACGCGGAAAAGAGAAACAGGGAATTGAGGTGAAGGACCGCTACGCGGGTCCGGGTCTGTCAGGATAGCGCAAGTGAAACTCTGCAACGAGTTCTTGCGCGTTCCCGAGCTCATCCGCGGAGAGCCACGAGAATTCTTCATCGGTGTGCTCATAGCCGAGCCATCGAACGTAGTATTGGAGCTTTACTTTTCGTTGACGGTCGATCTTTGAGTCTACAATTTCGGCTATTTCAAATTCATCGTTACCATCGACTTCAATGGGAGGAGGGGGGGGGTTGAACGCGATCAGGGATAGTGTTAGGCGTCTCGGGTTCAAGCATGGAGACATGGAATACGGGGTGGACCCCGCGGAGATTTTCTGGGAGACGGATAGTAAATGATGAGGGTCCGGCTTGGTGAATGATTTCGAACAGACTGAGGAATTTCTCCGTGAGTTTGTGCGAGGGGCGAGTGGTACGGAAGAATTTGGCCTTGACGAAAACCTTTTCGCCAACCTTGAAGTCCGGCGCGGGGGCGCGGCGACGATCAGCTGGTCCTTGATAACGGGCTTGCACCTCGGTCATCGCGGTACGCAGCTCTTTGTGAAGCTCGTCGAGGTTGGTTACGAAGGTCCGCGCGCGGGCCGAGGCAAGGTCGAGGTCGGGGTTGAGAGAGAGGTTGGGGTGGTAGCCTTTGTTCGCGAAGAACGGGGATACTCCGGTGGTAACACTAGGAGCGTTGTTGAATGCGAACTCGGCGAGGGGCAAGAGGTCAGCCCAGTTATCCTGTTGATAATTGCAATAAACACGTAAGTATTGCTCGAGGGTTTGGTTAGTACGCTCCGTTTGTCCATCACCTTCAGGATGATATCCTGACGTGAAGTGGAGTTTCATGTCCAACCCTTTTCCTAATGAGCGGAAGAAGTGAGAGACAAATTCGGAGCCGCGGTCAGACGTGACGTGTGCGGGGACTCCGTGTTTAGAGAAGACATGAATAATGAATAACTTAGCTAGACCTTCCGAAGTGATGGTATCGTGGCATGGAATGAAGATCCCTTGCTTGGATAGACGATCCATTACAACGAGGATGGAGTCGTAACCGAGGGACGGCGGAAGCTTCTCGATGAAATCCATAGAGATTGAGTCCCAAGGTCGAATGGGGACGGGAAGTTGTTGTAGCTTGCCGTAGGGTTTGTGGCGCTGGGGCTTGCTACGCATACAGGTTGTACAGGACTTGCAGTAGTGTTGAACGTATTCGCGGAGTTTCGGCCACGTATATTCGCGGCGAACGAGTTCAATAGTCTTGTTCTTGCCATAATGTCCAGCGAGGATATGATCATGTTTAAAACGGAGTACGCGGAGGCGAAGATCTCCGTGGTCGGGGACGTAGACGCGGCCGTCGAGGCGAAGTAGATTGTCTTCGGTGCGCGACCACCGTGGTTCAAGATTGTCGAGTCAAGCCTTCGTGATTGGATCTAATAGGTAAGCAGCAATAATGTCTTCGCGTAACTTTTCTGTATCCATGATGATGGAGCTGCGGAGCGCGGGCTCCCAGAGGTAAGTTGCGCAGATAGACGCGGTCAGCTGCTCGTTTGAAAAGATAGGTCTACAATTGTGAGGGTTGACTGTAGCGTAGTCGTCACCTCCCTCTCTAAGGTAGACATCCCATCGTCTGGTGAGGGCATCAGGCTTAGAGCCGAGCCTTCCCAGGCAGAAACGGATTAGAAGGTTGAATTGCGAGAGGTACTCGGACCAGCGCGCTTGTCGGCGGGTCAGAATCTTGGTGGTCGAGAAGTATTCTAAATTCTTGTGGTCAGTAACCACGTCAATTGGCATACCAGAACCTTCCAGGTAATGTCGCCAGACGTGGAAAGCCTCAAAGATGGCTAAGAGTTCCTTGTCGTGAACATCATAGTTCAGCTCTACAGAACTGAAGGTATGTGAGTGAAACGCGACTGGGTGGATTTCACCGTCTGGAGTGTAGATGGAGAGGATCGCGCCGAGCGCGTAGTCCGAGGCGTCCGTCTCTACGACAAGTGGTGCATCCGGTACCCAGTGCGTAAGCACGGGGCCGAGGTAAATGCTCGTTTCAGAGCTTCGAAGGAGTCACGCGCTGCCTGATCCCAATTCCAGGGTAGTCCTTTGCGCGTGCGACGGGTCAGAGGAACCACGATATCCGAGTAGTTACGGATGAAGCGGCGGTAAAAGTTGGCGAAGCCTAGGAAGGACTGAATATCGCAGATCTTCCGCGGCTCTGGCCAATCTTGGATCGTCTTGATTTTCGAGTTGTCCATGGTGAGGCCTTGGGGAGATAGAATGTAGCCGAGGTATTCTACAGTGTCCACGTGGAATTCGCATTTGTCGGCGCGCGCGTAGAGTTTGTGTTGGCGGAGCCGACAGAGTACCTCCTTGATGTGTTTCTTGTGATCTGTCATGTTATCAGAGTAGATTAGTATATCATCCAGGTAAATGATAACGTAGACGTCAAGAAGGTTAGCGAAAATGTCGTTCATAAAACGCTGGAACGCGGAGGGAGCGTTAGTTAACCCAAAAGGTACAACCAACCACTCGAAGGAGCCGTAGCGGGTCCAGAATGTGGTTTTCCATTCGTCTCCCTCGGCGATGCGCACCAGATAGTACGCGTGCCGGAGGTCGATCTTGGTATACACTGAGGCTTTGCGTGGAGAGTCGAGGAGATCCGAGATAAGGGGCAAGGGGGGTAGCGGTCTTTCTTCGAGACATGATTGAGACCGCGGTAATCGACACAAAGTCAAAGGGAACCGTCTTTCTTCTTGACAAAAAGGACGGGTGCGCCGTGGGGTGACTTGCTGGATCGTATGAATCCAAGTTCAAGGTGTTCGTTGATAAACTTCTTTAAGGTCTGCTACTCTGATTGCGAAAGCGAGTACATGGCGCCGACCGGAGGCACGGCGCTGTCTTCGAGTTCAATCTTGAGGTCATAGGGTCGGTGTTCAGCTAGTGTGTCGGCCTTTCCTTTGCTAAAAACGTCGGCGTACTTGTGGTATTCCTCGGGTACCGTGGATAGGTCAGGATCAGCTACACTAGCAGCTCTGGCGGAGGTGGTTTTGGGTCGTATCATAATCTGGAAGACCCTGGATCCCGCAAGTCGGGACGCGGCGCAGAACGCAGCTGCGTTGATCAAGGAGATGTTGGGTCGAGAGGACAAAGTTGGAGCCGAGGTCGGAGTCGAGGGGGTCGTAGAAGTCGAAGATGCTTTAATGCAAGAAGTAGCGCGTGCCGCGGACGGTGCGCAAGAGCTCTGTCTAGGAGTGTCGAGATTTGGGGAATGGAAGGTGATGCTGCTCTGAGCCCAGTCAATCAACGGATTGTAGCGGAAGAGCCAGTCGTATCCAAGAACCACAGAACAGGACGGATCCAGAGGGGTCACAAGACAAGTGACGGTCATATTGTCGCCAGACGGGAACCGGAGATGGATATCTATTGCTTCGGTAATGAAGTTGTTAGAGGTACCATCAAAGAGCAGTAGTTTAATAGGAGCTATAGGATATGTAGTGAGTCCATGTGAACGAGAAAACAAAGTATCTACGAAACAATGGGTCGAACCAGAATCAACGAGAGCACGAAAATGAGCGAGGGAGTCCGAGAGCGAATTAGACGTAAGTAGTAAATGAAGTGCGGAAGGCGAGGAGAGAGGAGAGAGCGGAACCGTTTAATCTACAAACTGCCGGCCATAGAACAGGTGGGCGACCATCACGAGCCGGAGACTCGGGGGCACCGGTTAGTTTTTCGACTCAGCATCAGAGATGTGGGCGGTAGATTCTGCGTCTTCCGTGGGCTCGGTGACCGCTGCGCGTCCCTTGGCCTTTTTCTGACTTTTGGGGCATTTGTTCGCCTTGTGCCCTGCGCCGCCGCAGAACAAGCAGAGCTCGTTGTCGAAGCGTCGTTGACGTTCTTCAGGCGTAAGCTTGCCGTTGGCGCCGAGGTGAGTGGAGTCTTTGGGGGCCGCGGGTGCGCGGGGAGCTGAGGACGAAGATTTTGAAGAGGAGGGAGCGGAGGACTTAGTGGACGGGGTGGACGCGGAGGACGATTTCGCAGGCGCGGATTTCTCGGAGGTGCGGGTGTTGCGTGTTCGCTCGGCTTCCCGTTCCCAATGACGCTGGTCAATGGCCTGCGCGAGGGAGCGGAGCCGTGCGAGCGATCCCGGCTTCGAGTGGTTCAAGAGCACGTCCTTGATTCTGTCGGGGAGACCCTGGTAGTAACGGTGCTGGAGAGCCGCGGGGCCCCAGGACACCAACACAGAGTGCTGCTGGAACAACACATTGTACTTACTGATGCGCTGCCTGTCCCCCATCTTGAGCTGGTCCAGTGCCGCTTCGGCCTCCGCGGTAGCGTCAAACGCACCAAAGTTCTCCTGGAGAACTTGAACGAAGGTGGAGTAGCAGTGGAGCCATTCGGGGTCCGCGGCGTCGTCAATCAGCTCGGGCTGGAAGTAGGCAAACACGTTCCCCTTGAGGTATGAGCAAGCAAACGTCACCTTATCCTCGTCGGAGGCGAGCGAGGGGGTGGCGTTGAAGTAGAGCTTGAGCTGGACGAGAAATGTGTTGAGTTTCATCGGGTCGGAGCCGTCGTAAGGGTCGGGGGTGCGAGGTTTTGGACGGGAAATGGAAGGAGCGGCGGGGGTAGCGGATGACTCGCGATGTAGGTCCTTGATTTCTCTACTGAGCGCGGTTAGTGCATGGAGAAACGCGTGGTCTGCGGGGCGGAAGTGGTCCTCAGAGCCGTTGTCTGAATCCCAGGGGCGCCGTGGTCCAGATCCGTGAACCGAAGGTTGCCTTTCCTCGTCCATCCGTCCTAACCCGTGGTCGCTCGGCAGGAGCGAGGGAGCGTGTCCTTCCTCGTTTGAGGGGACTGAGCGGGAATGGATTGGGGACAGGACGTTAAACGGGACGAAGGGCTGGGCAGGTTCGGATTTGGGTGTTTCTGGATCAAGAGCGGGTTGCGTGGGAACGCCTGCGGCGATCGTAGGGGAGCGAAACGGAGGGATGGCAGGCAAGGACGCCACGCGCAAACGCGGAATTATGGGAGCTTTTCCCTTGTTCGCGTGGCTGTGTGCGTGGGCCGTGGAGACCAGCGGAGAGACGAGAGTGGCGGCAGCGTGTTGGCTCACACGGGTGGTTCGCGAGGAGCCCGCTTGGGTACTGCCGGCCATGACGTTGGCAAGGACTTGCGGGGACGAGAGCAAGAGCTGGGTTGTGAGTTCGAATATACTGTTAAGAGCCACACTCGCGGAGGGGCTCGGGGCTATGCGGACCTGCGGTTTGTGCGGTTCCTCGTAGAGCTGCGGGGAAACGAGGGGAGCGAAGGACGTACGGGCTTGGCTTCAGCTACTGGCTGTGCCTCCCACACTCTTGCATGCCCTGTATTTTGGGGTGAAGTCCTACGCGGGTACCGAGGGTATGGGCGGAGGCGAGGGGAGAGAGACGAAGACCTCAGCGAAGAGGTGAGGAGCGAGTGTGGTGAAGGAACTAATATTCGAACTAAGGTAACTGTATGTACGGTACAGGACTATATACCTCAGGAACACGCGGTGTCCGTGCGTTCATGAAACAGTAAGGAGTCCGGTGGTAATAACTACAGTGAGCTCGAGTATGTACGAAGTCTGTAATATGGGAGGTCCGGGTAGCCGCATGTATGCGCGGCCCGAGTCCATCGCCAGAAATGCACGTGAACGTGCCCCTAGGGGCCTCCTGGATGCGCTCATAACAATGTCAACGGATCACCAAATGAGAATGGATCTATCTCCAAAGTTGTGGACCTTGTACTCTGGTTCAAGGATCACACAGAGCGGATGCTTTTCACAGTCACTAACATTGGCCGACAAGACGTCATCCTTGGGTACACCTGGCTTCAGAAGCACAACCTGGAAATCAACAGGCAAACCAAAGAGGTCACCATGAGTTGCTGCCCATCTGGATGCGGTACCTGTCGCAAGGAGTTCCGCCATGACAAGCTAGCCTGACGCAAAGAGTCTGTGTGACTCCAGGAGTGTCGTACAGGCCCAATGCCGACAGTTGAGGAACTTCACTCGGATGAGTGCCCACAACTTCTGGAGTTCAACGATGATGATGAGAATGACACTCCGGGTGATGACAATCTTGAGGAAGGTGACTGCATCTTTGTGGCCATTCCTCTGCCGTCTCTGGAGTATCTTTGCAGTCTTCAGGAAGAACACATCCAAGCTTCAGAAACAGTCTCGCAGTGTCACGCATTGGCTTTCCAGCGCAACAAACCCCACAATTCTTGAAACAGTATAGTTCTGGATTTCCTTCACGAGTTTGAGGACGTCTTCGCCAAGGAGTCCTTTGATGAACTGCCCATGCCGTGTCTGTGGGACCATGCCATTGAACTGCTGACTGGAGCCGAACCAACTTCTACCAAGTGTTATCTGCTATCCCCTGCAGAGCAGAAACAGCTTGACGAGTTTTTGGAAGAGAACCTCCGGACTGGCTGAATCCACCTGAGCAAGTCACCCATGGCTGCCCCAGTGTTCTTTGTCAAGAAGAAGGATGGATTGCTCCGCTTGGTTCAGGACTACTGGAAACTCAACAACATGACAGTAAAAAATTGGTATCTGCTTCCACTCATCTCAGACTTGGTGGACAAGCTGCGAAATGCTCGCTACTTCTCCAAGCTTGATGTCCGATGGGGTTTCAACAATGTCCAGATTAAGGAGGGTGATGAGTGGAAGGCTGCATTTCAGATGACCCAAGGACTCTTTGAACCCTTGGTGATGTTCTTTGGACTGACAGATAGCCCTTCTACTTTCCAGACCATGATGAACAACCTATTTCGGGAGCCCATTATGGAAGGTGTGGTTATTATCTATTTGGACGACATTCTGATCTACACCAAGACGCGTAAGGAGCACCGCTGGGTCCTCAAGCAAGTTCTAGAGATCCTCCAAAAGAACAAGCTCTTCCTTTGAGCAGACAAGTGTGATTTCGAGCAGACAAAGGTGGAATATCTCGGAGTTGTCATTTCCGAGGGTAGGATTGAGATGGACCCTGTGAAGGTATCCAGTGTTGCAGACTTGCTGACACCTCAGACTCAGACTGAACTTCAATCCTTCCTTGGGTTTGTCAATTTCTACCGCTGCTTCATCAAGGACTACTTGCATATTGCCCAGCCGCTCTTCGATCTCACTTGTGCGAAGGAATGGCAGTGGAATGACTCCGCTCAGTCCGCATTTCTTCGGATCAAAGAGCTGATCACTTCTGAACCTGTCCTAGTGTTTCCGAAGGAAGATAGGCCATATCAGGTCGAAGCGGACTTGTCAGACTATGCAACAGGTGCAGTCTTGTTGCAGCTGGATCCGGATGATGGTAAATGGCATCCTGTTGCATTCTACTCTAAAAGTCTATGGGCTGCAGAGCAGAACTATGAGATACACGACAAGGAGATGCTTTCAATCATCTGGGCACTTGAAGAATGGCAGCACTACCTTGAAGGTGCTGAAACTCCATTTGAGATCTGGACGGACCACAAGAACCTCGAGTACTTCATCAAAGCTCAGAAACTCAACTGCTGTCAAGCCTGCTGGTCCCTCTACCTCTTCCGCTTCAACTTCACTCTCCAACATCATCCAGGTTGGACTATGGGTAAGCTGGATGCTCTCTTGCGCCGCTTGGACCACTCAGATGGTAAGGACGACAACAAGGATGTGGTCTTGCTCAAACCAGCCTACTTTGCTGTCCGTGCCACAGGTGTCACTCTTGAAGGGGAGGAGAAGGATATCCTCATGGCTATCCAGACTGGAGTTCATGACGTGAAGTTTGAAGATGCAGTGGCAAAGGCGGCAGAGAAGTTGAAGAAGGTGCAGGGCAGTTGCAAGACCATCTGGAGTGCAGAATGGTCTCAATCAGACGGACTTCTGATGTTCCGGGGTAAGATCTATGTTCCGGACTCACCGGACTTGCGTTGGACGATTGTAGCCCAGCACCATGACACCAAGGTTGCCAGCCATGCAGGTAGATGGAAAACTCTGGAACTTGTCTCCCACAGCTACTGGTGGCCAAACATGTCCTGCTATGTTGGATCCTACACCCGCCATTGCGACCTCTGTCTCTGGATGAAGGCTCAGAGGCATCTGCCAATGGGTAAACTCCATCCGCTTCCTATTCCAGATGAACGCTGGAACTGGTTGAGCGTGGACTTCATTGTCGAGCTCCCGGAGTCGGACAGATTTGATGCAGTCATGAATGTGGTTGACTCCGTGAGTAAACGTGCCCATTTCATCCTGACTCACACCACTGTATCTGCCCTCAGGTCTGCCAACTTGTACCTACAGAATGTCTGGAAGCTACACGGCCTCCCTCAGTCTGTCGTGTCTGATTGAGGTCCGCAATTTGTCAGAGTTCACCCAAGAAGTTTACTGGATGCTCAGGATCAAGCTGGCTGCGTCCACTGCTTACCACCCTCAGTTGGATGGACAGACAGAGCGGACGGACCAGGAACTTAAGTCCTATCTCTGGATCTTTGTTGGCAAATGTCAGAACGACTGGGCTTGACTTCTCCCTATGGCAGAGTTCACATACAACAACCGGGTCCATGCATCCACTCAGCAGTTGCCATTCCTCCTGGATATGGGCCATCACCCTCGTCTTGGGTTTGAACCTCATCAGCCGCTGTCTTGGATGGAGTCTGCAAACGAGTTTGTAGACTGGATGAAGTCCGCAGTTGATGAAGCTCAGTCCGCATTGGTCAAGGCTCAGGATGACATGAAGCGCTACTACGATCAACGTCGGACTCCCACTCCAGAGTACCAACCAGGTGACAAGGTTTGGCTGGATTCGTCAGATATTAACCTTGCCTGACCTTCCTGGAAACTCAGACATGCATATCTTGGTCCCTACAAGATCATCCAAAAGGTTGGCAAGGCAGCGTACTGACTCGAGCTTCCGCCAGGCTTATCCCACCTTCACCCTGTCTTCCCTGTTGTCAAACTCTCACCCTTCATTCTGGATCCCATCCCAGGTCGACGCCCAGCTGCTCCACCACTGCTGCAACTTGTTGATGGAGAAGAGGAACATGAAGTTGAAGAAGTCCAGAATAGCAGATGGTTTGGCCAAGTGTTAAAGTATCTGGTGCGCTGGCGAGGCTATGGCATTGAGCACGACTCCTGGGAGCCTGCGAGCAACCTCCGGCATGCTGCCCAGAAGGTCAGGGACTTCCACGATCGCCACCCAGATGCAATCCGAGTACTTTGGATGACTCTGACAGCCCTTGATCAGTCCTGGGAGCGTTGGCGCAGTTGGAAAGCCCCTGGCTCTGTCCAGTCGTATTTTGATGTCTTCTCACAGCAATCTGGAGTTTTGGGGCTGGTGAATTTGTGGTGCAGCAGGCAGGAATCTTCGTGTCAGGTTGCCATGGGCTTGAAAGGGGGGGTGATGTAAGGGGACACTCCTATTTTCTCCTTTTCCCCTGTCTCTCTCCCTTCCTCTTCATTTCTTTCTCTTTCTTTTCATTCCATGGACTCTTATTTACTTTCCTCTTCTTCCCTTTCCATCCTACCATCCATCTGAGCAATATCCAACTCATCTGATGCATTTCCTGCGCCTCAGCCACACTCTGGCCACACATCTGATGCATTTCCTGCACCTCAGCCGCACTCCAGCCGCACTTGCACATGCCTGGATGCACTTTGGATGCACATATACACTTCGGGGCACGTCTGGGTGACCCATACCTTCTTCCCACACCTCTTTACTTTCCATTTCCACTTTCCTGGATCACCGGCACGACTCTTGCATATTCCCTCCACCTTTCTATCACATGTGCCTGCTCATACCTTGTGATATTCTCTGGACTTGTGGCTGGTGTACTATACAGTTCTCCCACCTTTCTCTTATGCTTCTACAGTATATACTTTGCCTCCTAGCATGGAGAATCCTTATCTTGTTCTCTTTGGATTCTCCCTCTGCTAGGTGAGCAGCCTCTCATGTACTGTAGTAGCTCTATTCATCTCTTTGGATTCTCCCTCTGCTAGGCTTGTGCTGTTGGCCATCTTGAGGTTGCCCTTACAGTGGCTCAATGTTCTCATTCAGAGTGGGAATCACTAATCAGGAAGTTGATACCTGCACAAGACTGGTGGAGTACCTGAGTGTGACAAAAATTCCATTCAAGGTAGGCCCCTGTGCTCCCCTGCGAGTACCCTCTGTGAACCCCTGGGTAACCAGGGCACCTTTCCAGTTGCTATACCATGTCATCAAGCATCAAAGGATCAATGGTGCAATGGGAATCCTCTTATCAAGGTGGCAAATCTCTTTTTGATCCAGTCTGTAGTACAACTCCACAGCCCTTTGGAGTGCAGTGCCCTTGACAAAAAAGACCCCAGGACTTCTCCAAGACATTGAACAGACTACATCAATAAGATGGGTGCTCGCTGCTTATATAATTGTCATAAGAAAAAAAGTTTGGGAAGAGGTTCTTATAAGTAGTGTGGGCATGATATGGGGTGCTAGAATGGAGTGGGCACTTGTAGTTTGTAGTGAATAGCCCATGTGCAGTAAAGGGTTTGAAGGTTGCGAAGGGAATATGTCAGATTCCATGCTCAGTGGATGTTCACATTCACTCTGCTTCATCACTACCTGCTTTTGAACAAGTACTAAGAATGTGGTAAGTGGGGTATGTAAAAAGTGGTTAAGTAATGCTTCCTACCTTTTCAGTGCAATGCTGATGCAATGTGATAAAATGGAGTAGGCAGCTGATCCCTGAATGCCAATGGTTGAGAACAACTCTAAGGTTGTCATTGAGTGGCTGTTGTGCTGCATTCCGCGCATGATGCTGGCTAGCAGTGGCATGTTGATACTGTCCCAGTTGATGCTGCGATGGGCTTGCTTGTTGCCATTGGTAGATAATGGTGCTGATTTCCAAATGTCAAGCAGAATGAAGCTAAGTGGACAATATGAGGCAGGTCAGAGGGCAAACTTGGTCCCTTCTTGCTGATCCTTAAGCCAGGCTATAGGGTGAATGTACTGGAATGTCAAAGTGAATTGGATAAGGTATGAACTGGTGCTTTTTTACTCCTTCATCAAAGAGCAGTGCAACAGTACCAAGCTGGTAATCTAGTGTCCAGAACTTGGGCATGTTTGCACAATTGCATAGTCAGTTCAGTTTTCCACAATTTACCTCCAGGTTCACATGCTGACTGTAGCTTGTTGGTTGCTTGTTAGTCCTGTAGCTTCCAACAGTATACACACATTGTTGCAGAAGGTATCAAAGACTACCTTCAATGGTGTGGCAAGGTCTGGGTCTGCTTTGTGCAGTACTATCAGCCAAGGGCTTGTCATGATACGATGTCGTATCATCGATGTTATTTCTAACAGCAAAACATGCACATTCTGACACTTCAATCTGAGCCAATGTGGCTTCTTCAGTAAGTCTTGTGCCTCAAATACAGTTCACTAAACTAATGTACCTCAGTGAACATCACACAGCAGCATGAGAGTGCATCTTTGTTGTTAAAATATGAGGTTATCTCAACTGCTGGTATGTTTTCTTATCTATCTTTGTTCAAATTGGACCTGTAAGGGCAACCTCAAGATGGCTGACAGTGCAAGCCTAGCAGAGGGAGAATTCAAAGGTATGATAAAAGCTACTACAATACATGAGAGACTGCTCACCTAGCAGAGGGAGAATCCAAAGAGAACAAGATAAGGATTCTCCATGCTAGGAGGTGAAGTATATACTGTAGAAGCATGAGAGGAAAGTGGGATAACTGTATAGTACACCAGCCACAAGTCTGGAGAATATCACAAGGTACAAGCAGGCACATGTAATAGCAAAGTGGAGGGAATGTGCAGGAGTCATGCTGGCAACCTGGGGAAGTGGGAACAGGGAGTAAAGAGTTGCGAGAAGAAGGTATAGGTCATCTGAACATGCCCTGAAGCATATACATGCATCCAAAGCATGTCCAGGCATGCCCAAGTGCAGCCAAGAGTGGCTGAGCGAATCCGGACCATGGAAATACATCCAATGCTTTGGATATGGCTCAGATGTGTTGGATATGGCTTGGATGCATGGTAGGATGGAAAGGGAGCAAGGGAAATGTAAATAAGAGTTCATGGAAAGAAAGAAAGGAGAAAGGACTGAATAGAAAGGGAGAGAGACAGGGGAAAAGGAGAAAATAGGAGTGTCCCCTTACAGGACCTTTAATTTTCATTCAAAACTCCAGGAAGCCTATACTCCAGCCCATATGATGTCAAAGCATTGGCATTGGCATTTAAGAATAGTGGCAATATATTGATATGTCTTTTTCTGCTTCGAGGGTTATGTTGGACCTGATGGGAAACAGCTTAGCAGCCCTGAACTAGCCAGAACGTGTCACAGTTTGCAACCCTGGTATCCCCATCAAAAGGATCTCAGTCAGTGTGTGGTTAAACATATTGGTGTGCATTCTACAGTATTTCTGCTTTGTTTTCTGACATTTCATGATTTGTTTTTCAGGGAAACTAAGGTCATTAGTGTCTTATTCTACCCCTGAATGGCCACCCTGAGTTTTATTCCTTAGATGCTGAGGACAACAATACTACAGACTATAGTCTGCCATCCTCACCAATTCTGGGGAAGTTCACAAGTCAACAACTTAGCCAGGCTGTCGCAGGACCATCCTGACTCCATGAGGAGGACATGATCACCAACGATGAACAGGATAGCCTCGATCAACTAATGCAGGGGGCGGGGTTGAAGTCTTGGGCATGGGATGGCCTTGTGGAAAAATGCAGCAAATGTCAGCAGTTCTTCATTGGTTCTTGTCTATGTGCACATATTCTAGACTGTCACAGTTAAATCTTTTACATGTATTGATGTAGCTACTGGCAAAGTGTTCCAGGTCCTTGTGCTGTTGTCAGAAACCTTGTGTCATATTGACTTTGATGTCCTGCCCAATACATCAAGTTGTAATAGGGCCTGACTAAAGACTGCTTAGGATTGCCACCCACCTCCATAGAACCCTTGATAATACAGCCAAAGGCATGATTCCATATTGTACACATTAGGGCACCTGACCTGAGGTGTTTCATATACTTCGGGGTCAAAATTGGGTGAAAACCAAGGTCCAAATTTCGTACATCTGGGCAAATTTGAGACAGGGTTCATCTAGGTTCATACACTCTCAAAGGTCAGGCAGGCCTATGTTCAGTGTTTGCTCAGTGTTCTTCATGAATTAGCAACATATCTAACTGATTAGATTATAGCACATATCCCACATTGAATGGGCTTCAAATCTAGAACATGAACATGCCAGTGTATATAATCTGGAAAGTGTCTGATAATCTATTTCGTGCACTGCAAGCCAATGTCTGTACATGCCTGAGTGAGGCCTGGACCCATTTTTGTGCATTTCAGACTGTTTTGAGGCCTTTTTCAGAGGCCTGAACCGATTTTCAGACATTTAGGACAATTTTATGAGTTAATACTAAGGCCTGAGCCCAAATTCATACACTTTGGGAGGCCCGAAGGGCCTCCTCCGAAAATCGTACATATTACCGCCAACTTTGGCTAGGTTTGAGCCGATTCATACACTTCCAGGTCAAATCTGTGAGTACACCTTGGCCAGCCTGGGGATCATGCCTTTTGCGGCATTATCAAGGGTCCTACCTCCATTCCCTCCGAAAAAGCGGCCCTGACTCTTGGGAGGTCTATTAGAGATGCTGCTCCTTAGGCCTCATTCTCTTCTAGTCTTCCGCAACACCCTACTAAGTACATGAATCTGAGCGCCCCTCGACGACTCTGACGATCCCGACAAGGTAGCTCGGCGAACTTCCTTGGATGAACGGTACTTTTGATGCTGGGGACTTGGTGGTGTTGGAGTCTTGCTTGACTAGTCGGCGATTGAGCAATGTGAGTTCACAACGTGAGCAGGACGATTGAAAGCGCTGATCGTGCTCTGTGGATATTAGGGTGTCCTTTGTACGTCTACATCTCGCCGTGTCTATCTATTCCCGGAGAGCTTATCCTCGACAACTCATGCACAGATTCAGCCTTAATGTTGTTTGTGAGCATATCATACCATTCTATATCGAAATGCTCTCACTAGCGTGTCGGATACAGTTCTACGACTTATGTCTTACGATTGAGATGGAAGTGAGGTGTCTTCTCAAATCTAAACGATAAACCTCTTTGTGACCGCTTATCGGCGTAGATTCGACACGCGTGGACAGCTAGGTTCTCAGTAGGCCTGGTCCTTTTCATCAGCTCACGATATCTGGGACTCGCGAGCTGCATTGTCAGCCTTCTACCAGTGAGTTCGGCGCGTCACAATTCTACCCTCAGAGATGCCCAAAAGCTCCGACTTACACATTGCCAAAATTTAGATCTCTAACCTCACGTCCACTTTACATGTTTGTACGGGATCGTTCTCTTTTTTGATTGGTATTTATCCCTGAATACGGGAGCGTTGCATAGGCATACGCGTCCTGGCTATCATCGCAGCGGAAAGTATGCCCCATTCCGACTATTTCGAACCCACACCGGTTCTAATTGTTTGCAGTGACGCTTGCCGTACGAACGTGGGCTGTCTGGGGGAGAAATCGGATCATTATGGGCATACTGATAGCTTTTGCTATCGTGGGTCACTTTCAACTTGGAACCTTATTTTTGTTCTCATACAAAGCGTCTTTAGGGTGGCGTCGTTCCTGCTGCAATAACGGTAGCGCGAGACATATCTACTAAATGTACGTCGTCCTGCGCTTTATTGATCCGCTATTCCATCCTAATGGCTATTGTTGGAAAGCCCCTACGCCCGTATCAGAAAATATGAAAAGGTTCTGCCCCGATTTCGTTGACAGCGGCATAGGAAACATATGGGTTGTACCATACTTGATGACAATCATGTATGAACTCCGTCGGTGCTTCGTCTTCCTTATTGTTGCTGTGAGACTGATGAGTTATTTTAGTCACTACCGGCCTTTCTCTCATCAGAATCTGTTGGTGGAGGCGAAGAATACCGAATGCACACCGCCAGCATATCCTCCAAACGCTGTATATGGATGGTGTGGCATCTATCTTGGTATAGCAATCCGTCGAACTAACTCTTGCTGATAGGCATACTGTACTTTCTCTTTATGCTAGGTAAACCGACTAAATTACGTGCGATTCACTCGCTTGTCTGACAGTTTCCCGTGTAGGCCTCGGTACCGTGAACACCGCATTGGTGATAAAGGCCTCGGTGAGCCAGTCTTTCAATAACATCCCGACGCCTCATTGAATATCAGATTTCCTCCTCCTAGGCCCCGGAGCTACGGTCAAATGTCACCCAGTAATAAACTAACTGCAGCCGATACAATGATTCTTATCTTCTCCCGACAGATTGCAAAACATCACTCCATAGCATCTTGTCTTCGCGCATCATCCTCCATCTCGCGAATTCCGGGCATCGTGTAAAGGAGTTACATAGCACCGGATCGACGGTTGCCCCTGGAGGGGCCCAATTTACATCTATCTTCACGTCGCCAAGTGAGGAACTGACGAGCTTCGCTGTCACAAACCGGTTGAACATTTGTAGGCCATCGGCTTCTCATGTGGTGCATCAATAACTGATATTTGACTGATATCGCAGAGTACACTTCAACCTGATCTGTATACCTTCAAATGTATCACCTGTAGCTGTAGGAGTAATATATCATATACTCTAATCATGGTACATCCTTGATACATCAAGCCCTGTAATCCACAGTCCATTAGTGTGATATATCACTTGGTGCGAAGCCTTTGGCGTGATGTATCACTGGGTGTGAATGGCTTCCCAGGACCATGTGACTCTTTGTAATCCCGTTGCCTCCCTTCTCGTCGTTGGCGATGACGAGCGCGCTATTGCCTGATTCGGTCGGCTGTTACAAAAGGCTACGGCCTTTCCTTCATTTAGGCCAATCGGGCCCCCGATCACGCCAGTCACTGTACCCAGATCTCAAGAACGATGTGTCTATTAGAATTCGAAGGTAGCCCCCTCAAGGCTGCCCCTGAGATGGAGAAGGACTCAGGGGCGCCTCTATCAACTGCCCCCCCATGGCTACTGCCCCCTGCCCCATGGCTAGATACGCCGGGACATCTTTCCAGGCCTCCACACACTGCGCTATCAATTTTTCTCTGGTCGACTTCTGCCTCCAAGCATATGCTCGCCCACCATCAGTCTCCGCCGTTTCAGCCCGTACCTTCCATATCCCCGCCTGCCACCTGTGGAATTCCTTCACCCTACGCATCTCTTCTTGCAAGAGAATACATTCTTCCTGCCACCTGTGTGCGCGTGCTCGGGCTTTGCACCACTCGATACAGATTGCTATTTCCCTTTTAGTATTGTAAAATATATAGCAGTAGAAAATATAATATTTACCTTCGCTCATCGTCTCTGTCATCTCAGTGTCGTTTGTTCGTTGTGTCATCCAAATCCATGAGAGAGTGCGCCTTCCTTCCGACGCGCTGGCATCTTCACCTTCCCGTAAGCCACGAACATCTTTGTCATTGAGCTGTTGTAGCTTCAACTCCCAATCTTGCTTGTTGAGCAGCGCGCTGAGAGCTACGAGTGATCGCCAGTTGGTCCGATATTTGTTGGCCGAGAAATCGATCCGAGACTGCACATTCTTGATAAGAGTTACACTCCGAGTGTTCAGAACCTGGCCTCGAGCGAGACGATCCTTTGACTGATACATGGTGCTGACGATGAGTAGCTGTCGTCGGATTTCCGCAAGGCAATCGTGACCTTGTGCGTATCGTAGGCGCCATTCGTACTCGGCCAACGTAGGGTCAATCCTAAAGGTTGCTGCGGCGTCTGAAGGGAGCATGAGCTCCATCTCTTCCGGCTCAATACCAGATGCATCGGCACGCAATCTGTAGAGTGCGATTGCAGGCATATATAACTCTTGAACCCCTTGCCAGGCGATGATTTGGCGCTTGAGACGATTGCGGCGCTCAGTCATGCGCGTGCGTTGGATATCCGTTGAGTGAGATCCAATCGACTGCGCATCTACTTTCAGACGAGCCTTCTGATCTTCGAGCTCGAGACCTTGGGCAATTAGAACACTTGGGCTGATAGTATCGTGCCTCGGAAGTGCTTCATCTCGCTGAATCTCCGCCGCATCCTCCTCGGCAAGTTGCAGTCTGATCTTGGCAGCTGAAATGGCTATGTTATTCGTCAGCGCTGAAGGCCCATACACTGCGAACTTGCTGTTACCTTCTGTCTTGGATTCATATGGGTTATCTTGGATCATCCCAGCCTCCCAGCGTTGTATTGATGAGGTGAAATCGCGGACCGTTGCTGGGGGAAGGGAGTCACTGAGAGTGAGAAAGTTTTCGATGTGTTCCGAACGCATGGCACCTGCTTCTTGAATTCTCTTCAGAAGTGATGCATCTAACAACGGTAGTTAGCTTCGCGTGATGTAACAAGTACCCTGATGGCCCCCTAGTGATATATCACCTAGCGTTGTCCAAGGTTCGGTAATATAACACGTCGGGCACCTAGAATAGCGATGGAATGCAATACCCACGTAAGGAGATCACCTTCCGCCAGTTGTAGTCGCCGAAGTGGTCGTCCAACGTATCACGCCGAGAGCCAGGCCCCATTTCCTTTGTACTACTTGCTACAGGGTTCATTGCGGCCCAGCCACGCTCTGGCGATTCACCGTCAGTCCGTCCTACACCAGGGGTGAGATTGAAGGAGTAGTTTATTTGGCAATCAGTTTGATGTGCGTAAAGGTGGAATTTCGGGACAAGATATGTAACACGAAGCTGATTGACACGGGGGGTAACGAGATCTGGTGGGTACGATTCTGAATGACGCATAAGATTCCGCGACCATTGGCACGCAATGTCGTACGAAACGACTAGGTTCGCAGGCGAGTGGTTCCTGACGCTCGAGAAATATAAGTAGTCCATGTTTACATAACTACAATTAAGGATAAGTATAATGAACTCATGAACTTCGAAGGGAGTTAACTTACCGCTCGCCTTTCTGCATGTCGCCTACAGACACAGGCCGCTTCATGTCGTGGCGACTGCACTCAATCGTTCCAACACCACTAGCTGTGGTTCCCTTTCCACCTCGAATACTTGCGAGTTTGACGGCATCGTAATTGTTGCATGTGCTCGCCTCTGCAACATTCAGATTACCCTTCTCACGGAGGAACTCCTTATACTTGGCTTCTTCTACAAAATAGGCTGAGCCGGCGTTGAGACTGGGATCACGGGCGTCATTTGACGCGGAAAGTCGTTTCAGCCGGAAATTGGCGTCAATCGCCAGGAACAGCGAGTAGACCCATCTATATCCAATGATGTATCATCTCAGCTGTGAGGGTGCCAAGGCAATGAGGAATGATTTAATTACCGCTTCGATGGGCTGGCTGCTTCCCAATCGGTAGGAAGATTCTTCCCCGGATGGGGGCATGCGGGGCACAGGACTGCACACTCTCTCTCCTGGGTACCCGCGACGCCGGAAGACTCATGGCCACGGCCTGAGCGTTTGAGAAGCCGAATGTGCCGCCATTCTCGGACGATGCGCATGAAAGCGCTGTAGCGATCCTTGATAAGGATGTCGGTCAGCATCAGCACATCTACATATAGACCGACGTACAGGAACAGATTCGCCCAAATTGCTAGTTAACCGCGCAAGTGCCTGATAAAACTCGTAGCCAGATACCTTTGAACCGAAGGTTAGAATTTGAAAGAGCCGCAATACTTCAAATGTTGCGGCAGTACGGGGATCTGTTGTTGTTGCTGGAAAGAGACGTGCACGGAGAAGTTGGACGTCGTGAGTGTGAGACCGAGTGCAGCCGCAAAAGTCAATGCTCATGTGAACGAGACCGTGCGATGTTATGACCACAAAATTATTGCCAAAGGACGGAACCGGCCGAGCGCAACTGTCGCCTTGAGGATGTCCGAGTTGCATGCGGAGACCGAGAGACTGAAGAGAGCAGCGGTCGAAGAAACATCCATTCCATTGCTACATCGAGACAAATGTGAGTACAACGACAAGTTACATGTGGGTTAAGTACCTCAACCTGATGAAATGGCAACGTGCGGTGAGAGGTGACAATACAAGCTTGACAGAATAGGCGATCATCGCAACACTGGCGGCACCGATATCTCGCAACAGACTCGGTGCTGGCTGGGCACTCTGGGCATTCTTTGCATACATCAGAGTCTGGGGCTTCAAGACGCAAGAACTCCTGTACAAAGAGATCTCGTTCAGACATCCAGGTGAGAAACGGCATATCCTGTGTAATCATAAGCCATGAAAAGCAAGTGGACCATAATAACGTACGCCAGCCGTCCGCCTCCGTTGCCTTTCCAGAGAGAGGACATCCAAGCGGACATCCCCGTCAAATATAGGATCCGATGAGTCGATCAGCTGGGGAAATGGCCGGGCATCCCCCTCCTGGGGAATCTCTTGGGGAGGCGAAGCAGGAGGGTGAGGAGGAGCCATGGGGGAATCGACAGAGTAGGTTGACCGTTTGGTTTGGAAGCCACTAGGACCAAGTTTGAAGTCCGTGTGGTGGTGAATGGAAGGACGAGGGATAGCGGCGACACTGTCTTGTGCCCATTCCGCTAAACATTCAACTTCGATAATGGGCCTCTTTTTCGGACGACGCATATTGAGATGCTCACCAAGTCGCTTGAGATCGTTCTTTAATACTCCTGCTATAGGTCCTAGAAGTGACTTTGAAGAGCAGAAGCCAAGGCATGAGGGCCGGATATATGGGAGGAGACCGTGTTCCACAAGTAGATTGGAGGCCAAGAAGCCATCGGATGTTAGTAGTGACACCTTGGGGCACGATGGCGGCATGATGAACTGGCAAATGGTCTCAATCACACAACCAGTATTTAGTTTGTTCTCACGGTAAGTACAAAGATCTCACAGTCACAATTTCTAGATCAACGCGCACTGAACTAACAAGTCATTACAATGGAGCCCAAGCAATCATATACTGGTGATGTCGCGGAACGCCGCCTATGGTCATCCATTCTTTTCGCTGTATAATTGTGTTAATGAACGAAGACACGGCATAGTTAAATGAATATACCCGACGTTCTCTATCCGCTCGAAGACTCATACTCTCAGTCCAATGCTCTGGTGGAGTGTAAACAAGGCTGCGTTCGAGGAAAAGGGCCGACACCATAAGCCGCATTGCAAAACTCTGCCATACCATGCGTTAGATTATTGAATAGACAAATTAGACAAATTGGGTTACATACACGTTTAGCTTTGCTCTTGGCGTCCCGTACAGCCGCAGCGGTGAGCCCAGCAGTGTCAATGGGGAATCGGTCAAATAACAGGATATTGGCGGCTCGGAAAAATTTGGCTCATTCGTTTTTGTCCTTCACGTTGACTTGAAGATAGTAGGGAACGAGGGAATTGCAAAAGGCGCTCTCCTGATAGTTGTGGCGTTTGGCCTCATCTCGTACAGTGACGTGTGGCATTGTCGGCTTTCTAACGGCTTTCTGATGATATCTTAGGTCACCGGAGTCGGGGAAACTTTGTCGCTGAGTTCTTTCAGACTCCGGTGACGCTTTGAACTCAGGTCACATGAGTTGTGACCGTCAGGGGCCTCCACAATTATTTACTTTGGAGGCCGTCTACCATTGCCAACAGCAATATTATCTTCCTGTGAACACAAGATATGTATTCAAATTGATGCTGTGATTTTTATTCTCCAGGTTTACGATTTAATTCAGCCACAATGAATAAAGGTAAGAGAAAGGATTAAAGGTAAGAAGAGAGCGTTCGAAGATTTCTAGCTTACAGTTATACTCAAACCAATACTATCGTCATGGGTCGCGGCCGCCCTCGTCTCTACAACACACCTGAGGAAAAGGCAGCTGCTAATCGAGAGAAGAGTAAGCGCTGCTATCACAAGTAAGTTTCATTCATTCACTGCGGCTCAATCATCCAGTTAACACTCTGAAGGCGCAAAATTGCGGCACAAAGTAGCCGAAGGCCTCGCTACCGTGCCAACATTCCACAGTAAGTGGTACTTATATTGACAATGAATTTGACTTACACACTATAGAAATAAGCCACTCAAGGGAGTGACACGCGATACAAACCCTCCTGGGTTCGTATGTCCATATGTTCATGGTGACACTACTGATGTCATATCTAGGGCTGACCCAGTTGATGTCCCTAGCTGTTCATTGCTAATTGCTCGGCTCGAGCAAAAATTCAAGTCACTAACCGACAACTCAGTTTACAACTACGTGGACTCGCTTTACCAAGAATATACACTCAAATACTGGCCAGAGGTGTTCTCTGACACGCTACTTGAAGTTCAATCACTCCACAAACAAATGGAACGGTGTCAACATATTTTATTACAATTGAAGGGAGTCGGAGAGGAATACAAGAGGGCTGAAAAGGTGCACAAGGAGATGAATGACGCTCTGAAGTGTCTCGATGAACTCGAGTGCTATGCCGCCATTGGGAAGGCTGAGGTAATAGACTCGTATAATAAATGCGAGCTCATGTATCAAGCTCTCGTACACTAGTTGATATATGAGATGTATTCAGTCATTGGGGGCAGGCAAATGATGATATATTGCGGTACAACAAGGACGGCAGCTACATGGAAACGAGACAGCAGTTACATGGAGCAGTAGCGACTAAGTGTGGATCCTAACGACATCGAGGCGAGCGTTGTAATGAGCTTCAGCGTCAGCGAAAGTTGCGAAGGACTTGCATCGCCCTCCAGGCACACCCCGGACCAAGCCATCAACCAAATTATCCCTGTTATCAGTCAGATTATGCGTGCTGGTGAACAAGTGGCCGACATACCAATCTTGGAAGACTCCAACCTGGTGCCCAACGATGACGGCATACCAACGCTGACCAATGTTGCCTTCTGCGGCGCTGAACAGGCCAGTCCTTTGAAGAGGAGGAGCGGGGGCAGCGTTGGCAACGGCAAGTGGAGGCAGGTCATTGCTCTGCGTCAGAGGCACCATGTGATGAACATTGCCACAGGATGGGCAGCGAAAGACGGCTGCAACCAACGTGAGTAAGGAGCCAAGGGACTGAGGGTTAATCATGTACTTACCACCTCCTGCGTCCAGATCTGCTGGATTGATGTCCTCTGCCTCGTTGGCTTGCAGCGCAGCGGCTGGAGCAGGAGCAGCAGGAACGACGGCAGGAACGACGGGGCCAACAGGAATGGCAGGGGCGACGGGTACTGGAGCAGTGGGCGATCCGCTAATGTGCCCAAAGGCACGCAACTGGGAGAGTAGCTCACGGAGCTCCTGGATCTCGTCGGCGCTGACGCTGGTGCTGGGCTTGGAGGGACCACTGTTGGAACGCATGCTGAGAGAAATGCTCGATAGAGGATTCGAATTCATGATGAGCGCTGCGTGATGGGGAAGTTGGCATTCAATCGCCCCTTATATATACCAACCTCATTCAATTGTGGTTGCGGTAAGAGCCGGACGAGGAGAGAGGCCTTCGACGAAGAGGCTGGCGAAGCTTAAAAAAAGTTGCTCCATGGTGGTGCGTCACGAGGCGTTGAGTTTCTCACTTTTTACTTTCACTACTCACCTCGTTACCTTAAGTACTAGACTCCATGGCGCCCAAAGAGAAAGTTGATGCCGAGCAAAAGGCCTTCTTGGAATCGTATGCGAGCGAGTATCGCGAAGTCCAGAAACATGGAACGTTCCTGAAGTTTTGGCCGCGCGTATTCCTCGGGTGGTTCAGCCGTTGGCCAGAACAAGAGGACGAGTCGATTGAGGACGCAGAGTTGCAGAAGAAGAAACACAAGAAAGATATCAATCGCCAACAACAGGTGAGCATCGTGATTGAAGCCTGTGTCATCATCCCTGACATTACCCTAAGTACATAAAGAATTGGTACCGAAACCATGCCTTGCCGAAGGTCCGGTCACATGCACCAGAGGAGGTCGTGTTCGTGCAACAGCAAAAAGAGAAGGCAAAACGCTGCCCTCAACTACTCGAGTACTACCAGAACCAATACTACAAAGAGAAAATCGCCCCAGACGTTTCAGAAGCCTTGGTGAACGACAACACAGAAGGAACCTTGGGGGTTGTGCGCGAGAAGACCAAAGAGGCGTGGCGCCTTGAGGACGTCGCTATCAAAGCAAGAATCACCGCAGAGCACGCGCAGCTATGCAAGGACTTCAAGAAGGCGAGGGAAGAGAAGAAGCGGTTGGAGAAGGAGGAGGCAAAGGCAAGGACAGACCCTACTCCAAGTAGCTATGCGGCGTATGTTACTTAGGTTTCCGATGCTCAACATGTGCTGATTCAAGCCTATGCAGCGGCATCGCTTCCATTGCCAAGAAATTCGGTGCCTTCTCAGCGGATGCTGGTCCTGCAAGTGGCTGGTCTTTTGTTCTTATCGCTGGCGGCCCAGATCCGAGCAATAACGGGTGTATCAATACGATGGCGTAAGTTGTATTAACATGGCTTCTCTGGCTTCTCTCGCTCATACTGATGATTTGTGTAGATATCACTATGGGTCGAATGTCTTCGGCCTATCTGTTACCGAATACGATCCCGAGTTTAAAGCTAAAGTGACACCCATCTTCAACCGCTTCCTACAAACATGCTATAGTACGTATTTCCCTGGTTTTCTTCTGGTATGCGCTAATGGTCCCTCAAGGCCCGGAGCAATGCGCGAACCGAGCACTATCGTGTGCACCAGCAACTACTGCCAGATCACCTATTGCGGTAGAAGAAGCGGCCAAGGAAGTGCTGTCAGAGGCGGCGCCGTCACTCGTCACCCCTCAGGAAATATCTCCAGTGCCCAACCTCCCTTCGCTAGCAGAACTCAACCTCCCAGGTCAAGTCTCACCCGCAACCGTCCCTGCTGGCCCTTCGTTGTCACTCAAAGTCCCCCCCGGCCTCCCGTCACCAAGTCTGTCCTCATCGCCTGACCCCCCACCTGATCCTGCCCTCATCGAGATCCCCCCTGACTTCGAGTTTGACTGGGGGTCCTTCGCCCCTTACAACCATTATGCAGGGATGCAATGCACCATCCCCCCTGCCAACAGCCACATGTCCTTATTGGACGAAATGGCAGCCCCGCTTCCCATCGATTGCTACAGCCAGGGGGTCGCAATGCCGGTTGCGACCTTCTTACATCCACCCATCTTGCAGCCTGTCGTTCACCAGCCAGCTCCGTCTGTCCTCGCTGGCATTGCACCACCCATCTCGCAGCATGTCGTTCACCCGCCGCCCATCCCGCCGCCCATCTCGCAGCCTGTCGTTCACCAGCCAACTCCGTCTGTCACCCAGCCAGCTCCGTCTGTCCTCGCTGGCATTGCGCCACCCATCTCGCAGCATGTCGTTCACCCGCCGCCCATCCCGCCGCCCATCTCGCAGCCTGTCGTTCACCAGCCAACTCCGTCTGTCCTCGCTGGCATTGCGCCACCCATCTCGCAGCATGTCGTTCACCCGCCGCCCATCCCGCCGCCCATCTCGCAGCCTGTCGTTCACCAGCCAACTCCGTCTGTCACCCAGCCAGCTCCGTCTGTCCTCGCTGGCATTGCGCCACCCATCTCGCAGCATGTCGTTCACCAGCCGCCCATCCCGCAGCCCGTCATTCACCAGCCAACTCTGTCTGTCGTGCCGCCCATCTCGCAGCCTGTCACCCCCGCACTGGCCCCGATTAACCCCACTACTGATGTACCTACCACCAATGGTATCAATGGATCGGGTGACAGCGAGGCCACTACGCTCTCAATGGACGCTATATCAACTGACTTCACTTCAAAGCCCACCAACCCACCACGCCGTAAGCGCCCTAGGGATGATGGCACCGACCCTTCATTTATTGTGACTACCAAACGTGCCCGCAAGCCTCAGGAGCGTACCGAGATTGATACCATCACTAAACCCCTTGCCAAGGTCAAGGACAAGGAAAATCGGTACGGAAGCAGTCTCTGCATTGGCTATTACTGAGATATTCCACAGTCGCTCCCGTCGCTAATTCTTAGTGCTACTCTGCCGTGATATATCAATCTACCAACCGATTCTTAGTGCTAACCTCGCCGTGATATATCACCGAGTCTCGTGAGTTTACCGTGATGTATCACACAACTGTTATTATACTTGAGTCATATATTATTCCCTTCTTATTACCTGCGCCGTGATATATCACCAAGTCTTGTGAGTCTACTGTGATGTATCATTATATTTGAGTTATATATTGTTCCCTTCTTGTTATCTGTGCCTACTGCCTGCAAGCGACTACTTGGTATATTATGAGTCTGTGCTGCCATTGAAATACAAGTCCAAGACAAGGCCTTCGTGCTTACCGCACCTGCAATACTCAATATGTGCTCGCGAGCTTGGACTTGTGACGTCAAAAAATTGGCCGCCGGCAGTTTACCGTTCCGTAGTTTACCGTTCCGTATATATTACCATCCACTCTGGTGTTGAAACATGACCAAATCGCAAAGTGGGGGAGGACGCCTGTGGGAAAACATATGATATGTTTGTTTTGCATAAAAAAAGAACATAATTTTCGTCAAAGAATATTCTTGGGTGCAAGCAAAAGAGATAGTTGACAGCACCATGGCTGTCATAGAGACCCCAGGTATGCAATAAATAATGTATTCCAATAACGTATGCCGTATGCTTTGTCTCAAGAATGTTCCCACAGCTATGTCAAAGCTATGTTTCCCATGTGCTGACAGCGCATGGGAAGATCCATCTCACATGAAGGCACACCGTCGCACCTTTCAATATATGAAAAGCTTACTGTGGTCTGAATGCGGAAGGAGCGCGAAGGCTGAATATGGGCAAAGGACCGAGCCCGACGCTGGGGTGCGGGAACCCCTAAGGATCCTAGGAGGCCTCACGTGCGCCTGCATCACCTCAAGAACCGTGATATATCACGCCGGCGAACCGTGCATCACAAGGCTTGATGTATCAAGCATGCACTCTCACTACAAGCGACGATACATGAGAAGAGGCTCTACGCCTGAATGTATTACCCGTGATCGTTTATTGGATATTGTATCGCTGTTTTCGAGTCATCTATCATCCCCTTGCACCTATTGAGCTGATCCTAATGCCTAAATCTGCAGCAGGCACGAAAGATGACGGGAAGAAAGGATGTGATGTGCACGGGTACAACGAGGCTACATGGTCTACGGACTATTGGTCAGCATGCACAGGAGATTGCAGATCCGGATTGCAGAAATGAGTACATCTCGTTTTAGTATCCCACCACATGCTTGAGATTTCCCGCGCTTGCCCTTGGCTTCGTGATGAACTTTACCAGACTTTACCACATCCATCATGAAATCGTGACCGAGCCCTCCACCGCCACTCTTTGACGTGCGTCCGTCCGCTAATAGGAAGTTGTGTGCTGGGAAAGCAACCTAATCTCCCTAGCGCACGTAAGCCATGTGCTACATAATGCCACCCGAGGTAAAGAGGGCTGCTGCCCAGTATTCCTTCGTCCCGACTCCCACACATGGACGATGCTGCTTTGGCTGCTGAGCAGCTTGCTCTATGCATGAACGACCAACGTATCAGCTTCGTATGTGGATGTCATCTTGAATTATATGTACTCGCTGACACCACTGTTCGGTCCCTTCAGGCGTTATCTTGTATGTCCGTACAGTGCCATCGTCAATCATCCTTCCGCTTAACACCTATTTGCTCACTTCCCCAGATGCTAGCGGGGCAATCTTTGTAAAACATCCTCTTTAGAGTGGTAGACCAAGGGTGCTGATTATTCTGACAGCTTTATGACTTCCTCTTGACTTTCCCTGATGAAGTTTGTCTATCTCGTTAGTTTCTTTCACACGTCAGACGTTCTGATGACAGGTATCAGCTGAGCCATATGTGGAGGTTCAAGCGAGTTCGCGCTGGGAGTATCTTGTTCTTCATCGCACGATATGGAGGATTTACGAGCGCTATTATATGTTTTCTACCGGTATGCTCTTTCTTGCAGTCATGATGCAATGCAAGAATGTTGATTGTTTCTTAGGTGGATGTAGCGCTTGGTAATGCTCGCACATGTGAGCCGACGCTACGGAAACAGTATTTATTGGAACATTAGTTTAACCATTCTTCAAAGGCATGAGGCTGGTTACCATCGTCTCCTCGGACGGTAAGTGCCCTTAGTTGCAATGCGGCGGATGTTGGGTCTGATATTCCGTTAGCCGTTCTAGCCGTTCGGACTTGGGCGATCTGGGAACGCCGGAAAAGCGTCCTATTACTTCTCTTATGCACTGCCCTTGTGAGATTATTATTTCTGCCTTTCGAGTCCTAGCCACTTACGGTAAACGCTATGAAAGGGCGCTATTGGCGGAGCCGTATTCATTCTTGAAAAAGACGCAAGTACTAGCAAAAGTAACTTCCATTTCGTTCATTCTATGCGTACTCCTTATCTCATCCTGATTTGACTCATAGTGTCTCCCGCTATATCTCCTCTCCTTCCTAATCTGTGCAGCTACATCGAGAGTGATGTGACAAACTTGTGGAGCATCCCATACTTCCTCACTATCATGTACGAAACGAGTAAGAAGATCATTCCCTTCCGTTCTTGTATCGGCGAAGCAACTAATCCGCCGACAAACAGTAACGCTTGTACTAACACTCGCTCAAATACTTCGCTGGCGCAAACGGATACCAGCCTCCGTCCGTTCTTCTTTGTCAGATGCCTTATGGAAAGACGGTGAGTAGCCTACCTTTCATGTTACCGATCAAAGTTGATCCAGATCTCGTAGGTGTCACTTATTTTGCCTTCATGCTTGGTGAGTCTGTGTTGATACTCCTTCGCGTAAACATTGGTCTCAGGCGGTGCTAGTCCTGTCTATCATTAACATCGGTCTCGTTTTCCAAGTCACGGTACGCCTGTTATCTCTTCGCGGCTTATGGCTATACTGACTACCAACTTACCGGTACCCCTAGCTCCCTCAACTTCGTTCAGGGGGATCCCAGTAAGCCTCTAGCACCATCATTCAAAGAAGCTCGGTGATCCTTAACACGAACGTTCCACGCAGACTCCAAACCTGCTTGCACAGCATGGTCGCCACCCGAATAATCTTGTCCATGGCCGGCTCCTCTTCCGGTCCAAAAAACATCGAGGATGGCAGCTGCATGACACTCACGACGCTACAACCGATACACTTCCGGTCGTCTTCCACCAGGCTTTCATACGCTTAGTAGCGGACTTAGTATATAGATAATAGGATCAAAAGCACGTAATGTATATTATTCTGTGAAACCGAAGATAATTTATTTGCTGCTCTTTGCGGTCCTATAAATCGAAAGGATCGTTGCCAAAAGCCACTATCAGCCTGGACGCCTCCGGACGCCCGGAACCTCACAATTAAGCTTCAGCCAATTCTACCATAGAAGCTCTTGAAACTAGGGCAACAGTGAGCGTTCTGGCAAACTCTTCTCTTCCGCGACCTCTTCTCTTCTATTGAAGTGAAGATCGGCATATCGGCAAAACGAACGGAATCAGAACGGAGTCCAAACGTTCCCTGTACCTATATAAATTCACCATTTAGCTCTCGCTTTTACATCCAACATCGCAGGCTGAGGACCACGACGCTCGTTCCAAAAGACCGGCTTTCCGCAGTCCTTCTCGCGAGCTTGCTTTGATATGTCCTGGAAGTGACGCGTGTGCCGCCCGATATGCCTGAAGACCTTGACTGCGAGGGCACGGACGACGCCGCCAACGCTACTGGACTGCTTCCTTCTGTCCATCATCTTCTCTACGCACCCATTTGTGGGGCTCTATCGACATCGCAAAGCATCCAGCTTTGCCTTTGCGTCGATGTGGGCCGGAAGCGCCAGCATCGTAGATGCTCGCCTTTCTACCCAACGTAGACCCCTGCGTCTGTGCCGTGGGCCCGCGTATCTGGTCCTATCGAACCCGTCAAAGGGTCACTTCGACGCCTTTATGCCTTTGGCTGGACGCCTGGTCTCTTTGCTATGCCTAGAGCCCAGCAGCTGTCGACATGGTGCGATTTGACCCGATGGGGGAGGCAGGGACGGCGCGTGGGCCTGCGAGTTCGTGCGAGCTCGCCAGAGGTCGCTACATTATAGAAGTAGACGGTGGCCCTGTGCTCCGATTCAGTGAATGGTGTCTCGAAGATGCGCGAGGATGGATCTTCCACATCTTCAACTTGAGACGTCGCACAGATGTTTTGATGCACGAGGAGTTTCTTGCGTTCGTAGATGATGTTGCAGTGGGCTAGTCAACCTTCCCAATACTTCGTGGTACACGACACTTGGCCTCGTGCCGGTCTGTTGTGCAACTTTACTCACAGCCTACCACCCTAATTTTTCCCTCTTCGTCTCGTTCGCCGAGAAGTTACGTAGTACTCTTCGTTACACTAGAGAGATGTATAAGTCGTAACATCAGAAAGTAGAGAGGAACCGATTCGGTGTTCAATGGTCTCGGGCTTGCTCAATGGCCGAATAACCTCCGCTTTCTCGTTTTAGACGTCGCACATATCTTTTGATGCACGAGCAGGTCCTGAATCCATAGTGTGTCCAGATAGTAATATCCCTAATTACATTCTATGGGCTGCGACGTGCGTTCAATACACTTAGGGATGTGGGCACGAATTGGCGCATCAACGGCGGCGAAGAATGAACTCAGTTCCCCATAGGTGGATATGTATACAATTTTCTTATTAGTACATGTCCTTGATATGCTACTTCTTCCCAGCACTTGTGTCCTGAAACACCTCGTCTCACAACTCTTCCTTGATCGCCTCACCGCTCTTCTTGACCTTCTCGCCGACGTAATCCCGTCCTTCATCTACCTTCTTCTCACCGTAAACCTTCCCCTCCTCGTACTTGGCGTTCGCTGTCCTGCGGCCCTCCTCAGCGTACGTCTTCGCGGCGGAGAACTTGTCAGATGAGTAACCGGTGAGCACTTCAACTAAACGAGCGAGCTTCTGTTCAGCACTATCGACGGCGCTATTAATGATCTCTGAGACACGCATGTAGAGGTTTTCGGCGTGGTGGTTGGTCTGCACCCATTTGATGCGCACTTCCTCTGTAAGCAGGATGTCAGTAGGGTAATCGGAAGAGCGACGTACGACTGACGGAGTAATCCTGGACGAGCGCCAGGTAGTGCAGACTCGTCGACCCCTCTTTCGCGCAAATAAGCACGAAGACGGGCGTCGGGCCAGGTCAGGTATTCGGCAGTGCGGGTGTTAACGTCTTTGTACTTCTTGTCAATCATGGCAACAAGTTCGTCACGCTTCATTTGAGCATCCGAACGAATGTAACCGTTCTGAATCAACCAGTCGCGGATTTGGTTATCAGACCACGCCGACCAGACGGTCGTCTTTGCGTTGTAGTAGTTATCCCTACAGCAAAGAAGTTCAGTGTGGAAGCAGTGAAAAGCAAGTCAATAAACTTACTCAATCAGCTTCATCATCTTGTCTCTCTTGATTTGAGCGTCGCCCTTGATAATGTCATGCTCGACGAGCCAAGTTTTGAGCTGAGAATCTGTCCATGACGAATATACTGTGTCGTGAATATCGTAGTAGTATCTCTTCATGTGGTCGATAAGGGATTCCCGGTTCTGCTCGTAATCAGGCTTGATCATGTTGTGCGATACAAGCCAATTGTGCTGCGATGCAAGGGGTCAATGAATGGCGCAGGAGCGGGGGGAGACTCTCACCATGTAAGAAGTACTCCAAGCGTCCCAAGCGGAGCTAGTTGTCTTAGCGTACGCGTCCTTCATCATGGCCAACATCTCTTCCCTCGACTTCTGCGATTTTGTCTTAATGTAACCATTCTGCTCCAAATACGACCGTAGCTGGTTGTCGTCCCAAGTGGAGTAAACATAATCTTTAGTGTCGTCCAATACTGCATTGGCTGGATTCGTGGCTTGCGCTGCGATGCTGCTCAAGCTCTTCGAAGCCTGATATGTCGCGTCTCCGTACACTGCAGAACTGGCGGATGCACTGGCGACCGATGAGAAAGAAGAAGCCGCATCGGTGTAGTCTCTGTACTTCTGCTTGGCAAGCAGAACGAGTTGCTCGCGTGGACCTGAGGGAGCGACTACGCCCTGTTCAAGAAGGAACTCACGCAGCCGCGACTCATCCCACTTGTCAAATGCCGTGTCTCGCAAGTCGGCAAATGCGCGCTGGGCGTCGGCATACTGGTCGTACGTCCATGCAGAAACGGTGTTCCAGTTGGACTTCACCAACTCCTGGAGTTCGTGTTTGGAATAGGCTTGCGACGGTACATCGACGTTGTGGTCCTCAAGCCATTTTCGTAATTCCGACTCGGACCAATTAATGTAGTCGGGAGATTCGTTGGAAAACCAAGAAGCCTGGGCACTTGCGACGGAGAGGGCCGCAAAGAGGAGAATAGACGGTCTCATGGTGGGGGTTCGGGGGAGAAAGTGATGAGGGAGGAGAACGACGAAGGCTACGCTTTATAAGATTTGGTTTCGCGGGTGGGGGAAGAGGAGATTGACGTCATGGTGCAGTGGGGTCGTCATTCGGATGTATGTGTACGGTATGAGCGTACTGATGCCTTACAAGGGATTGCTGGAGCTGCCTTAGCGCCCGACACCAAGGCAGCTGGCGTCTAGCTCCTATCCTTCCCTTAACATACCGCTGAAAAACCTGGTTTGCTGGACACAAACGGCTACGGCTGCCACCAGATAAAAATTATCTAACATATGTTTAGCAGTTATTTTATAATCGTTGGGCCCTACTATTTTGCTGCACTACCGCTTCGCTGCTTCGATATCGCCCCCCTCCGAGCCTTACTCTCAGCCAATACTCCTTCACGTTCCTGGGCCTTCTTGATTTCGCTAAGTCTAACACTCTCCTTCGTGAGTATTCTGACCAGCGGTTTCAGTATTCCGAGTTCTTCGTCGTTCCTTTCCCCCGTGTCGAGACCAAGGAGTGGTATCACGGCCTCCATGACGCTCTGATACAGCTTCATTTTTTCCTGGTGCGCCGCTTCTGATGATGATTTAGTGTCGAGGCCAATGTCTTGCTCAGGCTGCATTGAGGCTGTGGCTGCAGCCCCATTCAGTCTTGAATCGAGTTTGGAGTACATCAGCCATGGATGGACGTACCAGCATCATTTATCTCTCCCGAGCGTGAACAACCAGGACGCTGTTTGAAAAGTCGACGAGAGGCGCCCAGACGAGTGGGCGACGGACTGAATACGTCTTCGTTGTCTTCGTCCTCGTCAGTCAGAATCTGGGCCGATCGGTTGTCAAGATAATCCTCGTCGCTCGAGATGGGGGCAGCGGGCTTCTTTGTATCTGCTGCCTCCGTCCGAGTATTATTGGGTGGAGTCTAATGGATGAATACGCCGTTGAATATGCTGCTAGCTTGGATGTATACAACGCTTACCGTATTGTCTACCCAATGGTACCGAACCTTCGTGGCACGAACAGCTCTTTCGAGCTTCGCTAGCGATCTTTCCGTATCGCTGCTAGACTCATAATCTACCGTCCCCAACGAGCGTCGAGAGCGGCGTTCGTTCGCCCGATGAAGTGCCATGGCCAGTAGATCAAGGATGGGAAGGAAAAACTTTCAACGAAAAGGCCATCAACTCCGACCCCTCGCGCCCACCTTCCGATACGACCCGAACAGCGTAGATCCAAGTGTTCGCGAACGCAGTAAATCCGGGTATTCAGCAACGTCGCGGAGCGCGGCGTTCGAGGAGCACGTCATATCTTCCCGATGAGGAAAGGTCGAAATTACCATTTAAGGAACATCGGGAATTGGTGGATTCGAATGCTCGATTTCAGGTCGTTCGCGAATGGAGGAGGAGACGGTGTTCGGGTCGCACCGAGTGATGGGTGTGACTCGTCGTGGTTCCCGGGTCTGAAAATTTCTTCAGAGATTTCTCTTCCTCTCCCTCGATACCCCTCCCCCATTGTCGTTAATTGCCACAGCGTCCACTATGAGACATTCGGGCTTCACTGCTGGACATCGCAAAGATAGTCAAAGTGCGAGCAATTCAAATAAGCAAACCATGGGCGAAAAGGTGAGTACTCGAGGCCGGCCCTGGGCATGTCACGGCTGAACGATCGCTTCAAAATGGCAGACGGGTGCAAATGCTATTTCGTTACCGACAATTGGACAGAAGCGTCCAATCTCTGTCTTGGACTCCAATGAAGAACCCATAAACGAAATCGGGCGGGAGCCTCCGTTGTCTGTCCCGAAGGTTATCATACTCCAAGAAAATCGCCGCAACAGGCGGGCTGCTGCAAGTCTAAGGATAATTAGAATCGAGCATGACAATGATAAGGACACCACCACTGATACCAAAAGAGCCTCAGGGCTCCTGCAAAGCAGGCAAGTCCCGGTCCCAACGAGACTAATCAATGAAGGTACGTCGTGCATACCTACCCTCTGTGAGCTTGTTCTTACAGAACCAGAGACTCACGCCGCCAACCCACAAGCGCCAGCTAATGCGAATGTTTCGACCTTCGAGGCTGCTCACCAGCAGAAGATCAAAGCGTACGAGAGCCTCCTGAATATCGTCGAGCCGATCATAGGCCTCAAGACGGGGGTAATGGACGATGATATTAGAGCAAGAGAATTGCGGGCACTGGAGCCGCTGGTTGATGTACTCACTGCGGAGAGAGTAAGGCTCAATAAGATTACGAAGGACAAGACGAACGAGAAGTCGAAGGAGACTGCGAAGAGGGAGGGGGTGGCTACGCAGAAGAGAACACTGGAGAGATTGGGGTTAGCTTCAGGTTCAAGCATGTAGTTCACAATCCGTGCTTTGAATTTCAACTCATAAGATTCCTTGCGAGGAGATCGTACTATGGTTACAAAAGGATTCGCACTCTCAGCAAATGAGAGGAAAAGGGAAAAATTAAGACAGCAGACCAAGAGTAGTCTGAATCGAGTTGCACGACCAGTGGCACAAAGCCAACTGGGTTCTGTGTACCGCGAAGTGCACTAAAGGATGGCAGCCACGTCCGCTGAATATTCATCTGCATAAAAGCACTGGCACTCCTCGTACACGAAGGCCCTCTGGGGAAAGTCACGGGCGCATCCAAAAAGCCGCAGCCCAACAACCCAAGAAGATAACATCAACCGCTTCCCAGCGGAATAATGCCTCGCCCGCCTCACTTACGTGGCCCAAATAGTGTACTAGGCACCTCCGACAGATACCCAGTCACCAGCCGACGTCCTACAAGCTCAGCAGTGCGATACTGCGTCGGATACACATATCCGAAACACTATAAGGTTGATTAGCAGGCGGAGAAAGGAACAACAGGAACGTACTGACCTTCGTTGTAGTTGCACCATTCTGTCCATAATGATTGCAACCAAGGACCCGAGCGACCACGAGCGAAGCCTGTCCACAGGCAAACATCTCATGTCGCACAAATTGACAACGGTTCATCATATCCATGCCATCCACCCCCCGGCTCCACCAGGTTCGCCACCGCGTACCATACCAGTGGATTGACTGCGAGACGCGACTCCAGCAGGATACGCGAATCACAGACCGGGTCGGCGACCATGACGACAGGCATATGATGAGAGCCAAGCCAAAGTCCAGATGCCCCAGAGCGCACTTGCGAGAACCATACGAGACGGCGTGAATCATGACTTGCATGTCGATACATACGGCTGTCTGCGAAAAACCACATCATGCCGATAGAGAACCAATGCGCAGATGAAAAGAGCAACGAACGAGAACAGCCACCTAGTCCTCGCGCCGATTTTCAAACCAACTGTCGTCCACGCCCTCTCCGGAGGTCTTCGGGCGTATGGACAACGTTGATGGATTTCTGGTACAGCGCTTGGCCAGTTATAGCCAGATCCAGCTAGGACCAATCGAGGAGGACTAGAATACTCAGACCTTAACCCGCTCGCAAGGTAGACTCGGGGAAGAGTCTGTGGGGGACGAGCATCGCGGTTTTCGACCTGCCGTAGTGCTTTTAGTCTGAATTCTGGTGAAAATTTATACAAGCTGTTGTGACAAGTCACAAGTCACAGGACCGTGCCTCAGGAGCTTGCGACTATCTACTAGGGAAGCGTTCAGTCGCAACGTGCACCCGTCAAGTTTAGAACCTGGGAAGCCACTGCGCCATTGTACAACGCTACGCGAGCCATCTAGGCTTTTAATCGTGATATTTGAGCCCGACTTGATATCGTGAACATGGAGTGTAGAAAGTACGTAGGCTTCTATTCGATACATTGACAAGGGTATATATGACAAGGCGGCATAAATATCTTTGGGAAACCACCGCGGTTATTGGCTGGCGGATGATCTACGAAGGAAGTGAGCACGAAACAAGCGCGGTGAGCCACCAACCCCAAACAAAAACACAATTGGATGGAGGCATTTATGTCAGCCGTCTCCGCACCAAACAACCAGTTAGCTTAAAAGCCGTATACATAACTCTGTTTCCCCCCATCAACACCAAGTAAGTAACCACAACCCGCCTAGTCGAATCCCATCTTATTCTATCTCGCCTAGCACACGACGTGCAGTTCACAGCGTCAGTCGAGGTGCCATCTGGGCGATGTCCTCTAAGCCGTAGATGAGTGACATCCCTGGAATCTCTCGTCTCATACGCTGTGGTCATATACAACGGTGCGCGTCACCGGTCTCGGGGTACCCACCTTGGGAGGGACAGCGTCCACTGTGCTGGTCGTCACCGCCCGCATGTCCTCAACTGCAGGCCGACGGATTCCAGTTTCCTCTACGGCCGATTCTGGCCTATGTCGTACCTGCGGTCCGCGAAGGGCGGGGGCTAGCACCTTTACTGATGGACGCGAGGTCCTCCAAGGCGATCCACCATGATAAAGGGACGGCGTTGAGTATGCTGCATAGCTGTCCGCGCGCCGTTGACCACGCCGAGGAAAGCATCCTTTGCTCTGGTTGGCGGTGACGTAGTCAGCGAGGGCGACATGTACTCTGTGCAATCATCCGGACCACGGGCTTTAGGTTCTCGGTGGTGAGCCCATACTTCGCTTTATTGCGAGCAAACCCGCCAAGGGCGGCCCCAAAACATAGCATATGTCTCGGCGGTGATCCCGTCGGTGAGTACATTTCCTTCGTTGAGGAGAAGAGACTTGCTAATACCAACTATCTCACGGATGGCGAGTACATTCCAGTTTGTCTTGTGCCATTAAAGGGCGGTGCAAAGGAAATTACCTGTATCATTTACGTCGTTAGTGAGCGCTGGCTACAATACTATATTGAACAATGCACTACGTATAACGAGTAGTCACCCTCGATGTCGGAAAGGACTGCAGAACGACGAGATTTTCTTTGTCTTTTGCTGCCACGGACGCGTGTTTTGACCAACTCCGGTGAGAGCCACCCGTGCACATGCTCCTAGCCATCTTGTAGAAGACCCAAGCTCATTTGTCAGTCACGGTGGTAAGTCTGCCGTGGTCGAATTCGAGAATTACTGGTCAGGGCAGCAATTCAGCGCCTCTTATCATGTCAATGCAATCGACGGAATGAAGGGATGGTACGAATCACGCTAGCGGAAGGGCTTAACAGTGGATGCTCGTCGCACCCTTGCACACTGCCTGAAAATACCGCCAAGAACAGGGAAGAGACCGACCACAGCAAACGTCTCCGTGGGCGGGGAGGCACGGAGATTCAGACCTCTAGGTGAGCATTCCAAGGAGATGATGCATTATGTGCACGAGACAACTACGAGGGGTAACAAGCCGGGTTTAGGATTCGTTCAACGCGCGAGCGCAGGGCAGGCAAATGAGGGGATACATAATCGTAGTGTCTTGATTATGTGCGACTGAAGGCAGCGTTGGTTGGTGTATCATGTACGATTCCGCAGCGAAGGAGCTGCAGTACGACCCGACCCAGACGTGCACCCAGCATAGGTTGCGTAACGTCGACGGTCCTGCGCGATCGTGCTCTGGCGCAGGGTATACTTGGATGTGAGTGAGAGGAGGGTATGATTTCGCCTGGCGAAGGGCGTCGACAACGACTGCGCGATGAATGTGGCTGGGTTTCCAGTTTTGCTAGAGGCAAAAAACCGTCGCTGCCCGCGTCGAATGGGATCGTTCGAGGAGGATCATTTGTACGGATAATCCGTGTAGGAGTTCTGTCGGGCGATCTTTTGCGAGTCAGGATATCTGAGAATCGCCGGTCCCAATGGAATCTGAGCTTCAGGCTCTTGGATTGAAAGGGCGACGCCTCCAAACCATCGTATATCCACGGGTTGACGAGGACCGCGTTGGAAATAAGCAGTCTTCAGTGCAATGAACGAGTTTGGGGGGAACATAGTCTCCAAGCGGTTCGAAGCATGGACCTCCCTGCACAACCTTGGTATCTCGCTGAGGCAACGTAGCTTGAATGACTCAGGAGAGAGAGCATGAAGGGTCTCGTCTGCTGCCCATGAAGTTGTACAAATCAGTGCAGAGTGCACTCTAATTGATGTTCAGCCTATGTTGTAGTGGGGCCGTACGATTTTGTATCGAACAGTCCTTTGACAAGTCAGTGCTTCAGCAGCTGATGATTAGTACTTTAGTGCTAAGATTCCCCATTTTAGCAACCATTCTCTAGCGATACCGCACCATCGATAAAACACCTCAATCATCTGTGCTTAGTCGGACACCTCACGCGTCCGTAAAAAGTGTTCGTAGTGATCCACTCAAGGAGGGTCTGCTGAAAGACGCCCAGGGGTGCCGCACTGGAAAAACGAAACTCGGAACTCCTCTCCAAATTCATCTGGATCAATTTTACGAAAGCGACACCTCGCTTCGCCTTCACAAACATCAACCTACACAGGACGACGCCGCTACGCTACGCCTAACATCGAGCCGATGCCGACTCTGGCGAACTCGGTGCTAGCAACGCCAGGAGGAGCCATGTGTTGGGAGGATGAATGCGCGTGCATTCAGTGAGTGCCTTAGCCGTTATGCTCAACCATGCCTCTCGTTCTGAACGCAAGGGCTGATACTGACGCTCTCTCTATTTTTCCAGCTAGCAACACGGCGACGTCGATACAACCTGAGACACTGGCAATAGCTCTCAACGTGAACTCCCAGGCTGGAAGAGGCCCTTGCCTTGGCACCATACACCCATCTATCCCGAAGATAACGCCAGCCAAAGAAGAACACCATCGAGTCAGCACGATGGGGGCACAGAAAAGAGCGTACTCCCTTGAACGCAAACCTCTGCCCAAGACCATCTCCATATAATAGGGCTGGCGCCCAAAACGACGGGGGAGAACGTACGGCAAGACGAGGGGAGACAGGCAGGAGGCGCGACGAAACGTTCAGAGGCTCGACACGACGACAAACGAGAGGGAACGCACGAAGGGTGTGTCAAAGGAAACAAAGTACGAGAGCAACACACTCAGGCGTGACGCAGTAGGCCATGGAGAATGGTACAAGCTAACCGGACGGGGTGCGTCGAGCGCATGCGCTGTACCGCAGGAAAACGAACTCACTAAGCTATCCATCGTAGACTCAGTCGAGCCGCGACTTCATAGCGGCATGGTCACGAGGCAAAGGAGAAAGGTACGAATTGAGTAGCGATTGACGAGTAGCAGAAACGAGTACATGGAGAAACGATGCTCGGAACGCACATTACATTATCAATTCCCAAAATCCTACTATCTCGCCACGACACCCCTAAACACTGATTTTTCATCCACCGAGTCACCTATTATCATCCAACATCTACGAAGACAAGCGTCGTCGTAGGCTGCAAATACTTTGCGTCAGGAACTCTAGTCGAAGAATGCCACGACAAGCAGGTTCAGCCTAATTAGAGAAATCATTGTCCGATTTGCTGAGCATGATTGCGCTGCTTCTCGATTGCGCGAAGGGTAAAATTAGGCCAAGAACCAACCAGATGAAGTACACCCTATGGCGGCGACATTCGTAGTCAGCTTCACCAGCCTCAAGATGAGGCATGCTCCATTATCAAGCGCGATGTGTTTATCTGACATAACACGTTCTGCAGATTCTATGTACATAAATGCCTGGAAACTGCTCTCTTTGTCATACACGAACGCATACTCACCGTCGAACTCACGGGGAGGGTCCTATGAAAGTAACCCTCATGATCCGTGGGGATGGTCGGTATTAGCAAGTCTCTTCTCAACGAAGGAAATGTACTCACCGGCGGGGTCACCGCCGAGACATATTCTATGTTTTGGGGCCGCCCTTGGCGATCTATGGAGATCACGGTTAGCGGGGTTTGCTCGCAATAAAGCGAAGTATGGGCTCACCACCGAGAACCTAAAGCCCGTGGTTCGGATGATTGCACCTCGTACATGTCGCCCTCGCTGACTACGTCACCGCCAACCAGAGCAAAGGATGCTTTCCTCGGCGTGGTCAACGGCGCACAAACAGCTATGCAGCATACTCAACGCCGTCCCTCGATCCTGGTGGATCGCCTTGGAGGACCTCGCGTCCATCAGTGAAGGTGCTAGCCCCCGTCCTTCGCGGACCGCAGGTACGACATAGGCCAGAATCGGCCGTAGAGGAAACTGGAATCCGTCGGCCTGCGGTTGAGGACATGCGGGCGGTGACGACCAGCACAGCGGACGCTGTCCCTCCGAGTCCCAAGGCGGGTACCCCGAGACCGGTGACGCGCACCGTTGTATATGACCACAGCGTATGAGACGAGAGATTCCAGGGATGTCACTCATCTACGGCTTAGAGGACATCGCCCAGATGGCACCTCGACTGACGCTGTGAACTGCACGTCGTGTGCTAGACGAGATAGAATAAGATGGGATTCGACTAGGCGGGTTGTGGTTACTTACTTGGTGTTGATGGGGGGAAACAGAGTTATGTATACGGCTTTTAAGCTAACTGATTGTTTGGTGCGGAGACGGCTGACATAAATGGCTCCATCCAATTGTGTTTTGTTTGGCGTTGGTAGCTCACCGCCCTTGTGTCGTGCTCACTTCCTTCGTAGATCATCCGCCAGCCAATTACCGCGGTGGTTTCCCAAAGATATTTATGCCGCCTTGTCATACCCTTGTCAAATAGAAGCTTCTTCTGATAACCTACGTACTTTCTATACTCCATGTTCATGATATCAAGTCGAGCTCGAATATCACGATTAAAAGCCTCGATGGTTCGCGTAGCGTTGGATAATAGCGCAGTGGCTTCCCAGGCTGAACCCTTCCCTAGTAGATAGTTGCAAGCTCCTGAGGCACGGTCCTGTGACTTGTGACTTGTCACAACAGCTAGTATAAATTTTCACGAGAATTCGGACGAAAAGCACTACGGCAGGTCGAAAACCGCGATGCTCGTCCCCCACAGGCTCTTCCCCGAGTCTACCTTGCGAGCGGGTTAAGGTCTGAGTATTCTAGTCCTCCTCGATTGGTCCTAGCTGGATCTGGCTATAACTGGCCAAGCGCTGTACCAGAAATCCACCGACGTCGTCCATACGCCCGAAGACCTCCGGAGAGGGCACAGACGATATTTGGTTTGAAAATCGGCGCGAGGACTGGGTGGCTGTTCTCGTTCGTTGCTCTTTTCATCTGCGCATTGGTTTTTTTATCGGCATGATGTGGTTTTTCGCAGACAGCCATATGTATCGATGTGCAACTCACGATTCACGCCGTCTCGTATGGTTCTCACAAGTGCGCTCTGGGGCATCTAGACTTTGGCTTGGCTCTCATCATATGCCTGTCGTCATGGTCGCCAACCCGGTCTGTGATTCGCGTATCCGGCTGGAGTCGCGTCTCGCAGTCAATCCACTGGTATGGTACGCGGTGCCGAACCTGGTGGAGCCGGGGGGGTGGATGGCATGGATATGATGAACCGTTGTCAATTTGTGCAACATGAGATGTTTGCCTGTGGATAGGCTTCACTCGTGGTCGCTCGGGTCTTTGGTTGCAATCATTTGGACAGAATGGTGCAACTACAACGAAGGTCAGTACGTTCCTGTTGTTTCTTTCTCCGCCTGCTAATCAACCTTATAGTGTTTCGGATATGTGTATCCGACGCAGTATCGCACTGCTGAGCTTGTAGGACGTCGGCTGGTGACTGGGTATCTGTCGGAGGTGCCTAGTATACTATTTGGGCCACGTGAGCGAGGCGGGCGAGGCATTATTCCGCTGGGAAGCGGTTGATGTTATCTTCTTGGGTTGTTGGGCTGCGGCTTTTTGGACGCGCTCACGACTTTCCCCAGAGGGCCTTCGTGTACGAGGAGTCCCAGTGCTTTTATGCGGATGAATATTCAGCGGACGCGGCAGCCATCCTTTAGTGCACTTCGCGGTACACAGATCCCAGTTGGCTTCGTGCCGCTGGTTGTGCAACTCGATTCAGACTACTCTTGGTCTGCTGTCTTAATTTTTCTCCCTTTCCTCTTATTTGCTGAGAGCCTCATAATACCCATTACGTGCTCTCGTTGCTTTGTTTGCCAATCTGATACCTGTTCCCTTTGTTGCCTGTAACACTACTTTGGCTGGTTGACATTCAAGGGGCAATCTCATTTCGATGTTTTCGGAAATACATAATTGACCTACTTGTCTATGTGATGTAATGCAACCACACTCATATCGAAATTGCTTGGTTGTCCTTTTCTCTGCTGAAGTGTTGATCAAGAATGAAGCCCGAAGAGTAAGTGCGTAGTGAGTACTCTAGATCATGTTGCAAAGGAAATCAAACACTCACCAGCCCCTTCCCTTATCGTAGTTATGCATCAACACGAAACAATCATAAGCATACTTTGCATGCTCGACACTGTGGGAAGTATGGGCATTAGTAAGCAGCGTCGTTGACACTCACTGTCAAAATGACAGTGTCATTGACATTGATGGTAACGACATTTCTATTCAGCCGGACATTGCCTTCACTCGGGCATGCCGCCGACATTGATCAACCCAGTGCCTTGCGCATTGCTCCTAATGGTAACAAGGCCATAGGATCAATATTCAAATATTCAATGCTTACGGTGCTGGTCGCATCAATGTCCCGTTCACTGATGAGGAAACTGGTACTTAGGTGCAAGCTGTCTATTGTACTTATACATGTGTGCACGAACAATTTCAAGCCGCATATTCTGCAGGAAAGTAAGTAGAAATTCTGTCTTTGTTTTTGAACTTAGCGAAATTTCGTTCAATGTGATCACGTGATAGATGGATGTGTCAGCGTTCGGTCTGACGCTTTCACCCCGTGATCGCCTTCCTTCCCTCCCACCACTTCCTCCTGCCCTTCCACCATTTCTTCCTCACCATAGCCACTTCATCCCCTTCAAAAGCCACGCAGGAGTGCAGGGTCTCCATACATGAGCTGCAAACGATCTGGTGGCCTCATGCTGAAAGCCACATCAATGGTGAGGCCGAATCTAGTATCTACTCATATGATCACAGTTTGTTGAAAACTCAAGTTCTAGCGTTCTCAGAGGTGGTCCAAACAGTAGATTGGCTCGGCAATTGCGGTCAGTGCACATATGTGTACCAGCTGAGGGTGACCACGTCTCTGGGCTTGGTATCGGAAATTGGTGAGGCTTCCTTTCCATCGACATCTATATATATGCTACCTGAATGTGGTGTATGGCACCGTCTGACCAATCTCCATGGGCCATAGAGGTGTTAGGTCCCTCAGTGCTCCATTTCCCCTCTCTCTTCCATGGCAAGCCTCTGATGCCGCTTTACTTGCAGCATCAACTTATTGGCTATGAAATCGACCGTCGGCAGGGCCTCCAATCGAAATAATGGCTGATGAGATGATCTTGTATGTGCTTCATTCAGGGCTTTAGGTGCATGTTAAACACCAGCTACAGTTCCGTCGAAACCGAATACTCAGTCTCTCGAGGAGGGATGGCGGTGTACATATTACAAAGCAACTGGCATCCAAAAAACCTCGTTTCAATTCTTTGACCAGCAATGGCATGTCCCTATAGAGTATAGCAACACCCGCTGATGATGCACCCACCGACAATGCCACAATGCAGTCCAGTTTTACCAACATGATTGCCCAAACCTGGGAACAATAACTGTGTTGCGACTACGGTGACCCACTGAGCGCCACCACAATTCATTCGTTCGGCTGCATGGGCCTCAAATGTAGTACATTTGTCCTACATCTCCTCTAGAATTTGATGGATGGGCTTGCTTTGGTGTCAGTGCATACATATCTCACACTGGGCATTGTTGCGAGATTGCCTGGGGTTGCCAACACATATAGATGATAAATCCCATGTATCTACTGATGGAATACATTATCTTGTCTCTATTGCATGCCTATGGTCACTAATGGCAGGAATATAGATGTCCCAGGGTGCAGCTAATCACTCTCAAGGAATTGTGCCCAACACTGATAAACAACGGAAAAATGTCAGATTTAATGCCATAGGAATTGCCCATGCAATTTCTTCGACATTGATCTTGGCAGGAACCTGAATGGTACCCGCAGGCAGTCAATGTTGAAAGTGTTTCCTTTCAATGTCGTGCGACATTGAATAGTAACTAAAACCGACCTTGTGTATCAACACCACCACTTCCCTCAGTGTCGAGCAAAGTTTTGAGGAGGTTGCTATTAACAATGTTGGTCAACTTGTTTTCACTAGGTGAGACCAAAATCAGGTCTGACTTCGATGGACCTCCAAGTGTCCTCAGTGGCTCTACTATTTTCGGCACGTGCTCCACCCATTTTGCCCATGCAGGCATGTTATTTCGCAGTGATGAGAGTGGAACTTCTAAAAGTTCAACTGCTGCTTTCTCAAGTCAAGGGTGTCATCCTCGCATTCTGGCGCAGGTCCTGAAAATGGCAGGGTGTTGAGAACTATCATCATTTGAAGTTCTTCCTTGTTGATGCTTGACAGGCTGCAGTTACAGAGCCAAGAAATAGCCAGAGTCAATAGGAATATTGTCTGCTCAAACAGCCAACTCCTTGGTATAATGAACAGTTGGGCTATGAATTGAATGGTGAGCAGCACAGCACTAACTCTAGTGTGGTGGAACTTGGGCTTGCATCAGAAAAATCACAAAAATGCCTTTCATGGCTTTTTGGATACTTTTGCAGGCTTCACGCTCCACTGAAGCCCTTCAGAAGCCATGTCCCTAGCCTTTTGCTCCTTTCCAGCACTTTTTTGTCCCCAAAAGGCCCAAAAAGCCCTTAAAAAGCCTGCCAAAAGGCGAAAGTATGTGTGGTTTTACTGATGACTAGGGCCTCAGTGGCTTCCATCCTGGGGTTCATCCCACTGTCCATCCTAGCTATTGTGTGCCAGGATCAGGATTTGCATAGGTGCATGCCATCATGATTCTGTTCTTAGCAGCTAACAGGATTTGACCCAAGGGGCCATCATCCACTTGATGGCAGGCAGTATGTTTTCCTATCGATGATTATATCGATCTAAAAGAAAGTGCAAATAGGTTTGTAATCAATTAATCAATTGAAAAAAAGAAGTTGAGTGTGTAGACACCAACATGATCAGGTACATGATGTCTTCTCCAGAACACCCATTGTAATATGCCAAAGGGATTTTATGCCAAAGGGATTTTTTTTGTTGGGCACAGATTTTTTGTGTTACCAGGGTACAGTTCAGTTCACCCATCACACACTCAATGTTGAATTGTGTCATTTCACTGTCCTGTCGGTTGGTGGAGTATGGACAACAAAGGCAAGACTAAGTACAATCTGACACAAGGCTGGTGCTGGATGCTCATGTGGGAAAAGGCGGGGTACAACTGGATTGATTTATGGACAGAGAAACCATCCTCCTATGTAGGTCTATTTGGAGAATATTGTTCCAAGAAGTATTGTTACATTTGGCAGTCTTCTTAGTATCACACCCAGACGCCACCATGCTGGGCAGTCAGTGATGATCCAGCTTGAAAAGGGCAACTGACATTGAAAGCACTCTTCTAGAAAAATCATCCCAGCTTTTGTATGATCCTGACAATATCGAGGCTAGACCCCTTGATATCGCTTGCCAATGGAGGCATTCACCCTGCGGCAGTGACTATAATCACAAGCTACGCTGAAAACTGGTGGGTTTCTTCTACAACGGTTTGGCCTGTGGATTCATGCAACCGCAGAGTCTATCATCATCCCCACTGTGCCCTCTTGCATTTCACTCAATTCCTATATGTATGGCAACCGCGCAGGTCACCTGGTTACCTGTGGGTTGGCAGCGGATACACATGTGCTGTTACCAAATGTGGCAGAAGCCATCATGCTTGGGCACTCTGCTGGTTGCGGCCATGTATCGACTGCCTGTTTTGTACATAGGCCCACAATCATAAACCACATGAACCGCATTGTCCCCATTACCCTGTGATCGTGTTGATCTGACAAGCCCGGAATGCTGCAACTCGACGACGTTCAACCTTAACCCACCCGCTCGATGGCCTCCCACCATCACCTGCACCTGTGGTGCTCACCTTGACCTCAGAAGCGCCTTCGATATTGGTCTGCACCATTCGCACTTGTTTGCTCTTGGTGAGATGATTGAGGAAGCACGATGGGGGAGCCATATGGGTTCAGATACCATGAATATGGACATTCAGGAAATGTAAGGGTCTGGTTTTGCGTGCAGGTGAGACATTCGTCTTGTTTTCGAGAGGACAAGCTAATCCTGCCCCTTGTCTCTCTTGTCTTTCTCTCTCATCATGGAACACCCTTACATGCTTGAAGATTTTCAGTAGGTGTTATATTTAATCTTGCTCTCTTACCAGAATCTCACCTTCTGAGGCATAGATTGTTGAAGAAAACCGGCCTTGGTCACTCTTGTTTGGAGGCAAGTGAACAAGTGGCCCCAGAAGACTTTCAACCCAAAGACCAACATGCCAACTATCTGTGCTGCCCTACTTGACCCTGCCAACGGCTTCACAACTGACTTACCAATTCCAGCTCTTGGAAACACCAACACAGCTCAGAATGACACTCCTATCATTCCCACTGCTCAGCCTATCACCCAACCTTGAGTAACCCCAGAACCACAGGCCGAGAATATGAATGACATGATTCCGGTCACCCCTGTTCGAGAGAGAATCAACGGGGGATTGCCTATCACACCCGTTTCCCTTGGTTTGCACTCCAATCGTGGGCACATGCTAGTCTGCATCTACCAGCCTGCAACAGGTGCGGCTGACTGTCCCTTTCAGTTCCCTCTCATTTCCAACCAATTCCAATCAAGTGGTCAAACAGGTATGTAATACTTTCCATTCCTCAGAGTTCACTGGAATTAACAATCTTTACAAAAGATGTTACAGATATGTTCGCAATGATCGACATCCCAGTGTCGAGACTCAGATGATATCCCGTGTTTATTGAAGTAATGGAAGTCAATCACAGGGAATGCAGGCCTGGCAAATGGTGTGTGAGTGCCACTGAGGTGATCAAGAAGCTGTAAGAAGCCCCAGCTGTGATCACTGGCTCTAGTATGTAAGCAATTCATTATTGTGTAAATGTATTTACCACCTTTTCCCCTATCCCCTGACTACGCGATCACATGATATGGCATTCCCTATATAACGTGCATACCTTACTTACAGTATGCTACCTTCCGTACCCCCATCATCTCTCATTTGCAATACACACGCTGATCCTCTCATTTTGTTTCCCACTTGAGTGTTCGCACCTCTGGTGCGCTTCCATATTGCTCATTGCTGATGTTTACTATACTTCAAGCCCCCATCTGTGTCGGTATTCATCAGGCCTGAGTACATGTCATGGTTCATTGAGGGGGATGTTTTGTTTCTCGCACAGGTGATAGCACAGCCTGAATATCTGAAGGTGCAAGATTCCACTCTCGAACTTCACGTGATGGTAGTAAGTCACCGTTTTCATGTTTCATGGCCCACAACATGATTCTATCAAGTACAGGAAACACCAACAGCACTGTATTCAAAGTGCTTCAAGTCATATCAGACTGTGCTTAATCTGCAATCATACTCAAGTGATGGTATGTCCCCCTGCCTCTCAAATCTACAACACTTGCTCATTGTTGTCCGAAGAAGATGGCCAGTCATCTCCATGTGTGTGTTCCAGCCTACCTGATGACACAAAACCTCTTGATATTGCACAACAACACCTTGATGATGCAGAAATCCAATGGCTGCAAGACCTTGTTGGTGCTCAGCCAGGTGCTGAACGATTCAAGGAAAATTGTGGCTGGCTACTTCAGAACATTGACATTGTTTTCCAATAGTCCTTCACAGTTACCTTCATGGCTGCATATAACCGCAAGCCTTGCGGCGTCCCTGGACTAAATGTACATCCTCATTTCTAATTCTATCTGTTAGTCTGATATCACTTCGACTCAGAACCGGTTAATCACCAAGAAGAAGATCTATAGTGCACTCAGGATCTTGTAAACTTGGATGGGAGTAGCTGAAGACTTGCTGGGCCATGTCAATGTCTATGGGAGAAATGCCACCCATCCGGCAGATGATGTAGTAAAGGAACTTGAAACCGTCTGTAATATTCCAAATGGTTGTAAGCTCGACGCTTACCTGCCCCTAGACCCCTGACTCTAAATCATGTGATTCCGGTTACCACTATTTATATGCGACCCTGACATCGTAGATACTTACTTCCTCTTTCTTGTAAACCTCCATCTACGCTCACAAATACCACATTTTTGGTCCTCTTACTTTGGTTTCCCTTTCCTAAGTGTTGTACCCTTGGGTACTCCTCCAATGGTTTGGGATCACTTAGCAGGTTCCTTGTGAAGTGGGAGAAAGACCATCCTGTCTGATTATACGGCACACTGTCTTATGATAACATCAAGTACATGACTACAGCTGTGATATGTGTATGTTAAGAAGAAATCTACATGTACTTTTAGGATTGATTCTGACTGATAATGATTTGCAGCATCAAATATTTGCACCCAAAGTTCTCCATCTGACTTCTGAAGTTTGTCGATGAAGGCACAAGTTGTTCTAAGATGGGGAATAGCTGACAATGGAATTGGATATTGATCTTTGAGGAATTGAAGCACAAGTGTTGCATTTCAATTTGGCTTCTTGGCCAGGTCCTCTATGAGGGTGACAACCTTTCCTCAACATGAGCACTCAGATTTAATGCAAGCTTCATTTCATTTTCAACATGCCTCCCAACCTGTGGTAAGCTCATGGATCAATAGCTGGCCATCCATGCCATGGGTGTGTTCAGTCCATATTTGTTCTACCATTGGATATGTAGACAATAACGGCTTCCACCACTTGTAGAATGGAAGCCACTCATGATGTAATACCCTCCACTCGAATTGATGGCGAAGAAGGTGTTCAATTGGAAGTTTAGCCTCAAGGTTTTCCAATGAATTCAGTTGCTGGCCTCGCTCAAAGGGGTCATTTGAGAGCATGAAAAGGCCAGAAGGGTATATTTTTCCGCATAGGCTAACAACTGATGGCGCCAAGAATGCAGAGCTCAGGAATGCGATGGTGAAGTGCAGCTTGCTCATCCAAACGTCCTGTTGTATTGGTTTTGCCTTGATTGGATATGAAGACCAACACCTAGTAACAAACCTAGCAAATCAATATCAGTCATGACAGAACAGAAAATACATACATATTCCTTTGCATCTGGACCAACATCAGCCAGGATGACTTGCTTGAGCTTGAGGTTGGACCATGCAATACGACAGGTGTTGTCCCCACAATATGTTGTGATCGTCAAGACGAGTAGCATTGCTCGATTCTGAATGCCAGTATGGACTTGTAGCTTTGTCTTCCCTGAACTGCACATGAACCACATTGATCCCCTGATGAGTTCATCGTCAGTATACATGTCTATGAGATCACATCAGTAATGGTCGGAGCAGCTTCCAACAATAAATACATACCACTAACAGTGCTGTGCGCTTTTGTATTCTTGGACATTGCTCTCTTCTGGGCATCAGTGACTTTCAATGCCTTTTTGTACACCTGAATGCAGATGTCGTTTCATAGTGGGATGTGAGATTCAGGGCATGTTTGGTAGATTTCTTTCAAGTGCGTTCACAATTTGCTTGATTGACTCCCATCCTAGCGTAGTCCCTTCGATTTCGGTTCCATCAATATGTGCACCAATAAAGAAGCATTCCACTTACCTTCGGTCATGTTGTAGCATACTGGAGATACCAAGCTACCTTCGTTGCAGTGATGGGAAAGCTTGGAATTGTTTCGTCGCCTGGATTCACATGTTGCGACAATTGGTTGGCTTCCCAGTAGTTCCTGTATGTGTCCACCTGCCATGGATAGGCAATATCTGTGCCTTTGCCATGGGTCATTTCAGCTTGTAGAGTGAGCCAGTTACTGTGTGTTATAGTTTCAAGCCTTGCATATAGGCCAGAAGTTAGTAGTGCAGCTTTGACTGCCAATGTAGTCTGATTTATAGAGTATACAGTGTTGCTGGCTCTGTCTGTAAATCTATAAAGTGGGGTCAGTATGTCGAGTCCAGCATGGAGGATGCTCACCGTGATTGAGGATCCAGACAGTGTTGTGGAGGCCAAAACCAGGATCTGAGAACGCTCAGGCATGTGAGGTATTTTTGCAGAACTAGCACTAAGATTGTTGAACTGTTGCTGGGAAGGGGATTGAGGGGCAGATGGAGTTTCAACCGCACTCATTGTTATGCTTTCAATCAAACAAGGAAGAGGGGTGAATGAGAGATAATAATTGAAGCTAGTATGGTTGTTATAGGTGAGAGCAGCCACCACTGTGGCTCACTGCTGTTTGCTACTGTAGTCTGTGGCCAGGTTGTGGCTCATCGCCCGCTGCAGCTGCCTGATTCTACTGGAAAGGTGTTTGTAGACCGTTTGGTGGGTATGCGATTGGAATGGGAATATGATGCACTTGGTGCTGCCAAAGTGAGCCTGAAGCCTGAAGCACGACACAGTGTGAGCAACAACTCAGGAAATGGTAGACAAGCAAGAGCTGGGCAAATTACCTGAGACATTCCACATGACATTGGGTGGCCAACTGCGATTGTGGCTGTAGTACAAAAACAATGGGTCAGGGTCATGACTGTGGCCAGTGTTAGATCCTGAATGGTCGTAGAACTGGATACATTACCAGTGAGTATCCGTAGGTCACAGGCAGGGTATCCAGCGCTTTGCGCCACTAGCATTTGATCCGTAATACACTCTATGTAGGTTGATCATCTCCGCTCAGGGACCGGGCGTCCCTGAACTACACCAGGTAAGTGGAGTCACTACTTCTCAGTAGATGGAGGAATCGCCTGTTCCGAAAAATAGCATCATGGGACTACCAACCACCGGTAATATGTCTACTTCATCGTTACCTCTGTGGCTCATGCTGAAACGACATCGTATATAGCGTGCTGGTTGTATGGTTCTTTATTCCTGTCACACCTGCTTGATGGGGTTTAAGTCGCTATTTGAAGGTTCTCTCCGGCTCAGTCTCATACTCGTATCTGGGGGACCCGTAAAGGAGCGCACGCTAGATCAATGCACGTGTAGGCGAACAGTACATATCCACCTGCCCTGGTTTACAACAGATATGTGCTAAGTTGGGTGTATTATTCTCAAAGCACTATGCAGCTCTGAGCTCTATATATATGTGGATCCCTTCCAGAAAACCCCGGCTATATGTAAGTTAGAAATAATTTGCCGTCATCGCGGCGAAGACGACCATTGGTTGCCGCCTACCCTCCCACCGTTCCAAAATTTTTGTTACGTCCCCCACAATGCGCGGTGGCGACGGCTCTTGCTGGTGTTCACTCCCATGAGAGCTGGATTGCAACGCTAACGCAGTGCGCTGTAGTCGCGTAGCGTTCTTTCGTACACCCTAACCATCGACGCCCGCCAGGTACACCGCACACCCTCAATTCCCGTCCTCCTTCATCGCCTTCTCCCGCCTCGTCCTCAGCGCGCCTTCGTATGACTTGACGACCCACTTCAGGTACCCGATATCCTTCCCTCTCCCCAACGCCACCAAACGATGGTGCAGGACGTCGACGTCCCCGAAGGTCAGCAGCGGCGGCACAGTGTCGTCGGGGATTTCCACCGGGGTCGTGGCGCGTACCAGCGGTCGGGGGGCGAACAGCACGGTGCGCGTGCCCCGTACCGCCGTCCACGGCCGAGGAGTGCGGATCGCTGGGGGCGGGAAGTCCCGCACAAATGACCGCACGTGGTCGAGACCCTCGTCGATTTTGCCGTGGCTGGGGGGAAAGAGGGGGCGTTAATTAGCTGTCAGCCTTACGGGACGTAGAGAACGGAAAACGTACAGAGTGAGGATGCGTATCATCAATGTGCGCGCCTTTTCAACTATACGACCGTCCAGTACTTTACCGCCTCTATTTGCTTCCTCTCTCATATCATGCTCCAGCGCCAACCACCGGTCCCATATCGACATTGCGAAGCCCAAGGCCGCGTCTTTATCCGCCCCCTGCTTAGACATAACGCACTTCGTCAACGCTTCGGTGTAGGACCGCGCATTGCGCTTGACGCCCATCTGCTCGAACAGTTGGTTGAATAAATCCCTCGATGTCTGCAACGACGAATGCCTATAGAACACGGAGATATATGAGTTGACAAGTCGGGTGGAAATTGTTACGCTAGCAAAAGCGTCGTCGTATTTTGATGCTGGCGTTCTCCTCGGCGAAAGGGGTTGGATTCGGCTGAAAAGAGACTGAACTTCTGCTATGACTTCTGCACGACTCTGCGGAGGAAGGTGAGTGAACGATGCCTGGTTTGATTCTGGATAAATTTCCGGAACCGAGGCTTCTGGCGAAGGCGCAATCGTACTTGCACTGGAAGGGCCGTCCGTGTCTGAATCGCTTTGTTTGAGGACAGCGATGCCGCGACGGAAAGGTGGCGTGTACGCCGTGTACGTATGGAGGAGATGCATCATCGCTTCCTCCGTGATCTGCACGCTCGTCCTACCGCCCTCATCCGGCTCCCCCACCCTAACCATCTCCGCTAATATCCAACGCGCCCGATTGAGATCACCCACTCGCTTAGCGCCCTCCAATAGCGCGCAGAACGTTTTCGAGTTGGGCCGGAACTGCGAGTTGCCGTGCGCATCCCGATGTGCATCGAGCATCTGCTTCGCCAGCCGGAACGCCTCGTTGATATACGACAGCTCGCCGGAGCGCGCGCAGGCGAGGATGACGGCGTTGTAGGCACCAACAGTAGGCGAGAGTCCCTTGTCCACGGTCATCTCGGTCCAGAGGTCCAACGCGCGCTCCGCTTCCGCGCGATACGAAGTAAAGGGTGACGCGCAGGCACGGATCATCATCGTATAGAGGAACGCATCGGGGTTCGGGTGAGCGACGTAACGCATGTGCGTAAAGATATCCCAAGCCTGCGCGCGCGCGCGATAACGGAGTGTTTTGAGAAGAGGTTCGTGATGAGCATCGTGTATGTGTTCATCGGTGCTGGTGTATGGTGGCTCTCATAGTGGTGCAGGACCGACAACGCTGATTCGGGGATGGTCTCTGGTGCTGCGACTGCTCTTAAGTGCGCTTTGACGTGCAGATGCCGCTGTGTCTCTGTCGGAGGTCCAGTCAGTACATTCGTCAAAAACTGCTCCGTTTCGAAAACGAGGCCCTTGCTGGCGTACGCCTCGAGCACGCAGTTGAATACAGCTTCGGGCGTAGACACCCCAAGCCGCTAGAAGAACGTTCAATCACTTTTCATGATAACGGCAGCAAACCCAAAGCCGACCTTCATAAGAGACAGAGAGTATTCCGCGGCTTCGAGATCTTCAGCATCGACCTAAGAGCGAAATTCAGACACTTGGAAACCCATAGATCGAAGCAACTTACACAAACCCGCACGAGCGCTTCGCCTTCTGCCCCCGTCAGCACTCCTAGCGACACCGCGGGTGGATATGTCCCTGCTCTAGCCTGAGCCGCCTCCAAGCGCTGCAGCAGAGCTTCAATCCTCCACAGCACCCGTTTATACGGCTCTGCCGATGGTCCGTATTTCGTTTGCTTGTCGGGCAGTGATATCGGCGAACGGCTCAGCTGAAGAACATTCAGTAGCGATGAATGATTGTGCGTGGGCTGCGAATCGGGGTCCGCTTCCAGAAGACGAAGGTCCACTGCATTGACAGCGTTCAGGTCTTGCTCGCGAGATGTCGACTGCGGCGTAGGGGTTTCCTCCGTCGGTATGGATAATAGATCTTCGTAAATCGAGACAAGTTGCTCTTCCGAGTACGATTGCGCGTCCACAGAGGATTGCTGGGCAGAGATATGAGAGCCGTGGGACAAGGTATGAAGCACCACGTACCTCGATAGCCCCAGCGACTTCTAACGCTTGAACGCGCTTCTGCAATTCCGTGCTCGACAGTGCAGTGCGAACGGCAAGTGTTTCCTCGGCGAGCCTTGCGTGCTCTCAGTCTATTAGACATCAGCATCTATCCTAAGAAATGCAAAGAAATACAACCTTCCAAATGCTTGAGGACGGCTCATTGACGGGGGAAGGGTGTCGGTGACCATAGCCAACGCTGCTTGGTGCATCATGCGAATGTTCGCGGGGTTCCGCACAGAAGGCGCTCCAGCGCGACCAAGACATTGTGTGAGGGCAATGTCCAATAAAGCGACAGGAAGCACGCGAGACATTGCTAGTGGAAAACTATCAGAAAATCGCGACGAGAGCCTCTGTGGGCGTCTACCCAATTTCACGTGACTTTCACGAAGCAACTAGTATCTCAAGATTCAATATTCAGTGGCGATGCCAAACACCATCATTCGCCATTCATACGACCATCTACGCGAGGAGGAGGAGGAGTCTTCCGAGTCTTCTTCGGCAGAGGTTGAAATATTCAATGCTGTAAGTGAAGTGATCTCCTTCGTACCTTCAATACACATCATATCTACCAACAAGCGCACCTCGGACGCGAGTGCGGGCACCACCGACGTTACGAGCAAAAGGCATAACATGGAGACAACTGATGACAGCGAGGGGATGAATCCCCATCGCAGCGTGTGCTTAGAGGTGTTCCGGAATACGTGGGACGAGTTTTATGAGTGGGAGAAGGAGTATTGTGAGGCCAAGCTAGCGGCTCTAATGAGTGAGAGACGGAAGGGGGCTAGTGCGACTGCAACGATCTCCGCTACCGCGAAGAAGGCGCGTCCAACATCACCGCCTGATCCAATCTGGGTCATACCGTGTCCCCAAACTACAATTGATCTCTCCGGCATATTGGCGGACTTCGACGCAGGCCCCCAATATGAATCATGCACGCCTCTGAACGGGAACGTGTATGTAGGGGACGATCCCGATGTTATGCCATTCTTGCCGTTCGGAGAGGAGGATTGGGATGGATATCCTCTTCCTGATGGTGGGAGGAAGCGCTTTGCATATGAGGACTACATTGGCGAATATAGCGAGCTTGGATGGATGGATGCGTTCGATGACCCCGACTGTAAGTAATTAGTCCCAACTTGACCAAACTAATGGATGTATTATAGTGGACTGCATTTTGTACGCGACCACTAACCGCCTTGCCAAGATGTCAATATCGTACGCCCAAATGGATGCGACAGGCGTGTTCGCGCGGACGCCCAGGATGCCGTTGCTTAGTGCACCATCTGGGGACCCCCCTGGCTTGGAGGCGAGAGCTGCTAAGAGGTTAGTGCTCTTTCCATCCTAGCCAGTCCCCGTCTGACCGTAGGCAGAGACTTTCCTCCCTTCCCCCGCCTTCCTTCCCCTGTCTCTCCCCACCCATCTCCTCCTCATGTATTGTCGACACTCCGAACCCGGATCTACCCACTGTTCTGCCACAACCTCACTTGTATCCGACAAATCTGTCCCACTCACCCTGAGGGCACGCCCTATCCCCACACGACGATCCCCGAAAAGAAGAGCGTCCATCTAGTCGATGTGAGCTTTAGTTTCGTCACGGACATGCCCGTTCGCATGACTGACGCCTGCATCCTCCGTAGAATGACTCCTCCCCTTGCTCAACAACATGCTTCCTCCTCTTCTCCAAACCTTCAGGTACCTCTCTCGCGTCGTCCACTTTCTCCCGTGTTGTACTAGCGCCCGCTGAAGATGGACAAAGGGGCATAACAGGAGCATTTCGGCCAGCTATTCTGGATTCCTGGTCTGCTGCAGACAGAGACTCTCTCATCACCATCCTCGAACTCGACGCAGACGCCCGGCCATGTGATCTGGCCGTCATAATGAAGAAGAGTTGCAATGACGTGCGTTTATTCTCGACCTCCCCAGTCCTTCTGGTTTTCCGCTTTCTTTGATTGTTTCTTCCTTTATTTGCCAACAATGGCACTCTTAATGTCCACTCGTTATGTTTGGCGCCCCCTATTACCATTTCGCCGCCAGATTTATGAAAATGGCAAGACTAACGTTGAATTTGGTGTAGATATTTCACTTCCGCAAGCGCATGTTCCCAGATGCGATGATTGCCCCCCGCAATCCTGGGAAAGCGCCACTCAAACCGTCTAGGCACGGGACAAGGGATAACATCCTCGGTATGCGCAGCCTGTTACATCTTTCATCTACCTGTGTCGCTGCAGAGCGTCACTTGAACGTTTAAATCCCCGCTGAATGTGAGAAAGGACGCTAATATACGTTCTGTTGGATGTAGTACTCGATCCTCAGACATACACGTCGTACGTCGTCCCTATCTGCCCCTCTTTCTCTCCTCTTCCCCTACTTCTACTTAAAAACATCTTCGTTCCATTCCTCTTCTTCCTTTCCACTGCCCCTGCGCACATTATACTCACTTTCTTCTCGAATCACTCCATGTCCGCTCGTGACCGTTATTACTGCTAATGGTCAAATAAATGCATGCGAACCCGACCTCCTCATGGCTGTCCCCTCCTTCTTATTCCCATTCACAGCCCGGGCCCATGCTACCACCCCGGGCCCTGCGATGCCACCTGCCCTTGTGTGCTTGCCAACGTACAGTGCGAGCGCAAGTGCTTGTGCGACGACTTTTGTGAGTTCAAAGTTATCTCATCGTCTTTATTCCCATGCTTGCGGAGTATTGTTGGTTAATTAACATTGGCAGAGGCCATTACTGGGTACAGTTCCCGTTGAATTTTGCTATCGTTATTCACCTTTGACTGTATCTTGCTCACTTTGTCCCTATCTCTCGGACTAGTCTGAATTTTTATGTGCTCTCACCCATTCCTTCCCTTCATATTTCTATTTGACTACTCTTGCAATACTCGTACTCATACACGTTCTCTCAACAGGCCCCCTTCGCAAAGGATGTAAATGCAAGCCCCAGCTGGTCGCCAAAGGGAACAATAAAGACAGAGGTGTCAAAAGAGTCTGCTGCCGCACAAAACGCTGTCCCTGCAAGCGCGCAAAGCGCGCATGCGATCCAGAGCAATGTGTCGAGTGTGCCATTTCGGATTCCCAATCGCCGACTTGTTGCAATATGGCGGCTTTGTGGGCGGCTGCTGGTAGACACCGTAAAGTCCGTCGTTATCTGTAGGATGATGAGCGGACTGACAGATATGTTCAATAGGCTGTTGAAGTGCGACGATCGGCGCATGGCTATGGTCTTTTCCTCAAAGAGAGTGTACTCGCGGATGAATTCCTCATGGGTACGTCTGCCTCCTCTTCGGCCCCATTCTACTCTTAAAATTTTCCCTGATTACTTCGTCATTCATTCCCTTGTGATTACTTGCCTTTCAGAGTACACAGGTGAAGCAATCCTCGACCCCACCTGTATCTCGCGCGATCACATCATCGCCTACCGCCAGCGCAACTATCTTTTCGCGCTCCATACGACCCTTGGGGTTGACTCGTCGCTTGCGGGGGATCCATCAAGATTTATTAATCATGGAAATCCACCTAATTTGGTTGACGGTTCTATGAGTGTGGGTGAGGGCATCGCGAATGTTTATTCGCATGTGGAAATCACAAATGGGGGCCATGGAGTTGTGTTATATGCTGGTGAATCCCTCCTCTTTGCGGGCGATTTGGTTTGTTCATCAAGCATTGTGTCTATTTTTGATAGCTATAGACATGGAAGCAGGCACTGAATTGCTGCTCGATTATGGGCCCAAGTTCTTCAAGCAGATAAGTGGCAGTGACGAGGATGGTAACGAGGAAGACAATGACGATGAAGAAGAGAATGTGGAGAGGGAGGAAGCGAAGAAATATACATACTGGGATGATGATCCTGAGTATGGGGAGGCGGAAGAATATAAAGAGTAGGAGGGTCATGGATGCGGAATCGCGACTGTCTAGACAACGTGATTGAGTAGAACAAGTGGTGGTGAGTCGATTAATGTCAGTTTATCACTTACGCACACTCGGAACACATTTTGGCATCTTATAAATGGCTCATGATTATGTGAAACACCGGGCTCGAAGATCAAGCTGCAGAGAAGTAGTCGAATGAAGGCTTCTTGAACTGTAAAAGGCTCGGCATAATATTTATTTAGTCAGTCCCCCCGCCGATTGGTGCTACAAAGCTCTCGCACATTCCTTAAATCTCCTCGCAATAAATGAATAATCCCACCTAGCAATAAGCGCAAAGCAAAGAACACTCCAAACAATGCGCGACTGCGCGGAATGTGCCCCATAAGTCCCCATAGCCCACTTAGATATTTTGTAACCCTCGATCTCTGCAAGATATAGACAGTCGGAAACTCAAGGAATATCAACCCTAATCGCTCTAATTGGTTGTGAATCGACAGAATACTACTGGCTAGCCTGCATCAAGGACGAAAGCCATGGATAAGAATGTAACTCTGTTTCAGTATAGGCCACTGGTAGCAATAAGGAGGACGAACATCTGGCCAGTGATGGGGGGTCCCATGATGCTAATTTCACCGGGATTCTTGGGTTCACACATTGTACAGGCTCTGGTCAACCATGGTGATAGCTCAGTCGCTGTCTCCGACGTGAAGGCTTCTCGACGAAGAAAGAGCTGCTGGCGTCGAGTACCTTACGGGGGACGTCCTTGACGAAGACAAGCTTGTCGATGTTCTGGACTAGGCAAGTAGACCGCATCTATCCCTCCTGCGGCGCGTTCTGAATGGTGCGCGTCAGGCAAAAGCCGACTTGGTGTTCCACGCTTGGATGACGATCTGTATTACAAAGTCAACCAAAGGGGCACTGAAAAGGTGCTGTCGGCGTGCAGGAAGGCCGGAGTCAATAAGCTGGTATACACTTCGTCGACGGGTGTTGTGTGGACCGGGGCTCCGTTCAATGGCATCGACGAAGTGAAGGCAAAGGTACCCCCAAAGGGCTACGATGCGTACTATCATACCAAAGCTCTAGCAGAAAAACTCGTTCTTGCGGCAAATGACGAAAACGGCGCTTTTCAAGCTGTCAGCCTAAGGCCTCGCGGAATGACTAGGTGCGTTCCGAATTCGTTCATGCAGTCCAGCTTTGCCGATCCCAATTTCGAACGGTGTACCAGCGAACGGGACAGCCAACTCATCTGGCGTCTTGCGAAAGTCCTCCGCGACGGGCAGCGCGACGGGCAAATAGGCGACAACACCAATCTCGTTGATTATCTATACGCGGGGAACGCCGCTGATGCGCAAGTCTTGCCGCAGAACGTCTTTTCGATGCACCCCAGACCGTTTCTGGAGAGGCTTTCTTCATCACCAACGGCTCTCCTATGTGCCATACGTTACTGCCACGCAGTGGTGCAACATAGACAAGGCGTGTATGTGTGTGTCTGTTTAAACTGCTTGTCCGCTGAATTATTGTCAGGCGAAGAAGCATTTAGGCTACGAGCCCAAGGTTTCGCTAGAGGAGGGCGTTCGTCGTACCACGAAGGTGAGCAGAATCGACGTTGGTAACACGCCCGTTGAAGTGTAGAAAGAGGTTGGCGCTGCACGGCATGCCCAGTTGAGCTCGTAATGTGTACGTGGTTATATCCTTCGTCTCAGTAAACGTATCAACACGATATTCATCACCTACGATATTAACTGGACACATCGATCCCGAGGTCAAAGCTATACATAGCTGCATTGAAATTGAGCTCAAGATCAGTCATTGAGGCTCTATCCCGCATTTCCTACTTAGGGGCATTTTGCATTCGCCCGAGGAGTTATCACCGTCGTGCCTTCCTGGAATAGGCTGACAAGTCATAAGTAGCAGCGTGCATCCATATCACTCCAACCAAAATATACCTATCAGTGTCCAAAGCGTATATACGACAGAACAACTAGAAGCCACGTAAGCGTAAATACCATGTACCTATTGGCCTCCGCGAATGTTCGAAGCCTAACACTCAAGCATTTATGAGTGCGAGGTTCTAGGAAGGGCGTCAGCAATGGAGAGTTAAGTGAAAAGTGTCTGCGTCGCTCACGTAACAGCCCAAGATCCGTCAGGCGCGGTGCAGAGACCCTCTGAATGAAGGGGCATGACGGGAGGGTAACAGGCAGAGCCAGCCCTCGTGGCCGCAGTAGCCTGCATTTTCGACATTACATTAAGAACACTTTTAGTTCGCTACAATAGTTTTGCTTACCATATCAGTCCAGCACTGTGTAACCGAGGAAGGACCATTGTTGATGGTGGAGAAGGTGCATGTGCCAAAGGTTAAACTCTAGATAATTGGAACGAATTTACGTGTAAGCGTATGGGAAGCTAGAAATACCGAAAGGTGGATTACCTTGCTTTCGCCGGGCTGGAGGCCGAACGAAGGAGGAAACCCTCCTGTCACCATGATCTGACTCTAGTTCAAGATTCAGTATTCAGAGTGCTAAGCGAGACACATACATTGGCAGCTTTAGTAATCATTCCACAGTCTTCAACAGTAGGTGGAAGGGCACCCGCAGCATTACTACAAGAGTTGTTACCTGGATATCTAAGTTATTATTGTAAATAAGATACGACATGCAAATGCTTACAGAGAGCACCGCATATCCTCTTGTCGTCGGTCCTCTCTTCAATTCGGGTGCCGGGACAGGAGGTGGTTGTGATGGTCAAGAATTTGCCATCCCCAACGTCCACCGATTCTGTTTCTGCCTAGAAGTCCACGTCAACACAGACTGAAAATGAACGTGTGCGGACGTACCACCGGGTTATCACATCCAGCCCTGGGCACTGCGAGGATAGTTCATAAATCACTTTGCGTATGCCGATGATATCATTTACTCACCAACTGAAGCGGAGGTAGTAAAGGCAAGAGCAGCAAGCACAAGCAAGCGAGCAAAAGATCCCATGATGACTGTAAAATGGTCGAAGGCGATGGGGTCTGGCCGTCTCGCTTCTCGCTAGGCGAGGCTTTATAGTTTTTAACAGTCCCAACGTGCAACAGGGACAAGGGGTCGAACTTATGGCAAAAGAATTGACTTTCAGCCAGAAGCTTTGATGGGCATCATGCTTCAAGGTCTATAGCGGTCTACGGCAAGGCACCCTGTGTCTTCGGCTGTTAAAGAAGAATGTGAGACCAAATTATGTTCTTCTAACATCGGACGTTGACAGTTCTTGACTGACCTGGAATGATAAATTGTGTGTGCCTCCCAACATCCGAGGGGGGATACGATCGTCGTGTGCTGAATTATGAGGCGCTAGTAGGCTCTAAGAGAAGGAAGGAAGACCATACACCTGTGAGGCGAATCCAGGCCATGGAAGCTCGAGGTCCGCGTCTTCGGAGATGAAGGCGCCAAACGTGACAGCCACGGGGAAACGTGAACGGACGACTTTCGGGGCGACGCCACTTTAACCGCACTTCCCTTCCCGCCATTGTTTCGTGCATAGAGTGCTGACGTTCTGCCGACAAAGGATCATATTCTGATAGCACGGACGGGTTATTCAATTTAGTCTGTTCGACGCAGCGGGGAATATGATTGGCCTAGCCAGTGGGAAACAGTCCGTAGACTGGCATGTGGTCGCATCAAAGATGGATATTTACGGAAGTGATGGAAATAACTCGTTCCTCGTTCACGTCGGATTTTGCGGTATCCTGACACGCGTCGAACGTACAATTGAAGTGTATTTGAGTCAAGTGTACCTATGTCACAGTCATCGTCAAAGGGGATCACCAGTGTGCTTACGCTGCTGCCTCTGCCCTCCGCTTCAACTCTTGAGCCATCGCCTCAAAGCCCAGTTTCAAGTTGGCCTGTGTAAAGAGTTTAACTAAATATGCCAGCACGCCGCTAAAAACTTCGATAGTTTCGTATTTCGTCTTCCCGTCGTCTCCTACCGAGAGAGACTGCCAGCGTTCGGCACGCAGAAGAAACGGGTACCCAATGATGGATATCCATTTAAGGCAGCAGTTTTCGGGATCCACGGTGACAACCTTCACAAACGCAGATTGCTTCTGAAACATGCCAGGTTTTCCCATCGTTGGGGGTAGATGGACGGGCGCTATCAGCATATATTTTCCCTCCGCGAGCGTTTGGTCAGGGAGAATCTCCTCTAATTCGTCTACGAGCACCGAGTCGCGACTTCAAAGAAGGTCATAAACGCCAGAATGCGATAAAAAATTAGAGGCGCACACGAAAGGATTCCTGGTATCGCCAGTGAGTCTTCGTATAAATTCAGAACTGAAGCTGCGCACCATTCTTTGTAAGAGGGGAAATCCGTTAGAATCCCCCACACCTTTTCTCGTGGTGCATCGATAATAGAAGAGGCAGAAACGGCAAAGACTCCATCAGCAGCCAGAGGAGGGAGGTTGTTGGGAGACGACATTGAATTCCTTCTCAGGGTTGTGGCTGCCATTATATGTACGGCACGTGCTCATCCTCGCGTCGGTCAACTAAACTTCCAGCACTCGTGTGGCGGGAGACAACCGGATAGGGAAGTGTCGCGTCACACGAAGTCACACAAGTCAAAGACAGGGGTAAGTCGTCCTTGTTTATGCAACTCTGCCCTACAACGTACATAGGGCTCGTACTTTATAGTAGACTACCATAATGACTGTCAGAATATATATACACTAAGTAAAGGAGGGACTAAGGTTAGACTAAAGATAGTGAGGTACTAAGGAGTGTAGCTTTTAAATGAGTGTGACTATCCAGCGCTAGACGTGGCTTTACCATATTGGGTATATTTCTGTTACATACGCCCTCCTGGATCTGTGAAACAGATTCACTCGGCGCGCTCAGCAATGGCGGAGTCTTTTGAGATAGAAAGGTCCGCCAGTTCCACAGTGGGAATTTTCGTAGTAGGGGAAGCACTGGGCTTATCCTTAGCCTCGTTCATGTCGATATCTTCGCTGACATCTGTAAGTTCGGATGATGAGGATGGAGTATTGACAAGCTCGATATCAGAAGCTGATGGTGAGGGGCAAGCGTCGGCAGGAATGGAACTGCGGAGCTTGTCCGTATTGGGAATGTCATTAGGTGTCGGCAGGTCCGAGATCATCTGATCGACTGGAGATAAGCCGGGGTTACTCCCAGAATTGGCGGGAATAATGGTTTCGGAGGGACGAGTCTTCTTAGTCCGGTTATATGGAGTGTGCCGTTTCTCAGGCTTCTGTATAGATGGGCGAAGGGAGGCACCATTACGACGAACTGCTGGAGACTCACGTACTGGAAGGGAATGGGTGGCAGGAACTGAGTTATTACCCATTACCATATCCAGTAATAGGTTGGTCACTACGTCATGCCGTTCTGCTGTTAAGACGAACTCTCCGGTCCCCGTGCGTCGATGTCCGCCAGAACTCTGGCCCACCAAGGGTCTAGACTGGCCCAAATGACTAGTCGGGACCATAGCACGCCGATTGTACGGGATCTGGGATGGATTACGGTTCCTGGAATCTCGACGAGGTACATTAGATCTCGCCGCAACAAGTCCCAGAAATCGGAGTCCTGGTCCTGCGAAGCAAGTCGTGAAGGCATGCCCATGTGGCAAATTGAACTTAGTAGTGATTTGGATTTGTTTGTTGTACAGGGTTGCGAACCCGATATAGCGGGGAGGAAGGGATAGGGGATTGGCAAGGGTACCGTTGATGATGTGACGATTGGCTGAGACAAAGCTGATGAGTTCGTCGCGGGTATAGGTGGCGGAGCAAACCCGAGAGTCTAGGTCTCTCAGGGAATACGACCCTTCAGAGTTTCGAGTGAGAGCAGTGTGAATAGGGTGTAGCCTTCCTAGTTCAACTGCAGACATGGAAATGATATGAGGATGATTAGGAGAATATAGATTATTAGAGGGAGCAGGATAGTTCTCTAATTCTATTTCTCTATCGCTTAAATAGCCATCATTTTGTGCGTTGAAAGGATTAATGCAACTGAGCATGATTTGTGGGTTGCTAGGGGGAGTCCCTGACCCCCTAGGGAGCTCCTCAATCTTTGAAATTCCTAAAGATTCGAAGTATCGTTGGAGTGCCTCAAGATGATTGATCTTATGGAATGGTAGCCAAGTCTTGTCACCTGTATACCACAAAATTTCAAACAAGGCCTGCTGTCCAGTGTTGGAATGGCTAAGGATTTCTTTAACATTCCATTCTTTGGCATGAGATGTAGTGGAAGATGCTATATGTTCGAACGATCGCCCAGGAAACAGGCGGTCGTCATTAGGCACATGAATCTGTAGTAACGATGCATGGAAGGATGGATGCACGCCACGAGCGACTAAGTGCAGTGGTAAATCAATCTGGAATGTATCATTCCCAAAGTCACGCAGAACCCGGTACGGTCCCATGTATTTCGGAATTAGCTTACGTGCTAGTCCTTGTGGAAATGAAATATTTTTGGTGGATACATATACAAGGTCATGTACTTTAAATGGCGACGGCTGTCGGTGTCGATTGGCATCTCGAATTTGCTTTGTACGAGACGCTAGGACTGCATTGTGAGCCGTAACAACGGCCTCTCGTAGGTTCTCGGCGAATTCACGAATTCCTTTGGCTTCACTCGACGTAGGAGCATCCCAAAGGAATGGCCGGGGCATTCGTCCAGTATTAAGAAAGAATGGGGCAAAGCCGGTTGAATCTGTCCTGGCAGAGTTAATCGCGAACTCAATTGTGGGCAGACGGCGCACCCAGTCTTTTTGATTTTCACTCACACATTGACAGATCATTTGTGTGATCGTGCGGTTTGCGCGTTCCGTCGAGCCATCGGATTGCGGATGGTAAGCACTAGACATGTTTAGTTTAGTGCCTATTAGCTCGTTGAGCTTTCGCCAGAAGTGAGCTGTGAAGAGCGGGTCACGGTCGCTTACAATGTGCCGAGGAAGACCATGGTGTTTGTATACTTCCGCGAAGACCAGTTTGGCTACGTCGACAGAGCCGTAAGTGGTGCGGCTTGGAACGAGGTGTACCATAGCAGTTAATAAATCAATAATAACCGTTATGGAATCGTAAAATGCGTTACGATCCGAGGATTTAGGTAGTGGTCCTACGAAATCGATCCCAATTGCGTCCCAAGGGCGAGTGGGAATTGGTAGCGGATGTAGTAGGCCGTAAGGTCGTTGGTTTGACGGTTTGCTGCGAGCGCAGATGCGGCAAGATCCGCAGAATCGCTGGGTATCTCTTGGGAGATGTTTCCACCACACGAAAGTTCGTAGGTAAGCTATTGTTTTGTCAGGCCCAAGGTGCGCAAGGATGGAATGACCTTCGTCTATCACAATTTCCTTTGCGCTTCGTCCTCCTACTATGGTATCAGGTATGCACAGTAGCTTCCTGCCACCCTCTACGAGGTACAGAAGGCCATCCTCAAATTCGAAGTTCTTGTATTCGTGTGGTTTATTTACAATTGCGGAGAAGAATTGATCATTGGCATAGCTATTACGAATCTTAGACATGAAATCGATGTTGAGATTATGTTGATGTCGTCGAGAGACCACATTTATAATAGAGGTGGTAGATAGGTGGTCCGCGGTAGATGTAGTAGACGGCGGTGAGAGTTCGACCTGAGGTGGAACTAGCTCGGAGTTAACGGGCTCACGTGCTCGATCGGCGCGCAAGTTTGATTCCGCACCGGAAACAACTTCCTTTGTTGTAGGTCCATTGTTTGGCTCGTTTACTTCCTCACTATTCCCGCCCTCTGTTCGTTCACGAGGACCTCGTAGGACGAACTTCTTCGTTGCCATACGTTTCGCAAAATCGCGTGCAACAGCTACATTACTACGACGAACGGCATTCAAAGCCAACGATACGCCCTCGAGGGGCAGGCTCTCAAGCTTAGCTTCGTCACCCACGATAATCGGTGTACGCCGACGGAAACCACACGAAGAATCTTCGTCGAACTCGACGAACTCTGAGGCAGCGTGCTCAGTGCCAGGTGCATCGTTAGCGTAGATACGAGACAGCGCATCCGATAACACATTCTCCGTTCCAGGAATATATACGGGTGTGAAGTCAAATTCCGCCATCTTCTCAAGCCACCGCGCTTGTCGCCCAGACAAGTTCTGTTGTGCGAGCAGGTGTACGAGACCTTTGTGATCTGTTAGCCAGCGGAAACTCACACCCTGCAGGATATCTCGATGGCGAAGCATTGATTCCAGACCAGCTAACATTTCAATTTCGTGTACAGGATAATTCTGCTGTGCTGAGTTCAGCTTTGCCGAGAAAAAGGCGGCTACGCGTGCTGTCCGCCATTCCTTTCCCTGGCTCACGACGCCCGCAACTCCTGTGGCAGACCCATCAGTTATCAACCAAATGGGATCAGCATCCTTGGCGTATGACAATGGACGGCGACTATGCAAATGAAAATGGTCGACGAGAAGTTTCACTTCGTCGAAGGAACACTGATGAGTATCCGTCCATTGAAACGGAGTATTATCACCCGTTAATTTCGCTAATACACCCATAGGGATTCGTACGCTAGCGACGTCATCTGCCAGATACCCCACCGCACCCAGGAAACCTCAAAGCAGGTCCCGGTTAGTCGGCATTTTCCAGTTCACGACGGTGTCAACTTTATGAGGATCCATACAAATGCCCGAATCATCTACAATGTGACCGAGGACCTTCAACTCTTTCTCAAGAAAATGAAGCTTCTTCTCGGATAGGTACAGCTTTTCACGTGTAAGCACGTCAATGATAGTTTTAACATGCTGAACGTGCTCTTCAAGTGTATCTGAATAGATGATTATGTCGTCCAAATAAACATCCATGAACACGCCGATATACGGTGCGAATATATGATTCATTAATGCCTGGTACGTTGCAGGAGCATTACAATCACCCTGCTGCATCACCAGGCTCACCATCGTGCCATCAGGTGTCGTCATCGCAGAGCGAGCGACGTGCTCAGCGATAATCCGGATCTGTTTGTACGCGTCCTTGCCGTCCATGCTTGAACGAAATAGATGAGCAGCGATACGGCGTAAAATTGCTTCAATATTTGGCATAGGAGTCGACATCTTGATTGTGTTCGCATTACGTTTGCGTAAATCCACGACAATATGCAAGAGCTTCGTACCAGGCTTGTAGATATGAAGCATCGGAACAGCATTTCCTGATGTCGTAATCTGCCAACGGCCAGACTTCAAGTATGCATTCCGCTTCTCAACCCACTGCTCTAGTAACGGTTCTGGGCAACGAGACGGTCGCCATTTATACACCCTTTTCTCATCAATCAAAGGTATAGTGTGGTTAATGGCACGCAATGGTGGTAAATTAGTCTGATCCATAGTTTTACAGAGTGGTTTGGCATAGTTGATCAGTTCTCGACGTGCGCGCTCGATTTCCGCAGTATCAAATTCAACTGACATGGACGCTAAGCGCGACACACCAGGGCCGTCCAGTGGAAGATTCTCTTCAGAGCCCACCACCACGCGTGCAGGATTCAGACCGAGCAGAATGTGATGCTGGTACATGAACAGAGTGCCTAAGATTAAATCGTAATTGGAGATATTGATCACATCGAATGCCCGTTCTTCATTAATAGCTTGATAGCTGATGTTCGCTTTACAGGACCAATTGATTTTGGTACGTGAACCCTGTACAGCAAGCTGCAATGGAATTGGTCTGGCAAGTGCAACTTTCGTCTTGCCGCCCAATTGATCGGCCAATGTGGAGGACATGAAGTCACCCAAGGAACCTGAGTCCAGCAAAGCTTTTGCGGGCCTACCATTTATCTGCACGGTGACCACAACGGGCGACGGTACGGCGCGCTCCTTGTCCTTCACGACTGACGCGTTTCGCTGCAGCGCAGATAGCTTATTCCGAACGACCTGAATGCCGAAGAGATTGAGCTCATTCAATAATTCAACATCACCGTCGGGCATATCGAACGCATAGAAGCGCAAAGGATCCTCAAGGTACGGTTCTATTGGATAGAATCCTTCCTCGACTAACATAACAGCCAGGTGTTCTAACGCAAAGTTCTTGGCGTTACGATACAAGTCAGAAGTATTATACTCCGGTTCCCGTAGGAAGGGCCCGTCCTCTGGGATCACAGGCCATGGAGTAGAATGTTTAGCATACCAAGACGCTAAGTTCAGATGCTCGTTTCGCAGGAGATCACCACTTATAACGGCGTGGGTTTCTAGCTCATCTTCAGAGATGTACCAGCAACCTGGGTAGCCCTGGACCGCGCTTATGGTGAACGAGCTATCAACTAGAGCTTCGTCCCAGGTAAGTTTATGCTTAAGATGCATTCGCGCATTGAACTCAATTGGCTGTAGTGTTGCACTATAGAACTCTTTGTTAAGGATGCCAGTCCAATCCGGCGCGACTCGATCAACGAGGAGCCGTGCGTACCACAAGCCGAAATTGAACAAGTCATCCCCCAATAAATCGGCAGATACTTGCACACTCAGGTTGTGCATTCGGTCAGTCACCCGATAAGTGGAAGACGAACTCTTCTCCACAGAGAACCGCAGTTCCATCCACAGATACTCGCCGTGATCATCACCTGGTAGTCCTAGGTCACGACCCAATTCCAGCATCCAGGTATATGTATTCGTGCGAGCGTCGCCCAGATGATCGTGCGCATAATGCTTACTCAGGAATTTCAACCAATGGGTGCCGATTTCCGTAATATCCTCCTCGATCTCGTCGGAATCCGGGTCGCTATCACTGAGCAAGCTAGGGATGTCCGAGTCCGAAGACTCCACGAACTCGGCACACGACATATCTTCGTGCAACCCTAGCATGGCTAACTCGATGTGAGCCGTGTTCTCATCGTCGGGAATATACTCATCAACTACATGATCTGCGAAATCAATATGATTTACGCGAATACCAGGAGGTTTCCCTCCTTTACCAGGTAAGTTATTAGCCTTAGGACAGTTCCGCGCAATGTGACCAGTTTGTTTGCACAGGAAGCACTTGCCCTCCGACTGGAGTTTCTGACGCTCCTGCGGCGAAACTTCCCTACGCCCTCCAGATGTGCTATTAGGTTTACCGCCAGAGGAAACTCCAGACACAGTATTTTGCGTGTCGTTACCAGACGACGGGCCTGGACGACCGTTGTTATAACCTGGCGAGTTTCGACGATTGTCATTCCGGAAGTTGCGCAATCGTTGATTAGAGCCATTCCCGGATTTACTCATACCATTCGAGCTATGCGACGAGTGCGACTTTGACGAGGTCGATATGTCTTTTGATCGCTTGTCACCCCGAGAGGTGTCCTTCCGAATACTCGAGAGAACTATCTCCTCGTTTTCGGCTTCTGCAACGACTTCATCCCAAGACGCATCTTCAGGATTCAATCCCATACACCGACAAGCGATCGCGAGCTCAGGATTCAGGCCGCGGAATAGGTGAACGACGCACTGTCGAGCATCAAGTCCGCCGATGGTATTTATCATATCGTACATTTGCGCTGCATATTCCTTAACTGATAGCTCACTTTGATAGAATCGTTCCAGCTTACGGCGCTGCTTCTCCTGGAAGTTGGATGGGAAACACGCGTCGTAAATCGCTTTAAAATATCCTTCGAGCGTCCAGTTTGATTCGTCGTCAGCAATCACGTTCTGGTAGTAGGCCTGTGCCTTTCCTTCAGTGTAGCGTGCAAGCGCTCGAATCTCCTTTCGTTGCTCGACTCGGGCATCGTCGAGGTAATGTAAGCCTTTGCGCATCCACCGATTGAACAAGTCAATCTTAGGTTCACCTGTAAATACAGTAGGTGCGACTGCTTTCAACTTCGACGATGGCTCCTTTTTCTTACGATGAGAGGTCCCCGAACCACCCCTTCCATTCTCGGAATCGGATCCATCAGAAGAAGGGTCGTCGTCGGGATCATAGTTACAATTACGGTCGCCAACTTGATTGAAGATACGACCAACGTTTGAAGACGGCGGCACGACTTCATTTGGTCGAGATACATGACGACGATCACGACGACTCCAGTTCAGGGGGTCTGAGTTCACGCTAGTGTTTTTTACGAGTAAAATTGCCTTGTGCTTTGCATTCAATATACCTTCGTTCATTCTCAGACAGTACTTCAGGTGTGAACGTAGCGCGTTTCGCAGGTATAGACTCTAGTACAGGAGAAACCATAGTCTCTTTTCGGTCAGATTTGCTTTGAACTTGCAACTCAAGTTCATTAAACCGATCCTGAATGACTTTTAGACTCTTTATTAATTCAGCCAAAGTTATGTTATTAGGATGACTACTAGGTACAATTTTACTAGAAGTAGTAGCTTTAGGTATCTTCGGTGAAGAGGTGAGAGCTAGTTCTGGTTGCCAAAATTCAGATGCGGCCCGTCGTTCCGCAACCTCCTCTTTGGTGGGTGCACTGAACTCATCGAGGAAAGGAGCGGGTTTACCAAGTCGTAAGACTGGTTCGCCACGCTCACGAGGGTCTACACCCTTGCCTTTATCTCTAGGCGTGGACTTATTGTCCATGGAATCGTCATCCGTAACTTGTACGGATGTGCCACACCTTAGGATCATGTCTTTCTGATCCTGGGTCAATAATTCCTCCGCACACCTGACAACGGCTTCTTGAGCGGGGAAGAGTTCCGGACTGGTTGTGCGGAGAGGGTGTCCGCCACGACCAATCGTAATCCAAGGTCGCTCCTCGGCGTGGGAGGACCTGGATTCTTCGGGGTCATCGTGGACGAATATCCCGGCATTCGAGCTGACATCCGAGGCCCTGGGAGAGCCAATCGGGGTAACTTCTCGGAGCGGAGAAGTCTCTCGTGGGGTGGAGAACCTAACACGAGTATTCGTAGCAGCGACGCTGGAGTACGAAGCTCCCGTCCCGACATCCTGGTTCAAGCTCGAGTCATCAGCGCTGGGTGTTAGCGAAGGTAATGGGGACTCATCTGGGATGTAAGCGGCTGGCATGGCCAATGGGGTCTGCGGTTCAGACGTGGATGTAGGATGAGACATTACTCCAGTAGTACTAAATTAAACAATACAAGGTTAGTAAAACAAAGAAACTGGATTACTTATCAGGATATGGTCAGATAGCCTTGGTTGATCAGACCGAGGGGTGCCCGAGGGGAGAGATTACGAGAGAGAGAGAGAGAGATTAGATGAGAGTGTCGATGGGAACGAGAGAGTAGATGGACGAGATGGTTCTGTCAAAAATATGTGGCAGGAGACAACCGGATAGGGAAGTGTCGCGTCACACGAAGTCACACAAGTCAAAGACAGGGGTAAGTCGTCCTTGTTTATGCAACTCTGCCCTACAACGTACATAGGGCTCGTACTTTATAGTAGACTACCATAATGACTGTCAGAATATATATACACTAAGTAAAGGAGGGACTAAGGTTAGACTAAAGATAGTGAGGTACTAAGGAGTGTAGCTTTTAAATGAGTGTGACTATCCAGCGCTAGACGTGGCTTTACCATATTGGGTATATTTCTGTTACAAACTCGGCAGCCTGCTTCTTGGACGCGGTTTGGAAGCTCACTTGACTTGCTAAGAGCGTATCTCACGCTATCTTTCATGCTTCTAGGTGCGTGTACAGTAGCATAAAATATATGTTGGAGATTCAAGCGGGAACATAGATTGCACAAAGGATCTCACAATTAGTACTCAAATCACGCTGACTGGTCGCCTAGCCCCTTCCTCCCCTCCGCCCGCGGCAGTCTCCGACGCACCTTCGCCTTAAGGTGATTCTGCCTTGCGAAATACGCTAAGGTTCCGGCGGCGAATAGACCCATCGCGACAGAGAACACCAAGAGCACGATTGTCGCGCTGTGGTATCGTGGAGCCGCCGAAAGCGATCCAAGAAGCCATGTCCGAATGCGATCTAAGAAGCCATGTTACAAGAATGCCGCCTGCATTGAAACACACAAAATTGATTGCGATGGCAGTCGCGCGGCGCGTGTGCGGGGTGGTGTTGTTGGACGACCATGTGGAGAGCGCGGGGATCACTGCGTAGCCCCCCGAGATGGAGAAGAAAAGGGAGCAGTATTGCACAGAGGGCCTCCCTGAGTCTGCTTCAGTGAGTGGGTGAGAGCCGGAGAGAAGGGGGGGAGAGAAGAACATGAATAGCGAGGAACATAGCGAAGCCAATCGCGCAAAGGATAGAGGATGCTATGGAGACCAAACCGCGGCACTTGTACTGATAATTTAAAATGTAAAATAATTGTGCGTTGATGGAGTGTATCCCAGGCCAACAATGATTGATGGGGTGAATCTGGGGCAGCTTGGCTCAGCTCGTCGATAAGGATACTTCCACAGACTTACAACGCCAATCCAATGAGTATAACCCCTGAATGGTGACAGCACGCCCCTAGCCTGATCTCTCAACCAACGCCAGCACTCACCAAGGAAAAAGAAGATAATTGCTAGCATGACCACCTGTGGCAGCACGAATGTCTGACGGACCTGAATTATTTGTCATCGGTGCCAAGTCTCCTTCTGGAGTACACGGACAACGTAGTCCTGTTCCTCAGGCGTGAAGAAGCGAGTCGCCTTGGGAGAGCGAGGGAGGAAGAAAAAGGTGGCAATGCCGAAGAGGACTGTAAAAAGTCCTTCGAGGATAAACACCCATGCCCACCCGGGTCGTGCTTGTGTGGGGGATTCTTTGATCTGATGATACCGAAGGCGAGGATGCCGGAAAAGGCGCCGGACAAGGAAGCCAGCGAGAAGAACACGGCCATGCTATCACTATTGTGAGCACGTATAAAAATAACAAGGGACATCGCAACCTACCGGACGTTCATTTTGTGACGCGGATAGAAGAACGAGAGGTAGAGGACTAGACCTGGGAGACACCGCCCACAGCCTCTGTCAGAGACTGCGTCGCTAGGGATTTGGCAATAAAAAAAGCGATCACTCTCAAGTAGCCCAAGGAAAATCGCGCAGCCAGGAGGCCAGAATTTTTTTTTGGTAAACCTGGAGGGAAAGCCGAAGCGGAGTAAATACAGTGCCTTGGAATGAAACGGAGAATGACAATTTACATACCCTGGAGTGTAGTTACAACCCCCCGAGCATAAGCTTTGCGGGCAGCATGAGATTCGGACCAACAGTCTGGCGGTCAAGAAAGTTGACGAGATATCCCAGGAACCCCGTAGTGACTCACGCGGAGCAATAGATTCGAGGGCAGCTCTCCGACGATGTACGGGACATATGTCATGGTCAGCGTCATCGAGTACTGAGTGTCGGTCATCCTGAGGTACTCTTGGAGGCCTGCGATGCGGGCATTCCCGATGTTCGTACGGTCCTGTGAGTAATCACCAACATTAGAAGCCTATATATACTCTGCAGTTCACCAAGAAGCACAGTAAATATATAATCACGACGACTGGGAGCACATACAAGTCGAGCTTGCGCCAGACGCGCCTCTCAAGGGCAAGGTCGTGGACTGAATGGGTCGAAGAGGCATGGGTGACAACGCTTGGGTCATTGACTGCCTCCTTGTCTTGGTGTGCTAGGTCAGACATGACGGTAGATACTGAGCTTTGACTCAAGAGTATTGGTATATATATGAGGATGTCGATGGTGGTGAGATACACCTCTAATTAACTTGTGTTTCATCTTACCGTCAATAATTGGAGGCTTGTCCTAGCCCCTGGAGCCTCTTTGCCTTCCGTAAAGTCTTCTATAGATGCTGATCGGCGGGGACGGCTTGGTAAAGAACATTGTCATATAATGTGTCCTGATGTACGCGGTGGGCCAGGTAGGACGCCATGTTTCTTGATTCGTGTCTAGCTATAGAATAACATCAAGGGTGCGCCAATCATTTCATCTCGCTGTTTCGGTCCCAGAACCCCGCACATGAGTTAATGATAATGAGTACTTCTCATGTCTCATGGACATTCCAGTGCCACTTACTTTCTGGGCTACGCAATGCATGCATGGCACGACTCGAAGTCTCCTCCACTCTTTCTAATTAATTGATGTACAATGGATTCCGGGTCTGGCACCCCGAGCTTTAAGCTTTCCTCCGCTCCGCTTTGTGTAGCATTCGACTTACCTCGGAACAACTACCAGTTACCATTTACCCTTCATCCTCTAACCCTACTCACATTAAATACTGAGTCCAAATATGAAACCCTAAACGAGGTCGAAACGAGGGCAAGTGTGAATCTGATAGGGAACGAAAAGACACACCGTCAGCATTGGTGTCCAAAGGATTCACGAGCCAATAGTCCGGCGCACTCAAGCAACATCTTATACTCATCATGCATCACCGTCGAACCCTACCATTAACCCTTCATCGCTTGACAATGAATTTGACAAGTGCCTGCCCCGACCCGAACGAACCGTGAAAAAAAAACAGAATGCTGAGCCGGTGGAATTGAAAGCTCCAGAAGCCTAAAGCCCGAGGTCGCAAGCATATCCGTTCGCTGCGTCGTTCGCCGACTCGGGTTTGGTATTCGATCAAAAGAAAGAGGCGTGGACGTTGATATGGACATGGACATGGAGAGCGGAGGGGCGCGTCCAATACCCGCCCGTGCAACACCCGCGTCTGTTAATCTTATGAGCCATAGGCAGTAGTATGTGCTGTATTGGATGCTTACATGGAAAATAATAATGCTGGGCCCAAAGTTCAACCAATTGTGCTTCCTCGACACATTCAACCTCCATACCTGATTGAGGAATCCGCACTAAGAGTTCATAGTGACCACGGGTGCACCTTTGGGAGTACACCCTCGCTCTGCCGCCTGCTACAACGAGGCTTATAGTTTCGTCGTCTATCAATAACAATTCAAGCCAGAGTGGCTTCGAGGGCTCCTCCAGACTCCGGTGCGCACGATGGGCATCTTATCTTTCTTAAGTGTGGGGTGGTAGGGTAGAGGGGGAAGCTAGAATTCTCCAACTTCGTGAAGATGGACGATGCAAGATGGTCTAAAAGTTTTGCCTTTTGGGCCACAAGCGGCAATAATGATAATGCCTGATTTGGTGAATATATTACCACCATCACGCGCGTTAGAATTTTTTCGACTAACTAGTAACATCGTCTCTAGTTTCAGTTTATTATTTCTCCCCCTGGTACCGTCTTGTAAGACCAGGAAGATGCCTTCAAGTCTGGCAGCACAGCTTGCCCAATCTGCGTCACTGAATGCCAACCTTCTAAATGAAAAATCCCGTCGCAAATCCACAGAATCGTATTTATTCACTGGACGACAAGCCGATCAATACGACCTCGAAACTATCCACGCCCTAGCCGTCAATGCTTTCCTACAACTAACGCAATTGAACCCAGAGTTTCGACGATTCGAGGCTCCTTTGCTATCAGAGGCTGCGAAGTCAACCGATCGGACGCTGCAGACAAAAGCAGAGAACGCGAAGCTGGATGAAGCGATAACTGGATTCCTCCACTTGTTGGGCCCGTATGTTCTGGAATCTCCTACTGGGAAGGTCTTGGAGTGGCTCGTTCGGAGATTTAGGTACGTCTGACTGACTCCATGTATCTCATTTTCTCGTATGCTCCTACGAATCATTCATACCCAGAATCCATGAATTCAACGTCGACGTCATCCTCACGCTCTTCCTCCCCTACCACGAGTCGCCGCACTTCACCAAGATGCTCACGATCCTGCACATCCCCCCATCCTCGCCGTGGAGTTTCCTGCGCGCGCACAAGGCCGCCGCGGCGAACGTGCAGCGGGCGTCCCTCGTCACGGAGATGCTAAAAAACTCGCCCGCAGCACGATTCGTTGCATGTTTGCTGCCGAACGCAATGAGAGACGGTCACCACTATCGCGCGCTGACTGCGTTTCACGCTGCCACGCTGCATGATTTTCTAATGCGTAGCGAGGGCGTCGACGAGGGGACGGTCGCGTACGTCCTCCCCGCGTGCGTCGATCCTCTGAAGTCCCCTTCGGCGGGGAAGGACGAGACGGTGCGCGTCATATGTCCTCCTTTCTTCTCCTTTGCTCTAGTTTACTTATGTCCTTCACACCTTTACAGCTAGCGAGTTACATCCTCCTCGTCGCGCTCAGCCAGAAATGCCGCCTGTCCCCGGACGCCGTGAACGCGATCGTAGTCGCGATGACCAAGCGCGCGGCGCTCGTCACGCCCAGCCAGTACCTCAAAGCCCTCATCTCGGTCTGCGAGCCGCAGGAGTTAGAGGAAGGGGCGACCTTCCCCCGCTCGGTGACGAAGTGCCTACTCAAAATACCGTACGTGTATACACATACCTCATGCTTGGTTTCAAGTAAGTCTCATACGGGGTATCCAGGAACGCGAACCTGCCCCAAGATGTGGACGGAGCGCTTTCCATCGTAGGCTCGGAAAAGTTTTTCAATCCGCTCGTACCAGGGCTCTGCCAGCGGTGCGTACTCCTCCCTCCATCTCAACGTATCGTAAAACCGTCTTCTGACCCTTGTGCTTGGGTGTCAGCGTCGCCGCCACTGATGACACCGATGACCAAGGCCAGCGCGCGCTTGCCGTGCTAAAGCTCCTCAGCATGTCCGCGCACACGCCCCCGAGCACGCTCAACGTCCTGTGCCTCGCCGTCATCGAAAATATCACGTCCCCATCTGCGTCCCCAACCGACGACGGTACCCGCGCCCGCCAGAGGAAATTGCGCAAGCTGCTCGCCGCGCTGCATCAGCGCCACCCGGGCGTCGTGCTCGAGTCAGCGCGCAGGCTTTCCGCTATCCGCAGTGATGAGGATGAGGGGGGGAAGGCTATCGAGGAACTGATTCTCTCTTTGTCCTTAGGGCTAGACTCGAAGGAGGCGGAGTTGAAGGAGGGGGCAGAGGCGGCCGATCTGATAGTGGCGGCGACGAGCTTCGATCTAACCGTGCGTCTGAACGCTGTAAAACGACTCCTGGCCGTCGTTGCGTCGTCTTCCGGAGACGAAGAGGGGTCTTCTGCGGCAGGGACGGAGAAGGTATGTTCACGTCCATGTTTTACTTTCATGTTCACGCCATGTTTTGTGTTTATGGTTGCGTCCGGACGACGGCGAGGGAATGAGGGAATGAGACTGATGCTGATGCTTCACTTAGAGAGCGATTTGCGAAGCGCTGCTACGGCGCATCGTGGACGACGAGAGTGAGGTCGTGGAAGCCGTCTACGCGGAACCTGGTATCATGACGCCGATCATCCTCGCGAACCTCCACACCTACCTCACCTACCTCAGCACCGCGCTCTGCGCCGACCCCTCCTCTCCCTCTCCCTCCTCCTCTAAACCCGTTCATAAACCCAAATCTAAACGCGCTCTAATCAAAATGCACCTCGTCTTCGCTGCGCACCACGTGTGCGTCGCCGCGAACGACGCGGGGGTGACGGAGCGGGTTTTCCGGGGGGTGGTGTTTCCGTTTGTGATGTACTCGAAGGCGCGGCAGAATACGGCTGAGGGGGTGTGGGAGATTGTTGATGCGGATGCGAAGGCAGCGGCGGGGGTGGGAAGTAAAGGGAGTAAGGGAGGGAGAATTAGCGAGTGCGATTGGCTGGGTGGGTGTGTCGATGTGTGGAGGGCCGAGAAGGAGACGGAGAAGGAGAAGGAGAGCACTGAGGGGCGCGATGATCATGTCTCGAAGATGGCGGCTATGAATCTCGCTCTGGCTGGCAAGATAGCAGGTACGCTGTCGTTCGTCATCACTATCCCCCACCTCTCTTTTGTTCCCTTGCTCTCCCCGATGTCTTACTCACAATTGGGCATTCGACAGATAACATCATGATGTCCAACCGCTTCTCCGAGCACATTGAGACTCTTTGCGATCACATACGCAGCGCCAACACCCACGCGCGGGTGTTCGCCCATTTCATCGCACGGGGACTGTTGGCAAGGTTGTCGGGCGAGCATCAGCTGGATGCAGCTACAGAGATCCTCAGCGCCATGGGCCTGAGTGCGAAGGGCCCCATGGAGAACGTGTGGTATGGCCTCGATGCCCCCGAAGAGGTGCGTTTGGCTGTTTGGCTATGGGATACGCGCATAGGGCGTATTGCTAATTAAGTGCTATCAAACAACGAATGCGTAGGCGATAACTGACGAAGCTATCGGACGAGCCATCGTGGCGAAACCGAGCAGCCAGAATACACTTCGGTTGCTCCAACTTTCCATATTGGCGCTACTGGCTACCGCACATCGGCCCGCTGACATTGCGCTCAATTGGTTCGAAGTAGCCTCCCCGGCTACCGCAGTAAGTGCCTATCCCTTCTCCGGTATATGGTATCACTCACACCGGTGTTTGATCCCAAACAGCAGACAGGCTCGGACAGTCGAGGCGTTCTCTACGCCCAGCACGTCAGGAAACTCTACCAACTCGCCAATCTCTACATCCCCGTAGTATATGCAGTGCACGTGTTATCCTTGCTGTTCACGAATCTTGGTGAGGATTCGTTGGCCTTCCTCGCGAGTGTCTGGACTTCGGATGAACCGATATCCTCCTCCGCCGACACTGACTTCCACCAGGGCTCTGATATGGCAGATCAACTGCGGATCGCATCGTTGCGGCACGCTGCTGCGTTCCTCGAAGCCCACAATCAGCAACAGAGCCCCTCCCAGTCCGTCGACTTCCAGACAATCTTGCCAGCCATCTTGCTCGCTATACAGAATCCGAATATACACATAAGGCAGGCTGCGGTGGACTGCATATTCGCCCTGCGGTCCTCTGCGCGACGGACCTTCTCCACCGTCTATGCTATGGATTGGATATTTGGGAAGGACACTCGTGAGTGTGGCGTGATTAATTGTGGATGTTGAATGTTGCCGAGGTGCTGACGCGTTCGTGCAGAGAAGCTCCAGTTTCTTGATCAGGACGACTTCAAGAAATATGTCGAGGCGCTGGCGTCTGAACCCGAACATCTTGTTCGCGATAGCGGATACTTGGGCGCATTTCACCAGGCTCACCTGGGCACCTCTTCGAAGAAGAAGCACGCCGAGTAAGAGCCCCGCTCCTAATTGCTTTAGACGCAGATCTTGAACGCACTTTTCCAGGTACCGACGCCGCATTCTGTGCTTTCTCCTCTCCCATGTTTCGTCCCTCCCGTCTATCTCTGCTAAAATCACGCTACTCAAATCGATTGAAAGTATCTCGGACAAAGCGAAGTGGCAGATGCTTCTCCCATCCATCAAGGCGATCGAAAACAGCAATGCCGAGACACTCCGATCGCGTTTCGGGCCCAAGGGCGCAGAGTTCGGTAAGCTGGTCGTGGCTTCGGTGGATGCATCTGCTGTCCACGAATTGAACGATCCCAGTGGCTCGCTCTGGCCGGTGTTTGTGGCTCTGGTTCGTCAAAATTTCTCGGACGGTAAGTCGGGTTTGACAAAGGGAAACAAAAATATAATGATTGAACTGGGTAGATACTATGCCTTCCGCTCGCGCTGCTCTGGCCGAGTCCGTTGAACGAGGCTTGTTTGCTGGTCTCAATCTCCAACGTCAAGTCACCACGTGTGAAGTACTGCTTGAAGTAGGACCAGCTACCCAGTCAACGGTGAGTCGCCCTTCGTTGAGTACTTCAACTCTTATTCTGACGCCTGCCTACAGCGCGCTATCGTCAGACAGCTCTTCATTAAACTAGACCTTAGTATTGACTTGTTGACACAACTCCTTTCCAAACTTCTGTCGCCTTCCCAAAGCATCGCGCCTCCGCCTAGCAAACGCCCTAAGGTTTCAGAGTACGTGTCAGGGATCACCCCGTCAAAATGTATCGAACTGATGTACGTCGCCTTTGTAGCCCGCCCCAGGACTCGATACCCGCATTCAGCCTATTCGTCGAAATCCTCGGCGCGAAGGACCTGCCTGCGTCGATTGATTTGATTTCGCGCCTCCTGGAAGCACTGAACAAAGTTCTGCAACTTGTGCCGTCGGCGCAAAATGATTTGAGCTATGTTCAGCAGTTGTTGATGTCGACCATCGAGAACGTTGCGGACAAAGTTGTGGTTTGTAGATATGCCTCCTGCCTCCTGGCTGCTAACTCGTGTGGCGTTTACAGGAGGCGCCCAACGCTGTCTCGAGTTCCATCCGATTGGATGTATTGGTAGAGGTTGTCAGAGGTGCGTGTTCTTTCACCTTCGCGTTGCCCTGAGGGTATGACTCGACTTAACGTTGTTTGCAGTGGCAAGGAATCCCCAAACTTTCCATCAGGCATTGTTACTCATAGCGAACCTGACCCGTCTTGCCCCCGATGCTGTCCTGCATAACGTTATGCCAGTGTTTACGTTCATGGGTTCCAATGTTTTCCATCGCGACGATGCCTACAGTTTCCGCGTGGTAAAAAAGGTGGGTGTTATCAGTTATTGACCCGTCGTGTATGTCTCCTTATCGTGACTTTCACTTTAGACAATCGACAGCATCGTCCCTGTGATGGTATCCTCCCTCACAAAGATACACAACGGTGGGATCAATCTATACATAAGCGCCCCGCGATTTTCTACAAGTATTCTCGGATGCCTCAAACCACATTCCCCGCCATCGCCGAACAAAGTCAGCATTCCGGGGGTCTGTATGTCTAGTGGTTCAGAACTGACTTTTCTGTTCGTGTCTCGTAGTTTCTTCCTTCACTTGATTGACGTCCTCGGCGCCGACGCCTTCCTCCCCCCTGTCTGCATACTTTTAGTCGCAAAATCTGCATCTCGATCGGCGCGAGCACAAACCGACGAAGGGCCATTCGCCCTACCTAATTCCATATTGCGACACTACCCTCCAGCTCTCCAAGTATCCGTACGTAGATAGTCCCGATCATCACCCATTGACCACTCATGATGTTTTTAGACACTCGTCGAGGTTCTCAAGGAGAGTCAGCGCTTGCTCAAATACTGTGTGGACCCATTGAATGCTGCCCCTGCCTTGTTAGCGGAAACCAGGTAAAGCTCGCCTTAGTTCCTTCGACATCAACGATGGTTGATATGTGGCTTTAGTGACGTTGATTTGAAGACGTTATCATCTCGGGCCCAAGCCTTGGTTTCCTTCGTTGGGCAGGCTCTGACATCCTTGCAACCAATAGCCCCGACGAGCAGGCCGCTCGTCGCAGAACTTGTATATCTCCTCATCTCTATCGCCACCGTACAGGATGACGCCCTTGAAGGTATCAGGAAAACAGCCCGAGATAGCTTGAACCAGATATTAGCAGTCATACCCGCTGTGGATTTTGTGTCTTCGGTATTAGTGATGCTCGATTCGGCCGATCTCATGGTAATCAATTGCATTACCCAATGTTCACGTTACTGGTTCTCAACACTCTTCTTAGATTCAAAACGGTGCTCTGCAACTATTAACCGATCGCTTGGACCGAGTGTCGGAGGGTGTTCGACAAGAAGCATCAGCGACCTGTGTTCAGATCCTCAACCACATAAAGTCGATCCTACACGACAATATGCGGACCTCCCCTCTTGGACTCTCTTGCTTCAGTGCCATCAAAATTATTGCGTCGTCGTCATGTCCTGGGGAGGAGTCGGCCCTTGTATCACTTTTACCGCTCATAATCCTTGCGATACGCACAAGGACTCTAGCGGAAGGTGCAATATCCGCGTTGTCGCCCCTGATGTAAGCCTGCGGGATCACTCGGTAATTGCGTACCTCATTCTCTTCTAGTCCTAAAGTCGGCCCACGTATCATTCCTTTCTTCCGCGAACTCGTTGCCGAGATTGTATCTCTGTCAAAAAGTGAAGGTAAGTACGATAGCGACTATTATTATCCCCCATCTTATTCTATGCCTAGGCATCCTGCAACACTCGCTTGATGCGCTCCGTAGTCTTCTCTTCGTCATTCCTACTTTTTGGAGTCCCAACGAACTGGTTCAACTATTTGACCTCTACGTCGGTCTATCGAACGCGTCGGATCGGGGTAGCTCGATGACAGGCTTCATGAAATCATTGACGAAGCGTGTACCATCCAAAACCTTATTGGCTTCTTTAAACCAGTTCTGGACTTCAAAGACAGACTCCCAGAAGCAGGTACGCTATCTATACATCCTACTTTACATTGGGTTGATTGTGGTTTGTCAGTGGCCGGAGGCGTCCCTGGTCGCCTTTTTTGACGTCTTAAAACGGGCTTTACACGCTGCTGATAAAATATCGGTGGCCGAGCACCTCAAACTGTTGTTCAAGCTCTTCATGGGGGCATTCGAGTCTGCTAAGAATGGCTCCTTAGAATCAAATGTGGTTCGTCTCCCCCTACTACCTCCTGTAGCCATTTAACCCGATTCTTTAGGCAGAGACTAGTATCATCACAGCGTTCCTGGAACTCGTTATCAAACTGAACGATGCCGCTTTCCGCCCTCTCTTCAGGAGACTGTATGACTGGGGGTTCACAGACGATCCGGGTTAGTTTTGTGTTTCGGTGACCTGAGCGAGGGAACTTAATCAGGTTTCTTCATCCAAACAGGCGACATATCGAGAAGAATTACCTTCCTGCATACCTATGTTGCACTCCTCGACTATTTCAAGGCAAGCAACTTAATTCTCCTCGCGTCCATTAGCCCTTATCAAAGGTCATAATTTCAGAGCCTGATGACGCCATACATGAGCTTCCTCTTGCCCCCAGTGTTAGCCTCCCTGCAAGACTTCGCTGCACATTCCGCGACCGACGTTGACTATTGGATTTGTCTCGTGAAGACCTTAACAAAGGCCTTCGTGTTGGACGACGGAGTGTTCTGGCGCGACGATAAGCTTCGGCAGATGGCGAAGCCTTTGGTTGGCCAAATATCGATCTGCATTGAACTTGAAAATGCTGTGGCGAAGACATGTTTACCTGAATGCCTGGTAGCGCTTGGAGATTCGATAACGGACGACACTTTGCTGAAAACTCTCAATATCGACATCTTGATGCACACAAGGTCTGACGTGGCTAAAGTGCGGATCTTTGCGTTGCAATGTTCCGAGCTCTTATGGCGCAACTCCGGCGGAAAGCTCTTAGGTAATATCCACCATAAACCCTTGAGATATTCTAATACATTGACCATATGCAATTGTAGGTTTTGTACCGGAAACGATAACGTTCATCGCAGAATGTGCAGAAGATGAACACGACTTGGTTGTCGATGCAGCAAGAAGCCTGAAAGATGCAGTAGAAAGCGTAGCGGGGAAGATAGATGCGTGAATGCCAGGGGAATAAATAGCCGCAATGACTTTCAAATATGATAGCTGTATATAAGTAAAATGCGAAGGGTATTAGATGTCGTGATGTCCTTAGGGCTCGTCTTCTACTGCTTGCATGTCGGTTTCAATTTGTGTGCATCGTGAAAGTAGTTGCTGAATAACTGGCCGCCCACACACGTTTTGAAGGAAAGATTTCTATTTGAACATATGCTAAGAACCCTCGTTGCAGCGACGCAAAACGTAGCCACCCACCTTCATCAAATCACCAGCGTCAGGCCTGGTTGCAGCTGGTTCCGAGCACAAGCGTAAAAAAGTCGTGAAAACTGGGAGAGAAATTGTTCGGGTTTGTTAGGGGCGGCCAACGGGAGGCGAGCTGGTGATTAGCTGAGAAGGGCGGCTCAGCCTGGGCCATTTCCCAAACGGTGGCACCGAGCGACCAGACATCGACTTTGAGCGGGTCATACGGTCCCCTGTGGATGTATTCAGTATGTAATATATAAATACGGAGAGCATACGTACGTTCGCATCTCAGGTGCCTGGAGAGAGCGGGGTAAGCATTGAATATTTACATGTATTGAGCAACATACCTGCCAATAGACCACACCAACAACGTCTGAGCATTCAGAACCTTCAGATGGAACTTGGATGGCATTCGTGAAATCAGCTGAAATGGTTTTGAATGAGTATGTGGTCGTGAAGGTCAGTAGCTTGTCACCCACCGAGTTTGAGGATACCATGACTGTTGAGGAGTAGGTTATCCGAGCGGACGTCTCGGTGAGCAATCCTATGTTTTCGCAGATAGTCAAGTGCCAGAAGAATCTGTGAGACGTCAGACAAAGGTGCAAGGAGTTAGAGCAAGTCACTCACGTCGTTCGCAAATCTCGCTATCATCCTGTCGGCCAGCACCAAGCCTTCAGGGACTAACGCGACGACGTCAGCCAGACTCCTCTCCATGAGCTCCATTCGAACCCAAAGGGAATCTTCAACAAGATCAACATATACTGCGTCCATGCCCAGTATATTGGAATTCCAAAGCCCCTTCATGAGTTTCAACTCGCGCCGCAGGTCTACCAGTTTGGGAGATCCGGAAGGTAGGATGGGAATATTCTTTATCGCAACGAGTGTCGGCTTGTTTGTCCCCCGCTCTTCTGCATCACGCGCCTTCGTCAGAGGAGGAAGCTTCAACTTATGTATCTTATCGGATGAAGCGAGCCGAGCAGAAAAGACGGATCCGCTCTCTCCCTCCGCAATTTCTTGTAGGTCTAGGTAGTAATCCCGTGGATCAACGGCCTCATCGATGAACTCCTCGAGAGGCTTCACCGCTTCATGTTGCCAACCGCGATACCTTTGGTAAGGGGATAGGGGTGATATGGATGAAGTCGTAAGCGTCCGCGATAAACCAGTCGCGCCCTTCGTTGAGTGGAGGGACGCTGGTCCAAAGCCAATCACCTCCTTCATAGGGTCCGTCAGCGGCAGAAGTTTATCCGAGTACGATTTGTGGTGGGCTAATATAGTTGGCTCGCTCTCTATCTCTGATATCGGCGTTGGTTGCTCCCGAGAAATTGAACTAGACGAGCCTGTTCCAGACCAAGAGCTCTCTTCACTGCCGAATTGGGAACTCTGCGGGGATGCGGGATACTGCTTAACATCCGAAGCTGCGATCTGGAGCGAATCTCGTTCAGCGGCATGAGGTGCAGGTGGGTCGAGATGCGACTGCACCCCAGACGATTCAGGTGGGCTAGGAGCAAGCCCACCATATGCATCAACAGCAGCCGGGCTCACTGGGCTTAGATACGTCGGCGAATGGACAGGGTCACTAACTAACGCAGCGGGTGCAAGTGTAAGCTCGCCTCGCTTGCCTGCACCATTGACGAGCGGCAGACCGGTTCCCTCGGCTGGCGCAGGGGACGTAAATCGGGCAGAGTCCGACGAAGAGGCCGGAGAGTCTGTCCGAGGTGCGATCACTGCCACATTTGCGATGGCCCTCGTTGCATACGATGCCGAGCGGACGATCGTGGCATTGGTAACCGTCGCCGAAGATATTGTCGACACGTTGGAATCCCTGTTCGCGTCCCTTCTGTCATCATAAGAGTCATCTCCCACCATGAGTATGCTGAGTCGATTACTGCTCGCATCCTCGTCTTCTGCCTCAAGCAGGTTCGAGAGTCGGCTCGATTTTTCCGTCTTCGTGCCGTTGTCACTCGGATCCGCTCCAAACATGTTGACCTGGAATTTGATGGCGTTTTGACGAGCGTTCTCGGGGCTTGTAGGGAGCGTTGGGGAAGTAGTTTCACTGAGAGCAGGCTCTTCACCTGCCAACTTGGGGCTTCCTGAAGGATTGACGACAGACATGATTTCGTCGAACAAGACCGATCGTGTAGGATCACCTGGAGATAAGAAACTACCCGGCGATACTGAAGGAATTGGTGACGGCTTAGATGAAGTGGGCGAAGGAGCGGAAGTGGCGGCACGAGGTACAGGAACCATGGATGAGGTTTTTTCTAACGGCTAATAGTGGAGGAGTAGGACTGGGTAGTTCGCGGAGGATCCTATCCTGTTCGCGTTCCCAATGGCTTAACCTTCGATATCCTTCCTCGACCTTACCATCGCCATACGTACTGGCGTTACTCCCGCTGCGCATCGATCGAGGACCAGAATATTTGGCGGATATGGTTGACGAATCGAGCCCGCTGCCATCCTTATCGCTTCCACTAGCATTGGGAGCACCTCGGGAACCAATCATCGCCTTCTTCCCGAACTCTTCCTCATCGGCCGTACTAGGTATAGCTGAGAAGACAGCCTCGCTCCACAAACTCAAATCGTCGCCACCACCGTCGTCCTTCAGGGTGAGAGATAGTCTTGGGGGCATAGTCCGTGAAAACCGTTTGGAGCGTCGTTTCGCGCGAGATGTTGGCGTAACACTGATATCCGACGAAAGAGAAACACCATTCGCGTCGAAAAGGTCATCTTCCTCGTGGGCACTCTGTAACTGAGGGGAGGCATGCGATGCTGAACCCAAAGCATCTCTGTCGGCGGAATAACCAGAGGTCGTCGAGGATATGTCACTCGGTTTCCTTTGCATGATGGTATCTCTTTGAGATCTTGACCTAGTGGTGCCGGCTGACCGATCTTGCTCTTTCTCCTTTTCGTCTTTGCTGTATCCATAACCAGTCCCATTGACTGGAGGCATATATGCAGGAGGTGGCGACCCTGGCGATCCGATGCCATTCATAACATATAGGTTGGGAGTTGGACGTCGAGGTGGCGTTGTTGGCGCTGGGTACAGGGGTTGTTCATTGTGCGGTGGATGCGATGACGGAGTTGGTGGCAACTGTGAGGAAGGCGGAGGATACGGCGATGAAGGGGAAGGCTGCGTTGATGAACTGATATGCAGCGGTTGAGTAGGGGGTAGGTCGGGCAAAGATAAAGGAGGGGATGAAGGTCGGCTATTTTGAGATAAGCTAGCATAATGGTTCAACGGAGGTGGGAGAGGTGGCATCGGATAATTGTACGTGTACGGATGTATGGCAGAATTTTGATCATCAGATGTTCCGCGAGATCTGATACTTTAGTCGTACCACGTTCCTTCGTAGAAATATAGGAAACGTACCTCGACGATGCTATTGAATTACTCAATGACGCAGTGCTGGCATTTGTGACAGCAGAGCCCAGTCTTGAGTGGCCGGGGTTCGTCGAGCCATTAGATGCATTCCGGAGAGAGGTAGATCGAGGGTTGGGTTGTATCAAAACGGTTCCTGTGGAGGATGTGATCGGGGTCAACGGAGGTGGTTTAGGCTGCAACGACAGATATCCAGGTCAGACACCGATTTCGGCTAAACGAGTTCCAGGATAAACATACTTGAGGAGTATTGTTGTTGTATATATAGGCTCCCATGGGTTGCTGCTGCAGTCGACGCCGTTCAATAATCATAACAATCTCCTCGTCACTAAAACCTGCTTCCTTTAGCTGAGTAGACCACGACGGCGGAAGGCCTGCCAGTCTAAGGAGAAGGTTTAAGCCGGCTGAGGCTGACAGAGGACGCGAACTCACCCCTCGTCGACGTGTATATTATGCTGAACAACAACGATTAATGGGAAAATGTCGAAAAGGAAACTCGGTGGAGGGTAAGGCGTACCTGGAAATTCCATGGAGTTGATATCCCATCATCGCCTTCGCTCTCATAAACACCAGTCCTGGAACTCGCCTCACTGCCGCTTCTGTCTCTTCCTGTGCTTCGACTGCTTCCACTCCCAAAGAGACTCTTCAGCTTACCCTTCCCACCAGACCCCTTCACCGCGCCCATGCTCTTCATGCTCTTGAGGCTGCGTACGCTTTGCGCAGAGCTTGATTGCGTGTTCCCGTTAGGATTTAGGTATGCTCCGCCATCGTTCTCTCCACTGCTGCTTGCAGCCACACTTAGGTTGGGACTAGGTGAGCGCTTGCCCATGATGCCGCGAAGGAACGCGCTAGCACTTGCTACCGCTTTGACTTTCCCCCGTGCAGCTTCACCCGGTCTCAAAGTATCGCCACCATTAAACTGATTACTTGCGGACACTTGGGAGACCAGGGACACGGCGGACGCAGAAGGGTTGTCTAGGCTGACGTTGGAACGCGAGTACGGGTTGGGCGACGGATTGAGATACCCTGCCGTCCGAAATGTTTGCTGGTTGCTTTGAAGATCGTAGTCGGAACCCTGGCCCTGTCTCGAGCTCGTACTGGGTCTCCGCCCTGTATCGCCGGTAGAAATGAGAGTTGAGTAGGATGCAAACTGTGTGTTGATGCTAATAGGTGTGCTTGGAACACTCTCATCGTCTGTCCTCGTTAATTGTTTGTTTGGTTTCTTACTTGAATAGCCGCTGTCCTTCGGCGGAGGAGGCGGGGGTAGGTTGTTTGAAAGGGAAGCAACGAGCGAAGGGGAGGAGGAGGCCGCGAGCTTGAAGCCTTTGAACGACGAGAATCTCGAGTTACCAGACATTGTTGATCCACAAGAAAGAGCCACTTCTCATCTGGGCGCCTTCGCAGCCGTCGTTGTCTTCGGTCTAGAAGCTCCTACTCGTCGTCGTGGTTGTTAAAGGAAATTTGGAAGTCCTTGGCCACCGTCGTACGAATGCTCTTTTGTGACTGTGAGAATTTCTCTCTGACCGTGTGAGCTTTTAAACCATTTATAGAGCATTGTCAACACGGCAAGGCACATACATCTTGTCAAAAATCTCATCATGTATCTACCCTTCCGTCGCTGAAATCACCGAGGAACTTCTATTATCCGGCATACCTCCACTAGAAGGAGCGCTCAGCGCTCAGCACCGCTCTGGACCAGACATGTTTTGAAGCAGTACCGAAGCGTACCGATGGCAACTTAGGAAAATCATCTCTACAGGCAACGACTTTATCAATTGTATTACTATTAGGCCCATGGACCTCTGGCTCAGATGCGCGCAACGTTCTCCTCCTGTCTTTGCTTACACAAACCTTGTTCACGACGCCGTCCATCGTGCGGTGAAACGACTTCTGACTATCTCCATAGGTAAGTAGTTCATCCTCTGATGAAAGACGTTACTTAAAAATCTAAATGTAATGACCGAGAAATGCCAGGCGAAGAGCGAACCAAATCCTTGGTCAAGAGGCCTTATACCATGTTGCTCCTTGTTTTCTTCCCCAGCAATTGTCGGGATACAACGAAGAAAATGAATCCTATCAGCGGAGACGCCCTAAAGAAGCGACATGCTCAGCGGACGCCCCGTGTTGCTCAAAGTACATACCCCGCTGAAAATTATAGGCCTGAACCAAGCAAATTTTCCCCCAATAAGGGCCCCAATGGCCGTCATGAAGAACCCAACGCCAAAGCGAACTCTACAAGCATATAGGTGAATCGCTTGAGTTTTTCCTCGGTCTTATACTCACCCTACTTCGTCAGGATGAACGGCGAGGGCTGCTGCGCAGGGGGCCCACAGTGTCATAACTAAGAACTTATTGAGACGATTTGCAAGATACGAATGCTTCAGGTCCTTACATGCTCCAGATGACGCGCCATACAACACAGCAAAGGCAATTGTGCTTGTTCCGTGCTGATCCCGAACAGGGCAAAAATGAGTACGACGTTGAGAAGTATGACAGGCACGATGATATTGAATGGCCCGAAACGATCTGCTAGTATCCCTGGAATGATTCGCCCTGGGAGGCCTGCAGCATTCATGACGGCAAGCTACGGATAGCGACCACCAGCCCCCAATTCCATCCCACGAACCGGACCCTCTTACCATGTAAAATGCGATGTTTGCATCAACTCCCTGCAAGATCGCATAAAGCTGCAGGTAGAAATCTAATTCCATGGTTATCAACACAAACGGAACGTAGGCAAACTTAAAACATATGCGGGGAGAAGATTCCCCAAGCGATAATGAATACCCTTACTGCCAGATACGTCAGTCAGTACGTTCTTCAGTACTGGCTTTTTATCGTCGCTCTTGACAGAGGGGTTGTCGCTCATCAAGAGGTTCGCTGCCCCTAGCAATCCCAAGACGACGAAGGCGCTCGCTCGGACGGCCCTTTCGAAGTCGACCAACTTGAAGAGTTGGTTCAACATGACTGGGAAAATGATACCTCCCAACGATGGCCCTATAATTTCGTCAGTGTAGAGAGAAGGGGTGACCACATAGATCCTCACCAGTGACGACCACACCCATTGCAAACACTCTGCCTTATCCAATGGTGAGCCTGAACGGTCACAGCAGGGACAAACAAAAGGCCCGCGCCAAGTCCAAGCCCAATCCTTTGAGAAAGGTACACCTGGTAATACGCACTCGTGTCGACGAGCGAAACCATGAATAACCTTAACCAAAAGTGTGAGTCTTCGCAATGAATGTTCACAATGAATGTATGTTCTACCGACCTACGAGAAGACGTAGATAAGGGAGCCGGCCAGATTTGTATATCGGAGATAGCCCATGTCCAAGAGCTTGCCTGCTGGGAGTCCCATGGCGTAGAGTATAAATAGTTGGGTGGACCCGATCCAGCTGACATTAGACGCACCCTCCGAAAAGTGTTCACCATGCCCGTGCGCCACCGTCAACATGATAGCTTGGGGAAACAGGCGACAATCGTTGCTGGCCTTGTCCCGCCAGGGAACCCTCATTCTCGTCGAGGCTTGGCGGAGAATTTGGTTGGCTTGTAGTTGCCTCTGCTTTCATGTTGATTATTGTGGCACCGAAGAGAGGGTCAGGCGAGTTTTTACCTCTGCATCCCTTTCATATACTAAGAGTCACATTCGCAAGCTGTGGTGCCCCATAGCTGAATAAACGACGCGCAGGCCATTTTTCTCGGCGCATCCAGAACGGGGGACCTCATCTGTGTAAAATATGGCTCGTTGATGAACAATCAGAACCGAATCAAAGACCCACCGGGAGGAAAGATTTCGCCGCACAAGACTTGGTGATGCGTCGATATCGATGTTCCCGCAGTGGGAATGTGTGTAGATATCCGGTAGTCGGCGACTTACTCCGGTCCTTTACTTCCTAGAAACGACAACTATCCGCATCTGGTGCGTCTCGATTCCAGCGTTCTTGACTTACAAGGGCCTTGGGAGTCACAAACAAGGGGGATATAATGGTAGCATAAGCGGTTGGGAGTCCTGCCAGTTTTGATTGATGTGATCGGAGGTGCCGGGGCCGTGTTACATCATATTTTCCTTGGAAGGGCAGACCCGATAGCAACGCCATCGAGTCTCACACTCAACGAGCAATTTCTTAGGCATTTCCTCGGGATGCAAGTCTGTCTTCTATATTCGTCCATTGTAATGTTTCTCGCGGGCAACAAGTGGGCAAATTGAATTTCAGCATCGATAGGTATTTGAGCTTAAGGTAGCTTAGGGTTGAGCAAACCAATAGCCCGGAGGAGCTAGCTGGTGACGGGCGTAGCAAAATTTAACTAGTGATTTGTCCAATGTTTGTTCCTCAAGCAATCTCTCTTTTTCGGTTACTGGCAGCCTTGGGCTCGCAACATGATTGCTCGTCTTCGGCCCGCCTGGTATGGGCCTGTCTTTCGAGGCTTCGAGAACTAATCAGACTGATTTGTTATCATTAGAAGACATCACGAATGTATATCCCTGGGCCCGCACAAAGCTTGAAAATTTCCACAGCATGCATCTGCTATCAATCTTATTGCCACTGTGACCTTTTAGGTACGGGGTCCTCAAGGCGCTCGACAACCTTAGTAACGGTAACCCCGTACTCCTGTTCATCGCCCAGTGACCCCTCTTGTGCCTTCACGACGTGTGTATCGAGCTCGTAGAAATTGGGCTATATGTAGCGAGATGACTTAGCCGGTAGTGAATGAAGAACGAGACCCCTACTGTGCGCGGAGGCATGAATGACTCCTGTTACTTCATCAGAATACAGAGTGAACTAGAACTAGGTTGAATACCAACCGGATGCCTTCTCGGCCCACCGGTGCTGATGTTGTGATTCATATTGCCATTTGAAGACCCTGATGAGGGGATATTAACGAGTGATGCGCGAGCGTTGAGGGTCGAGAGAAGACAGTTGGAATAGAGCTTTGAGAGGGCGAGATCCCAGATGAAGTTCCTAGAATTGCATTATCAGGATGATTCGGACAGAGGGTAGGTAGGGCATTGTGTTCGTACAGAGCAGTGTGCTGGTTATACAGATGAGAAAGATAAAGAGGCGAGCAAAAGGCAAGCTCACAGGAAGCGCCATGAAAAAGATCACATCTGCTACGGCGAAGAACGCTCTAGAGGTAGTGTTAGCATTCAAACACTAAACTTCCCAACTTAGCATACTCCACTCACGTTACTCCTCCTGTTTGGACAGACACTTGTAGCAGCAGCAGATTGTCAAGTTGAGAACGTGGGTGAAGGGAAGGCCGCACCTACTTCGAATGATTTTGTCTATAATCGAGTCCGTACTACTGAACCCTGTCTTGCGCCGTGTCTAAAGAGAGGCTTATTGAATACGTAACACAAAGGAAAGGCTATAGCCCTCACAAGACTAATGACTAAGGCAACTGTTATGCAGATATCTGCAACAGAAGCGGAGATGAACCAAAGTAGAGCGGGCGTGTGCTTTCGACAAAAAGTCAGCATACACCGAGAAACGGTGACATGGGCATACCAGCTCTGGCTTTCGCGAGAAAAGCTGGATAATGCCAAGTTTGGCGGTTGTCCAGACTCCACCAGCTGGTAGCAAGCAGATTTAACAACGGATGTATCGAAAGGCTTGAGAAGATGCTCACCAAGGGCAGCGATCGAGAACACAAAGATAACTGCGGGGACCCAGTAACTCCTGGTGATCTTGCAGATCCGCCAAGCGAAGAAGAGTTGGATGGGCGTAGAGACAAGGACCTGTAGACAAATTTTCACATGCCACGAAATGTGAGATACAGGGTACTTACAATAATGAGCGGCTCTTAAGATTGAAGGATATTGTCAGCAAATTATTGACTGAGCATGTGTCAGTAACTCTTACCAGTGACGAACACTTTGACATGCATTGGATTAGTGTGTCATCGGGCTCCCCTGGTAATGGACGTACCTGTGGGAAAGCGTTTAATTGCGTCAGGCAACCCTAGGCACCGGCGTCAGGAGGTCCTCGGTAAAGAACAAGTGAAGCCTACCAAATTTGAGAATCAGGGGTTCGTACATGATGTGCATATCCAGCGCCGTGTTTGCAGTTTCGACGACGACGAGGTATCCAACCTTAATGGGAAGCGATGAATATTCTCCTACCGAACTGCAAAATCAAATCAACCTACAAAGAACTTCATGGACAGCGAGTCGCTGTATAAGATAGACATCAGTATCAAAGTAACGGAGACAAATATAAAAATGACACACTTGCGGTACACCTTGTAGTACGAATACATCTATTGATTGTGCATGCTTCTATGAGTAATACTTACAGGTCGGGGTATTCCGGGTCAAATACCTGTACGACCAGGACCTACAGTGATAGAAAGTCAACTGGCGAATAACATCTAAACGGTGGGCATACCCCATACAGGATCATATTGAGGAATACACCTAAGAGCATAGGACCAAACCTAGGTAGTGGGTTAGTGAACATTGCAGATAGGATTGTTGGTGTAAACATACGACAATCTGACGTCGGGTGGAACAGTGGTCGTGACAGGTGTAGCGCTTGACATGGCTGCTGGAGGTGCAAGGTCTTAACGGAAGATAAGAGTCTTCGTACGGCGACGAGGGATATGGGCGCAGTGGTGAAACATGTTCTTATTTATACATGCTTAGTTTCCCGAAACTGAGGGCACGTCACCTGGACATCACCGCCAGTGCACACGATGCAGAGTCGCCCAGGGACTAAAAATACGTGCGTCATGAACAACTCGGTTGTGGTTCGGTTCAGGGTTCTCCCATGGTATGCATTTGGTTTTGACAGCGACGCTGTGCGGCGTGATAAGTTTTGGAGCCAAGGATCGTGATCTCATGACGAAGCAATTGGAAGCGTAACCAGAAGCTTCTTCAAGCTTGACAGAACTATGGCTGTAATCGACTTTGTACCATTGGGGTCAACTGTTGGCCCCCAAGTACAATAAGCAAGGCGCGCTGGGATCTAGAACACATGATGTACATGTGTGTTGACAAGTTGTTGACGAGTTGAACATCTGATAGGGATCCGATGGAAAGACCCACTGATTTAAATGCCCACAACACTGGGAATATCGGCGTTTTGCCAGATACCCGTGCCTCGAAACATGCACCGACCTGCAGCCTCGTTGGTAGTTGCTTGAACGTTACTGTTATACTTTGTAGTCCTGCAAGCATTTCATGAATCAGGGAAGTCGAACCTACAGATTGCACGCTAAACTCACGTCGAACTCACCTCTACTAATTTTCTACATCTTCGAGCGTTCAGCCTAGACACATCGAATCTGAAGCAATGGTGCCACAGCCTGGGTGCCATCAGGTAACAATGGACCCTCGGCGAGAATTTCGATGTATCATTGATGAAAGTTAGAAGGAAAACGCGCCACCTTCCCCGGAGATTGAATAGGTTCCAAGTTGTACGCTCCGGTTTGTCCCACGCCCATGGGACAGTTGTTCTCCGATTGATCAACCAGCATCTGTGCCTGCACAAACATGTGGAAGATGAGGAACCGTTCGATCATTCCTACTCGGCTAAGTCCGTTCAGGAACTGAACGACCCTTGCGTGAGAAATCACTCACGATAATCTAATCAGCCGGCCTCACAGCGCTAATCATCCGCCCGCCCGATGGGCGCCTTGCGGGGGTCAGCGCTTCATAATAATAATTGATTAATTATTTTCAATAATTTCCCGGCGCTTCGCCCGTACAGGAGCCATCCTAGTTGGGTATAGCGTACATTGGCTTGGCCAATTTACTTCCAGGTCCCCGCTGTCCCGCTGTACTGTTGTGACCAAAGGTCCTCATTTTTCTTTGCATTTCCAGAAAATTTTCAAAGGTCTGACGATAAAGTACAAGTCCGAAAAGTAGGTGGGCAACTGTTTTGTATATAAAGAGGAAGGATGTATGGCAAAAGCTACGTTCAAACACACACACTTCTACATATACCTCTCACTTGATGCCGCGTTACGGTCACATTAACCTCGAGCCCATTGAGCTTGGTGGCTCACGTGACAGTGCCGCCAATGATCCATACGGTTTCCGCAAGTGGAATCGGCGTATCCGAATCACACACTCAGCCGTTTTGTCATGGTGCAACGGTTTCTCAGGCTTAACTGTCTGGTTTTAGTACGTTGGTTACGCACTGATTTTACACCATGTTAACGCCGAATTTCTAGCCCAGTCATGAATGGGGCACGTGTTCCACCTTCTGACTTGAATTGGTACTGCCGCAACTTCGACTGCCGCCCTCCGTCATGTCTTTGTGCCTCTCAAGATCCTGACTTCGACGCTTACACCGAGGCATCTATTTTCATGATCACCAGTGGATCATTCTCAGGGGAGTATGTTGCTGCATGCGCTCAAGGCCAGTGCCACTATTGGGGTATGTAATATTTCCGATGAAATTATTTGTTTATTAGCTAACCCTTGTGTATAGTCTTTATTGAGAAGTTATATTCTCGACGCGGCTTGCCAATTCAAGAATATGAGCCCCGCCTCCTTTTGCCCGCCCTACCCATAACATCAGATGTTGTAACTCCCCAGCCTAGCCAGAGTACTCAGAGTACCTCGTCTGCCTTGCAGACACAGGTCCTGGGCCGTCGTCGCCGTGGCAACAATTCTGATGATAATGAAACCTTAGTTGGGAGCCCTGCTAAATCCGCGCGTCGTGAGTCTCAATTATGCTTTGGTATTACATCAGCTATTGATTTAATTCCCAGTTATTAGTCCTTCAATGGTTCGCCGCTCGCGGGTCATTCATTCGAATCAGAACAGCTTCAAATTACTGATGCGTATGGACTCCGTTGCAAAGCCTGGCATTACCGAGAAGCAGTTCAAGGCCCTATTCCGCCGCTGTGCCACTTGCAACCTTTTTATGACCACGCGGTCATTCCATATTCACGATTGCGATGCTGGAGATGAAATGGCAGTCCACGAGGTCATTGATCTCACCAGTGATATCTGACTCCTTACTTCCCCTTTACAAGCCTGTTTGTCGACTCCGATTCGTTATCTCTATCGTTAGTATTCATCGTAGATTACCTACTATACACGTTCATTAACCTGACCTGCAGTCGTTCATTCTTTGTTATACCCTCACTTGATCCTCACTTTAGTCACTCATTAAACCCCCACTGTCGTACTATTTTCTGGCTTTACAACTATCAATACACGAGATAGTTTGTTACTGCCATCATTAGCCTGGCGAGAAGTTTCGCCGATCTAGTCTGTGGTGTGCTTAGGGGAGAGGATGGTCTTCCCATTGTTGTTAGAGAGGTTGCTGCCGAGACCGTCTTGTTTACCAAGCTGGCTCTTGAGGGCTGTAGACGTGGGATGAGAGGGAGTTGAGGGCTTCGATGCGCTTGCGCTGGGCTTCATCGTCAGCGACAAACTTCTCAGTGTCAGCAACTATGTGGGCGATCTCCTCCTGCGAGAGACGGCCCTTCTCGTTCTTGATGGAGACGGATTCCGACTTGCCACTACATCAAAATGTCGTCATCAGAGAAATGAAGGATAAAGTAACTGAGAGTTACTCACGTTCACTTATCGGCGGCTGAGACCTTCATGATACCACTGGCGTCAATCTCGAGGGTGACCTCGATTTGAGGAACGCCACGAGGAGCGGGGGGTGATACTGGAGAGCTCGAATTTGCCGAGGAGATTGTTGTCCTTGGTGGGGGAACATTCTCCCTCGAAGACTTGGATCAAGACGGTGGGCTGGTTGTCAGCGGCGGTAGAGAAGCTACATATAAGCATGCAGACAAGGGGAATCGGGCGTAGCGGCTTACATCTGTGACTTGCGAGTGGGGATGACAGTGTTACGAGGGATCAACTTGGTCATGACACCACCAGTGGTCTCGATACCGAGGGTAAGGGGGCAGACATCGACAAGGACGACATCAGCAGTTCCTTCAGCGCCAGAGAGGATACCACCCTGAACGGCGGCACCATAGGCGACAGCCTCATCAGGGTTGATTCCCTTGGAAGGCTCCTTGCCACCGAAGAACTCCTTGAGGAGCTGTTGGACTTTCGGGATACGGGTAGAGCCACCAACGAGGACGACCTCATCAACGTCTACCTGTTGGCGTCCTTAAGAACTTGCTCGACGGGCTTCTAAAGAGATCCATGTTGAGTTCTTCGAACCTAGCGCGGGTGAGGGTCTCGAAGAAGTCGTTTCCGTCTTCGAAGCTTTCAATGATGCGAACGCTCTGCTGCGAGGACAAAGTACGCTTAGCCCCCTCGACCTCGCGCTTCAACTTGCCCATAGCCCGAAGGTTGCCGCTGACGTCAGTGCCGGTCTTCTTCTTGTACTGCTTGGTGAAGTGCTCGATGATTCTGTTGTCGAAATCTTCACCACCGAGATGGGTGTCACCAGCAGTAGCCAAGACTTCGAAGACACCGTCGTCGATGGAAAGGAGTGAGACGTCGAAAGTTCCTCCACCAAGATCGTAGACGATGATCTGGGATTCACCAGCCTTCTTGTTAAGACCGTAGGCAATGGCGGTGGCGGTAGGCTCGTTGATGATACGGAGGACCTGCAGACCAGCGATAGTGCCGGCATCCTTCGTGGCTTGACGCTGAGCGTCGTTAAAGTCTTCTTACTGGGTAAGTAAGTCGGCTTTCGAACATACGTAGGCACATACAGGCAGGAACAGTGACGACTGCGTGGGTGACCTTCTCACCGAGGTAGGCCTTCCTTCATCTAGGTAAGAACCATTGCAGAGATTTCTTCGGGGGTGAAGTCCTTGTTCGTGCCATGGTATTTGACTGTGATGACGGGCTTGCCGAGCTTCTCGTGAACCTTGAAGGGCGAGGCTTCATGTCGCACTTGATATCGGGGTGATCCATTTTGCGACCAATAAGACGCTTCGCGTCGAAGACAGTGTTCTCGGGTTTGGAGTGGTGTGCGTTTTTGGCGGCGTCACCGACACTAATGCAAGTTAGAAGATAGTCTCGTCCCATACGATCATAACTTACAGTCTCTCGTCGTCAGCGAAGGATACCCATGGTGATGTTTATACGGTGTTCCTGGTTGTTGGCGATGATTTTAACGTGGCCACCTCGTTGTACACCGATAGAACACTTTTCAGTCAATTGCCAGAATGTTATAGAGCCTTCGAGCTCACCTTTGGGGTGCGAGACTCAATGGGTACGTACAAACAACAGTACAACTTCCCCGTACTAACCCCACTCTTATCCAACTCATTCCCTGCCGATTTCTAGTATCACCTTGACTGTGTAGGGATGTGGGATAGCCCAAGGAACTGGGTATGTGCTTGTGCGAGCAGGATGGCGACGGCAATGGGCGTATGACGAAGAAACAGCCTGTGCAGTAGCGAACGTGAGTCCAATGAGTGGGAAGTAAGGTTCACGTGATGTACCTATACTATTGATACCTGAAATCCCTGCGCCCCCTTGAGTAGATGACAAGGGAGCGAGGAGTACAAATGGCTAGATTTAGTAGTAACTAATACAGCACCAATACCTACATATCATTTTGCATTCGGGACATGGAATGAGCTGCAGCGCCGGTGGGAAGCAAAATCCCAACACGCCCAGAACCCCGCCGCCCTGCTGCCAACCGTAAACTTTCGGAGACTTGTTTGTGATATACCGTCTCAGCTCTCGCTGCTGATTGCGATGCACGCGTCGCCTGAGCTTCAGTGTGTGCCCGTGTAAGCTTCATTTGTGCGTGAACTGTAGATTCATGTGCTGTCTTGAGGCGTTTGTTCTGCGCAGTTATTTTTGCATCTTGAGAGGACAACATCTTGTGATATGATGAACCTCGAAGTAGAAGTTAGTGTAGATCATAGCGGAGGGGATTACCTGGGGTCTTCACCTTTCCGCTTGAGACCAAGGCCAATACTATCCGTCCAGGTCCCACTCTTGAAGCTTGATCGTATTCCGGTGTTCTCAAATGCCTAACAAACACTTGATTCACTACATACGAGGGCGAACGATTGCAAATGAATTGACCTTCATATCTTTCTCTTTCAGGCTATCGAGATATTGACCTTTCTTGACGCCACCTAACAATGAGCATGAAGTTCCTTCTCGGTTCGCATTTGAGTGAAGGCTTTCGATGATGTTGCTATTCGAGTCACCAACTTTCCAAGCGTGGAGGGGAATAAAGCTAAGCGACCAGCACATTCCTGGAAAAGCGAACTTGGAACGTGTCTTGTCGTCCAGCCAATCTGTTTCGGAGTGTTTGTTGTGCCGACTTTGCTGATAAGAGAGGGACTCACTGATTGCTGATTCACCGCCTTGCCTACGAATGTACTCGATGGTGCCGGTCCAATTATCGTGCGTGATACAGATCAGGCTCCGCATCATAGCCTTGACGTTGTCCGGAGCTTTGGACTTTTGTATGTTGCGAAGTATGTGCACAGCGCACAGTCGAAATACTCGGCGCAGATGGTCGTAATCCGAGAGTGAGGAAAGCAGCCTATCAGGCTCGTGCAGGTCGTACTGCTCTTCCATGTATCTAGCCCGTGATTGTAAGTGAAGCCCAAGTCCTAAACAGAGAATGTAAGCTCTTTGTTGTAGCGGCACAGTACTTCTCACCCTTTGCTTGACCACTATGCTGATCAGCTGTTATCTGGAGTATACCTACTGATAAATCGAATCTATCACGGGCGCACAAGTGGCGCCAACGAATGTGCTCTCCCGTATCCTGATAGACGACTTGATCAATGCTATCGAAGACATATTTGTGGGCAGCGGCGGATTGACAATTGAGGTAAACCCGCGCGAAGACTAGGGCTATAAGCGGCACGTAGCACGTAGTCAGCATATACAGGTTCCAAATAGGCGGACAATCGGTACACACCAGTGCGAGAGATTGGTTCAAGCCCCCCCAGTTCGAACTCATGAAACCCGGCAATGCGCTTGAAGCCTATGTCGCACTGCACATACTGGGCATGGAGTAACCGTTTGCTATTTTCCGGTGTCATACATAGTACAACTCGAAACGGAGTGTCGCTTGGTAAGGTTGCTTCACCGTCGTCAACATCGTACTTGAGTTGAGCTTCGTTCATATGGCGAATGTAATGCAAGTTCGGCGGTAGCACTCTATCTTGCTCTTCCTTTGCGGCCTTTAGACCTTCCGGGGATCATACTCAGTTATTGATATCAGTTCACGGCACTTGAAAGTTACCTTCCCAGCCAGTCCCATGCGGGAAGCAGGCAGTTTGAACTTGAGTAATATACGATCGAAGATGATCGCGGTTTGCGAGTGATATGTGACATCACTTAGAGTCGGATTAGGAACACCTGGCAGCTGACTTGCAAGCCAAATCTTCGTAGACGCGTGTCGAAGGAAGCCACGGGGAGTGAGGTCCGGAAGATCCTGATCGAAAGAACGCAGTAGCTCGAGAAGGCGAGTTCTCAGTCGGGGAGGTGTTTTCGTAGGCAAGGGGATAGGATGGTTGTGCGCGCCGCTGCACGTTACCAGGACATATGGGCACATCAACCGATATTCCTCCTGTGGTTCGTAGAGGCGTGTCTTGCTTGTACAAGGTAGTCGTCGTAGCTTCCCAACAACTAGCTCTCCGTCGCCGTTTCTATGAGTATACGCTATGTGAATTTGAGCTTCGAATACGTGAGGAAACATTAAGTAAACTCACGACAATTAACTCGCACAGACGAGGAGTTGACTATGGCCAAACAGCCCGACGATGGTCCATTTCCACTTAGGTTTGCAGCTTCTTCGACGTCGTTAATGATCTGTTGGTCACCTTCGAACAGCGCAATCAAATACTCTGTTTCAAACATCTCTCTCCTGATACTGTAATCGACGAAATGGTCGATTGTCCTATTTCGGTTATAGTGTTCACAGCGAACGAACGGTCGGTTCTTCGCATCGTAATCCAGGATCACAGTACCTTCACAGTTTTCCTTGGATGTGTGCCCACGCCGACCCTCTTCGACTCGTGAATCCCATTCCATTTGGCTTTGGGGACGTACACCGTAAGTTGGCTCATTCAACGGACCTTGACAGCCGCGATTCTTTATCGCTGTAAAGTATGCCAATGTTTTCGTTACCAGAGCATGTTCGGGTGCAACGAGAAGCCTCTGCAAAGCCAGTTCTTGATCGCGTCGACACTTTAGAGTGTCTCTCGATGCTTCGCAATGCGGTGTTGTGGCAATGTCGGGATCGTTGAATTCACATATTTTCACCCCTTGACCTGGCCAGAAGTATGCGCAATAAGGACATATATTCATAGTAGTATCAACCGTCATACATGTAAAATGGTACACCCGGCAGGGAACCTTCTTCCCCTCAGCGTCTCGCAATACATCCACGAATACTGGCTTCTCTTTCCAAGATGCCCCAGACGGCCGGCCCTGGGCGTACGCAAAATCCTGCAATGGATTGCTCCACTCCTTCGGATCCATCTCGAAGAGGTGCCCCACGGCCTCCGACGTGTCGCTCGTAGTTGGATATTCAATGTAACTGCTGGCCTTATATTGGTACAAGACCTGAAGCTGCGTCTCTCTCGTGATCTTGACATTGTACTGTGCGTTGACAGGATGGCCGTCGAAAGAGATATCCGATGGACTGGCGCGGGGCGGCCAAATTGCGTCGGGAGCGAGGGATGCCGATGAACTTGAAGACGGGACGGCGAAATACGTGCGCGCGTGGTGTATGGCGTTACGCACGGATGTTGGAACGAGTACTTGTCGACGGGTCTGCGTGAGTGTAAACAACTCGTCGAGTTCGCGTTTAACATCGTAAAGACGTGTCTTGCGTACTTCACTTTCTGGTAGGGATTTAGCAGTGCAGACAACGGAAGCATATGGAAGAGAGCTGGCGGCGGCGGGGGAGGGGGGGGTTCTGAATCGGCACACCAGCCAGCATTGAGTACCTTGCTAGATGTGAAAAAAAGAACTACGCACCAGATTCCAGCAACTGCAAAAAAATCGACCCACTTGCTCCATACTGTTGCCAACTGTCTTGAATACCAACGCAGCAACAATTGAGTTAATTTTCCTTGCACGGCGCGCGGCCAGGGGGAAGAATGGAGCGGTAAGGGGAGCGGTAAGGGATTGCCGTTAGTCTCAAACACTCGCTAACCTTCGCTATGTTCCTACGAGGGGTGGTTATGTTTTAGCTAACATGGAGGAGATGAACATCGAGACGCCCAAGCCTGACATCCGGTGGTGGCGTCTGAGGCCGACCGTTATCAGCCGCTATCATATCACTAATCTAATCTATTCCATCTAGGGCTTGGTTCAACCCTGTGTACCTGGTTTGAGTAGGAATGATCGAAGTATGACTCTGTGGAAGATAGTCAAAGTCATCAAATCCAGGTTTACTAGTTATTTACGAGCCGAAGAAGCCCGTTGCTTCGGTTTTCCCACCACACCACGATGCCCTTGATTATCTTAAATATACAACGATGCGGGTAATGTTCGTCAAAGTCCACCCGCCGTCATGTCTGGCGACCTAGCCCACGGTAAAGAGGATGTCAATAGCCTGACCACCACTCGTGCCTCTTCCTCTTCCGTATACGATCCCGCCCTCGAGAAGTGTGTCTGGCGCAAGCTCGACTTGTATGTACTCCCAGTTGTTGCCATGTTCTACTTGCTATCTTTCTTGGTACGTTGTATATTACTCTAAGTCTTTGTCGTTAATAGCTCTCACAGGACCGTACGAACATTGGAAATGTCCGAGTTTCGGGCCTCCAAAAGGACCTCAAAATGACTAACAACCAATACTCAATGGCATTGACCGTCACCTATATCCCGTATATCGTCGCTGAGCTGCCCTCAAATTTATTGCTTCGCGTGAGTCATCGAAGACTTTCTGTGATGTTCATTTACCTTTTTTCATTGCCAGGCTGTCGGCCCCAATCTCATGCTGCCAACAATGCTCACGCTCTGGGGCGTGGTAACGACGCTCCAAGGTGTGCAGATTTCTCTCTTCTTTCTTTAATCTGACGCGGATTTCACTATGTTTAAGGTCTTGTCAACAGCTATTCTGGCCTCCTAGCAGCACGCTTCTTCCTCGGGCTGCTTGAAGGTAAAATCCTTTTGTCACCCGTTCTACAGCAGAGGGGTCCTTGACACTGGTTGTAGGTGGCGTCTTTCCAGGGCTCGTCCTCTACCTCTCACTCTTCTATCCACGCCACAAGATGAACACTCGGTATTCCATGATTTCCTCTCTACTTAATACACACTTACAGTGAAGAACAGTATCTCTGCGTTCTTCTCGTCGGCCTCCCTGTCGGGCGCCTTCTCTGGTATCCTTGCCTTCGGTATCATTAAGATCAAAGAATCACCCACACAAACACGGCCTGGATGGGCATGGGTATTCATCATTGAGGGTCTTTTCACGGTCCTATTTGGCCTAGCTTCGTTTGTCCTCCTTCCTCGCTCTCCCAAGACTACTCGCTTCTTCACGCCAGAAGAAAGAGACTACGTTGTCCGCGTCCTCGAAGAAGACACCACCGAAGGTGACGACCTATTCAGCTGGCGCGGGGTCGGCCGGGCATTCATGCTACCGCAAGTGATGATGCTAGCAGTCATTTTCTTCTTCAGCGGTACGCTCTGTCATAAGTTGAGAGACAGGGCGTGCTGATGTCCTCCGTACATTATTCAGGAGTTGTACTCTACGGACTAGCCTTGTAGGTCTGTGAAAATATTCCCAATGATCTAAACTAGACCACCCCAGCTTCGCCCCATCAATCATCGTGGGTCTGGGATACACTGCATCGACAGCCCAATTGATGAGTGTCCCGCCGTTTGCGGCTGCTTTCGTCGGTAAGCAACCGTATATATTCGCTGATTTATATGCTAAGTACCTCCAGTCGCCATCCTTTTCGCTTTCATATCCGACCACTACAAATGCCGCGGCCTAGTCACCATAATTACCTCCATCTTCTGCACGATCGGCTTCGCTATGTTTCTCGGTACTTGTATTCGTTTCTTTAGTCTAACCTGCACTTACTAACTAATAACAGGGTCTGAAAGGCACTCTATACAATACAGTTCCCTTTTCTTCTCTATATCTGGTGTCTACGCCATGGCCCCCGTACTCTCCACCTGGTCATCGAACAACGCTGCCCCCCACACGCGCCGCGCGAACCGCTATTGCGATTGGTTTCATCTGCACCAATTCGGGTGGTATCCTCGCAACATGGTTACTGGGCTCTCTGTCGGCAGCTCCGCGATACCACAGCGCAACGATCGTACTCTTGGTGTTCTCCGTCACAATGGGTCTCTTCGCCGCCGCGAATTTAGCGTATCTTGCGCGGGAGAACCGACTCAAGGCGGAGGTACGTCGGACGTTGCCGCGGGCGGAGGAAAAGAAGGGGTTGGGTGACCAGTCAGCCTGGTTTGAGTACCTGCTGTAGAATTCTAATGTATGAGATATGTGATCCTTGCCTTGCAGCAGGCAGTAGCAGCGGCTATGAAGCTGCGAGCTACATCGCCAGTCTCATCGACGCTACTTGGCACAACAATAAACGACTGGGACTTGATATATGATAATCCGAGTCGGCCTTCTACAGTCGAGGACAATCAAACACATCAAATAATTATCGACCATGAAATTTACCCTCGGAGTTGTTTTAGACTGTTAATAGATGTCTGTTAGAATATATCCTGCGTGGTCTGAGTTAATTCTATCGAGCCGTTCCTTCGCCGAAGCAACTGTGAACCCTCAAAATTTTGGCCACACGCAAAAAAATAGATGGTCAAATTCTGAACAAGCCATTTTATTGTACTACTCAACCTAGACATTTTACAATATAAATACTTGAGATCCAACAAGCAAGTGAGGCCAAAAATAATCAACAAAGTGGCTCATGTGAGACAGAGACCCCCGAGCATCTCCTATTAGCACTATCAAGTTATTGGTATAACTGTGTTTGCTATGTCTCCACCGTTGGATAACGATGAAGCGACGTGGAAGGCCCCCAAAGGCCTCGAAGAAGAATATAAGTGGCCTCCGCAATCAACCCCATGCCCTTGCTTCGGATTCATCTCAGTCAGTGTCCCGGAATGCTTCACCTGCGAGCATACCCAACAGCATGCTGGAAAGTGACCTCGGGGATCAAGTCGTCATTCACAGTGATGTATTTCAGGTTCGCTTCGAGAGTCTGAGGGTTGCTTGGGAGGATGAAGAGCAGGAATGGTATTCTGATGATGGTGATGATGATGATGATGATGATGATGATGATGATATTGAAGATGCAGATGACATCTGGGATCATGAAGACCTCACCCCGTGGATTGTAGAGATGATTGAGATGAAAGAAGAACAAGATGGGGAGTGGTTACCATCACATTTGAGATGGGCATCACTACAAAAGACAGGTGAGCACATTACAGGTGGATATGATGATTTAATCTGATGGCTGGGACTGTTAGCACGTCCTACTGAATACATGAAAGGCCCTGATGTCATGAGCAAGTCAAAGTGCACCCAGCATTGCCATAGGAAGGCTAACATTGGCCAGATGAAGCTCAATGCATACTTAGGGATTGGCGATGGAATTGCAGCACTAGCAATAAGATCAGTGGCAAAAGTGCAAAACATGCCTCGATCCTGATCCTGGAGAACACCATCATTCTGAATAGCAGTGAGTCTGCATCGAGTGAAAGCGATCCAGATAACCAGATTGTCACCAAATGTCCATGATTGCCACTACCAAAGAGTCCAATAATGTCCTCTCACTGCGACTCCCCTCTCCAAAGGTCAGCTGCCAACTCATTGATGCCCACTTCAGCATTTGTATCAGACATTGAACACTTGGTGCCCAATTCTACAATGGCATCTGATGAAGGATCCAAAATTGAGCACGATTATGACTCAGATGTAAAGCCAGATCCAGCATATATCAGGGAAATTGAGGCTGAAATTGAAGGGGCAGATGAACTGAACAAGGAAGATGGGGAGGCATAGGAAGACGAGCTGGAAGAGAATATCTGCAATCTGCAGATGGAGATTAGGCTGTGGGATGTCCTGCAGAAGCAGATATCAAAGTCATTAAAGAATTACACCCTGCCTTGTTCACACATCAATCAATTTACTGTTCTTGGATACTTTGCAAACCTACAAATGAAAGGGCACTTCTGCATTGAAGCTAGTCACCTCATTGCCTTGATTTGTAAAGGTGGTGAAGGAGAATGGTTCACTCGTCACATCAGAGAGCTTGCATGCCATTATCAAATATTTGAAGACCTGCCAACAGAGCAGTGTGGTGGTTCTTGAATTGGGGTGTTCATGGATCCATCACGAAGGTGTTCACCCCCAGGTCCGTGACTTCCTCAAGTCACTGCCAGCTGGGAAGGTTATGCCATGGGCACTGGTGAAGCATATCAATGATGTGGTCTTTCCAGAACTATCCATTACACTGAAGAAGCCACTGAGTGAGCAGACTGGTCAATGCTGGCTATTGAAAATGGGATGGAGGCATTCCCTTGTATGAAAGGGTGTGTACATGGATGGGTATGAGTGTGCTGACATTGTCAAATATTGGGATGAAGAGTTCCTGCCACTGATGAAGAAATATGAAAAGTGTATGACTTACTATGAGGGGCTGGAGTTGACATGCCAACCACCTACTCTTCCACCTGGGACCTGCGAAATGATAGCCATGTTTGTTAAGAGCCACACTTGCAGGGGGCTCGGGACTACATGGACCTGCAGGTTGTGCAGTTCCTTGTAGAGCTGTGGGGGAAATGAGGGGAGCGAGGACATATGGGCTTGGCTTCAGCTACTGGCTGCGCCTCCCACACTCTTGCATGCCCTGTATTTCAAGGATGAGTCCTACATGGGTACCGAGGTGAAAGGGTACCTGAAGGTACAACACTCAAGTGAGGAAACCGAAGTGAGAGGACCAATGCGTGTGATTTGTAACGTAGATGAGAGGTACAATGAAAGAAGAAGTAAGTATCTATGATTGTCAGGGTCGCATATATATACAAATGGGGTGATCACATGATAAGAGTCAGGGGAAATCAGGGGAAGGTAAGCGGCAAGCTTACACGAGGGTATGAGTGGAGGCGAAGGGGGAGAGACGTGGACCTCAGTGAAGAGGTGAGGAGCGAGTGCAGAGAAGAAACTAATATTTGAACTAAGGTAACTGTATGTACGGTGCAGGACTATATACTTAAGGAACACGCAGTGTCCGTGCATTCATGAAACAGCAAGGAGTCTGGTGGTAATAACTACAGTAAGCTTGAATATGTACAGAGTCCGTAATTCAAGGAGTCTGAGTAGCCACGTGTATGCATGGCCCAAGTCCATAGCCAGAATGCACATGAATGTGCCCCTAGGGGCCTCCTGGATGCGCCTATAACAGTACCTTCCTTTTTAGGCCAAGACCCATAGAGGCCTAGGCGCTCATGATACGTATGAGATTGTGATGATGTGGTCTGTGTGCCATGAGGGTCCGTGGTGAGTCAGCCTCTATGTGCACATGAGCGGGAGAAGTGTGGAGGTGAAGTGGGTCAGGAGTATAAAGGGAGAACAGGGCCACGGGGGGAACAAGGCAACAATGGCGCCAAACAACAAACGGGCCTGCAAATCTGCCAACTATGATGACAAAAACATCAAGTGGCAGCAGTGGGAGGACGAAACCATCACAGATTCCAATGCCCAGCTGGGGAAGGAGGCCCGTATTCATCAGCAGGAGAAGTTGAGGGCGTGGAAGGCCATGGAGGATGCACACATGCAGGTGGCGGTTGCACACTACATTGTGATGCAGGGGCGGGGCAGCGAGAACAAGGATGACACTGCCGAGGAGGAAACTAGTGTGGTTGCGGGGAGTAGTACAGGCCCTGGGGCAAGGGAGAGGGCGAAGGCGAAGGAGCCGGCAGCAGCGAAGGATGCAGAGAAGGAGTTGGAGCCCAAGGGGCCACTGTGAGGGGTGCCATGTCCCAGGTGCATGCAGCGCGACTCTGAGTGTCACATGTGGCTGTAAGTGAAATCTGCATTACTGTTTTTTTTTTCTACTACTGTATCATTTCAACCGTAGGTTCAGTAACGTGTAACAGACCCACATGAAACTGAACCTAAACGGCCTTGTGTAATGCGTAACATGGAGCAGTGAACATCTTGTAGTCAAAAATTGTAAAAAGCATGAAAAAAGGAATAAAATACAGTTAAAAAACACGAAAATGTTGTCCAAGTGCTAGTTCTGGTCCCACAGAGCAAAATTTAAACAAGATGACACAGTTTTAACGTGTTTCCCGCGACCGAGCTCCTGCGGTGGCAGCAGCGGCAGCTGCAGCGACGACGTGGAACTGATTGAGTTTGCTGCTACCTCCGCAACCTCAAGCTCAATATCTTCAGCGGCTGTGTTCCTGACCACTCTGCCCACTTCATCGTTCACCGCAAAGCCAGCTGTGACGGCAGCACCTTCTGAGACCACAAAGTCGACGAGGACATCGATGGGCACATCTGAGTCATCCTCGTGTTCGTCTTCGCTGAATGGCTCTTCATCTTCGTTGGGCACCACATGGCACGTCGTGTTTAGCTCGTTGTGGAGATCGGAATGGGTGTCAGGCAGATTGACAAGGATTGTCAGGGTTTCATGAGAGGTGAGACTCTCCTGGGAGCAGTTCAGATTTCCCACTATGCAGAGTTGGAATGCCTGGCCCGGGACAACAGTGTGTGAGTGAAGATCTAGATTGCATGCCATGAAAACGAGGTCTCACCTTCTTGATAAGCACAGCATCGTTGATGGCTTCAATTGCATCAACAATCCATCCCACTGAGCGGTCGTGCATCACAGGAAGCGAGGACTTGAGCTGTACCTGTTCGCTTGGCACACCCGCTTCAAGCAAATCGGTTGTTTCGGCAACAACATCTCGATGGGCTGATCGTTTGAGGCTTTGCTTCATCACGCGCTGGATTCCAACGTCGAGAGGCTGCCAGATTCTGGTGCAACCCCCAGGGATGAACAAGACGACGATGGTTGGGTGCTTCGCCTTCATCCATGACATGAATTCCGTGGAACGATGAACTGACCAGCAGTCTATCTTCCAGATTGAGCACTGGGTTGGTTTGCAATGAAGCTCAGCTTTTTTGCAAGCGAAATAAGGGGCAATGATGTCATTGATGAGGGCCTTCATGGTGGCTATGGTTGACCAGTACGTTTTGGTCATGGATGACGTGAACTGAACACCTAATTGCTTGGCTTTAGCGTACTGCGTGGCATCGTGTTTGGGGAGTGAGTGAGCCAATAGGCCTGAGTAGATGGCTTGCATTGGAAGCAGTTCGCCGCTGGCTGATATTGATGGGACAAGTGTGAACGCCCGCTTGTCCTCAAGCCCTTTTGTTGCTACCTGCTTGACGCCGGCCTTCGTCCACGTCGTCTTCGTTCCAGGTGCGTAAACCGCCTGTGTTTGATCTGTATTGACTCGAAGTTCAGCTTGAATCCCATGGTCGTGAATGACCCTAGCTTCACGGATGTAGGCCTCGATGAGAATTTTCTCATGATTCGGCAGGAGCTTTTGAGCTGCCCGGGTCGCACACCATTCGCTCCACCCCAGCTTGCACAGGTACTTCCGTACAAAGCTCTCTGAGCATTTGAATGTCGACCCGTCCTTGGCTAGCGGTTGGCGGAATAGATGTGGTGCGTCCTTTTCAATGTATGCAATCATGATTGCCCGTATCGTTAGGAGAGTAAGCACAACACCCCCACTATGGAGTGCCTCAAGGTGTGCATTGATCTTGCCTCGTAGTTTGGAATATGGTTCCTAACACAGCACATTTAGATTCGCTGTTCACGAAGCCCATAGTTACTCTGATGACGTACCAAGGTTCCGGTGCGTGTTGTTTCTCCACCAGGACGATTCCCTCTTCCTGCTGCAACACGCTCAAGGATGTCATCCCTCCATTTTGACTCCCCTCGTGCCTTCGCTTCCTTGTCAATCCACCGACCAACCACTTGTTCCATCAACCTATCAAAGTCCTTCAGGTTCAGCTTCTTCGCTTGGCGGGTAATTTCTCGGGCACTCCAAGGTTTCCCTGCCCGCAGTGCTGCAGTCTCTATCTGGGAGAACAAAAACGGAGTGAGCCAATTTGTTCTGGTGGAGTCCTTGGGCTCATTCTCGGGTTTTCGCTTGCACCCAACTGGCTTTCGATCAGCCCGCTGATCTTCACTGTACTGGCGTCGTGGGCGTGACAGCTCAGCAACAGAGGGTCCAGGTCGCTCATCGTGGTCATCGTGGTCCTGGAGCTCGAGGTGCTTCTGAAGTACAAGAACAGATTCTCAGTAAGAAAACATGGAGGACCACAAAGTGCATCACTTACCCGCTTTCGTCCAGGTTCCCACCCATTGGCTATCCGCTCCGCACGGTGGTTGTCGCGATACCGCTGTTGGCGCTCACGGTTCGAGACCCTCTCCTTCATTACCTTCATCCGCTTCACAGTGCTTTGCTTCTCCTTCCACATCTCCTGCTTCTCGAGCATCCTTTCAGATTCAAGGGCCTGCCTTGCAGCACGCTCTTTGGGAGTTTCAGGATGGAGGTATGCTGTGATTGAATATGCTCGCTTTGAGGGTTTTGATTGTGCTGACACTGTGCTTGAACTCGAAGGCTCTGAAGGCGCACTCTCCTCAACACTGTCTTGTGCACTGGTGACCATCTGCATCTCCCAGTCATCATCTCCACCGTGGTCCCCCGCCCTCGCTATCGCTCCAATCATCCCAATCATCACTCCAGCCACCATTACTCTTCTCCTCGGTACCCTCATCCACAAGCATGGGCATCGTATTGACACTCTCTGATGGGGTCTGTACCTGCTCATAGAAGTGGCTTTCGCTGATAGGCGATCCTGGATTGGGAGAACTGTGTGCGTCATGATATATCTATTCATGGTATGAGCATTTCCTCTCACTTCTCAATAAACATGTCACTTACCCGATCTACCTGATGACGCGACAGATTGAGAAACTGCTGAAGACGCACATTGATCGCTTCCAGGGGTAGGATCAGAGGGAAGTGATGAGGATCGAGGTGGTGGGACAGTGCGTTGTTGGCGAGAATTCCGCACGAATGGTTGTCTTTCTGCCTGGTGATGGGCAGCTGCACAAACTTGAAATGCCGCACTGTGTGCTGCGACAACCACCACTGGTATGCAGTCTTCAGCTCTGATGGCATGCCCTCATCGCCCTCATCAAGTCCGTCACCATAGCGCACAACTGCCTCCCATGCGTCAACAGCAATAGCGACCCAGTGTCGTTTGCTATTGTACCTTCCCAGGTTCGCGCTTGTGAGTAAGGTCTTCTCACTGTGGGCCAGTTCTTCCCCAACAGCGTGGAGCCAAGCAAAGTCACGCTGACTTCGATATTCGTCGGTATGACGTGCATCGTAGGCCTGCGAGAGTTTTGTCGAGAAATCTACCTCCTCTAATATAAACTGTTGCAATCCTACAGTGCTCGACGAAGCATGATTGCGCTGTAGCTCGAGCATATCATTTTGGTTTGAGCTCGATAGCCAGTGCGTTCCCAAGAATCTCCACATGTCGGCTGACATGGACTTCGCGTCAGAGAGACCCGCTTTCGGGACGTCCCACGGCAGGTGTGAAAGCATCAGCATCGCTTCTTCAGCGAGAGCACGTCATGCTGGAAATTTCCTACGCCGCAAGTGGGATTGCAACCAATCTTTCGCCTCAAGCCAATGTTTTCTGGCCTCGTGAACGCTAACAACCTTGTTCCAGAAGGTTATGACCCAAAATGGAAATCATGTGGGAGCAATGCCAGTCTCCGCCACGCCGTCGATGTGTGCATAGGCTACTGACTGTGATCCATTGAGGCATGCCTGGCGACCTGCCTCAGCCAAGGAGCAGACAATTGCTGACGACAGAATGGGCAGGTGCCGTAAGCGTGAGAGCATCATGTTATAAACAAGCTGACCAGCCAAGGGCCTGAAAAATTGGGAAGAGTCGATGGATGTGGCGACATTGTTGGTTTGAAGAAGCAATGTGAAGCTGAGGAGCTCGGTGATGGGGAGGGTGGGGCTGGGAAGGATCTCTGCTCGCGCTGTCTCCAGGATTCTGAAGGTCAAATTGACGATCTTGCGAGCCTCTGAGGAGGCATCTGCCCACTGCAGCAAACCACCTGGGTTGGCCATGGATAGCTTGAACTCGGAGTCGGGCTTGAAGCAGATTGTGAGGGCTCAGAAAAAATTTGTTTACTTTTGCATTAAACATGTCAACCGAAAGGGTGCTGCTATTGCAAGCCTGAATGGAAGGTTGTTGGATACCGGTAGATCGCAGTAAATAAATTAAAATCATGATCCGGAGTTGTGAACCTGAACATCTGAACACCCGAGTAACGCATAACGAAGGAGTGTGAACCCTCTGCCCAGTGAACGTGTACCGTAACGCGTAACGGACCGTGAACCTATGGTCGAAATGATACAGTAATCCCCTTATCAGCGTCAAAGGGGCCCAGACATGCTGGGAGTGCAAACAGAAGCATGTCCATTGCGGGAATGGTGGAGGCGTGGCGTGCACAATATCCATGGCGGGCCCAGAGCCGTCTGTGGCATCTGCACTGGGCGAATTGGCGGTGCAGGTGTTTGACTTGTCCATCAGTAGCCTCTGCAGGTTGGAGGCCCTTGCCCAGCTCGAAGTGAAGGTCGACACGTTGATGCACACGGTGCGTTGGATCAGGGATGTGATGGGGGTGCCAGAGGACTTGGCCGTGCAGGAGCATGAGCAGAAGATGGCCTGGGCCAAGTTGCTGGAGAAAATGGTGCTGGTGAGCAAGGATGGCGTGGAGGATGGGATGGAGGTTGATGGGGCGAAGCCACCATCAACAAGTGAGTTAGACAACAAAGAAGAGAAGACGAAGGATAGGAAGGGGAAAGGGAAGGTGGTGGAAGAGAGTGACGAGGAAAAGTGCAGCGACAAGGAGGAGGATAGTGAGGAGGAGTGAGTGTGGGAGCCTCATTGTGCTGTGAAGGGAAAAAAAATGAAAAAAGTATTACTTATATCTACAGTTGCTTTTTTTTTGTCTTTCTACTTATTGTTTTTATTTATTTATTTATATAATCTAAGTGTCAGACTTGTTTAGGAGAACATGGAAGAAACACAAGTAGAAGTAAGTAAGAGAAGGGATGGTGTGTGGAGCGAGGAGAGGAAAGGGAAAAAGAACAAAAAAAAAAAAGTATTATGATGAAGTGTGTATGTGCACAGGTTGTGGTGAGTATTGGCGGTGGTGCACAGTCATGCACAGCTTAGGGAAACAAGTAATAAGTAGAAGCACAGGTGATGCGAAAAAAGAGAAAACAGGAAAATTGGGATAAAGGACTGCTACGCAGGTCCAGGTTTGTCAGAATGGCACAAGTGAAACTCTGCAATGAGTTCTTGCATGTTCCTGAGTTCATTCACAGAGAGCCATGAGAATTCTTCATCAGTGTACTTGTAGCCAAGCCATCGAACATAGTATTGGAGCTTTACTTTTTGTCGATGGTTGATTTTTGAGTCTACAATTTCAGCTATTTCAAATTTGTCATTACCATTGACTTCAATGGGAGGAGGGGGGGATTGAACATGATCAGGTATAGTGTTAGGCATCTCGGGTTCAAGCATGGAGACATGGAATATGGGGTGGACCCCATGGAGATTTTCTGGAAGACGGATAGTGAATGACGAGGGTCCAGCTTGGTGAATGATTTCGAATGGACTGAGGAATTTCTCCATGAGTTTGTGCAAGGGGCGAGTGGTACAGAAGAATTTGGCCTTGACGAAAACCTTTTCACCAACCTTGAAGTCTGGCGCAGGGGCGCAGCGACGATCAGCTGGTCCTTGATAACAGGCTTGCGCCTCGGTCATCGCAGTATGCAGCTCCTTGTGAAGCTTGTCGAGGTTGGTTACAAAGGTCCATGCACAGGCCGAGACAAGGTCAAGGTTGGGGTTAAGGGAGAGGTTAGGGTGGTAGCCTTTGTTTGCGAAGAATGGGGATATTCTGGTAGTAACACTAGGAGCATTGTTGAATGCGAACTCAGCAAGGGGCAAGAAGTCAGCCCAGTTATCCTGTTGATAATTGCAATAAACACATAAGTATTGTTCGAGGGTTTGGTTAGTATGCTCCATTTGTCCATCACCTTCAGGATGATATCCTGACGTGAAGTGGAGTTTCATGTCTAACCCTTTTCCTAATGAGTGGAAAAAGTGAGAGACAAATTCAGAGCTGTGGTCAGACGTGACATGTGCAGGGACTCTGTGTTTAGAGAAGACATGAATAATGAATAACTTAGCTAGACCTTCTGAAGTGATAGTATCGTGGCATGGGATGAAAATCCCTTGCTTGGATAGACAATCCATTACAATGAGAATGGAGTCATAACTGAGAAACAGCAGAAGTTTCTCAATGAAATCCATAGAGATTGAGTCCCAAGGTCAAATGGGGACAGGGAGTTATTGTAGCTTGCTGTAGGGTTTGTGGCGCTGGGGCTTGCTACACATACAGGTTGTACAGGACTTGCAATAGTGTTGAACGTATTCATGAAGTTTCAGCCACATATATTCGTGGCAAATGAGTTCAATAGTCTTGTTCTTGCCATAATGTCCAGTGAGGATATGATCATGTTTAAAATGGAGTACACAGAGGTGAAGATCTCTGTGGTCGGGGACGTAGACATGGCTGTAAGGGGACACTTCTATTTTTTCCTATTCCCCTGTCCCTCTCCCTTCCTCCTCGTTCCTTTCTCTTTTCCTTCATCCCACGGACTCTTACATACATCCCTTTCATTCCCTTTTGTCCCCTTTCCTTTTCACTTCCTTTCTGCCCATTCCTTTCGCATCTGAGTCACGTCCAGTAACTCCGGAGTCTTCCTGCACTTCGGACTCACTTCGGACTCGCTCGGACTTGTCTATACACATCGGGGCTTGTCCGGGCTACTCTATCCTCTTTCCCCACTTCATTTCTCTTCGCTCTTACTTCCCCAGGCCGCTGGCACGACTCCTGTACATTCCCCTTCCACTTCATTATCACATGCCCCCTCGTACCTTGTGATATTCATTTGGACTTGTGGCTGGTGTACTGTACAGTTATCCTTCATTCCTCCCACACTACTACAGTATATACTTTGCTTCCTAGCATGGAGAATCCCTATCCTGTTCTCTTTGGATTCTCCCTCTGCTAGGTGAGCAGCTTTCTCATGTATTGTAGTTAGTCTTATTCATATCTTTGGATTCTCCCTCTGCTAGGCTTGTGCTGTCAGCCATCTTGAGGTTGCCCTTACAACGGCCATCGAGGCGAAGTAGATTGTCTTCAGTGCGTGACCACTGCAGTTCAAGATTGTCAAGTCAAGCCTTCATGACTGGATCTAATAGGTAAGCAGCAATAATGTCTTCACATAACTTTTCTGCATCCATGATGATGGAGCCATGGAGCGCAGGCTCCCATAGGTAAGTTGTGCAGATAGACACGGTCAGCTGTTCATTCCAAAAGATAGGCCTACAATTCTAAGGGTTGACTGTAGCGCAGTTGTCACCTCCCTCTCTAAGGTAGATGTCCCATCATCTGGTGAGGGCATCAGGCTTAGAGCTGAGCCTTTCCAGACGGAAACAGATTAGAAGGTTGAATTGCGAGAGATACTCAGACCAGCATGCTTGCCAGCGGGTCAGAATCTTGGTGGTTGAGAAGTATTCTAAATTCATATATCTGGTGGTTCACCATGTCTACAACTGAACACCAACTGGATTCAGTTGGTCAGGTCCAACCAGTTGGACACCAACTTAGGTCAACTGAACTACCAACTGAACACCAATTCAACCAAGTAAGTTCACTTACATTCAGTTCAGTTCAGTTCTCCACCAAGTGGCTACCACTTGAACACCACTTTACATAGTTAGAGCAGTTTCAGTTGGTGTCCAGTTGATATCCAAGTGGTGTTCATGTGAACTGTGTACCATAGAGTTAGTAGAAGTAGAAGCGATCATCCAACTAGTGTTCAGTTGGTATTCAGTTGGGTTTCAAGTGAACTTTGGACCTTGCAAAAATTCACACAAGTCCAAATGGTGTTCAACTAGGCCCCACTTGGTGGTCAACTGGGGGGTCAAGTGGTATGTGTGTGAGTACAGACATAGCTACAAGTGATATTGTGAGTGTTCAGTTGAACCCCAGTTGGTGTTCAAGTAACTGCCAACTGAACACCAGTTGAGTGTTATATTCCACAGATAGATACAAGTCCAATGATATATTAAGTGCTCAGTTGATACTCAAGTGATATTCAGGTGGTGTCCAAGTGGTAGCCAAGTGGTAGCCAACTGAGGTTCAAGTGATATTCAAATGGTGTTCAACTGATGTTCAAATGGTGTTCAACTGATGTTCAAGTGGTGTACAAGTGTTGTTCAACTGAAGTTCAATTGATATACAAGTGAATGCCAGGTGAACTACAAGTGAAATTACTCATATCATTCAATCATCATCATCCTGCACCTCTTGTGGCCCATATCTCACACCATTCTCATCCTCTTCATCCTCACTTTCATCTCCTGCTTCTTCCTGCCTCATCTGCTGCCTAGCAATAACACGTTGAGTGTGCAAGAAGAGCAGCACATGCATGGTGAAGTCAAAGTTGCTGACAGTCATCCTGTTGAGGACTGTCTGGAACCCACCCAACCATGCATTGAGTTGCTCACAAGCCTAAGTAGAAGCAAATTAGACAAGTACAAGTAACTGAGTAGTGTAATCACTTACCTGAGTGTTGAAGGCCCTCTTGTAGTAAGGTCTCCCCTCCTTGTCTTCATCAACCACCACCAGGTTTGGGGCATCTCCATTGAGTGGTGCTGGGTTGCACCAAGTCCGGCAGAGGTGGTCAGTGGTCCAGTGATTGATGTAGTGGTAGGAGTCCACAATAATCTGAGTGGTGGATTCCCAAGTAGGCCAGTGCCCTTGCTTGACAATGTGCTTGAGCAAGGCACATCCCTTGTCAATAGCAATGTAGCTAGGGTGGGAGCTGGGATCTGTGTAGATGTCTTCAAGGAACTGAAGAATCTTGGCCACCCCTTCAGCCTTGGCAAACTTGCGCCAGGCAATCACCACACCACATGGAGCACAGATGGTCTCCACACAGTAGAACCTAGGAGCAGAGAAGTAGTTTTTATACTTGGTGCCACTGACCTCTTCAACCTCCTCTGCATCTGCAGCACGAGGCAGCCACTCCTGTCTCTCCTCCTGAGCTCTCCTCAACATCCTCTGAACTCCAAGGAGTGAAGTGTTGGCATAGCGAGCCCAGTAGACCCTCCACTGCTCCTGGTGATTAACACATGCCTGAGTCCCAGCCACCTTGACTCTGACACAGTCTTTCATGCAACAACAGACCCCCATCTCGTCCTGATGGGCCTTGCAAAACACTCCAGTCTGAGCATTGAGCAATCCCATCTCACAACCTGGCATGGCACAGTGGCGAGGCCCCATGACAATGCCGTCAATAACAATCATGCGAACATCTGCAGGATTGTTAAGGACTGGACCCCCAGCAGGTTCAGATCCATCATTGGCTGGGACATTGTCAACATCCATGGCCTCAGCATCTGGAACAGCTGCCTCTACAGCAGGGCCTACATACTCTGGGACAGCATGATTTTCATCATAGCCAGCAAGAGCAGCAGCATTGTCAGGCTAGTTAGGGATCACGTCAGCCACATCCTTGAATGCATGACAGCACTCATCGCAAGAATGCCCCTCTGCACTGCGGATGACTCCTCCATCTCCCAGATACTCATAGGCAGCAGTAACGAGGTCCTTGACAGCCATGTTGTCCACAAAGAGGAGCTCAGCACCACTGGGCTCTGCAAGTAACCAGATGGACTCCAAGACGAAAGCCTTCCAAGTATGCCTGCGAGTGAGTTTGAATGTGGCACCACTGGGCTGGACAAAGGAGTAGTTCCAGAACTCAGTCACTGCAGCTGTCGAGGTGTGAAAGCTGTAGTTGGCATTGACAATAGCCTTGGAGACCAGACGGTCAACCCAGACCTGAGTTCCAACTTTGAGGTATTTGGCGTCTGGAAGGTGAATGGCAAGGCGGTGATCGTTAGGAGGGTCGTTGAAGCTCTCATGGTCAGCCCAGAACATGGAGGAACATGCAAGACATTTCCCTGCAAGTACTAGAACCTTCTCAAAGCACTCGCTCCCCCTAAGCAAGGTGACTTTGGAGACATCACGGTACCGCTGGTACTGAGTCAAAGCACAACCAGGACATGTAGCATCAGAGCATTGCATGACAGTGGGAGTGATGATGAGGACAGGGCGAATAGCGGCAGTGGATATGGGGAGGAGCTTGCAATGCAAAGTACCTCTTTTGTTATGAGAGTAGAGATTGAGGGAGTGACAAAAGAAGTCAAGCTTTTTACCCAGAATGGTGGTCTGTTGTTTTGGAGACTGGTCTGCATGATGATCAGTGGGGAGAATTAGTGTGTCGTAGGCAGATCTGCCATCAGAAGAGCCAGAGGTGTTGGAACCAGAACCAGAGTCAGAGTCAGAGCCAGAGCTAGAGTCAGAGTTCATTTCAGCATCAGAATCATCATCAGCGACAAGGGAGTCAAGCTGAAGCCTGTCTTTGATAGCACAGATGAAGGCAGCCATCCAGCTAGTCACGACCTGAGTGTTGGTAGGGACAGCTTGTTGTTGACCATGGAGGTTGAGAAGGTCGGTGTTGTTGATAACACTGAAGAGGAGCATTAAGACAGTGGCAAGAGTGATGTCGGCATCAAAGCTGGATGTGATAACCTTGGCAAAGTCCACAAAAAGGATGCCTGGGAAGGGATCTTCCAGTGGTGCTGCAGAGACACACGGAAGGAGTCCGAGGAGCAGCCAGAAAGAGAGCAGCATGAGCAGGGCCTGTAAAGAGAAACTGTTGAAGTCAGTACAAGTTGAAATGTGAGATGAGATTCAAACAAGAAATGGCAACACGAAATCATTTGAATTACATCTATGATTAACAAACAGACTATCTACTTTGAAGTTGAAGCCTTTTTGGACTTCTTCTCTTTGGCCAGCCTGGCCTTCTCCTTGGCCCTCTTCTCCTTGTCCTCCTTGTCCTTCAACTCCTTTGTGATAGCCACCAAGTTCTCCTTTGTAAGCTTGCGAGTTCCCCAAACAGCTCTGTGTTCCTCTGAGCTCTGATCATAAGCGGGGTCGTTCAACAGAGCGTGGAGGATGGGGAACTGCTCAGCGTTGTCGAACATCTTGGAGTAGGTGTTGTAGTTGGTCTTGCGGATGTAGAGTGAGTGAAGTTCGTCGATGGAGAGATCACGACCAGTCCGCTTCCCTGCATTCTTCAGTTCCAACCACTTTGCTAGGACTTGGGCAGCTGCCTTCATCCGAGCATAGATCTGAGGAATCTCACCCTTCTGAGATGCCTTGGGTGTCATGCTGTAGGGCACCTTCAGCATGATGGCAAGCTGAAGAAGGGCAGGATCGGAGAAGGCGGTGGCAAGTTGCTGGGCAATGGTAAGCGAGGCAGTGTCGACACCAGCAGTCGAGATGGAGGCAGAGGGGGCGAGAGATGAGATGGTGGAGGGCACGTCGACAGAGTGGACAGAGGGGGAAGGAGGGGGATGGAAGGCAGAGGCAGAGTTGGGGTCCGAAGGTTCCTAAGTAAGATAGAGTTAGAATTTTTTTTAGTCAAGTCGGAATTTGCTTACCATCAACAAGACCAATTCCTTGTTGTTATCCCACTCGATGGGCTCATCCTCCTCAAGGGCAACAGCAAACGGCCCCATGATCTCCCAGTCATTGTTAACCCACAATGAAATGTCAGAGCCTAAGTGGAAAGAAAAAAGTAAGCAAAAAACGCGAAGTCAAAATCTGTAACTTACTAGCCAAAGCAGTCAGTTTCTTGACCATGGACCTGAGGACAGGCCCCAACGTGTAGGCCAAAGGGACCCTCATAGTGCGGACGTTGGCCTTGGTGCGGTCATGATTGTTGTACACCAAGACCCTGCCCTCGTTGCGAACGGGGACAAGGTCTGCCTGCTGGGTATCTAAGAACAAAGTCAGTAAGTGAGATGAGCATGAGAAGCATGAACTCACTGAAGTCAGCCATGTTGGGGGCTATGCCATGTCCTTTGGCCCTTGCAAACTCCACCCATGGTACGGGAGGCGCCTTGCAAATTGTCGAAGTCGTCAGCAATGGGAGAGGAAGGTGGATCATTGAAACCAGCAAAGACAGGGGCAGCCAAAGGCATATCATTGGCATGGTCAGCCTTGCTGCGCTGAGCTACATGGCGATGGGCGATGGGGAAGGTGCTAGCCTGACGCTTGAAGGCAGGTGGGTTTCAAGGGGTGATGTTGGGGTCGAGGTCCATGGCATGCTCACCAGAGTTGTCACTCTTCTTGTCATCACCTGCATCAGAGAGCTTGTCGTCACCAGCATCAGACACCTTCTCATCACTCGACATCTTTTCCTTCTCCTCCTCCTCGCTTGACGTCTTCTCCTTCTCTTCATCGTCATCCACATCCCCTGGGCCTTCATCGCTCAACTTCTTTTCCTTCCCCTGATCCTCTTCTTCCTCATCATCATCCTCTGGCTCATCCTCTGTGTCTGATGAACCAAGATTGGTCAAGTCGCAACCTTTCCCCTTGTCTACGATTTGGGAAACATCACCCAGATCAGCACGGCGAACACAGGTGGAGACAATCCTCAGAGCAACGTAGGAGAACCCCAGTCCCAGCTCAACGAGGTGGCGGAGCAAGAGCAGCCCCACTCTCACTGAGAATTCTAGAGGTACTGGTGTGGAAGGTCAGTTTGCGGACACAAGCAAGAGCAAGTAAAGACTTACGCAGTCATATTCTGCACAGTAGGTTCCTCAGCCTCTTCATCTTCTTCATCACGATCTGCGGAGGTCCTACGAACAACCAGCATGAAAAGAGAATGAACAAACAGAGAACAGAAGACTTACTTAGTTTTCTTATTGGCTTTGGGAGTCTTCTTGACTTTCTTGACTTGGACAGGGAGGTCCTGACTACCAGACAATGTGTTGTTAATGTTTGTCAATTTAATTGAATTGAAAAGAAAATTGTTTGTATTTATTATTACACTATGTACTACTACTACTAACTACTACTGATAATGTAAAGGTGGGGTGCTGACTCACTTGAGGGCCTCTTGAAGGGCCTTGGTTGCTGACCTGGTGGACCTAGGCTTGTTGGGAGTGCTGGTGGTGGTGACAATGGCAAGTGGTGGAGGTGCGCGACGATGACGGGGGGTGCGTGACAACAATGGTGGGTGCGCGATGATGACGGGGGGTGTCAAGGATGTGGTGGTGGGTGGTGGGGCGCGCAACAATGTTGGGGGGTGATGGGGCACGACGGGGGGCCGTGTTGTTGTTGTCGATGGCGTTGGAGGGCGACGGGGGTGCGCAGGGTCATTGGGGGCGGCGTGGGTCGACGTTGGGGGGCGTTGGGGGATGACAGGGGTGTTGGGGGACAACGGGGGGCGATGGGGCACGACGGGGGGCCGCGTTGTTGTCGAGGGCGTTGGGGGACGATGGGGTGGGCAGGCGTCGGCGATGGAGGGTGACGGGAGGCGTTGGGGGGGGGGCGTGCGTTGATGACGGGGGACGATGGGGGGCGGGCGTCGACGATGGGGGATGTTGGGGGGCGCGCGTCGACGATGGAGGACGTTGGGGGCGTGGAGAGGTGGTGGTGGGAGGCAGGGGAGTCGTCAGATAAGAAGAAAAAAAGGTGGGGGGCGGGTGCTTACCTTGGCCGTCCCTCCTCGTTGTTCCTGGCCGTTCCTGCGCGTCCTCGCGATGTTGGCTTGTGTGGGGGCATTGCGGCGTTGGGGGGGCGTTGGGGGAAAGCAAAGGGAAGGGGGATGGTGGTGGTTGAGAAGAAAGAGGCGGTGTGCCAGCGTGGCACGGAACTGTCACATGCATGTGGCGTCGCGCTGATTGCCGAATAAGTGCGCGTCTAAAAAAGAAAAAAGAAAAAGAAAATAAAATAAAAAGAATATTAATATGAGTGAGTAAGCGCCCAATAAGCGCCCGTCCGAGAAAAATGACTTATCATCAGATAACCCTTGCTAACTCATTTTTGGACGTCCCAAAGCGGAAATTGCCTCAGAAAACCTCCAATAAATTGTAGAAAATCCAAATAAATTCCCAGAAATTGTCTAAAAATTGTCAAAAATATATATGTACATACAATTTCATTTTTATCAATTGGTGTTCAAGTGACATTCACTTGGTGTTCAATTGGTGAGCACTTGGCATTTTACTGAATTTTCAGTTGAACACCAAATGAACACTAATTATTCACTTAGTTCACTTGGTATTCAACTGGTGTCCAACTGAACTGAACTGAACTGAACTGGTGTTGAACTGAACTTTTGTAGCCATTTCTCAGCCAAATAAAAAAACTCGGAAATTCACTTGAACACCAACTGAACACCAACTGGACACCAATTGCCCAACTGGATCCAGTTGGTATCCAACTGAAGACGTGATGAACTGTCAGGTGCTCCTAAATTCTTGTGGTCAGTAACTACGTCAATTGGCATACCAGAACCTTCTAGGTAATGTTGCCAGATGCTGAAAGCCTCAAAGATGGCTAAGAGTTCCTTGTCGTGAACGTCATAGTTCAGCTCTACAGAACTGAAGATATGTGAGTGAAACGCAACTGGGTGGATTTCACTGTCTGGAGTGTAGATGGAGAGGATTGCACCAAGCGCGTAGTCTGAGGCGTCCTTCTCTATGATGAGTGGTGCATCCAGTGCCCAGTGCATAAGCATGGGGGCCAAGGTAAATGCTCATTTCAGAGCTTCGAAGGAGTCACATGCTGCCTGATCCCAATTCCAGGGTAGTTCTTTGCGCGTGTGACAGGTCAGAGGAACCATGATATTCAAGTAGTTACAGATGAAGTGGTGGTAAAAGTTGGCAAAGCCTAGGAAGGACTGAATGTCGCAGATCTTTCATGGCTCTGGCCAATCTTGGATCGTCTTGATTTTCGAGTTGTCCATGGTAAGTCCTTGGGGGGAGAGAATGTAGCTGAGGTATTCCACGGTGTCCACGTGGAATTCGCATTTGTCGGTGCACATGTAGAGTTTGTGTTGGCAGAGTCAACAGAGTACCTCCTTGATGTGTTTCTTGTGATCTGTCATGTTATCAGAGTAGATTAGTATATCATCCAGGTAAATGATAACATAGATGTTGAGGAGGTCAGCGAAAATGTCATTCATAAAACATTGGAACACAGAGGGAGCGTTAGTCAACCCAAAAGGTACAATCAAACCACTTGAAGGAGCTGTAGCAGGTCTGGAACGTGGTTTTCCATTCGTCTCCCTTGGTGATGTGCACCAGATAGTACACATGCCAGAGGTTGATCTTGGTATACACCAAGGCTTTGCATGGAGAGTTGAGGAGATCCGAGATAAGGGGCAAAGGGTAGCAGTCTTTTTTCAAGACATGATTGAGACCACGGTAATCAACACAAAGTCGAAGGGAACCGTCTTTCTTCTTGACAAAAAGGATGGATGCACTGTGGGGCGACTTGCTGGATTGTATAAATCCAAGTCCAAGGTGTTCGTTGATAAACTCCTTTAAAGCCTGCTGCTCTGATTGTGAAAGTGAGTACATGGCACCAACTGGAGGTGCAGCACCATCTTCAAGTTCAATCTTGAGGTCATAGGGTCAGTGTTCAGCTAGTGTGTCAGCCTTTCCTTTGCTAAAAACATTGGCATACTTGTGGTATTCCTCAGGTACTGCAGATAGGTCAGGATCAGCTACACTAGCAGCTCTGGCAGAGGTGGTTTCAGGTTGTATCATAATCTGGAAGACTGTGGATCCTGCAAGTCAGGACGCGGTGCGGAATGCAGCCGCGTTGATCAAGGAGATGTTGGGTTGAGAGGACGAAGTCGGAGCTGAGGTTAGAGTCAAGGGGGTCGTAGAAGTCGAAGATGATTCAATACAAGAAGTAGTGCGTGCTGCGGACGGCGCGCAAGAGCTCTGTCTAGGAGTGTTGAGATTTGGGGAATGGAAGGTGATGCTGCTCTGAGCCCAGTCAATCAACGGATTGTAGTGGGAGAGCCAGTCATATCCAAGAACCACAGAACAAGACAGATCCAGAGGGGTCACAAGACAAGTGACGGTCATATTGTTGCCAGACAGGAACCGGAGATGGATATCTATTGCTTTGGTAATGAAGTTGTTAGAGGTACCATCAAAGAGCAGTAGTTTAATAGGAGCTATAGGGTATGAAATGAGTCCATGTGAATGAGAAAACAAGGTATCTATGAAACAATGGGTCAAACCAGAATCAACAAGAGCATGAAAGTGAGTGAGGGAGTCTGAGAGCGAATTAGACATAAGTAGTAAGTGAAGCACAGAGGGCAAGGAGAGAGCAGAACCATTTAATCTACAAACTGCTGGCCATAGAACAGGTGGGTGATCATCACAAGCCAGAGACTTGGGGGCGCCAGTTAGTTTTTCAACTTAGCATCAGAGATGTGGGTGGTGGATTCCACGTCTTCTGCAGGCTCAGTGACTGTGGCATGTCCCTTGGCCTTTTTCTGACTCTTGAGGCATTTGTTCGCCTTGTGCCCCACGCAGCCACAGAACAAGCAGAGCTCATTGTCAAAATGTTGTTGATGTTCTTCAGGAGTAAGCTTGCTGTTGGTGCTGAGGTGAGTGGAGTCTTTGGGGGCCACAGGTGCGTGGGGAGCTGAGGACGAAGATTTCGAAGAGGAGGGAGCAGAGGATTTAGGGGACGGAGTGGACACGGAGGACGATTTCACAGGCATGGATTTCTCAGAGGTGCAGGTGTTGCGTGTTCGCTCAGCCTCCCATTCCCAATGGTGCTGGTCAATGGCCTGTGTGAGGGAGCAGAGCCGTGTGAGTGAGCCCAGCTTCGAGTGGTTCAAGAGTGCGTCCTTGATTCTGTCAGGGAGACCCTGGTAGTAATGGTGCTGGAGAGCTGCAGGGCCCCAGGACACCAATGCAGAGTGCTGCTGGAACAACACATTGTACTTACTGATGCGCTGCCTGTCCCCCATCTTGAGCTGGTCCAGTGCCGCTTTGGCCTCCATGGTAGTGTCAAACACACCAAAGTTCTCCTGGAGAACTTGAATGAAGGTGAAGTATCAATGGAGCCATTTAGGGTCTGTGGTGTCGTCAATCAGCTCAGGCTGGAAGTAGGCAAACACGTTCCCCTTGAGGTATGAGCAGGCAAATGTCACCTTATTCTTGTTGGAGGCAAGTGATGGGGTGGTGTTGAAGTAGAGCTTGAGTTGGATGAGGAATGTGTTGAGTTTCAACAGGTTGGAGCTGTCATAAGGATCGGGGGTGTGAGGTTTTGGATGGGAAGTGGAAGGAGCGGTGGGGGGGGTAGTGGATGACTTGTGATGTATGTCCTTGATTTCTCTACTGAGTGCAGTCAACACATGGAGAAATGTGTGGTCCATGGGGCGGAAATGGTCTTCAGAGCTGTTGTCTGAATCCCAGGAGCACCACAGTCCGGATCTGTGAACCGAAGGTTGCCTTTCCTTGTCTGTCCATTCTAATCTGTGGTCGCTCAGCAGGAGCAAGGAAGTGTGTCCTTCCTTGTTTGAGGGGACTGAGCAGGAATGGATTGGGGACAAAACATTATATGGAATGAAGGGCTGGGCAGGTTCAGATTTGGGTGTTTCTGGATCAAGAGTGGGTTGCGTGGGGATGCCTGTGGCGACCATAGGGGAACGAAACGGAGGGATGGCGAGGACACTGTGTGCAAACACAGAATTACAGAAGCTTTTCCCTTGTTCATGTGGCTGTATGCGTGGGCCGTGGAGACTAACAGAGAGACAAGAGTGGTGGCAGCATGCTGGCCTACACAGGTGATTCGCAAGGAGCCCACTTGGGTACTGCCAGCCATGACATTAGCAAGGACTTGTGGGAACGAGAGCAAGAGCTGGGTTGTGAGTTCAAATATACTGTTAAGAGCCACACTCGCAGGGGGCTCGGAACTACATGGACCTGTGGGTTGTGCAGTTCCTCATAGAGCCGCAGGGGGAAACGAGGGGAGTGAGGACATACAGGCTTGGCTTCAGCTACTGGCTGTGCCTCCCACACTCTTGTGTGCCCTGTATTTCGAGGATGAGTCCTACGTGGGTACCGAGGGTATGAGCAGAGGCGAAGGGGGAGAGACGTGGACCTCAGTGAAGAGGTGAGAAGCGAGTGTGGAGAAAGAACTAATATTCAAACTAAGGTAACTGTATGTACAGTACAGGACTATATACTTAAGGAACACATGGTGTCCACACGTTTACGAAACAGCAAGGAGTCCAGTGGTAATAACTACAGTGAGCTCGAATATGTACAGAGTCCGTAATTTGAGGAGTCTGAGTAGCCACGTGTATGTGCGGCCTGAGTCCATAGCCAGAATGCACGTGAATGTGCCCCTAGGGGCCTCCTGGATGCACCTATAACAATGTTTCATGATGAATCGTGCTTCCATGTGAATGACAATGATAGAAAGGCTTGGTAAGTATTGTTATTGTACATAGTATATGTCTAATTAAATTCTGAAGGTTATCATTGGGACAATAGCCTTTGCATAGCAAAAGTCGAGGATGATTTATTCACATCTCGGACTTCATTAATTCTGAGACAGGGCAGCTTTTCCTCAAAGACAAGGATGGAAATATCACACATGATGCCTGGACAGTCATTTACCTCAGTGCAAATAGTAAAGACAAGTGGTGGGATACGAAGCAGCTGCTTGTGCAAATGCAGGAGGTGATTGATATCTTCAATAAGGCACACCCTGGAAAACAAGCATTATTCATCTTTGATCAATCATCTGCTCATGCATCACTTCCAGATGATGTTCTCAAGGCATTTGAAATGAACAAATCTGATGGAGGCAAAACAGTGAGTGCAGAGAGATACTATTATCCCAGAGTCAAACCTGACCCCTGAATATCAAGGTCAGAAACAGGCAATGACCTTATCAAATGGGGAGCAAAAGGGATTGAAATGCACTCTTGAGGAACATGGATTCAATGTTCACAGTCTTCATGCCAAATGTTTGCCTGTCTGTCTGATTGACAGTGAGAACTGCTGCATGGCACATCTTCTTAGCCAACAAGATGACTTCAAGAACCAACCCTCAATGCTGGAGACCTTAATCCATGCAGTGAGACATGAAGTCATATTTCTACCTAAATTCCATTGTGACTTGAATCTGATTGAAATGGTGTGTTATTAAACAGCAACTAATGATCTATAGCTTTACTAAATATGGTATGTAGTATTGGGGCTGGTGTAAATACCACTACTGTCAAGCAGATAAGAAGTCCTTTCAACAAGCCAAGGAGGCCACTGAACTTTACCTCAACACCTGTCCTGTTAAAGTCATCCAATGGTTTGTCAATTGTTTCTGGCACTTTATGTCTGCATATAGACATGGTCTCACTGGAAGGGCAGCTAAATGGGCAGTGAGAAAGCAGAAGGGTCATCATGTAGTCTCAGGGTTAGCGATGCTAGCAATAGAATCTTTAGTTCATCATTAAATTGTCTCAAAAGGGTAGCATATATTTCGAAAAAATCCCAAAAAAAATTGACTATATCAAATACTTGTGGGAAAAACTTTGAACATGGTTTTTTGAGCTCTTTCAGGTTGTCTGGTCCTGAATCTCAAATTGGTTTGGTTCCAAAATTTCTAAATCTGTCTCGATCATATTTGATGTGTTTGATTGTCCTTAACTGTAGGATTCAATCACCAGTGTATCAATTATAAAGGGATGGGACTTAGAAGAACCAACAGTTTACTATTTTGATTGGCAAGTGGAACCTGGAGCATGAACGGGGAGAATTACCACAATGATGGGATGCTGATGAGGTCATGGCACATGGTGATGGAACCACAAACCTGGGTTTTCCATCAAATATGAAGTGATGGAACTTAAAAAAAGATCAAGGCCAACATTTCAACTACAGAACAGTGGAACTTTTACTTACCTTGCAATAGGGTTCCACTGTGAATTAAAGAGGTTGGCTGCAGGGTGTGTTCAATACAATGGTATAGGAAAACAAAGGAATCAGCCAGCACATCTCTCATGTTTACAGTCCTTTTTAGGTCCTTTTCACTGTGAGTCTGTTTTGGCCTATATTAAAGATCAAGGATGGCGTGTACAAACAAACGCTGGTGTACAGACACATTATAAAAGGCATAAGAATGACTGACTTGCACACTGAATAGCATTGTGATTAGTCTTGTTCAATTGTATGTTCTCAATGGTGCACCTTGTTATGGTCCGTGTGATCACTATGCCCAAGTCCTAGCTGAGAATCCAAAAAGCTGGATGCATTGAAGTGAAGAACCAGGACCAACTCGGATAGATAGTGAGCAACAGGCAGTTGTCTGCTAACAACGGCAATGGAAGTTTCTGTGGACATGGCTCGTTGCTAGTTTCAGGTAAAGGTGGACAGAACAAGCAGATAGCACACATAGCAAAGTTACAATGTACCAATAGATACATCAGAGCAGAGTTCAGGCTCCTAGAACCAACCACAAGACAGAGAGGCTAGCAAAATATGTTGCCAAGACCTCCAAATTCATTCTCATGCCCTTTGCCAAGAGTGACCTGAGTTGTTGCTTATTTGCTTATTTAATTGTAGTTCTCACACTCAATAAAACAGGATGTAGTAATTTACTGAGATCAAAATTAATCTAATTATATGGTACATGTCTGACTTGCAATGTGTCTGGAGTATCGAAGCCATATGCAAGCTCATGTTGAAGTACTTCAGCAAGCAGCCATGTCTGTTTCAAATCCAGGTGGCAATGGCTATCTATTGTGACTGGAAGGATGTTGTTGCCTGTGCATGAATAGGGTCTGGAAAGACTTTGTCATTCTGGATTCCTCTGATCATGGCACAAGCAAACAGATTGAAGAAATCAATAATCATTGTGACACTATTGAATTTGCTAGGCCAGCAAAAGCACTGATGCAATATCCACTCATTCACACCTTGCAAATATGCTGCTGACAGCCTTGGATGCTGTTCCATTGCCTGGAGGATTAATGGGAAATGATTGATCATATTGTTGAGTGCCTGGTGGTGTGCAGCACTGATTAGAAGTGATGATAGCAATTCCCCTGGTGTTGTATGAAGGCTCATTAACATGGTTAACATTGTGTTTAGTTGGGGAGTTGTCAAGGCCATCTTCTGTTTCACTTATCATACTGCTATGATACCTATCTGTATTGCAAATCTATTGTAGTTCAGTGACTGAGATACCCTAATCAGACTTAGGAGGCATATGGTAGCAAAGCATGATTTATTCCAACTAGGACATAAGTTGTTTGCCATAGTCTGCTGAGGCATAGCTGTCATAGTGACTCCAAGCTCTTGGCAAAGGGCATGGGAATGAATTTGGAGGTCTTGGTGACATATTTTGCCAGCCTCTCTGTTGAGAGTTTCAAGCTTGCTTGATGATGTACTTGTTTACATTGTGCCTTAGCATGTGTCATGTGCTTGAAAAAATCATATGAGTGGTTGGTTCTAGGAGCCTAAGCAGAGTTATACATTGTATTGATAGGAACAGTCTGCATGGAGTTCAGTAGAAATTGCCCAATATGGTAAATCTACAATGTAAACAGTAAGAACCATCCATGCAGAGCAGCTCGCACATTGGAAGGCCCAAGAGATTGACCAGAAATACAGCAGAATGCTGTGGAATGGTTAGCAAGGTAGCTAGGTTGTCTCCAATCAATCCTAGACAGGTACACTGATGCAAGCAGGGCTAAAATGGCAGCAAATTGGTCCAACATCAGACTGCTGATGTAGGCCGATTCTTTGCTATTGAGGCTGATGGTTTTGGCCAGCATGTAGCTGAGACATACTGGGATGCTATAGATGGTGCATCAGTAAAATAATCAGCGCAAATACACAAAACATCATTATGTCAGACACCAGTGCAGGCCGACATTTTGTAATACAGGCCAATGTTTCCAGCCAGTGAGTAGTGTGCATGTACAATATTGTTATACATGATACCCAGACCAAAGCATCAGCTGATGTAGGTAAAATATTGCCACATCGGTCATCCAGTGCAGGCTGACATTTTGCAAAACAGGCTGACATTGTTAGCTGGTGAGTAGCTGGCATGTCCTTTGATGAAGTACATGATACCCAGACCAAAGCACTAGCCAACTGATTCAAAAAGTCACAACATTGGATGTCCGATGCAGACTGACATTTTGCAAAACAAGCTGATGATCTCAGCTGGTAGGTAGTGGGTATGTCCAAGTTTTGCAGTACTGGCCAACATATTTTAGATGATGAGTAGGGGGCATGTTCTATGGTGTGGTATACAATATTGAGTCTAAATAATTTCAACACCAGACCTCAGGCAGAGGCAGAGGGTTTGCAATTTAGGCTGATTTGTCAACAGGTAAGTAGTAGGCATGTACTGTAGTATGATATATTCTACAAAGTCCAAAGTGTCATTATTTACATCAAGAATAATGTATACAGAGCAATGTAAGATGACTGTTCAATCACAAGACATCATTAGCAAACTTAGCATTAGGAATATGTTCAAAGTGGACATGTTGATAGCACACTTGGAGGGGGATGAGTTGACAATGTGAATGAAGAAACAATGCAACATACATTGAAAGCCTGGAATATGGGGGCTCTGTAGATATGTGTGAAAATTGTTGGAAATGTTGTCATCCCTGTTGGAGTCATCCAAGTATTCCAAGTATGGGTCATCTGGTTCCTCAATATGCGAACCCATATGACCAACCTTGGGAGATGAAGGAATATTGATGTTGGCTTGCATATCCAACATGCTAATTGGGTGTGAGTCATCAGCTTCATCATCTGTATAGCCACCCAGGAACATTGCATCATTGTCCTCTTTGGCCTCTCGCACAGCAGGAGGTGTGTGCTAGTCAGTATGGCAGAATAAGTCAATGCCCAGGGTAATTTGCTCCATACTCTCATCATTAGCCATCTTGTTGTTGGAACTCAGGTCCTCAGTTGACTGGCCACCCAAGCTCACCTCATTGTCAGAAGTTGTGAGCAACACATGATGTGGCATACAAGGGTGATTGTCATTTTGTGGGGTACTTAAGTTGGTGAATCCACCACCAAGGCTCTGGGTATCACCATCAGAGGATCCACCAAGGCTTCAGGCATCATTGGTGGCATCAATGTCAGGCTGTGAGACAGAGTGGCCTTCAAATTCCATTTCTGATTTGCCACCAAGAGAGGCATCTGAGCTGCTGGCCAAACTGGCAGATGGCTGAGCTGAGGCTTGTTGGCTGCCCAATTTTGTACCTATGATGCTAGTCAATGTGCCTTCCAAACTCTCATCATCAGTTTGCAGGATGTCAGTGGCAGGTAGTACAGAAGCAATCAGGGTATCTGAGCCAGATGGGACATACTTGGGCTCATTGTGATGTGCAACAGGGGAAATGAACAAAGTTGGCTCAGACCTGCTCAAGGATGACTGGGCATGATCAAGTGTGGCAAAGCCAGTCAGGGCTGCCTTAGTCTGATGTAGAGCATGAGTAAATATCTGCAACAGAGATGAAGGAATCTTACCATTGACTCTGAAAGTTTTGGTGTTCAGAACACTGATGCAAGACAATCATGTGGACAATTGGCAGAGGTTCATCTTTGGGTTGGATGGGTGTCAGTGGTTGGAGGTCATAGTCAGATGTCTGGCACAGGCTAACATTTTGTGAAGAAGGCTGACACTTTCAGCCAGCTAGTAGCAGTTACATATGTACTGTAATACCCAGGTGAAGGCACCTGCATATTTAGGTAGAATGTCCACACATCGGATGTCCAATGCAGACTGACATTTTGCAAAACAAGCTGATGGTCTCAGCTGGTGGGTAGCATGTATGTCCGAGTTTTGCAGTACTAGCCAATGTATTTCAGACAATAAGTAGGGAGCATGTTATATGGTGTGGTATACTGTAGTAGTGAATGTACATAGTGATCTGTAAGTAGATCAACCTATAATATGAGGGTCTGCCTCTGGCAGGACAAGTCTGTGTGACATCCAAGTGAGGTAACATGCAAATAGATAAGTCTGAAGTGACGAACATGAATCAATGTGTTTCTGATGGCTTCAGTCAGACTCGGATAGCTTTGGATGGACAACAGATGCCTCAGATGTAGCACAGATAGTTTGGATGGAGAACAGATGGCTCTGTTGTTCATTGTGACCTCCAGTATGGACATCATCTGTGCCAAGATGATCTGTGCCAAGATGTTGAGAGTCAAGACACTCAGTACATTAGTCACAAGACAGTGAGATAATTGGAATGGCAGCTTGCTTTGCTCTCTGATGTTAGGGTCTGATCCTCACCCCTTTAGGGGTACTCCCTTGTGCCCCTTTTCAGATATTCGGACCTTTGGAATCCCTCAGGCTCCACCCTCAAGGTATATGCATGATGTGCAGCACCATGATTCACTTGTTACATGTTTTATGTACATGTGTACTTACTTACTAGCCTCACCTTGTATGCATGTTAGCTAGTATTTATAGTAGCACTAGTACACATGTATTCTCTACTCTGAATCTTAGTTCCATCTTTGTCATTGCTTGCTTTCTTGTCTTCACTGTGGGCTCCTCTGTGGAGCCCTGCTTTTCACCCTTGCTCTCTCCAAAATTGGGACACCACAGGGCTAGGAGGGCACAGCATCAAAGCTGAAGCTGAGTCCTGTACACTTCTCTTGTCTGCACATTCTGCACTCCCATGCTCTGGTACTCCCTGCACTTTCCTGCACCCCAAACAGACAAGTCAGAAGGCCCCATGATATGGTTCTCAACATCTGAACAAGCAGCAGGCTGAGTGAGTGGTGTACACCATCTCCATCTTTGTACAAAGGGATGTGGGATGTATATCTCACCTTCACTTGCTAATAGCTGCTCTCCCCATGCCTCCAGACATTGAAAGATTGTCACTGCTGATAGAATGAGAGGAGAGGGTGAATTTCAGTCTGACATGGTGGCATGGCATGATGCTGATGTTTCCCACCAAGCATACCTATGAGCTAATGGTCAATTACCTTGTTTCAGACAGTTAATACACACAAGATTCAGTGCTTTTCCAAGTTGGCTGGAATTTTGGAAAGTTGCAGGTGTGATGAAATCCTCCTCAAGGCCCTGGGCAAGTGCCTGAACAATTGGACCCAGTGTCACAATGTGCCCCAGGGCAATGAATGCACCAATTGTGCCCAGGACATATTTATAAGGAACCAAGGAACCAACAGTGTGTGAGCACTGACACCATAGCATCTTAAAAATTCTCTGCACAACAGCACAATGGGGACTGTGTCCCAGCTGTGCCTCATAGCAAGCAAAATGTCAAGAAACTGATGATCAGCATAATCAACAATTAGTTGTGATGGAATTTGTTGCTCTCATGCTGCAGCCTGGGGTTCCAGGGGTCCAATATTGAGGTGATTGTAAGAAAAAAGAGGGATCACATCCATCAGCATGATGGTAGTGAAGATCAATCTGCTCAACATTGTTGATTCACAGGTACATGAATGGCATGTGATGTTAAATAAATCAGGTGATAAGGTGAAGCTGTGCTCAATTGTATTTGATGAATTCTGCTTCAGCCACCTGCTGCTGCAAGTACTGAGTGGCCTTGCATCAGTCATAGGCTGTTGCCCCCAGACTACTATTAGAGTTCTGATCCACCCATATGTCATGGTTGTGCTTGAAATATCTAACAGTCCACTTCATTTTGTACTTCACCAACAGAAGTTCTTCCTGCCAGCGGAAGGCAAGTGCACACAATTTGAGATAAAGCACATGATTACCTAATTCAATAATGCAGTCATTGAATACACTGCCCATTGTTGTTAATATTACTCACTTTCTTGTAGGACAGCCAGAGCCAATTCATCATCTCGGCCAACATGCCAAATCCAGGAAAGGTTCAAGGTTGTAGACCTAGGTTGGTTTGGGTTAACAACATATGTATTACTCTTGATGTCTGCTTTGGACAGCTTCTTGAACTTGTGGAGGATGGTATCATTGGCCTTCAGTGTCATCATCGTGTGCCAACATCAGGCATAAGCATACACAAGATCACTTCACTTCTTGTTCAGCATGTTAATTCCATCACGTGATCTTATTTTAATGAGTTGCCAGCCAGCACCACACAATGTATGACTGTATAACATTGACTTCTTGGCAATGATCTTGCAAAGTGACTTGAGCAATGCATCAGCCTGATGCTCTCATAGGGCCAGCTCATGTGATATGATTTGCTCCCCACACTGGGACACTGCTGATGGCAAGGGAATGATGATGTTTTCAGCATGCATGTGTGTGTTGGTATTGCTTGATGATGCCATTGTTGGATGCTCAGCCAGCAGAGGAAAAGTGACAGTCACAGTGAGAACTGTAGGAATGTTGACCTCATCAGAAGATTCCTTATCATCAACATCAATGTCATTATCTGGTGGCTCAAAATCATTCAGGCTTGAAAATAAGATGTTGCCAGGAAGCAGCTCGGTCTCTGTCATTGAGGCCAGTGGCTCAATGTTGTGAATGTCCAACCCTTCAATGCCCAACACACAACTCTGCAAGGTGATGTCATTAATGCCCTTGGATATTTTCTCCTGCAAGTTTGCAATTTGCCTTGCCTCATCTGCTCAGCTGTTCTTCAACACACATTTAGCATGGTATAGGATGTGCCATCTTGACGATTCAAATATGAGGGGGGCAATATTAATGTAACAATCAGAACTGTACTTACTGCAACTCTTGGACCTCTATCATTTCATGTATCCACTGGTATTTGCCATCCACCAGCTCATACTCTGCAGGAACTGCCAGATGGTCTTCATAGGTTGCAGACATCCCATAGATATCCATTACTGATAAATCAATGTAATGAGTGTTCTCTGCCTCAACAACAGCATCAGTCCATGCTACAATGTTTTCACACTAACATGCTCTGTGATTTCATCCCTTATATCTTCTGCATCTGCCACCTGCTTGTCAGCAAGAACATATTGTTTACAAAGCACTCTGACTGTGTCTAGAGTCAGAGTCAATCTGCTTATTCATGGGACACAGGAAATGAATCACACCAATGTTCAATGCTTTCTTGTGGTTGGAATCACAGATATGGTTGTCCAACATTTCCACTCAGTAAGCAAGCGTGGCCACCCTCATTGCTAGTATCACTGCATTGAGATTCACCCATAGTGATTCCAAAATCTTGCCTATGACAACCTCAGAATGTGGAATGGATAGATGAGAAGTAAAACAGGCAATCTTCTTTATGCCCATGGATGTGGAATTGGCCTATTGCAAAGTCCATGTCAAGGCTAATTACACACTTGTTTTCATCCTCTTTCCAGTTGTCAGGCAGGTTCATGCCTGGTTGTAGACAACATGGACAAAGTAGTGCAAGCTCAGCTGTGCAAACATTGCCAATGGCACTGCCATCACTCTCTCAAGTCTTGTTCTGACTGCTCCATTTCAGTTTCTTGAGCCATCACCAACACCAATACAAGCACCAGAGTTCTGCATATCACTCAATGACCACCTGAGGTGCCAAGAGCTCAGTCTTTCACCTCAGTAGCTGATAGTATTGGTATGCCAATGTCTTACACTCCAGATTGGCCAAGCAGAAGTCCTCCAGAATGTCAAAGGTGAACATAGTCTTGAACATGGTGAAGCTTGCTGGCATCAGTCGCATCCATACAGCACCAGTGATACTCTCTTGTGGGCCCCCACATCCACATTGTATGTATGGCAATAAGTGAAGACCATTCATGTGCAAGAATAAAACATATGGATTTTGGTCAGGATCCATTCTGGAAGCAATCAGGTGGTCAATCAGCACATCAGGAAGACTGGTCTTACCCTTGTCCTCCTCATTAGCACTGTCAAGGTCCTCTTCTTCACCATGGGCATACCTAGCTTCCTCTTTCTCAAGTTCTTCAATGATTTCATCAATGTCAAAGCACTCCTCCACCCCACCACTGTGGTCCTTGATGGTAACATCAGTGTCTGCTTGCCTGTAGTGGTATGTGTCTTCTCCCACTTCCTCAACTACATCATCCTCTTCATCCAGACCATCAAATGTGTCTTGCAACCTTAAGTGTTCGTCTGCTTTGTGCTTTAGCCACTCACATCACAGATTGGTCTTACCATGATTGACAATCACACACACCCCAACCTCTCAGAGGCTATCTGGATGAAAGTATTTGCTAGTCCATTTCTGGATCTGATGAAAGGGCATTTCTAGGTGTGCATTCCACATGCATTCATGACAAAAGATTGTTCTCTGGTAACACTCCTTGCATTGCCAACTTGCTTTTCTGTGCTTGCATGCACAGCACATGCTAATCAAGGCCTCATGCTCCCACATAGCGGAGTTACAATGTACCAATAAACACATCAAAGTGGAGTTATACATTGTATTGATAGGAACAGTCCATGCAGAGCCCAGCGGAAATTGCCCAATATGGTAAGTCTACAATGTATACAATAACAACCATCCACGCGGAGCAGCTCGCACATCAGAAGGCCCGAGAGATTGACCAGCAATACAGCAGAATGCTGTGAAATGGTTTGTGAGGTAGCTAGGTTGTTTCCAATCATTCCTATACAGGTATACTGATGCAGCAGGAATAAAATGTCAGTAAATCGGTCCAGCCTCGGGCTGCCGATGCAGGCTGATTCTTTGTTATTGAGGCTGATGGCTTCAGCCAGCATGTAGCTGAGACCTACTGGGATGATATAGATGATGCATCAGTAAAGGAATTGGCCCAAATAAGCAAAACATTGGTATGTCAGACATCTGGTGCAGGCCGATGTTTTCCAAAATGGGCCGATGTTTTCCAAAACAGGCGGACGCTTTCAGCTGGTGAGTAGTGGGCATGTCCTATGATATAGTATATGATACCAAGGTCAAAAATGCGCCACATCAGACATCTGGTGCAGGCCGATGTTTTCTGAAATGGGCCAACGATTTCCAAAATGGGCCAACGATTTCCGAGAGAGACAGGCCGAAGTTTTCCAAAACAGGCCGACGATTTCCAAGACAGACTGAGGATTTCCAAAATGGGCCGATGTTTTCAGCCAGCTAGTAGCAGGCATGTTCTATGGTATAGTATATAATGCCAAGTCCAAAAATGCGCCTCATCAGACATCCAGTGCAGGCTGACGTTTTCTGAAATGGGCCGACGGTTTCCCAAATGGGCTGATGTTTTTCTGAGACAGGCTGAAGTTTTCCAAAACAGGCCGACATTTTCAGCCGGTGAGTAGCAGGCATGTTCCAAAATATAGTATATAATGCCAAGTTCAAAAACTCGCCACATCGGACATCTGGTGCAGGCCGATGTTTTCCAAAATAGGCCGATGTTTTCAGCCAGTGAGTAGCGGGTGTGTTCTACAATATATTATATAATGCCATGTCCAAAAACTTGACACATCGGACATCCAGTGCAGGCCGACGTTTTCCGAGACAGGCCGACATTTTCCAAAATAGGCCGACATTTTCCAAAATAGGCCGACGTTTTCAGCTGGTGAGTAGCAGGTGTGTTCTACAATATATTATATAATGCCAAGTCCAAAAAACTTGACACATTGGACGTCCAGTGCAGGCCAATGTTTTCCGAGACAGGCCGATGTTTTCCAAAATAGGCCGATGTTTTCAGCCGGTAAGTAGCAGGCATGTTCCAAAATATAGTATATAATACCAAGTTCAAAAACTCGCCACATCGGACATCTGGTGCAGGCCGACGTTTTCCAAGACAGACCGACGTTTTCAGCCAGTGTCATACCAGAACATGGGTTTGGTATAAAGACATTAGGAACTAGGATGTACCCCTGAACTCCTAGGAGCGGAGCCCCTTAGTTATTGTCCTACCTTTCCATTGTCATTATGGAAGTCCACCATGGAAGTTCACCATGGAAACCAATAACAATGGATTTCATTGTTCTTTTATCTTCTTAAATTCGCCATGGAAACCAGTGATAATGGTTTCCATTGTTCTTTCACATTCTTATTGTTCCAATGTATTGCCTATTGTTATGATCTCCCTAACAACCATTGGGAACAATGGCACATTCATTGTTCCATTATACCTATCCATTGTCCTTAATGACAACCATTGTCTGTACAATGGAATATATTGTCTAGGATACTTTACTATTGTTCTACTATTTATTTGTATTTACCTCACTAGGATACCATTGTTCTTAGGAACAAACAGTGTAGGTATAAAAGGGAGCAGGTCTCTCTGTTTGAAAGAACAATCTAGTTATCACCCACATTCTAGTGCTTAAGTTCAGCTGTATCCGAAACGAGTAGAATACTAGCATTCCTGTTTGTAGAGACCCGAAAAGTAAGTAAGGTCTAATTCTTTTGCTAAGTCTGCACTGAAACGAGTAGGTGACAGTAATGCACTGACAGCTAAGTCTGCACCGAAAATGAGTAGGTGTCAGTAATGCTAATTTGACAGTTTGATTATCCCGAAATGAGTAGGGAAACCCTTTCAAGTCCAGATCCAAAACGAGTAGGACTCTGGCATACTGACTTCAGTTTATTAGTTATCTAGTTCATTCCATAGGTTTAATATATAGACCTAAACCACTGTATATACTTGCTACTTAATGTACAAGTAAATTCACCACACCCCTATCAACTTAGGAGTAGTACTGTTGCTTGACATACTATTTCTAATAACTGACCTCACCCCATCTTACCCCTATCAGAGTATTATCTCTATTCCATTCAATCCCGAAATCAACGAACGACCAGGTGCAACTCGACACAGTAGTCCATGACCATCTGGGCACTAATTCATTAACCTGACTTAGTGTGACATAAAATTGGAGCCCACTGCGAGGGATTTCAATTGGAATCTAATACTCTCCACAACAACACCTTTACCCAGTTCCTCACCCATTACTCAACAAAATGGCTCGAGGAGATGATGCTGATGGTTCTTCATCAGCAAGACAAAAACCCCTTTACCAATGGCAAGACACCAGAAATGATGCCGCGGGCCGGCGAGAAATCTGCTCCTGCCAAATTCTATTCAGCAAAACAAGATATCCAGGAATTCCTCAAGAAATTCCAGAATTTATGTGTTGCATTCAACGTACCTGAAGCCGATTATGGCAAAAAGCTTTTGGATTACTGCTCCAAGAAAGTCCGAGATCTCATTAAAGTGTCACCGCATTATAAGAACAAGGACTGGGCTAATCTCAAAGCAGAAATGCTACAACTCTACGATGCTGATAGGCAAAAGACTCGTCATAATCTTCATGCCTTAAGCAAGCTCACCAAGAAATGGAGGATGAAGGAGATTTCAGAATTAGCTGACTGGCGAAAATACCAAAGAGAGTATTTGGCAATTTCATGTTGGTTGGTTGATCAGAAATTAATCACGACCGATGATGAATCTGCATACTTCTGGAAAGGCTTACCGTCTGCCTTGAAGGACCAAATCAAACTTCAAATTAGGGCTCTAAAACCAGAACTACCATCCACCAAGGCATACCCTATTGAAGAAGTCACCAAGATAGTTGAATATCTTCTGGAGCGTGGAAGATTTGAATACAACTATGCAGACTCTGATTCAGATTCTCCGCATTGGTACTCCCATGGATCAGACTCGGAAGATGATACTGAGGACTCAGATGGAGAAATTAATCTATGCAAGATTTCCAAGTATCTCAAGAAGAAGAAACTATCGTCCAAGAAGAAGAAGAAGAAATCCACCCAGAAAAAAGGAGGATAGTGACTCTGACTCTGATTCGGACAAAGATGATGCTCCAACCAAGGTTCACTTCAAGACTAACAAGATACAGAAGAAGACTAGCTCAACTTTTCCAGCACCTACACCCATTAGAGATCCAGTTGCAGACAAAGTCACTGACTTAATCAAGCGTATGGGAGAGCTCTCAATTCAAGACCCTGAATATGGTGCCTTATATTATCGAGCCTACAAGCTTGACCCAGTGACCATGGACAGGATGGAAGAACTATTCTTACCACGCCCAGGATCACTTAACCGAATCTCGACCTCCCGACCCATAAATTCAGTATCTTATGATAATCAACTACCAAGAAGACCATCACGAGTTTGTTTTGGTTGTGGAAAAGATGGTCATACCGCAAGAGACTGTCAAGGACTCCAAGAACTGATTAACTCAGGACATATTACCAGAGACCTAGGAGGCACTCTTTTATTCCGAAATGGAACTAAAGTTGTTCGGCAGCCTGGTGAGACCATCATAGCAGCTGTTAAGCGCATTTTAGATGCTCTACCAAAGGCAAACTTACTTATGGCTTCCTCTCATTATGTGGGAGTAGAATCAGACGATTACTTCAGCTCTGCCGGAGAATATGAAGATGATGAAGAAGACTACCTAGGATATATGACAGAAGAAGAAGATTATTTGGAAGATCCAGCAGAAGTATATGTTGGTGTAGAGAGGAACTCTAATCGCAAGACTGCTAATGCAAGGAAAAATGCTATTGAAGAAGTTTCAAAAGTTCCGAAACCAGTAGACCGCAGTGTTCCATACTCTGGACCTACTACTAGAGCAAGAGCACCCACTACACCTCATAAGTCAGTAGCAAGGAACCCTCCTAGCGCTATAACCAATTCTCACTATCCTAATAACCCACCCAATGCGATTTCAAATCCTCAACATACTCCATGACCACCTCCAGTACTTCCTCAAATTCGCCAACAACCCATAGTGAAAATTCCCGACGGTATTCCCCATGACTGCACACCTAGAGTTATTATTCCAGCACCTGTAGCACCAGTGCCTATTTGAGAAATTGACATGGCAGATCAGACACATTCTGTGCCAGCAAACCGCAAAAGACAGCCCAACAAAGAATTGCCACCCAGACCCAAACCAGTGCCCCGTCAATCTGAATTATCTGCTCAGATCCCTGAGGGACAAGTCATTAACACCATACTGGACACTCATGTCAATTTACCTGTCCAACAATTATTGGGAACATCTCGTGAATTGACAGAGGAGTTATTTTCACTCATGAAGTATCGCAATAACAAACCACCTGAAGTGAATGAACTTACCGCAGAAGTTCATTCATACTCCATGGCTGATCACAATCGTGGACCACTTCTCCGACTCCCATTGACGTATAATGGAAAAGCAGTATCAGCAATCATTGACACAGGATCAGAACTTAACGTAATCAATTGTAAAGTATTCCAAGATTTGATTGCACTACTGTATGATCCCAATGAAGTGCTCACTATGACTGATGCAAATGGAGGGCGTGGAGAATTACGTGGCTTTGTTCAAAATGTACCAATTGCTTGGGGAGATATAGTAACAAGAGCAAACTTCTATATCGGAGACCAAGGAGGATATGATATGCTCCTAGGAATCCCCTGGCAGATTGCAAACAAGGTATCTATTGAACACAAGGAAGATGGAACCTATATAGGATTCCAACCAGAAGATTCAGACCAAAGATATGAATTCTTCACTGGCGGTAGAGGAAGACGTGCCTATTTAATGGCTCAAAGCACCTTATTCCAAGAAGAAGCTCCTGTTGTCTCCTATCTCCTAAATCCAAGTGGAGAAATTACCCTGTTAGGCTCCCAAATAATTCCAGAAGCCATATCAGAAGCTTCCACAGAAACCATGGTTACAGAATCTGACATGGGAACAGTTGTTAAGTTAAAACAACAAGAAGATTCGGCGGTTATTGTGTACCAAAAGGACTTGACAAGTTCTCTCACACTCATGGAAAGATTTAAACAAGGATTACTTAATTTATTCAAGTTTTCCCCAATTGACAATCAGTTTCTTATTGTTATGCTACTCTGCACAATAATGGGAGCACTGGAAATACTTATTTGGGCAATGGGACAATTGATTTCGATTTTTTGGGTAATCCATTGTGTCCTTAGGACTTATAAGCCCCAAATTCCGACTCTAGGACTTATCATCAACCCCCTAACAACTCCTATCAAATCCCCACACGTGTTGCTAAGCCGACAGACGCTCTATCATTCGACTATGCCCCGTACTGTTAAATCCGATCCACGTGTTCGAGGAGTTGGAGGTAATCAAACCCTGCAAACCCGATCGAGCCACCTAACTCCGGCCCCATGAGTCACGCGTTCGATGAATCGCGCCATTCATCTGACATTGATAAGTGCTCAAGTCGCCTCTCACGCAGCACGACCGCCAACCCGTCGTTCGAAATGACGAAGTCGCAAATGAGGCCCTAGCGGCTCTCGCCCAACCCGCAATCCTGTCGCTGGATCAACTCCCTCATTCCCTACTCAAGAAGATAGCGCCGGCGCCAAAATCGACTCCACCCAATGGACCATTTAGAAACCACGCCTCGAGGACTTCGAGACGGAATCCGAAAACGAGGAAGAGGATGGAGGCGACGATGAGCACGATAAGGCTCCGCAAGAAAACGAAATGGAAGCATTAGAGTGCGCACATGAATTGGGTGTGCTCGCATTGCTGATCAACATATTTGACCAATTAAGAATTATTCCAGGGACCTCCCCTCGCTTCCTGAACGACTCGACGCACTCGGAATCCACCTATTTCCGCCCCGCCGTTGCAGACAAATTCCCTGCAGCGCCAGACACTGTAAATTCGCCGCGACGACCGCTGGTGGGATCCGCACCCTTCCTTTTCCCTAAAAATAATCCCCAACCGCGCTATGGTCTACTCGGCGAATCGCCAGGTGCTCCATTCGACGATGAACTCTGGAAAGACTGGACGCTCACCCCGTTAGAGCTACGCCACAGCCTGGCTCCGAAAGAAGATGAATATTCCGATTTTCCTCACCCCAGCCCCTTACCATCGGTGCTCTGTGTCGTTCGATTCGACATCGTCAGACATTTCCTTTGCGAGACCCTCTGCATGATTGGGTGCGCTCGCTCCGACGTCTCAAACGGTTGGGTAGTAACACACTCAAAGACCCTCCTTGCCGACGATGATGAAGCTGCTAGGTTCATCAGCGCCATCCGATATTGCGCCAACGAAATAGAGTTGACCGGAAATGAAGTGGAAGAATCCATTCGCCTCCGGTTCAATTATAGCTACGTTTTCGAGCAAACTATGTTCGAACACCCATGGTTTCTCGAACTCCAATGACAATTTCGCTCAACATACTCGCTTAAGTCCACGCTAAGCGAATATCAGGCTGGCGAAGTCCTACCACACGGAACGCTTACAAGCAATGGAAGTTGGAACCATCGCATTCATGGGGAACTTACGGAGCAGGCCGGATTCATTCGAAGGATGAAACGACTCGATAATGGTGAAGGATTAGACGAAGGAAAAGACGCAGGAAGAGAAGCTGAACAATTTGGTTCTAACAGAAGAAACGGCGACGGATACCGAGACGGAATTAGCACGACGAAGACTAGTAGCCCTCCCAGCCTAGACGAAACGCTCGAGACACTCTCGGAATCCCCTCCTCGGACCCTTCTATTTGCAGCAACTCCACTCTCGTCTATTGAAGAGGACTCTCATGTACCGGCATGCCCTCGGAACTCTGTGCAGTCATTTGATGTCCCATCAACGCACTTCCCATCCCCCGAAGTGCCGACTTCATTGGCCGTCGACTGCCCGCATTCACCACCACGCTCGTTAATCTTTGCTACAATGCCGTTATCACCATTAGATGATGAATTCGAGCTTGTGAATATTATAGCTGTAAAACGAACAGACAGCCATAATGACGCCTTAGATCGGGTAGCGGAAGCCGCCATCGACGCATTATATGATGACTCGGAACTTGTGACCGAAGAAACAGGCATGTCGAATCTCCATGATATGGAGGCCGTGCAAGACATGCCTCTTAAACCACGATCCCCGACTCCTGACCTTGCCTATTCACAAGAAAATTTTGATTCGTCTAGTCAACTAAGATTAGCCAATAAAACTCACGCTCCCGTTGAAGGACCAACCCCACCTCCAGTATTCCCATCGATTCTACCACCCAGCGTGTTACACCCAGGCGAATCATTCATTGAACTACGGACAGATCAGCCTGACATGTGGGGATACAACAACGCCGAATCAACCCTTGTATGCATTCAATCCGCACCAATCGAGCCAACGCAGTTCGCACCGCTATACTCCATAGAATCCCCCTCTCATCATCCTCTCTGGAACGACACATTAGGACACATCGAACGCATTAGAACCATGAAGCTTTACGACGGAAAATTCTGGTTGTCCAGCTCCTATATCCGTGAAAACAGCTTCTTGGATCTTAGCTGCGACGCCGGAAACGATTGGCTGAACGACGAAGATACGATCATCGGGAATGGGGTTGCAGATCTTTGCGCACGAATGCGCGTTGAATTTATTCATCTGTCTACGCTCAGACTAATCGAAGAGGACGACGTTCGAGAAAAGCTTAACCGGAGACTTCAGCAGGTGTATCTCGACTTTGATTTACCTGACCGACCTCATTGCCTCCTCGATTCGACTCTCCCTTTAGATTCAATTCCTGAATTCGATACCGTTCGAGACCCACAGCTTCGCGCAGGCGCGACCCTACACACTCCGCCAGGAAACTTTTTCGCAGATGCTTCCTTTTTCAAGACAGCATACAAGGAACCCAGCCAGTCCCGCAATCTTCAGACGCGAAATAACATATGGAGATACAACATCATGCACCTATGACGCCTTTGCCTACGAACCACTCAACTGCTTCAACACATCACCGATTACTTCCTTTGAGGCCCGTTTCGCAAGAATATTGATGCCTTGCCTACTGAGGACCCAGTTCGGCATTTCTTCTACAACCATTGTTCCATATTCCGCTTCCTCGACCCCGACTCCCCTGTAGTTTCCCAAGGGTTCAACCAACACTGCATCCATTCGATGAATGAGCCACACGAACCTATCTATGAGGAACACCCTTGCCCCTCGGATAACCCATTACTTACCAGTGAAGAAGAATCCTACCTGGCTTACGTTGGAAAGGCATTCGAATTGGCCGGGCGAATCCCCTTGTGCAACGCAGTTCGTCACTTGCGGCAGCTTACATGTTTCATGGAAGCAGATGTGCGTCACCTCTTGGCAGATGGATATTTAGACCCTACCTACTATTATGATGGCCATGGTAAACGGTGTGCAATTACCTGGAAATTTTCTACCCCCGCAGACCTTTAGCTATCCAACTACTTTCTATATATCACTTTACCTGTTGAACCAATACAAACGCCGGACGTTTCCCATCACTTCCTTTAGAAAAAAAAAAAACAAGTTGCAGGTCAACCTACCTCTAAAACAATAAGAAGACAAGATGCAGGACAACTCATTAGGAGTTTATCTCTTACATCAACTGCACTCCGAGATTCAAAAATTATATGGTCGACCCTCCAATATAGATTGGGAAGAAGATACTTTATTAATGCCAGTAGAAGCTCCTGGAGAGTTTCATGACTGGAATTTCAAGGCGTATACAGCATACAAACGAGTTGGCCAGAAAATCCACCCTGTCTCAGGAGTATACCCTGAAGATGCTAAGGTCAATCGTACCTTCCCCACAGACCCCTTAGACTCACTTCCAGAGTTACCAACTCAACCACCAGACTTTATACCCACAGAACGACTCACAGAGGAAAGAATTACTTCTATAGAGGTCAATAAAGATAATTTCTTATGGCCAGAGGAAGAAGAAAAACTGTTTTAAGCATATTCTCCAACTAAATGAGAGTGCTTTAGCATTCGAAGAACAAGATCGGGGAACTTTAAAGAAGGAATATTTCTCAGATTATATTATGGTGACTGTTCCGCATACACCATGGGAATACAAGAATATTCCTATACCACTAGGAATTAAAGAGAAAGTTATAGAGATGCTTAAAAGCAAAATAGATGCAGGCGTCTATGAGCCTTGTCAATCATCCTATAGAAATCGATGGTTTTGTGTATTGAAGAAGAATGGGACCCTACGGATAGTACATGACCTCCAACCTTTAAATGGAGTTTCAATACGTGATGCTGGTGTCAGAGTCCGATCCTCACCCCCTTAGGGGTCCCCCCTTACGCCCCTTTCGGATACTCGGACCTTCGGAATACCTCGGGCTCCGCCCTCGAGGCTAATGCATGGTGCGCAGTACTATGATTACTCTGTTACATGTTTCATGAACATGTGTACTTACATACTAGCCTCACTACATACATGTGTTAGTTAGTATTTATAGTAGCACTAGTACAACATGTATTCTACACTTTGAATCTTAGTTCCTTCTTCGCCACTTGTTAAACTCTTGTCTTCGCTGCGGGCTCCTCCGCGGAGCCCGCCTCTCCCCATGCTCTCTCCGAAATCGGGACACCGCAGGGCTAGGAGGGCGCAGCATCAAAGCTGAAGCCGAGTCCCGTACGCTCCTCTCGTCCGCGCGTCCGCGCTTCCGCGCTTCCCGCGCATTCCCGCGCCCCCTATACGGACGAGTCAGGAGGCCCCGCGATACGGTCCTTAACAGCTGGATTATTACCCATAGTAGATGATTTTGTGGAACCTTTCGCAGGAAGACAGTGTTGTACCACATTTGATCTATTCTGGGGATTTGACGCCCCGTATAGTAGACCCTGCATCAAGGGACATGACCGCCTTTTGGACACCACTAGGAATGTTAAGATTGACTGCCTTACCCACTGGATATACCAACTCTCCCACAGAATTTCAGAAATGCATGGTCCATATTCTTCAAGATGAAATTCCACACATAGCCAATATCTTCATTGATGATCTACCAATAAAAGGACCTCAATCACAGTATTTGGACACAGAAGGACGACCAGAGACAATTCCTGATAATAAAGGAATTCGCCGTTTCATATGGGAACATGCAGTAGATGTACATAGAATAATGCACTGCGTCAAGTGCTCTGGAGCCACCTTTTCAGGCAAGAAGACCCAAATTTGTCGACCTCATGTTGTTTATACTAGGCCAGAAATGTACCCCAGAAGGAAGATGTCCAAATGATGATAGAGTCTCCAAAATCTTAAAATGGCCTACTTCTGAAAATGTCAAAGAGATCCGAGGATTCTTAGGAATCTGCGGAACTGTCTGAATTTGGATAAAAGATTACTCAAAATTGGCAAGACCTCTCACCGAGTTAGTCCAAAAAGATGCCGACTTCGAATGGTTGGACCGACAACAGCAAGCCTTTGAAGAACTTAAATCAAGAGTTACCTCTGCACCTGCCTTACGAGCCATTAACTACAATTCTAGTAACCCGATTATCTTATTGGTAGATACTAGTCATATAGCTGTAGGATTCGTACTATCACAATTAGATGATCAAGGCAAGAAACGGCCTGCAAGATATGGATCATTGCCAATGGGAGATAGAGAATCAAGATACTCTCAATCCAAATTGGAACTATATGGATTATACCGAGCCTTACGACACTGGAGAATATATATAATTGGAGCCAAAAAGCTAATAGTTGAGGTAGATGCAAAATATATAAAAGGAATGTTGAAAGAACTGGACCTCCAACCAAACAATGCCATGAATCGTTGGATTCAAGGTATTTTGTTGTTTGATTTTGAATTGGTTCACGTTCCTGCAGACAGACATCGTGGCCCAGACGCCCTGTCTAGGAGAAGACCCCTATCTGAAGACTTTGTTGAAGATGATGAAGAATGGCTTGACAATATAGCTTTGACTATTTCATTACCTCCCACAAGACCCCAAGCCAATAGGACCTTCACTATGACTCCCACCAAAGTTCTCACTCTACCCTCCTTACAATCAAAAGTATCATACAAGGACGAACGGCTACAAGAAATTTCCCAATATTTGCGCACTTCCAAGCTTCCCACACTAGTCTCCCTTCAAGCCCAAAAGAGGTTCCTCAAGAAGGCCTCAGAATTTTTTATTCATGAGGGAAAAAATGTTCAGAAGAATAGTGAACCAACCTCCACAGCGAGTAATCCTAGACCCAAATCGGAGAAAGAAAATACTACTGGAATCCCATGAAAATTTAGGCCATAAAGGAGAACAGGCTGTATTTGATCTTATTAGAATCAGATATTATTGGCCTCACCTTCGACCTGATGTCCATTATCATGTCTCTACATGTCATGAGTGTCAAACCCGGAACACCAAAATCCTACAAATGCCATATGAAATATCAGCCCCCGCTACTCTTTTTCAAAAAGTTTATATTGACGTGATGACTATGAATCCACACTCAGGTGGTTTCAAATTCATTGTAGCTGCAAAGGATGACCTTACAGGAATAACTGAAGCCAAAGCCATCAGTGCTGCAAATTCCCACATATTGGCGGAATTCTTTTGGCAACACATTTACTGCTGCTATGGTGCAGTAGGACATGTAGTAACAGACAATGGAGGAGAAGTAGCTGCTGCATTTAGTGACTTGGTCAGACGTCTAGGAATTCCTCAAGTTCGTATATCAAGTTATAATAAACATGCCAACGGAGTCGTGGAAAGAGGACATTTTATTTTACGGGAAGCCATAGTCAAGAGCTGCAAGAAAACATCAACTGGAGAAGTCATCAATTGGCACAAGCATCTTCATGCTGCCTTATTTGCTGATCGGGTCACTGTAAACTCCGTCACTGGATATTCGCCCTATTATTTACTGCATGGTGTACATCCCATATTGCCCCTGGACTATGTCGAGGCGAGTTTTTTAGTAGCAGGATTTGGGAAAAATATGTCAAGCTCAGAGTTATTGGCATTACGACTCAGACAGCTAGAAAAGCGAGAGGAAGACCTAGCAGCTGCTGCTGAAACACTTAGGAAAGCAAGATGCACTTCAAGGGACCAGTTTATGAAGTGATACCATCACCGAATCCAAAAGGAATCCTATGAACCAGGTGAATTGATTCTGGTTAGAAACACCTGATTGGAAGATCACTTGACACAGTTCAAAACACGGCCACGCTATCTAGGACCCTATGAAGTAGTGCACCAAACTAATAACGGAACTTATGTGATAAAAGAGTTGGATGGAGCAGTACATAGTGATGCCTATGCTGCCTTCGAATCATTAAGTACCTTAGTCGAGACAATCCTCTTTTGGAATCCCAAGGAAGCCTGGATGAAGAAGAATTCCCAGGAGACGCTGAACATGAGAATTGGCTTGAAGGAGACTTGCTTATGGAAAGCGAGTAAGAAAACATCTTTCTTAACCACCACCGTCATTAAAGAGATTAATTATCGCTATGTCAAGCTTATCGCCCCTCTCTCCCTCTATCACTTCCCTTCCTACCACTGAGCAAGGACTCATCATGGAAAGGTTAATACTTTCCGACTCATATACATAAACTCATTATTGTTTTAATCATACTTACGCCTTACGACAGTGGTTATAATTCAGCCACCCATCCTCTGATCACATATCCACCCCCCATTTACTCTCCAACCTGAGCTCACAACATAACTGAGAGCTATATGCCCTCCATTCAATATGGAAATCACGAACCGCCCTCAATTACTGTTCAAACTATGTATCACCCCAACTTCGCCTTGCTGCCTCAAGGGCATCAGCACTGCATCACATCTGCCACAATCCATATTTACGAGCAAGCTTGTTTGACGACTGAAACCCGGATCGGATGGGTCATCCGGATCATTGGGCGTGCAGGACAAGACTTCAAGATACTTGTCCACTGGTATAACCGGGAGACTGGCCTGTTTGAAGCAGAACATTACCTATGGGTAAATATGTGGCTAGTAAAGAATGGTTGGAAGATTGTCGCAAAAGAATGGGTGCAGTCTACAATGGAGCAAGTCGTTAAACGGATGTATGACCTATTCTAGAGTAGATACACCATACTACTATAGAATCACAGAAAGGATATCCTGTTAACGCTGTCTCAGGAGATGACCAAGTTAAAATTCAAGTTCCCCGCACAGCCGCTCCCCATAAACAATGATTTTGCCATCGAAGAAGACCTGCATCTGGAGAAAGGGATTCCCAATAAGGAATCAAAGGTGCAGCAGACCAAAAGAGGAAAGGACCCTTAAAAAAGTTGTTGGGTAGTATGACCCTGATAGACCGCTTGAATACAAATAGTCCACGGATACTATCCTACCTGACGACCTCAACCACATCATCACTCGCATTCCAGTATGTCGACCAGCTCATCAAAAGACACGTGCTCGAACCAAGAGTCAAACTTTCCACTCGCTTCTGAGGAAGCTGAAGTTATCGGAGGAGATCTAGTCACCTTTGCGCCGATATTTGTGCAAGCTTCATCCCCTGCTACTCATGAATCGCCAAACGAAGTCTCGACTCCCTTCCCCGCCGTTCCAAGCCTAATTGAGAAGATCCTTACGAAACTTTTCAAGCACTCCAATCACCTCGTTATCACACCCATGATGGAACTTCTCACCATAGGCGACCAAGGAGTTCTTTTCCTTGACGAGCTACCCACCCCCGATATCAAGAAAGCGCTGGGAAAAGGGTGTAAAATCGAGCGAACCACTCTCACCTTCGTTATCGAAATTCGTATCTTCCATGCTGCTTGCTTCATCGTTTCCCTCGACATCGAAACCATCCTCAAGCCCTTTGAAGGGCAGCTGCTTATCAGTCCTACGAACAGTCAGCTCTCAATGGAGAGCCTGGTTTTTGACCCACATTATTATGGCTTTGGAGCCGTTGTCGGGTTCTTCATGCAGACATCCGACAGATATTTCGTTAAGGTCATCATACATTTTATTCTGTGAGAGGAGGAAAAGGGAGTACAGGTAGAACGTAAGCTTTTCGTTGCTGGATGGGTCCATCGAGACCATATCATTCTGCATGACGAGGATAGACGTTACCTTGAAATGGACAGTTTGATTCTAGACATACCTGCTATTATGGTAGAGCCTTCTTCATCACGTTACAAAGTACATATCTTTTATTAAAGACTAAATTTTTCTTCCTCCTCATTATTCATTTCTACTTAATTAGCTGTTCCTTACTTTATGTCTATTACTTGATATACCGTTTGCTTGACTTCATTTCCTAAAGGCTATGAAGGATTGACTGAGGACAGTCAAATTCTAAGTTCCCCGCGATTAATGTCATACCAGAACACGGGTTTGGTATAAAGACATTAGGAACTAGAATGTACCCCTGAACTCCTAGGAGCGGAGCCCCTTAGTTATTGTCCTACCTTTCCATTGTCATTATGGAAGTCCACCATGGAAGTTCACCATGGAAACCAATAACAATGGATTTCATTGTTCTTTTATCTTCTTAAATTCGCCATGGAAACCAGTGATAATGGTTTCCATTGTTCTTTCACATTCTTATTGTTCCAATGTATTGCCTATTGTTATGATCTCCCTAACAACCATTGGGAACAATGGTACATTCATTGTTCCATTATACCTATCCATTGTCCTTAATGACAACCATTGTCTGTACAATGGAATATATTGTCTAGGATACTTTACTATTGTTCTACTATTTATTTGTATTTACCTCACTAGGATACCATTGTTCTTAGGAACAAACAGTGTAGGTATAAAAGGGAGCAGGTCTCTCTGTTTGAAAGAACAATCTAGTTATCACCCACATTCTAGTGCTTAAGTTCAGCTGTATCCGAAACGAGTAGAATACTAGCATTCCTGTTTGTAGAGACCCGAAAAGTAAGTAAGGTCTAATTCTTTTGCTAAGTCTGCACTGAAACGAGTAGGTGACAGTAATGCACTGACAGCTAAGTCTGCACCGAAAATGAGTAGGTGTCAGTAATGCTAATTTGACAGTTTGATTATCCCGAAATGAGTAGGGAAACCCTTTCAAGTCCAGATCCAAAACGAGTAGGACTCTGGCATACTGACTTCAGTTTATTAGTTATCTAGTTCATTCCATAGGTTTAATATATAGACCTAAACCACTGTATATACTTGCTACTTAATGTACAAGTAAATTCACCACACCCCTATCAACTTAGGAGTAGTACTGTTGCTTGACATACTATTTCTAATAACTGACCTCACCCCATCTTACCCCTATCAGAGTATTATCTCTATTCCATTCAATCCCGAAATCAACGAACGACCAGGTGCAACTCGACACAGTAGTCCATGACCATCTGGGCACTAATTCATTAACCTGACTTAGTGTGACACTGGTGAGTAGTGGCCATGTTCTACAATATATTATATAATGAAGTCCAAAAATGCGTCACATCGGACATTCAGTACAGGCCAATGTTTTCTGAGACAGGCCGAAGTTTTAAGCGGTGAGTAGCAGGCATGTTCTAAAATATAGTATATAATGCCAAGTCCAAAAACGCGCCACATCGGATGTCCGGTGCAGGCCGATGTTTTCCAAAACAGGCCGACCTTTTCAGCTGGTGAGTAGCAGGCATGTCCTATAATATAGTATACCATGCCAAGTCAAAAACTTGGTACATCAGATGTCTGGTGCAGGCCGATGTTTTCCAAAAACAGTCTGATGTTTTCCGGAATGGGTGGATGCTTTCAGCTAGTAAGTAGTGGGCATGTCCTACAATATAGTATATAATACCAAGTCCAAAAAACTCACCACATCGGACATCCGGTACAGGCCGACGTTTTCCAAAACAGGCAGACACTTTCAGCTGGTAGGTAGCGGGCATGTCCTATGATATAGTATACAATTCCAAGTCCAAAAACTCACCACATCAGACATCCGGTGCAGGCCGACGTTTTCCGAAATGGGCCAACACTTTGAGCTGGTAAGTACCAGGTATGTACTGTATTGTTATACATGATACCCGGACCAAAGCCTCAACCAATTTAGGCAAAATGTTGCCACATTGGATGTTCGGTGTAGGCCGACATTTCACCACATAGGCTGATGCTGTTTATCACGTTACACTTACATCCAACTACATCAGTCAGAGTATTTGACATGAGTTGCTGCGCACCAGCTAGATAAGTACTGGGCTGAGACATCCTATGTGATGCAGGCAACGTACAAGTGCCAGAGATATTCCTTCCAGCTGATGTAGTACAGACACTCTTACAGTAGGAGCAAATGAACGCGATTACATTTCTACAGGGGATACAAGCGTCACCTTACATCAGGCTAGCAACTGGCTTGCGAACAATGACTGTTCTGCTACTAACCCCCTTCTGAAAGTGTTCAATGGCCAAAGCTTCCGAGCAGAAGCCAAGGCAGACTCCGCCACTTACCCTGTGAATCAACACAGTCGCAGTGTCACTATCCATCAACCTGGATGAGTCTATGTACAGAGAAGTCAAGGGAAAAGTACTCACACTCCTTTGACAACACCAACTTGAGCCCCTGATGTAATGGCATAGTATTGTTTTTTCTCTTTCACGAAGTTCTGTGTCCTGCAATTGGCAAGAGTGAAATTTGTGGGGGCCTCGTCGACTTCAACCTTGCTTGTGGCAAGGTCAGGGATGTTCGTGAGTACCAGGTACCGCACATCGTCACTCCCGGGGGTTGTCCAAGTAATAGAATCTAATGGCGTGTCATAGTAAGTGAACCACATCCTTGTATGTTTCTGACACCTCCACTTACTAGGATGCTGATTGAAGTAAAATGTAAGGTAAGAGATATACAAGAAACCAGCCCAGTACTTATCTAGCTGGTGCGCAGCAAACTCATGTCAAATACTCTGACTGATGTAGTTGGATGTAAGTGTAACGTGATAAACAGCATCAGTCTATGTGGTGAAATGTCGGCCTACACCGAACATCCAATGTGGCAACATTTTGCCTAAATTGGTTGAGGCTTTGGTCCGGGTATCATGTATAACAATACAGTACATACCTGGTACTTACCAGCTCAAAGTGTTGGCCCATTTCGGAAAAACGTCGGCCTGCACCGGATGTCTGATGTGGTGAGTTTTTGGACTTGGAATTGTATACTATATCATAGGACATGCCCGCTACCTACCAGCTGAAAGTGTCTGCCTGTTTTGGAAAACGTCGGCCTGTACCGGATGTCCGATGTGGTGAGTTTTTGGACTTGGTATTATATACTATATTGTAGGACATGCCCACTACTTACTAGCTGAAAGCATCCACCCATTCCGGAAAACATCGGCCTGCACCGGACATCCGATGTGGCGCGTTTTTGGACTTGGCATTATATACTATATTTTAGAACATGCCTGCTACTCACCGCTTAAAACTTCGGCCTGTCTCGGAAAACATTGGCCTGCACTGGACATCCAATGTGTCAAGTTTTTTGGACTTGGCATTATATAATATATTGTAGAACACACCTGCTACTCACCAGCTGAAAACGTCGGCCTATTTTGGAAAATGTCGGCCTGTCTCGGAAAATGTCGGCCTGCACTGAATGTCTGATGAGGCGCGTTTTTGGACTTGGCATTATATACTATACCATAGAACATGCTTGCTACTTGCTGGCTGAAAATGTCAGCCCATTTTGGAAAATGTCGGCCTGTCTCGGAAAACGTTGGCCTGCACTGGATGTCCGATGTGTCAAGTTTTTGGACATGGCATTATATAATATATTGTAGAACACACCCGCTACTCACTGGCTGAAAACATCGGCCTATTTTGGAAAACATCGGCCTGCACCAGATGTCCGATGTGGCGAGTTTTTGAACTTGGCATTATATACTATATTTTGGAACATGCCTGCTACTCACCGGCTGAAAATGTCGGCCTGTTTTGGAAAACTTCAGCCTGTCTCAGAAAAACATCAGCCCATTTGGGAAACCGTCGGCCCATTTCAGAAAACGTCAGCCTGCACTGGATGTCTGATGAGGCGCATTTTTGGACTTGGCATTATATACTATACCATAGAACATGCCTGCTACTAGCTGGCTGAAAACATCGGCCCATTTTGGAAATCCTCAGTCTGTCTTGGAAATCGTCGGCCTGTTTTGGAAAACTTCGGCCTGTCTCGGAAATCGTTGGCCCATTTTGGAAATCGTTGGCCCATTTCAGAAAACATCGGCCTGCACCAGATGTCTGATGTGGCGCATTTTTGACCTTGGTATCATATACTATATCATAGGACATGCCCACTACTCACCAGCTGAAAGCGTCCGCCTGTTTTGGAAAACATCGGCCCATTTTGGAAAACATCGGCCTGCACCAGATGTCTGACATACCAATGTTTTGCTTATTTGGGCCAATTCCTTTACTGATGCATCATCTATATCATCCCAGTAGGTCTCAGCTACATGCTGGCTGAAGCCATCAGCCTCAATAACAAAGAATCAGCCTGCATCGGCAGCCCGAGGCTGGACCGATTTACTGACATTTTATTCCTGCTGCATCAGTATACCTGTATAGGAATGATTGGAAACAACCTAGCTACCTCACAAACCATTTCACAGCATTCTGCTGTATTGCTGGTCAATCTCTCGGGCCTTCTGATGTGCGAGCTGCTCCGCGTGGATGGTTGTTATTGTATACATTGTAGACTTACCATATTGGGCAATTTCCGCTGGGCTCCGCGCGGACTGTTCCTATCAATACAATGTATAACTCCACTTTGATGTGTTTATTGGTACATTGTAACTCCGCTACCTGTCCGAAGGGCGTCGAACGCTGTCATGGATATGGGCAACCAAGCGAACCAACAAAGCGGAAATGACCGAAGGCATGAACGAAGGTAAAAAAACTATTTTAGCTATTGCTTTCCGCGCTAATATTGAGCAGCTCTCAGAATTGAATGGTGCAAAACCCGAGCAAGAGCCCAACGATGGCAAGAAGAGTGCATCCTCTTGTCAGAGGAAATGCGCCGTGTCATTCAGTTCCACCAATGGCAGGCGAAGGAATGGGAGGAGCGCGCACTGGCAGCCACCAATGAGGGTCCCCGCGCCTACGCCTGGCGTCAGGAACACACACGACAAACATTGATAACAATGTGCAAGACAGCGTGGGGGGATGTTCCCGCGTTAATAGTAACGGGAGATGGTGCTGTTTTGGCCGGAGAGCCCCTAGTAGAGTGTTGTAGCTGTCCATAGATAGAAATCACTGCTATGTTCTTGGGTGTATGATCACATCCACGCGACCAAGAAGAAGCTGTCGTGGCATACATGAGATTGAGCCCCGATGGTAGCCCAACAGGGAACGGGAGGAGATTGAGCCCCGATGACAACCAAATAGGGGACGGGGGGCGCGAAGGATATTTTCCGCCGCATCCCCATCATCGTTCGTAGCGACGAGCAAAGGCTCTCCCTCAACTGTGGGAGTAAGAAGGCAAGGGAGCTGCTTCTGCTGGCTTTATATAACAGATGATATATAACACACACGCTATAGGAAGCCTACTGTAGGTATAGCCAATGATACATCACCAATGCCCTGTAGGTATAGTATATTATATATAAGCAGGACAGCTACAGGTGGTGAGACAGGGTTATTGATTCTCAGAAGCCTACCAATTCACTCGCAGCCGGCGCACCGGAATCCCATTGTTATCAGCATCTCTACTGAACAAACCTGCACGCGAACCGATTCTAAGGAGTAGTCACTTAGCATGTTAGTATTTATAGCTCGGGTTTTGGAAACGCACACAAATATGATCAAAATTCTGACATGATGTGTTGGACCGTCCGCCCATTCTCATCGGAAACTGCCTAAGTATGGATCGAAGCCTGAATCTTCGAGAACTATGTGCACATGTCTATTCATGATGTGAACTAGGAAGGAAGCCTGCATGCGGACCTATAGAGTCAAACATCAGTATATAATTGATTATCATCATTTACACCAGTAGTATGAAACCTGTGAGAGTGACGGTAGGACGGCATCTGTAAATAGCTTCGGAAGTAGCTGTCGCATCCGACCATTTGTCGAGTTTTTGATTGCATCTCACACTCACTGCCAGACTGATTTGATCTTTCCTTTGGACCCTGTGCTTGAGCGTGGTATGAAAACAGCACATCACACATGTACAGTGCGCGGTAGGGACCTACAGAGGTAAATACCATCTGATATCGAGGTACAAGGATGCCATGAGAATTAACACCTTCACCAGGGTATTAGCTATTGGACGGTGGGATTTGGAATTTGTGTTTGATGTACAAAATTGTGGAACTCCGTAGGCTTTGGTAGAGAATGGATGGGGTTTGATACCAAAATACCAGTTGCCCAGTGGACAGGACTTTGTTGATTTATCAACATTTCCAGGTTTCATATACACATGCACATCGATCAACGGAGGTTGATGTTGGGCTCATGTATCCGTTAATGACGAATAGTACGGCATGACTCATGGAATTGGGCGGTATGAGCGGAAAGAACCTACTTGGCCTCGAAGTTCTCTATTCTCTCGTGTAAGCTAACTGCCTCTTTTCAGCAGCAGCGGGGATCTGGCCTGTTGTCCGATCTCTTGACCTTCTTGATCAACATCAAACCTTCCATTGTGACTCTAGATATATAGTAGGAATACCTTATCCTCGCACCCATCCAACTCCCACCATGGTAGCAGAGACCTATTCTCTAGGAAGCAACGTCGTCGAGGAGAAGAGATTGTCCCCCAGCTCGGGCGAAGTGCAGAAGGCGTCGTCTCCCGTTTCGCTGCAAGTCGACGGAGGGGCGCGGGCTTGGTGCACCCTTCTAGGAGGGTGAGTGGCGGAAATCACTTCCTGATGTCACGGCTAATGGAAACATAGCGTGCTGATGACCACAGTAACCTTTGGGTATTCGAACTCCTTTGGTGTCTACCAAGACATATACACCAGGTCGCATGCGGCGAGCGCATCTAACGTTAGTTGGATTGGATCAACCCAACTGTTCTTCCTCTTCGCCATGGGCCTTCCAGCTGGGAAGCTCTTGGACTTAGGTTACCTCCGCCATACGAACATAGTCGGTTCCATAATCTATGTCCTCTCGTGAGTCACTAGTTCGTAACTATGTTTCTTGGCTCACCGTGACGATACAGAATGTTCATGGTCTCGCTTGCCCATACGGATATCTATTACCAAGTGTACCTTTCTCAAGGGCTCGGTCTTGGAATCGGCGCTGGCCTCTTGTATGTCCCCGCTGTGGCCGTTCAGGCACACCATTGGAAGAAGCACAGAGCTTTTGCAATGGGTGTGGTCGTCACAGGTAAGGAGTGCCGGTCGCAATCCTCCATGCCGAAACTGATGAGAGTCTAGGGTCATCGCTCGGAGGCATCATCTTCCCAATCATGTTGAATCAACTCTTCAAGAGCTCGGTCGGCTTTGAATGGGGTGTCCGAGCGAGTGCCTTCGTCGTCTTGGGGTTGCTCGTAGTAGCAAACTTTCTGATTAGCGATAACCCTTCCGTCAAAGAGGACGGCGAGAAACCAGTGCTGAAGAATATACTCACCGATATCCCGTTCATGCTTTCTTCATTTGGGTGGGTTCGCCCTTCGAAGTCGTCGATTCTGCTGATGGGGGTCCCAGTGTATTCGTGATCACTTGGGGAATTTTCTTTCCATGCAAGTCTGTGCGCCAACGATACCATTAGCTGGCTGATAGGTTCACTGAACTAGATTTTTACCTGCAACTTTATGCGATCTTACATGGAGTAGATCCGAACATCGCATTCTATACGGTGAGGGGTCCGGGGCTAATCGATAGAGATGATATTTATGCATCACCAGCTCGCCATCATGAACGCAGCTGGACTTCCCGGGCGGATTATTCCAGGGATACTGGCCGATCGACTTGGACCATTCACTATCATCGTACCCACCATCCTTCTGAATGTCATTTTCATTTTCGCATTATTCGGAATCAGCACAGAGGGAGGCATACTCGCATTTGCTGTGTTGTACGGCGTGTCTTCGGGAGCATGTAAGGTTGTTGATGTCTCTTGTCGCCCTATTCTGAACGTCTTCATTCATAAGTCTTGACACTCTGTGCGCCCTGCGCCGCAGTTCTTGCAATCCATCCCAATGAAGTAGGGTAAGTACAGTGTCGATCTACTGACCAGGTACTGACTCTAACTCACCACTTATGACCACAGAGTCCGCTTTGGCGTTGGATTCTTCATGACGGGATTTGGGGCTCTCATAGGAGCCCCAATAGACGGCGCATTACTGGGAGAAACTTTCCCTTGGTCCAAACCTATCACTTTGAGCGGGGTAAGTGTTTTAGCGCTGCATGTGCTCTTCCTAACACGGTGTTGCATCTTTTAGGTAGCCATGGTCGCTGGATTCTGTTGCTTTGCTATATCCCGCCAGATGTTGGTAAAGAAAAGGGGGACCCAGCGGGTATAAGTTATGTTGGACATGTCTAATTCACTGTACCATTCGCTATGTATGTTCGCGTTCGGATTAAATAGGCTCCTAAACGATTGGGGTTTCGAGATTTCTTCGAGTCCTAATCTAGCTCCCCACCCTGTAGCGGCGCCTGGTTAAATGTCAGCTAACGGTGCTTGTGTTTCATTCAGACGCGGACCTCACAGTCAGCGGCCCGTGAAATACGATGGATGACTAGTTGACTCCCTACCTTGATGTGAACCGAATCCAATAACTCTGAAATTAGTGACAGTCAGAGTAAACGATTCGAGCACGATTCGGGACATGATTTGGGAGTCGATTCGGAGGATGAATCCGTCCCAGAATCGTGTGAATCGTCGAATCGTCGAATCGCTTCAGTACTCATACGATTCCGCTGTCTATTAGAAGTGGTTACAAGTGACGGGTATTAGATAATAATACATCAATATTACGATTCACGGCTCACAGGCTCACAGGATCCGAGCTTGCTAGCTTACTCAAATGAAGCAGGGCACATACGTCGGCATCAACCCCGTTTCATGATTGAAGTGAGTGGGCTGTTCGCGAAGGTTGAATGTTATGGAGCAGGATTTTCATGAGCGGAGTTTAGGACTTTATTTAACAGACTAGGCATTCGTTCAAAGACATAACAAAATGAAGAACAGGGAGAAGATTCGTATCAGGCAAGCCGAATCAGAAAAATGATGCATGGTACAGATGGTAAGTAAGTTTATACAGGCCATGAACGGTTCTCATGTGCCAGTACGGGGCCGAAACAACGATGAAGTAATGAAACGACGGGGCACTACTACAGGCAGCACACGTCGATATACCGCATATCAGAGGTCGGCACGATGCAACTTCTACAGTATCACTGACACAGGTAATGAGAAAATCACGATTCACGACACGCCGAATGGTCCGACTCCATCGTACATCTAAGTTTGTGTCTACACACCGCTACATGCCTCCATACCATACCACCTACAAACCGTCGTCTGCAAGCGACCTTGTCGGAGCCGAAGAGGCTCAGTATCAGGCTAGTATTGAAATCATTTCCTACGATCAATATTTGCGAACAAAAACGATGCTAATTACTTGAAGATGTCCTTGATTATATATATGTACAATGATGCGAGGTTGGAGTCAAAGCCCATCTACCACTATGTCAGACCTACCCCACCGCGACGAGCGGGAAGAGGTCGCCAACAGCCTAGGCATTGCCACACAGGCCTCCGCGTCCTCCTTTGTTTACGACCCCGTTCTCGAAAAGCGCATCTGGCGCAAGCTCGACCTTTATGTCGTCCCGATCGTTGCCATGTTCTACTTACTTGCGTTCTTGGTATGGTGCACAGCAGTATGCAAATGCCTGATATTGACAGTTTCTCATAGGACCGTACAAGCATTGGAAATGCCCGTGTAGCAGGCCTCCAAAGGGATCTCAAGATGTCCAACCGACAATACTCAATGGCGTTGACCATTACCTATATCCCGTACATCATTGCTGAGTTGCCTACAAATCTTTTACTCCGCGTGAGTTATCCCATAGCTTCCGTACCGTTGCGTGTTTAACAAACCTCGTTGCGAATCAGTCTGTTGGCCCTAATATTATGCTGCCCACCATGCTGATACTCTGGGGTGTCGTAACAACACTTCAAGGTATGCAGCTTCGTGGTATTTCTCGGGACTGTTTTCACTCTCCCCAAGGTGTTGTCACAAGTTATTCCGACCTCCTGGCTGCACGCTTCTTCCTTGGGCTGCTTGAAGGGCCATCAGTAAAATCACACATACTTTCGCCTTTTGGCGGGCTTTTTGAGGCCTTTTGGGGCCTTTTGGGGCCAAAAAAGTACCGGAAAGGAGCAAAAGGCTAGGGACATAGCTTCTGAAGGGCTTCAGTGGAGCGCGAAGCCCACAAAAGTGTCCAAAAAGCCGCGAAAGGCATTTTTGCGATTTTTCTGATGGGTGATGTACTTTTTATTGAACTGTTCGACAGGATTTCTAACAGTTACCGCAGGCGGTATTACTCCAGGTCTAGTCCTTTACCTCTCACTCTTCTATCCGCGCCACAAATTAAATTCTCGGTATGTTGGAATGTTCCTCTGTATCTACTACATGCTCACAATGTTGATAGCTTGGCTGCTGTTTTTTCTCGTCGGCTTCCCCGTCCGGCGTTTTTGCGGGCATCCTTGCCTCCGGTATCATCAAGATCAAAGAATCTTCTACACAAACACGGCATGGATGGTCATGGATTTTTATCATTGAAGGGTTGTTCACAGTTATATTCGGCCTTGCCTCTTATATCCTCCTTCCTCGCTCTCCCGGGGCCGCGCGTTTCTTCACTCCTGAGGAACGGGACTACATTGTCGGCGTGCTTCAGGGAGAAACCGTTGAAGACGATGAATCATTCAGTTGGCATGATGTTGGTCGGGCGCTCGTGGCACCACAGGTGATCATTGTGGCGATCATTTTCTTCTTTGCTGGTGCGTGTGGCTGTTCTAATGGGAACATTCAGGGATCGTGCTTTTTGGACTGGCCTTGTAAGTCCGTAGAGCTGGTGTTAACAAGCTGAGATCAACTTGTCCCAGTTTCGTCCCGTCCATCATCATGGGTCTAGGATACACTGCATCGGCAGCCCAATTGGTGAGCATCCCTCCGTATGCGGATGCTTTTGTTGGTGAGCACCAGTTTACTCGCTGATTTTTACGCGCTCAATACGCCTCCAGTGGCCATCCTCTTTGCATTTATATCTGATCACTATAAATGCCGTGGTCTGATCCTTATAATCATTTCCTTCCTTTGCACAATCGGCTTTGCTATGTTCCTCGGTATTTATACATTTCCCTTCTTTCTGACCCAGTGCCCACTCACCAGAAACAGGCTCGGATAGGCAAACTGTGCGATATTGCTCCCTTTTCTTCTCCATTACGGGTATCTACTCCATAGGCCCTGTTCTATCTACTTTGGCATCTAACAATAGTGCCCCCCACACACGACGCGCGACTGCCGTTGCGACTGGTTTTATCACTTCCAAAGTGGCCGGCATCCTCGTGACGTGGCTACTGGGGCCACCTCCGGCAGCTCCACGGTACCGCAGTGCGACAATCGTACTCTTGATATCCTCTGTCGGGATAGGTCTGTTTTCTGGCGGCGCGAACGTAATGTATCTTGCGCGTCAGAATCGACTCAAGGCAGAGGTTCGTCAGACGCTCCCGCGAGTGGAGGAGAGGAAGGGAATGGGCGACCGGTCAGCATGGTTTGAGTATATCGTGTGAGACCCTTTATGCATGTAACTTATGTTCCCATTTGAATCTGTAGTATGTATATAAGCATGGCCATCGTTATACTGTACATGCACCTAGAAGCGCGAAATAGCGTGAAGGCACAAGCCCAAGTCAAACCAAGTACGATTTTCGTTTCCTCACCAGATATTGGCGGGCCGTGGCAACGCAAACAAATCCAGCGAATATATATACCTCAAATGAACGTCACTTAGCTCAATGTAAGCCTTCGTAGCTCCGGAAAATACATACCCCACTAAATATGATAGGTTTGGGCCAAAGGAAATATTCCCCCAACAACGCGCCATTGATCGGGGTGCCGATGGGAGCTCCGAAGGCTGACATGAAGTACCCGACACCAAAACGAATTCTACGACTGCATTATCAGCGGCGCCGAGGAGAGTTCGCGAACCATCAAGTACCCACCCTACTTCATTTGGGTGAACTGCGAGAGCGGCGGCACACGGTGCCCAGAGTGTCACGACTACCGTATCGATCAAGAATGTTGAGAGGACAACAATCATCTTTAGGCAGCAGGGGCACTTACATGCGCCGGCGAACGCGCCGTAAAACACGACAAACGCGGGGATGCCCCCCTCCGTGCTGACTCCGAATAAGGAGAATATGAGAGCGGCATTGACAAGTAGCACAGGTACGATGATGTTGAATGGCCCAAAGCGATCTGCAGGTATTCCTGGGAAAATTCGTCCTGGAAGTCCTGCCGCGTTCATGATGGCGAGCTGCATACGGAGTTCATAGAGTTAGTTCCTTCGCCAGCAATTCTTAAAATAGCCTTACGGAATAGAACACGATGTTAGGATCCACGCCATGCAATACCGTAAAGAGTTGAATATAGAAATCTAAGTTCAGAGTTGTTTCGGCTGGTAAGAACGTAAGTGAGCATGATGCCTACACGGAAAGAAAATCCCCCAAGTGTTGACGAAAACACTGAATTCATCAATACAAGCAACCGCTGCAAACCGGCTACAGAGCTGATGGACTTTCCCAAATGACGTCAACATGAATGGAATATCAGTTAGAATGTTTTTCAGCACGGGCTTTTCGCCGGCGCTTTTGACAGAGGGGTTGTCGTTCATCAGGGGATTCGCTGCGACCAGCAATCCCAAGACGACGAAAGCACTTGCCCGGACTCCCCATTCGAAACCAACCGAGCTCTGGAATAGTTGATTCAGCATGATCGGGAAGACGATGCCTCCAAGTGACGACCCTGTGCTCCGACCAGCGAGATGCGCCTGACGCCATAGATTGGTGCTGCCTTGCCTATAACGACCACCCCCATTGCGAAAGCCCGACGCCTCCTCCAGTGGTGGGCCTAGACGGCTACGGCCGGAACGCACAAAAGACCTGCACCGATCCCGAGGCCAACACCCTGAGAGAGGAGCGAGGGAGACCATGAATAGTCTAGCCATCGGAAATTAGTAGATGCAACGAGTTGACGAGCAGTTGACAGACGAGAAGACATAGATCAGGGAGCCGACCAAGTTCGTCTGGCGGAGATAACCCATGTCCAAGAGGTTGCCCACGGGGAGGCCCATGGCGAACAGAAAGAACAATTGGGTCGACCCGATCCAACTGACGTTAGACGCAGTCCCCGCCTGCGACCTAGTGTATATGTCTTGGTACACACCAAACGCGTTGACGTATCCAAATGACTATGTTGCCATTAGCGCACTAGGTTAATATGAGGAATGAAAATTCACGTTAAAGACTTGCACTGACCCTCCGAAAAGTGTGCACCTTAGTATATATGCGTAGGATACTGGTACTGTACAGGCGCACCCTCCCGCATATGGCTAAGCCAGAACGGAGGTTAAACGAGGATTCAAAAAAAAAAGTGTGCACCAGGCCTAGCGCCGCCATCGACCAGATGAGAAGGAGGCTCGGGTGAATCAAAGTCCTTCTCCAAAACTTCGACCCGTTCTTGGAGAGTAATATGAAGGGTGGTCTTCGCGTCCATGGCGGGGGTTGGGGAAGGGGGTTGGGTGGGCGAGCGACCTTCTCGTGCTCCCCTCATATACCTGGATTCATAGCCCAGTCATTGGCGGGAGAAGACGTCGCACGACGGCCCGACCTCAACGCACGCATTAGAGTGTGAGAGTACTTCAAACAAAGTTCATCGTGGTTTCAGAGACTGTATCCAGCCTGGGCGAGTCATTTAGACAATTTCGTACCACTTGTGCCCAAAGCAGGATGACTCAGTACTCAGTACTATCGACCCCGGGGCCCCAAGCATATATCTTGCTGCGAGATCGTCTCGACGAGTTAAGTCGCATTGCGCAAAGTATCCGAGGCGATGTATCCGAGGCGATGTATCCATTGATGTCGCGAACAATGATGGGAATGCTATAATTGTGACTCGTGAGCGGTACAGATAGTAGGTCAACAATGTCAACGTTGGTCGCAGTTTGTACTTATAGCTCGTCGGACGGAAAAGCTGTTGCGTGGCTTTAGGTACTTCGTTGTGCTCGATTGACCGTGGTCCATGGTTATCCATGGTTATCCTGCGAGAAAATTGTGTCTTCTCATGGATGACACGTGGTGATCTTCATCGAAGAAGCATTCTTGACCCATCATGGAACCACCGCGAATTGATACAAATAATACCTGAGACCTGAGGATTCTATTCTCGGATAACTTCTTGCTATATGTGGTTGAAGTTGGTCAACGTACCTGATAGAATGTCATTAATTTATTTTGGGTGGACCATACATCTGAATGACTGGAAGGACTCGGATTTTCAAGGTCATCTCCTGGTGTTGTGCGCAGGAGAATAGAAAGACTTGATTATTATGCTACCTACAGGCTAGCTACAGCAGCCTTAAATACATGAGTGAATAATTACCAGAATATTCTACTAACTACTGGTGTCTGTGCTAAGTCAAGTAACTACTGATCGTGAGATTCTCCAATATTCTTGGCCATTCTGCTATGTGCCGGCTTGCTCTAGAGCTCCACTTGCAACACCTGGGTAATCGTGATGGGTAATGGTGAGTCCGCATTCAACTTTGTCAGTCGACTCAGCTGGCACTGAGCGCTGAGCAGTAATCCGTTCCAACTATGGCTGGGCCAGGGGCCCTGAGGTCGGCCAAATCATGTCCTTCAAGGTCGCTTGCAACTTCAGGCATTGCATCTTGTCGAACCAGATGATGGTACTGGAATTGAATGTCAGTGCAAGTGGCACCAGTGATGAGACGATTCCCTTCCTGATATGGACTTCTCCCCTTCTCATATGCTTCTCTCTCCTCATGGGCATGCATAGCTACCATGTGTTGTATTGATCCCCGGAGCTTAGGCTCCTTACCTTATCTCTTACATCTCTCTGCTTTACATCTGTTTGGTGCTTGTAGTATATAAGGACTTGTATCTTATGGATGTATGGCAGAGTTCCCCAAAATACTAAGGTTTACCCCTGTCTATTGAGGCATGACTCGACCCCTTTCCGTATTTGTCTCTGTGCTAGCGCTCACAGACATTACATATTTTTGACAGTCCCCAACCTCACACCGCATCTATCTTCTATTCTTTTCCCTATCTGATCATCCTCTTATCTCATGAATAAACCCTGCCACTTGGTCCCCTCAGCCTGGCCCTCTGAAACTCCTTTAGCACTCAAAACACTTCATAACACTAAGTCTTATTATTCATCTCATTCTACTTATCTCTTTTCTAGAAAATGTCCTGTTACCCTCTTCGTAACTGACAACCTGCCCTGGTAGCAAAAGAACAAATGATGCTACATGACCCCAATGCCTCTGTAGGCTTGCATTTTCAATCATACTCGGATGTAGTGGCTGCACATGTACCCTTTGGTTATCAAGTACCAATGGATGCCTTCCAAGACCCCCTGGTTCCAGGTGAGTTTGTGGAGAAGAATTCTGTTGTGTATGGTGATGACATGGCCAAGGATGGCACTGATACCACTGTGAATGGCAAGGATATGGCTGAGAATGGTCAACATACTGCTGAGGATGGTGAGAAGGCTGATAGCAATGGCCATGACCATGCGAGACCTGAAGAACGAGAAGAATCTGATGGGTGGAGCCGTGTTGAACATTGTAAAAGTCGTTCACAGCACTGGAAGACCCCAAGCTTGTGTTGACACGTATCCCTAGATGATAACTATTTCAATAATATTTGTTCCACCTATGTAGGGCTAGATGATACTCAGCATGAAACCCTTTGATGGTGGGAAGCTGCATTAGCTGCCAAAAAGGGTAAACAGAAAGCCCCTAGGCTCTCAAGTCCTCCTGTGGCCAGCTCCTCTCAACCAAAGGGGAAGGCCACTGACTTTGAAAAACCTGGACAGGCATGAGCAAGCACACCTCCTGGCATACTGGAATGTCCAAAAGGCACACAAAACTACACCTGGTACAGGTAGCAATGCTGTTCCTTTGCCTGACAAGACTCCTGACCATGAATCATCTGATTTACACAGGTGTCTCAACAAATTGGAATGAGAGAACTTGACTCTATGGGGAGACATGGAGAACCCTTCCAAGCCTGAGAGCAATCGTAAGCAGAAAAGGAGGCATACTAAGAAAAAGAAATCACATAAGGACAAAGGGAAGGAGTGGGCATCCTTGCAGCTCCTCCCCAGTAAGCAGATTCCAGACAAGAGCATCCTTGGGAGAGCTTTGGGCAATGGCAACAGTGATTTGGACTCTTCATATCAAAGTTCATCATCTGGAGGATTGTCTTTGTTGTCATCTCATTCTTTTTTCTTCGTCTACATCTTCATCCTCTGACTTGGATGATTCATCATCCAGCTCATCATCCAGTCCAAGCAATGACAGTGATTTGCAAGAGTCACACAACTCCTTGAGCTCGTCTTCTAGTGGAGATTGACAAAGGCCTTACTGCCACTGCCAACATCACTGTTGTCCATGTTTGTGATCTTATAGCTCTTCTCGCAATGAATGCTTGTGGTGATGTGGATGTAATGAGCATAGACAGCACAGGGAAAAAGAAAGGAAACCACTTCTGAGATTTATGCCACCCATGAAGTATAATGGTGAACTAGATCTGTTCACATATACTCGATTCATGACCAAAAGCAAGCTGTATCTGAAGGAAGGACGAGTTGCCAAGGAGCTCTTCATTCCTGGGAGGGGAGGCTTACTGCTTTTACCTCCAGCAGGTTGCCTTGAACTTGAATAAATGGTCTCTGAAACGATTTTATCATGCATTGATGGATGAATGCTTTCCATCTGACATGGTCAACTGGGTGCATGTTGAGATCAATAACTTCAAACAAGGCAGTCAGAGCGTCAAAGAATTCGCTTCAGCCCTGCAGCAGAAGTTAGATGTGGTTTCAACAATAGGAAAACAAGAGCGGGTCTCCAAGCTGTGGAAGGGATTTCACCCCCATATCCAAGCCTCCCTGATCAAGGATTGGCTGCATGCCAACACATCTACTCAGAAACAAGTTATGAAACAAGTGCAGGTTATTGAGGTAGTGAACATGACCCTCCAAGCTTATCGTTCGAAGCAAGGAAGGTTAAATGAGCCTGGGATTCAAGGCAATCGCTGACACTCCCAAAATGGCAAACATGCTACCAGATTCAGAGATGATCAAAGAGATGGAAAGGAGCATACTAAGGGGCAGCCTAGGGGCCTACCCCAGCACCACAATGATAACCGAAACACCAAATCCCAAGGAGACAACCAGTGCTCCACATTCCCCCAAATGTTGACCACAGAGTGCAAGACCTTGAGAAAAGTGTAAGGTATCCCAATCCCTTACTACACCTTTCCTCCTGTCCCCTGACTAGGTACAGTCACATGATTACTGTATTTCCTTATATATGGATGTCATGTACTTATTCTACTTACTTCGGCTTGTACTGTTACTTCCATCACCTCTCTAATACATCCCCACATTTGATCCTTTCACCCTAGTCCCACCTTGAGTGTTGTCACCTTCAGGTGTCTTCCAGGAGGATCGTCCCAAGGACAAGATGTGCTTCTGGGTTAGGCATGGTGTCGATGATGAGTATATTGTTGTCAACTGCTGGCAGAACCATCATGTCACATGGATTGCAGGATTGTTCCTGTGCTGTCCAAACTACAATATATTAAGGTGGTATGCTGTGAGCTGCTGCATGCATCGTGGCCTTCTGCTTCCGGAAGCCCGCACCTAAAAGGAGGTGCCACTTGCTCAGAACCATCTTGCCAAGGCTGCGGAATATCACCTCACCAAGTGTGCCCCTTATGTGGGCGACAGCAAATACCCCTGCCAAACTAGACAAGTGGTTTTGGTTGTGCAAGGATGATGCTGACCAGGACACCTATCATGTGCGGGATGGGCACTGACACCTCCAGACTCAGATCCTGAAGGCCTACCTTGTCAACCCTTGCTTTAACTTTCCACAGTGGTATAAACACAGTCTTGTAGCGAAGGGAGCACAAGTTTGTCCAGCATTTTGAGAACATCAAGGACAACTGGAACCTCACCTCCTTAATTTCATTGGACCCTGAGTACCAAGCTGCAGCTGACACTGCTGATGAGAATAGTGTTGACAGCAGTTGCAAACTGGAAGAGATTGGAATCAATATGTTGGAGATCCTCAAGCTGAATGGCCAGCAAGTCCAATGTGGGACCTACCCATCACTACAGTGCATGCCACTACTGTGAAAGACACCTCCAGAGCAGTTCCAAAACCTGTCATTGTAACTGTGAAGATAAATGGCCATCTGGTGAGGACCTTGATCGACTCAGGGTCCTTGGGTGACTTCATATCCACATCTATTGTGGACCAGCTCAAGCTGAAGACCATCAAATTAAAGACACCCCTCATGTTGACTTTGGCAGTCCAAGGGTCACAGTCAAAGAGAAATTCAGGCTGCAAAGTGAAATTCAGCTATCAGGATATTGATGAAGCTCGATACTTCAATGTCATAAATATTGCCAATTATGATGTTATCCTAGGAACCCCTTGGCTGTACCAGCATCAAGTCATGCTGGGTGTTAACCCAGCCCACATAGTTGTAGGGTCATCCACCTCCTTACCCATGAAGGGGCCAGAGGTGACCACACAAGCATTGAGATCTATGTAAGTAGTTGAGGACAACTTGGAGAAGGCATGTGAGCACTCACACAATTATGCAAAGCCTATATGCAAGCGTGTGATAGATACACCCTTGCCTCCTCTTCAGGCCATTAATCATACAATCCCCTTGATCAATGAATCAAAAGTATATCATTGGTGGCCATTGAGGTGTTCTGAATCACTATGCGAGCAGTGGAATGACAAGTGAAAGGGCTATATGGTGTCCAGACATTGGGAAGTAACCAACTTCAAGAATACAGTCCCCATGTTGCTCATTTACAAACCAGGCACCACTCTATTGTGTGTGGTGGTAGACTTGAGGGAGCAAAATGCGAACACACACAAAATGGCATCGCCTCTTCCTTATATAGAGGGCATTCTTCGTCATGTAGTGCAACATGCTTATGTGTTGGCTCTAGACAGATGCAATGCCTATGAGCAGAGTTGGGTGATCCCCAAACACATTCATCGTACTTCTGTAACGACGCCTAACAGAAACACTGTTAGCCATGTTCTGCAGCAGGGTGACTGCAACTGGCCAGCGACATACCAGGCTCTCATGAATCATCTTTTCTTTGTGTATATTGGCATATTTATGGATGGGTATCTGGACAATATCTACATCTACTCTGATACACTGGAGGATCACATTAAGCATTGCCAGATTGTCATGGATATCCTGCTTTGGGAGAAGTTATATATCTCCAAAAAGAAGATTAGGTTCCTCATATCAGAGCTGAACATTCTAGGCCATATCATGGACTGTAATGGGATACACATGGACCCACACAAAGTTGACTCCATATTGAAGTGGAAGACCCCTATGAATAGGGACCTCCTTCGTGGGTTTCTGGGAGCTGTGGGATGCCTAGCAGATAATGCTGAAGGTACCTGCATCCCTATGGGAATCCTGTCATCATTAACAGGGGACTGTGTTCCCTTTCGATGGGAGTTCACTCACCAACAGGCATTCAAGGACATTAAGAATTGCCTCCATGTTTGGCAAGATCACCAGTGCATGCCGTTATCCTATGACGTGAACACCCCCACCATCTGGTTAATCACAGATGGGTGCACAACTGGGATATCTGGTGTGGTTGCCCAGGGGGTGGATTGGCACAAGGCTGCTATTGCTGTCTTCTACTGAGTGAAGCTGAATGCTGCCCAGCAGAACTACCCTGTGCATGAAATTAAAATGCTAGCTGGTGTGGAATTGATGCTCTGTCATCGGGATATCCTCTAGGAAGCAAAGTTCAAATGGCTCACTGATCACAAGGGGCTGGTACATTTGCTCAGTCAGCAGAACTTGTTGGGCTGTCAAGCATGCTGGATGGAGGAGATTGGGGAATTCAACTTCAAACCAATCTCATCCCAGGTGTTGAGAATGTTTTGAGCAACACACTGTCTCACATATACTTGAATGAGTCAAGGGGAACAGTATGGGAATCAATGGAGTACTGTAAGGGTGGAACCCTTTCGTTCTGTGTATTCCGGCTGCCCCTATCTCCTATCGACTCCTCTCCGACTCCTCGGACTCGCTCGCACATGACTCGGACGTCACGGACCCGCATTGGACACACGTGATAACGGATCAAACACTTCGGACCGACTCTTCGTATCTCTTTTGTTTCGTACTCTAATTTTCTAATTTTCTTATCCCCATTATTCGTTCTTAGTGCCTTGTCATCTCGGACCTTTCATACATTTGATTATCACTTAGCTACAAATACTCCTGTACTCGTAGTTAGTAAAATCAGCTTGCTTTCCCCCCCACATCGAGTCAGAGTCAGAATCTAAGAAGTCCGAAGCTTTCCCCTCATCCGTTGTCAGAGTTCGCCGTTGTCTGAGTCTGAGTCTGATCCGAAGCCAGTTTCTCCTGCCATCCTCATCATTCTCCTGCCATCCTCGTTGTACTATCCGAAGCCAAGTCATCCGTTCCGTGTACGAGTGCATCCGAAGCTACCCGAAGCATCTGAAGTTCCTATCCTTTTGTTATCACTCTCGGACTCATTGTTCTCACACTAGTTCACTCGGGTGTCACACGGACTTGTCCTGCCGGAGGCAGACCCTCGCATTCTTATTAGACCCATCTACAGGTCTACACGTATATTCACTACTACATTCTGGAGCCCACCGCGAGGGGTTTTAAAGTTCAAGACACCCCCCCTGTTTCACCGTCACCTAATCCATCTCTTCCATCATTGAATTCGAATTCCCTCCTGATCCTCTCCACGACATATTTCCGGAAGGTCCGACGCAGCGGGCTATCAACTTCCTCTTCGAGAAGACATCCGCATATTTCCCATTCAAAATAGTCCGCTCTTGGGTCCCCGATCCGGACACTGTTGTTTGGCAGTTCGCACTTACCGGACGCCCAGAATCCGAACATCCGAGTATCCTGTCACGCCCTAATCCTCCGTCGCTCAGACACAGCTTATTCTATAATCCCGCTACAGCCTTTCACCGAACCACTCCGGAGTCAAACGACACTACGTCCGGGACACCCTCATCACTCACCGACTCATCCGAAAACCTTCCACCCACTTCTTCACCTTCCCCTACTCCTCCTCCTACGATGGCCACAACTATGCCTGTCCGCGGTCACCATACCGCCCCGAAGTTTAACGGAAAGCCCGAAGGACTCCATCGCTTCTTCTCCGAAGTGGAGTACCTTGCTGCCCGTGCTCAGGTCGAAGGCTGGGATCTCATCCGAGCTACAATCGGATATCTCGATGACTCCGACTGGGAGATCTGGCGCAGCAGCGGCGACACAGCCGACGGAGACAACTGGGAAGCTTTCAAGACATGTATCGGGAAGCTTTACCCAGGATCGGATAACGAACGACGATGGCGTCCGTCCGATCTGTCCACTATCGCTGCTCTCCAGTCTCAGACCCCGATGCTCACAAAGGACGATCTCAGAGTCTATCACAGAAAGTTCCTCGTCCCTGCCAACTGGCTTCTATCCAAAAATAGCGTCTCCACCCAGGATGTCGGACGCGACTATCTCGCAGGATTCGATCCGAACACCCGTCAAAAGATCAAGGACAGATTGGCGATGGTCCACATGCAGCATCATCCGGACGATCCTTACACGATCACGGAGATCTATACGGAAGCAAACTTCATTCTCGGGACTTCGACTCCGGCAACTCTCACTACGTCTTCGACATCTCCGACTGTGAGTCCGACGACTATGGCTCCGGTCAAGACCGAATCCGCTGACATCCGTGCCCTGCAAGCTATGATGCAGCAGTTCATGACGATTCAGCAATCGCATCCGCAGTATCCTCCCCCTTCTCCGCAATATCCGTATAATCCGAACTCATTCTATCCGTATCCTCCGCCTCCGACCGCCCAAGCATACGCTTATCAGCCCGTCCCTCCCCAACAAAACTATCAGTATCCATCTCAGCCACCTCAGCCTTCCCAAACTCAGCAATCGCGTCCTCCTCCTCCTCCTGCGCCACAAGGGACGGACCCGAGACCTCCCCGAAAATGCCACTTCTGTCATTCCCTCTACCACACGATGGGTTCGTGTCCGGATGCTGTCCGATACGAACGGAACGGATGGATCGGTCGGAACGAAGAAGGTCGATGGATGGTCCTTCCGAGCAGGGAAACCATTAATCGTTCTTTCCCTGGAGACTCCTTCAAGGATCAAGTTGACAACTGGATGAGAGCCAACAATAGATCACAGGATCGGGATGCGCCTCCTCACCTGACCGTCACTCCCACTGCCTCGAGTGCCGGAGTAGCGTCCGCGAACATGGTTGAAGTTAGCACCTTCCACTATACCGAGTCCGATGAGTCCGAGTCTCGGGCATTCATCGAGGAGCTTCCGAGCCCGTTCGATCTGGAGGAAGAAGAAAAAGAGGAGATCTTCTTACAGGTCCTCATGCAGCGGATGCCTGAAGTCGCGAAGAAGTACACTTCAGCTCAGAAGAAGAAGGACGTCCGTTTTCTCCGAGCTGCTTGAAACGACTCCGAGCACTCCAGCAAAGTCCCCGTCCGAAGCACCCCTACCTCCTCCAATTCCGGTTCCCTTCCCTTCCTCCTCAGCCCGATCTCAGCTAGCGGAAGCCATCGAGACCGGCCGCACAACATACCGTCTGAACTATCGGGTTCAGTCAAACATCGAGAATCCGAAGGTAGCCTCTGATGTCCTCGAACGTGCCCTCAACACCACGGTCACTATCACGCAACGGGAACTCTTCGCACTCTCGTTCGATGCTCGGAAAGGACTTCAGGATCTCATCTCTTCAAAACGAGTCTCTACGGAATCTAACTACGCATCCGTAAACATGGCCGCGTGCTACGATGACCCCGAAGACGTTGTGGAAGTTCTGATGTCCGCAACCCGCGATACGAACAAAGAATGCATTGTTGCAGCTCCGACCCAGTCACTCCGGATCATACGGCCCATTTTCAACGATCGGTACGAGGTCGAATGCATCCTGGACACCGGGTCCCAGATCATCGCCATGCGCCGCGATGTCTTCGACAATCTCGGACTGCTCATCGACATTGACAAGTTCATCACCATGGAATCCGCGAACCTATCCTCGAACCAGACCATCGGACTTGCGCACAACGTGAAGATGTCCCTCGGACCTGTCGATCTCTACATCCAGGCTCAGATCGTGAACGACGCGCCCTACAAAGTACTCCTCAGACGCCCCTTCTTCTGCCTCACGTCCGCAGTCACCCGCGACTTCCCCGATGGTCGTCAGGACTTGACCATACACGATCCGAACTCCAGCCGCCGTTTCCTCATCCCCACTTTCAAAAGAGTTCACCATTCCCGAGAGCCTAAGGAGCATTTTTAGATGCTGTCGAGGAACCCGCGTGGCGAGACGAATCCTTTATACCCCTGTTATATTCCTCCCTTATGATGTCATTGTCCGATTCCGTTCCTCCCTCTGTTCCGTTCCGCTGCTTTACTTATCCAAAAACACTTTTATATGATACATCTCCTTCCGTGTCCGATCCATCACTTCCTCTTCTGTCTGTCCCCCCTTCCATGAACCGAAAAAGTACATATAATGTTCCGCATGACTCCTTCCCCGATCCGATGACTCCGGTATATACTTGTGACCATGCGCCCGTACCTAATACTCATTCTTCTCGCATGTATGATGATTTGCCTGATACACAACGGATCTCTACAGGTCTTGTTGATATCATCGAGGATGGCATTACTCGGAGTGCTTCTTATTTTGATATTCCCCTTCCCACCACTACGTCCTACTCTACCTTTACATCTTGGTTTAACCCTTCCGACTCCAACGCCCCTCCTCCCTCGTCCGAACACTCCGCTCCGACTCCGACCGCAGGAGTCTTCGCAACAACTGCCCGGATGCCGACATACGGAAAGAAGCCCTATCGAAAGGTCGCAAATCGTACAGTACCTGTCTCCACTACGCTGCCAGAACAGTATCGGATTGTTCGGCGCGAACCACCGGACATCTTAGCCGACCTTCTACCTCTTCCTACTCAACCACCCGACTTCACTCCGGGACTCCGGTACACTCAGGAACGCGCCGACAAGCAGGCTGTCGACCCGGATAACTGGCTTTCTCCAGAAGAAATCAAACTGGCGCACTGGTTCATCCGGACTGACGAGGACGCCTTCGCATGGTCCGAGGATGAACGAGGCAAGTTCTCTGACGAATGGTTTGATCCTGTAGTAATGCCTACTATCGAGCACGTTCCCTGGGCACTCCGGAACATTCCCATTCCTCCGGGCATTTATGACGAAGTCGTCCGTGTCATCCAAGACAAAATCAAGTCTGGAGTCTACGAGGAGTCCAGTTCTTCTTACCAGTCTCGCTGGTTCTGTGTTCTCAAGAAGGATGGAAAGTCTCTCCGTCTGGTCCACGATCTTCAGCCTCTCAATGCCGCTACTATCAAGGACGCCTCTATTCCACCTCGGGTCGAGACTTATGCCGAAGCCTTCGGAGGCCGATCTTGCTACGGTATCTACGACTTGTTTGTCGGATTCGATCAACGGAAGCTCTCCGAGAGCTCGTGCGATCTCACGACATTCCAGACGCCTCTCGGAGCCAAGCGTCTCACCGTCATTCCTATGGGATTCACCAACTCTGTTCAGATTCAGCATGGAGACCTCACCTTCATTATGCAGGACGAAATTCCCCACGTCACCGATCCGTACATCGACGATTGCCCTGTCAAGGGTCCGCATACCCGATACGAACTACCCGACGGTTCCTACGAAACCCTCTCCGATAATCCGAACATCCGGCGCTTCGTCTATGAACATATCGCAAACATGCATCGGATCGCTCACCGAATGAAGAAGTTTGGTGGAACGTTCTCCGGAGTCAAGCTACGTATTTGTGTTCAGCGTGCATCTATTGTCGGACACATGTGCACTTATGAGGGTAGAGAACCCGACGATGACAGGGTCCAAAAGATTCGCGATTGGCCCGTACCCGAGAACATCACCGACGTCCGGGGTTTCCTGGGCACCATCGGAGTCATGCGTATCTTCATCCGAGACTTTGCGAAGCATGCTAAACCACTTGTTCAGTTAACCAAGAAGGACGTTGACTTTGTCATGGGTCCGGACGAACTTGCTGCCATCGACACTTTGAAGAACCTCGCCATCACTTCCCCCGCACTCCGAGCTATCGACCATTCATCCGATCGCGAAGTCATACTGGCCGTCGACTCCTCCACCGTTGCCGTCGGATTCATTCTCTCCCAGATGGGCGCCGACAACAAATGCTATCCGTCCCGTTTCGGGTCTATCACTTGGAACGACCGCGAATCCCGTTATTCCCAATCCAAAATCGAGCTCTACGGACTCTTCCGGGCACTTCAGGCCACGAAGCTTTGGCTCGTCGGAGCTCGCAATCTCACTGTCGAGGTCGACGCAAAATATATAAAGGGCATGATCAACAATCCCGACATCGTCCCGAACACTGCAATGAACCGCTGGATCGCTGCCATCCTTACCTTTTCCTTCAAACTCAAACACGTTCCTGCTTGGGATCACACTCCGGCTGATGGCCTTTCACGACAAAGAAGAGCTGAAGAAGACCCGGTACTCGTAGAAGATGTTGAGGGTTGGATAGACGAAGCTTGTGGCTTTACTTTACAGGTTCATTCGGACGGCGACGCCTCCGTCTCTCGGGTTGCTCAAAACCGTTTCCGGGGTCATCTCGGATCCCTCGCGCGCACATTCATCTATGACGAAGACTCTGCTGGATTCCACGACTCCGATGACTCCGACGACATTCCCCGGACTCCGAAGGCTGCGGATAAAGACGCACGGATGCTGGAGATAGAGGCTTTCCTTCGAACTAGCAAGGCCCCCGTCGGACTCACTGAACCCACCATGCGCAACTTTGTCCGACAAGCGCTCAACTTTTTCTACCGTGATGGCAAGCTCTGGCGCAAGGATAACCACGGGAAGCATAAGGTCTACATCCATCCGGGCCGCCAACTCTATCTTATCCGGGCTGCTCACGACTCTCTCGGACATAAGGGTATCTTCGTCATCCGGACTCGCCTCCTTGAACGTTTCTGGTGGCCCTTCCTCGACCAAGACATCCGCTGGTTCGTTAAGACTTGTCATCAGTGTCAGGTCCGCTCCAGTTTCAAACTACATATTCCGCCGAGCCCGACAATCCCCCCTTCCCTTTTCCGCCGCGTCCACATCGACTGCATGGTTATGCCTTCTGTCAACAAATTCAACAAAATCGTCCACGCACGCTGTGCTCTTACTTCTTATCCGGAGTGGCGCGCACTTCGCCGGGAGACCGCGGAAACACTTGGCTTGTTTATTTTCCAGGAGATTCTATGCCGCTGGGGCGCCATCGAAGAACTTGTGACGGATAACGATACCCCGTTTGTGAAGGCAGTCGAATATCTCGCAGAGAAGTATGGCATCCGACACATCCGAATCTCTCCGTACAACTCCCCAGCCAACGGACTCGTCGAGCGCAGACACCGGGACATTCGGGGTTCGCTCCTGAAGACTGCGGATGGCAACGAGAGGAAGTGGGTTGAAGTCGCACCATCCGTCTTCTGGGCCGAGCGTGTCACCATCTCCAAAAACCTCCGGAATGTCTCCTTACTACATGGTACATGGCATCGAGCCTCTCTTTCCATTCGACCTCCACGAAGCCACCTATCTCGCCCCTCCTCCTGATACCACTCTCACCACAGAACAACTCATCTCCATGCGCGCCCGACAACTCCAAAAGCGTCTGGACGATATCGAACGTATGCGCGAGAAAGTTATTTGGAGTCGGATTGCCTCCCTTGAAGAATTCGAACGACGGTTTGCCCGGACGATCAAGGACTTTAACTTTCTTCCCGGGCAGCTTGTTCTCGTTCGTGACAAAAAGATAGAAGGAGACCACTCTCTCAAGCATCTGCCTCGCTACATGGGACCTATGGTTGTCGTCCGACGCACTCATGGCGGATCCTACGTCCTTTCCGAACTGGATGGCTCCGTCTCGACTCTACGTTACGCAGCATTCCGCGTTATTCCTTACTACGCCCGACACCGCCATCTCCTTCCCGTTCCCAACTCTCACGACCCCAACAACTCTGACGATTCCGAAGACCTCCCGGAACCTCAGTCCGCCGCAAACTTCGCCGGGCTACAAAATATGACGAAAGACCGAGTTTTGACGCCTTCGCGGCAGCCTAACCGTCTAGTACTCTAAATTTTTTCCACCCAGACCAGGGTTCGCCCTGTGTTGTATACCAGACCTCGGTCACTTTCCGTCTCTCATCTCTCACCTCTCTTATTTCTCCGCTCCTATCCGATACTTATATTCCGCTCCCGTAGTTTCGTACATGCCATCCGACGGCTCCGGTGATCCTTGCTGTTTCCAAATACTTCGAACTTCTTCCATTTTCACGCTGCGTCCATTTTCTTTCACTTATGATCACCCACTTATTATCTCACTTGTTCCCATGAAATGCATTTTCATTATTTTAGCTATCTACCGTCAAAAGTGTGCCGACAGGCCAAGCACCCTTTTCCTTTTCCCTTTTCTCCTTCTCCTCACTCCCCATCATACTCAGCGCCTTCATCTCTTAGCCTATCCCCTTCCCGTTCCTCCGCGTCAGCCGCATGCGCCCGTTGCGCGTCCTCGAGCTCCCTCCGCAGGATCAAGGCCACCAAGCTCCATGTTGCCACCGCCCGGGTATTCTCGGCCTCCTCCGTTGCCTGCTTGAGGGTGGCGATCCGCGCGTCCATTGTCGACATGACCTGGACGAGGCTCCGCAGCTCGTGATCCGCGGACGCCTCCACGAGGTCCGGCATCATGACGACGCCCGACGCTGCCCACGTGGTGCGACTCGTCTCCCCAACTTCTACTGCCCGTCACCTTGCCCTCGGCCCCGTGCCTGCCCGCTGTTTCCCCTTGCCGCCCGACTTGCCGCCCGACGCCTCCCCTTCCGCTGTCTTCGCCGACCTAGCGCGCGTCTTCGCATGCGAACATCGGACCTTCGATCCCGTGCACGCCTCGCACACATGGCACCTGGTGCCGACGCAGGTGAAATGGGCCTGCTGACAGTGCAGGCACCGTCGAGCGTCCGTGAATTCGACGACCGGATGCCAGCAGGACTCCCTCGAAGCCCCGAAACCGCAGCCCCACTCGACGTTGTTTGGGCTCGAGCCTGCGTCTGAGGGTTCCGTTAGTCTGTGTCGTATCGACTGACGAATCGACTTACCTGCCGGGTTGTACTCACCGTGCACCGTTACGTCCGTCTTTGGAGCCGTCTCGCCCGCCTCCGTTTGTTCCCTCGTCACGCCTGTCGCCAGCCGTTTTCGTAGCCGTGGCCCCGCCGTTGATGTTGGCTCCTCGGGCTCGGCCTCCGGGGCCTTTCGCTTGCCCTTCGTCCGAGTGGTCATCGATTGTCGTTGCACAGTGTTGGTAGCAGCCGGGTCTGCGTGGACTTCGACGGCCGGCGCGTGTGTGTCCCTGCCTGGCGTGGCCGATGACGTCTCTTCAGGCCGCTCCTCCGCCGTCTGTGTTCCAAGTCGCAGCTCCTCCCGAGCCACCTCGTCCCCCCTTTGTCACGCCTTGTCCGCTTCCTGCGCCTCCCTTTCACATCGCTCCGCCTCCGCGCGCCACTCGGCCACCTTCGCTTGTGCCCCGCTCAGCTCTTCAGTCGCATGCGCCATCTTCGCACAAGTGTTGTCCTCCACGGTGCCTATGACTAACAGCTCGACTAGGAGTTCTTCCACCTCCTTCAGCCAGGCCTGTGCACCTTTGGTTAGCTGTCCACGAGCGCCGAAACCGTGTGCCTTACCTGCTGCCGCTCCATGTCCGCCACGGCGATCTCCACGTCTTCCCAGTGCTCATGGTCCAGCTCCGGCATTACCGTGCCCATGTCCGCGTAGTATTCCACCTCTTTCTCGAATGCGCTCACGACAGCCTTCCGACTCGTGATGGCGCGGAGCTCTCCGATGGTGTGTGTTGGGATGTGCGCTGGCATGTTGGGTGTCGGTTGCGTCGGGATGGCAGAAGGGAAGTGGGAGAATGCGGTAGGCTTCAAAAATAATTTTTAACCATCCATCATGTGACCGCGCCTATACTTCCTCCCACGCCCCTGTTCTCCTTCACCCACCCACCTTCCCACTTCGCAATCCTTGCTCGCCGTGTACGTTGCCCTGGAGGGTCAACACATAAAGTCCCCGGGGGATGTAAGGGTGGAACCCTTTCGTTCTGTGTATTCCGGCTGCCCCTATCTCCTATCGACTCCTCTCCGACTCCTCGGACTCACTCGCACATGACTCGGACGTCACGGACCCGCATCGGACACACGTGATAACGGATCAAACACTTCGGACCGACTCTTCGTATCTCTTTTGTTTCATACTCTAATTTTCTAATTTTCTTATCCCCATTATTCGTTCTTAGTGCCTTGTCATCTCGGACCTTTCATACATTTGATTATCACTTAGCTACAAATACTCCTGTACTCGTAGTTAGTAAAATCAGCTTGCTTTCCCCCCCACATCGAGTCAGAGTCAGAATCTAAGAAGTCCGAAGCTTTCCCCTCATCCGTTGTCAGAGTTCGCCGTTGTCTGAGTCTGAGTCTGATCCGAAGCCAGTTTCTCCTGCCATCCTTATCATTCTCCTGCCATCCTCGTTGTACTATCCGAAGCCAAGTCATCCGTTCCGTGTACGAGTGCATCCGAAGCTACCCGAAGCATCTGAAGTTCCTATCCTTTTGTTATCACTCTCGGACTCATCATTCTCACACTAGTTCACTCGGGTGTCACACGGACTTGTCCTGCCGGAGGCGGACCCTCGCATTCTTATTAGACCCATCTACAGGTCTACACGTATATTCACTACTACAGTACATGTACCACAATGTTGCAGAAGGACATCCTGAGAGTGCACCACTGGCATCCATGGCCATGTCACCTGTGCTCATGGGTCTGGAAGCAAAGATGGCTTCCAAGCACTTGACTCAGGATGTAAACTCTTGGGTTCCAGCTACTTCTTCTGCTTTGGTTGAAGCGCCCAGGGTCAAGACCAGCATGGACTTTGCCAAACACATGGCAAGTCATTGTTTCGTTCTCCATGGTCCTGGACAATGAAAGGAGGGCAGGAGTACTGAGAGGAATTCAAAAAACTTAGAAAACTTGCTTTCAGCACAGAATGATGCACAGGACACTAGAGGAAACCTGGTCAAGTTGCCTGCCACACAGAGTCTAATTTACAATGATGGACCTACAGGGACAAATATGCTACCACAGCAGGAACCAGCTTCAAATTGTTCCACATGGCAGCAGGAAGTTCTGCCTCCTCCCACATTATTAGATGTTGTCTTGTCCAGCAACAATGGAATCAACATACCATCCAAAATAAAGGATAAATACAGTGAGGACATTGGGTTCAAGAATATTGTCGCTTGGCCAAATGAATTCAGGAACTACAAAGTAGACAAGGGTCTACTCTACCTCAGGCACAATGGAAAACATGTCTTATGCATCCCTCTCATCTACATTAAAGGTCGAAACATATGCGAGATTATTATTGCAGAAGCACACTCACTCCTGGCCCATTTAGGAGTGTTGAAAACTCTCAACTACCTGCGAGAGTACGTCTGGTGGAAAGAGATGGTTTGTGACACCTAGGTTTACTGTGATACATGCATGACCTGTCAGCGCAGCAAGCCTCAAAACCAACAGCCATACAGCCCCTTTCATCTGCTACCTGTAGCCCAACACCCCTGGGAGGCAATTGGTATTGACTTTATAGGCCCTTTACCTGAGTCTAAGGACCGTGACACATTCTACGACTCGATCACTGTAGTTATTGACTTGCTAACAGCCATGGTCCACCTTATACCAAGCCAGATGAACTACACAGCCTGTCATGTTGCTGAACTACTTTTCAACCATGTATACCAGTTCCACAGGCTGGCTCAGGCCATTGTCAGTGACTGTGACGTCTTGTTCACAAGTCACTTCTGGAAATGATTACATGAACTAGTTGGCATGAAGCTCAAGATGTCGAGTGCATACCACCCTCAGTCTGACAGCTCAATGAAACAAGCTAATCATACAATCATACAGATGATACACCAGTGCATCAGCCCCAACCAGAAGGACTGGGTGTCATGGCTCCTGGCCATCAAATTCACAATTAATCTTGCTAAATCTGAAAGCATGGGGTACTCTCCTTTCTTTTTGAACAACGGCTGGCTACCATGAACCCTCATCTGGAATGCTGCACCTAATGATGAGTACCCAGGTGTTTGTGTATTCACTGATAAGCTACATTAGGTGATATCAGCCACCCACAACTTGATTCTAGCTGCGAGAGTGAAGCAGACATGAAACACGAATAATCACTGTCACAAAGTGCTGTTCATCAAGGGCAAACTTGTATACTTATCAACTGAGAATATTAAATTCCCCAAAGGACTAGTATGCAAGTTCCTACCAAAATTCATCAGACCGTATTGCATCCTTGAGGACCACGGCAATGAATTATTCACCCTGGACTTGCCTGCAAGGCTCAAGCATCGCAGTGTTCACAACATATTTCATGTGTTGTTGCTCCGAATTCATTCACCCAATGATGACAGACTATTCCTGGGCTGCTTGGATACTCAAGTGTTTGAGATTGACAACTCAGATCCCAAATGGGCTGTTGACAAGATTGTATCTCATTCTGGGTGAGAAGCGAAAACTCTATTTGAACTTAAAAGGAAATCTGGGGACAAAACCTGGCTGCCCCTGCACCAGATCCAGCATCTCCAAGCCCCACAAGCCTATTTAGACGTCTATGGTGTATCAGACATCTCTGAGCTACCATTTGGACAGGGTGTTCCCCCATTGGACCTGCAAATCTCAATACCATGTGCAGGCTTCTCTTTGCTCTATCCCCATTCTTCCCAATCACTTAAAAACCCTAAAACACCATCCTACCAACTCTATCCTTCCTTCCTCCTGAAAATCCAACTGACGATGAAAACGGCCTCAATGTTCCCTTCCCTCATCCATGACTGCCACCAACTCTCCTATTCCCCCTGAACCCGGTCAGGGTGCCACCAGTCCTTTGACAGATCCAGAGCTTGTTGACTTTGACAAAGACCCAGCTGATAAACCATTCAACACAAACAATTCCACCCTCACCAGTATGCATAACCTCACTTCTGACAACAAGCAGGACCATGACAGCACTGCCAAACCCATACCTTGTCCTGGTTTTTGGTACCTCAGTGTTAGTGATGACACTCCCTACTACTTCATTTTCACTAAGCCCAACTCCAAGCAAAAATACCAGGTGTCTTGGGTTGATGTTTGGATCATCGTCAACATTGCTGCCAACCTTGCTGCCAGAGCAAACATGGGCTATTATGCTTGCAACACTCCTCCCCTCTACAACATTGTGGCAAGCATCATTAACCAGGAACCTGAGCTTCCAAAATCAGTCTTGTTCCCAGTTATCGAGAGCAACGGATTGGTTACCCATACAAGAACCTTCCCACCTGGTCCCTTCCTTCTAGGTCTTCATGACCATGCCCAGCACCTTAAATTCCACAAAAAGAAGGCTGCTGCTCCCACTGCTAATCCTGCATCACTCCCACCTCATGATTGTAAGCTACCTTGTCAGCGCGAGCTGCAGTTTACTAGGCACCATCTTGTGGAGCCATTCTGTACCACTTCCCTTCAGGACATTCGGGCCCTCAATCGCCTCCTGATGTTGTCCTCAACAATGGGAACCTTCCTCGCACATTCCATGATCAGCTATAGGCAATCCCTGGAAAGACTTACAGCACACTCAACAAAACAACCAGCCTGCCTGAAGCACTCCTCATTCCATTCCCTACTGATGCAACCAGCATGATGACACTGCCATGCAAGTCAATGAGGACAAGCTTCCTTCCTCCTCAAAGGCTTCATGAACACTTAAACAGATTTGCAAACAAGTTCTACTTGTTTGGGAGGGTGTATGTGACAATTCCCTTTCTGACATGGACTTCTCCTCTTCTCATATGCTTCTCTCTCCTCATGGGCACGCATAGCTACCATGTTGTATTGATCCCCGGAGCTTAGGCTTCTTACCTTATCTCTTACATCTCTCTGCTTTACATCTGTTTGGTACTCGTAGTATATAAGGACTTGTATCTTATGGACATACAGCAGAGTTCCCTGAAATACTAAGGTTTACCCCTGTCTATTGAGGCGTGACTCAACCCCTTTCTGTGCTGTGCTAGTGCTTGCAGATGTTACAAGTGACAACCACTTCCAAAACAGGCAATTAGTACTTGGTACTACAGTTGAGGACAATCAAACACTGCTAAAATAAAAAGTTTTTTTATTGTGCTCTGGACTTACATGGAATACATTCTAGCTTGAAAACCCTTTCAAATGATATCCTGCTTGTCCAATTCTGACAAGCTGATCGCCCAGAAAAGGTGAATTATTGGAAAATACCCCCAAAATTTTGGTGTAAGCCAAATATATTAGATAAAATCATGAAAAATATGCCAATTGACTCCTTTTAATTAGCCCATGTTGATCCCATCAAAATCTTGGACTTCTATTGAGCCCATTTGGGGATTCTAAGAATTGGGTTGCATGCCCAATCTTGGGCGCCTGCCAGCCCGAAAAGGCCTACAGAGGTACACACAATTTGAATTTTTCGCTCCAAAATATTGGTGCAGACAGATTCTCATGGAAAAAACTTCGGAGGTGCTTTTTCTGACATTTTCAACTATTCTGAGTCTGAATCTGGCATTAGTTTGTTCCCAAAAAAATCCTGTTCGAGCACTACATAATTTGTGGTCTTTGACTGTCCTCAACTGTAACTGCCAGACTGGAGGCTCTTTCATTCCAACCATGATCAGTGTCGTTCAACCAGATAATGCACTGAATTCAAATACTCTCCTTGAATGGTTTGTCCTAAAAATGAACTGTTTTTCACTTCCCCTTCATCCTGCTGTCGCCTCTGATTTCTCAGTGATTTGTCTCCTTTGGATGGTTTTTCTTATTCATCATAGAACAAGATGAAAGCACAAGGTTGATCCTTTGGTTGGAACCTTTGGACGATTTACGAGCTTTCCCAATGTGTGCCACTGGGAAGTTCACTGAATGGCTGCTGCAAATCTGACAAGTTGTTGCTCAAGGCGAGCCTCACCCAAGCGCTCTGTGTCACTATCAGCACCTCAATGCAACCTCAATGAACTGCAAACTGCACTCTCATCCCACCTGGGCGTAGATTTAGACTCAGTCCCCATCTTCTCGCTTCTCAATCCACTGATTCCATCATATTAGACGATGCACTTGTTCACAGCTGCTTTGCTTGCCAGCTATCACAATACCATAGCACCGTACAGAACAAATACCCTTCCCAACCACAAGTGTCGCATATAGTATTATCTGACAATCTCACATCAATGTATCACCATTTGTTCGCACTGCTGCCCACTCCACTCTCCTCCGAGGTCAATACCAACAGGTCTTCTCAAGGTGCGAAGATTGAACATATATGATTTTCATCCTTCACTCATATGCCCCCAGTATGCGCAACATGATCAATGCCATAATCGTCATATGTGTTGGTGTTGGACTCATAACTTCGTTAAGATACTGGTTTCGCCCTCAAGGCCTCATTGTCAAAACAATACTAACACTTGTTCAAGGTTGTCCTATATCCTAATGATCATAATGGCAAGTTGGGCACCCTCTTGAAGTCGGCTCATATTTAGCACTCATTTTCAGTGGTTCACCTTGAAGGATAACCTGTGGCTCCCTTTCCAGCTTTTGTCTGCAAGCTGTAAGCGCACATACCCTCATTACGTGGTTACGGGCCATGCTTAACCTGCATTGCAGTCTGCACCAACTCTTTTCTAGCAAGGTTTGATGCTCCACTGGCTTTGCAGCACTCTGCTCATCTTGGAAAAACTTGAACTCCAGGAGCATGGCGAGACAACAGGGGTTCTCTGACAGAGGTAATGCAAATTCAAGTATTTTTCACACCAATACATCCCTATTCATAGCGAACACCTCGACGGAACTTGCTCTGACGAATCTGAGGAAGTTATAAAGACCATATATCTGCGAGAATGAAGCGCACAATTACAATCACACATTCTGATATACCATGGTCATCCCAAGACCTCACACCCAAAGCAGTGTCAATATGAGTACAGGCATTTATTGGTGCCGCATACCACCTTCTAACGCCAAGCCCAAGATTCTACTCCCCGCAGACGAGCATATGGCGACGACTGTGTGATCGAGTCCGATTGTGACTTTGAAGTCTAAGCCGGAGTCGGCGTCGACGTCGAGAAACCGTGATGAGTGAGGCATCGAGACGTTGGAGATGTCAAATTGAACCCCTTCCTCCACGACAACGGCTGGAGTCAAAGGTCCTAGCCTACACGCGGCAGAGAGGCTCGCACAGGCGAAGATGAAGGTGCGTATGTATGATATCTAAGTACGTACCAGGGATTTAACGGGGGTCCAGTGAGGCACTAGTCGTTGTTGCCCGGAGTACGTGCTTTAATGAACCAGGAAAGTTCATATCTTGACGTTGTTTGTTACGGTCAGTGGCGTGTAGTGGCACGAACAACGAGCTGTCAGAGATCGACTTCGCGGGACGTAAATATCATACTGTGGCATACAAGGGACACATCGTTCCAACCGGTTTGCATATGTACATGACATAGCCGAAAAATGACCTATTCCATCGTATTAGTATCCAAGGACATTGTGCTGTGCATGTGAGAGATCAATATATACTCCCTGTCTAATGATGGGCTCACCTCTCTCGTCGTCACGAAAAGATGATCATATATACAGCGCAACGCAAACCCCCCTTCACAGTAAGCAAAGTAATCTACGTTTAAGATCAAGTAAGCGTCCAAAGGCGTGATAGAAGATAGGAACACAGACATCTCCACTTCCTTCTGAATATCTCCAAGGCTTCGTCTGAAAGCTCCGGGTCGTGCCTCTTAAATGCCGGCTTGATATGCGAATCCCAGTTGAGTTCAAACCGATACCCCCATTCGCGAGCGGTTCGAGTGTAATCTGCACACACGTATTCAAGTCCACTTGTCACTCAAGAGTAACACATCACCTACGAGGGCTGATATCTTCAATGGATTCGATGTTCAACCCAACCGCTGTGATGGAGTCGACAAGGGTCTTGACCGATCCTAGCATAGCGCCACTACATCGACAAACATCATCAACTATAGCACATGTACCAGGCCGCCGACTCACGGATATATATATTTTCGGAAAAAATCGACCTCGCTACATACGGGAGGGAATGTGCAACGTATGAGAGTCGGCCGCGAGAAGTCCCATAATCGGACGTACCTTTTGAACTGCTCCCATCTCGTGTCTGGAACAGTCGTCATTGTAAAGACTTTGAATGAATTCTCGGGTTTCATGGCCCACGATATCTGGCGGAACCACGTATCCAGATATTCAGCGCCAACTTCGGTATCAAGGAGGTCAGCGGAGCGCGAGATGTCGTTGCAGATACCAGACAGGGCTCACCGTGCTCAGTGACGCCGATGCTGATGACAGCATCGAATGACGCCTTCCATTCCTGTGGCATGTCTCTATAGTCCATCAAATGTACTCTGGCTAAGTGCGAAACGCCCGCAGCGCGGAAGTTTTCTTCCGTAGCCACCCTTTGGGATTCTGATATCGTCAGGGTATCAACTATTGCACCATAGTGTTTCGCTGCCTAGCCAAATGGATCGCTCATCATTAGTGCAGCTTCGTCGCCTAAGGAAAGCGACTTGCAAGAATAGCGAAACTCCCCCATCCACACCCAATCTCGAGGACTTTCGAGCCTTGTTTGATTCTAGCTTTCTTAATCATTAGATGAAGCTTTTGCATCTGTCCTCTCTCTAGATCGTCCATGCCGGCCTTTGTATTGATGAATCTCTCTTCCGGCTCGACATAACTGCCTAAACGCGGAGGGGCGATCAGTCTTTTGGACGTAAGATCTCCGGTGTGGCCACCAGCAGAGTCATCGAATATAGCGCAACTGTACCTATTAGCGGTGTGGACAACGGACTGTGAGATCAGGCAAGGCTCGAACAAATGCACGTACGTCATATCCCACGACAGGAAGCCCGAAAAGAGCTCTTCTGGTAGGTCATAATGTACACTAAGTCGTAGTAAGTCGAGAAAAAAAGTACGAGCATGCCATGCTTTCAGACTCACGAAATGTTTCCTTTGCTCCCTGACAAGGAATTAGAAAAACGAAGATTCGTGCTGTATTCGAAATTTTAGGAGCACAATGCAGAAACAAGAGGAAACGTACAAGTAACTCAGAATGCGCAAAATCGGGGACACAATAGTCGACATCTCGCTGAGATGCTTCCGGTTGAGAATGAACATCTGGGCACCACCCGTAAGCCAAACATATCACGCCTGAAGAATCGAGAAGATGCATACCTTGAAGACACTACTAAGGCTGTCAATCTCAACGATACCAAGCATGTAAGCATCTGAAATAGCGGTGAGTGTGCATCGTGTAAAGGTGACAACAGAAGTCACCCACCAGCAAGGCCGAAGTCAGGATGAAGGAACAATCTGATCCAGAACGAGTCGTCTTTAACTTCAATGCTGGCTGTTAGGTCCCTCGCTACACCATCTGTTTCCAAGGTGTATTTCTTCCCGAACTCGACTTTCCCCAAATCCTTGGTATGGATCTCGAGCTGCCCATATTGAATGAGAGCCAGCCTGGAAAATATTGCAGATCGGGCTAGTGTATTCGGTACATGCTTGTGCAGGCAGCAAAAGTGGGCATGCTGAAGACTCACCGTAAGATTGGAAGCCACGCCAACGTGAACTGGCGACGACGTCCTGCGCAGCGTTCAAGACATTGTCCAGGGCGGAATATAGAAACCCCCGTTTCACGGACGACCAGTTCTCGGTGGAGATGTACTCGGTAGTGGCCGTAGACATACTGTATGCCCGTTGATGCCATTTAACGTTGGCATTATGTGGTCTTATATACTTCCATGGAACCTTGCCAACCACCTGAAGCTGGTGCGAATTGAATATTGCTACAGATTACAAGTCATGCACGGGAACAGTATCATGCTTCAAGAAGTCGGATTCTGTTGATGGTCCAAGGAAGCTAACTTGCGGTAAGGAATTCGCAAAGGGACTTTTTTTAGCCACGAAGAGTAGGCCCACATGAGAAGTGCTTCCATCGTGATGGTGCCGTGTTTGTCGCAGAATTACTGTAGGAGATGAGCTGAGATGAGCGGCGAGTATAAAGGCCCCGTGATTCGTATAACTGGGCCTGTGAATGACCGATGGGCGCGGCGACTGGCCAGGCGAACGTTTGGCACGATTGGAGATGCCCTGCCAGCAAAACGTGGGGGTAACGCCACAAAGGTCGGTATTGCTTCATTTGGAATTCTCATGCCGCTCGGTTCGTTTATCACCGTGTATCGTAGAAAATCATTCCACAAATAATTGTTACTCCTGAGTAGTACGCAACCAAACCAATGCTCTGAATCAGACTCGTACCCCATAAACTGTTGTTGATTGTTAAGGAACCTGATCCCAACCAAAGCGCCCACAGGGCGCGATGATCGCAAGATGGAATACACATCGTACTGACTTCTAGAGCTCAGAGATAAAAACAGCGAAACTATACTTATTTCCGTTTACAGATACCTGTACCTTTACGTTAGTTAAAGTCTCGCGTGCTTGGCGGGAATATGAATCTTCGCGAGAGCCGATATGATGATCTGCGCGGCCAGTGTTGGCTCACATTGTGGCCACTACAACAAGGCCGTCCATGTTAGGATAGATTCAATTGTCCAATGGGTCGTATCACGGTTACTGACCAGATGACCGCCCTTCTCAATATACTGCACGCTCCCAGTTTTCATCTTGGATACTATCTCGATGTGATAGGTTTTCATTTCATCTGACATGCCTCTGGTGGAGTATGATTAGTACCGTTGTTGTGACGGCTGGGGACCGCACGGGCTCAACAGGCGTACTTGTACTCGTCCTTCCTGACTTCGATTAAGTGTATGGGCACACTATCCTCTCTTGCGAGACGTTCGAATATCTCCGATGGTGGGATAACGATATCGGGATTCTGGTAGTGTGCCTACACGTATTAACTGTCAGTAACCCTAGTAATGTAGGGAGAAAGGGGAGGTACTTACAGCCTCTTGTTTTGGAGAACAAGCCAACATAACAGTCCCTGAAGAGTCCACCTCCTTCAGAGCGTATTTCTTTTCATGGACACGGTGAGTGAGGGGAAAGGAGTTTTATCACAAAAGACTGACGACGAATAAATCAAATACTTCCTCGTCCCATGCTCTATACGCCGTCTTTCCCCTCAAATCCTTCTTCGCGGCTTCTCGGGTCGGCCATGTGTTTCGTTTGGCTAATGCCATCTTAGCGAATAATTGGGGGAGAGACTTGGACGAGTGGTGCTGGGGCGGGAGTAAGCCTGGTTCGAGGAGTAGGAATGAAACGATATTGATGGAAGGCGGAAGCAACGTTTCGAGCAGCATGCTAGAGGGACAATGTTCTCTATCAACTGACAAGTCATGAGTTCAAGAGTTGGTGGAGACGATACGTACAGCGAGGTAGCGCCAGCTGAGTGGGCGACCCCAACTATATTCCGCTTGCGAAAGTCAACACCATGAGAGGTGGTAGAGAGGAGGGCGTGTGCAGCACGGGAATATTCCATTGCCCCCCCTGCATGCAAGAACTTAGAGCACTGTAATGGCCGTCGGTGACGTAGAATATTCCACACTTACATTTGTCCTTCCATTCGTCGGATCCAAGAAGATTAGCATTAAAAAACGCGCTGAGGCCATGGTTGGGATTATCTAGGTACTGTTAGTATTCTAATTCTTATACAATCGTTGTGCCTTACCGATGCACCAAATGTCCTTTATCTTGACCCCACCTTCTGAATTGATTGCCTTATCCTCTAGGACCCGCGTGACGAGGCCATGGAAAGTTTCCTTGTGCAAGTTCATCGCATGAAACAGCAGTAACGTCAACCCATCATCGCGGGAGTACTCTGGCTCTGGCGTGTACTGTAAAGCCTGGACGTAAAAGGGAGATGAGGAAGACGGGGGGACCGTCACGGTATTGCACTTCATCCTGGTAATCCGTGGGCCAAATCGTCTCTCTGGGTGCTGAAATTTTTGAGTTGACTGAGAGTCAATAGTAGCTGTGCAAAATGTTCTAACCTCGGTTTGCAGTTGAGTCCTTGCATGTTCTGGCCGACGTTTTCACATTTGCTCAATTCTGATGATCAAGAAGACACCTAAAGCCCCCGGCCACTACATCTATATCTCACGGGTCAGCTCGTCAGCTACTAGTTGTTGAGCGCGGATATACCCTGATATATATACCAGAGTAAACAAGCTTTGTTTATCTTTATCTCCATCATGATTGAAACACGAAGCCTCTGGATCATATCAAGGAGTGGTAAGCACCAGCAGTTACCGTCTGAGCGGCGACTGTCATCACAATGCCTACCGTCTCATATGGATGGCTCTCTGCAATTCTCCTCGGTACCTTCGCTTACATTCTTCGACAACGTTCCCGTGGCCAAAGGAAACAACTATGCCCGCCGGGACCTCCAACTTCGTGGGGAGGCTTGAAATTGAAGGTCGAGCTTCCAAAGCAATACCCTTGGTTGACGTACGCAAAGTGGAAGGGAATTTACGGTGAGCTTGCCCGCTGAGGCCTGCTTTGCCAACCCTCCTCGTTTCCTCATGGGTTCTGGTACACGAAGGGGACATCGTATTCTTGAACATATTCCGGAACCCTGTACTGGTCCTCAACTCCGCAGAAGCAGCCCAAGATCTACTCGAAAAAACGCAGCGCTATATATTCGTCCAGGCCGGTGCGAACGATGCAGGCAGAATTGTACGTAGATCACATCCAGAGATGAACAAGCTCATTGTATTTGTAGAATGGGCTTTGGCTTCCTATTCTCAGGTCTACCGTACAATGCGTGGTACAAGCAACACAGGAATATGTTCCACAAACATTTTCAGGTACAAGGTTCTTCTTCGGGTCCAAGAACTCGCGATTAACTTCGCCTTAAGCCCAAAGTAGTACCGGAATATCACGCAATTCAGCTCAAGCATGCGCGCATCCTGCTTCAGAACCTCCTCCATGATCACTCCAATCTCGACCACCACATCCGCAGGTGCATATATAAGCTCTACTAATGGCGTGAACCCGTTTCAACAACTGCGCTTAGAACCACCGCCGCTATCGTACTTGAAATCAGCTATGGACACCATGTTGCTGACCAAGGCGACGAATATGTCTCGTTAGCGGATAAAGCTTTGTTTGGAGTCACGCAGAGTGGAGTGTTCGGGACGTATGTGGTGGACTATGTCCCCTTGCGTAGGTCAACGCCCCGAGATAACTGATGTGGTGCTGACTCTGGTCATTTCAATAGTTAAGCACGTCCCAGCGTGGATGCCAGGCGCAGAGTTCAAGCGCAACGCACGTAAATGGAGGACACTCGCCACCCAGATGCTCAACCGTCCGTTTGAAATGGTTAAGGAGCGCATGGTGCGTCTCTCGATTCCATCGACTCTTGTTATTCACACGTTCGATGTGTAGGAAAGTGGCACCGCAGGGGAATGCATGATCACGACAGAATTAGAATCTTGGTTCCGCGAAGGCATTGATAACGACAAGTCAAGAGGAACTGTGATCAAAGACGTTGCAGCAACGGCTTACGCAGGTACGTTTATCCTCAATGCAAGGCGGAATATGCACTCATACTTGATTGAAGCCGGTTCTGACACCGTACGTCTATTATTTATGTCCGCTACTCGTATTCCGTTGATCTCTATAGACACTTTCTACGCTCGCTACATTCTTCCTCGCAATGGTCCTCTACCCATCTGTGCAAGAGAAAGCCCGTAACGAAATCTTCAAACACATCCCTTGTGGCGAAAGATTGCCTAGCTTCGGCGACAGAGGTGATGGACAACTATCGTACATTGACTATGTTATCTGGGAATCTCTACGGTGGCATCCCGCCGTCAATTTATCCCTCGCGCACTATATTGAGGAGAGGAATGACGAGTATAGGGGTTACACGATCCCCAAGGGGACGACTGTGCTTGGAAATATCTGGCAAGTATTCGGTTCATGGACGCGCCACGACGCGACGTGCACTTATCACTGACGAGCTGTCTTTCATAGGGCGATTACACACGATGCCGCGGTCTACCCCGACCCAGAGAAGTTTGATCCTGAGCGATTTGTTAATACAAGGGTAAACGAGGAGCAGGGCATCAATCCAATTCCCGAAGTCGTATTTGGGTTTGGACGAAGGTACCCTGAACTCGTCGCAATCTTCTATTCTCTATGGGCTGACCGTCCTGGTGTGCAGGGTGTGCCCCGGGAGGTTCTTGGCACTGGATACTATTTGGATTGTGATCGCATCCGTGCTCGCTGTTTACAGAATATCCAAGACCGTTGACGATGATGGGAATGAGGTTGAGCCCAATGTGGAGTACACTTCGGGGCTGTTTAGGTATGGCTGGTAGGCTGAATATACTCCGTCAAGTGGGGTTTCAGCGCGCCCATCCTTGTCATCACTATTCACTCACTTCGATTCTTGTAGCCGACCGAAACCGTTTGAATTCCGTTTGACGCCCCTCTCAGACGGGGCGACAACGTTGATCGCTCAGACCGTAACGGATGCGTAGTTCACTTGCGTAGGTTTATATTTTGATCGTTCGGTGATGTGAGTGCAGGTATTCATCAATATATCATATGTTGGTGTTTTCGGACTAAGTCAGGGAACATGCCGGTGCGAGCAAAACAAATGGGACCACATGCAACTCTGAGACTCATCCTCAAGATTCCCAGACACAGACATCCGAACGTGTCGGCGTGTCTTGCGGAGAAGAACAGGTACTTCCGTTGTGATCTCTCAAACCTTTCATCCCCTCTGCCCATACTTCTGATGGCAACCATTGTCGGTGGAATCGGACATGAAGGGTATTTATTTCGTGCTTACTTTGTGTAGAGGCATGTTGTAGGGAGCAACTTGTCATGAACGAGAAACCTCCAGCTGTCGCTTCACACTTAAAGCCACGCCCCGATATCCCCCGCCAGCAAATATGGTGGAACAATGCCATCTTCTTCACCTCAGTCCACCTCGGAGCCGCCCTAGGCATATACTATCTTCCTCCCTCTTCAATGCCTTTCTGGACACTGGCTCTGACAATTATCAACTGGCAACTAGCAATATTTGGGTGAGTACCAGAAGCCAGGGATTAATTTTGTTTGATTCACATGGCTAATTACTCTCCTTCAGGATAACCGTAGGCTACCATCGACTTTGGTCGCATCGATCGTTTGACGCCAATGTGGTCGTTCGCTTTGTCCTAGCAATTTTAGGTACAGCGGGCTTCCAAGGATCTATCAAGGTATGTCCTACTTTAACGAACCGTTCGAATCAAATGATGACGAGGTTCACAATAGTGGTGGTAAGCCCGTCCGCCGCCGTTGCTGTTGAGTAATGTGATAAATTGTCGACCGCATTGCCAGGTGTCTAAGGCATCGACTACATCATGTAAGGAATATCAATCACCTAGATATGCCTTCTAATCTTTGCTGCCTCTTAGCGGTATACAGACGACCCCGTGCATGATCCGTACGCGGGACTACTGACGGTCAGCTTCTTTCTTATTAACTTCCAATTTGTTAGATATGCAGCCACTCGTGGAATGTTGTACGCTCACATGGGCTGGATCTTCTACAAGCCCAATTACGGGCACATGCGTCTCATTGATAGGAGTGATTTGGAAGGCGATATCAGTACGCCCACTTCTACTTGATTTCATATGACGGGCTTCTGAGGGCGAGGATATCTATCTTTTTCTGGTGCGAAGTTGTGAGGCTACAGCACCGGTATTACGGTGAGTAGCTCCTGGCCTTTTCCTACGTTCACATTCTGATTGTTTGTTCTGACTAGTTCCGCTTGCAATCATCGTTGGGTTCATATTTCCCGTCTTTCTGGGTAAGACCTGGCACGACCCTTGGGGCGTGTTGATATGGGTGGGTTTGGTATCCAGGCTCATGAGTAAATGTGATCACCATAACCGACCGTGTGTGTATACTGACCGCGTGCTTTTGTCAGTCTGGCACTGCATCTTTCTTGTCAATTCGTATGTCCTCCCTGTTCCTGGATCTCAATACCAAATCATATCATTGGCTACAGATTAGCTCATTGGCATGGGTTACAACCATACAGCGACGAAGACACATCGAAGACTAACTTAGTATGTTACCTATAATGAAGGCAAACGGCCTTTACAACGTGATTTCTATTCAGATTGTCGCATTTTTAGTTGCGGGAGAGGGCAACCATAACTATGTGAGTCATATCACTGCCGTGCACTTCCGATGTCCTGATAGATGCTCCCGTTTAGCACGTAAATTCCCTTGCGTCTCATATGATCTAATGGTGTTCATTCATATCGTCTCAGCACGCATTTCCATTCGACTATCGCTCTGACCCGTCCCCCTTTGCCTGGGATCCGTCGAAATGGCTAATTGCGGGCCTCCGCAAACTTGGATTTGTGAAGCGCCTACGGCGAGCTCGAGAGGACGAAATTCAACGTGCAAATGCGCAGATGATGCGTGAAACAGCCTCCGAGACCAAATGTTTCGCCGAGAAGCTGGAAATTTGGTCAGCTGATGATGCGATGTCATTCGTAACCTCAAGTTTGAGACCATGCTTGCTCCTCATTGATGGCTATCTTGTGGATGCAACGGCGTATGCTGATGATCATGTAAGTCCCGGACATTACAGGATCAGTATCACAACAAGGAGGGCTAATGAATTGTCTCGATCAGCCCGGCGGGGCACACATCCTTCACAAGCATGCCATCGTTGACTTGTCCGATCAGCAATTCAAAGACGATGAACCCGTGATGAAAGATGCTACCGAAGCATTTGGGAAGTTCAATCGGCACACGCGAGCTGCAAGATGGAGAGTGAAGGAACTTCGAATAGCGAAGTATATTGGCCATAGCACCTAGTAGCCCATTTGCGCCAGTACTCAGTTCCTGCCACTTCTGTTGAACACGACCAGAACCAATCACGTTGGCCGTTGCGTTTTGGGTATGTTTGAACCCCCAACACCCTTCATGCGCGGAAGTCAAGCCGAGGCCCCGGGGCGTTTATCTGCCTAATTATAAGTCAAGCAAGCTTCGAAGCTTCGACCTGTTATTTTTCGACGTTTCACCGATCAGATATCAAATACCCATACCTTCCCAAGTCAATGGTTGCTGAGCGCTGAGGTGCTTGCTTCTTATAACTCCACATACACCAACAATACTTCTGACACCCTGAAAATTTGGTTGGCAGTAATTTGCCTTATTTGCGCAAGCTGTCCGTAACACGAAGAAGAGAAGTCCTCACTGGCAGGAACTCTCCGGCATACGACCCATCCACATGTGCCACATTTGATATCTCCCTGCCTCTTCTCCTTTTCTTAACCCCAGTTAGCTACCTTAAAAACATCCAACCGTAACTCGTTTAACTTCTCCCTAAGCCTCTAATCCGGACCCCATCACTATGTCAGACACTGACGTATTCCTTGAGTTAAGTGTGCTATATGGTCCTTTCATTGTCGGTCAGTCAATAGATAATCTCGCTGGTCTTTCCCGAGCTGACTGGTATGATCTAGGCATGATGATTGGTTGCGTGCAAGTGATCCCAAGCTCACTACGTGACATTTCTAGGCTCAACCACCCCTAGATTATTCGGAATTACCCTTTCTCAGACGCTGGTCTATTTTCGGCAGTATCCAGACGATAAACCACTATTGAAAGGGCTGGTCTGGCTTTCCTTGTGCGCCAATTTCCTATGGTTTTGCGTGCCCAGTTGACCATTTTGTGTAGAATATTGGACACTTTCCACCTGGTGATGGTCTCCGAAAATGTACATTTCTGGTATATATATTGCAGATTGCCGGAGAGATATGAGGGACTTCCCTCCTTTCATTGGTAAGTGAATTCGTAAAAATTGTGTTTAGTTCACCAGGAACTCACCGAATGTGCACGTTACAGGGCACTTGGGGTATGTCAATATCAATATGCCAGCAAGGTGACGGATGCTAATTGCCAAGATCGTAGGCGTCAATTATCGGCACGGTGAGTAGTAGCTGGCGTGTAATTTGAGCTTGAGCGCTGATTGCATTCGTGGTATTGCCTCAGTATTTGATAACGAGTGCTGTCCAATGGTACGCATAAATTTCTATTCCACACTCACCACTGCTCTAAGTACGCCCATGGCAGTCTGTACATATTGCGAGTGGCCGCCCGTGGGTCTGTTTCTCTCTCTCTTTCTCAGCAACTTGACCCATCACATTTCTAGTGAATGGTAACAAGGTGGTCGTGTGTGCCTTGGTGAGTATTGCGCCAATGACTATCTCCCGATGTCCATCCATGAGGCTGACAGAACACAGTCTATCCTATCAGTCCTTCAATTAGGTGAGTCACACCATTTTTGCCCCCAGAGATTAGTTCAGTACTGAATACCCTATGATATGTAGTTTTTTGGCTTCGGTGAATCTCCACCCTTTTCATAGTAACTATGCCATTCCACTGATCGCGCTGTCCGCTGGGGAAGTTCTATGGGGTGACCTGTACGTGCAATAAGATATCACTCACTGACTTCGGTGCCTCATTGACTAATGGTGCATCCAGTACTGTAGCCAAATCCCTCGCAGCTGTTCATGGAACATTGGGCCAAGTATGTCTTCTCTCGCAAACTTTTCACTACCAGGTTACAAATATTCTCCTTAGATTGGTGGTAGTATCGAGCTTGCAGCAACGACAGTATGTGATGTTGGTATATCTATCTCTCTGTGGTATTATTTACATCGTGGAAGGTGAGTCGATTTCAAGGAGCCCCTCCATACATTTTGGATATTAATTCCGTCTGTTTCGAACCTTCGCAGGACTGGATTCGCAAGGTACACAACACATAAAGTCTCTTGCGAGCGTGGCATTGATTAGCTACGTTAGGACAGAGAGTGTGGTGAACAAACTCATCTTATACACCGTGAACATTGGCTTCCTCACCAGGTAACACGGCCTAGTATGTTCGGGTGTCATGGGCTTATAGAGACCTTAGCTGTGCATCATCATTGACACTTATCCTTGTAAGCCTCTACGTTGCACCAATGTCAAATGGTAAACCGCTTAAATCAATTGTCGACAGTGGCTTGCGCTGCCGGAGAATTTCGTCTTTATTACATTTACCCTTATCCGAAGTAAACGTGAGTTTTTTATTCTATGTCTCGCTCCCTCTCATTACGTTGATGATCATGGCTTCTCTAGTCTACGTCAACTCTATGCTTGTCACGTAGGTCTACTCCTTTGGGATGCATGCGGCCTCAAGTGACTCTCCCCTAGCCTCAACTTTCGAAAGGCCGCTCGGCAGGCACTGGACTCATCACGGCAGACCGGTATCACTACTTCTAAGTTCTATCAAGGTGAGTATGTGTTCCGTACAAGCTGATATTCTCCTCATACTCTATCGGCCTTAGACCTTGATATTGATGACAGAGCGGATATTGAGCTCAGCACCATGAGCTTGAGTTCTGCAGGAAGATCGACGCTTGTCAACAATCAAAGAGCATAAATGATGATATAATTTGACACATTGGATGTAGTAGTATTCCCTGGAGTCTTGTATAGTTATTGCTTCGATATCAGTTATATTATTATATGCATGATTTGAGGCACTTGGTCTATGTGTAAAAGAAATCTTGCTGATATGCTTCTGAGAAGCTTCACTATAAGGTGCAGTTGAACTCGCGACCTAGTCGCCTAAATGTAACTACTATACTAACGACACCGCCGTCGCCTGGCTTTTGAGCGTCCCAACCCTGCCGCCGCCGCCGCCGCCGCCACGCGAACCGTATCGCGGATGGGCGTATTAGGTGCTGGAGGTGCCGCGGCGCTGAGGTGGGGAGAGGCAGGCCGCCAGACTCGGTCCCTCGGCGTAACTCCGCGACGCTCCCGCGACCCGACCCGACCCGATTCTGCCTCTGTACGATTCGGCGAGTGGAATATTTCAGCTTCAGCTTCAGCGGTAGCAAAGCCGCTGGCATGAACGTCGGACTCGCATGATTACAAGCACGGGGCTTGGAGACTCAGAGTCGGGGCTGTAACTAGTTGCCCGATAGGTACGAGGTGCTCGAGTTACTGTCGGTACCGAGCTCTTCGAAGTTCGAAGTTCGGAGCGTGGGCTGGGGTCTGGGGGTCTGGGGGTTCGTGGTGTTGTGGGCTGCTCACAAAATCGAAGATGGGGCTCGCGGGACTCGACGTTGCATTTGAGGCGAAGCGGGTGCGCCATTCCCCATTCCCCATCCCCATCCCCGGCACACACACCCCACACGGTGGGGCGAGCCCAAAGTTAAGGTTTATTCACACAAAACAACGCAGCAGCAGCCCGTTTCCTAGCTCCTGATACCAATTGTGCGGCTTCTAAGCTCTAACTCTCAGGGGCTCCGAGTCGACTGCCATGCCATCCTCTTGATATCGAGGGTGGTCTGCAGCATACAAACAGGTCGGGCGACTTGGTGAGTGATTAATTGATTCCGAATTCGCACCTCCAGCTCCAAGCTCCAAGCTCGACGACATCGACCGGTGACATACATGTACAATCATAGGCGGCGTACGATGATAGAAGGGATCAATCAATGCGACCATGGATTTGGCCTCGCCGTCGCGCGCATGCCCGTCAACTTCCTCGAGGCGATCGCATGAGCATGATTGCAGCCGTGCTGAGAAGCGAGAAGCGAGATCTTGAGAGGTGAGAAAGGGCTTTGTAAGTACATATGCATTCGCATGCGTATGCATGCTTTCAGAAGCGTCTGTTGTACGTCAAGGCTATCTATGATGAAACGACGCATGCACAAGTTTCGAGGGCGTATACGCAGCTGCCTACAGCTATACATACGTGCTACAGCGGCCGGGCTGCAGTCGCAGTCGCAGTCGCAGTCGTAGCAAGCCGTAGTCGTGGTCGTAGTGGTCATAGTGGTTGTGCCGTCGAATCCATCTATTCCATCGCACACTCTATGCAGTACTATATACAGCACCTACAACCTATAACCTACAACCTACAACCGCCGTATCTAAAAATCTAGCCGTGGGCGTTGTTGACAGGGCTTTGGCGATCACTGGCACTGACCACATCCACGCGATACGCAATCCATGCAGGAGTAGTCGTTGTCGCAGCTGGTGAGTCGGGTGATGATTAGGAGGATAAGGAGGGACGAAGGAGGGAAAGGAGAATAAGGGAGAGGAGGAGTGGAGGAGAGGGGAATAAGAAGAAGGGGAGGGGAGGGGAGAAAGGGAGAATAAGGGAGGAGAATAGGAAGAAGGAAGAAGGAAGTGGAGGTAAGTGGTGGGAGGAGGTATATATGCGCTCAACGGCATGCGGAGATAAGTTCGTAGAATCGCCACAAACAACTTATCACCACAAACACACGCACCGAGCAATCGAGCAATCGAACGAACAACTTCAGAGCTATATTTATTGTGTCATTTGGGTTGGATTTCGAATTTTGATGCGGCGCGTTTTCGTTTTCTCGTGATAGGCGGACGGCTTGGCGGACGGTTGTTTGTGTTAGGAATGAAGAGTGAGGGAAGGGAGAAGGGAAGAGAGGCAAGGCGAGGCGAGTGGTGGAGGGATATGGTAAGAGGAAGGGGAAGGAAGGGGTCTTGTATATTTGCCGGACCCACTGCCACCGCTCCGAGTCCGAAGTTGGAAGTTGGAAGTTGGAACGTGGCTCGAGAGCCGAGGATGCAACTGCTTCTTCGCTTCCCTCTTCTGATTCTAGTTCACGACGACCTCCTCCGATTCGGGTGTTGGATGTCGGTGTTGACTATCACGGCGTTGAGGTGCGGTGATTAGTTGATCCATTGATCCATGGATAGCGCAATGAAGTGCTTAGCAAAGTCCGAGTCCAGCAGCGCCCAGCCTCACGCGCATATCCGTATTCAATGGATGCACCAATCCCGAGTCCGAGGCACCATTCACCGTCACATTCAATTGTCTACGTACATACGAGTATCCAAATATAGACGTAGCTCGACGCGTCGCGATGCCTCCCGAAGTTGGAATGCATCTCGGAGGAATGTGGGTCATGCGCGCTCATTGGTCTTCTTGGGTTGCGATCAAACCTGCATACTCGCGACCGAGACTGTGACGGGAGTCGGACTAGGGCTGCCAACCGTACCGTATACGGGCAACGGCCGTATGAGGGGTGTGTAACGGGTAACTTTCCGAGGTCCGCGAGACGGAGGAGAGAGCCAAGAGACGGCGAGTCAATCGAGACCTGTGTTGACGAGACGAAGATACAGAAGGCGAACGGCGGAGTACAAGTACGCTACGCGGGAAATGCCGAGAGGAGTCCATAGTGGTAAATGACTACAAGCATAGTGGATAAGAGATAGGTGAGTACATAGTAATCTACAAAAGGCCATGAACTAAGTATAATGTCCATAGATAACTAGAATGGCCATGACCCAAGGGCCTGACCCTCACATCATCCCCCCTTTAAGGGAGACAATGTGGTGTGATGAGTTTTAAAGCTTGGGGTCATATTGCACTGTGGGATGCGAGACTCTACCAGAGCAAGTAGTAGTCTGTGCAGGAGGTGCATACTGAGATCTCAATCTCTCGCATATGACTGGAGGGGAGGCAGGATGGGCAGGGAGCGGAGGCAGGATGGGACGAGGAGTGGTGGTGTGGACGAGCTGTTTGATGGGCGGTTTGAGATCTGTGAGGGCAGGACCAGAGGTTAGTTGCATAGAGTCATAAGTAGAAGAGTTCAGTATTGTAAGGGGAGAGTATGTATGATTTATAGTAATAGGATGAGGGCATGGGGCTTTGGGATGTCTACAATGAAAGCAGTCCACAAGCTTGTTAACAGAAGTGGGAATATCGGAGAGCGGAATCCAAGAATCTTCAGAATCAGGCTGGTCTTTCCAGTGCACGGGATATTTGTAACAATGTCCGAGTTTTCTGCAATCAAGAAGGGAATGAATGGAAAGAGTGGAATCTTCTGCAAGTGTAAAAGGTTGGAAGTCAGAATGGGGATGAAAGATGGAAGGATTGGTGTAAGGTTCAAGCAAAGAGACATTGAAAACAGGGTGAAGGTGAGATAGGTAAGAGGGAAGATCAAGGAGGTAGGACGACAATTTGACCTTTGCAAGGATGCGATAAGGACCTAAGCAATGGTGGTCAAGTTTGTCAAAAGGACGAGTTGTTTTGATATGACATCGTAGAAGCCAGACAAGTTGGTCAGGCTGAAAGTCAGGAGCAGGAAGGTGATGTCTATTGTAATAAAGGGATTGTTGCCGTTGTGCAAACTCAAGTTCAGCACGAAGCTCTGCATGAATATGCGCGAGTCGTTCTGTGAGTGAGTCAGTGGCGGGTGTGGTAGAGAGTTTGGAGAAGTGAGGTTTGAAAGTGGGATGGAAACCAAGATTGGAAAAGAAGGGAGTGTGTTTGGTAGAAGCATTTTCTAGGTTATTGAAGGTGAATTCCGCAAGCGGGAGGTAATCAACCCAGTCGTCCTGCTGGTATGAGCAGTAGGCATGCAGATAAGTCTCTAGAGTTTGGTTGGTGTGCTCTGTGAGACCATCTGTTTGAGGGTAATATGCTGTGGACATGCAAGGGTCGATACTGAGACACGAACAGAAAGAAGTCCAGAAGTTTGAAACAAAAAGAGAACCACGGTCAGAAACAATAGGAGAAGAAATACCATGGAGGCGAAATATGTGGTCCAAAAATAACCAAGCAAGATTGGAAGCAGTAAGGGTTTCAGAATAAGGAATGAAATGAGCAGCATGAGTAAAGTGGTCACAGACAACCCAAATGGAATCATAATTATGGGAAAGGGGAAGTTTAACAATAAAGTCCATAGAAATGGATTGCCAAGGGCGAGAAGGTATATCTAAAGGTTGAAGAAGTCCAAAGGGTTTATGATGAGGCATCTTGATACAGGCACAAACATCGCATGCATTAACATACTTGCGAACATAAGTGGTCATGCCAGGTCAAGAGTAGTCTTGAGAAACGAGGCTGAAGGTGCACGTGCAACCAGGATGACCCACGATAACGGAATCATGACAAGAGGAAAGAATTTCGGAGTGCAAGGAGGGTGGAATGTAAAGACAACCTTGGTGAAAGACAAGTCCAGCTTCAGTGCGAAATTTGGTGTCTCCATTTGCCACAGCTTCACGCCATGTAGTGTCCTCTCAAAACACTGATTTAAAGCGCTCCAGGAGTTCAGAGCTGTCAATAGCGAGAGTAGTGAGGGCAAAAGTAGAAGCAACAGCATTAGAAGATGCAACATGAAGTGGAGGGTCGTGCAGAAACTGGGAGTGTTTCAGGGTAAGCAGCACTTGATGTTGAGCTTCAAGGTGCTCATCCCCCCTTTTAAGCTCGAAATCTGGTCTGTGCGAGAGAGCATCAGTGACATTCGATGAGCCTGGAGCCCATTTGAGGTGAAAATTGAAATCGGAAAGGAACATTGCCCAATGCGCCTGACAGCAATTAAGCAAGTGAGAGGACATGAAGTATTCAAGGTTTTTATGGTCACAAATGATGGAGATGGGGTGAGGGGAACCAAGCGTCTAAGCATGCATGTCACGAAAAGATTCCATGACAGCGAGGAGTTCTTTATCATGGACTTCGTAGTTGATTTCAGCAGGCGACATTTTTCTGGAGTAGAAAGCAACAGGGTGGAGATGGCCAGTCTCGTCCGGTTGCTGGAGTACACCAGAAATTGCGAAATCAGATGTGTCAGTGGTGAGAGTGAGAGGAGCTGAGGGGTCAAAGTGGTGTAGGATGGGTGTGGAAAGGAAGAGTGATTTGAGTTTTGCGAAGGCATTGCATTTAGCATCACCCATTACCACTTGGAGGAGTTCCTGGTGAGGTTAGTAAGAGGAATAGTGATTCGAGAGTAGGAGCCAATGAAATGGCAGTAGAAATTTGAGAAACCAAGGAATGATTGTAGTTGCTTAACTTTAGTAGGCTCTAGCCATTGCGAAATAGCTTCAAGCTTTTTCGGGTTCATTTTGATGCCTTCAGCGCTGATGATGTAGCCCAAGTATTTGACTTTGGACTTGTCAAATTCGCATTTTTTGTGTTAGCACAGAGTTTAGCATCTCAAAGGCGGTTGAGTACCATTCCAACATGTTTGTTGTGTTCTTCTTAAGATCTAGAAAAGATCAGTATATCATCAAGGTAAACAACACAAATGATGTCCAAGATGTCACAGAGAACATCTTGAATGAATGCTTGAAAGGCTGCCAGAGCATTGGTGAGACTGTAAGGGACAATAAGATGCTCGAAGAGTCCCAAGTGCATGTGGAACACAGTTTTCCACTTATCACCTTCGCAGATGCGCAAGTGAGAGTATGCCAATTTGAGGTCAATTACGGTGAAGACTTTGCAGCCTTGGACTCAGTCTAAAAGGTCAGAGACAAGAGGGAGAGGATAACGATTTTTACATGTGATTGCATTCAAACCACAGAAATCTACACAAAGACAGATTTCTCCAGTCTTCTTTCGAGTGAAGAGAACCGGGGCACCAGCAGATGATGTTGAATGATGAATATGGCCATGCTTGAGATTTGAGTTCACATACTCAGCGACAGCTTCGCATTCAGTGGGAGTTACAGTGGACCAAAGGGAGATGTCTTCCCCTCTTCTAGCTCAATTTTGATGTCATAGGGACGATGTTCTGGGAGTTTATCAAATTCAGCAGGGTTAAAAACTGTGTCAGCCCATGGGAAGTACTTGTTGGGAACATATGCCTTGAAATCATCTAAATCTGGTGAATGGGAAGGCGGAGTATCAGTAGAAAAAGAGTTAATGAAAACGGGGAAGGTAGAATCATGAAAATGAAGATAGGAAATTTCTTCGCCACACTTTAGTAAATGTTGAAAACCGTTTTGCACTCAAGATGGTGATATTTGGTTCTGGCGGAGGCTTGTGGTCTAGCAGCGATGGAGTGAAGCGTGCATGACCAGTGGCAAGCATAAACGATGACAGAAATGGAGTTGAGAGCCTGGTTTGTGGTGGCGAAGGGGTGGTGGAGGGAGAATCAGAAGATATGAGCCATGGAGTGAGAAGGGGGTTGGTTAGACCAAGGCCTATGCCAACACTGTGAAGTGACGAGCGAGGTTGCATACTAGGACCGAGGCCCTTGGCATGAACCATTGAAGGGGACTCCAATCTGCAGCAGTCGAGAGAGAGAGTTTCCTCAACCCAGTTGATATGGGGATTGTAACAGCGAAGCCAGTCGAGTCCAAGAATGATGGGATATGAGACAGAGACTACAGTGAATCTGTGAATCTCTGAATGAGAACCTATAGAGAGTTGTGCAAAAACATCCTGGGTGATCAGTCCAGAAGCGATGGGGTGGTCATCAACTGCCATTATTGGTACAGGGATTTCCTTTGAGCGATGAGGGAGAGAGTGATGAGAGGCAAACGAGTCTGAAATGCAGGAATCAGTAGCACCACAATCAACCATGGCAATGGTATGAATGGGTGAACGGTTAGGAAATGATAGCTTAATAGAAATAAAGAAGTGACCAGAATGTAGAAGATGAGATGAAGAGACGGAGGTAATATACTTTGGAGATGGGAGAGAAAGGGTATACAAGCCATTGTTCAAGCGAATGTGGCAGGCCCTCGATTCTCAAGTTTGAGCAGTTGGATTTGTCCCAAGATCCACCAAAGGCCCAGGGACCGTAGTACCTTTGGTTAGGCTTTTACTGACTGGGAAGAGCCTTGAGCCTGTGATTTCTTCGCAAACTCTTGCATGCACTTCTTGGCAGCAGCAGACATGTTCAGGCAGTTGAATTTGTTGTGTTTGGCACCACTGCAATACTCGCAAAGACCAAGGTCCTTATGACGTTGCTGTTCTTCTGGTGTAAGCGGTCCATGGGGGCATGATGTACAGGTAGCGTTGATCTCCATTGGCTCACCAGGTGGGAGCGTGGAGGAGGAAGGAGCTGGGGGAGAAATGGAATGAGAAGTAGAGGAGGAGGAGGGAGTGGTGAATGACTGGAATTTCGATGATGACAATTTCCCGCTGTCACACTAAGTCAGGTTAATGAATTAGTGCCCAGATGGTCATGGACTACTGCGTCGAGTTGCACCTGGTCGTTCGTTGATTTCGGAATTGATTGGAATAGAGATAATACTCCGATAGGGGTAAGATGGGGTGAGGTCGGTTATTAGAAATAGTATGTCAAGCAACAGTACTACTCCTAAGTTGATAGGGGTGTGGTGAATTTACTTGTACGTTAAGTAGCAAGTATATACAGTGGTTTAGGTCTATATAATAAACCTATGGGATGAACTAGATAACTAATAAACTGAAGTCAGTATGCCAGAGTCCTACTCGTTTCAGATCTGGACTTGAAAGGGGCTCCCTACTCGTTTCGGAATAATCAAACTGTCAAATTAGCGTTACTGACACCTACTCGTTTTCGGTGCAGACTTAGCTGTCAGTGCGTTACTGTCACCTACTCGTTTCGGTGCAGACTTAGTAAAAGAATTAGACCTTACTTACTTTTCAGGTCTCTACAAACAGAAATGCTGGTATCCTACTTGTTTCAGATACAGCTGAACTTAAGCACTAGAATGTGGGTGATAACTAGATTGTTATTTTTTTAAACAGAGAGACCTGCTCCCTTTTATACCTACACTGTTTGTTCCTAAGAACAATGGTATCCTAGTGAGGTAAATACAAATAAATAGTAGAACAATAGTAAAGTGTCCTAGACATTATATTCCATTGTACAGACAATGGTTGTCATTAAGGACAATGGATAGGTATAGTGGAACAATAAATGTACCATTGTTCCCAATGGTTGTCAGGAAAATCATAACAATAGGCAATACATTGGAACAATAAGAATGTGAAAGAACAATGGAAACCATTGTCACTGGTTTCCATGGCAAATTTAAGAAGATAAAAGAACCATGAAATCCATTGTCATTGGTTTCCATGGTAAACTTCCATGGTGAACTTCCATGATGACAATGGAAAGGATGACAATGGAAAGGTAATGACAGATAGGACAATGGCTAATTCTCCTAGGGGCTCCGCTCCTAGGGGTTCAGGGGTACATCCTAGTTCCTAATGTCTTTATACCAAACCCATGTTCTGGTATGACACCGCTAGGTTTATCTTGACACTTGCACTCAAATTCGCACTGGTGTATGTGGTTGTTGATCTTCATTGCAAGGTCAACATAATCCTTGAATCCAGTAGGTGGGTTCAAGTTGTTGACAAGGATGTCCTTGATGTCGTCCTTGAGCTCTGAATAGAACACGGCAATCTTGCTATCGTCAGTCCAGTTTAAGTGGATGAGGAGTTCATGGAAGCGCAAGGAGTATGCTCCAACCGAGTCCGTTTGGTGCAAGGCTTGAATCTTGCAATAAGCTGTTCCAGCAAGATCTTGGTCACCAAAATGGCTCTTGAAAGCCTTGCAGAATGAGGTGAAGTTCTGTAGAAGATATGGTTGGTTAGCTTTAACGGATGTGTACCACAACTTTGGGGATCCATTCCCCAGATAAGTGCCCATATAGAAGCACTTGTCCTTGTCAGTTGGTAGCTGGGCTTGCTGTAGCTCTACCCCATCGCTGACTTCTGTGATGAAACCAGGCATGTCAGATGCTTTTCCTGTAAAAATGCGAGGTTTCTTGAACTTTGCAGCACTGTGAGGGATATCTGCTAGTTGGGAAGTGAGGGGAGCTGCAGGAAATTGTGGGGGAGGTGGAGCCAGAGGTGGAATCACATTGGCAATGCTTTCCAGCTATGCTGCGACTTGATTGAGAAGGTGGGCATGGTTGTCCATTGTCTCATTGTAACGACTGAGGAAGGTCATGAAGTCTTGCCACGTTACTGGGTTTGCTCCTGCGAGAGTTTGGTCAGATCCGGAAGGCTGGCCTTGCTGAATGGGGTTGGTAGAACCTTGGCTCCATTGAGTGGAGGTGCCTTCTTCATCTGATGGGTCCATGTTCAAGAATAGATGGGAATCTGATAAGGTTAGCTAAGAGTAGGATAACAATTAAATACCGGTTTTCTAGTTTATTGGTCTTGTCAAACTGTAACAGGTAACTTCCCAAGGTCCACAAGATGGAGGAGAGAGCCAAGAGACAGTGAGTCAATTGAGACCTGTGTTGACAAGACGAAGATAGAGGAGGTGAGCAGCAGAGTACAAGTACACTACGTGGGAAATGCTGAGAGGAGTCCATAGTGGTAAACGACTACAAGCATAGTGGATAAGAGATAGGTGAGTACATAGTAATCTACAAAAGGCTGTGAACTAAGTATAATGTCCATAGATAACTAGAACAGCCATGATTCAAGGGCCTGACCCTCACAGGGTGGCTACTTACAGTTACAGAATATATATGTGTACAGCCTCAACAGCATGTGAAAATGTCCAATATGGTTACAGACTGTCACACAAATGGCTGTGAAAACAACAAAACAAACATATATGCACATATATGGGTGAGTCTGGTCCAAGTAGGAATGCCAGGGAAACTTACACATCATTGGTTGTTAACCACTCCCCACCCCACTCCCCACCCCACTCCGTCCCCTACAAATGGCCTCATGTCGTTGCTCACTGCCATGCTGACAATGGCTGCTTGCCATCACATCTGCCAAGACAGATGAATATGAAGTCAGTACATGTCCGCAACTCACACTAAATGAACAGGAAATGGGACACAATGCACAGAACAGAACAAAACCCCCTTGAGAAAGGGGCTCATGACAGCATCCACAATGGCATACATATGCAGGAAACATGAATGGCCCTTGTTAGTGTTGAATGACAAAGGTGACTGCCACAGCGAGAACGACCATTGTCATTGCTTTGTGCATGTGTGTGAGAGAGATTGCAGTGCTCTCTCCTTGGATTATCAATGCTGAACCTACAGAATGGTGAATGTGCTATCTGCAGGGTGCAAATGACAATGAGCAAACATTGGACAACTCACCTTTCTCTAGACGCGCACTACCTACTCTACCATTGCACTGTCACTTTACACATTGCATCACACATTGCACATTGAGAGTCAACATGCCAGATGGGTGTTTGTGGATTCACAGATTCGTGGGTGCACAATTGGGCTTCAGGCTTGGAACGTCAAACAGCCATATAACTCATCTGGATATGGGTCAACCAATACCTGTCTCTATCCATTGCATCGAAGGCCAGTCCAATGACATGGTTACAGTACTGTATACCATATGTACATGGCGTACAACCTGTCTATACAGTGACAGGTGGCAGCCCTAGATGGGACTCTGCAGGTGTCTGTGTGTTTGTGTACATGTGGGTCATCTGCGGATTGGGAGTATGGTAGGACATGACAGTGATGACGATGAATGGATGGAGACGTGAGGGGCAAGCCACTTCAAGCCCACCCCATATCATCATTCCAGCCAGGCCTCAAACAGTAGCTAAAGGTGATGTACCCCACACTTCCTACAACCACACCAATCATCATACCCCCCTTCACCAATGACATCAAGAAGCAGCATGTAAACAGTCTGGTATGGAGTGGAATGAGGAACTCAATGCCACATTTGTCAAACTCAGCTATGAACAACTTTTCACAGATCAATGTGTCAATATCAAGAAGACTGATCATGATCTCACAATCATGGGAGTCCACGTTGATGACATGATCATGCTCGCAGCATCTGATGATGCTATTGCTTGTGTCAAGGCAGAACTTGCATCCCAATTCAAAATTTCAGACATGGGTGAACTCAAACAAATTGTTGGATTTGAAGTCACTTGTGATTGGAAAGCACACACAATCACTTTGACACAAACACAGTACATTGCATGCATTCTCCAGCATTTCAGAATGGATCAATCAGACCTTGTCAAGATGCTGATGGATCTGAAAATAGTGCTCAAGAAAACTCTGCCCAACAAATCACATGACATCCCCTATTATGCTGCTGCAATCAGTTCACCAATGTATGCAGCACTAGAAACTCATGCAGATATTGCATATGCTGTGCAATGTTTATCTCAATTCACCTCGAATCCTAGTCCAATGCACTGAACAGCAGTCAAACATGTATTTTACTACTTAAATGGTATCTGGCATCTCAGTATCACTTACCAAAAGAAGAAGAACTTGTTCTCACTGGCTACTCAGATGCTGATTTGGATAGCAACCCTGATGATCAGAAATCAATTTCAGGGTATGTCTTCCTGATGGGCAACACCCCTATCAGCTGGTCTGCCTGGAAGCAAATATCAGTAGCACTGTCCAGCATGGAGGCCAAGGTTATGGTGCTTAGCACCACTGCACATGAAGCTATCTGGCTGTGCCACCTACTTACCAAATTAGGTCTGCCACCATCTGGACCAACAACCATTTTTGGTGACAATATGTCATCCCTATACTTTGTGTGTCATCCACTTCACCACACGTGCAGTAAACATATTGATATCTGCCATCACTTCGTGTGTGAGAAAGTTCTCACAAAGAAAGTAGATGTATTGTGGGTTACATCTGAAAATAATTTGGCTGACCTATTTACCAAGTCACTACCACTACCGCACCACCAGATTCTCACACAGATGCTTAGCCCCATCGCAGTTGAGGGGGAGTGTTGTGAGTAGAGGCTAGAACCCTTGAGCAACTGCATGGAACTTAACCATGCTCTGCAGACTTAGCCTGCTGTGTGGGAATATTCTAGATAACTTAGCTTACTAATAACTTCCTATCTGCAGTATAGTACTTTGTAGATAATTCTAGTGTAGTTTGTCTCTGTGTATTTAAGTGTGCTCTTTAGGAGCCTTGTACTACAATTAATACACATTTATATTCCCATATACTGCACACAACACCCTTTGTCCTGCTTTCGCCTCCAATTTCTCAGTGATTTGTCTCCTTTGAATGGTTTCGCTTATTCACCATAGAACAAGACAAAAGCACGAGGTTGATCCTTCAGTTGGAACCTTTGGACAATTTACAAGCTTTTCTGACATGTACTGCCAGGAAGTTCACTGAATGACTACTGTGAGTCTGACAAGTTGTTGCTCAAGGTGAGCCTTGCCCAAGCGCTCTGCATCACTATCAGCACCTCAATGCAACCTCAATGAACCGCAAACTGCACTCTCATCCCACCTGGGCGTAGATTTAGACTCAGTCCCCATCTTCTCGCTTCTCAATCCACTGATTCCATCATATCAGATGATGCACTCATTCACAGCCGCTTTGCTTGCTGGCTATCATGATACTGTGGCACAGTATGGAACAAATACCCTTTCCAACCACAAGTGTTGCATATAGTATTCTCTGATGATCTCACATCAATGTATCACCATTCATTCACACTGCTGCCCACTCCACTCCTCCAAGGTCAATACAAACAGGCCCTCTCAAGGTGCAAAGGTTGGGCATATATGATTTTTGTCCTTCACTTATATGTCCCCAGTACGTGCAACATGATTGATGCCATAATCATCATATGTATTGGTGTCAGACTCATAACTTTGTTAAGATACTAGTTTCACCCTCATTGTCAAACACTTGTTCAAGGTTGTTCTGTATCCTAATGATCATAATGGTAAGTTGGGCACCCTCTTGAAGTTGGCTCATACTTAGCACCTGTTTTTAGTGGTTTGCCTTGAAGGATAACCTATGACTCCCTTTCCAGCTTTTGTCTGCAAGTTGTAAGTGCACATATCCTCGTTATGTGGTTACAGGCTGTGCTTAACCTGCATTGCAGTCTACACCAACTCTTTTCTAGCAAGGTTTGATATTCCACTGGCTTCGCAGCACTCTGCTCATCTTGGCAAAACTTGAACTCCAGGAGCATGGTGTTATGGTTCGATATTTTCTTCTTCAATTCCCCTTATCTTATCAGTCACGACACGTATACACATGTGCCCGATGACGCGTCTCTTTACTAATTAGCATTACATATCTATTACAATAGCCTTAGTAAGAACCACACCGAAACCACATGTCCGCAGTCAACCTGCAGCCATGACAAGACGCCATGCACAAACGGTGCGCTTTCCATGGAACGCTGGCTGGTTACAGTGTGTAGTAGTACATGAGGATATCGCATGTATAGTAGTATATATTCACCAATCCAATACCCAGAGACGACAGCTCGTTCTCTTGGGATCTCCGCTAGTTCCACTAGTGTTAGACTAAGTCAACCAAGCTACCCTTCCCCATTTCTTTATCTTTTGGTTTTAGTATTCTTGTAGGAGCCACGTTAGTCTCGGACTAGTGTCGCCCTAACACATGGTGAGACAATGGGGGTTCTCTGACAGAGGTAATGCGAATTCAAGTATTCATTATAAATTTTCACACCGATATGTCCCTATTCATAGTAAACACCTTGATAGAACTCGCTCTGAAGGATCTGAGGAAGATATAAAGACCATGTATCTGCAAGAACTCAGCACACAATTACAATCACACATTCTGATATACCATGGTCATCCCAAGGCCTCACACCCAAAGCAGTGTCAATATGAGTACAGGCATTTATTGGTGCTGCATATCACCCTCTGATGCCAAGCCCAAGATTCTACTTCCCGCATACAAGCATATGGCAATGACTGTGTGAACAAGTCCAATTATGACTTTGAAGTCTAAGCCAGAGTCAGTGTCGATGTCAAGAAACCATGATGAGTGAGGCATCGAGACAGAGATGTCAAATTGAACCCCATCCTCCACAACAACAGCTGGAGTCAAAGGTCCTGGCCTACACATGGCAGAGAGGCTCACACAGGCGAAGATGAAGATGTGTATGTATAATATCTAAGTACATACCAGGGATTTAACAGAGGTCCAGCAAGGCACTGGTCATTGTTGCCTGGAGTATGTGCCTTAATGAACCAGGAAGGTTCACATCCTGACATTGAAACTCAATGAAGTACATATTTTCTTCACTCAATGCTTCATGCGAGTTCCATGTGGCGGTGAGAGCTTTTGGTCCATATGCAAGCTGAAAGCACAGGCTGGGGAAAGTTGACAAATCAGGACAGGGGCATCCGAAAGCGAAGTGTACTTGGAAGGCCTGACATTGACTCCCAGCTGAGGCAGAATTTCAGCTTTGGTTTAGATTCGGTTTGAAGTGGATCAAGAGTTCTGAGTGCGATTGAGATGTCAGAGTTCCGCTGGAGCAGGAATATCCGAGCTCAACCACAGTAAAGAGGGCAGCGGAGGGAGGGTGCGAGAAATCTGGCAGGATTTCGAGATCTGGCTTGAGGCGTGAAGCAAGAGCCAGGACGCGCGTCTTAAGGTGATTGGTCGCATTACGTAATGCACCAATTTAAGGGCTCTCTGGCCGCTTCATTGGGGATGACGCCTGAGCCGCTCGCAAGCTTGCGTCAGGGCTTATCACGCATGAGTTTAACGCACCGCAAAGGCAAGACAAGACGCACAGACCAACTAGCATCAGCGCCCTATAACGATGCGTGTCGCCGCCTCCAACCTTTCTTCCCTCCTCTCATCTCCCTCCCTCCCCTCCCTCCCTCAATCTCCTCTGCACGCCCCGCTCCCCGCCATCGTGCCCGTCGCGTTGCAAGGTTCCAAGCGTTGTATAGGACTGTATGTCCCCAAGGCCGATGGCATTTGGCCTATTATTCACCCACGAAGTAGTACCTGCGTGCAAGACGGAGGGGACTTGTATGTTTGCCGGACTCGGAACGTGCCTGGAAGACGAAAGGGGATGCAGGATGGCGTGAGTCTTCTTTACTTCCGTGTTGGACTTGTTCCACGACCATCCCATTGACAAAACCAGCCGATCTCGAACCGAACTAACTCGTGCTCAGACGAGAGGACTGCGTATCGGTGTTGGCTGTTGGTTGATACGTCGATATTGATCCACGGATAGCGCAATGAACTATAACAGCGAAGTCCGGCGCCCAGGCACGTCGTTGTGCATCATTCAATCCCGAGTCCGAGGCAGGATTCAATTGTAGGTGTGTCCAAATATAGGCTCGGGTGGGCCAGACGCGTCGCGATGGATGCTTCTCGGAGAAGAGTGGGTCATGCGCGCTCTTTCTGTGTGCGATCCAACGACGGTGAATGTATGAAGGCGTGCACGGATGTGTGTCATGCGAGTGGGTCTGACGAGGGACCAGCCACTCGAACAACGACATATCATTCCACTCACCCAGGCTATTCAATACCACCGCGATTCTCCTCCATTCCTTCATCCTCCTCCTCCGTCATGCCCCCCTCCACCAACCACACAGACCTCGACGTCGAGAAGCAGCATGCAGCCGGTGCACACGGCCCGCCCCAGCGCTCGACGACGCGCTCTGTCCTGCTCATCATCACCTGCACATTCGCCATGCTCGTCAACTCCTCCAACAACACCTCCGTCGCCATCGCCCTCCCCACCATCGGCGCAGCCCTCAACATCCAAGAAGCCCAGCTCCAGTGGCTGGTCTCCGCCTACTCCCTCTCCTCGGGCTGCCTGTTGATCCTCTTCGGGCGGCTCGCTGATCTGCACGGCCGCAAGCGCACATTCCTTGCAGGCAGCATCTGGCTCGCAGCCTGGACCCTCGGCTGCGGCTTCGCACAAACAGAGATCGAGCTCGATGTGCTGAGAGGGCTCCAGGGTGTGGGTGTGGCTGCGAGCATTCCAGCGTCGTTGGGCATTCTGGCACACGCATTCCCGCCAGGTACACTGCGCTCTATCGCGTTCGCGACCTTTGCAGCTGGGGCCCCCCTCGGCGCATTCACAGGCATGGCCCTCGGGGCGGTCATGACACAGCTCTCGGCGTGAGTCTCTTATTCTCTTTGTTTTGATGTTTATTCGTGAACATCTAATTATAGCCCGACGTGGCGCTCCAACTTCTTCCTCTCCACCGGCCTCACGGTCCTCTACATCGCCCTCGGCTGGTACGCAATCGACGACGACGAACCTCGAGGCGATAAAAAGTCAAAATGGAGTCTCCTGCGGTTCAGTCGCTCGACGCGTGACGTCTCCGCTGCGAATAGTGTGGACGAAGAGGAAGACAGACGCGTCGACTGGCTCGGTGCGTTCCTCGTCACCGCCGGCCTTGTTCTCGTCGTCTTTGTCCTCTCCGACGGCGAGGTCGCCCCGGGCCAGTGGGCCAACGCATGTAAGTCACTTTATTCGTTTGCGTAACCCCCATTCTAACCGCGCGTCTCCAGACATTATTGCGCTGCTTATAATCGGGTGCCTCTTCCTGGGCGTATTCATGGCATGGCAGCATTTCCTCGAGGCGCACCAGCTCAAGCATCAGCTGCACGCGCGCGATCGAACGAAAGATCGGCTCGGCTCGTCCGAGATTACTTCCATCCCTTCCCTCCAATCCAGCCCCACGCACAGCGAACCCACCGCTCCCGCCCGGAGTAGATACCCACCCCCCCTCATTCCCCCCGCCCTCTGGACTCGCTCCGCCTACCGTCTCACTGCCGTCATGCTCGTCGCCCTCCTCACCTGGGCATCGTTCTTGGGCTGGAACTTTTGGACGCAGCTGTATTACCAGCAGTATGAGGGCTTGAGTCCCGTCGGCGGGATGTTGAGGATGTTCCCTATGTGCGTGTTCTAACTTTTCTTTTAACATGTTACGTTGCGGGTTGCACCACTTCCTCTTTCCCTTTCGTTTACCGAGATGATCGTCTGACGCCGACGCGTCTTTTACTTTTATGGGTTAACACGTTACACGCGTCGCTTTCTTATCCCCTTGATCTAATTCTAATGCGAAGGTGAACGCACACTGACGCGGGAATATAGGTTCGTAACAGGCATCATATGCAATATCATCGTGGTGATGATCGTCGCACGCGTCCCGGTCGTGTACATCCTCGGTGCGTTCCTTCTCCCAACTCCCCCTCCCATCTAACATCCACCCCTTTAAACATTACAGCCTCCGGCACCCTCATAACCGCCTGCGCCTCCATATTCTTCGCCCTCATCCCCTCCACGACCACCTCCACCACCTACTGGGCCTACGGCTTCCCCTCCGCCATCTTCTCCGTCTTCGGCGCGGACTTTGTCTTCGCCGCCGGCACCATCTTCGTCGCGCGCGTCGTCAAGCCCGAGGAGCAGAGCCTCGCGGGCGGGCTGTTCCAGACGATGACGCAGGTGGGCAAAATAAATCTTCTCTACCTATCTCCCATCTACATTTCCACATTTTCACATATGACCCTCCCCCATCCCACTCTACACTCTCCGCCTCCCCTTCTCCCACCTTCCACCTTCCACCTTCCCTTCTTCTGCCTCAACAATTCACTAATGTTGGTGATTTTTGTAGTTGGGCACCGCGCTCGGCGTTACAGTGACCACCATCGTCTTCAACCGCGTCGTCGCGCACGACACGCGGCGCCTCGGGCTCGACCCCACCTCCAGTTCCGCAGAGGGTGGCGTGCCGGCCCACTCGCCGCCGATGCTCGCGGGGTACCGCGCGGCGCAGTGGACGGCGTTCGCGTTTGGGGCTGTTGGTGAGTGCGCTTTTCCTTTATTCTTATATGAGTCGTTGTTTTCCTTTACGAGGTCGTCGTTTCTTTATGAACCGTTGTTTTTTTGGTTTATGTGGATATTGACGGTTGATGGTTGATGGTTTTAGCGACGCTCGTGACGCTCGCGACGATGTCGGGCGTCGGCATTGTGGGCGACCGCAAGGGCACTCCCTCTCCCTCGAACTCCTCTCCTTCCTCCGTTGACTCGCCCTCGAACTCAAAGGATCCCCGCGCGAATAACTCGAAGGACTCGAAGGAAGGGGAAGGGGAGGGGGTGAATGAAGAGGGGGAGGTGGGGGTCGCAGACGGAGACCGTCGTGCCGGGACATTCGGTGCCTGTTTCGCGGGCGGTGTCGCGGGAGCACGATCATGCGGGGAGGGTGCGAGTGTAAGTGTGCATAGAGGAACGCTGAGAGAAGGTCGCGCGAAGGAGAAAAGGAGAGAAGGCGAGCAGGGTGGCAGGAGAATAGGAGGAACGAGGGAAAGGGGAAAGAGCTACATGGCCACGACGAGGATACGAAAGTACGAAAGGGCGAGAAAAAAAGTGAAGGAGTCTCGGTGGAGGGGTGTAGGAGCGGTCCCGTCGCGAGCCCCCCAGGTGCTACGTTGAGGATCATATATCACCGGCCACCGTCGTTGTTCGCGCACGTATTTTCGTGTTTTGTGTTCTGTGTTTTGGCTTGGATTCTCGCAATTTGGATTTTGGATTTTGGATTTTGGAATTCGCAACTTGGAGCGTGCATCGTACCACCCCAATATCCCGTATCCCTTACTCCGTACCCCGTATGCAATAATTATTACTAGACTAGACGTATATACAAGTTTACATTTTAACGCTCGACATCCGACACCATCCATCAATCATCATTCCATACGATTGTCAAATAACTGTTCGAACGAGAAACGTTAAAATCGCGCGTACCAAACCAGTGATATATTGATACGTCGGTGCGACGCGATGTGCAGCGCGCAGTCAACCAAGCACCGGGGTGCGGACATCCACAAATATTGACGATCACAGATTTCAGATGCGGAAGGTATGTCGACGGTCTGTTACCTGTTGCCTGTTCTGTTGTGGAGCCTGGCGTTCCCCTTACTTGCACCTTCCTTCCTGCATCCAAAACCCGAATTCCGAATCCTCCGCCCTGAGGCCTGACTTTGAAGGTCGACACATCCCTCAGCAGACACGCGGCGTTAGGGCTTCCAGCCGTACCGTATACGGGGACGGCCGTCTGTATACGGTGATCATATGGCCAATTTGTATTTGTACCTGTCTGTATACGGCTAGATGTCATTGGGGTCGACGGTACGGGACGTCGTATTTACGGTTATACGTCCGTACTTACGGTACTACAATGTAAACAAGCCAATATATTAGTCTATGTAGCGGAAGTGCGAGCGCGGCGGATGTGCTGCTTATAGAGCATCAAAATTTGAATGGTATCCGGCTTGAGACTAGCCCGACGAAGAGATAATGTGTCCCGCGCTGCTGAGGAGTCCGAGAAGATGCGTTGAGGCAGCTTCCAGAACTTGTCCAATTCGTTGGTTACAGCGCGCTCCTTGCGCCGATAACGGGATAATAAATCTACTTGGCTGGAATCTGATCCGACAGACTGTGTGGAGGAGGAGGCAGACAGGGGGACAGGGGCAACATGGCACTTGTAATGAAGTTCAAAATGTTCTTGAAGCGACAACTTGCAAGCTTCTAGGTGTTTGAGGAGTGTTTTGTCGCCTTGATAGTCTTCCTTGAGGGCATCATATGAGATGCGAGGGTCTAGAACTAGGCAATAGATATTAGACTACAAGTATATCAGAGTCACACCAATAATTAGACTTGACGTACGGGATGCCCAGGTGTAGTAAGGAGATTCACCAATCTTGGTGTAGTACTCACTGAGCTTGAGGTGTGAGCTGACAAGACTGTCGCGTAGAGGCGTTGGGGTGTTAGTTGGAAGAGTAGTGATAATATCCTGTAGATTTTCTTGAAGCCCACGAAACATTGCAAGGGTGGTCAAAAGCATCGGCCGAGTGGTTGCTGACATTTGAACAGTTGCAGTGTGGAAGTTACAAAGCCATTGTTCAACCAGCTCAATGGCCTTCCAATGTTCAGGGCTTAGTTCATATCTCCGAAGGTCCCAATTGCGCTGCTTTCCTATGAAGTCATTTATGACATCTTTGTACAACAATGCACGACCTAATCACAAAGGTATTACCATCACAAATATGATAGAAAAGGTAGACCTACAGAGCATTTGGTGCGTAGATGACCAGCAAGTCTTGACATCCAAAATAAGCATTAGAGGAACTGTTGAATTGGCAGTGGAGGGAGCATCGCATAGCACAAATTCAACATCTTCAAGCCATGCTTTATGCCGCTGCGGGCTGGAACGAACAGACCGAATGATTTTGCGAAACTGAGAACAGATTAATTTCAAACAATTACTGATAATATCATCATGCAAGTACCCGAGTGACCGATCCAGAAATATCAGTGTCTTCCTCATACTCATCTACTGTGGCATCCATGAACACTGCAGCATTATCATCTTCCTCTCTGCTAACAGTTGTTTGATAGTCACTGCCCCGCCCTGCAGCACGTGTACTTTCAGTCTTTGTGATTGCACCAATGCCCTCGAGAAGCTGCAACATCAATTAATATCCAATGAGTTTATAAATTAATACTTTCGTACCTTCAGCACTGCAAGGTGAATTGTATGGATAATACAGTTGAGAAACCCGGTTTCTCGGAGAAACCCCCAAGAAACCCCTTCAAATAAACTTTGTCAATGTAGAAACCGGGTTGTCTGTTCTGGCGAGACCTTATTCAGCCCATCCGGTGTGGAAGCGAAGAAGTACTAGTAGATTAGATATATTTGATCCTCCGTACCAAGTAGTACAGCAATAGTAGTCCTCTGGCCCAGCCCACTAACACTCATGGACTGGGACACCAGGGCAATGAAATCTTCTGCCCCGGTCATTCTCATTCTTCACAGCAGTGTTGTGGATGATTGCAACATATACTCAAGCGGCCGGTAGGTTCTACTGTTGTTACCCCATATGCTCACTCGATACTCCCCTCTACATCATGTTGTCAGCATTCGCAGGGCAGAGGTATACCCTCTCCTGAGCATGCGCGAGTGTCGAATGTCCCTCGCAAGACATTTCTCTTCCCTCTCTCTTCCTTCGTCTCCATTGTCTCTCATCCTTCTCCAGGGCTTGTGTTCGTCATACTTGCCAATGCCGTCAAACCAAATCAAGTGATGGCCTATCTCAATGAGGCACAGCCAATCCAGGACAGTCAAGCTTGGCAGCAGGATTGTTGTTGCATTAATGTCGTATCTGTGTTGAGCAGCGAACATGTTAACACCATGAAGTCTTGTCTTGCTTTCTAGGTACGTACCTGATTAACATCGTTCTTGCTTCCGGGCAGGCCGTTCTGTGGCTGGAGGAGTTTGTTTTCTTGTTCTAGTAGTGTATTTAGTCAGTTCTTGTGACGAAAGTAACAGTTCTGAGTGCCTAATGAGCGAGTGCTGAGCTACGTCTCGAGTACTGATACTAACCCCAGAATCTGGGAGTGCATCAGGCAGTGCATCTTATATCAGAGAAATCTGCACGAGAAGCGTGAGCGACTTCACGGTGGGCGTCGGCATACTGGAAACTAGTGTCTCAAGTTCAGCTAGGCCGCAGTCAATGAACGGGAGGTGGGCTGGGCCGGGAGGGGAATGAATGTTGTACAGAGCAGCGCCAAACTTCGTTTGAACGACCACCTGCCCGTCCAGCTACAATCGACGCTTGCAAACTACCTTGCCACTCTCAAACAGCCCGCCGTCTCGATTGCAGTCCTTCGCCAACTACAAGTCAGAGCAAGTCAGCTGACAGTGACGTTATTGTTTGTGCGCTTCGCTTTCACAGACAGTGTGAGTTTCGGTGAGTTTCTCGTATATTCTTTTTCTTCTCTCTCTCTCAAACTACATGTTAGTCAAGAGTATGACAAGGGAGTATCAACTTGTTCTCAAAGATTCAAAGAAAGCAAGTTCGGAGTCAGGAGATAAAATATAGGAATATTCTGGGCAGACCCTCCGGCCAACGCAACCCCCTTAACTTTGCATTGTTGCTAGGGGTTTCTAAAGTTACGCGGAGAAACTCCAGAAACCGGGTTTCTCAACTGTATTATCTGAATTGTATGAGGTATACAGCGCAGGCGAGCATGCTTTGCGGAGAATGAGTCATAGCCTTCGTTGCGGTGATGTGTTTCTAACGCCTCCATCAGAGTGTTATTATTGGATGCATTGTCCATCACTATAGCAATAACCTATGAAAGGAATGATTAGTTAAAGTCACTACATCATAATTGAGGTACTTACTCACCCAATGAGGCCATATCTTTTCATGGTTGACCATACAGCACCGGCCATGTTTGCCCCTGTATGCTCCCCTATTAACTCTGTGAAGTCAATTAATAGTTCCTCTGTTGCCATCATTTCAGATAGGCCCAATGATATAATATGCAGGACTTACCTAGGCAGCCATCATTGGTCACGAAGTGTGCGACAATGGCGAGAAACACATATTGATTTGGTGAAGTCCACGCATCCAGAGAAAGCGACACCTTCAAATCAAGCTCCTGCATATTTCGTCAGATCTTTCAGATACCGTAAATGGGTATTCAGATACTTACTGCAAACATGTTTACCATATCCTTGAGCACTTGGTTGCCAAACTTCATGATCTTGGTATTCATGGTTGTATGATTGGGAATGTGAAGCTCCTTCGAGCCACCACCATGGTAGAAGGTATAATGAAGTAGTTTACACAGCTCGGAACAATCTACCTCCATAAATGGCTGGTTGCATGTGGCCATCCACTCAGCTAGTAGACGCTTGAACATGTCCTGGTCGAACACTGGCTAAAGGAGGTCAGGAATCAGCTATGGCAGAACTGCAGATGTATATGGAAGTTGACCTTGTTCTTCTCGAGTTGCTGCTGAAATGCAGCAACAATACTGGCAGACTGTTTCTCTAGGCCTACAACAAACTTTGCGACAGCTGCAGCATCCATTGGGGCTCGGTTTCTGGCGATCTCCAACTTGTCAGGGGTAGGTGCGGTTCCGCAAGCCTTGATTGCTTCGTAAAGGCAGTGAAGCATTGGGTAGTTATGCTTTAGATGCCCTACTAATCCTATAAGTGAAGTCAGTATATCATCAATTGTCGGGAAATCTATATCGTTACCATTAGTACTATTCTTCATTGCTGCCGTGATCTTGGGAGTCTTCAGAGGGTTCCCGTGGTAGCAGCAGTAGTACTGGTCACCAGTATTGTCATTGTTGCGAGTTACTTGCTCGTAAAAGAAGTAGATGGCACTGCGAACCTTCCCCTTAGGGGTCAGTGCAGGGGCCAGGTCATCTGCTTTCAGCGCAAGCACCGCTACCATTGGATTTCCAGTGACATCACGTGGCCGCTTCGTATGGCCTGGTGGTGACAACTTCAAGTCTTGCCTGTGTCGCTTCTGGCGTGCCTTCTGTGTTCCTGTGGGCATAATCTTTGAGGGTAACATTGCTGCTATCTAGTAACAAAATATGAGCCTGATAATCAGTACAAGCAATGTGAATTGGACTTACCTCTTCGTTCATAGGTTCAGTGTCGGAATCCTCAGCCGATGATTCAGATTGGGGGACACCTGGAACAAAATTGTCGTCGCTAGCGTCACTATCTTCTTGGTGTGCAGGCTCTAAGGTCGGCAAGGTTGATGTAGTCTTGTTCTTTGCGGTGCGAGGCTTTGATGCTGTCGAGCTGCCGGTACTAGACCTGTAAAACCTCTTCTCTTGATTTCCGTACTCATCGAGTTTAAGCTGCTGAATTGCATCTTGAGTTTTCCTAGAGAGCCGAGCAGGGCCTCGACTTCGACCAGGCAACAGAACTGATGCTAGTGAGTTATGTTAGTAGTAATCATGGTTGGGGGATAGGATTCCTTACCAGTAGGCAGTTCTGGGTTATCCTCAGCCAGCATAGGTCTTGGATCATTGGGATCGTAGATGAACTCGATCTTGGATGTGGCAGAAGTTTGCTGTCAGGTCCAATAGCGCACTGGTCAGTCATTTGAGTGAGTTCAGCAGGTATATGCCTAAGGAGATACATCAGGAGGCGTACCTTTTATACTGAGAACCGGGCGAGGCCATCCAATCATGTCTGATAGGAATTGCAGCCTTGTTCCGGGAATGAGGTATGTCTCCCCATGGCACCCTTGAGGTAAGTGTATCTATACATGCGCAGAATATTCATGAGGAAGAAGACAACCCAATGACCTAGTGTCAATTTATAAGGACTCACTGCTGAAATGTGGTTCCAAACGCCACCATTTCTTTGCCCATATGTTGGTTTTGTCATCTGTGCGCCAGGACATGCCTCGTTGCCAGTAATGCGATGTGGTTGACTACTCCGTGACCAGGATCAGGCTCCGAGACGACGTGGGATGTAGTTGCTGCACAATGTGCATGTTTGCGGAGTTTGCAACCGTTGGGTGCCCTGCCAAAGCACCCGACGGTCGTTAAAGGTGTCGGTGAACTGAAATTGGCCGTACGACGGTGGGCAGTGGGCATTGTGAGTCCTGACAAAGGTTTCCCACGCAAGGCTCCGTATAGTCCGTATATGGCTAGAGGTTCTCACCCGTATACACTTACATCTCAGACTCATTTCCGTACCGTACAACGTTGGAATTATATTTCATACGTTACGGTATGTCTAACATCGTACGTCTCCGTATCCTCCGTACTTACGCTGACAGTTGGAAGCCCTACGCGGTGTTGAAGAGAGTGCTTGAGCAGATCCTCGAGAAGCCTACGGAGCTCGAGTATCTTGATGCGGGCTGGAGCGTATACTCGCCAGGGAGCCCCATTCCATCAGGGCGTCACAGGGGGCTAGAAAGGACCAACTGAGAGGACCACCTAGCGCGTTGTTACAATTCGACATTCAGTTTCTAATACTACTATTGTGTTGCTGGCTCAGCCTTGAGAATTGTCGGTGTGTATGGAAGCTCAAATCAGTGACTCTGACTGCGTGCAATTCCAGACGTCCGTCAGTAGAAGGTGGATAGGACTCATCCCAACCTTCCTAGCCCCTCTTAGCCCCCCTGGTCGCGTGACACGGCGTGACTGATGGTGCAGAATCAGTACTCAATACTAAATGAATGCATGCAATCGGCTCAGCGGCGAGTTCAATCCGTTCATGTCGTGGACAAGACACTCGCCTGGGCCGGGATGGGCAGTGTTAGCAGGTACGCAGTATGATCAATTTCAATCAATGTGCTATTTATACTTATCCGACTGCATAGTAGAATCTTCCGACTCATCTGATGAACCGGTGCTCGAGTATTATGACGGCGACGTTGATGGTATTTCCGCCCCTCAAGCGTCTCCCCCTGAATCCCGAAATCGACAAAGGTGTGATTCCCCTGTGCAAGGAATCCAAGGTCGACGAGAGTGGCATCTCCCGCCCTCTTCCCATCGGCATCATCCCATATCTGGAGACTGCTCCGCTCCTTCCTCGGTGGCACCCTCTGGAATAGCAAGACCGCACACCGACGCGCCGAAGAAGCTGGCCCGCACGAGCTCGAAGGGAGGGGCAAACACGATTGAAGATGGTGCGTACACACCTCATATCGTTTAACCTGTCACTACACCCATAGCACGATCTCACTAATGACATGCTCGATTCCTATACTTTCCCTACTTTTCCTATAGGTATCGATGTTGACGTTATTATCATTTCGTCTTCTGAAGGAGAGAATCATGACCATGCTTTCTACTACAAGCCTACCAACAGCCGCAGCGAGAAGCCGAAGCAGAAGTCGAAGTCGAAATCCAGACGTCATCAAGGTCTGAACAGACAAGACATAGTAGGCGATGTAGAAGCTACGACTCAGAGAGGCAAAGTCGTTTTTCATCGACCCCGACATTGTCGAGCTCAGCGATACTCCGGATCCCCTGCCGCCAGCACCACGTTCTCGCCCGAGCCGCCCGCCCCCTCGCCCTCTCTATCTAGCACGTCGAGCACCCTCGCTTCCCCCATCCGAGTCTAATGCTTCACCGCCGCCTCATACACCCCGTAGACCACACGCGCCTCCGCCTCCGCGCGCACACCTGTCCCTGCCCACTCTGACACCCCAGCCACCGCCCAAGGTACAGCTAGTACACTCCGCGCCGCAGCCATTCCGGGCTCGCAAATCGGCGTACCTGCCGACGTATACGCCTACACCTACGTGTGCGTCGCTGCCAAAAGCACGCTTCAGGAATGAGCAGGCGGCGCGACACGTGGAAAGGGGACGGAAGGAAAGCGATGGAAGGAAGAAGATGAAGAAGCTTGCTAGCGAGAGCAGAAATAGGGACCGCGACGCGGAAGCAAACGACGTCATTGAACTCAGCGACACCCCCGATGCGAGCTTGGACGATTTCGACTCCGATCCCGATTTCGCGGCTTTCGAAGACATCGTCCGTACAGCGCAAAAGCGCAAGCATCGTACTAGTCATCAGCAATCGCCATCTCCGTCGGTGTCCGCCCCGGCAATATCCAGCAGCTTGAAGCCTATGAGAGTATCGAAGGCGTTCGCAAGGGAGCAATACGCGCCAAACTCGGGGTCGTGGACATCCAGTGCGCGAAAGTCGGCGTCGACGGCGGCGAAGACGTTCGAGCGAAAACGCCCGGCGACCGCGCCGCAAGAGCGAAATGAGGAGTGGTAGGTGGTGGACTCTGGCGTTCCCAATGCTTATCGTCGCCGGGCTGCTGTGTTTCGTTTCGGTTCCGTTCGTCGTGCTCATCCCCGGGTGGGTTGCTTTCTTTACTTTACATTTCGCTAGTTTCCCCGGTTTCACCATCTCCAATGTTTTGCTCTGCTCTCTATATATCTGCGTCTTTCTCAGAATCTTGCATATCACATTTATCTCGCTCTACATCTCTTTGCTACATTGCTCTGCTGTTTTGTCCTCGCTATCGTTTGCGCTACCTTGTTATCAATGTTTTGATTATATCTCAGAATCATCGCTATCAATAATTAATATCGTGTGCTATTCATCACGTTTCTGTCCTACCTTATAGAGTAGTGCTTCTGCTGCGCATGCGGCCGTGTCTTACTTGGCTCTAGCAGGCTCTAGTGTGCGAGCCATGGACCCTATTATTGTGCCTTCTATCGCACCACCTGAGACATGTAGTCCGAGTAATGCATCATAGGATCAGCCTGACGACCTCGACTCCGCTAACGCTATGATCCTGCTGCCTAACTTATAGCAAAAATTGTAAGGTTGACGCCGTTTCTCTGCAACGCTATCGACTTCTGCGAATTATGCCCTCCTTTCTCACGTCCCCTATGCCCCTATTGATGTACTAATTTACCGTATTACGTGACGCTTTTTATGGACGACACTAATAGCTGTGTTCAACGCAAGTCCCCCTGACACATATTGATTCCTGGCTTCATGAATAAGTGGCATCAAAGGGGCTTCCATTTTGGAGCCTACGTGCATACCTGGCCTTCAAAGCTTCAGTACTTCAAGTTCACGTTCAGTGCTCAGGCGCTCAAGAGTGACAGATCTACTCAAGAGTGACAGAAGGAAGCCTGGTCTTCACCTTGTGAATCTCACAGTCGCTTGACTAAGTCGCGGAGACGACATCAGAAGGCCGGTTTAGAGAATTCAGTTCCGTGACTGGATGCTGTTGGATCAGCTTCTAAACTGATGTTTTGACCACATCTTTGAGTATCGGCACATTGCAGCCGGTGAGCACAAAAATCGCTGATGAAGCTGGGCCTGATCCTGATCTATCTAACATCATGAAACTAGGGTAGAATCAGCTTTGATCACTGATGATGTGCCGCCACCCTCGCCAGTGGGAGCTAGGATATATAAACCCACGTTGGTGAAGCTTCGAGTACTTGCGTCCTTGTACGAGCCATTACGAGTATGACCGACTGGAACAGTCCCGAAGTAATAGCTAGCAATGGAGGTAGGTATCCCCCAACTTGAATCCCATGAACTTGCTAAGCAATGACAACGCAACACTAGACTCATCCGTGAAGGTTTTGCATACGCTTTTTGGACTCTACATGTAAGTCCAGTCACAAATGCAGAAACGGATGGCTCATCCATGCCGGGACACACAGCTGGGAGTGGGTTATTTTCCTCGATGCGGACTGGAGGTATGTCAAGAATATCAAACGCTCCCCACTATCTCCAATGGTGAGTTTCTCTGCCTCCGAGACTTGTTCTGCGTCTGTGCGTCTGTATATACTCATGTTCGACTAGATGTTCTCCTTCTTGAACCGTTACTGCCTCCTTTCTGCGTTAATCAGTGTGTGAGTAGCGACCCACCTGCACCAATCATTAAATTCTACTACTGTCGTATCACAGTTTAATATCACTCCACTTGAACGCCACAAGGTTAGTAGACACTGGGATGTGTGTTCGATATAGGCCTCACTCCAGCGACACAGCGAGGTCAACTGCCGCTCCTTATACCTCTCCATGAATGCAAGTGAACATTCCAACGTAAATGTGTTCGTTTCGGCTGACCTTGCATTTCAAAGCTATTTGGAAACATAGCCCTTGAACTGGCCAGCATCGGATTTACTGTGCGCATGTACGGGAGCCCTTCCAGACGTCAAGTTTTTGTTCACCATGTCTTCGCAGAGTGACGTTGCGGCGTCACAGCCGATTGGCCCCTCACCTTACCGCATTCTTCGTTGCCTGTTTGGGCACCCAAGCATGGTTATTATGTGATGGTGTGTATGCTTTGTCCAGTGCACCTACTCACAATGCCAAGTCTACTGTTTACCAGTACCCACCGACTCTACCCGGCTACCTGAGCTTGGCTGTGTCATGACTAGAGTGGAAAATTCATTCTCAAATATCGGTCACACCTTCAATGCAGGATATTTCCTCGTTTTGCTCGCCTTCGTTAGTTGGGACTATGCCTGTCCCTTTGACGATGTGCGTCGCCCCAGTACCGCATCACTGAAGGAATTGTGTTGGTTTGGCGTGGCGTAAAGTTACTACTGTGAACATTCAAAATGTGTGCTGATCTCTTTGCTTTATTAGCTTTCTTGCCTCTTGCACGAATGCTGTCTTCGTTTGGGTACATCTAAACCCGGTCATGGTGACAATCGCTATATTGCCCTCCACCATCGCCATCTCTGTGCGTTTACCCTTTCCGTTAGACTACCAGTCCAGCATCTCATTATATCACAGATCGCCTCAGGCCGCGTGCTCCGCTTTCGGAAATGCTCAGCCCCGGCACCTACACTTCCAACAACAACGGACATTTTGACAGCAACACATTCTCCTCATCTGCGACCGAGATTCAGTTTTAGGAGGTGGCAGCTAGCCCTCAGACGCCCTAGTACGCATGAAGTCCTGGCGGGTTCGGACTTTCAGAGACTCTATAGTGCTCCCGCCTCGCAGACGGGCTCTTGCTTAGGCACATCTACCTCCATGGAAGCTGCGAACTCGACTAGGCCTTCTTCCATTATTCTTCCATCTTTGATCTCCCCGTCTTCGACATACAATCCAAATCGTGCTTCGCATGATCCGTCTACCCACCTCGACTCTGCAAGTGAATCGAGCGCCCGCGGTGATCGCTACGATCTTGATGCCCAGCTAGGAGCAGCACAGCGAAGAATTTTATGAAGTCAGGTAGGTCACATCCACTGTGCAGGACTATCTATCTTACGTATGAATGTGCCCCATTGCAGACGATGTATAAAGAGTGTCAATTTCTCTCTCTGTAATACTGTTCGCAGAGTTGTTGACCGAGTGGAATGATTTCAGCGCTGCATATATAAAAATCATCACGAGGGGTAGTAGGGTAAATAATTTTGCTTGTATCTTCTTCGCTTTTTATCGTAGAGCTTAGAGTCAAGTGTAGGTTCATCCCCTGATCAATCCACAGAATAATCTATAGGGGCTCGCTTATAATGTGCCAGAAAGCTGGGCGAGGCTTACGCTCGGCGGTGTAAACTGTGAAATAGGAGTGGCGGCGGCGGCAGAGTCACCTTGTACTAGGCTTCCAAGAAGGACGGGAGGATCTCGGCTTACTTACATCCATTTCCGTCGCGCCTCCGGTCTCGAGTACAACGTCGACTTCCCATCGAGATTATAGACGGGAGTGCTAACCACAGGATAGAACGCCGGGGCGTTGAACGCTTGACTCTCGAGCGCGCGCCTGATGATGACAGTAAAGCCAGATGGTATTCTGATACCAATAGTAACGAGAAACAAAGTGATCTAATTAGCAGCGCGACCATATTAACTAGAGCTTTTATGACTAAGTATAGAGTTTATAAAGATAAAGAGACGATAATCAAGAGGATAATGAATGGAAATTGTCAGCGAGTCAGGCGAAAACGATCAATGCCAGGCGGCTTTGATGACATCCGCAGCCCTCTCAGCTACGATGTAGACGGGTGCTTGAGGATGTCCTGCGGGAATGAACGGCTACGCAAATTCCAACACGTTGAACTACCTCAATCCACCACGAATAGAGGGCAACTCACGAAGACAGAAGCATCTACAATCCTAACACCCCTTGCTTTTTTGAGGAGGAGCTTCCCATCGACGACGCCTTTCTTGGGGTCTTTGTTGGCCGCAGCTGTGGAGAACGGGTGCTTGATCGTCGTTCCCCATTGACGGACGTAGTTAACGATGCCGGCATCAGTTGTAGTGTTGACGGCATCAGCGTAGACACCAGTGATGTACCCGTCCCATGCATGTGCGCCAGTCAATCGTTGCGCAGCCTTGATGGACTCGACCATAGTGGCCATGTCGAAGTCGCTGGTGAGGAGCTTGGGGTCAATGATGGGGTGCGCGAAGGGGTCAGAAGAGTTCAGAACGATCGAACCGCCTGCATCGAGCGATAAGTCAGACCCAAGCTAGAAGGTGGGAGAGAGGAACGCACGAGAAGTAGGGGAGAGGACGACATTGATAATTGAAAGGTATGACCCTGCTGATGGAATTGGCTGAGAAGTGGTGAAGAACCCATTCTAGGAGTCACGAGCACGTCAACAAAGAGGGGAGATTATTCCAGATGTTGGGGACTTACTCCGAAAGCGAGCTCGTAATGAGGAGACCTGGGACCTGGCGATGGGTCACCATACTTGCGCAGGACGGGGGAGTTCTTTGGAAGGCGGAAGAACGACCTAAGGAAAATATTGTAAGTCCTAAATCAAGTAAGGATGCCCCAAGGCATATGTCACATACATGTGGTTTGATACACCATTGGCAGCGAGACGTCCAGAACGATTCGAGTTGTACATGTCCATGCCTTCATCGAGGGCGACAGGGTCCCCGCGAAGGAGCGGGTCCATAGTGCTGTTGCTGTTCACGGTCCACTGGATAGGGACGAGAGGCTAGCGGAGATGCTCAGTGTTGATTGCTTTAAGCAATTGACGCGTAGGAAGCTTACATGGTCCTGGAGGTTCTTCCCGACTTCTGGGAGGTCTACAACTGGCGTGATTCCAACCTGGCGCAGCTCGGCAGCGTCGCCGATACCGGAAAGCATGAGGATTTGCGGAGTACCGACAGCGCCAGCACTATTTGTATCGTTGCTTCATTAAGACATGCTGCAGAAAGTTATGATCCAATAAACGTACCTCAAGACGATCTCCTTGGACGCCGTGAGGTTGAAGCGAGGGGCTATCAATCGCAGAGAATTAACATCAGGATTGATTGACTAGAGTACGGGCTTCACGCCCACCTGAAGAGTTGCTAGCAAAACTCTACGCCGCGGAATACAGGCAACCCTCCGCTGTTACCTGTGCGCAAAAGCCTGGTTACTTGGGCGTTGTAAAGCAGGTCAAGGTTGCTGCGCCTCTGCAACGCCGGAGTGAGATACGCCGTCGCTGAACTGCTGCGAAGGGCGCCGCCTATGGTCGAGTGCATCCAAGCTAGTGATATCACAATCAGTAATCGATACCATGACGCGGTATGATATATACTCGCATATTCCGAGGGGATTTCCAGAGTTGTAGTCGGGGTTGAAGGGGAATTCCTTAAGCTCCCGAGTAGTGGCCAAGATACGATCATCAATGTCGGTCAAGAAACCAGGCAAACTGTTGCATGCAGTCAGTATCACAAAGATGCCGAGCAAGGACCATTCACTTCGGTATACACACCTAGTGAGCAAGGGACCGTTGAATCCGTGCAGATCAGGGATAAATTCCCCTGTCTCATCGTGTCCGTCGTTGGGCGGGACGTGTTTCTCGTTCTTTGCATTAAATATGAGTACATCGCATCGGATATTGAGAATGTTTGCGACATACCTTGTAAGCATATGGCAGGATCTTGTTCCACGACCACCCGTCGTCGCCCGCAATCTTCGCAAAACGATCGTAGTCATCGGATGCACAGCGAGTGTACACCATGTAGTCTAAAATGCGAATAGAACACAAGAAAGTCCGAGTGAGTCAGGGGACAGGGGAATGGATAGGGGGAGTAACAACGCACTGATAGAACTACTGCCCCCAAGGACATATCCACGCGGGTACGGGATGAGCTGGTTGTTCAAAGCGCTTTGTGGTGTCGTCGTGTAGTTCCAGTCGAATGTGGTCGCAGGTGATGCAGTGGGCCCGAAGAACGGAATCGTGATAAGGTCGGAGTCAAACCCTTCGTTGCTATTACGATAATACAAATGTCGTTAGTGCCAGTCCCAACGAAGGCTAGGAGAAGGAAAAATAATAGACAAACCTTCGACCTGCTTCGATGATCAACACTTTGTTACGTGAGTTCTCCGCGAGACGCGCGGCGACGACGTTTCCCGCAGTACCCGCTATTAGTTCATTAATTCATTGAGACGACAGACCAGCCATATATCAGCACATCAATCCACAGAAAAAGAGTTGTAAAATGAACGTAGCGTACCTCCTATGACAATGAAATCATACTGCCTTCCTCGTACTTGCGACGGGTCTGTGAACACAGCACCAAGGGACGTCTGTACAAGCGCAGCGAAAACAAAGAGGGATAGGGAGCGAGTAGGGAACATGACGCCAGTGCAAAGTCGTCAGTCGAGTACCTTGTATTGCTTTTGTGAGACTGGAACTGCTTGGACAGCTGGGATCTTGTGACCGAATTCGAGGAACTCTTTATACTAACCCCTCAGCTCCTCTGTTCCATCGACCCTTTCCCTCATCCACCCCCAGACCGTGGACAGCCCTCCTCCTCCCTGGAGTCCAAATCCGACCGACCCACGAACACGGACTGCCAGGACTCTAGGCAACGCCAGTACAATCAATCAATTGCAAAGGGACCCGGCGCTGTCACTGGTCGCCCATGGATATCTCGGTATCTGGATGATTCGTATGCCTGTTTCTCCGAGCCACCGACGCTCGCTCCATTTGCGTTTACCGCATTCAAAGGAGAATTGATCCGAGCCTTCGACTTGACAACTTTCGGCCAGGGAAGAATTTTTTGTCAAAACGTCGCATCAATATTGATGTCAGATACGCATACGCACATACGGGGGACAACGCCTCTCGACGCGTATGCTAATGAAGAGTCACGTACCTGGTCGGCAGTCCGAGAGAGCTCAGCGGTATTCGCGTAAATCCGTGAATGGCGAGGTAGGTGCCTGATTTGATGCATAGCAGCGGCCAGCGTATCTCGATATGAGCATGAAGATTTGGAGATCCTGGGGATTGAAGCCGCCGCCTGTATTTTATTGTATTGAGTATTGATATTGAATCGCAAGCCCGTCCGGCATCCTCTAGTATCATGGCATCATGTATCATGTATCACTGTTTGGGAGCTTTCAGGGGGTCCAGGCTGCCGTCGAACGTCCTGCGCCACCACGATGCAATAGCATTGACCCCACATCCTACGCCGACGTTTCACTGACAACGATAGAGAAGGGAAATAGAGACGGGTTCGGGGCCTGTAAGTAGCGTGATTCAACCAGATTCGAATGTATGGGGACAGGTCAGGGTGAATGGCATGCTATGTCACTGCGGACACTTGGATTATCATCATTGCTGTCTCGCACAATGCACGCCCGCGTCCCCCTCCTCGGCTTTGGCCAAGTACCGCGCGCTGATATTTGTGGCCCCATCCGGGGTCGACGGACTGTGAAACGAGGCAGTGAGCCATCGGTCGACGGGCGGGAAAGACGTTTAGTAACCTCAATGGGGGCGTTACACCGGCAGTAATGTAACTATGTGGCATCAATGATGGCGGGCTCGCTTACATCGTCTTCTAAGTTACGAGTCCAGCTATAGACCGGTCGGTGGCACCCCAATGCTATTGTTACAACACCGTTCAATCAATAAGTCCACTGTTTAGATATGACATACCTCCTAGTACAATCTCCCCCTCGGGAACCCACCCGCTCAACCCATACCGGTGGCGATGGGAAAACGAGACACCTCAGAAATAGGGACCCCACCGAGAACTTTGACACCCGGCGTTGACATGGCAGCCTGAGAGCGAATCTATGGCCTTGACATTGAGTATTGACGCGCCAGTAATGCGAATTGCGAATCCCGGATGTGATGATGGGGTTGGTTATAATGTACATGACGAGTCGTCCTAGAGGCTCCAGGGGCCCACCCACACCAGTCCATAGGCACTGGGCCTATGGAACAATACCCCCGCTGTCCACTGTTCAGACAAATTCAGTGACCGCAGCAAGGGGGGGAGTTATTGCGGTGTTAGGATGTACCTGTAACATCAATGGGGCATTCGGGATGATCAGCGATGGCGGGGTCGCGGTCCTATAGGAAGCTGCAGGTTTATTTAAATACTTTTGAGGGTACGCACGGTACAAGCGTATACCACAAGCACGAATACGGGCAATGTATGAATAAGGATCCAGTTGATCGGTGCGACCCAAATCTACTACATGTAGGAAGTGGATTTCAATCAGTGGCTTGCTGAACAAGATTTTGGATGTGACACACTGCGTAGAACCGCCTCCTCGCCGCACACCCGTGATTACCCTCTGAGGTTGCTTTGAGGACCCCATCTTGTTAGACAAGTCAGCTTGAGGACGATTCCAATGAGGCCCCGGAATTTCGATTGTACCATAAATCTGGCATCCCACATCCAAATCCAAATAGCAGGCACTCAAAGGGAAGTCCCGGTACACATCAACCCTTCACTTCAGGCTTCACAAGTCGGCTTGGACCCGCGAGATGCCAAACCCAGAGTCTGGGAACAAAGAGGGCTTCAGCCATTGTAGTGCTAGAGCTTTGCGCCCTCCGATGGACCAAGGGGTGATTGAGATATACCCCTTCAGCAGGCCTTGAGGGCCAGGGTATGGTCTGGTATGGGTCTGGTATGGTATGAAGTATCGGGCTGAGCGCGCTCTCGCTTGCACCAACGCGACAAATGGTCAGCAGGTAAATAGAGCCAAACAGACCATACGCGACCACTGCGACCCAGGCTAGGCGCCAGTAACGTGCCTTCACATCTGTGGTGCTCATACTTGGCTAATGCTACGCGCTCTCTAACTCTCAGAGATGGAATCGAATAATGCCCAATTGGCGAGGAAATTGCAGCCCGACGAGATTTAATGACACTTAGAAATTCGCATTCTCGAAGTTACATCTAGAATTTCTCGGCGAGATCTTTGTCTTGTCAAAGTCGCCATATGATAATTCGTACTGCTATGTTGCGACGGATGAAGCACTTGGTCCACGCTGGTTGAATGTGGCGGGTGTCTGTCGTAATTGGCGAGAAATTGCACTCACATGTGGGCTATGCTCGACCTACCGAATATCTAATGTCTCGGATGGGCAATAGTGCTCGTAGCTCGGTCTAAAGACGCGCCACTCCGCGTCCGATGTGCATATCAACCACTCCCTGTGGAACACGCCGTTCGTCTTCGCACGGATCGACAGGATACAAGATATCGATATCGGGTTGGGCTTGTATGGTCATCCTAAAATCGAGGAGTTTCTCGGGATCCAGAACATAGCTTTGTGTACCCCAGTCCTTAAGAATATACCGGCAGCATAATGTGAACACTGACACTACCGAAAATGGGGGAATTTACGGATTCCTCATTGCAGTACAGATACCCCGTCTATGTACCCTAGAAGTCAGATCCTTCCCTCTACCGCCCACCATTTCCATTGCTCCCCCAGCTCCGCCGACTTTACTACTTGCCTCCATTCCCAGGGATTCAGGGAGCAACAATGTCCGGATTGCTATCGTTTCTACGCAGTACTCCTTCTTTGGAGGGACTCTGGATTGGATACCCCTTAGGGCTCTCGGATCAGGAATCCCGGAAGGCTGTCCAACCTCTCATTTCTATCCCACGCAGCAACCGCTATCCCCCATCTGCGCGGATTCGATTCTCGGCGTCTAATCCTCCCACGCGTACTAGCTAGCGTACATCTGCGACTTTCCCTTCGATAGAAGTAGCAGAGTGGGCAAGCTTGCTTGGTCGACATGAACAAGTACAGAGCTTGGCTGCAGAGATGGTGGATGCGAACTTCATACGCGCTCTATTAAGACCGTCCGAAACCGAGCTTGAACGCCTTATCCTTAAGCATTGTGACATCAGGGAGTGCTGCGTCGGTAGGGCGGGTGCTTGACGAGCGTAGGGAGCTTGAGTCGCTTGTTGATACACTAAAGATTTATATGATTGTAGCGCCACGGTTGTCTGGGATGGCCTTGAGGACGAGGACGACCAGAATGGTGAGCAACGAGTGCAGTGACCTTATCCGGTCTTTCGGATGCAGATGCTAGGTACCAATGTTAGCTTAAGAACGAACTTCATTTCGAGCACCTTGCTCTTGTTCTTGTTGGTTATCTCATCCCATGTAAACCCAATGTAAACTAGCATGCTGTACATAAGTCGTTGTTAGTCACCCTAGCAATGCATATGAGACGCCCATTCGTAAGTAATGATAAATATAATATAGCTGCACAAATGTATGAACAGTGCTGTACTGGCAAGAGCACTAAGAGATGGCTGGAATTCGACTTTAGGTGTGGGCTATCGCCCATCGAAAGCGCGAAGTTATACGTACAAAACCTGACATGGGGGCTACGAGGCGGCCTCTGGACTAGATCTCGCAGAAGTCATCGTGCTCCCGGCCGTATAATACGAGTTCGTCCGATTCGTATCTCTACCTGTGTCCGCCGTGCCTGTCGTCCCTGCGCTTCCCAGCCTCGGCATGGCCACCTCTCCATTCCCACCAACCTCTTCCAACACTTCTGACACGCCTCCAAGAACACCACCACATCCTCCGCTGCTGCTGGATCGAGGACTTCCAGAAGCCAGCCGCTCCACAGCAACCGATAAGCTGTTCGCCCTACTCGGCGGCTCGCTGCCCATGGTGGAGAAGGTGTTCGCCCGCGTGGGTGGCCTGCTACCGGAATTATGCGGTGAAGGGGTCCGCATCCTGTCGCGGGCCGAGAGGATGCTGACCGCCTCCCCCGACCCAATCGACTCGATCGTAGGCATTCTCTTCACAAGGGCACCCATCACCCGCACGTGGCCCTCTGGCGGCCGCGGCCGGCCATATTCGTCGTATGTCGCCATTGTGTGGATGTAGTTTTTTTCGGGAGGGCGGGGAGGCGCGGGCGCCAGGAGGGAGCCTCGCCGTGTCGGACTGCGCGTAGATCATCCCCTCCTCCGTCTCGCGGTGTATCTGGTTGATGACCGAATTATACCGGTCTAGGAAGCCATCCATGCCGGAATCGGCTTCAATGGGTTGTTGTGTACGTCTAGTTCGGTGGAAGAGAGATCAGATGAGGAGGAGTTGGGTGAGTGGCGCGTAGCATGGTTTAGCCGGCTTTGCGAAGATGATTGGCGGCGCAGGGAGCTTGAGGAGCGTGCGTGACGAGAAGAGGAAGCAAGGGTGGTATAGGAGGGTTGACGTATGTGATTGTCGGCGAAAGAAGCTGAGTGGGGGGCAGCGCTGGGGGGTGGGGCGTTGGGTAATAGCTCGGTCGCACTTTGCCCGCGCCCGTGGCCGTGTCGTAAAATGAAGGGACGCCGTGGAAGATGCCCAGGGCGTCGCGTGCGTTGGTATGCAAATGCTGTATAAAAATGAAGGACCTGCAGAGATATGAGATGGGATGAGCCAAACGCGCAAGTAGGAAGGGGACTCACTATTAGTGCGATTGTAAGCATTATACGGGCGATAGCGAAGGATAACCACGTCTGCCATGTCCATGCACTACATTTTACGCTCGAGACCGACCAGACAACATCGATGTCCATATTACATCGTTCTAGAAAGGCGATATCGGGGCGTTTAAGGTTCCTCCATGCTACTACTAGCGCAATATTTACGACGGTCGGCACGAGGAGCAAGAAATGTGAGATTGCATGCAGAACAGTGCGTAGGATAAATTGAAACTGGAGGGGGACGTCGTGGAACATCAGATACGCCTTCAGGACCGCAAGCACCTCAGATGTCAGAAATATCGCGAGCGACACCGACGTGATGGTGCCTAATGACACTGCTGTAATCTGCCCCCGAAACGAAGTGTACACGGTGTACGCAATAAAATAGCGCACGATGTTGTACGTTGTCCATATCGCTGCTCACGTCAGCATGGCCGCTTGAGAGCAAGAGTCACGACAGCACACACCGATTATGAGCTCTAGTAAGCGTTTGACGAGGCGAAGCCGGCGCAATCGACGGCGCATCGCAAGTTCTGTGTATCCCTTCCGCTCCTCGACGCCGAGGGTGTCCGAGAAGAGATCCAGACGAGTGTCGCCCGGGAATCCCTGCATGTTAGGGTGCGAGGGCTGGTGCGAGAGCAAATCGCGATACGTGAGAGATGACTCTGAAGCTGTGTTGCGCAGAAGTGGTTCGGTGGGATGCGAATCCGAGGTGGTCGTTCGCAGCGTGCCACTCGACGCGGTGCGGTGGTGGGAGTGCATGGAGTCCTCTGATGGCTCTGGTACAAAGATGGCGTTGTGAAGATACAGCGCGGCCATAGCGCTGATGGCCCAGAAAAGTTATGTGCGTCGTCGCGTGTTCAGGATAAACTGTAAACGAAGATGAAGAGATGGTGGTGTCCGGGAAGTCGTAAAAGTTCGTCGCGATGTTCGTGCAGGTGGCCAAACAGCCACGTCGTCGCAAAGGGGGCGCACTCAAGATGGATGTCTGACCAGTCGCAAAGGCCCAACGTTTAATTTCCTAATTTGGACTGACAGATCGGCATCCAGACTCCAGAGTCGGCAGCCCGTGGACTCGGAAGCCTGAAGGAAAGAGTAAGCAGCGATTGGATGTTAGAACGTTGATATCTAGGACTGAACTTTTGTCTAGCTTCATATGTAGCTCGGTATTCGAGAGCAGACAATTTATACCGTACATAGTACTCTTCCGGTCGTTTTCTCCGAGCAAGGAATGCCCATCAGGCTAAATTGATCGTACGGCGTCGGAAGTTGTTCTGCTCCACCTAAGGGGGTGGCACACGTGCATCGAAGTCTATGTCTTCGACAACGAATTGGGGTAAACGGACATGTGCCTTGTGTGGTAATCGCTGGCCCATGGCCGCCGAATTTGGAGCTCCTATCAGCCCCTTAGCGAAGAGAGCCGTCACATGATCGCGTCGGTTATGTTCGCCACAACCACCCTCTTCTGCCAACATCATCTATGGCGACCCCGAAGCGTAACTTCTCGGATCGGCCGACTGTCGCAGGCAGTGTCGATCCCAAAGACAGTCGCGCGAAGCGCCTGGAGCGCCAACAGTCGCGGTTTCGGGATCGTGGCGGGTGAGTCTTGAATCGACATCCCTCTGAAGTTTGGCGACTAACACCAGAGAGCAGAATATTTGTCCCGTCCAACCGTAACACACTCCTCGATGTACTGCTAGCTCGTACTACGAGCCGAGACTCGCCACGGACAGCGGCAGCCTCCGCCGATGCCGCTCGGAGGCGAAGTCTATCGAATTCTCCTCTACGCCGACCTTCACACACACCAAGAGAAACACCAAGTATTCCCCAAGGTCGGTCAAGCGATGTATACGCCAACAGCGATGTTTCAGTAGCCAGTATGTGCAATACAAACGAAATAGCTTCGTCTGACGACCTCTAGGTCCTTCAAGGCCGGCGAATCCTGGAAAGGTGGCAGCTGGGTCTAGGCGTCAGAGCGGCAAAGATGAGGTCAAGATATCTAAACGACCTTCCGCGAAACGGAGAGGGAAGTCAAGGGCGTCCGAGGCTGAACAATCCAGTGAGCATAGTCAGTTGCGTACGACGTTATCTTATCCGTGGTACACTAGCAGACGTCGGCGCTGAACACCTGAGAGCTGATGCTTCGTCGGCATCTGAGCACGAATCTTCCACCTCAAAGAAACCACGCCCGAAGGCCAAGGCTTCGTCGGATCGGAGAAAATCTCGATTGAGCACAATATTGGAAAGCGAGAACGAGAGTGATGCTCCTGTAGAGCCTCCACCAAGGAAGAAATCAATGGCCGCTGCAAAGCGTTCTCATTCGCTATCCCCAGAGTCAGAAATTGCTGAACCTAAGAATGTTGTAGAGCCCCCAGCTCGAAAGAATCCCAAGGGCCGTCCGAAGCGCTCAGTTAGCCATGCCGAAGCGATTGAAAGGGAGGAGGGGGAGGTCGTCGAACAGCCGGTACGCTCATCGACGTCTAAAGGGAAAGGAAAGAGGCCTGCTGTTTCGGAGCGAGTACTTCCAGATGACGACGAAGAGCCCGATGTCCCAAGAAGGCTGGGAAACCTTCTCGAGCTACAACGTCGAAGAAGGGCTCTAAGAAAAAGCAGACAGCCCCGCCGAGGGCATCCCCTCTCCCAGATCCGCCTGTGCCTCTTGACCCAGACCCAGGCGTGCCATCGAAGTCTCGAAATGACGAGGACTATCCACCTAAGAAAGCACGCCAGTCAAAAAACGCCAGAAGGAGGAGGAAGCGGACGCGTTCGAGGACCCACAGCCTCCCCACAAACGACCGAAGGGCCAACTGGCGGATACCAGCAAGGTTAAACCTAAGAATAAGTCCGCTGTTGTCAACGACGAACCCGATCCTCCTGCTAAGAAACCTCTGAAGCCGAAAATACGTCAGCTGGAGACGGAGGAGGATACGTTCGAGGATCCACCTCCCCCGAAAACGACCGAAGAGTCAGCCCGCGGACACTGGAACCAGACCTCTTAAGAAGTTTTCCGCAGCTATCGATTACGAACCCGACGCTCCTTCCAAGAAACCTTCCAAGTCGAAGAAACGTCAGCAGGAGGAGGATACGTTCGAGGACCCAGCACCGCCCCGGAAACGACCGAAGAGTCAGCCAGCGGATGGCAATAGGGCTAAACCTGAGAAGAAGTCCGCAGCTACCAAGGACGAACCCAAAGGGTAGGCGTTTTAAAGGTATCTTAGTCCAAGTACATATCTAATCAGACACGCAGAAAAATCCCTTCGTCGAAGGTTCTCAAGGAGAATACGGCCAAGGAGAATACGGCCGATAAGAATCTACCACTCAAGGGGGCGAACAAACCGGCTAAGACGAAGGTAGGGAGTCAACCGTTCCTGCATATTATCGTAGACAGCTGACTTCGTTTCGCGCAGAAACCCGTCTCCAAGCGCCAAAAAGCCAAACCGCTGCCCAAAGTCATCCTTGAGAGGATCCAGCGCTCATTGAATGAGTCGCACGAAGTTGATGATGAACCAGACCCAATCGACTTTTTATCGTAACACTACACGATTTGGGTGCCTTACATGTCATATTTTGCCTACAAGCTAAGCAGCATGCTTTGTGTTCTATTTTTATACTTGCTTTGTTGTCTCATTCCATTCGCGTAGGCTTCGTAAAATTCTAGTTATTTGTGCAACATGGGGACATATACATCCAGGACAGGCATTGGAAAGCTTTTCCAGTCCAGCCTTCTGTTGAGCCGTCGCAAAGCACAAGCACATGGCGACGTATATCCCACAGGTCTCAGCAGTCCCAAACTCGTGCCACCGAAGCCCGTATTTTCGGTCGTTTCCGGGGAGGTGCCGGCTCCCCGAACGTATCCTCCTCCTGCTGGTGGATTCAAACTTTGGACTGAACATTTTTCTCCGACAGTGCGCTGTCGATGAGAACCCCCAGGGGTTGTCACGAAGAACTTTGCAACGCAAAAGTGCTAAATAGCGAAGAGTGCACGCATGGAGTAAACTGTATTAACCAACCCCTTTCTCGGGCTAGGCGGCGAGAACAAAACCTGGTATCGTATCCTATCGTACCCCATGCTGTGAAAGGCATTCAGGTGACGCGACTTGGTTGGTGATGACTCCCTCTCGCCAGTTGTAAGCACATCAGAATGTCTTCGCTTTCCATGGAATGTACGGTGACAGTAGTCTACAAACTGATATCGAGGACGAGCCTACGGTAACTAGTAGTAAATCAGACCGTAGCAACATTGCCTAGATACAATGGCTTTGCGAAACAGGTTGTGCACCGGGAAAGCAGAAGAAATTTCTTCTCGCCTCGATCGCAGCTCGGTCATCGGGTTTGCTCGCGTTGGATGTCGACGAATTAGTCAAATATTTTCATCGAGCCATTGAACAGGGACCTGACAATAGTCGTATTTCACTTCCACTCAAAACGGCGGGAGTCGTTTCCCCTGGCCGTGGCGCTGCTAAGGGCTGCTTCATATTGTGATCTTGGTAGTAAGCCAGTACCGGCGGCCAACAAAGTCAAACAGTGATCGTACTACTGGTCCCCACGATCGGCCCTTCCTTCGCAACCACAATGTTGAACATTGTGTGCAGCGTCCTCTCCCTTCCTCTGCTGGTTTATTGTAGCGCTAAGCTGCTAGGCTCCGAGAAGACACCAAATCCGTTTGTTCGCGGATACGTGCTGAGAAATAAAGTCACACATCAACGGCTACTGCCCGTACCTTCGTCACACACCGGTTTGTCTACCCTACCGTCTGTTTATTGGTGTCACTATCTGCGCTGGAGAAAGGGGCCCTCGACGTAGGACGCGGCTGGCTTTTTGGATATGGCGGTATCTTCGGGCGATTGACGGGGCTTCGCCCGGAACCCTACCTGACCACAGGCAGCAGCAGTTGGAACGGGCACTCGACCATCCGCGAAAGGCTAATACAGGTGCTTACACCCCGATTTACCAATGCCGCTGAGTTGCTGGAGGACGCTTGGATGATGACCATGCCAAGCTTTCTTGGTTTCGAAGGGATAAACCCCTTGACAGTCTACTTCTGTTACAAGCCAACCGGTGATTTCTGGCTATGTATCTTAGAGGTACGCATCCACATATGTGCAGATGGCTGCATATCTGACTACGCGACACTAAGATTCACAACACTTTCGGAGAGAGCCACGTACATATCCTCGAAGTCAGCCAGCGCGAAGACGCACCACCTTCTGGGTCAGTAGCTGCCGATGGAATTCTGTTGTCAGGCATACCTAACGAACAATGTGCTGATAGGTATGACCATCAATGGACGTTCCGACGCGAATTCCATGTGTCACCCTTTAACGACCGGTCTGGCTTCTACACCGTCGCAATCAAATGGCCAAACCAACCTCCTATGGCTCCGCCGTCTGATAACAAGTTTCCTCTACCTGTTGTTCGCGTCCAACTGTACACCGACTCGGACTCGGATTCCGCGCGAGACTCTCCTGGACCGCTGAAGCTGGTCGCTGTGCTCCGGTGTACCTCCTCCGCTCCTTTAACCGCTCCTTCTCTACTTTCGTCGCTCCTGTGGGCACCCTTGGGTCTGCTCCTCTCATTCCCAAGGATTCTGTACCATGCATGGATCCTTCACTACGTCAAGCGGCTAGACGTGTTTCTACGACCAGAACCATATCCGGCAAACCCTGACTGGGCTGCTGGCGCCACGAATCCACCAAAGCTTCCGCAACCCGCTGGCGTGAAGTGGCAAAGCGAGAGCATCTTCGAGCGTTTGGCTAAGCAACGCGTAGTCTCCTTTCTCCAGCAACGCTCGGAATCAACAGGCATATCCGTATCCCTCGTTTCTGCTAATCCAGCAACACCTCGAGAGGACTTTCCACTACCCTCTGAGGATGACTTAAAGGTGGGCAAGCATCTACAGATAGATTATCTTACCCCTCGTTTCTTTACTATCCTCTTCCTCTCGCCGTCCGTTGCGCACGCGCTACTCCTTGGACACACGTCGGACAAGGTCTTCTTTCCGTCGTCTTCTGAGCTATTCCTCGAAATATTTTCTTCCCCGCTGTCAAGTGTACCAACTCTATCGGCGGCACAGCAGGCTCGCCTCCAAGGATTACCCCATTCACTAAAGCATTCCATCACCCTACCTATACCGCCAATTCACCCGCTTGATCTTGGATGGAACACGACAGTGACGTGGTCCGTAGTGAAGTTGCTGAGGACCCTTGAGGAGGTGGAGAGGCAGATATTCAGTATCGCGCGGGCTCGTCCGGTGGAGGGAGACCAACCTTGGAAACAGTGGGAGAGAGCTGAGAACGCGCTCACGGTTAGGGAGGATTTTAGTACACTGCGGAGAGAACGGGAGGGGTATGAGCATGGTAGTGTTCGGTCTGGTTGATATTCTTATATGGAGTTGCCTTTGTGTATGTTATTTTGCAACGATGTAATTCAGAACATGGCACATACCCGAACGCAGAACCGTCGAAAGCCAAGTGTCCTAACAACCAGCCTGTACTCGGCAAGTCACCATGTCGGTGTTTAGTGCTGTCTGTTGTAATGTACATACATGTGTATCATCTAAGTGCCTATGTTTACTCTCCCTTCCATTGGCCGAGAGGGATGCAATCGCCTTGTGGCATAGCGAAGGCTGGGTAACGAGCCCCCGCAACATCGGCATTCTCCACAATGGCGCTGATGTCCTTGACGTCTTCAGTACTCAACTTGATCTCAGCGGCTTTGGAGTTCTCCTCCAACCGTTCAATGTTGCGGGTACCAGGGATGGGGAAGTCTATTGCAGAGTCGCTTGGTCAGAGGCAAACTGATAGCGGAGAGTAATGCGAGCACTCACAGTTAGGGTGCGCCGCAATTATCCAGGCCAAGGCAATCTGGCCGGAGGTCGCGTTGTACTTCTCAGCGATTGCCTTCAACTTAGCGACAACTTCGAGGTTCTTTGGGAAGTTATCGGGTTGGAAACGTGGAAGCATCTTCCGGATGTCTCCTTCCTCGAAGTCGTTGGGCGATGTGTACCTTTGATGTTCGTGGGTACAATTATAAACGAAGAAACAAGATCAAGACCTACTTTCCACTGACGAGGCCACGCGATAGCGGCGAGTATGCAACGATGGCTACTCCAGCATCTTCAGCTGCTTTGGCGAACCCATTCTTCTCAATGCTCAACTCGAAGGGGCTGAATTCCATCTGGGCAGCAATGACTTTTTCGCCGATGCCAGGGACGGATTTGGCACGTAGGAGGGTCTCTTTGCTGCACTCGCTAAGACCGATCCATCGAATTTTGCCACTCTCTACGAAGGGCTTGAGCGTTTGGACGACGACTTCGATGGGGACCCTAGGGTCGACACGGTGCTGGTAGTAGAGGTCGATGTAGTCGGTTTGTAGGGCTTTCAGGGAAGCTTCGGCTTGTCTTGCGATGTACGATGGCATGCTGTTTGGTAGATGCTTTGCACTGCGTTCGGGGTCGCTGTAGTCGAGGGCACCGAACTTAGTAGCAAGAAAGATTTCCGAGCGACGGCCCGTCTTGGTGAACCATTTTCCGAGTGTTGCTTCACCTGTGTGAAGTGGTTGAGTATTCTGGTAATACACACGATATGTTGAGCAACTTACTTGTACCATAGAAATCGGACGTGTCCCAGAAGGTGACGCCCCTGTCGGCAGCGTATGTGAGGGTCTTCAAAGACACTTCCTCATCACTCTTCCCGTAAAAGATACCGACACCTAATAGCAAGCAGTCGCATCAATTTAATCCAAGCAAGAAGCACCGCTAGCTTACCCATGGTGCCGAGACCGATTGAGCTCACAAATGGGCCATTTTTGCCTAGTTGACGAGTAGGGTAAGGCATTTTGAAGAATTGCTGAAGCTGGCTTGCGTAGTACTGGTGGTTTGGAGTTGAAGTCGAAGATACTACAGGGGGCGTTGGCTACGTTCTTTATATCTTAAGTGCGCTGCACCTTGTGCCGATGACGAAACCAGGCGTACTTCGGCAAATACCAGGGACCCAAAGTGGGTCTGCCTGACACACGCATCATAATCGTGCTTAGCCCACATAGCCTCCGATGTGTCCAATTCGGACTGATCCCAAAGATCCAGAGCATCAAAGGCGACAATACCAATAGAAACGACTGTTGTCGACCGCGAGTAGGTCGTCCGAGGTATTGGTGACTGTGCAGAGCAGCGTGTGGGGTCCAGCGGATAGTCCATGGACTTGGGAACGTGGGAGCTTCCTCCTGACTCCCTGTGTGAATGACAGGGGCTTTCACAAATGTCACCCAAGGTGTGCTCAAGATGAGCTAAAGTTCAATGTTCAACGGTAAAAATAGTTGGGGATACACGCGCTGCATGGATTGCCCTATCTTCAATGCCCGTATGCCAACTTGGCATCTGTACCTCGCTGGAGATACCATCATCTGCGAGGTGGTGCGGCGAAGAGTAGCAGAATGCGACTATTAATACCCATCGCTCCCACTTGGAGTGTAATCCAACCCGTAAAGTCGACACCAATGTGGGGGCAGGACTGCGTCATCTAACGAATGAGGGCCTGGATATTCCCGAGGCTAGAATACTTAATCGGAATGATCAATGATTTATTGATTAATTAGAATGTGTGGTGCTGTAATACTTGCAGGATGTGGTACATATTTGAGTACCATACATTCTGCACAGCCCCGTAAGCTTATATTATCTTTGGTGGTCCCCGTTCCGAAGGTCCCTTCCGCAGAAATCGATTCAAGGCCGAGGATGGATTTAAGATGGCCGGTAAGTGTGTGGAGTGATACACGATGCTTGATATTGCGCCACCGGGAAAGGGTTCTGAAAGATGTAAGATACTAGGCTTAAAGGAGGTTGGTTAGGGGCGGCGATGGATCAAGAAGATGGACATGGGTTGACTGCCGCAAGATAGGGCGCCCGGAAGAGTGGACTAATTATTGACAGCGCTGCAATGCGCGTTCTCTGTTCATTCGCCCAACCCAGTTTTCCTCATCTGTGAAGTTGCCACCTTCGGCCACTTGTTGAACACTGAAGGAGGGTCGCATGGATCCTCGGACTAGCCAAGTGTAAAAAGTGAGCAGGGGAAGATTCAAAGGAATTCCTTTCACCGCCGTATGAAAAACTAGTGTTGAGTGTCGCCTTCCTGAAAAGACATGGCGATGGTACGAACTGAGAGGGAAGTGCCAGCTGAGCGGTCCGAGGCACAGCCAAACAAAGGCGGCGGACAGAGCATCTCACTGCCGTCGAACGGATGTGTCACCCGCTTTGGGAGATTTGGAAAAAGCGGGTGACCACTTACGAGATGGTGGCGGTGAGAAGCAAGAGACATAAACCAAGGTTCCGCCCTTCTATACCAACTCAATGTTTGGCCTCACTCATGCATTCCCATAGGGCGAACGAACGGGTCATTGGGGCCATCGGTTGTAGGGTGAAAGGGTGAAAAGGCGCGGTTGACAGCGAGTTACGGCTGCGAGTCTAGGGATTTCACAGTGTCTCCCAGGATTCCTCCGAACGAACTGTTGTCACATACAGCGGGCGGTCCCAATGTCTGATTCCTCGCCTTGAGCGGCCCACACCCGCTGTGGCGGTCGCTAGTGCTCGCATGTGCTCACCAAAGGCCGTTGGCCTTCAACCCTCTCCGCAGGATTTGGGGCCTCACCTCGCGGCGGGTGAAGTGTGCCGGTCGCATCGTCTCAGTGGGCGCGAAGTACACCCAAGGCGGGCCATCAAGCCTCGGGCTCGGGTTGAATGTGGTCGCGCCGCTGTCTGCGCACTTGTGTATGCAAACTGAGACAAAGGGCGTTCCTTCGGCAGCGCAATGTCCTAAGTCAGCCAGGTTCCGGGCGATGTGTGTGGGGTACAATCGTCTGAACTACGACTTACTTACTTCTTGGTAGTGAGTACATTTCCTTCTTCGATGATGAAGGGTTTGCTAAAAGTGACTTTCTTAATAGATCGCCAAGGGCGGTTTGTCGACACCTGTGGGAGACGCAGTCATTCATCTCGCTATGCCCAACGGTGGGCACTCAACAGGGTGAATCTCGCTAAGGCTGTCTTCCTAGTAGAGCCTCAACCGACATGCGCGAGCTATGGTATCCAATAGCCCTGTAGACTGTGATACCCTTGGACATATATTCAATTGCTTATTGTTGCAGTCTGTCAGAACTTTGCGCGGAGTAGAAAAGTCACAACATGGGACTCACCTTGGACCTTGGTGCCATTTGCGAAATATGAATAACTGCAGACCATTGCCTTATTCGAGCCTTAATAAATTTATTCATGATAAATCGACGGTGTTGAGGCTCGTATGCAGCGCGTCACAGCCTTCAATTCCCCGTTCTCCATGGTTGGGGGAGTAGGAAATGGAAACATGGGCTGCCCCTCCACTGGGTCATCCGGCATGTTCTTTTTGGTTTGGAAAGTTCTTGGCATGAGTTCAAGGCTTCGAAGGCATTCATTAGTTTCTGGTTTGTGGATCTGGGAGTCGGGTACAACACGTTGTTTACTAATAGACCTACAAGATATATGTTTATATGTTCTACAGATGTCAAGTTAGTATAAGCAATCTCGAGCAAGGCTGGTGTAGTAGCAAGCGTGGATCATATGCGCCGCCCAGCGGCAGCTGCCTTCTTCTTCTCTTCGATTTCAGCTGCTTTAGCTGAGCAGTAGATGAAGGCGATCAGCGGATAGACAAAAAGGTGCGATGTAATAACTCACCGTCAATTTCGGCCTTGCGCCTTGCTTGAGCTGCTTCACGCTCAGCCTTGATCTTGGCCAGGCGAGCGAGATCAGACTTCGCCTGGTCAGTCTTGCCTTGTACATGGAGCTACAGCAATACAAAGTGAGCTTGGCGATGCAGGAAGGCACGGGAACGGATTACCTTCCAGTAACGATCCTGAGCTTCCTTCTTCTCCTTCTGTTCCCTGCGATAACCCTTCAGTAAACGGCGATGAACGGCATCAAGAGACCACTTACCTCTCCCTACGCGTAAGTTCTCGAGGCGCGCTCAGATCCGATATATTCATCTTCTTGGTAACATGGTTCGGGTTGATCAAATCAGCATCCTCGTCGTCGGCAGCTGCCTGTTGCTGTTTCTGCTCGGCTTCCTTCTTCTTGAGCGCTTTCCGTTCTGCACGAGTTAGTCCTGGCTGGTTGCTGGTACCTTCTGCCCCTTCTTCCTCCTCTTCACTACTTTCCTCCTCATCCTCTTCAGACTCTTCTTCCTCATCATCGGAGTCCTTCTCTTCGTCATCGTCGCCCCGACGCGCCCTAATAACATTATTGATGAAGATGACCGGCCACATCTTTGATGGGATAGGTGGCATACCATCTCTTGTCCTGGGATACAGCCGTCCCGTTCTCATCCAGAGTCATGACCTTGCTGCTCGCCAACGTTACCGATGCCAACATCGCACCCGAGTACAGCCGTACCAGCGTACCTGAAATTCCTGCCACCGCCTCGCTTCTGCTTGAATTTGCCTGCAATATGTGTTAGCGTAAAGTAGTGATTGCGCAAATGTTCACTCGCCTGATCCACGAGCCATCGTTGTTGAAGTGAGAGTGTAAGTAGTACTGATAAGATCGAAGTGGCAACCGTCGGGCGCTAGATGAGACCCGCCTTTCGGAGTTTGAACTACGGCGCCCACATCCGCAGTGACCGCCGAATTCCGATTCTACCAACCATGGCCACAATTCCTGCGAGGCTGGCCCAAGCGACTCGTCCGTCGACAAACGCCGTCGAAGCAAGGCAACGTGTAATCCAACTCTACCGCGACTGGTACCGTTCGGTACGTCTACCTTTGTCTGATAAATATGAACGGGAGTTTTAACGGTCTAGCGGTTTACGGACTTAAAAGGCGCCAGAAATCATTGAAATCTACACATTGAACGTCTCACCAGCACACATACGCCACACGATACGCCAGAAGTTCGAGGCGAATCGATATGTTACGGACCTTCGGGCTATTGATGTGCTCCTGTTGAAGAGCAGGCAGGATTTCCAGGAAACTATGAATTGTTGGAAGCAGCCTGACCACGTTGTGGGGATTTTGTTGAAGCCGACTGAGAGGCCACAAAAGACGTTCATGCAGAAGTTCTTAGAAGGTGAGTGTCGAAGCCGAGTTCCTATTGACAATTTCTGAATGGTGACATAGGTCGGGACGAGGATGCGATTATACCAGCGGCTACGGGTGTTGTATAGATCGAACCCTAGAGACTATCCCATCCTTTATACTATTGCAACACCGTCGCATCCTATTTTGGATGATTGACAAGGTCCACCATGCGCGGTAAGGTAACACCATCTCACGAGCGAATAAAATACGCCGCATCCCAGCCGAATGCATAACCAATCCGACACCTACACAGCAATGGCACAAGTCTATCATATATTACTGAATCGTCGAGGAGGGATTCACTCATCACTAGCAACAGGCGACGTGTAGCAAGATACTAAGGACGCCAAAGGCAGACGGTCCGCTGTTTCGCTTCCCGCTACTGTCGTGGTGTATTGGTGAGAGTAATACTTCGAGTATTCTGATGGATTTAGCACTTACGGAGGAGCATGCTAGTCATCATGACGCCGAAGTGCTATATACCGTCGTGTGTTTGAAGTTGACGCGAACAAGAACGGCGAAAGTGCTCAAAGTGGATACGTTAACGAGACATCGAAGTCGCCGCTCAAGCGGCCCAGCACTCCGTCGCGTAGCAAGCACTCAAATCGACGATGTAAAAACGAACGCATTGCACTACCATAGTTGCCTAAGCAGCAGACATTACCAAATTTAGATTTTCATACAAGACTGACAGATCAGCGCTCAGCAACCGATCCTAGACGTCCCCATTGCTTCTCATTAGAAAACTTACTTATCTTTCATGTATTCCCTGGTAGGCAAAACAAGATAAGATCCAACTGCGAATTTCGACTCCTGGGTGTGCAACTGCCATGTCTCCTCCTTACGCCTGATCAGGTTAACGGAACAATGGCACGCCGTCGCTGATTGTTCGGCCCCCTTGTTACGACGCAGGGGGTGGCGATGGCGGGGGGGTGGCACATATTCGCGACCCACAGACATGGCGATATGTGGTTAGCTGGTGTCTTTTCTTGAATCAATGGCAGAGAAATAACTGCGACACCAGGATTGTACATGTGCAACATGTCTCACCTTTATGTCGTGAGGTCGTGACATCCCTTGGCCATCGCATCTTGTCACGCAAGGGTATAGGTATTCAGCGCTCGAGACAGTCTAATCAAAAGATATGCAATACTCCAATACATTTGCTTTCATCTGGCAATTACACCTCGTAAGGCCTATGCATACATCACGCACTCGACTTGATGATATCCGCAGCCTACACGATTCCATGTCAGAGCTAGTGACGACGGCTTTGCACTGACATACCTTCTCAGCAACAGCGTACACAGTTGCTTGGATATGTGCCGCGAGTTGGATAGGAATGACAGACGCGTCAACCTGTCCGGCATATTGATCAGCAACTTGACTTCCCACTGATACATTACACTCACCACACGCAGATTCTGAGTGCCGTATACCTTCAACGTCTCGTCAACGACTCCCCCATCAGCGCGAGATAACATCGCCGCTGTTCCGACAGGATGGAACACCGTGGCCAGATTGTCCTTAATGTACGCCTTGATCCCCTCGTCCGTATTTACCGAGGCGCCGGGAGAAACTTCAGCGCGTACGACATCTTTCAATGCATCGGTAGAGACGACCTTGCGAGCATATTTCACCGCGTCTACCATGATATCAAGGTCGACATCATTACTCAGCACGTTAAGATCAATTGCAGGTGGCGCGAGAGGGTCGGTGGACGAAATATGGACGGATCCAAGTGAGAGTGGGTGGAGCAATCCGAGGAAAATGCTGAAATATTTCTTTCCGGGTTCGGGGACGGCGCCCTTCGCAGGGAAGAAGGCCGAAACTTGCACGATCCTGTTTGGCAGGCAGTTAGCACGGGGCGAGAAACCCTGGGCCCACACTCACTCAAGCTGGGGGACCTTGTCACTGCTAAACCACTCTTGCTGCTTCTGGAGGATCTTTGTCGTGCCTGGTAGCGCACCCTTGTTGGCTTGGATCTGTGCCGATGCTTTACGAGAGATAATATCCACGTCACTGAAATACCTGAGCGGCAAGAAGGCGTAGGCAATAGATGGAGTACTGGCGAATATTCCCTCCTTCTTGGTTTGACTTTGGAGATAAATTATAATGAATAACCCGGATTCTATGTGATGGGGACACGTACTATAGTTCCATTTCCTTGCCTGCTTCGGCGGGATCACCGAGGCGATCCATGGATTCATATTGCTGATCCATCTCAGCAGTATACATCGTAGAGATGTGATCCTGAAAACTGGGATCAGCGCTACTGTCTATCACTGTGAAAGTATGATGCTCACCTCTTAATCATTTTACGAATGTCGAAGATGGGTAAGTAAATGGAGAAAGACATCAAAGTACCGTAGGCTTACGAAGGTTGGCACCGACACCTGGCAAGTTGACGGTGACGGGAATACCAAGACGCTTGAGGATGGCCTCATCACCGATTCCTGACAATTCTAGTAGCTGAGGTGTCTGGAACGAGCCTAAGAATGTCTTAGCAAGGCTTCCGTGTAAGTTCTTCTACCTACCTGCTGCGAGAATAACTTCTCTCGTAGCGGTTACTTTGTGTGTGACTTTATCTTTGATGTATTCGACGCCCTCTGCCCTGACATCTTTCCCGGAGGGAGAGTCGTCGAATAAAACGCGCGAAGCAATAGCATCAGTGATCACGGTCAAGTTAGCCTTGTCTTTGTTCGGTTCGTAGTAGGCCTAGCCGAATTCAGATATCGAGCAATGTCTGGTAACAAACCAAGGAGCTCACCGTCGCCGAAGAACTTCGAGTCAAAGTTTTGGGGTCAATCGTATTGGTCACGACGCATGTCCCGACAGTGTTTCCATTGCACTACTGATCAGTTAATTGGTGGACTAATTCAGGGCGCTGATTGCTTACATTATCGGGGTTGGAGGGAACTCCAAGGGAGTGGAGCGCGCTGTAATACTTGCCGTACATGTTGCCTCCATTCCAAGGGGGGTAAATCCGTTTGATCGGGCCCTCCGTGCCATGGTACTCGGCATCTGGGCGAACGCTGTATTTGTCGAGGTCCTGTTTCGATGCACTGAAAGATTCGGACTGGAGAACCACGCGTGCCACGTGAGTTACATCTTGTGAACCGTGTCCGGTTCGAGTGTCCGGTTAATATAATTTACCTTGACAAAATACTTCCGTAGCTCCTTCCAATTCCATCCTTTCGCTCCAAGAGATTCAATGGCTGTTCGAAGAGCAATCAGTTTGCGATACACATGCCCACCGAGCATCGGCACGGAGAAGGTACGCACCGTCGTACTCGGTCGAAGAAGCTCTATATAGATGGGTTAGGCGTTCAAAGGTAGGAGGCAGATACTGCGGCCAACGTACCTTCCGGAGGACATGAAATTCAACTAGCAGGGGCATGTGGTTAGCTTCGCGGAGATTGTTAAGCGGCGTTGATATCCACTTACAATTGACGACCCACCCAGGCCCTTTCCCCTAAGCACAAACGATAGGTTGAACATCAAGTGCACGAGTACCGCACACACCTGGGCAAATAGATCGGCCGATCGCCTACGCCACCTTGTGGTGTGGAGAGGAATCCCCAGTCGAGATCGGGTTTGGTCAAGTTTTGCTGGCAGAGCCCTACGACACGCTTAGAACATGACAGCTTCAACGCAGTCCCAGAGACAAGGCTAACCGGGAATTTGTACACCAGCTTGGTCAGATACGTGACCGCCCGCCTCGATGACAGCAACCGTTTTGCTCGCATCTTCAGCGAGTCGAGCCGCAACGACAAGGCCTGCAAGGCCTCCGCCGACAACGACGTAGTCAAAAGATGACATGTGAAGTGTGTGATGTGATTAGGATACGGTGGGCTTCGAGGAGCAGTGTCGACTTTTGCAAAGGCTTAATGTTGCTTTATAAGTGCATTCCGTAGAGTCCAGAGGTGGGCTGACTATTGATATGGTGGGACAGGAATCGTAGGTTCATTGATTATCTGGATTCTCCCAACGCGGGACGTTTGTTGTGCGATGAACCCTCAAGCTTGGTCATAGTCGTAGCTTCCGTTTTTTCTGATGTGAGGAGTACTTGCGGCCTAAAATTTGGCAGAACTTCGCAGTGAATTATGATGGATCATGGTCGAGTCTATCGAGCCACGAACTGAGGCGACTCGTAGTAGATCTGAGCTGCTCGTAGTACTCTAAGTCTGGAACGGCTATCAGTGACTTCAGTGCGGACTTCACTTCCGGGTGTTTACGATCAGTAGTGATATTGAACACTGATGCGAGCAAGTATAATGGCGGGAGAATGGGAGAATATGGTTGTTGTTAGTTAGGAACAAGCAGCATGTTGGCACCTCAAACAACACAGTGAGAAAAGCCAAAGAAAAACAATAGATCCAAGGCGAAACTGAAATTCCCATTTTAATCGCGCACTATGGTACAGAGTACTACAGACACACACTTTAGGTATACCAAACATTCGAAGCCGATTCGAAGCAGTCAATAAATAGCAACATAAAAAAACAGAGATACCGTCTCAGTTAAAGTAGGAAGTACAACACAACGTGTCGAGATCATCTGGCTCCCGCATGTACATGATGGAAAATCGCGTAGAAAGTTGATCAGAGATCCAGAGTTGACTTATTGTTTCTTTGCATCTACCACAGGTCATTGGTATCAGTGCCTGCCTTCCCAATGTACTGGGTAGCCTTACCTCGGCGTTACTCTCGTCGTCCGAATAATGGATGGACTTGGTGGTCTCTGCGTGGATATGCACCGGCACTGGCATTGGCGATCTGTGAACCGAGCGGGAAGGGTCGGTGCCGTCGGTAGCCCCAGGTCCCATGCGGGCTAACTTGACAGAGGTTTCGTAGCGATTATGCGAGCTGCCGCTGCCCAGGCTGACGTCCATGCCCGCTGCCTTATTGTGGCCCCGTGCATTGAGATTTGCCATCAAAACATTCGAGTAAAGCTTCCCAAGCAAGAAAGCACTGAAAGCGAGGGGTTAAGAAGTGAAAGGTTGATTCTCGGTAATGTCGGGGGTCGACGTACGGAGTGACGTGGTAGTTCGTTTCCGGGATGACAAGGAAAAGGACGAGCTCAACCCCAGCAGCAACGGCGGTGACTGCGCCAGTCTCGATGGTGTTGCGAACGAGGCGGGTCAAGACGGTCTCGCTCCTGCCGGAAAATGAGCGTTTGCGGGCCCTGTGCAGCTATTGGTGTGCAGCATTTAGCGAACCAATCTAGCGGACGATTCGCCACATGGGTTCCGTACCGTATATAACATGCAGCCTGCAATAAGGATATCTGCGACGAAACTTCCCACCAACCAGACCTATAAACGCGCCCAGGGGATTAGGGTCGTAGGCGACAATGTGTTGCAATGAACGCACTGTGAATCCGGGGGTCAACTCACTCAGCTGAGAGAGTTCCTTAACAAAGGTAAACTACAGTTTTGCGTCAGTTATCGCCGAAAGGTGAAAGTAGACCAGAGCGCCCTTGGGCGACGGCGACACTTACCCTGACCGCGGCAACCAGGGCACTGCTGCACTGCATGATCGCAACAAGGAAGATAACGATAGGGAATATCATGAATATCTTCGACTGGCGATTGAGCATCCAGATTCGCCTGCGTCGGATGTCAGATATGTATAAGCAATGGAAGCTAATTACTGACCACGAAAAGAATATCTGGACGACCATAGAGACTGACAATGTGGATTAGCCACGAAGCGAAATGCCACATGAGTAACAACCGGGACTCAACTGATGCTTGCCATAATGGTGACTGATACGGACGACGGAGGTGGAACCGCTAAGATTGATGGGTCGCCCCAGTGTGATACCAACGTCTTCCAAGCGTAGTCCGTCGAAACACCGGTCTGTGTAAGATCCATGATCAAGACGAGGAACACTATTCGACAATATTCAGCTCGGGCCCAAGTTGATAAGCACCTGATTCGTACCGGTCCCTTTGATCATCCGTGGATCCTGCATAGAATGTTGGATGTAAACATCTGTAGTGTAGCGTTAAGGTTGGCGACCCTGGAAGTGGTATGTCAACTAACATATTTGCACCGCTAACGAGCCTAGTAGGGACCAATTCAAGATGGCACCAACAAACTATAGAGTCCGATTAGTACAACGGCGATATCGCCAGAAGTCATGCTTACTATGGGTCCAGTGCTGATTGACGACGCTGATCAGTGGCATGGAAGGGAAGGAAATACTTCAGAACGTACAGGGGGATGGTCGCAGAGTTGTCCATCGTGGGGAGGACTTGCGAAGGAACGGGGTCAGCCTCAAGCTCCTCCTGCCACATTTAAGTGCTCCGATCGGAGGAGTATTGAGGCAACCCACCGGATGACTGTACGGTTCGCCTTGCTGGTTGAGCACCAAACGCGGACGAGTGATGGAGTCAATCACGACGTGGGTTTTCTGTACTATAATCTCCATCTAGTAGTCCGGGCCCCTTTCCAATCTTTCGATCAGCATTTGATGGTTTTCCAGTGTATAGACTTTTGCGTCGCCGCGTGGGCGTGTGTCAAGAACCGATCACATCGCTATACAATTACCGCTAGTTTTTGTTGTATGGTTGGGTGCTCTACGAAGGCAGTCGGGGTCCTGATGTGATGCGTGACACTGTCTCTTCGCTTGAAGATGGTACAACTTCCTGCGGCAGATAACAAAGGTAACGAAGAAATGTGGGCATACTGTGAGTTCTCATCCGTTGTTTATGTCCTTCCACCTGCAATTTTTTGGATCGCATCGAAATCGTGCTAAAGAGTTATCGGACGGGATATTTATCCGACGTAATTCCTCGCATTACGGTAATGACGGATTCCCTGTCCGAGAACGAATATTAACGTGGTCGAAGGCACGGAAAGACAGACACGAAGCACACGTACATAAGCAGCAGAAAACACCGTCCCACTGGTATAAGCAACGAATAGCCGGCCTAACGACTGGCAGTCCATAGAATGGCTGGGTCTTCTTGGTTGCTGTTATCAGGTTCGTGGGGTAACTGATATATGATTTTCATCGCAAATAGGTGGTCACCTGCCCTAGAAGGGCCTAAGAAAATCATAATTGCGCAGTTATTACTAACTGGTCGAGATCTTGAAAATATTAGACTCATATTCCACGTCGTCGGGCTAGTCTAAGGTAGACAGACGGGGATCGTGACAAAAGCGACGTGAGCCCAAGCCGAAAGCCAGTAAGCGACGCGTTCCTGATAGTACTGATATTTTGCGTATCCATCGTTTACCGTGGTCTGGCAATCTTTTGCGTGTTAATTTCGCTTCGATATACCAGTAATAGAGCACACCCGTCTCTCTCTCTCCAGACTTCGAACAGCCGCATTTTCTAACATGTTCACGGTGTTCTGAAGCACCCTTCAGGATAGAGGAGACCTTCTGAGTCCACTTCAAGGGGCTAGTGTAAGCTCAGCCTGGATTAATGAGTTCTGTAACGGCAAATAGCACCTTCTGCGTCCTGCAGTAGCTGAACGACTAGCCACTGGAAAGTTGAACAACTTGTCAAGCCTAAGACCATGATGATGATTTGAACGCAACGAAATTCACGTGCGTTACATTGTCGCGGTTCCGGGGTCTCTTCGCATCAACGGTCACGCCAATGGGCGTCCTACCATGTCTAGTCACTACGAACCGTGGTATGTGGCTACAACTTGATGCTGTCAGTCGATTGCAAGCTTGGTATTACTACGAACTTGGATGCTTGGGACTAATTTTTTGTAGGAACCAGCGCGATCCATTTCACAATCAGGTCACGATTCAATTTCACTAAGTCCAAACTAAGTCCACCACTTCCACTCTCACAGAGATATTGAGCTTCTTCCCTGAGAGTTGGATTTGACTAGTGCGAACGTGACCAATGCCCGCAATTTACTTATATCTTGCGCGCTGCGTCAATCATGAAGTACAACCATGGTCGCTCTCGCTCTCAGTACTCTTCTCCTCGGATTGGCTACCCTCGCTGCGTTTCGACGGTGGAAATTGACCAAACGTCTACCCCTTCCTCCCGGCCCCAGGCGAGTACCTCTCTTAGGCAATCTTTTTCAGTTGCCCAGGCGCAACGGATGGTTGCAATTTAAGCAGTGGTCAAAACAATTTGGTTTGTGGCAATCACAACCATCAGCGCCGCCGTTAAGTGATATTGCCAACTACACAGGATCAGATATCCTATACCTCAACGTCGCCGGGGTCAGCGTTATCGTTTTGAACTCGACCGACGCCGCCGATGATCTGCTTTCTCGGCGATCAAGTAACTATTCGAGCAGGTGAGTTACGTCTGATCTCATCAAACTGTAGTACTCAATGACCGTTCAATCAAGGCCACACGCTGTAATGCTTACCGAACTGTAATTACTCGAACCCCTCTCCCTTTGAGGTAGATTATAACGTCGCACGCACATTTTTATCAGGTCGGGATGTGATTGGGCGTTCGCGACCATGCCATACAATGACTATTGGAAGCAGTGCCGCCGTATTTTCACCATGCAGCTTAATCCCACCCACGTGTCACGTTATCAACCACAGCAGCTCAAGTTCATCCCCGACCTTTTGTTGGGCCTGTTGGATAATCCTGATAGGTACCTTCACCACGTTAGACGGTGAGGATCACTGCCATCTCCTGATTACCTCTAAATCTGCAAATTTAGATCTGTGGGTACGAGTATACTCTCTATCACATACGGGATCGAGGATCGAAATGAGCTGGAGTCTCATATCACATTGGTGGAAGAAGGCGCAGAGAGACTAGCTGTCGCAGGATCACCCGGTGCCTTCTTGGTAGACTTCTTCCCGTGGCTGAAGTATGTCCCAAAATGGTTCCCTGGTGCAGGATTCCAGCACACGGCCGAGGAGAATCGCTGGTATGCCCAGCGCATGCTAGAGGTTCCATTTGCAACAGCAAAAAAAACATGCGGTTAGATTTACTTTTTCTCCGACTTACTCGTCAATCCGAATGATTGCCCTTGTCCAGGAAAGCGGTATGGGCTGGCCCAGCTTAGTGTCACGCGGACTGTCGAGTATTGCAACAGAAGATGATCCCCTTGCCGGTGAGAAAACGTTGAAAGATACGGCCGCAACTGTGTACGCAGGTGAGTAAACAACGGCGGGCCGAACGCATGCTGAGTTACAGTCTCGCTTCGCAAGCGGGGGGCGATACAACCGTCGCATCCCTGCAAGTATTTTTCCTAGCGATGCTCTCACATCCCGATGTGCAGACGAAAGCGCAAAAGGAGCTGGACAGCGTCCTAGAAAGTGCGCGTCTTCCCGCGTTCGAAGATAAAGAACATTTACCCTACATCTCCGCCATCATGTTAGAGGTTCTCAGGTGAATTTCTCCCCCCTTTTTCAGTGTAGATCATTTATATAGCGAGCTTCTCCGAGGTGGCATACGGTGACACCGCTAGGTGAGAGAGTCTTCGCTTAGCGCTGCGTGCTCGCACCCCTAACGGAGATTGGCGTTCCTAGGCATACCCCACGTTCTGTCCAAAGATGATGAGTACAAACGGTTATCGTTTACCGGCGAACTCCATCGTCGTAGGCAATAACTGGTAAGATCACGCATCCGTCCATCAGAAGATGGTATACTGACAATGCATCACTAAAGGGCAATGTTGCACGACGAGCGTGTCTTCTCGCATCCCGATCAGTTTAATCCCGATCGCTTTATCTCTGAGGGAAAGCTCATTGACGAAGACAAGGTCCTTGCTGCTTCCTTCGGATTTGGAAGAAGGTGCGATCACGGCTCACGTTCCATCGCTTACCTGACTATACTGACTGCATCGTCTCAAAGGATATGCCCTGGGCGCCACATTGGCATGTCCGAACTGTGGATCACGGCTGCGTCTGTATTGTCTGTGTTCAACATCGCCAAGGCTGAGAAGGAACCTGCGCTAGAGTTCACGACGTCGTTGATAAGGTGGGACCCGCGGCCGCGATTTGCCGTTTGACTTGGAATTGTGATGTGCTGATGTCGTGTATTACCAGCACCCCCTTACCGTTCCAATGCACGATCAAACCGCGTTCTGAGGAGGCGCAGAAGCTCATTCGGGCAGCTGCTGATAGCAATTGAATGTGTTTCCTGGCAGTTCTCTGTTGGATCCTAGAGAATGGCAGTCGGGTGCAATTGGATGCATGGTTGACTGATCGAAAGTGGGGACCTTGTGAACTAAACAATCGTGAACTTCTTGGCGTAGCAATGTCATGGGCTGGCGGAGTCGCACAATGCCCTATATATAGCACGAAAATCTCATCGAACTTAAACTTATAACATCCTTGGAAAGATCATTCATACCCTTTACAACCTATCAAACAGAAGAACATCTACAATACATTTACAACGACCATCATTTCTTAGGCAGTTTCTCCCGTACTACATCAAACTGATGGGACTTGGGTGTTTCGACTCAAGAACTGTTGCTCTGTCGAATCAATTGCTCTGCGTAGCCTGTCCGGGGGGTAATCTTGCACTTAAACGGGAGGGGGTACCTAGGGGAGGAACGTCGAAAACAGTGATAAAATTATATGTGAACTTGACACACGATAACGACCCGCTGCTCATCTCCGCCTTGAGGGGAATGTCATTCCCCTGAGCGTCTTGAGCTGGGGTGATGGAAAACGACGCTAAGATCCCCGTGACAGCGCTATACAAGTTATCCTGGCTGAAGAACCGTCCGGGACAGGCACTGATCGTCGTATGTCTCTTAGCCAATAAGAATATGTATAGTGGATGTTATTACACACCGTCGACCATAGCCAAACACAAAATCACGAGGATCACGAACCTCTGGATTGATCTTGCCGCCCAGGAGGAACCGACCCGGATTGAAGTCATCAGGGTTCGGATACACGGACGGATCGTTTAATAAAGCCCTGGCGAGGAAAGCTTGAGTCTAGGTGCACTAATTATACTAACATCAGCCGCTCGTACCAAGTGTTGGCCATAACGATCGTGCCCTTGGGTATAAAGTAGCCATCGTATTCGTCATCGGACGTAGACGCGTGGGGTAATGCTGCAAAAGCAGTGTCGTTACATATACGTTCATGACCACGGTGAGATATTAATGGGACGCACCAAGGGGTGAGACAGTATTCCATCTAGATATCTCCATAATCAATGCTTCAAGGTACGGAAGAGCTGCGCGGTCGGAGAAGGTTGGGAAACGTGTGTGCCCTACGATGGCGTCTATCTCCGCTTGGGCCTTCTTCTGCGCTTCTGGGAACATGGCCATAGCTAGGAAGAAGGTCTGCAAAGTCGAAACTGTTGTGTCTGACCCGGCTATCAGCAGGAGGAGGCGAGAAGTCAGAACCAAGCTCCGGCAACTGGGTCACAACTTGCCTGCAAACGAGATGGCGGCGCAATTACGAACAAGCTCTTCATAATTATCTGGGTTGTTCTCTGGAGCAGCTTCCAGCATATTGGCTGTAGCTGAGGGAAGGGCCTTTCCTTGACGCTTTGAAGAAATGGTAAGTAAGAAGTAGGTACCAAGGGCAGAGACATACCAAAGCTTCCTTGGTAGCATTGAATGGGCCGTGAACAAGGTTGTAAGACAGCTTTGCCCACTCTCTGGCTTTGCGTTTGAAGCCAGCGCCCGGGAACCACGATGGAACATGCTTCAAGACGGGGAACGTGTCCACCAAAAAAGCGCCCGGTATACTGGCACTGGCCAAAGCGGCCAAGCATTGCTCTGCGTTGGTAACATAAGGATCGTTGTAACTAGATACTTGAATTCCATATGTGACTTCAAGGATAGTGCCTGCAAAAAATCTGTTTGTTTGATTTGTCGTAAGTTGAGCTGAAACATGGTTGCGCTGTAAGGCTCACAGGCGAATGTGTTGTAAAAAATTGTTCGGCGACTCTAGAAGGTTTCCCAAGAACTTGTGCGTGTGGTCGATTTGTATTGGCCTAAACTGGAGGAAATTGGTTTGAAACTGGTCGTAGAACAGCTTTCTTTGTTTCCGCCATGATGTGCAATATGGCATCAGGCCAAAGCACCAATCCCAGCCCATGCTAAACGTACGGAGATATGATTAGTTAAAATTCGAAGGCGTGGGTCGAGAACATACAGTTCGTTGAGCATGGTCATTCGTGGACGGTCTGCATACTTCACCGAACGTTTCTCGAGCAGGTCGGTGATGCGTTCGACTGAACCTAGAACCAGAATAGATTGCCCCATGATGTTCATATAGATCATGTCGCCTGCGTGATGATTGTGATAATTTTTCAGATAAAACCATTCTCGAGTACGTTGCGGTTATAGCCATACCGTAGACCTTGAACCAGTCGTTGTAAGTCTTCCAAGGGGTTTTGCTAGGTATATCAAAAACATTCCCTAGGACAGGAAGCGGCTTTGGGCCAGGGGGGAAGGGCAGAGTGAGCCGCTTCTTTGCAGAATGCCTGGCAAGTAGCAGCAAGGCTGCGATAGCTAGACTGGACAGTCCAATGGCGTACATATTCTGGCTAGCCATGAACCTGGGGTCGTAGCGTTGGATTTCGTTCCGTGGAAATTGCCTTCATATTCATTTGCTTATGGCCAGAGTTGCCGCTGATCCGACTTCGTTCTGATTAAGAGCGAAGGACGGCTAGTCTGAGATGAGGCAGCAGATCGCGATACAGAAAAGAAGACAATCGAACCGGCACGTTTTGGTAGCCTCGTGACCAGGCCGTCACATGAGGTTGTCGCTCCTCAAAGAGGAAACCGTCGATAGACGGCCTGGGGTAACTTGTCAAGAGTTTGGCGGGCTGCGCACTTGTGACGTCTTGTCACGCTCTTAACTCGCATGGAATTAATGTCCAGAGTGGTCCGTTCCGTTCCGTCGACTAGTCCTTCGTCTCATTTGTGCAATTGGAATACAGTATGTGATTGAGAGTAAGTCTGGAACTATCTAAACTCACTGTTAGTATTATGATTTGAAATTGAATGACACCCGAGATGCACCTTTGTTGAAATCAAGGTAGAATAGTAGAAATACGGAATACTAATCTAGGAAATATGTCTTGTAAGTGCATTTTCATACTTGAAAATGATTTTAGATTTTTTTATTGAGTGGGAGTAAATTCATGTATATTTAATTCTACTTCCGATTACAAGAGTAATGGAATACTCATGAGACAGCAGCTAAACGACGACGAGCTTGCGATGAGCTTATACACTGTGTAATGCGGTTAGCCAATCAGCGTAGGCGTGCCACGCGAGATAAGTCACGGCTCTTTCCTTTTCATCCAAGTTGCGCAGAACCGTAATTCAAACCCAGATCTCCAGGACTCCGTATACACGGTTTCCTCTTCGAGCGACAACATCAAGTTCATACGGAGGCCAGTCACAGGACTAACGTTTTGGGCCCGCTTGGATCATACATACTTCCAAGTTCGCATGAAGGTGATTGAAGGGTCGAAACCGAGACGGCGAGTGCCATTGAATCTAATGATAGGGGATAAATTATCCCCGCTCTACGGTGGAACAAAAAAAAAAGATAGAAGCTTGTAATATTACATTATTGTGACACTGCTAATTACATAAATTACGCTGGCAAACTTTACACGCCGTTTGATTGACATGAGCTCCCAGTCTATCCTGGTAATCACTTATGTTTGTCAACTTCAATTCTGCTAGTTTATACCTGCCACCGAGACCGGTGTGGAATCTAACGTAGCCATTCCTGAAACTGCGTATAAGCTTCCAAGGCCTCGGGAAACGGTTCTAGTAGGCGGAGAATTCGTTCGTTCGCATCGACGGCTATGTTGCTGAGGTGAATGAGCGCTTCGTACTTCGTCATACTGTAAGAACGAGAAAGCAGGCTTGCGTAGTTGATATCGTCTCCCGCCATCTGTTCTTTGTAAAATGAGAGAACGTCGCTGTATTACAACGTCAGAACGCAGGAGGATTGGAGGCCTATGCCACTGACTTAGTGTTCTCAACATACACGTTTATCTCTGGGACCGCTTGAATATAACTTGATATTGGCAGCGCTTTCGGGAACACTAGGAGAGTATACGCGAGGGCAGCTCCGTTCAAAATCCGCGCAAACCTGGGGTATCGCTTCGCGTTTCCATCAACCTTGTATACAGAATAGATGAGCATAGCTGTCCATAGGGTATTATCTACAACTTACGTCCATGCCTTCTGTCTCAACGTCCATGAAAAGGGATGTGACAAAATTCAGTGTTGAGGTGACGATCATATCCGACCCAGCCGTGCAAAAATAGTCGGGAAAGTCTCGAAGAAGCTGGGCAAAGTCGTCAAGCACTTTATCGAGCTGAGGCTCTGCGCGGTAAAATCTTTGGTTAAACTGCGCAACAGCCTCGATGTCGCTGGAGGAGATATCGTCCAAGTAAATCATGAACGCCGTGTATATGCCAATGATGACGCGAGTCGGGAGGTCGGCAATATGGCCGAAAGCGTTCGAAGCCATCACGACTCCTCCTGGTATGCATGGCCCCAGGGTCTTCTTGCCGCCAATCTCGTACCCGTGGCTCTTGGCGTAGTTGAGGCATGCTGCCTGGAGCTTTACATCGGGAACAGGTACCTCATAAGGTATGTTGCAACGGCGAAGGTGTAAGGCCACAATGTCACGGATATTGACGGGCATGTCTGGACGACTGAAGGTGTCAAAATTAATGTTATAACTTGGGTAAGAACATGGAAAAGCCTTACGATCAGGTAGTAGGAAATAACATAGTACCGGCCCTTGATTTACCAGTCATTTATACGGTGCAACAGTTTGTGTGAGTATACAACTACACAGAAATGGAGATTGGACGCGGGCTTCGGATGTGGGCAGTTGATGTAGTGAATGAAAAGTATGTTTTTCTCAACCCCTTCGATACAGAAAGAGATTGGATAGAACCACGAAAATTACCGTTGATCGCGGACAAGGTCCGCCTGAAAAGTTCAAATATCCACAATGTTGGCACACCGCCGGGTTTCGATGGTCCATATTAGAGAGTCGGAGTCCAGGCGCTTGGGATTCGGGAAGCGCCGTCAAACTAGATTCGACAGTATGAACCACGGACTGTCCCCACGTCTGCCAATTATACGATTGATCCAATTGATCCAATCATTTTGGCCGCTCTACAAGGCTCACGGGTCTTCGAACTAGGCTGATAAGGCGGCGGTACGATCATATACATCAATCTGCTTTCCAATCTCGTTTGATGTGGCCAGTGTCACGCGTGCGCATTTGCCTCCAAAGATAGGAATGCTATCATCTGGCTTCATCCAGGCGCGGAACTGGTGTGTACATAGAGTAGGTTGTCAAACCGTTATCTACAGCGATGCATAGTGTGAAGATTAAAGCGCTGGCCTCGGCGGAAAGCTTGATGTAGCCGAATTATGTGCGCATGGAGCACCTCGACATCCCTCGTCTCGTTCCTGTAACAGGTCGCTAGCTACGCCGTTGCACGATATCCGGACTCGAAAACTAGGAACCATCCAGCGGCTTGGAAACAAACAGCCGCTTCTCCAAGGAGGTTTTCAATGACAGACTAGGTGGATTCTCACAGGCGCAATTACTCAAAAGGACCTTGAGAGCCACTTTGATTCAGCCGTCCTTCTCTTTCTGACACGCAATAATGTGGGCAAACTTGATCTTGCTCACCTATTTTGCGGTAGCAGTACAAGCAGCGCGCCCACATGGTGAGTTTTCCTCATATGCGTGAGTGCAGCCACAACTTACGCCCTTTGGTCCTTTCTCGAAGGTTTGACTAGCGATGCTGCCGTCTTCGCATCACAATCGTTCGATTTCCTTATCATTGGTTAGTCTCTCTCTCAAATCTGATGCCTGTAATCGGGCCATCGCTTACGTATTTCCAAGGTGGCGGGACAGCGGGGTTAACTACAGCGGCAAGGTAAGATTCATGCAACTTACAGATGGAGTCACAACTTTATCCGTGGGGTAGGCTCTCTGAAGTCTCTTCTGTCACTGTTGGGGTAATCGAAGCAGGCCAATTTTTCCCTGATGAACCACTAGTGGACACGCCATGTATGTCGCTTATTGGAGTCTAAAGACTGCTGTCTGACGCCGTTCTCAGTTCTATTTGGGAGGGTTCTTGGAAATCCGAACTTCGATTGGAACTTCGCCACTGTTCCTCAACCCCGGCTCAATAACAGAGTCATTGGCTTTCCCAGGTTCGTACTAAACTCGTATGCAGCCCGTGTAGTTTGATCAATTGCTGTTTAACAGAGGGAAAATGCTTGGTGGTTCGAGCGGTGTTAATTTCATGGTTTTCGGCCGCGGTTCCAAAGATGAATATGACGCCTGGGCTTCCTTAGGCAACCCCGGTTGGGATTGGAAAGGTCTACTGCCGTATTTCAGGAAGTCGGAAACAGTGACTCCGGGAGATCCAGATGTGCTGCCTGGCGTGTCTGCACCGCCCGGGGTGAATTCAAACTTTGTGGGTAACAACGGACCCCTCCAGATTGGGTTTTAATACGAAGAAGACACTCGTACTGCCTGACCTAGCTTCAAAATTCGCCACCAGTTTTCAAAACGGTTGGCGCATTTGTCAACCCTGATCCAGTATGTGATGATGGCATCCTAACTTGTGAACATCTTCACTAATACCTCCTCGTGCAATAGGACTCTGGAAACGCTACTGGGGTCTTCCAAACGCCTCGTTCTGTTGATCCAAAGGGCGTCAGGTCATATGCTGCGTCAGCCTACTTCGCTCAGGCTCAAGGGCGGGCGAACCTTCTTGTTCTTACTGGCGCTGAGGTACGTAAGGCAATCCTCGAATCTCGTGAACTCGGAGCATCTTATGGTTTGATGTAGGCCACTAAAATCCTATTCTCGAAGAAAGGAAATTCACTTGTCTCCACGGGCGCTGTGGTATCTTCCAATGGAAAGTCAGTAACTGTGAAGGCCAACAAAGAGGTTATTCTTGCCGCAGGTGGGTGCAACCTTGAATCAAGGGAGGCTGACCTAACCCCAAGGTCATAGGCTCCATCAAGACGCCTCAGTTATTGGAACTCTCTGGGATAGGCCAAAAAGCTTTGCTGAGCAAACTGGGGATTCCAGTCTTACAAGACTTGTCCGGAGTTGGCGAAAATTTGCAGGTAACGATCAACCCGCTCCTGTCGAATGACAAAATTTCAAATAGAATTAGGACCACATGCTGATCACCCAAGATTTCCTTTTGAAAGAACCAGCACCCTTTACTTGGGGTACGTCTTGAGTGTCGGTCTCACCTTAGCGATGATTGAATGAAAACATTCCAGACCAAATCAGAAATAACGCATCATTTAATGATGAACAACTTGCTCTCTAGTAGGCCTCTCCCGCCGAATCCCTTCCGACTTAGCCGGCTAACAATTATATATCAGCGCGAAGACAGGCTCTGGGATATACGCCGCATCAGGGGGCATATTCTCATTCGAACCTCTTCAGGCAATCCTTCCCGAGAGCCAAGTTTCGAAGATACTCGGTCAGCTGGACCTCGAGTTACTGCAAAGTAGGGCAAACCCTTTGCAGATTGCACAATACCTGATCCAGCGGAAATTACTCGCTGATGGAAAGGTTGGACAGATCGAATTCTCCTTCGTTCCAGGTATATCTCAGTGTTTCCAAAGTCAAGGATTCGTACTCAATTACTCTGAAACCAAGGTGGTCCCACGATTGCCTCTCCGTTGCCTGGGAGGAGCTACGTTAGCTTGACTGCTTTGTCGTCGGTGAAGTCGTCTTCCTTGTTCTGCCCTCCCTATATGAAGCTGATGTCATTTCGATTCCTAGCGTCCGTTCAGCCGTGGTTCAGTCGTAAGTGGAATAATGTCCTTCCGTCACTTATCGTCGTTGATTTCCGTCTAGCACATCAACACCACTGCCCCAACGGCACCCCCAATCATTGACCCCAACTATTTCGACTTTACGTTCGGTAAGCAATCGTCGTTAAACATCTTATGAGCAGTCCTCACCCCTCATTACAGATCAGCAACTCATGACTGCCGGCTTGCAAACCGTTCATAAGATTGCAGCGGCCGAGCCCTTAGCGTCGCTCATCGAGGCGCCTTCTACTCCACCAGCGAGCGCGGCCAACGACGGGTTTGTTAGGTATAGTGGCGACTATCCATCACATACGAGTCGTTTGTTGATCGTTTATTTGTGTAGCTTCGCCAAGCAGGGCTCTGGAGTGAGTTCCAATGATTGTGTTTGATGTTTTTGTGCTAATCATGGGTTGTACAGACTGTCTTCCATCCTTGTGGTGAGTTTGTTGCCTTAATATGAAGCCTACACGATGCTGACGACTGACAAAAAGGTACCGCGGCTCTTGCCCCTAAGGCCATAGGAGGTTGGTATAGAACCCTCATCTTTCGTGCAAAGTTGCTGACAATTCTATGCTAGGCGTTGTCGACTCCAGTCTCAAGGTCTATGGCACATCCAACCTCCGGGTTATAGATGCGAGGTGGGACCTACATTTAACCCTCGATGAATGAGCTAAACCCCATTCATTGCAATTCATCAGTATTATCCCGCTGGCTTTTGCAGCACATATGCAAGCGACCGTTTATGCTATCGCAGAGAAGGTTGGTCCGATGCCTACTACTATGCCGGTGGCTTGGGTATTCACAAGCACCATAGGCTGCTGATATCATCAAGCACGATAATCGCCTCTAAGTATTCGCTAGATACCGGATTTCATGCATCATGACTTGCTATGGGTAACGACATAATCTAGCTTACCTCACGTTCGTAATCATTGACTTTCCTTTGAACATATGTACTTTCGTTGGGTTAACATAAATAATTGTTGTGTTACTATAATCATTTGATTCGCTCAACAAAGATCACCCCAGTTCTAAGTATCGCATAGTACACTGGACTAAATGACACAAAACTAATCCTGTTTCTTATCCGAGTTCTGGCCCTTCAGAGTATTGTACTCAGTGGCAAGCCGGTCGAATTCAGCCGCTTGTTGAGATGCCTGTTTCTTCAGAGTTTCTGTCGACCAAATTAACAGATTTCCAGAAAGATGGGAAATTATCTCACCAAAATCACGGTCTTTGGCTTCAAGAGCGGCAATCTTCTTCTTCAACTCGGTGGTGGATTCAGCGCCGTTCGAAGAGGATTCAGACTGTACAAGACATTGTGAGCATGTGATCGTGCTTGACGGCCTAGACTAGACACGTACTTGTTTCTTGATCTTGGCGTACTCCTCTTGGGTATGGATCAGGTCGAGAATGATGTAGAATGTACGCGTAAGAACGAGAGAAAGGAAGAGACAGAATCCAGTCAAATAGACGTTTCGTTGAGCGCTAGACATACGATAAGGTAAGTCGGGATATGCGAAGTACTGGAATACGTACTAGAATTTCCGGGCTGCGAGACCAGTTTCGGTTCGAACGTCATGGACACCGGCATTTTGAGCGTTTTTAGAAGCCTCTGTATCCGCCGTGATGCGAAACATTCGTTGAAGCGCGTCGACGAACAGAATTGCGACGAATCTATTCCAGAGTCAGCATGTGGAGATAATTAGATTTAGCTGGTCATACATGAAAGAAATCTTCAATGCATATGCAACTTTCGCGACAATCACGCTTTCAGACAAGAATGTGAACAAGGTCTTCTTGATTCTGTACGGCAGTGGGGCAACGAGGACACAAAACGTGCCCATCTCCGCTGCGAGCAACATGAAGGTCAAAGAATAGCTATACAAAAATTCAGCTTCCGCACAACGTCGGCTACGATGGGAAAACTCACTAAATGGTCATTTTAGGAAACTGAGTGGTGGACGAGGTGGTGGTTCAGAAGAAAGAGGCGAGTGTCAGGATCAGCCACTGCGCAAGCGTGTTCACTGACGTGTTGACGTCACCATAATGGGAGTATATTACGTAATATCTCGTGCGAACACTGTTATGTCAGGACGCGAGCGCGACGCGTAATTTCGTCCTTGTCCTTTCCTTGTCCATAACTTCCATGGCGCCGATCCCAGTCCACATCAAGCATGCGGGCAAGACGCACGATGTCAGCCTCGACGTCGAGCAGCTCCCGGTCGTATTCAAGCAGTCTATCTACGAAGTAACCGGTGTACCAGTCGATCGTATGAAGGTCATGATCAAAGGTGGCGTTCTGAAAGATGATACTCCTTGGAAAAAGGTCGCGCCCAAAGAGGTGAGTATTGAGCATTGAGTGGTATGGCGGTCGTAGCGGGGGAGATAGATCATGGGCGCTCTGCGGAGCTAAGACATTCGTCACTGAAAGTGTCTCTTTACAGGGACAAACCTTTATGGTGATCGGTGCGGCTGGTGAGCTACCCAAGCCGCCAGAAAAGGCGACGGTCTTCCTTGAAGGTTAGTAGTGCTGCATTAGAATATCCCTCCAGGTCGATAAATTCCGCGCCAGATATGGACGACAGTGAATTGGCATCATCTGTGCGTATAGATGAGTCTCGATCATCGATCATCAATGTACTAATTACTGTTTCTGGCTGCAGGTTGCCATTCCTGTTGGTCTAGTGAAGTGCGTGCTGTATATACGGATCACGGTAACCATACCCATAGATAGAAACCAGTCTAGGGAATACTTGCTACATGAGTGCTTCAGTTCAGGCTCTCCGTGCAATCCCAGAGCTACAAGTTGCATTACATGGCGGTCCATCTGCGTGAGTGTGATTCGTACTGAAGTCCCACTTGTTCTTAATCCGGTGTTCCCTGTAGCGGCGCTGGACCAAGCTCAACCAATGCCCGACTCAATCCCTTAGCTCGTGCTCTACAAGCGTTATACAATCAGATGGGTCAAACCACATCCTCAGTTACGCCACAAACCTTTCTGAGTATGCTACGACAGGTAAAGAAACATCTCCGTTTAATTTGAGCCAATAATTACATTTGGGATGTTAGGTGAACCCACAGTTCGCTGAGATGGCCCGAGGCGGCGACAAGTCTATGATGGGTATGCGTGGTTATGCTCAACAAGGTATTGAAATACAATTCGCACTGAGACTTTTCTGATCCTCGCCATAGACGCTGAAGAATGTTACGCTCAAGTTCTCACTTCCCTTCGCGAGGTTCCTGGTTTACCACCCAGTCCAGAAGGCGAAGCTATGCAAGTTGACGAGGGTGCCGCGACGCCCTCAAAGTCGTTTATTGAGCAATACATGATGGGAGAAATGCTACGAACGTGAGCACCGTCTTGTAGATCTTAACCTCGGAGCTGACCACCCGCAGCATGACCTGTGATGAAACAGAGGAACCACCTACAACGCGTTCTGAAAACGTGATGAAAATCGAGTGCAACATCACAAGTACTACGAATTACCTAATGCAAGGCCTGATGAATGTAAGTCGAATCATTATCGCCGAGTCTCAGGTCGCTCATCCGAAGAAGAAACGTCTCACAGTCGTTGAATCAAAACATTGAGAAGAATTCACCAAGTTTAGGAAGACAAGCCCTTTATACTCAACGGTCGAGACTATCGCGTCTGCCCTCATATTTGACCGTGCACTTGGTTCGCTTTGCGTGGCGCGCCGACATCAACAAGAAGGCGAAGATCATGGTAAGTTCCTATCCAGCATACGCCCCCCAATACTTCACCAACATTTGTGGCAGCGCCGGGTGAAGTTCCCCACGGAGTTGGATGCCCTGGAGTTAGTGACAGATGACCTCAAAGCCAAAATGACACCCGTGAATAGAAGACTGCAAGAGCTGATCAAAGACCGCGCAGACAGACTGAAGCAGAGAAAACGAACCAAGGCGAGGAAAGAGCGGGAGGCCCAGGCGCTGCGAGAGCCCAACCCTATTCCTCCTGAGCAGGAAGATGGGTCGGCGGCCTCTGGGCAGCCGACGGTGGACGAGGGGGGCGAGCTGGAACCTGAGTCGGTGTATCGTCAGCGTGAAGGGGTGGAGTTGAACGCGCTCGTAGACGAGAGCGCAAAGAAGGACACAGGCAGCAATGTTACTGGTCTATATGACCTCGTCGGTGAGTCGAACATGAACTTGAATTCGAGTGTGATTGGATGGATCTGATCACCATGTGTTATGTTAGCCATCATCACACACAAGGGCGCGGCAGCGGATGCTGGTCACTACATCGCCTTTGTGAAGAAAAGCGCGATCCACCCGGCCTCGGTGGATAACCTCGATGAAGACGACGAGGATTGGTACAAGTTCGACGACGAAAAGGTGTCGATCTTCCCTAAGGAAAAGCTGGTTACGCTAGAAGGAGGAGGCTCGTGTCTACATTTACTTACTTCTCAGAACAACGACTGATGAGACACATTTGTGTCATTAGGCGAAGACGCATCGGCGTATGTGCTACTATACAAAGCAAAAGCACTGTAAACCAACGGTTCCAATTCCAATGGGGCATCGATTGGAGTGTATGATTTACGCCGTTGTATATCCGGTGTATCGCTTTTGTGTATGTAGCATAGCTTTCGGTCCGCGACGAGCGTGTAATTGTTAGAGTACGCGAGACCACCGCTATCGTATCATTCACGTACTCGTTTTGTTCGCACTCGCGCGCCTCAGGACTCGAGAGCAAATCAAATGGTCAGCTTCAAGAGAACGCACCGCGAAACGGGAGAAGGTAGAAAACATGCGCAGCTACGATGAATACAGAGCTCTAAACTTGTGAGTTGCCTTAGACCACCAGTTTGCGGACGTTACAAAGATATTAGTTGAAGTTGAGGAAACATTATTGTAGTCTTTGCCGGAAAGACATCGTAGCTGGTCGCGACGTTGATGTTCAATAGGGGTCTCACGGAGTGTGTGGAATGGAGAATTGAAGTGAAATGTGATTCAAAAGAACATAAATAATGCAATGGCAGTGTAAGTGATCCATTTGTGTGTATAAGTAGCAAAGGTCCATCAATAACGACGAAGTCCATCAATAATCCGAATATGTGTGAAAGGTCGCCTGCATGCTACGACTTGTTCGAAAGGCCAAAAGCCCTTGCAATTCGTGGGCTGACCCGCCGCACTCGTCTCCAAACACGGTGGGTGATGGGGACCTTCTTGGCTGGCCATGGTTCATAGACCTCGACGACGGGAGTGGTGGGGAAAGTAGATTCGGAGTCGGATTCTGAGTCTTGCTCATAGACTATTCCGGGACTGACGATATCTTCCTCCATGTTATCCTCTCCCTCTTCCGAATCCCACTGTTCGTTATCATCTTGTAGGAGTTCGAGCTAATACGACGTAGATGAATTTCATAGGGCGGGAAATAGGGGTTAGTGACCTACATCATAGAGGTAGTCAATGGTCTTAATAGTATCCTGGCTGGCTAGAATCTTGAGAAGCGCACATTCTCCTTCGTTGAGCGTCGGTAGGAATGCTTGTACTTCCTGCCTGCATACGATGACCTCGGATATGGGCATGTAATCCCACACGTCCCGCCAGGGCTGGATAGAGCGAGGCATGCCCGTAACGAATGGCAGGAGCGCTTGATATGTGGCCATGAAGAGATGGTGGGGGCTGGCGGAAGCGACGGGGCACCTGAGCCCATCCTCGGTCATCCAATTGATGACTGTGAGGGTCGTCATTGCCGCTGGGACCGACATATCGCAGTCCCGCAAAAGCAGCTCAATGAAGTGGGCCAAGTGTATTTGCGGGGTCGCAAACATGGGGTTTCGAAGAAACAGGGGGGATTCTTCAAGCGATTGTATGGTGGCGGATGCACAGTGCGCTGCGAATTTCGGGATATAGTCCTTTAGGGTGAAGTTAGTGGGATGATGGATCTTTGGATACAAATGCAGAATAGACCAACATGTTGAGCACTGGCAGAGTCCTGTGCAAAGGCGCAAGGTCGAACTTGAACTTGAGTGGTGGTGGGCATGTTGGCGATGTTGTGGTGATGGTTGGGTGATGGGTTAGGATTTCTGCGAGAACAGGGGATTATAAGTATCTGAGGTCATGTGACATCCCTGCCCGAGATCCCCATGCCGCTTTGAGTGACATCATACCCTGTGATATGTAGTAGGGGTCAGGAGACCCTCCTCCTGAAGGATTGTGGCGAAAGTTCGAGCATAAGTATCTAAATAAAAGTTAGTTGCCTTGAACTTTACCATACATATACATCCAGCGATTCAAATACTCAAATCTTCCTTGTCAACATCACACATCTTGGTTGCTCATCTCTACGAAGATCGTCAGTACAAGTCAGCGACACAGGGTTTCAGAACCACACCTTGCATACTGCTTGACTTTGAAGGAATGGCAGTTGTCTAATTCCTGGTCGCGTTCAACCCTTTGAGAGAAGTGTGCAATGAGGAACTTGCTCGCTTATTATTGCGACTGTCCGTTACGGACGACTAATGGAAATGCGAAAAGTACACTATCCCAAGCATCTGTATTTAGTACCCAAGTGAACGCCAGTACGCCACCCATCTTTCCATTTCCTTAGTAGTCAGTGAACGCTGCCTGCTCAACGTAGGTGCAGCTAACATGGCTCGTTGGATTGCCATGTCCGGAGTTTGGAGCGCCAATGAGGAGTCTTGATTACCTCGCAGAGAGGCCCTGAAGAATTCCAGTAACTGCAAAGCAGGACTATTCTGCCCGTTGTTTGCTATGATGCCCTTCCGCACTTCCTTTGCTTCTAGGGCAGCGACCCAGGTTTCGAACGGGACGAGGGGAACACTGATTAAGGAGGACATGAAGCCCATGATTGAGGCCAACGGCACCGGGTGTGGGTGCTGCAAGTTAAGGAACGTTTCGCTGCTGGTCCGCATTTCAACCAGAGCAGCAGCAGCGACGTGGGTGGACAGCCAGGAGGCGTCCTAACAGTCCCCAACTAACATGAGTATTGTCCAGAGTGATTGTGAGTTAATCTACTTACCCCGTGAAGAATCGGCAGGGACCCCACCATGGCGCCGCTACACACGATGGCAGGGAACCATTCCGATGCCCTCCAACGCCCATTTCGCCCTCCACAGAGTTGTCCAAGGCGGACAACAGTCGGTCGCAGTGTGGTGCCCTGTGCTAGGGTATGAAGCATCGTCTCCGTCACCCACTTCGACTCGCTGTACCCTGTACCGACTGACACAGAAGGGTCGAGCACCGGTTCCTCGGGAATAGGTCCCAACTTCGTTGCACCGGCATCTGTATTCAAGTCATTAATGCTCATCTGCAAAGGAGAAAAGGTAGGTGTTACTGGAGAATACTCCGACTGAGCTGACGAAGATGAACTTCGGAGTGGAAGCGTGCGGAGAGGCGAGGGCTAGATCGACCAGATGACGGGTACCGGCGATGAGGGGCTCCATGGACAACAGCGACAAGTTGAAGTCCACTTTCCAGGCTGTCGCTCGAGTAAGCACTCAACCACCATCTATCCCTGATCGCAGAAAATACCATTGTGTATTATGCATGTAACTCTTGTGCGCAACTCTTCATATAATACAGGAGAGATTCCAAGGTCAGGCTGCGTCACGTCGGCCTCCACGAGGGTGAGCTGCGGGGAGCCCAGAAGCCGTACGTCGATCCCATTCCACTCGAAGCTGCGTGTCTGCCGGGACTTCAGCGTTTCCTTAGGGTCAGCGCCCTTACGATTGAGGGCATAGACCGCCTTGATATCTGGGTTCGTCAGCAGGGCTTCCAGCACGAACGTGCCGAGGCCACCAGTACTGCCTGTCAGCAAAACCACCTCTTCGATCACTTCATTCGCTGCATGTACGCCGCTCCCGCCAGTCGCCGTCGAAGGATGGCTGGTGTATTTACTGACAAGGTCCGTCATCTGGCTGGTCTTGCTTGTCAATCCGTCGTCGGGTGACGCATGTCTCTCGGTGTCCGAATCTACACCTGTGTTTGCGACGTGTGATAAAAACTGAGCAAGTCTCTCGATAGTGGGATTCATGTATACGAAGTGTCGAGGAATGTTGGCGACGTCGACCGCGAAGCGCCGCAGATATTGGACCAATGTGTTATGAATGCGGGTGGCGTGCAAACTACCGTCGCCAAAGATACAGATAAATTACCGGACTTGAAGCGTTGTAATGGTACACACCTATCACACCCAAGCTGGAAGATATCGGCGTCGTTCCGTATATCATGGGCATCAGGCAAAGCCTTCTTAACCACAGCTCTCGCTAAGTCGAGACTATAGGCGGGTGTCCACGACTCGGGCAACGCTACATCGAGTGCAGAAGACTCCTCGAACGACATGTAGGCGTCATCGATTTCCTTTGCATAAGCCTGAAGAATAGAGCTGCGCTTCGGTGTCCCCTTTGGCGTGTATTCTAACGGACGCTTAGGGTCCGCGATTAGCACCATCTACACTCACCGGTCAGCTTCGTCAACGACTAATTAAGCGGAGAGTTGCGCCATACTTCTCTGAATATCTTCGAATGGGCTGGTGCGAACTTGTTCGCCTTTACGAGGATATATCTGTGATCGTTAAACAGTTCAGTGGATTTCGAGATCGGAGGGAAAGCGATAAGCTTACTCGATTTCATCCATGAATAGAGCGACTTCTGTAGGCTCGAGGGAATTGACAGAACATTCCGGGGTAGGCTCCATGATGACGCCGGCGTGGAACCGCCCTCTCCCAAACATCACCGCATGCTGCACCTTCGGGTGTTGTGTCAAGATATTTCTCTGGATAGTGCTCAATTTTTTGAATGAAGGCAGCGTGGATAAGACCCAATCATACCTATAGGTACTGGACTAGTCTATCCAAATATTAGCTTAGGTAAAAGGGTCAGTAATAACAACGCGCACCTTCTCCCCAGTGGAGTGCATAAGTTGGTCATCCGACCTTCCATAAAGACGGTAAAGGTGCGGGTTTACAGGATGCTGCTCTAGGAGATCATTCGTATCGTACACGTCTCTGCCGTTGACGCGAGAATTGGTGAACGGGAAAGCGTGGTTATCTGATGGCTGTCACGGGCATGTTCCAATACGTATGTAACATATTCTTTGAACTAACAGAAGGATTATCGACTTACAGCGAGGACGAGTCTGAACACGCGATCTTCGCCCTCGGGAACAAGGATGGTGTCCAAATCAGGGGAGAGCTAGGAGTAAAGGGATAAAGGGTCAGATAGGGATGCGAAGTGAATTCATTATCGCCCACTTCAAAATATTCCCAGCCCTCTGGATGTGGTTTGGCTGAAGTAATGATAGCACTTGGCATGAGGGCCAGTATTTAAACATATGAGGAGAGGTCCTACAAGGAAGCATTTTTGCTATTGGACCGGTCTCAGTACTGCAAGGAGACAGATCAAAATTCTGTGTTAAGATGGGTGCTCCAGTTTGAATTACACGACCGCTTACCTCCCGTATACCAGTACGATAGTCACTTGGGCGCTGACAAGGTAGTTCCCTACGTGTTTGCTAAGTGGGGCGCCAGCAAACATCTCAAAATCAAAATCGGATGCGTCAGTTTACTCGGAGGGATAAATCCATAATAATAAGACGTCTAAAATCTAGAACTTACGATGGCAGAGAATGCTTTGAGGACTTTGACATCTGTGTCTGTAAGTGCCCATGACTAGCGTTGAAATAGGTGAGCGGTTAGGTGTGACAAATCTTGTGATGGGGTACTAGCGGTTACCTCGAGATAAGATGGGACACAGATCATCATGGATGACTCCGAGGCTCGGGCTTCGAAGAGCACTTGCTCTGGACTCGGGGTGGCGATTGGCGAGTCGGGACCGAACCCAGAGATTGCAAGGCCCGTTGCAGCCTACCCAGACGTCGTTATGTACTTGCGCTTTCGTCTCTCTTGTGCCACGTACCGTCCATATTGTCGTCGTTGATCCCATTGCATCTGTACTACGAGTTTACTGTAAGGCATAGCAAAATAAGGGGATGTGACTTACGATACATTGGAACTGAGTGAGTGGACATCACATGTCCACAGAAGTCCACATCACCAAACACTGAGGATGAAGGTCATTTCAAGAGGGCGCTTTGCGAAGTACTCCACAAGCTCACTGAACGCGCGGCCTCGCTCTATGAGCATACGGTGCGTAGAGATGATTGGCTTCGGGAATGTCGTTGATCCTATGTAGAGACGCGTTTCAAATACGGATAACCGATGGCGTTGACAGCATACCCGAAGAGTGTAATATCAGCGCAGTGTCATCAGGTTTCGCTCGGACCGGGACTGGGCAGCGCTTGAAGCTCTGACTCGGCTTGACGAGTTCATCCCCGAAGCGAGGCAGCGAGATACACCGAACCCTAACACCCTCGGACCCCAATACATCAACAGACGCGGCGAGGAGTTGCTGTGTCGAGTGATCTCCTGTCGTTATGATGTGCGTCACTTTCATCTCCTTGATAAGATGGGCAATCCCAGCAGGAGAATTCGATTGGACAGTGGGAACGGCTGGTAGCCAGCGCGCATGAGCCCCATAGTCGCGATGAAATAACTGAATGCATCTTCCCTCGAACAGTCAGTGATATTGCACCGCAGTGATGTCAAAGCCATTTACCTGTGATGGCTAATACTGCGATGGCGGTGTGTCCGTCGTTGGTGCCGATCTGATCTAAAAAGAAATTCGCGGCGAGGTGCACCGTCTGTACGCCTTGACTCCACGAAATCCTATGCAACTTAGCGTCCGCAGAGCGAAACACGAAGAGTGGATGATTCGGAGAGTGGTCCAGGTGCCAGTCGTATATTTCGGGTAGAGTCAGCGAGCCGTTCAAAGGGGGTGGTTTGAAGGTCATGGAAGCGTGGCCAACTACGAGCTCGGGCAGAAGGTTACCAGTTGATGGTGTACGGGTATGGTATTGTCTTCGCCGCTGGTTCTATTTATGACCTTTGCGTGGCCTTGATCGTGTGAGAAACTCATCAGCATCATTGTGTGTATTTCACGGTACGCCGTACAGGCCCGTTCTCTGTAGTTGCAACTGATTGAATTTGTCGAAATTCACGGAGCGAAGCGTAAGCAACTACATCAAATCATGATGAATTCGATGATTCTCCATCTGACCCCATCTTGGTATCCTGGGTCATCGCGCCTAAGATTCGGTGGGGGTTGAGAGAGCGGGCCGTTCGGAAATGTTTTAGAACTCTCCATTCTCCTTGATATCGATGTCTTCATGGTGCTAGAAATCAATCTTCGCCGCACTTATTTAGGCGGAGGGAATGAATAAAGAATGAGCATGGAATGGGGAATATCAAAGAAAGTTCACGATCATGATCGGCGAAGGCGGAACTCCTTCATCCTCCGCTATTCCAAGAATCCAACGACGTCCTTGTATTCCTATACTCCTGTATCCCCCACTATTGTCGGGGCCATGAGCATTGAGTCGACCTGACTTACGCCCATTGTTCAGCTGCCATGCATGTGCCAGCAGTCCCGTGGAGAGCTGATTGAGAGGAGGTCGGTCCGTTCACTAACGAATTGAATGAGTACTCGTACGATCCGTAGAAAAAGGGACGCCCTCTTCTGTACGTGGCGAGCACGAGCGCGTGCCGTGATTTAGTGACAAACGAAAATAAATCCACAACGAAAACGACACCAATGTGACGAGCTTCAACTACACACCTGACACTGTACTATCTCGATTCTCAGCCAAAGTCTCCTCGCCGCCAGCAATTGTAGACCGCTTCAACACATCAAACAGTGAGGCCTTTAGGAGCCCCAACGGTTCGCCGGGTCAGATATCACGAAGCTCAGTTCATGAAACTTCATCAACAATGAATCCAATGATCTGGATGTTGTTTGGATGGGTTGACTGGGAGAACTTCAAATCAAAGTCGCATGCGGTGCCGAGGAATAATGTCGGAAAAATCATACCTGCCTTTTAAGGATGGCCCCTTAAATCGTTCTCACAATGTCCTTGAGACAAACAAGTTGAGCTAACTGCCGCGGCAAATGAGCTTGTACCTACGCCACATTTGAAAGAGTAGGATAGTAATATATATACTTCAATTCTTGATGAAGTATATTGGCTAAAACCACCAATTTCCTTGCTTTTAATGGAGTAACATCCATTATAAGCCCCTTAAAATGCCTTTTAATGAAAGTGTAGGCTTTTGAGTGCTCAAAACCCAAAATAGGAAATTTCTGACATGATGCCATGTAGATTGGAATCTGAAATTCTGCTTGGGGTGTGAAAAGTTGCAAAGCAAGTGGTTCTGAACTTCTATTAGGCTTCACCAGCACTGTCTCTTCTTGATGATATCAATGTGGCTGGGCTGCTAGAAATAAGTCTTCACCTCACTTGCCAAACTGTCAGACTTGTATGTATATAGCTACCTTTTGGAAGTTTCCTCTTCTCCATTCACATCATTCCCGTGTCCGCCCCAAGCTTTGACCTTTACTTCTTTGCAAGTAAGTAGCTCATATTCAGGCTCAAACATTAACAGGTGGTGACCAGTAAGTAGGGGTTTCCATATTGTTAGCATGGATTCCACCTTTATTACTTGCAGTGATCTTATCTGAATGCTTGTCTGAACAAATAGGCTTTATGGTACTGCTGTTGCACAGTCTATGCATTACTTCCACAGATATCCAAATGACAAGGTGTATCTCAAGTTTATGGTGAGCTCTGTAAACTCTAGATGATTTACAGATCTGATTCCCACAGGTTGGATCTCTCATGTCCGTCATTTTGCCCTACAGGTCACAATGGCACCATTTCTCATCAAAGGATGTATAGTGTCCTACAAATTATGCACAGTGTATGTGCCAGCATGTCCATCATGGGGACAGTCTTCTTCTCCTACCACTATGACACAAGATTTTCCCATGGTACAAAAACCGCGAAAATACACTTGAAGGGGGCACATACAAAAGAATGAGTAACAGAACTATTACAAAACTGCAAGCAAGCACAGCATCAGATGAAGGAGAAATGGAAGACGGCCTACAAACCATCAAAGAAGCCACACAAACACCCTAATCAAGCACAATCTGTGTGAAGCAATGGATGATTCCATGGTTGACATACACACAGCACTTGGGGTGATAAGGGCAATAGCAGTGGGGCCAAAGGTTGTCAGAATGAAAGAGGAACTAATTGCAGCAGCCAAGATCATAGAGTTGCTGGACAAGTGAGAAATGAACCAGAGGGCATTGGCAGCAGCAGCAAAGGGAGCCAGGGAGGGAGTGATGGAGGGAATGACAAAGGTTGGTGACAGGATCAGTGAAGCAATGGAAGGTGTGAGAGGTGATAGAAGAGGTGAAGAAGAAGATGAGCAGCGCAATGAGCAAGATGGTGGAAGGGGTGAGGGAAGTGACAAAGGCAGAAATGGAGATGTATGCAGATGCTGCATGGAGTGGACAGGCAGCTTTCCTAACAAGACTGGTGATGGTGGTCGACTGGCAGAATGTGAAGGTGAGGCAGGTGGTGATACGACAAGCAAAAGGGGTCAAAGAAGACCAGTACAGCCTAGGGGGCCTTTCTGAGAGAGAGCTAGTCAAGAAGGGCAACCTGGCCATCAAGGCAATCAGACCAACAGCAGCAAAGCCAGAAGCAGCAGCATTCATTGCAGCCAGGAAACTCAAGGGTGGGGACACACTGTGGAGATGAGGAAATGGCTATGTGATGGGAACCTCAACATCTTCATTGAGGGATTTGATGTGTCCTCACAGATACAAGCCCCCATGCTCACAGTGGTAGCAGAATTTGTGCCAGTGGAGTTTAGGCCAGATGACCAGGGAGAGATACAGATGATGGAACATGACACTGGACTTGAGGCAGGGAGTATCAAGGAGGCATCATACATCAAGCCAGAGTGAAAGTGGACAGTGGAGCAGCACTATGCCCACATGAAGGTCAAATTCAATGACTGGGCCCAGGTGAACAAGGCCATACAGAATGGGGTATTCATTCAAGGGAAGATGATCTTGGTGCACAAGGATGAATGTGAACCACCAATGTGCTACCAATGCCATAACATCAGAGATGGACACTTTGTGGCAAGCTGCACAGTGGAGGCCAAGCTATGCAGCTACTGTGGTGTGGAGCACTGGTTAAGGGACTGCCCAAACCTAGGAGTGAGGTGGTGCCACATGTGTAAGAAAGCAGGACATGGCACAGGTGACAGAACATGTGATTCAAGGATGCAGACACTGGAGATGATCCAATGAGCAGACCCAGAGGCAGGGCGGTGCTACTTCGTGGAGAGGGACAACCCAGAGACATGGGGGAGCCCTCCCACCAGAGAGGACACAGGGGAGACAAGGTGGACAGCAGGCACAGTGTCTACGATTTTGACAATAGCTGTAATAGTGCTCTTTTTCAGTGTTGGATGGGTCACTTGTTAAGGGGTTTCACTTCATTTGTATACCACACTAATTCCATCCAAGCCAGTTTGTTCTGCCTTCTGACACTTATAACAGTGAGCCCACTGACCTTTTCCTCGTCAATGAGCAGCACTGCCATAGTCTGTATTAACTCTTTTTTTGCAAGATCAGTGATTCACTAGCTTGATCACAACTTGCTTACACCATAATGACCAACAAAAGTTTGAACAGCAGAAATATGTTACAGAAGCACCATTTACAATGGAAGGACTTTACAGATGTATGGCATTCAAACTGGGTAAAAAATAATTGAGTGTAGAAATGAAAACTAACCTAAAATGTGTAGAAATCTCAAGTGATTATGCTGTGTAGAAATAACAAAAGTGCAGTATATTGTGTGTAGAAATCTCTGAAGTTGTTATGGAGTGCATAGAAATAGACTAGGCACCCATGGAGTGCCCATGCATGTGGTCTCAGAGACGTTTGGACTTTCAGAACACCTTCTTGTTCTTGCCTACCAGCCACCATGCCACAACAGGATGCAACAATGGCCTTTCAATGGTATGTCCATGTGTGATTACCCATTATTACTCAGTAGTCAAGCACTCATAGCACTCTCTCTTCAGCTAGTAGTGAAGTCAACTAGATGTCTAACATCATGTTGAGGCCCATGACTTGCATGCAGGCATGATACTGACTGAACATAGCATCTATGTCCTTTTGTTATGTCTGCATCATTACAGAGAGGTTGGAGAAGTTGGCTGTTCTCAAGGTGAGTTGTACCACACTTAACATGTCCTCAGAGCTCATGTACTGTTCCCCCAATAGTGCCATCCATTCAGCTTGTTCTTCCTACACTACCAGCCCTCCCTGCCCCTGGAAGCATTCTACCCCCTTGTTATCATTCCACTTTTACCATCTTTTGTTACATCCTGCTATTATGATTCCTGAGCATAGCAAAGCATGTTGCAGCTGGCCACCTAAATTGGGCCTATCTCTGTGTATCATAACATATCCTTGCACAATGAAAATTTAATGATATTTGTCCTGTGTAACATGCAAAATAGATAATTAAAGACCAGTAGAACAACCATAGTGCTGAAGAATGGCCTTAACAGTCCCATCCCATATTTCCTCTTTGACACCTAGTGTTAGAGGCATATCCAGAAGGCCCCTTAGGGACTACCAGGGGTACGATCACACACACTATTGGCATGGACTCAGGCCATGGATACACATGGCTACTTGGACTTCTCAGATTATGGACTTCATACATATTTGTTTTGGCTATAGTTAATAACATGAAACCCCTTACTGTTTCATGGACATGTGGAGGGCTTATGGTAGTGTAGGGTGAAAAAAATGGAGTGTGTGAAGTTGCGCAGAAATGGAAATTGTAGAAGAGAGTTGCACAGAAATGTGTGGAAGAAAATTAACCTAGTCTACAAGTGTGGAGCATGCGGGAGGGAGAAGAAAATGATAAGTAAGAACATGGGTGGCACAGATATAGAAATAGACAAATGAAGAGACATTACATGGGCCCGGGTTTTTCTGAATAATGCAGGTGGTACTCTGCAACGAGTTCTTGCATGTTTCTGAGTTTGTCTGCAGAGAGCCATAAGAATTCTTCATCAGTGTGCTCATAACTGAGCCATCGAATGTAGTATTGAAGTTTAACTTTTTGTCGACAGTTGATCTTTGAGTCCACAATTTCTGCTATTTCGAATTCATCATTACCATCAACTTCAATTGGAGGAGGAGAAGATTGTATGCAACTGGGGATTGTGTTGGGAGTCTTGGGTTTGAGCATGGAGATGTGGAATATGGAGTGGACCCCATGGAAATTTTTGGGAAGGTGAATGGGAATGATGATGATCCAGCTTGGTGAATGATTTTGAAAGGACTGAGGAATTTCTCAGTGAGTTTGTGAGAAGGGTGAGTGGTACAGAAGAATTTGGCCTTGATGAAGACCTTTTCACCAACTTTGAAATTCAGCGCAGGGGCATGATGACAATTAGCTGGTCCTTGATAATGGGCTTGCACCTTGGTCATCACAGTACACAGCTCTTGGTGAACTTTGTTGATGTTGGTTACAAAGGTCTGCATGCAGGCTGAGGTGAGGTCAAGGTTGGGGTTAAGGGAGAGATTGAGGTAATAACCTTTGTTCACGAAGAAGGGGGATACTCCAGTAGTAACACTAGAAGTGTTGTTGAACACGAACTTGGCAAGGGGCAATAGATCAGCCCAGTTATCCTGCTAGTAGTTGCAATAAATACATAAATACTGCTCAAGGGTTTGGTTAGTACACTCCATTTGACCATCACCTTCAGGATGATAACCTGACGTGAAGTGGAGCTTCATGTCTGGCCCTTTTTCTAATGAACAGAAAAAATGAGACACAAATTCAGAACCACAGTCAGATGTGACATGTGTGGGCACTCTGTGTTTAGAGAAAATATGAATGGCAAGTAACTTAGCTAGACCTTCCAAGGTAATGGTATCATGGCAGGGAATGAAAATTCCTTGCTTGGATAGACAATCCATGATGATGGGGATGGAGTCATAACCAAGGGATAGCAGAAGTTTCTTGATGAAATCCATAGAAATTGAGTCCCAAGGTCAAATAGGGACAGGGAGTTGTTGTAGCTTGCCATAAGTTTTGTGGTGCTGGGGCTTGCTACACATACAGGTCATACAAGACTTGCAATAGTGTTTGTTGATAAACTCCTTTAAGGTTTACTGCTCTGATTGCGAAAGCAAATACATGGCACTGATGGGGGGTGTGGCACTGTCTTCAAGATCAATCTTGAGGTCATAGGGTTAGTGTTCAGCTAGCATGTCAGCCTTTCCTTTACTAAAGACATTCACAAACTTGTGGTATTTCTCAGGTACTGCAGAGAGGTCAGGATCAGCTACACTAGCAGCTCTGGCAGAGGTGGTCTTGGGTCAAATCATAATCTAGAAGACTAGATCCCACAAGTTAGAACATGGTGCAAAATGCAGCCACATTGACCAAGGAGATGTCAGGTTGAGAGGACAAAGTAGAAGCTGAAGTTGCAGTCAAAGGGGTTATAGAAATCAAAGGAGATGCTTCAATGCAAGAGGTAGTGCATGCTGCAGACAATGTGCAAGGCCTTATACTAGGAGAGTTGAGGTTTGGGGAATGGAAGGTGATGCTGCTCTGAGCCCAGTCAATCAATGGATTGTAGTGGAAGAGCTAGTTGTATCCAAGAACCACAGAACAAGACAGATCCAGAGGTGTCACAAGACAAGTGATGGTCATATTGTCACCAGACAGGAACTGGAGGTGGATATCTATAGCATCGGTAATGAAGTTGTTAGAAGTACCATCAAAGAGCAGCAATTTAATAGAAGCTATAGGGTATGTAATAAGTCCATGGGAACAAGAGAACAGAGTATCTACAAAACAATAGGTCAAACCAGAATCAACAAGTGCATGAAAGTGAGCAAGGGAGTCTGAGAGCAAATTAGACATAAGTAATAGGTGAAGCATGAAAGGTGAGGAGAGTGCAGAACCATTTAATCTACAAACTGCTGGCCATAAAACAAGTGGGCAACTGTCGCAAGCCAGAGACTCAGAGGTGCCAGTTAGTTTTTTGACTCAGCATCAGAGATGTGGGTGGAGAAGTCTGCATCTTCCACAGGCTCAGTGATCACAGCGCAACCTTTGGCCTTTTTCTGACTTCTGAGACACTTGTTCGCCTTGTGTCCTGCACTGCTGCAGAACAAGCAGAGCTTGTTGTCAAATCATCATTGATGTTCTTTGGGAGTGACCTTGCCATTGGCACTGAGGTAAGCAGTGTCTTTGGAGGTTGAGGGAGTGCAGGGAGCTGAGGACAAAGATTTCAAAGTAGAAGGAGCAGAAGACTTAGTGGATGGGGTGGACATGGAGGAGAACAACTTGGTAGGCACAGATTTCTCAGAGGCATAGGTGCTGTGTGAACGTTCGGCTTCACATTCCCAATGGTGCTGATCAATAGCTTGTGCAAGTGAACAGAGCCACACCAGTGAACCCGGCTTTGGGTGGTTTAGTAACCTGTCCTTGATTCTGTCAGGCAAACCCTGGTAATAACGGTGTTGAAGGGCTGCAGGGCCCTATGACACCAACACAGAGTGCTGCTGAAACAACACATTATATTTACTGATGTGCTGCCTGTCTCCCATCTTGAGTTGGTCCAAGGCTGTCTTGGCCTCTGCAGTGATGTCAAATGTACCAAAATTCTCTTGGAGGACTTGAATGAAGGTTGAGTAGCAATGGAGCCATTCAGGATCTGCAGCATTGTCAATCAGCTCAGGCTGAAAATAGGCAAACACATTTCCCTTGAGGTATGAACAGGCAAATGTCACCTTATCCTCATTGGAGGCATGGTGTTAAAGTAAAGTTTGAGTTGGACAAGAAACATGTTGAGTTTAAGGGGGTCAGAGCCATTGTAAGGGTCAGGGGTACAAGGTTTGGGACAGGAGGCAGAGGGAGCGGCAGGGGTAGCGGATAACTCACAGTGGATGTCCTTGATTTCTCTACTGAGCATGGATAACACCTGAAGAAAGGCGTGGTCTGCAGGGCAGAAGTGGCCCTTGCTTCCATTGTCTGAGTCCCAGGAGCACCACTGTCCAGATCCGTGGAGTGATTGTTGCTTGTCCCTGTCCATCTGCTCAGATCTGTGGTCGCTTGGCAGAGGTGAGGGGATTTGTTCCTCATTGGAAGGAGCCGAGCAGGACAGAATGGGGGAGAGAGGATTGAATGGGACAAATGACTGGACTGGTTCAGACTTGGGCATTTCTGGGGCGGGCAGAGAGATCCCACCTGCAGTGACTGTAGGGGAGTGGAAAGGGGGAATTGCAGGCAAGGACACTGCAGGCAAGGACACTGCATGCAGACACAGCACCATGGGGGCCTTGCCCTTGTTGGTGTAGCTATGTGTGTGAGCTGTGGAAACCAGTGGAGAGACAAGGGTAGCAGTGGCATGCTGGCTCATGTGAGTGTTTCGTAAGGTGCTTGCTTGAGTACCACTGGCCATTATATTGGAGAGGACAAGAGGGGACACGAGCAAGAGTTGGGTTGTAAGTTCAAATATACCGTTAAGATCCACACTTGTGAGGGGGTTGGGCTATGCAGATCCATGGGTATGTGGGCTCCTTGTAGAGGATTGGGGAAAGATGAGGGGAGCAAGGATGTATGGGCTTCAGCTTCAGCTATTGGCTGTGCCTTCCACACTCTTGCATGTCCTGTATTTTGGAGAGGGGACCTGTGTGGGTACTGAGAGGTATGAGCAAAGGCAAGGGTGATGGAAGGGAACCACAGTGAAGTGGTGTGAGGGCAAGTGCGGAAAAAGAACTAATATTCAAACTAAGATACTGTAAGTATGAGACAGAACTATATACTGGGGAATACATGGCATCTGTGCATCCATGAAACAGTAAGGGGTTCCATGTTACTAACTACAGCCAGGACAAATATGTACAAAGTTCATAATCTGAGAAGTCCAAGTAGCTGTGTGTATCTGCAGCCCAAGTCCATGCCAATAGTGCATGTGATCGTACCCCTGGTAGTCCCTAAGGGGCCTCCTGGATACGCCTCTAACACCTAGCCACTTTGAAGCAAGCAACAACTGGATAAACTCTGCCTTGCAATCTGAAGTCATGCCAGGATACACTGAGTTTGCAATGAGCCCTGGGATACCTGTCAAAGTGATAGGTCTTGTAGGACAGATTATCTCCATTGCAACAACCATGATCCACCATTCTTTCCAGACTTGCAAATATCTTGAATGTGAAGTACAGTGTAATGGTGGCTGGTAATCTGAGGGAATGAGTGGGACTGCTGCAATGAGATTTCGCTAGGCAGTAAGTATTTCTCAGGATTTTGCAATCATTCTAAATGCTGTAGGGCCAATTTGGAAGACAGTGATGTCTGTGAATGTGTTGAGGGGTACTTTGACAAGAATAGAGATGGCAGTGTTTACCCATTCATTGATGTTGTATCTTAGGCCAAGCTTGACCATCTCTGCATGTAGGAGGTTTAACCATTCAATCTGGATTCTCTTCCATAAATAAGTCATTGAGGATGAAGTCATTACTTTCTTTGGTGCACTTGAGGGCCAAATCCAGGGTGATGATGTCCCAGACAATCTACAGTTGTGGCTGGGGGAGGCAATTGGTTCTTTTACTGATTTGCTAGTCCAACTTTATGAGGCTGAGGCATCAGAAACTGGACAGTAAGGCTTTGTATTAAGATATAATCATTAATGACCTGGAGATAGAGACTTGGCACATACTGTGACTTATCAGGAAAGGGGTCAGCAAACTAAGTTGTGTGCACCGCTTGCTCAGTTCATTACCTTTTGTCCTCAAACTACTGTATGTAGTGTAGTAGTATATTATCTTAATTCTCATGCAGTAAGTATAATTTTACAAGACCTAGAAAGAGTGCTATGAATATTTTCCCAGCGGCGGTCAGAAACTAAGAGTTATACAGAAGTCAGTCACACAGTCACATTGTCACAGAAGTTGCAGTTTTTGCAATGAAAAACATACAAATGAGCTCAGAAACAAAAGAATCACACTACAAGTACATCTACATGTGGTATAGATAATGTGAGAGTTGATATCAAAGTTAAAAAAGCGAATTACAACAGGAGAAACAGCATATTCAGCCAGATCGAGCCACACAAGAGCAAGTGACACGCTGAGAGGGCTTGGGAACATCAGGAGTTTGATTTGGGATTGCAAAGAAGGAACCAGGGAGTGTATCGTCACCATTTCCCATGTGAGAACCACCCCTGACAGGCTCCTTGTTGATCCTGCCATGGAAAGCTGGTTCTGAAGGCCCAGCTCCTCCAGCCTTGCCTCGCTGATGAGTTTTCACTTTCAAGGGAGTAGGAGAGGTCCAGGGGAGGGGTGGTGGTGACAGGGAAGGCAAAGCTAGTTGCAGAGGGACTGTAGTTGAAGACAAAGGTTGTGCAGCTGCAAGTGCTGCAGGTCATTGGATATGATATGGAAGAGGGTGTGGGTGTGCTGGTGGTTGTGTGGTTGGGGTGCACTTTGGAGTGTGCTGTGCTTGGGTGTCACTATCAGGCTTGGAGTCTGACTTGGATGATGGAAGTGGGATATTCTCACTGTCAGACTCTGCCCTTGTGGGTTTCAGAAAGGCAGGGCATGCATATTAAGTAGATGTTATACTGAATTGTTTAGTACACACCTGAATCTGTGGTCACCCACTTTCTACCTCCTCACAGAGCAGGTCGAGACACCTTGATGATGTTGTGCTCAGTAGCCACCAATCCACACAAGGCCTTCTCCATTGCCCTGTCCATGGCCTTTCGTTCCGCTGCTTCCTTTCGCCGTTCTGCAGCCTCCAGGCGTTTTTGTGCACTGGCCTTCTTTGCAGCAGCCTTTTCTTCATCTTGTACCTGCTTATTCTGCTTCTTCTTCTCCTGATCCTCTGCACGTTGATCTTTCTCCACTTCCTTCACCTTTGCCTGTTCTTCGCCTGTTCTTCATTGTCCTGTAGTGCCTGGAGAGCTTGTTCTGATGTCATATGGCACGCACCAGAGGTGTCAGCTTTTGCTTTCACTGCTGTCCGGTAATGGGAGCTGTTGGCAAGCTGTTGTAGTTGGTCGATCTCAAGAGTGCAGATGTGCAGCTGCATGTGGTCTGTTTGAACTTGCACATAAAGGGTTTGCATGATGTTGCACAGCTTGCAATTTTGCAAGACAAAAAGCTCCTTTGAGGAGGTGGTGGGAAGCGCAGGTGGAGGACCAATATACATGACATTGGAGGAGGGGGAATCGTCAATATGTCAGTTTACGTGAGTTGGTGAGTGTGGTTGGGAATCAACAGATGTGGTTCAGATGTTGTGGGTTCTTTGTTAAGTAAGTCAGGTGACTTGGTAATGGGGACAATAGGGGGGATTGAAGGAAACAATGTAACATGTCCTGTTGTTGTATTTGTGGCAGGATCATACTTATCATCTGATATCACCACCCTATTAAGTGGATGTATGCCAGTAATGGCAAACGAGGTGATGATAGTGTGGACTTTGAATGCTTCCTGATGTGCGGCGGCATAGAATGTGAGAAAGGTATTCTTCATCACCTTCTTAGCCTTTTGAACTTGCTTCTGCCATGCCCATTGAAGTGGGGAGAACACCAGGACATCGCAAGGCTGTAGAACATGGGTTGTGTGTGGCAGAAGGCAAACAATAATGATTTTGTGGTCCTGGGCATATGAGCAGAATTGGAACATGCAGTGGGAATTGTGGCCATCCAAGATCAATAGGCAGTAGGTATTGGCGTCCAGAAGTAGCTTCACAGTCTGAGGCTCGAAGTCTTGCTCCATTCATATAGAACTGAGTTCCTGGTCAGTCCAACCATTTGGCGATGCAGCAATACTATGAAACTTAGGAGTCAGGGGATTATTTTAAGATTAGAGGATATTATTACCTCGCACCACATGGGTTGTTATGCCCCCATTCTAGATTCCTCTTCTGACCTTTAAATATAACCATGGGTCTGATGGCTACTCCAGCAGCTGAAATACATTCAATTGCTGTTACGAGTTCATGGTTTCCATCACCGATCTCATACACAGTTTTTTGATCATGGTCAGCCAATGCAGATGAGCATGCAGCTGCATCCATGACCAAACCTTTCTCGTCCATATTATAGATGTTCTCAGGGCGGATATCGTAATCCCAAATCACTTCTTCTAGGATGTTGAAGTAACTATTCACATTTTGACAGTTTAGTGCTTTTGCACGGCATGCCTTGAGTGGTGTCGTTAATTTAACCTGACCCAGAAATGTGACAAAGTCCTCTCAAACTGGTATTATTGTGTACACACCTTCAAGTCAGTGTGACGGACATGGACAAACTGGTATGCCCAATTCTCACCAACTGGATGACCTAACATCCCCTCTGCAAATTCCCGCAATGCAGTTAGTGTCATAGGTACCCCTCACCATCCAAGAACCTTGATCCAGTCCACCATAACCTGTTCTTCAGTTGTTGAGAAGTGCCACTGATGTTCATGGGCTTCAGCCTTAGATTTCCAACTGTGGTACCATCCCTGCAATGTCGAAAAGGACACATCAAAGTCCTGGAAAGCCTGTCAGATTGTGTACAGGGGCTCACCATCTATACCAAATCCCCCTTTGTGAATAGCCTCCAGTGCAAGTAAGATGTGCTGTTGCTTTTCAAGTGAGGAGCAACTCTTGTATGTTTTCTGGGGCTCTAAGCTCACACCGGGGGTGGAAGCAATTGTACTGGGTATAGATATATTCAGTCTAAATTAGTCAGATACATGGGAACAACAACTGACATGGGAATCTGCTGGGCAGATGCAACAGGTGGAGAGTTGGCAGTGCGGGATGATGGAGTGATAGACGACAGGTGTACAGAGCTGGGAAGATCAGCAGGGTGAACTGGCAGTGTGGTGGCATCAGTGCCCACCCCTGAATGGTTAGAACATTGCAGATTTGCCATTGAGTGAGGATGATTCCTTTGTTGACTTACCCTTTGGCAGCAGCTTTCACATCTCACAAATACACAAGATTGCTCCAATAAAACATTGAGATTTGTCCTACAATGATCCTACATGCATTCCATAGCACCTAAGTGGGCAGCAGAACTCAAGATGAACCTCAGTGCACAATTCTCCCTTGCCCCTCTTTAACTCCTATCCCACGATATAGCCGAAATGTGAAGGCTTTGCTGGGCTGAAAAAAATAGCTAGAAATAGTAGGCCACTTCAATATCACTGTAAATAGCCCACAGTCAGGTTCTACATTGCCTGATTGGACCAGACCATCTGTTTCATTGCACTGACTACCTAGAAACTTTGGACATCTTCAGGCAATTTCATGTTAGAAGGATAGATGCCATTGCATATTCTTAGTGCTCTAAAGGGTTCTAGTACGCTCTCTTCAACTTACTTCAACCAATACATTAGTGGTGTAAGTTGTATTCATAATTTTTATGTTTCCAAATGCGACAAGGCAATAAATCCTTTATTTGTCCTTGTTTATTATGAACCTTAAGTGCACCTCCTTTGACGAAATCATGCATAGGTCACTGCCCTGCTCATACTATAATATATGTAATGTCTCAGATCATAGAGTGGATGTTTCTCCAAACCCTAGTGCAATAATATTATCAAGAAGTTGTGTAGATATTTCAGAGCGGCACATTTAAACATCAGTGACCTGTTTCAAGGTCTGACCCGGATTAGGGTGACACACAGTATGGTTCAAACTAATCCTGTGACAACCCACTGTACAGGTCATTGAGGTTGTCCTCAGAAGGTGGTGGATCAAAGGCTTCTTTGCAAGGCAATGGCCCCTCACTGAACCATTTCCAAATCAGCTCTCACATGCCATCTGAAGATCAATCATTGAACCCTCCACTATCACTTGAGAGAGCAAGATCTTGAGACTGGATTTTCAGCCATTAAAGACAATAACTTGGATGTCCTAACCAAGAAGCTTTGGAAAAGGTACCCTGATTCAGGGATTAGATATCTTAGGGGGTTTCTATGAAAGTATGGACTACAAATACCTCAACATCAAGTGGTTTCATCAATGAAATGGGTTAGTGGTGTCCACCATGCTTTGTGTGGCAGTCATCCAAAGATTGCAAGACAGAAATATCAGGTATCATGTCCCAATGCACTTTGGCATATAGATGGTCACCACAAGTCGATACAGTGGGGAATTGTGATCCATGGGGTTGTTGACAGCAACTCGCATGTGGTATGATTCAAGCTTACTAGATAGTGACTTCAAAATACTCACTGGGAACGTAGGTTACAGGAATCCATGCAAGCATAGACAACAAGCCATCGACTGTCTTGGATATGTTCATGGAGGCTGTTGACTCATATGGCATTCCTTTGCGTGTTTGAGGTGACTGTGGAGGGGAGAACAGGGATGTTTCTCTCTTTATGATCTTGGCTTGGAGTCCAAGCCATGCAAGCTTCATGTGGGGACATTCAACTTGGAATACTCACATTGAGCAGCTATGGAGTGGGATCAGAAGTCAGTTTGCTTGTGCATGGCAGGGATTCTTTTTGTGACTGGAATGACTTCACCACTTGAAACACTCAAATCCACATCATTTATGGTTGATCTGGTTTATCTTTCTTGATAACATCAATGAGAATTGCAAACAGTTTCAACACAATTGGAACGGCCATCCCATTTCAGGTGCTGGTCATGACAAAAGCCCAAATGTAAGCTAGATTCTGATTATAATAACTCTATCTATTGTATGTCAGGCTGATCGTGTATTAGGACATGTGATTTCTTGGACAGCTCAAGCATGGAGTATATGATGGAAACCTGTTGCAAATGATTGAGCAAGTTCTCCAACAACTTCAGCATCACTTACAGAATGACAACAACTCAGATATTAAGATGCAGGATCCACTTGGGGAAGATGATGGTGATGATGATGATGGCTGGACAGACACGGAGGATGATCCCCAACAAACCGAAGAATGGGTAACAGCTTGCCAGGAAGTTGATGGGAAGCAGTACAAGCATGGTGTGAAGGTACCACATGTGGTATCTCCTTTCACTGATCCTACAGAACAACAGATGTTCGTGTAACAACTACAGCTGCTACAACACAATGGCATTGTCCCCACAGGGTACAGAATATGTACAGAAGAATGGGGAAGTGGCAGCTATCTGTCTTTCAAGATTATTAAGAGTGGCCAAGGTAAAAAGGATTTATGGGTTGCATTGCCTGATGAAGTCTGGCAGGCACAAGCTGAACTTTGGGTTCAATCTTTACATCTGTTAACATTATTTCAAGAGACACTGAGTTAGACCATCTCTACACCAAGATACCATATATTACAAAGCTCAAATGTTATGTAACTGAGCTCAGAGCCCACTATAAAATGATTGTTTTCAAAATCTGAGTTGTACATTTTCTTCTTTACATCTATTCTCACCACCCCTCAGCCATGAAGCCATGCCTAGGGCCATACTGTAACAAGCATTCACACATTCACAGTAGCTTCCAGTCTTGTGCATCTTCATCACAAGGGACCATACTAGCTTGTACCAAGTCTGCTTCAAAGTATTTAGAAATTCTTTCAAGTGACAATGAGGGCCCAGTTCCCACAGCTAGTAATTCAGGGAAACAACAAGGTGGATCAACAAGTAATAGTGCAGCTACAACATTTGCAGATGTTGTCAGTAAATGGCAGACAGGCTCCAGTATTCCCAGTGGCAGCAAAATTACTCAAGGAACAGCTTCATCTGGAAGCAGTTTCCTTCAAGTGAAGCAAGAGACCAACTCAGGACTCAGAACTACATCACAAAGCAAATGGCTGGAAGACCCTAAAGGCAAGGGGAAAGCTAAAGCCAAGGCAAGTAACTTGCAATACTTTGGATTACCTACTAACAATATTGACAGACATCTGAAGATGATGTGAGTAGTGATGACAGAGGCAGAGATGTGGTATACCGAGTTGGTGCAGTTGTTATGCTGCCATATGGAATGACACCTGTGAGTCCCCTGACCTACTCCTTACTCCTATCTATCTCAATGTGGACTTTACATGACAGATAATGCCAGATGATGAGCATAACAACATTTCAGGCATTGTTGTCACACACTACATTCCTCCCCCATATAACAAGGTTCCAATGTTGCTCAGCTCCAATCCCTTCACCACCAAAAACTGGCTATCATCGATCATGTAAATGGTATTGAGTTTTGGAAGGATGAAGATTTTCATCAGCTTGTATCATGCTTGCAAGGCTATCTCCCACAGCTGTTCACCTATTTTGATACAGAACCTGTTGAGCTTGCAAACCCATCTGAAGATCATCTATTCAAGGCCCCATTCATTCTTTGTACTTGCAATCACACACATCTCTGTGTAGCTCCAGGGGTAGAATTTCCTACAGGTGCAGATGTGGAGCTAAATACAAAGATAACAGCCTGTGGATTCAAGGAGCATATGCTTATAATTGGTGTGTCATCATTGAAGTATCTTTCCCATCTCGCTTACTATGAACTTACTAACATCCTGGAATCCAATACATAACAATGTACTTCAGTCTTGGACATTCAGTACTCGCATTCCAATATTGCCATTGCCATCAACATCAACATCAGTGTCATCATCTCAGTCAGGAACAGCCAACCATTCACCATCCTTCCTGGTGCTAGGCATTACCAACAATGTCCATTCTTCACAAGCATTGCAGGGAGCAAGTACTGACTCACACATGCAAACTCCCAAATGGAAAGCAATTGCTCTATTGGATGACTTGGACAACTTCTCATCTGATTCAACGATCAGCAATGCAGACCTTCCTCCATCCAAGAAAAAGTACCAGACTTGATGTAAGGCTAGTTCGTTGCTAAATAACTCAATGATTTACTAATGTACTCCGTCCTAGTGTCAACTGTTGGTACATCCAGTCCTAGTATGTCCCCCGGCACAGATTTAGATACCAACCCTATTCCAGAATTGCCTTCATTCTGTATCAATGAAACTCTTGCTGATACCTGGGCAAATGCCCCCATCCTGGATTTTGATTAATTGATTCCATCCTGCCACATTCCCTTACCACACTTTAATTTCTTCAACATCTTTTTCAACCTTTATCTCTCACTTCATTCATACTTTAGAGCTACTTTTTAATCAATATAAACCTTTATTTTTGTACATTGGGGGACTAAGTATGACACAGTGGAACTACATGAACCAAGATGCAGCAAGGCTCACATGCACATCAGATTCAGACCAAACTACCAAGCTTCACATTCGAAGTGGCACCCAAATTGATGGACAAGATTGAGATGACGACACCACGGGGGGAAGGGAGTAGGTGGGGCACGCCGAAAAGACCAGCCTGCGTAGTCGGTTGGTCTACATCAATGGTTGCAAGTGGGAGCAAAGTAGCATGCCCATGAAAACAATAGAAGGCATCAGGACTGGGGACCAGAGGGCGGAGGCATAGCTGACCTTCGCTGGAACAAACCCTGCTCTCCATGCCCAATTTGGCCTGGTCAACTTCGTTTCGCCATCGTCTTGCAGCTTTGGTAGTGGAGTGCAAGAACAGAACGATAAGCAAACCCGGACGTTTCCGAAAACATGGGTCCGCACATGTGTCAGGGCGCCTAGTCTATTTCTACACACTGTAACAACTTCAGAGATTTCTACACACAATATACCACGTGTTTGTTATTTCTACACACTTTAGGTTAGTTTTTATTTCTACACTCAGTTATTTTTTACCCAATTTGAACACCATACGGATGGAGGTAAGATGTTGCCTTTGATTGATTGTGCCTGTGCTCAGGGATTGCCAGTCAACACCTTCGGCCATTACGCATTAACAACCTCAGGCGGCGGATAGAATGACGCACGGGTTACGCCTTTACGCTCGTTTACGGGAGCGGTCGTTTGGTATTATATATCGACTGTCGATGAAGATTCGACGCAAGAGAAATTGCGCCCTTGCATTCTTTTATGATAATAATCGGCTGTTATAATAGCAATCCACTGGTAATGCGGAGATTTATAACAGATACATTCACGACCCCCAGCAACACAAGATTATCGCCAACTTAAATACAACACTACGTGGCGGGCAGTGTGGTTTATATCCAGAAAGCCAACCTTTTCGAAGTCACTACCTAAGGATACTGTTTCTTTCGCCTGGCGTATCACAAGAACCCCCGGTTGCCCCAATACCCAATCCACCGTTCTACTTCTACCTCATCTATCGGTCTCAAGTTCTGGCGCATCGCCGATGACACTTCAGATGCTCTTGTGAAGTCCAAGCTCGGTAAACCCCACGCTTCCCCGCCACTCCCGTTTTGCTCCCAGCCCGCCTTCATCGTTCGGAAGAAATGTGGCATCTTTAGTGCAGGGATCTCCCGTAAGTCATCCGAGTTCGTGCCTATTGTCGAGGCTACTTGGGCTCTAGCTTCTAGGAGGTCGAGCCATTCGATGTAAGGGATGAGTGGTATCCTGAGGGTTGAAGAGAAGGCCCGAGAAACAAGGTTGGCTTGAACCGGTTTGGGATGGACCAAGTGGAAGATATTGCTACCCTCAGAAGGCTTATTCGCCAATTCAAGGAGTACCTGGGAAGCGGCCTCCAGCGGGATCCAACTGACGACCTATCGACATGAAGGGTTAACTGAGTCCCTGCTCGAGTGGAAAGCGTGGAAAGCAACAACTAACTTTGTTGTCGTCGAAATCGGGGAAGTGCCCTAGAGATTGCGAGGATTTAACAATAGTCGGCAGCCAGTCAGACGCCTTCCAGTGGCCATTCCTTGCGCCGCTAAGTTGCCCGACACGCACTATGGAGGCCTTCAAGGGTGTAGACGAAGCGGCGTTTTGAAGGATAGACTCCGCTACCCATTTCGATTGACTGTACCCTGTACCTGCGGCTTCATCTGCGGTAGCGGGAACTTCGCTTGCGGTTGTTTTTTCTTTTCGCCCTGATTGATGGTCAGATCTCAGGTGCGACGACGTGTATTCGCCCTCAAAATATACGTACGTGATAGAACACCTATGCTGCTCACAAACGTTACAGCAGGTGGGTGGGTTCGATACGAGGACAAAGCTAAGTCGATTAGATTCCTAACAGCCTTAACACTTGGTTCGAAGGATGGGAGCGAAAGGTTGAAGTCCACCGGCCAGGCTATAACATGTAAGTTCAAATTATTCTCTACTTCAGAGTGAGAGGATTCCTACCGTTGATAATGATGTGCGTTACAGAGACACGGATCTGTGAAGACATCGTGAATAGGGGCATAATAGGGGTTAAGGGTATCACACTTGTTCGACTAAAGTTGAAGTCAATCCAGAGTTGTCGTCTGCGAGGTCCGTCTCGATGAGGGTCAAGCGATGTGGTTGTGCCAGTAGATGCAAAGGTAGACCTATGTTTTGGAAGGCCTCTTCCTGCCTCGCCTGCAGCGAGGTTGTCCGACTATACCTATTCAAAGCATAGATTCGCCGGATCTTCGGGTTGCGTAGTAAGTCTGCAAGCAAGGCAGTACCTAAAGAGCCAGTAGTTCCCGTAATTAGGTACACGTCACCGCCACCATCTGATACTTGGCAATTGCCACTGGGTGTTCCCCTTGAAAAGTTCCGACTAAATCTGTCAACCATTTCTTGCATGTTTTCTGCCGCAAGTTTACCATCTTCGCTTGTAGAAGCCACCACTATTCCACGTGAAGCTAAACGGATGGCAAAAGAGGAGAGTTTGTTGACAGTGGGATGTTGGTAGACAATGTTCTCGGCGACGCCATTCGTACTAAGTCTGGTGCTATCGCGAATAGCACGTAAGAGGGTATTGCGTATCCACGTCGCCTGTAAACTTTTGGGGTGATATTAGCGTACAATGAGGCAGTGCGAGAGGTAAGTTACCTGTCGGAGCCATGTTGGAATACGTCGTCGTCGTCGCCTAAGCTTGAAAATGCCGACCCTAACACCTGACGGACAAGCTTTCTTACGAAGGGAAGCGTTTGCTCTATGTTCCAAGCAGTCGGCAACTCGACATCTACTTGTGAAGTTTCTGCTACGGACTGATACAGAGCTTCAATCTCCGGCTCATAGTTATTGATGATGGTCTGCCTCCGAGCCGTGCTTTTGGAGGTATAGTCGAAGGGCTTGTTGGGCGAGGCGACCAAGATCATCTAGATTCAAGCCGTGAGTGGCGGGACGAACTCGAGAGTATTGATTTCATACTTCTTTGAAAAGGCGCGAATGCTGGGGTGCATAATCGTTCATTCGCTCGACGGTCGGCCTGACGCATATCATAAATTATTAACGACGAGGGTGTAGATGAATAAACTCACCAGATGGCGTTTCGAAACTTGGCCAATTTGGCGGCATCGGATGGATCAAATCGATACTCTGGGCGAGGGTCGACGATAACGCCAACGTTAAACCGCCCACGCCCAAACATGACGGTTGTTTGGACCCTAGGATCCTGGTTGAGGATATTTTCTATAAGGTCAAATTAGATGTAGTTAGTTCACGTGAGCATATTTCTACCTAAAGGTCCTGGATTGGTCTGATTGCGCTCAAGAGTCAGTACAGTGCACCATCAGAACTGTAGCATGGCAAGCATTCTTGCCTTTTCACCAGTGTTATGCATTAATTGATCATCTGTGCGCCCGAATACCTTGTAATACCCCGGCTTGATGGGATGCGCAACGAACAGGTCACTCGTATAATAAGCGTCTTGGCCGTCCAATTGGCCGTTGATGACAGAGGGTATCTGATATGGGTTAGGCTGGAGAGATTTCTTGAACTGCTGGACTTTTGTATGGTAACGAAACCGTACCAGAATAACTAGCTCATACTGCCCAAAGCCGTTGGGCACATAACTACCTGTGTATTGCTTCGTCAAGGTGAAGTATTCCCAATCGAGACCGGGGTTGCCTGCCAAGAGTGTCAGAAATCACGCAATTGAATCATAGGAATTGCCCAACGGGGTAGTATTGGGGCGGGAATCCCGATCTCGGAGCTGTCGCCCTCCCATGTCAAAATAAAGCTGTGAGAAATGAACAAAGGACGAACGAGCCATATAAAATGTAGATTGAAACCCCATTACGAGCCACGAGATCGCCCGCCTTTTTGTTTAACGGGCCCCCGCCAAAAAAAACTGATGAATGATCAACAAGTGTAGTCGAAGTGTCGAAAATAGGTACTTACTACTCCATCTATACTCTTTAGATACTCAATTGTTGCTCTGTTGCGGGACCAGGCCTGGGTATGGTATAGGCATACGGAAGAGTAGGTGTCATCGCAAGACCCACCTCGATAAATGACGGTACGCAAAATATGATGTCTGCCCCAGTAGCTTGGGCGCTCATCAGCACATTTTCAGGAGTCGCGGGAATGGGAGGCGACTGGGGTCGGGCAGCAGTAACGGTGATACCCATCGTAGCCTGAACCAGATAAATCAATATGTCCTCACCTGCCCAATGTAGAAGACATACCGTCCAAAGTGTCTGTGACGCGCCCATACCGTGGTACATAGGCATTGCCTGTATTACATGAGTCATTCACATCATATTGATTTCCGGAAGGTGCTGGCGTACTAACGTGGCAAGAAAGCCTAACGCCTGTCAAATCGCGCTCACCGAAGTCTACCAAGGTCTCAGCTCAGAATCCTGAGAGAGAAAATAATGTATACACACAGGGGACAACGGCTAGTTGGAGGAGTTGACGATGGCTCCACCCAATTGGCTTGGGAAAGGCAGTACTACCTGAGGTCAGTCTGATTAGACATGTCATGATGTGATGTAATCATTTCAGGCGAGTGACTTACCAGAGGAGTGGAAAATCAGGGCAAGACTATTCACGTCAGGTCGGCAAGGAGGCAGCAATTCGAAGGCGGTATCGGCAACAAAGATCTCTTCAAATGTAGGCATTGCGGAACGACCAGGCAAAACTACGGCTGGGTTGCTTTCTTGCATCAAGTTCAACGCAGCATCAAGTGCTTCAAGCAGCGCCGCATCTGAGCCAACTATGACGTGTTTCGCGCTAGTAGTCGATAGTAAATGTGCGACTGCGGCGGGGGAATTGCGCGCAGATATTACGAAGGGGGCGAACCCGGCGCGGAATGTTGCAGCAATTAGTGTGAAGTAGGTTATCGTATCTAGAAACGAGGGTTTGGCCCAGGTCACAATGACCGTAGTTTGAATAAATTGCGCACCTGAGGCGGCGAAAATTCCTACAATCGTCTCAGCGCCTTGTTCTGCGGAGATGGTTCGCTGGAGAGTCCTGGCACAGGTATGAATCGCTTGCGTGGTCTCTGCCCATTTCACTGTTCTCTGGCAACCATCCTCTTCAGGAAAAATCAAGATAGGGTGCTCAGGGGAATTGTGGTAATGCCAATCGTAGAACTCAGGGATGGTCAGAGAGCCGTCAAGAGGCGGCGGCTTGAACGTCAAGCTTGATAATGCTTGCGTCTTCGGTACAGGAGGGTAGGGGAGAATGTCGAAATCCAATCGTGGATGGGACAGGAGGGACATAGTCGGGAACGTTGGGAAATGATGTTCCATGTGTTGTATTTAACCCCAAACCTGGTTCGAATTTTGGACTGTGAACATCTGTTAGAGGCAGGGCGTCGAAGTAAATGTGAAGAGTGTCCCACCTTAAAAGCGCTATCCCGGTCCACCGGATATAATAAGGTCTCATCAATCATATTAGATGCGACCACAACCGCATAGATTTACTATCACTCATACGGATCACACTCGGGAACATTTGTTGTGCATGGTTGGCCCTCTCAGAAGCTACACGTGGCCTGAATAAAGATAACGCGGATTGGAGGCTGCTCTCGTCAAGGCTCAAACATGGAAGATTACTTGCTTGCGTGGGTAACTCGGAACAACTGCGTGAGTAGATGGAATCTTCCAACGATTCCACGTACGATGCAAAGTGTGATATCTCAAAGAAGACAACCTAGAGGGAGTAACGCTTCGCATCACTTTCTCTTTCCTGCTTTTGGCTTAGGGAACACCACCGGAGCGTTCAACACCGCTCTCTTCGTGTCTTTGGCACTCTCGGGTAAACCCAATCTCGCTCTCTCCCGGTCGGAGAGCGCCGATAGTTTGCACCCTATAAGGAACGATCAGTTTGGTGTAATAACAGTCTTCGTAAAATTACTCGCCTAATGATCTGAACAACTGATTTGTCCTTGATACCTCGTAATCAGTCGATACGATCGAAATAGACGGGAATCAGACATACTGTGCGACACCCAGGCTGAGGTCCTTTGCAATCACCGTCGAATCAGCAGCGTAGTTGTCCACGCGTAAACATAACGCGAACATGTATGTGTGAAGCTTAGTTAGCATCGCCGTAGTGAGAACGTGTCTACGTGGGGCGATGAGTTGACTGCTGGGCATCGAGAAAGGAGCGCGCACTTCGTGGAAGCCCTCGTCGTCTCTGTAAACCGCGAAAGTAGGCCGTCAAGCACCACTCCCGGTAATCCTTCGAGCTTCTCAGCGATTGCCTCCTTTTCCAGCCCTTGAATGCCGCCCCGCTGCATGATGTTGCGAAACAAGAAGAGAGCAGAGATGTAGTACAATATTCGTCTAGTGTGGCTAATTCAGTCGCCATTATAAATTGCTTCGCTCGAACGTACAAGTTCTTCTTTCCATGCTTGCCTTCTATGCCGCCTCTCCCCTCAGTCTGTACGATTCGCCCAATATGGTCATTAACCCACGAACTGTGCTTGAATGGGAATATCGCCTGTCGCTCCTTTGCTCGACCTCCGGTACCTAAAGCGATCACGGGTGATAAAAAGGGCCCAAGGGCCTTCCATTCAACTTCTGGTATGATGTTGTGCAAGGGGTAGACGTCCGCGGGGTCGGTAGCTGTATCAGAAAATGGAGGAACCAAACGCGTGGAATTAGCCACTTCTTGTGCTTCCTCTGATAGCAGAGTCAGCTATTTGAAATCGAAAAAGGACACAGAAGGTCATACCTTTCGTTGTTAAACCTTCCGCGCCCTTGTCAATGGCATCTACAATATGGGATACGACTCCTTTGACAGCGTCCACGTCGACCTTTTGGCGTTCGCGTTGTTTTATTTGGGCTTTGGCCTTTTTGGTACCGAACGTCTCTCCGAGGGTGTTTCCTTGCCTCAAGGTACGGAAGGACAGAGGGAAGCGAAGATGGAAGGGATTTCAGGGATTTTACGGTGTGCTTTAGAAAGTGGACTGGAGTAGGAACTGCCGTACCATCGGAGGTGGGAGTGAAAAGCCGTAGAGTTTTCGTGGTTCGATCATGTAGAGCAACGACGTATCTGGATAGAGTACTTGAATAAGCTAGATACCCGTAAATATTTGTTGAGCACGCACCGGGAGCCTGGAGTGTTTGTTTCGGACTCGAACGAGGAAAAGAACTCGACCGTCGGGGTTTCTCCTGCCACCATGGTCTTTCCCGGTTCAACTCCACCATTTTTGCGTTTCTTGCCATATACTTTGAAGCATGTTGAGCTAGGAAGGTCCAAACCAGGCGTACTGACTGCGATTTTTGATTGGAGACTCGGACGTAGATGGAGACTGGAAATAATAACGCACCAAGCACTGGTACAGCGGCGCCAGACTCGGGGATCTCGTGGCTCGACAGTTGGAGGGAAACTCCTGCATTCGAGACCGACTCTGCACGCTTTCGTTTCTTGCTGAACGTCGACATCGTTCGCGTCAACGGACGAGGTTATCAGTCGCAGTGAGTCAGGACTCAGGAGCTCGGCGAAATTTTGACAATGCACTATGGGCGCTAATTGAATCCTCCCGCTCGTTCGATCACTCGGACTGACTAGTCCATGCTCCTTTCCTTCTCACAGGGCGGTTGAGATAACCAAATATACCCTGGACAACTTCCCTTGTACACAAACGCCAACGGGACTCTGTATTCCCTTTTTCTGTTTTGGGTACGTTCGTCATTCTGAAATTATGGGACAACGGACCTATCGCTGACAGGTTAATTCAATAGTACTACGCAGTACAGCTCGTGTACAACAATGGCAAGGTCAACTAGACAATCCAAGACGCGCAAACTGAGCAGGAGCCCTACTCCTGACCCCGGTCCGGAATCAGAGGGCGAATCTGACGAAGAGGGTGTCCCTATGATGCCAATGCCAATCCCCCCCAGCCGCGCAGCAATGAAAGACGAAGCTGGTCACCTTGGTGTAGCCACGAAGGATGAAGACATCGACATCGTAATGAACACCGAGTTAAATGGGACGGATGATAAACATGCCGAATCAGTGATGAGTGCTAGTGAAGGGTTGAAAACAGAGCTCAAGCAGGATGTTGAACAGCCAGGGCTAGGGGCATTGAATTGGTCACGGTCAGATGTGCATCGTCCATCCTCACGGTCTACTCTAGATGTTGGTGGGCGAAAAGAGCTCAAGTCTTCGTCCTCAGACATCTCTCAAACCACTCCACTCACACCACCAGCACCGTCGATGTCTGCTTCGGTCTCTAACTCCCCATTTGAGTCCGAGACTCCCTCAGCATCAACTCCACTGACGGATACGCCTCAGACCAGTGAATCTACCAACAGACCGTCGACCTCAAAGTCAAAGAAATCCTCGAAGCGCTCAGAGGCACAGCTCATTGGGGACCTCCCTGTGGCGAGGGGGGCTGCACTGGAGACCTTCGTCGAGATTTTGGATAATCATTATCAATATGGGACGTTGGGTAGGTCCAGAGAGGCGTTGGAGGGGATGACCTGCGATTGCTCGTATGCTGACGGTCAGTCTCGTTCACTCTCTGGGAACATCAGGCGACACGGTACACGCTCGTAGACTCGTAGTTGATTCCTTGCCCAGTGTTTTCAATGCTGGTTTTTTCACTGCTCGTATACCGTAGTCTGCCCGTAGACGTTCCCATCCCCTGTTTGATCTAACCGTTTCGCTTACAGAAGTTGATGACCCATCAACTGCTTGTGGCCATGGGTCGGATTGTATCAACCGACTCACTCAAGTCGAATGCCTCGAGGATGACTGTCGGTGTGGCTCCTACTGCCAAAACCAACGGTGAGCCTTCTTTTCGACGACATCACAGTCACTCCGCGGACTCCCGTTTTTACTCACCCTCCTGGTATCTTCCCATACAGGTTTCAGAGGAAAGAATATGCCTCGATTGAGATCGTACAAACGGAAAAGAAAGGGTACGGGTTACGGGCAGAGGAGGACATTCCCAAGTACGTTATTTGAGTTGTTCTGGTTTTATCGCTTTGAACGCCGTGTTGCGTCTCGCAGGGACGGATTTATATACGAGTACGTGGGCGATGTTGTGAACTCCCCATCATTCAAGAAGAGAATGCGCGACTACGCTTCCGAGGGCCTCAAACACTTCTACTTTATGATGCTTCAGAAAGATGAGGTTAGTTCGCCACCCTTTCACAGTTTCGTTACTCACCACCTTCTGGTTTCTTAGTTTATAGACGCCACTAAACGCGGAGGCATCGGGCGCTTCGCCAACCACAGCTGCAGCCCGAATTGCTATGTTGCAAAATGGACCGTCGGGAGCTACGTACGCATGGGCATTTTTGCCAGCAGGGATATCAAGCAGCACGAAGAACTGACCTTTAACTACAATGTGGACCGCTACGGGTGCGGAACACATTATTGGTCTTGAATTATCCTTTCTCACATTTTATCGCACAGACACGAGGCGCAAACTTGCTATTGTGGCGAACCGAACTGTGTGGGGTACATCGGTGGTAAAACCCAGACAGACATTGCGACGATGGATGATCTTTACCTCGACGGTCCGTCCGTGTCCTTCCAGCGCGCAAATGTTCTGACCTTTTCTGGCATAGCTCTTGGCATTACTGACGAGTCTGACCTCATGGAACTGAAGGGTACAAGGAAGAAAAAGGGCAAGAAAATCGATGACCCAGATTTCATGGTGAGTTCGCGTATGACGAGTAGCCGCGTTTGGATGCTCATTGTCCCGCAGCCCACTCTTCACCCGTTGGTCAAGAAAGATGTGCCGAAGGTTATGCAAGCAATACGGCAGACACAAAGTCGAAAGGTGTTGCTAAAACTTTTGACCAGGCTAAAGGTACAGGCTGCTATTTTTGTCTTATCAGATCTCGCGTGTTTATGCCTTCCTCGCAGATCACGGACGATCCACGACCTTTGAACCAAATTATGCGTTTACGAGGTTTCACCGTCATGAAGAACATCATGGACGATTATGCAAAAGACACCGAGATGATCACACTGGTATGTGCTTTGCCAAAGATCGGGCTGGATACTGTTGACCCGCTATGATAGTCCCTGGAATGCATGTATTTATGGCCTCTCCTGGCACAAAACAAAGTGAGAGACTCTAAAGTCCTCGACCTCCTAAAGAACATGATCAATCAAGAAGAGGAATCTATTAAAGAACTCGCTGAGAAAGTCAGTTTACAACTTTACTCTTCTATATCATCGTCGGGCTTACGTTTTCATAGTTGGTCAAGAAGTGGGAAGAATTACCCGTAGGGTACCGAATACCTAAAAGAGGCCGGGAGGCAAGTCCCTTAGATGCTACGCTCTCGTATCTTACTTATTGTTGCTTAGGATAACGAAGAAGAGCCGGCTCCTGTGGTATCGCTGGCTGTAGACGAAGTCTATCAGAAGAAAAACTTTTACGTCAGTTTATCGCCCCCCTACGCGTCCGCGTCCCGTGCCCGCGAAAACCCCTTCCGTCCCTAACCAACCTTACAAGCTGAGAATCCCTCTCCCGGTACCAGAAGCGTGGCCGCCAAATTTTCTACCGCAGGGCCTGTCCCGATTCCCTGAATCTGCGGCCAAAGCCAAGATGGTAATTGAGGCCGCAAACCGGGAAAGGGAGAGAGCTGAGGAGTTAGCTGCTATGCGTGCAACAGAACAAGCTGCCAAGGAGGAGTTTAATAAATATACGAAGGCCAAATCAAAGGAGAGAAGGGAGAGGAGGAAGCTCTCGGCCGGCAGAAAGCCTCTCAGTGCTGAAGAGAAAGAGGCACTTAAGGAGAAACGAATGATGAAACTCGTGGGGCCAGTGGTCGTGAAGTGTATGTCCAGCCACGCGAAGTCAATGGACCACGACACGTTTAAGAAATACGCAAAGGAGGTGAGGATTCTCCGCCGCAAAAGGAATACAGTGCTAATATAGTTGATGTAGCTGACTCAGATTATTGTCGAGAAGGAGAAGAAACCTCAAGCTACAGAGAAGGGCGACTCGACTCGTTGTCAGAGGAGAAAGTAGCTAAGATGAAGAAATTCTCCAAGGAATATATCGTCAAAGTTCTCCACAAACTCCGCAAGGCTCGTCGGGAATCTTCATCAACGACTGGTGCCCCTTCCTCTTCGTCCACGACATTGGACACGCCTACTGAACACGACGATATCCCGAATGTTGAGATGAAATTTGAGGATATTGTCCCCATGGGCTCCGATCCAGAAAGCGACGATGATACAGACGATGAAGGCGTGGGTGCTCCCGACGAGCCTCACATGCTGTTGCCAGAAGACGAGCCTATGGACGTTGATGCAATCGGACAGTCGTATGAAGATGTTGAGGATGCAACTCGACCGTCGGCTGACCCCAGACGTCGACTTCCTGACGCTCGGTCCGTTGATGATCCTCCTTCACAGCCCCCTGACCAGATACTAGTCGAAGATTGATGTCCTGTTTGTTGCTTACACGTGTAGCTCTACCACTGGTGTATACATTACCGACTTCCTGCGATTAATTGGGGCGCACTCATGTCTCTGAACTTATTCCACGGTTACGCCGTCTATCAAGAATTCGAGAAAGGTTTTAGCTACCCACTTATCTTTATTATCTACATATTCACGCCTTCACCTTCACTTGCATTTGAGCTTCCAAGCCAAGATTAATGACACGAAACGTATTGGCTAGGAAGGCGAGTGTATTCTGGTATCACAAGCTTAATACGTCTCTTCGCGACTTTCCTTTCGGATCGAAATATGGTTTCTCGCCAATGCTGACAACTCGGTTACCTTGACGCGAAGCAGTGTAGTCGTTCCTAGAAAATAGAATGTCAGTTGAGGCGCCTACGCGCGGCACAATAGTCAGACGTACGTCGCGGTGTGAAAGGTGGCTCGATTGTCCCAGATCGCGACATCGTTCTTGCTCCAACGGTAACGTACCTGATATTACCGAGTCCATGAACAAACCACAATCAAAGAGGACTGACTGTATCCTTACCTGTAAATCGTGGTTTTCAGATACATGTCTGAACAGGTAATCAAGAATATCATTAGATTCATCTGGGGACAACTCGACGATCCTCCGGGTGAAGCTACGGAGGTTTGAACCAAACCAGTGGGCCAGTGGGAGACTTTGCTTACGATTTATTCACAAACAACGCTTGGAATCTGGTTACAGGGTGTGTTCTCACCACTGGGCTGGACGGAATCTTATATGATCGAGTTTGTCCGCAAGTAAAATAAAGACCTTACTGTATGGCCGTGAGATCGCTTCCTGTATTTTCCGGAGACCCTCGTGGATCCTGAATTTTAATTCCCGTTGCACGAGCATACTGATGTGTTTAAGAGCTAAGCGACTACGGTTCTGACCATAGGACTGAGTACCCACATCCAAGAAGAATTCGCCGCTGTGGACCGCTGTTAAGCCACACAAGAATTTCTTGAAAGCGGGCGAGAGCCTATCGTAAGCTTCATACGCACTGAAGCGACGCCAATTATGAGAACAGTCGTGATGCCTACTTCGGGGACAAATCTGGGACAAACCTAGCCCACTAAGATATCGTGTCTCAGTAAAATTGAAGCTCAGTATGAGGCTAAAAACTTACGAGAGTGTCTCCTCCAACTAACAACGGAGCTGTCAGACGTCATTCGGTCGCTAACATTATGCTACTCACTTGGAGGCAGCGTGTGCATTTTGAGTATCTATTTGCGACGATCAAGACCTCGTCACTAGTTCTGTTAAGCAGCAAGAACGAACTGAATAATCCGCCGGCACACGTTCAAAGGTGATGTCGGAATGCCAGCCATTGCTGGCCCGTGTTGATTCTACCACTCCCGCCCTTGCAATGCCACTGTATTCTCGTCAGCAATGACGCTCAAGAAGCAGAGCTCCACACATACCCCATGGAAGATATAACGGAGACATCAGCTCCGAGCTCTGGAGTATCTTCGGAGACAGGATGCCTGTGCAATGTAGAGGTCTTGGGATTTCCTGATAGCTCCCCCAGACGTGTCGCAAGCTCCTTCTGTTGTTGAATGCTAATATCTTGATTCTTGAAGAACACGACGCCACGGGACGAAACAAGTGAGGCAAGTTCCTTGATAAGTTGGTCGCCATCAGGATTTACTAACAAGTGAGAGAGTTGGACATCCTCGTCCGGGAATTGGGTCCCAATGTGGGTCGTGAGGTCTTGTACGTTAAACCTGCTCAAGAGCGTTGAAGAATTATTCATGGTGCTGGAACGAAAATCGAGGGTTGACTGAAAATATTTATCACGAAAATCAAATCGATCAAAAGTATCCATATGTGCTCAACTAGCGTAAGAATTGCATAAGAGAGACAGTTGGTGGGAACATATGGGAACATGGTAAACGCTGGTAAACGGAGAGGCCTCTTCGTGACTGTGAGAAAGCGGAGGCGGGTTACATCCTGGATATGAACTCAGTTCGTGTTTGATCAAAATTAGAGTAAATTCAGGCCTGCTTCAAGTCCGCCATGGCATGGCTGTCGGAATAAATACGATGGGTATTCGTCTACGCTTGAACTAGGCTATGATAACCTGCTTCTCCTTGTTGAATCTCTGCACTGTGGCCACAGATATGTTTAATAAGTCAGCTACGACTTGAGGGGGTGTCAAGGCAAGCCTTGGGATGGGATGGGTTAGTTAATGTTGGGGACTTCGAGACAAAAATTCACCATTGTGTAGCGCTGAAATCAACGAAGCGTTCTTGCTTGAAGATCTCTAAGAATATGAGAGGTTCGGTTGGAGAGAGATTCTTGATCTAGCAGCAACGGGTACTTTGAATTTGCGTAGTAAAGACTGTGTGAAATACTTACATAGTGTCCATAAGAGTTTGGGAAGACGCCGGTATCACCTGCCTACAACCAGGTTTAGTGCTCGATTGTTCTCATTTAAAGGATATCACCAATTGCGCGTACCTGGAAGTCGAAAGTTCGGGAGGTGCTTGACCCTGCAAAAGCGGTAGCTCTGCCTTTGCCATGAATAATATAAAGCCATTCTTCGAATACGTATATCAGTTATCCGCGACAAATTTCTGATTATATGAGATGATTTGGTACCATCTTTGGTATGCCAATGCAATTCACGAAGACCGTTGGGTTCTACAAAGACGAGCGCACTCGCTACTTCCTTGGAAACCTAGCAGTATGATGCGGAGTAAGTAGGGTACAACCTTTTTTGAAAGGGCGTACCGGGAAATTAGTAACCGAGTCTTGGATTTTAACCCAACCTCCTCCTCCCTTTGCGACGGTCTTCTCTTGCTGCGACAACCTGAAAACGAACGGACTTGGAACCTTGCCATCAGGGGAAACAGGGGCACTTTCGTCTGCATGGCCAAGCGGAGGTGGAGGTGGACTGCCCGCCGGTAGTGGGATGATATACGGATCCCTCTGGGGTATATTTGCTAGTTCACTGACGTTGACGCCGAGGTTCTGCGCCACAATAGCTAAAGGCGTTCGGGCGAGCCAGTCAGACAACATGAATGTCGTTCCCGTGCGGTCGAAGTTCCCATCAGTGAATAAAATGAGAATCTCGAGGCCATCACTGAGAGCCTGGATACTGTGCGGCACGCCTGGGGGGAAGCTGCGAGTTCCGTCAGCCTGCAGAAAAGTTAGCTCTGCATGGTGACTAACTAGTAGATATCGGGGTCGCCGTTTGCGGTAGGACCGACGACATCTGAGATATAGCTTCGACCGTCTTCATCAACAGCCGATACACGACCTGTACCATTCAAAATGTATCCCCACTCCGCGACGCGATGCCAATGACTGCAAGGAATTCATATTGACGGCAATCGCGCAAAACGTTGATGGACGAAACTCACAGTTCTCTGTAGGCATTAGGAGCCAGTCTAAGTTCTGCTGCCGCAATATCCACGGCTGTAAACGAGATAGTTTGAGCTGCCGCATGAGACCCTTGCTCGGCCGAGCTTACAAGGAGGTAGATCTGTGATCACTTGCTCTCTGACCCAGCCACCCTAAACATTCGTTAACCTATCAACATCTAAACCTCGTGATGCAGCTCCTGGAACCTACTTTAAGCAATCGGGTATGCGAGGACGAGAAGCTCCATTTGAGATTTGGCACAACACCTGTCTCACCAGGTCCGAATATGCACATGTGCGCCGAAAAGAATGACATACCGGAATCAGTTGGGGGACCAGCGACGTTGTCCGGGTTCTGGGCATCAATCTCGTGGTTTGTATCGTCGCCGCTGAATTCCCCCCCTGCGCCATTCCTCAGGGGTTGTGGCGAACCACTGAATTCAGCTACTTGGCCAACGTCTGGAGGAGTGATGTCGCGTTTCGACTTTGAGTTTGGCGAGAAAGGACGGAGGTGCTTTGGTTTGACGCCAGCTGCGTCGCGTCGCGTCAGGGTCAGAGGCTTCAACGAGGAATCCTTCTGCTTCAGCCATGCTTCGACCTGGGCATCAGAGAGCGCTGTTGCTGGTAAAGAAATTATAAGTCCCAGAAAGAGAGAGAACGACAAGGCCGAAGCAACAAATGCGAGCCACCGACTCATGTTGCTTGGCAAAGAGGAGGGGTGCGGGTTGTCCTCCGATGGAATTTAGCCTTTAAGACGCTTCGGCGTGTGTAGATGTAAAAATACATCAGTCGAAGAGACTATGGCGCGATGTATGGCGTGTGTAGCATCTTCCACTTCTTTAACACCGCATCGTGGCTTTTACTGATGTCAGAGCTAGTCTTCGCGACGATATCATGGGAGAGGAATGGCAGTCAGCGTGTTAATCAGGAACCATACTTGATCGAAGAAGCACGCCCCTACCAACGGCTGGGGAGGCCCGTCAGAACGATCTTCTAGCCGTAGCATCTGATGCTGTTGAGGATCACCAAAACAGTGGTAATTGCGGAGATAGGTTGAGGGATTGCGCGTTGTGTCGTAATGGGATACATCGTCCACCGTAATAAGTACCATGCGTTGAAGTATACAAGTTAGGCCGTAGGGCTAAATCAAGTCCAGCTCTTTGATATCTATTCCTTCGAAAGAACGGTCTTTGACATGCCGGCTTTCGAGTTCTCGCTTCGTCATCCATAGATGACAAAGTTGAATGCAGTCTTTCGCCTATGACCATCGCTCAATAAACGAACGAACAAAAAGGCGAATATAGATGGGACTTACCACAACGAAAAGTCCCAGGCCAACTGCATTTCTCCACCTGTCCCGGAAATCAAAAGATGCTCATTGGGTAGTGAAACTGGACATACCAAACCGGGTCGCTGTCCGCCCAAGTCCTTGTACCACCCCAAACGCTGCCAAAGACCAACTTCAAAGCTAGCTTCGCTTGTCTCCACGTACCCAATCCAGCCCAATTTTGATTATAAGAATACGGCCCTAGCGGAGGCGAGGCTACGTGGCCGCGAAGAGGCAGCTTTACGGCGAGGAACTGTCTCAGGAGATATGACCGCCTTGACAGTCTAAAGAGCACGTTTCCCATGAAACTAGAGATGGCGGGGATGAGCAAGGCACCACCAATGAAACGACCCAATGATGACGTTGTGTGGTTAAGGGTCCGTTCAGCTGCAGCGGCAACATCTTGGGGTTCTTCCTCGGCATTGCCATTGTCCGCAGCTTCCTCGTTGTCGGCGTTTGCATCCCCTTCACGTCTGATGCCGGCTACGATTCTGATATTCAAAATGTTTCCTTCATTCCGCTGCCAGACAAATTGGCGGTCGCCGGATGGGGGGGCGAGAGCCTAACACCCAATGTGTGAGCATCGTAAAGTACCTCCTGTAGATGATTTTCGTGACAGGAACTACGAATAAACCAAATAATAACGGAGAGGGTGGCCAGGTGGCCGCGCTTGGGAGATGTGAGATGCGTAACTCCTGGGCGTGTCTTGGGTCTGTCCAGTGTTCACGCAAGGAGCGCTCCTGTTGAGGAACGGGGCTTGATGTCGGCCACGTGAGGAGAATGGATATTACGGGCAAGATGTGTGACGTGATGGAAGTGCGCGATAGGATGAGACTCAGTGGGATGAGGGGGAGGTTGATGAAGGCGTGCCATGGCCAGTTAGCGGGCTCCTCAGTCAAAAGGAGGTTGAACATCCTAGCTTCTGGTTTATATTATACTTCTAACGAGGCATGATGTACTTACTCGTTGCCAATGAACTCCTTCAGGGCGTATGCGCCATACGCTGTGCTCACGATATATATCCCTACGTGACTTGTCAAGACCGAACCGAGAGAAGCCATGTTCTCACTCACCCGTTCCAAAGACCGCAACGATTCCGGCCATCGTAAAGACAGTGAACATCCTCCCCATAAACTGCATAGTCCCGTTCACTGATGTGAACACTCTGAGAAATATTGATTTCTCGCTCTGCAGCTCGTATTGCGTGCCACACTGTGGGCATTTCAGAGCGTTCTTGGCCCTAGCGGAATCCGACTGCGCGGTCCGAATCCATTGCAGCAGACACGCTTCGTGCGCAACCAATGTGCAGTTGCATGGATGGACCCATGCCTTCGGAGGATCGGGGCGCTCTCAATGATCTTTTTCAGAATCGACTGCAATAGTTTCTGGTTTAAGCCTCAAACATACCTGTGTGACGCTCCTCCTCCCGACATACGTAACATGTGCGAACCTGGCAATGTCTCGAAAAGTAAGATCACTAGACTCAATCGAGTATTTAGGAGTGGACTCGCCTTCAAATCATTGACTGTCGGATATTTCAGAGTGGAAGACATGGTTTTGCGCGGCAGCCTTGAGTCCAGCAGGATGCAGGCTTCAAGTTTGGTGGGCGCCACCTCTATTTGGAACTTGATTCCCACGCACTCTAGAATTAACTGCTGACATCCGTTGACTCAAAATCTTGAGGCCATTCATTTCTTGTTTCCAGCTTCATCGAGGCAGGGAATCCCCTCGTCGGCAGGTTTATCGCGAAAGCAGAAGACTATTCGCGAGAATCTTATCTAATTCCCCAAATTACGCGCCCCCATAGTCATATCTACGACGATCGAAGATGTCAGGAGACGAGAAACTACAGAAGCGTCCCGCAGAGGACTCTGAATCGGAGGATGAGGATGTAGAGGAGGAGGCCATACCTAAAGTCGAGATAGATCCGTCCACACTTACCCCTCTATCACCAGAAGTTATCTCAAAACAGGTGAATGTCGTTGTATATATTCGCGAAGGATTGTAGCTGACGAAGTGATTAGGCAACAATAAATCTGGGTGTGTTTTTTGTAGTCGCCACATGACTAGATCTCCCTCTCAACGCCTGATAGGAACCATCGGACATGTCGCTCACGGTAAATCAACTGTGGTGAAGGCGATCTCTGGTGTGCAGACTGTTCGATTCAAGAATGAGCTTGTACGAAATATCACAATTAAGCTTGGTTATGCCAACGCCAAAGTGAGTGTTTTGCCCAATGTACCAGAAAGCACGCCGCTGACGGTACGTCAGATCTACAAATGCGAAAATCCCGCCTGTCCAAGGCCCGGATGCTATCGCTCGTACCGATCTGATAAAAGAGGATCAACCCCCATGTGAACGGCCAGGATGTGGGCATCGCATGAAGCTCGTTCGCCATGTCTCATTTGTCGATTGCCCCGGCCACGATATTCTGATGGCCACTATGTTGAACGGTGCCGCCGTCATGGATGCCGCTCTCCTTCTCATCGCCGGCAACGAAACGTGCCCACAACCCCCAAACCTCGGAACATCTTGCCGCAGTAGAAATCATGAAACTAGAGAATATCATTATCTTACAGAACAAGGTCGACTTGATCAAGGAAGCGCAGGCGCTGGAGCACCAGAAGAGCATCAGCTCTTTCGTGAAAGGTGAAGTGTCAACCATCCACGGGTTTTCGGTACATGTTCACTGACCTTGATACGTCGTTTTTGTAGGAACTGTCGCCGAGAATTCGCCCATTGTACCAATATCAGCCCAGCTAAAATACAACATCGACGCCGTGAACGAGTATATCGTCAAGCGTATCCCTATCCCTATCCGCGATTTCACATCCGACCCTCGCCTCATCGTCATTCGGTCGTTCGACGTCAACAAACCCGGTGCCGAGGTGGATGAGCTCAAGGGCGGTGTTGCCGGTGGCTCGATTCTCACCGGTGTCCTCAAGCTCGGTCAGGAGGTCGAGATACGCCCCGGAATTGTCACGAAAGACAGCGCGGGGAAGACCAAGTGCCAGCCGATCTTCAGTAGGATTATGTCACTACACGCAGAAAATAATTTGTTGCAGTTCGCTGTCCCAGGTGGGTTGATTGGTGTTGGGACAAGAATTGATCCTACGCTCTGCCGTGCCGATCGTCTTGTCGGTCAGGTACTGGGTGCAGTAGGCAAGCTCCCAAAAATCTACACTGGTAAGTATCCCTTTCGGATCATCCCTCTCAAAACTGGTCACTTAATTACCACTTCATAGAACTCGAAATCAGTCTCTTCCTTCTCCGCCGACTACTCGGTGTGAAAACAGAAGACAAAAAGCAAACCAAAGTCACGAAGCTCGTCAAAAATGAACTCCTCCTCGTAAACATCGGCTCAACATCCACCGGTGGCCGCGTTCTCAGCGTAAAAGCCGACCTGGCGAAGATCCAGCTGACGTCGCCTGCTTGCACGGAGGTGGGAGAGAAAGTCGCGCTGTCCCGACGAATTGAGAAGCATTGGCGGCTTGTCGGTAAGTCTTTTGCTACTGTGCAAGTGGCTGTCTGGTGACTGATCTCCTGATGCGCAGGATGGGGGAGTGTGCAACGTGGTACTGTGCTGGAAGTGGAAAGTCGCTGAGGGATTATGTAGACATGTACTCCTTGTGCTATTATGCATTGAAATCTTGGACTGTACAAGGTTGTACAATGCACGATGACAGTTTTCATGAAGCGGACCCGCTGTCCCTACCGCCCGTCGACAGTCCGAATGAATTAGTGCGATACCGTATAGAGCCTGTTCGACATACAGTACATATATCTGCACTTTTACTCTGAAACGCCTTTCTTGGAAGAATCTCGTCTGCCGAGGCAAGGGTGCTGCTCAAAACAGTTTACCCGGTTGAACAGAAGAGGTCCTTTGAAGCTGTGACATCGAAGGAAGGAACACCAGGCACTTCGATTCTTCGTCCTATGGGACCAGAGCGACACCATCCTCCAAAGGTAGCAGGTTAGATCCAGGCCATTTCGCCGCGGCCTGCGTACAACCTGCGGACAGTCAAGCAATTGTCAAGTGCTATTCATATCATCAACGCTCAGCCATTTCATAATTGATATGTTCATTTCACTATCAACGACTATCAAAAGACAAAAAAAAGATACTCGGCAGTCTACAAGTACGAGACAAGTATATGTGTACTTTTACGAAAACGCAGGAAAAGAAAACGAATCGCGCTACAAATTGTCTCTTTCAATCAATGATCATAAGGAGGAGTTTGAGCCCGATCGTCATCCTTCTTCATATCAATATCCTGAGGGGGTGGAGGAGTACGAGCACGGTCGTCTCTCCGCCTGTCTGGAGAGGGGCTACGACGTCTCTCAGGAATGGGAGAGCGGCTGCGCCTTCTCCTGTCACGGTCCCTATCACCCCTGTCCCTGTCAACATCTCTATCCTTATCACGATCGTCGCGTCGGCGGGGTGGGGGGCTGCGAGAACGGTCGCGGTCGCGGTCACGGTCACGAGAAGAGCGGTGTGGAGGTGAGGATCGCCTGTCGTAGCGCCAGACCGAGGAAGGAGGATTTTTGGCCCACTGCGAAGAGCTGAGAAACTGTGTTGTTCGTAACACAGAGAACACTCACCTGGATACTCAACCGGGATCCTTCAAAGTACCTACCATGCCTGTGGACGGTACTGTTATTCAAGAATAAACTAGTGAGTAAGAGTACGTACATGTCATAGTAGGCATCCTCAGCATCACGCTGGCTGCGGAATTCGACGAAAGCGTAACTGTATTCGATGGATGTTGAGTGCTCGGTGTTTTTTCTCTCGAGGTGAAAATCGAAGATGGGGATCGCCGCAAGTGCTAAAATTGACGCGGACGCGCAACGGAGGAACGAAAGCGACGACACGAAATCCGACGGCCTTTCACGGCATGTACGACGCGCGGGCAGTAGTCCTCTCGCGGAAAGAAGGTTCGCATCTTTTTGGGGCATCGACTCGCTGGTCGACAAGAAAGGAGACGACGTCGGTTGGAAATGGAACTTACGGGTTCGAAGTCGCATGCGGGTTTCGAGGAGCAGGAACGTCGCAACGCACCAAAGGGCCAAACCTGTTAAAGTCAGTAATGGCGACTACGAGGAGGGGCGCTGCTTTTACCTTTCAAACTCAAATGCCAAGTCCCTAGCCCGAGTGGCGGGATGGAAACCACTGACGAAGAGAATGCGCGGCATTGTCGATAGCGATGGTGATGGTTGGGAATGAACTCGAACTTTTCAATGTGTCGCTATTTGTTTGTGCGGAGCGCCAATTTCTGAAGCTTTCGACAAACAAAAACAAACTTGGCCGTGCGTAGCGACACGAGACGGACTTCTCTTCAAGAACTGCCAGGTGCGTCGCGCGACACGATCCTGAACGAACGCTTCAGCTTTGCTATAGATGCCAGCACTTAGCGTATGCTAAGTCTCTCGGGTCTTTCAACGCTTTCGAGACACATACGAACACTATCCACGTCGACGCGCATCCACCATTTCGGACTGTCTTCGCGTCCGACAAAAGCAATCAAGCTCGCAAATATTTTCAAAAAGGAGTCTTCTAGTCCAGTATGGAAGCTGGTTACTCAGTTGTATCAGCCTCAAAGACTGGCGCTATCTTCGGCGCTGTTTGAGAACGGACTTCGCATTGATCAGTTCAATGCATGGCAGGCCATCTTACACCAGTCCGACATTGGATGCGCGATGAAACTTCTCTCCGAAAGGCGTCCTGGAGTAGGCGCGCAGCAGGCTGACGGAGGGGGGAAGTCTCCTCCATCGTGGGTGACGCTATACCTTGTCTCCGCCAAAGTACGCACACCGCGACACGCTGAAGGACCAATGATGGACCTGGTACTTTCCAGCATAGAGTCTATGCCCGCCGTCACCAAAGGTCCATTGCTTGTCATGGCAATGGTTCAGCTTGCCCGGTTCAATTTGCTGTTACCGATGCGAACCATTGTCCATGAATTCCTTCGCACCCCTCTATACAACGCCACACTTGAATTCAATCTATTTCTCCAAGCTATCTCTACCATCTCCGTGCCCACACCCGAGTCCGCAAACCAAGTTGTAGCCATCCTGCAGGCCATGGAGTCGCGACAACTCACTCTTCGATCTGAAACGTACAAACATCTGCTCAGAGACAGGCTTCTTAACGTACAACTAACGAAATACTTGCGGCGGCGCATGACCCTCGAAGGCTTTGTCCCGACAACAGAGCACCTCGAGGCCTACTTGCGGGTATTCGCTAGGAGAGGATCAATCCACGATGCTCAACAGTACTTCGAAGCCATACGAACGGAGGCATTGAACAAGGGTTCTGCCGTACCCTTGGTTTCTCAGCCAACGGATGGTGGACCCACTGGCGTCCCACATCCGGCTAATGTGTCTCTTCTTCGTGCCCACGGAGACCGCTCATCGGCCTTCATGTATCTCTCGAGATTGCTGGATACGAATCAAAGCCCAGAGATCAAGGCCATCGAGAGCACAGACCACAAGGTTCCGCCTCCAGTGACCCGGGTTTCACGTACCAAAAGACACCCGCGTATCTCGGTCAAGAGGTCCATAGACGCATACGATTGGACGACGGCACTGGTGGTAGCGGCGAATGACCTTAGCACCAACTGGAGGGCCCTCATCAGAGTCTTCGAGCGCGTACGGAATTCTAATGACCCATCTTTTCGCCCTACGACTGTCACATACACAATCTTGCTTCGAGGACTGTATAGACGAAACAAGTTTGACGAAGCCGAGAAGTACTGGTGGCTTCTCCTTCGCTCTGGACATATCATTGACTCTTATGCACTGGGGATGGGCTTGCAGATCATCACAAGGGCGGGAAGGCCGCACGAAGCGTTGTCGATGCTCGAAGCGTTTGCGTTCAACCATTCGAGTCATCTACCAGCACCTCGCAAGCGGTACAAACCCATCAGAATTGGTGTCATCGAGATGAACCTTTTCATGGTGGCGCTCAATAGGGAGAAACGTCCGGACATCGTGTTCAAGCTATGGGACCACATGCGTGATCTATATGATGTACGACCCAATCATATTACGCTATCTATTCTCTTGCAAGCAGTGCGTATAGCATACAAGCTAGACGATTCGCTTTCTGGCGCCGTGGCTCAACTCGCCGCCAAGAACCCCTTCAGGAAAAGAAGACAGCCCCCATCTACTCGAAGCGAAGTCCTTGCAATGTTCAGAAGCATTGCTGGCGACCCTGAAGCTGGACTGAGCAAGTATAGGTCCGGTATATGGGATGATCAATCGCCCTTCGAGAAAGCGAGGAAAATATTTCTTCAGGTCATGTTTGGAGAGGCCCCAGAGACTTTGCGGACGATAATCTCACCTGCCAATGCCGTCAGGCTGACGCAAGAGCACCATCCCCTGTCCGAACTGGCATCTCCATTCGGTTTCTCAAGAAAGCCAACCGCATCCCCTACGTTCTTCGACGACTTGCTAACGCCAGATGGACGGAGTCACTATCCTCAAATAGTGCCCACCAACCTGAATTGCTTCGACTACATCGCCCTGCTTGGGGTCTGCGATCGGGCGTCGGAGATCCCCTTGGTGCTTGCGTGGATGCGTGGCCTTAATATCCGGCCGTCCCGAGCAACGCTGAGCCTCGCATTGGCGTTTTGGGTGGAGGTTAGCACGCAGGCGCCATTGATTGAACAGTTGTCAGGCGGTCCTGCGTCAAGCCAGTATACTAGGCTGGTGAACTGGATGGAAGGGTGGGTGGGAAAGGGTAGGATGCCGACGGATGTAGATATGAGAAAGTGGACAACGGTGGCCGCTCAGATGCGAGATACTCCACGATGAATAAACACATCTCTCGTTTGCTTTGAACGTACGCTCCAAGTTGTCTTCAGACGGCCTACAAACAACCTTGGTGGTAATTGGACCCTCAGGAAGTTACACGGAACCCTAACGTCATGTTAGGGCGCCGTCGTTGGACACCCTCCAAACTTCGGAGCATCGCATCGTGGTGTTGCCACCTAGCCAAATGCGACATACCCCTTAGTGGATGAAAAGTCCACAGCTTTATCAGCTAAGTAATACAACTTTGTGTGTATCTCATATAGGCCTTCTACTAGTCTTCAGGCGTGAAGTGCAATATTTAGCGTCTGAAGGTTGTTGTCAGTCAACATTCACGGCGCCTGTTTGGGGACGCTTACAGCAAGGCGAGGGTAACATCACCATGTACCTTGGCACGAAGTTCAACGTCGACGTCAAGGTTAAGATCGAGACGGAGTTTAAGAGGTTTGTCTCCCATGTCGTCTTCATCCGCTCCTCTGCGTTCAACTTCTCGTGGCCCATTATGGCCTCTGACGGCCGCGTCCTGTGCCCCCCTCACGACATGTCTGTCATCCTCCTCTTCTTGGAGTGCCGAAAGGTCTCTATCCTTTCCCCGACGCCGACGACGACGGGAAGGGACCGAAGACTCAGCATCAGAGCTGTCTGGAGATAGCCTTCTAGGAGCAGGGCTTCTGCCATTGGCGGGACGAGATCGCTCACGAACAGGGGAGTTTTGTTCGTGATCTGAAGGTGCAACGGATGCTGGACGTGATTGGGAACGAGCGGGCGGTTGTGACATTATGGTTCGTTACTGTATTTGTGGTTTGTGATGTGGTATGAGAAGGTTAGATACGGGGCGGTAGGATCATGGAACTGTTACAGTATCGCCCCTCGTAGAGACCTCGTTATATACATGGCAGCGCAGGGGTTGTCCACTCGGTTCCAATGGCGGCGTCAGCCCATTGCAGAGGGTTGTCAACGATGACGAATTCGTGGTGATTGTGGATATCAGTATGTGATGCTCCGCAATCTCTGTTCTTCTCTGATATTTCTCACCGCGATGCACACAGTGGAATATTTGTTAAAACCACATGCGGATCCGAAGCCACAATAAAGGAGCCGAAATTAGAGCTTTAGATAACATGACTGTGTTTCTAATACACGTATGGCCAGTAACCCCATTTACACATTTACTGTTCTGTAGGGACACCAAGGGCTGTGCTACGAAGATTAGAGTTCAAAGGTCTGCCGTAGGTAGGTTGTTATCACTATCTCATGCATGACAAGTGAACTAGGTCGCACCTTTCCTTTGCCCGTAGCCTTCCGCTCTCGTAATATTTCCTCCGCTGGCGTTTTCCAATCTCCCTCGACAAGTATTCCGAGTCGGTACTTCAGAGCATCCATGCTCATGTCAGGAACGATATATCTAAATCAACGCCGCCTTCGTCGTTGTGCGACTCGTGAGGACTTGAGGACAAACCTTGGAATCGGGTGATCGACTGCCTCTTTTACTGCAGCCCATAGGCCCTCTCCATCGTCTCGCCTGACGTGATATACATACGGTGGATCCTGGAATTTGAGTCCGTCGTGTTGGGTATCCCATCTGTTCCGATCCTGAGGATCATCCTTGTTCCAGTTAAAGATTGGGTTGATGAACGGTACGCCCATGCATAACGCATCATACGGACTAGGACTCAACCTCGGACTTCCGATGCCAATGAGTACTCTACTCTTCGACAGTTGTTCATAAATTTTCGCTGATTGAGCCGCCCCAGATTATTGATTCCATCTGGGATTGTTGATGGGCCTTTGGTGTCGTTGCGCATGCCAGCGACCAGGTCGAGAGGGAAAGGAGGGACGAGAGACACGCCCTTCCACATGTAGTTCTTGTCCGTGAAGTACGATAACTGTTTTTGCAAGAATATATGCCTGCACCGGACGCTCATCACCCGGGATGAACGGCTTCTTGACACAGGTCCGTTCGATACTGTAGCCAAGGTAGAAATTTTCCTTGGAATTCCCTGGCGCGAGGATCGGGTAGTTCTCAGGTGAGAGCGTCCAGCGATTTCCAAGTGGATGCTCCGCCCCAGTCCAGAAGTGGAACGAGAACATCTTCCAGACTGGAACACCCAGTGGATGGCCAGGGGTCTTGATACATTTCGCGTCATCGAAGCATCTCTTCGAGTCGGCGCCTTCAAGGATCACGGCCTTCACAAGATCTGGGAACCGGCGATACGTCCTGGCGAGTTCATCGTTCTTGGGTGCGTAAATGGTCGTGTAACCCATCTCTTGAAGCGCTATCAACTGGTTATTGAGCAACGCATAAGTCGCCCAGCTAGCTTATTCCGATGGCTTGTCGACTTACTACGCTTATTGCCCTGTTGTAGAGGTCAGATTTAAAGATCGCATCCAGAACGTGCAGCCTCATTACCAGATATCTTCGCCTGACACATGTCCAGCGATCGAGTGCGAGAAGTGTTTCCGAAGATAACAAAATGATACTTGTTTGATTCTCCTTGCAAGTCCTCTCGACCATACAACTCATCATCAACGCGTTCATGGCTTTGTTATTCTCATTTTGCCAATTATCTGTGACGTCGGGGAGCCCGACAGGCCATAGCTGCTTGAAGAAGTTAAGCCATCCCTTATCGTTGGATGGCTTTTGTCCTCTCAAGCGAAGAAAGTCGACAGTGAACAAGGCGATGCTTGAGCACAGAAGACATGCCGAAACGATGAGGACGTAAGCGGGGCGTATTCGCCATCGTTGTGCTCTCCTTCTGTCGATGGTAGGATTAGATGGTCTCGACGAAAGACTGAGTTGAAGGCTCCACCTTCGCTGTCCGGGACTCAACTCGCTGCCTGGAATGAGTTCATACTCGCCATGATCAGCGTCTGTGAGGGTAGCAGCAGGCCACCACTTCATGGCTTGTATCGTGAGTGAGCCTGACAATGAGGCGTGGGTGTACGGCACTCTCTCGCGAGAAGTGCACAGTTCAAATTCCGAACCATGCAAGACCACTTCTTGCCAGCATCACGTGTGACAAAGCACTCAGGGGCTCATTTCTGTTGACTGTAATATTTTTGGAAGCCCTGGATGTACTAGATGTACTATAAAATACTGACAATATGCTCTACATACTTTGAGCATATGTGATGGAGCAATATCACTAACATTTCTCTTATTAAAGCAATAAAGAAGGTATATTAGCTCCTATCAGACGGTTATTATAGGATAGAAGTCATCATGAGTGCCAATGTTGAGTATAAATTGGTGGCAAAGTGAGTCAAATATATCTTATAGTAGTCACCGCTGATATACTATAACTAGACATATTAGCACCGCTGAGTAGCGACCACAGATAGGCAAACCTCCAAGTCGTGCTTACCTAAGCACGAAAGGGGCATTACTGTGTCAGCAGTCACACAGTCAAACTAAGAGAACACCGAGAAGCCCGAAGTAAAAGAAAAATGGTAAGAAAAATCCCAAAATATTTCTAGAGCTTCCTTTAAGCAGGAGAGAAAATAAGAACACTTGTAAATTAATACAGTAGTTACGCTATAGCTATAATGTGGAGATTTATAGATTGGCTGTGTTCTAGCTTGGTCCCTCATTACATCACGCTGAGTGCGAAATCGAACCGTGCACTTCCCGCGCATCGTACTCTTACCGGGCCCGGGTATGATTCCGACACGGATGTAGCACACGTTCGTATTGATGCTTGATAAACGCCGTTCAACCCGAGACTTCGGGATATCATGTCACTAAAACCAAAAGATAGTTCGTTACAAGAGGCCCCCCCACAAATCTCCTTTTTGGGCTAAGCATCTGCAGTCATGTGATGTTTTGTAGATTTAGGGTCCCAGTTGGCACACTCCCAGCACCGAATGAGCCTGGTCAGGCATAGTGCAAAGTGGGTCAACTGCAAGTGGCAGCATCAATGTGATTTACAAAACTTGAGTTGAAGTATATAAATTATCTGACAACACAACAACAAAGCAAGGTCTAGAGTGCCAAAGGCACTCCTTAATTTTATCTACATCTTATCGTTGGGCCACTGCCTGACGGAGCAATCAATGTGCGCCCGTCAGATGAAATCTACCTATACGATATCTGTATGACCCTGCCCATTCATTCACGTCTTCGAGGCAAATGCAAGTACCGGTTTTCTGAGTCGCAGTTGCCCCAACAGGCGTTCGAAGATTCCGACAGGGCCGACTGTGAGAACATATCAACAACAATTCATTGAAAATTGCCACAGCTCCACAACGGTTTTTGCTCGTCTGCGGTACCCGGACATGATCAATTCAAGCCAATTCTCGAATCAGAATCAGGAGTTACTTCACCGCGTTACGGTTAAGGGAAAACTGCGAGCGGCGCAACTAACTTCACTAACGGGGGGCAAGGGGTTAGGAAGGGGCCAAAGGAATCTCCCTCGTTTGAAAGGAGCATGTTCCTTGGCTCTGCAGTAATGTCACTGCCAGGCGGAGCATGGTTTGTCATTTATTCACTCGAATTGGTTGGACTTCCGGGTTGGGCGGTATGGATTAAGGTAGTAATTCTCTTTGGCGTGCGCGCAACACCTTTGGAAGCTGGACAATAGCCAATTGCTGCTCGATACGTTACACAATGCCGTTCTTGTAAGTTTGGTCATTGATGAGAGGGGGTAGATATTAAGTTGTATAAAAAACAACAAGAAGCAAATGAGCATTGAGAGAAGGGTGAACATATATCTACCACGCTGAAGCCGAGAAGGAAGTATACGTGAAAATAAAAATACATGAGAGCACGCTAGCATTATTCGGAGTCGTCTATGGCAAACAAGAAGTGAGGGAGACTAATTGAATAAAGGAGGCATCATGAGGTAGCCTTCGATTAGTATAATATCACGGTGGAGGGAAAGTCATCGCCAAGGGATCAACAACAACGCAGTCCTCATGCCCTAATCCGCCAACCATCACCACGTCTTCGCTCTTTTCCGACACCCCCGAAGCTTTCTCGAACAACTAGCCACATCCCGGTAGAGCATACTACATCCTTGAGTTCCTCCGCCGTCAACACAAGCCCGCTGGTGCTGAAGTCCAGCACGGAACGTTCACCGCCTGCGCTAGTTGCGGGTCGTGGGGGAAGGTCGGGTTGAGGCAGCTGCCCGGCGACGCCAGGCGAAGGCCGCTTCTGCACAATCATTTGTCCGACGTTGACATCCGAGAGAGGGAAGGGCACCTTCAACATCGCAACAACCTTCGGATGATGAGGTGTGGGGCTAAGTGTACCCAACTTCAATCTCAACGTTTGTGAAAATCCACCCTTGACGGTTGCGATGACGGCAGGATTCTGTAGGTCCAGAGAACCCCTCGAGTACGCTGACGACCGCGGTGACGCGGTCTGAGTCGACGGCAGAAGCAACGAGTCGCCAGCTACTTGCGGCGTCACACGCTTCACCTTCAGTGTACATGTCCACGGAGTCTCCGAATCCTCCGGATCGCTTTCTTCACCGTCGTCCTCTTCGTCATTATCATCTAAACGGGAGTCCTTCCTTCGAGGGCGTGATTGGGAACGAGGCTTCCGGCCTGTATCAGATCGCTGCTCGTCCGACCCACCAGCTGAAGTGCTGACGCTCTTATGGGATGTCAAGCTTAGGCGTTTGCTTGCTTTATCCCTCGGTGATATTTCGTCGTTGCCTTCAGGAGTATCCTTGCTGGTTGGTAGACTGTTTCTACTAGCATGTCGGCTGGTACTCCGGTTGGCCCTCTCGCGTGGAGGCGGTGGATTCCCTATGACGAGGCTCGACCTGCGATCTTCTCTCTCCCTGCCCTTCCTCTTGGCGCTCTTCGAACTCTTTCCTCTCTTCCACTCAAACCTCACCTCAAACATATTCCAATTGTTGCTATAGTCGCTTTCCTCTCGTAGTCCACTTCTCCTCCTATCCTCCTCTTTCCCAACGCCGAGCCGCTGACCCACCCCTGTGCCAATTTTACCAAGATTACCAAGAAGCCCATTCTCCGACCCTTTAAAAAAACCACTTTCGCACAATCCAGACGTACATCGTAGCGCGATTGGATTGAACATTGCTACAGGGTTTTTCAGGAACAAAGCAGATTGCGGGGTTGTCGAGAAAGCGGTATCGCAGCAAGCGGAGAAGTAGACAGCCCTGAGGTCAGTATTCCATCATTGCGTCAGCGTTGGAAGCAAATGTACCTGACGGCTTTGGATCCGATGGGAACAATGGAAAGCGCGGGTTGAATACCAAGGACAGGTGGGCGTAGGGCTACAGAACGGGTTAGGGAGGAGCGCACGTATACAATGCGACAAATCTACCTTGCACAGGTGCGGGAGCAAGTTGGCTCTGAGGCTGGGTCGGGGTAGGAGGATTCTATTGGCGAATGGGAATGAGTAAGCAACGGAGAGATCAGGATCAAGAAGCTACTGACGTGGACGTTGATACTTCCACTAGAGTCAGTTGGGGCACCAAATATTCCGCTATCCCTCTTGGCAGTGTCGCCGACCGTAACAGCGGTGCTGCGACTTCCAACAGTTCGGCTTCCATTCGTCGCAGTTTGGGTCGAATCCTCCGAATGAGGTGCATGATCTCGTGGAGGTAACGGAGGTGGTACTGGCGAGGGTGTTTTACGACCGCCATTCGGATTGGCCCCGCGCCCAATGAACGCACTACCCTTTCCTATGATCCCTGGTAGATTGAAACTCGGAGCTTGCCTCTTCGAGCGGGGCGTTGGCGTTTCACCGTTACCCTCACTCAGACCAAGTTTGTGATTATCTTGTGGCGTAGACATCGATGAAACGGGGGCACTTGGTGCACGATGATGATGGGGACTATCAGCGTTTGAGATGTTGAGGAGAGTTGATATACATATTAGGAGTGGAGGGCATTGTAGGTGTCGTGGCATCCGGGGACATAACGGGAGACGTTAACGAGGGCGGAATGGGAGATGGCGATCCTTCCGAGTTTTGAGGCTTCGGTGTTGGCGAGGACATGCTAGGGGACGCGGCAGAGTAGAGGCTAGGCGAGGCACTTGGGTCGGGGGAAGATGAAGCGCTATAACCTTTACGCTTGAACAGCTTGCCGAATATGTTCTTCTTTGTAGCACTGATAGGCATGTCAACTGAGGGGGAACCCTCAGGGAGACCGCCTATAGCTTGGGATGGATATGGGTGCGGAATGTGTGGATGGTATTCCCGATATTCAGTACCAATTGGGTAGCCTCCCTTGCTTGGCTGATGGTGTGATGCCGAATCTATGCCAGCAGAAGAGACAGAAAGTCTCGAAGACGTTGGAGTATGGCCGTGTAAGTCCTCCGATACTGTTGGAGTCACGGGTCGACTTGGCCTATCTTGTTGGGGGTGCAGAAGACCACTGCCGTTATGGGGAGGTCGCCGAGCGTCATTTGGTAGGCTATTCGTCGGCCAAACTTCAACTGGCTCCAGCATCGCCAACCCAATCATCTCTAGCCCGCGTTTCTGGAACTTCGCGATCTTCGCATCAGTCCCAGCGTCTACAATAGTATTCGTCATGACATTATGGGCTTGAAGATTGTATAAGGGGATGATCATGCGCCGCCCTGGCTGCGACGAAGCATTGGTGCTCGTACTGGCGACAGACGAAAAACTGGACACCGAAGAATAACCAGAGTAGACGGACGTCGAGACGTCTGAGCGGTTTTGTGCTCGTGCGTGTCAGCTCGTTTGCCGAGTCGTCTGTTCCCTGCCTCCGCGGTTGATTTGCATCGAATGACTGGCGCGCCGGAGTAGCAGTCACTGGAGTACTGACGGTTCCCGTCGGTGTAAGTCCTGATGGTCCACGGGAATTGGGGGGCACAAGTTGCACTTGTAGATTCAACGGGTGATTCGTCTTAGAGGGAGGAGGCCGAACAAAGATGAACGTCTGCGAACTCGTCAGACAGTGATGGCAACCAAAGCGAATCGACAAACTTCATTCGCTCCTTTTTTGTCCTTTTCCTTCTGATCCTTCACCAACCCAAACCCATTAACTGAAGGTTGTCCTGGCGAACTATTGGTGCGATTGGTATTCTCATCGTCATCGTCATCGTTGTCGGGGCGGAAGTCGGACGAAGGGGCGACATTAGCTTTCTCCGGAGAAGCGTGTAGCTGAAGAGCAGAAGGTAGGAATGATGTAAACGAAGCAAACATGGCTCGGGGTGATCAGATAACAGCTAGCTTGGCGTCGATGGCTTCTGGGCGCTGAACGCAGAGGACCTTGTGCGTGATACCGAATTCTCAATTCGAGTGATTTTATCAACGAGCACAATCAGGCCTGTGGGATACCGTTCGCTGCGGTTCCCAGTCAGATAATCTACAATTACTGCGATCGTGTCACGACAAGACAACCAACATATGGACCACATACCTTTGGCGTTCCAATGATGTTGGGCGGGGCTTGGCAGCCCGGACTGCGCAGACGTGGCTTAATCAAAGGGATAACAACACCTTTTTCCTTTGGAAGATGGTGGAGGGAACGTCCTGAGAGGAGCCACGAATCTGTGGGATGATGAGGAGAAGGAGCAAGCTTTAAAGTCAGTAGTAGTAATACGTTTTGACACATATATGATGACCGACATTTCCCTATCAGGAAAGTGTTTGGTATAAAACGCGACCACTTTCACTCAAAATTCTATAGAGATCAGTGAACCATAGCGGAGGCCCCGGCGGAACTGCCTGTACTACATATCCATGGGAAGGATGAACCATTCCCGATGCTCGATAGGCTACGGATGCTTGACCAGGTAAATACCGAGCACCCTGCGGGACACCCGCCAGTAATGCCTGCGACTCTAGATCAGAAAGGTATATTGTCCGACTAGTACGGAGGGTGCAAAATGACGGAGGTCTGACAATAGCTCTACAGCGTCGTTTTAAGTAGTTCGCCAGTAAATCAAAGGATAAGAGTCACGTAGAGGAAGGAAATGTATCAAAAGGAGTCGGTCAGCTTGATGACCATCAGAGTTTGAACTTACTATTCATTGCTCCCAAAAGAGGAAGTCGAAGCCAACAGACTTATGTTTTAGGAAGTTTGCGCATCACGTAAGTAGTGGAAGATCACCACATACTCCCAAGACGGTTGTGCGGAAGGCCAACGCGTGCGCGGTCGGCGACGACGAGCAGCTAGTCAATTCAAAGTCAGTTCTAAGGTACGAAGTCAGTATGTGCATTCCTCCCTGAAGGACCGGGCATGCGTAACCGAATACGACGGTCCGTATGTCTAGGACGCTGGATGTCATGAAACACGTCGGCAGGGAACGTGGCTGAACCTCAGACAACAAAAAGATCAAATACCCAGGGATATTCAGCGCTATCTCACCATCGAGCAGTCTAGAGTGGGACGGGTCGGATGGCTTGATCTCCCAGTGTTTCCTCCTGATAGCTACTGCGCTTTTCGTGTTAGAGATGGCTGACCAGATGTACCGTTGTACAGGTGGAGTACTTGAAGGGCGAAAGGGTACCCGCAGCAAACTCCAGCTTATAACGCTTGACACTTATGAGTCCACCCGACGGTTGAAATCAGTCCGTTATCTCTTTCCAATTCACAAACACGATCGAAGGGCAGCGATCTCCGACGGGCATGAAGCGGTCCACGATGCACATACCCATTAGCGCTTGGTAGAATACTTGAACCGTTGTGTGCATAGGAAACCAAGGATAGCGCGATCTAGATGTGCAGGAGTAAGATACAAAAGAAGACGTAATGAGAAACCTGCACCTCTTGGAATTAGCCTGGGAGAGGAAACAAGCGGATCTGACTGCGTGCGTGAATAATCTCATCGGCGCGAAAGGTGAGGGGAGCACTTACTTCCTTTCGGCGTTTCCGGGATGAAATCACTATCACCGGCCAGCCCTGTCAGTCCCGCGCACGAGGCAGCTAAGGACGGCATGGTATGGTATGGTCTAGTTTGTTCTCCCGCAAAAAGTTCTCCGGAGCGATAAGTGCTTAAATACGAGACGGCTTAACGTAAGAAGCGTACCGCCCGCGACGCAAACGAATACCTTGGGATGCGGTCGATCAGGCGCCAGCTCGGGGAGCAAGGAGATTGGATACTCGAAGACGACCCAAACGATACGACTCGTTAATTATGTATTCGACACCCGCAATGCGATCGGGTCATTCGCATTGAATGCGTCGGGGGCCAGCTTGTTGGCTTCGTGGATAGTTGATCACGGGGAACGGGAAACGGGAAAGACGATGTCAAAGTTTTGTTATGATGCGATACTTCAGGAGACTCCGTCTGATTGATCACGTTTCATAACGCATACTTGTACGCTTGCAGAAGCAGGCTGACGTAGCCATGACGGACCAGGTACGGACACTGACCATCTCTAGCTTTCACCAGCGTGGATCCTGTACGGCGGCGTGGAAGGCGCATCTCATTTGCCGCGACGCATGCATACATACGAAATTGTGATGATGCGGAGGTGAACAGGTCCCTGGGTCTCGATTAGTATCACTAGGTCGTTTTTGAGGACTCTGATGGAAAGTCTGTGAATGTCGTATTTCAGGATATGAGAAAAGAACACCTCTGTTCCCCATGACTAGGCCTCCGATGATCGAATAACTAGTGACATGGTGTAAATGGACCAAATGCGGATGGTGCGGCCGATATCGCAAATGTGTCGCTACGGATCCCAGTGAACAAAGAAGATCGAACTCATGTCCTCCAAAAAAAGTCCGTAGTCAAACCGCGCTGAGAGTCTGAGCAGCGGTGAATCGATAAAGGGCTGGCGGCATCTTCAATAACTGGAACGCGTGTGAAGTCAGACGCAATTGACGAACACTTTGGGAATGGAAGAGACATGCATGATCCTATTCACCGATGGAAACTCTCTGCTTCTTCTTCTTACGTTTCTTTCCCTCATCTGCAGGTTGTTCCTCGGTGACTTCGATTTCCCTCTTGATAGTTGGCATTCGTGCTGCAGCATGCTCAGTTTGAGCGGCAGACACGGAGTTTAGGGATGAAGGCAGCTCAGATTGTGGTCGCTGGCCTTCCATTGGCGCGTCGACCCCAATGGGTTTCATGAATCCAGGCGGAGCCGTTGTGCCTTCCTGCTTACCGCGAGTGGGGTGTGGTATATTCCTGGCACGGAGGTCGGTGCCGGTTCCACTCGTATCGAAGATGCCCTGCTTTGTAGTCTTGCCCGTTGTGGCTGAAGTTCCGGGACTCTTTGGGGTTTTACCATGAGCAGCAGAAGATCCTGAGATCGACTTTAGCCGCGTATGTTTCGCCTGGGAGTTTTGTCTGACTCGGCTGGCTGGTTTCTTCAGCTCGTGGTTTATCCTTGTGCGAAAGCAAGTCAGAGCTATGACCAACGGCGATAAACTAAGCTCCATGGACCACAGTAAACGCACCGAGTCGATTTGCACTTCTAGGCCTAGTTTTAAACCGCCGCCGACCCTTTGGAGGTACTGCATCAGCTTCCGTTTCGAGTTCCGTTTTTGTGTTTCCTGTATTTGGGGGGCTCTGTGACCGAAATACGAACGGAAGGTACGACGCTTCGTATGTGATCTGCGGTCTACTCCCGATGTCAATGACGCCGATGAATCTCGGGGAGAAGAACAGCATGGACGGCGTCTAGCTGCTCACCCTGATTCTGACTGCCCCACGCCCCAGGTTTCTCGAACATCCTGCCCAACTTCCCATTCCCCGTCGTCCTTAACTTCGGCCCTATCTAGTTCAACTTGTGTTTTGCTAGTTCTCTGGGAATTCTGCATAAACCGCAGGCTCAGCGTTCCCTTGCTAAGTCCTTTGTGAGTGGCCATTGTTTGTGAAATACGAAAGAAAGAATTCGAGAAGGTGGTGGCAGTGAAGAAGACGCGTTTGCGTGTGGGTGACATCGTCGTATTGCCAAATCTAGTACCTCTCGCAGGAGAAAGCCAACAGACGCCCGTTGCAGGCGGGAGCTACGCGGTTCGGTTTCATGCCAGCGTAAATCCATTCTCCCACGACCCAAAGATTATCCACAAGGTGAGAAATGTACATTGAACGCCTGCCGTAAGAAATAGAGCATTATATTCTGTTATCTGGGTGTACCTACCATCTCAGAAGTTGTACAGGAATATTTTCAAGACTTATTGGGCATTTTTCGCTGATTTTCGGAAATGCCAAGTCATAAATTGGGAGCGTGGGATTATATGTGTCAATGGGTTGTACGTGACTCAAACCGTGACAGTCGCGTTGTCCTTCTGACCTCTTGCTGCCAGTTTACGACGACACCGACGCGCCCTCTCCGAGAAACCCCACCACGGGCGTGCGCCGCCCAGTAGACTATAGGTCGCAAACGAACGCGATCGACCATTCATTTATGCGTTATGGCCGTGCCTGCGCGGTCTTGGGAGTGACTACGGAAGAAGGGGGCCCATCGCGAGGCGGAGGTTCTAACGGCCCAACTCATAGCTAAGTGATCTTGACTCCTTCTCCTCCATACTGGCTAATTCTAATTCTACACACCCAGAACCTCCTTCCCCTGCCGGATACATGCCACGCGCTGTAGAAGTCATCGGCTCATCGACACTACTCGGGCCTCTGACTCCAAGCCCTAGGCCGGATCCCCCCCCACCCCCAGCCCCACCTTACAAATAGCACAAATATGTATATAATTCTGTAGTTAACCGGTCTAGCCCGTAGTATATACCAAATACACTCTTTTCATATCTTGATGAATTGTCTCTAATTGAATAAGAGATAACACAAATATCAAGGTGATACCTTATCTTATCTCCTGATCACGAGAGTTTCGTGACTGGATTTGAAGCTCCCGCCTACCCTGGACGCCCATGCGCATCATTGATGGAAGTATAGCGGATTGTCGCATGCTGACCGGGGAACTTAACAAAGTTCTTGACACAATACACATGAAAGGCGAAAAAGTCAACATGCGTTGAGCCGTTAACCTGTGGTAAATAGGGAAAAAAGTAACCACGGATGGGACTCGAACCCACAACCTTTGCCTTGAAACCACGCTAGTAGGAAGGCAACGCACTAGCCATTGTGCTACAGTGGCTTGTTGACAACGGACCTCCGCTCCTAAAGAGATACGGACAGATGCCTACCAGACCGCACCTTGCATCCGACCGGGCACCCATGACTCAAGGCATATGTGATCGGATAGCTTCACGTGGCAATTTACGTACCGGAAGAGGCTCAAGCTGGCATGCTCACTCTCCCCGAGTCGCCCAGACATTTGCCCGCTGCAGTGCAGCAGACGGCCACTGCTGCACTGAACATGAGCTGATCGGCCTTATCATAGCGTCGGAGCTCCCTCATATCAGATTAATAACATACCCGATGAGGGTTAGATATGAACGATGAAGGTCTCCTCACTGAGGAACAAAGCCGTAAGTTGGGTTGCCATCATCACTTGAGCATCGTGCCCCTATCGATGAATAATCCTTACCATGTCTGACTAGTGACCCCGGGCAGGTAGGCATGTCATTGGCAGGAGTAGCCTAGAAGGCTCGAAGGCATAACCGAGCTGTTACATACGCCCGCAAGCCAAAATGTCCTTTCTTCTATCGGATCGCATGACCTTTTGGAGGTTAACTTACTTAAAATTCATCCGACAAATAGTGCTATAGCTTCCGGTACGCCACCCTTCGCGAACGAACTGTGCTGTCTATTCTACTTAGTCCCGGAGTCGACGACACGAAGAGTCAGATCTCGGAGATCAAACCTGCTCAAAAACGCGGTAACCCGATCGCACACTAGCAGATTTCGGGATTAATGGCGAATGCTGAGAGGACATGATACAGGTAGCGTTCGTCATATCACCTAGGCGAAGAAGAGAACTCAAGAAGTTGTAGAAACACCTATTACACAGTCGCCTCTGTCAAAACCCATGAGAGCCTATCGGGCGTCTATCTATGCTCTGCCAAAAGTAGATATTTATGTAATCACCTGAACTCCCCTTTCACCGCAGCCATACAACTGTTCGGAATTGATACAGAATCTGTCTAAAGGGGAACATAATCATCAATTTGATCTGATTTGAAGCAAATTTAGTGTGTATAGCCATAGAAATATGCCAAAAACCAGAAAATTTCTCTAAGAAATGTAAGATTTATGGGTTATGGATATGGACCCGCCAAAGTGGATGGATTATTAGGTATGAGAGAGTTATGGTTTTCCCTGCGAACCAAGTCGGTGAATGCGCAAATGTATGGGTTATTACAGAGTATGGGTTATCACAGTCATGGTTAGGACGGAGGCGGCTGTAGCATCATGAGACTACACGGAACACTCCCGTCGAGGTGCGGACCTCACCCACATATTACATATGAATTCTATCATCATGGTATCACCAGACACAACTATATTCTGATGTTTGCGCGCTCGGAGATGTAGTAGTGTTCGATAACAGACAGTGCTTCGAACGTGCGGAAATTATACGGCGCACGCGGAGTCTACATTGATAGTGCAGTGTCATAACTTATTGAATTATACCTATGGGAGTAAGTGGTGGACATGCATGACTCAATTGTGAATGGGGGTTGGTCCCGTGTGCACAGGGAGGGATATCGATGGTGCCGTATACCCACAGGGACAAGAGAAACAGGGCTACAGCTACCCACGCACCTCGTGTGGGACAAACTCAATAGAGTATGGTAGCACGGCGCGGGACGATAGCTGTGTAACTGCCGCGTTTCATAGCCTCACGAGGGCTCAAGCCGAAGAAATATGACCTTCGCCTGATCGTAGGCAAGAGAACTGACGAAGTAGTCATTGAAGTCGCGGTGAGTAAATTCTCCACCATATCACATGTCATGGTTGTGTGTGTGTAAATCTGCATTTATATACCGCAAGAAGTATGCTAATGCTACTAAGACGCGGTGTGTGGGTTGAGTACAGACAAGTAACTACATTCCTGTCCAGAGGACTGAGTCAATCCAAACATTGGAAAGAGCTACGTGTTGTACCCAGTTGATACGGGTGGAGTTGGGCAAGTTGGTTCGCCTTCTGAAGTAAGAAGTTCCCCACTGACTGCTACGGTTAGTCGTTGTGCGCGTGGGGTCTGTATTCCAATGTGAGAAATCGTGTATTTGTAGAGGATAGATGTTCACAACCTCGATACTGTCGCCAGTCTCCTGGTAAGTGGGGGACGGCATTGAAGAGATCTGAAATACAGCCATCCGGGGTGTGCAAAACTGCTATGCCAGCCACATCCTTGATAATCCAGCCAAGATGTCCACGGTAGTGACGGCAGACGAAGGGCAAGCTGCGGCCTCTTCCCTAGCCACGATCACGGACCATTTCACTGATGAACATTCAGAGCTCCCGTAAATTACCTGGTACCAAAGGTTGGGTCGTCCTTTTGACTGCCGCTGGTTATTTCTGGACGCGAAGTATTCAAATATTATCGCCGGCGCCCATGTCCCATGGAAGACGAACAGGCGATTCGGTTGCCGAAATCAAGGAGATCTGAGAATAGTTGCATCATGAACTTAATTTTCCAGAGACAGAAGAAGGCGACCGGATGGGCGCGAAGGAGGCACAGGGGAATTCCGTTCCTCCTTCGAGACGATCGGAGAATTGTTCCGCATCAAGCAGCGTGGTGGAAAGACCTTGTCATTTCCCATCGTTCGGTGGTTGCGAACGGGTGTTTCCATTCTGGCCTCCCTCGAGATGGCTAGCTGTGACGGGTGACGGTTCACAGGTGCGAGAAGCCGTTGTGGAACGCGACGTTCGGACGTTCTATCGTGAAGCTAGATGAGGTCCGGCTACTCACTTGCAGGCTAGATTCGAGCATGCCATGGTGCCGACTTCTGATGACGCAAGGGGACGACCGTCGGCCGGTGGGCGACAAGGTACACTCAAGGGGCACCGCGAAGAGTGACACAGAAGCAGATGCATTAATGTCCAGCAGGAAGGATGCAGGCGAAGTTGAATGCCAGCAGAGAACCCAGGTATGACCCGATATATCCGGGGACAGTAAGAAGCGCTGCGATGAGGTCTAAGGTTGATGTGTAAGAAGCGGCTGAGTGTGTGGCGATATCTTTCTGCCTGTGAACTACCCGGGAAAGAACCTGTCGTATTTTGATATGTTCGACCCGTGGCAAGAATTGGATTCTGTGGAGACTTCGCTATACCTGGAGTTTGGGCCACGATGCGATATATATGGGTGAGCACAGCTTGTGATTGCCCTTTCAAGCCCTCGAGAAAGGACTGAGAAAGCAAGTCGTCCCCGGGAGAGATTAGTCCTTTTGGCATTTTGGCAGGTTTCGGAAAAGGCCAGAACTAGCGTTTCGCGGTGGGTATAATGTACCTGTCTCGCATGGGAAATGATCACTATTTCTGTGTGAGGCGATGCCAGACTATGTACGTGGGGAACTGGTGAGCGAATGAATGGCAAACTGGGAGAACTTGCGGGGGTATTAGCGATCCCTGTGAAAGGAAATTTGAATCGCGCAAATGGATCCATGAGTGGGGGCAGGTGCTTAAATGAGGGATCAGTGGTGGAAGGCTAGCAGTGATCCTCATCATCATACCGACATGGACGGTGATGGGCGAAGAGATATGGGCGGGCAATGATTGCTTTAATGATATCTATCTCATCGAATCTGAGCTGACAGGTCGAACAGGATGAGTGAGAACACGTCGCTTACCGCCTAGAGATCCAAAGACGAATATCCAACACCGTATGTAAATCTCAACGGTCCGAAGGGGCTGAGTGTGGTTCACCGTGGCCCTCAGCCGAACCAAGCTCGGCCTTTAAATTCGATTGCCGCATTCGTAGGTGCGGTATATAAACTTCCGTTCGGACTTGCATAAAATCCCCAATCGTGTTCCCAGTCAGCACTCTTCTCCCTTTCCCCTTTGTTTCTCTCTGATGGCCACTTTCCATCTCAGGCCAGTCTCGGACAACTCGCCGTCTCCATCGCCAAGCGCCTCAACGACGCCGCCAGGCGACCACAGCCCCGCTTCGTTTAAGGGACGTCCAAGAATGCTACCCTCGCCGTCGTCCAATGCAACCGCAGGGGGCAGAGTTCGCAGACCATTGTCGCCTAGTTCTCTTCGAGGTATGGTTTAGAGTCGTCGTTTTCACGTACAATGGCCTTCTCATGTGTTCTTTTCACAGACGTCGATCTCACTCCTCATTCATCCGATCCACCGCTGAGAAAGTACCCCGCACCTCCCACAGGACATGATCTTATGGCCATGTTCCCGGCTCCACCGCCCGACTTGTTCCCTGAAATGAGACCAGGCCCGACGAGTGGCTTCTTTCAGCGCCAGGAGCGCGCGTTTTTTGCTCAGGCTGGGAAGGAGATAGTCCGTGTGCGCGTAGAAGTCGATATGTCAGACCTCGATTCCGCATCCTCAGCGAAGATGAGAGCACCAGCGCGCGAACAATCCGCACCACCAAGGCCGTGGCCGCAGCAACAGCTTCACACTGCGCCTACAGCCTCAGCATCATCAGGCCCAGGCGCTCCGGGTCCAAACTCACATGCCTCTCCATCACAATCATCGTCTTCTCTGCCATACCCTCCACAAAACATGCGATCCGGCAGGCAGAACGTTCCGATGACATCCACTCCTCTGTTCCCCTCTCCTCATTCACAACACTCGCAGCCACCACCTAATCTCCATCCTCCTCCAACATTACATCACCCAACACTTGGTTTGCGCACTCCCGGTCAAGAAACCGGACCCAATGCTACACCCAAACAGGAATTTCCTCCAGAAGAGTATCGCGAAGACCCAGATGAGGCGTGGCGGCGGCCGATGCCTTACGCCGAGAGGAGACGGGCTGGGAAGCACACGAGACGTGTTATCGTCAAGAACTGAACATTCCTCTGCCAGTGAGTAGACCACCTCCGTGACGTGCATTTCGAATTATTGATTCAGGACTACTCGCTTCAGCCATAGGGTCTTCTCGCCCATTCTTGTTTCTTGTCGCTGCCATGATGTCTGAATTCGCTTGGCACGTTGTATGTATTTTTGTCGCATCGCATCTGTTGCTTTCCTGTCTCGGCGTCTCCGTTTTGTTTCTTCAGACACGTTGGCGAGTACGTATAGTAAGTCCTCCAGTACGTGCTTTCCCCATCCACTTGAAGATGATAATTCGTATATAATTCATGTAATTCTTTACCGCATTTTCTTTCTAAACCAGGCTAGATGTCACGCCAATGGGTAGTTCGCCATGAGACCGATCAGCGAATCAGCTGCTGTGCCCCAGGTCAGTCAGATCATTCCACCAGTGATCATGATCGATGACCGTTTCCGGGCCCTCGGTTCCAGCCGGATCTCAGGCCCTTCTCTAGTTTGGGTACTATCTCCTTTTATAATTCAGTCTTGACTGAAGTTGGGGTAGGGGGGACAGAGGGACCGATGAAAACTATCTGCCTCCGCTTCGGTGCCTTGGTTTTGCCCACCAGAGCAGTTCGGCTAGCCGTGTTCTCATGTCCAAATTGTTCCGGAAAGGCCGCTTGCTTAAAGAGCTTTGCCTTTGTCCCATGACTCGGAAAAGAGGGCACAACGGGGATTTCTTACCCTGTAATTACAGTGCATCGTGCACATCTTCGTCTTCCTACGCTCCATTTCACTGCTTGTATAATAGGGTCCTAACAGGAGCTTTCACATACTACCCACGTCATGTATGATCGTTCATCGCGACGTGTTGTTATGCTTGCTGTTTCTCAAGATTCGTAGCGGTGCCTTGGAGTGCCCTAGTAGTACGCCTACTTCCAAGATTATTACATAGGAAAAGGGATGCTTTGACACGACTTTCTAAGCTTAGCATGGATGTGACGACCCACTGGTGTCTTCTTCATCGCATCCTCGCTCCTCTCGACGTTTGAGGAGATATTACCCACGAAGGACAAATAATTAGCGCATCTGCCCTGCTGATATCACCGACGGTTGAACTTCGATGTTTCTGGGATAGATCCGCTGCACACATACAATTGCAATAGTACCTCACTTGCCTGTCTGCCATTGGCTACCTGTAGCAGTTAGTTCAAAACGGCTTGGCGCATTGCCGGCTGGCGATTGGCTTCTCGGTAGATTTGGTAACTTATGGGAGAAGCGCTCTAGACCTCCAAGTCCACATGTACGGGCTGCGTGGGGTGCATCTAAAGGGTACGATCACGAAGCGCGCTAGAAAAGGGAAAGTGTACTTCATGTCGTAGTACCGCTGGAAGAATCAGTGTTGTTCCCTTTCACTATTATGTAGGCTTCCGTTGGTCCAACTTACGAATCTACTCCGGAAACTCGAACGACTCTTCGAGAGTTAATTTGCTGGTGCTGTAATAGATCAAATACGTAGAGCCTACGCCGTAAGCACTCCACGCTTACATGGATTGCAATACGCCGTGACCCAGCGTGGCTCCCCTTGAGTCAACTAGAATGGGGTTGAGTCTATCGTGTGCATTCATAATCGATGAAGTCGGGTAGCCTCGTGGAGAAACCCTGGGTATAGCCTGAGGCCACGGCGGTGCCTACATTAATATGCCTGAGAAGCAGCCAACAAAGGATAATCCAAGTTTAGGGCTGTATCACCACAATCTTGACTGTGAACGTGATAGAGACTTTGGTGACGAGATTCATACATACAAATACGATACTTACGAGACCGATCGTGATGGGGCGACCTTCCACCTCGCACCACATCGACTATACATTTATACCTTGCCTGTCTAATGATGGATGTGCCCCCCATTCGCAGAATGAACTCCTGAGCTTAGCCGCTAGCCGATGGAGAGGGTCCTGGTCATTAATTGCTTTTCATGATCTTGTGATGAACCCAGAAACGTGGTACTCAAGTCTTGAGTTTCTGCCATCATGCTTCCATAACGGGGGAACAGATGGTGTAAACCCATAATATCCGCCTTGCATCAGGTATCAGTTAGAGGGGGGTTCAAAGGGGCTGTCAGCGAAACTTGCGCCTTACTTTGTGAAGGCACCGATTTAGCTACACGCCGCACCGCACCATCAACGCCAACTGTCTGAGCGTTGTATGTAGCGAAGGTTGATGACGACTGCCGGTTGTAATATTACTTGACTGTCGGGGGTCGCAGCGACCTATATCCGTAAGATCAAGATGCGGTTACCACCGGGATCCCTGTAAGATGGATATGTGATAAACCCACGATGCCTGACATGTCACGTCATTCCGAGGCCACATCAACACTCGTGCGTGCGAGCAAAGTGGGGATAGACGCGCTAAAGCCACAGAATATGCTTTTTCAAGGATCCAAGCGATACGAGGCGATACGCAGTACGGCGGCCTACCACGGCTCACAGTCAGATACATAGAGCTCGATTAGGTTTGAATTGCATATGCTGAAGTCCAGACCAGCTAGAAACCGTACCGGAGGGCAGCGTTCGACGTGATCCGATTGACATGACGCTGGGCGACAATTCTGTCCGAGCGTTCTCAATAGATGGAAGTCAAGAACGCTTCCAATACTATGTTCATGCGCAGACACGCGTGCCAAGCCTTGATGACAGCTATATGTGCAGGACCACGAGGGGATTCGGCCGCATGAACGCCATGATCGACGAGGCGTATGTCATAGACATTTCGCATAGCATTGCTTCCCGAATGATCGCAGGTCACAAGAATATAACGGTGTGAGTCAATGAGAAACCCGTATCGGATACATGTTCCGCTCGTGGCAACAGTTGGTTCGAACATTTAACCCTTGAGACAAAATGGCTATAGGTGGAGCCAATCTATGGGAAAGGATCCAAGGGCCGATGTTAAGGAGCTTTTGGACATCTTGGGTCGATCACAGTCGTCGAGAGCGTTGGTCGCGAGAAAACCTGTGGACTTTGAGTCGGAGCTCGCTAGGTTCGGTTTCGAGCTCAGCGGCTCCCCCTTTAGCGCCTAACCAATCCCGAGATTAAGCGCTCTGTACAGCTTGCCATCACCATCACTCTCGTCTAGCTCGCACATCGACACATCTATACGGTACAACGCTTTCAGTCATAAGGATAGATCATCTAATAGTAAAAACCTTGGCCCTCGCTTGCCTGGTTCTTGTATATTTGGTGAATCCACTACTTGCTAGTTCGAGCCATTTGAATTGACCTCTCTCAACATTGGAATCTGGCACGTGCGGACAACACTCGCGATATTACTTGCTATACCACACCTGTCTGTACTACATCGCTCTACGCTCGCTCTCGCAGAGTATTAAATTCAAGTCCAAAGCATCAATGGAGGATCAGATCGCTCAATTCTGCGGCGTTACTGGGGCCTCGTGAGTGCTTGTGTTAGTTGGCCAAGGGCGACGATCTCGTAACCCTAAGATACCTTGGCCACACAGCACTAGGGATGCTCGCAAATTCCTAGAGAAATACAAGCGTGTTGACATCGCCATCGATGCGTACTACAACGACCCGAATGCTTTCTCCGGTGGCTCGAGACGGAATAACGATTCATCGGGCCCATCTACCAGTAAGCTCAACAACTTGTTTGACAAGTACAAGGGTGCGCTTGGATATGATTCGGGAATACTATATGCCTTGAATAAATCCAATACCAGATCCTGATGGACCTGAGATCACCATCGATGGTACGATCAAGCTGTGCGAAGACCTGCAAGTTGACCCAGAAGACGTGGTGATGCTCGCCGTCGCATATGAACTGAAATCCCCGAGAATCGGTCAGTGGAACAAGAAGGGGTGGACAGATGGTTGGAAAAAACCTAGGGTCAGTCGCTATGGTTCTCATTATCTCGACGGCGATCTATAATTGTCGGTGGTTCACTTTTCCTTAGTTGCGACTCAATAGCTGGTATGAAGGTGGCTCTAGTACGGTTACGAGACAAGCTTGGCTCCGATCCTGGCTACTTCCAAAAGGTATACAATCATACGTTCGACTTTGCCCGCACGGAAGGCCAGCGTAGTCTTGGTAAGCGTCTGTTTCTACATCCTGAATAATAATGTTCGCCACCGGCTCGCCTGACCGTATGACGGCGTGGGTTGACAGGTATCGAGACAGCGCAAGCGTTCTGGAGTCTACTTCTGCCGCATGGCTTACAGGGCGGCGCACTCGCCCACATCAGATCAAGGGACAAAGACGAAGATGTCGACATGGTCGAGGAAGAAGGGTGGAAAGATGATTACATTCAGTGGTGGTTTGACTTCTTGTCTGAGAAGGGCGGGAAGGGAGTTAGTAAAGACACATGGATCATGGTGAGTCTACCGTTACACTCCTGATGGCAAACACCGATGACAGGCCTGGACAGTTTCTCGACTTTGTCCGTACTATCGACTCAAAGTTCACCAAGTATGATATGGAAGGCAAGCTATTTATAAAAGATGGTCCTTTTTATGCTATGAGATCTAACAACCACTAGCTGCTTGGCCTTCGACCATCGACGATTTTGTGGAGTGGGCAAAGCAACGGATTTCTTCCTGAACTTGATTGCCATAGGGACTTAGCTATAAGCCCGTGTATTTCTCTCCAACTTCCATCTCGACAACAAACATTCAAATATCTCTGCGACTTGAGTAGCACTCTGCGCGGCCGTCGGTTTGATTTTGGGGTGACTTCACCTTGTGAATACACACTACTCTAGACTGCCAGCATCGCGTCTGGGCGACACCAGAACCAGGGGATATAACACGGCTGTAACTTGCATTCCCCAGATGATGCGCAGTGGACAGTAAGGCTTTCCGACGATACCGTAATGAGCTGCGGCGGCTGAACACCCAACTTCCAGCATCCACATTACGGCACCCTGATTCAATCTCCATGAAGATTACGACAGTGAGAACATGCAAGGGAGTCGCAAGGGTTGTTTCCATGAAGACATCCTTTTGATGACGGTTCGCTTCTCTCGGACCAGCTGCTGAAACGAACCGACCAGGGGATCTCCGACGTACCTTGTGATACTTGCGTTGCATTATATCTGTCCCCGTCTGGTGACTGGAAGCAATGCAGGCCTGGCAGGACCTGCCATAATTCATAAACGTGGGTTTGACAACTCGAATTCGATGTTTCAAAATAACGAAACCATCTAGATCTATACTCAGATGCGAGGCGCTATAGTAATACTGGGCAAACGTGGAGTAAGGAAGTAGTACGTGCATGCACACATGCACAGATGATTGACGACAATTCAGTGGGTCAACGGGAAAGCACCAACTTCTAACAGGAAAGCGTCATTTTTGGGGTTATGTGAGTATTTCGCTCTTCATGCAGGCGGCAAGCGCCGCGTGAGGATCGCAAGATGTTGGGACTCTACTAGATGGGTATGCAGTATGGCACCGTCAGCACCGTGTTCTGTCATAGGATTGTAGAGATAGGTACAATCGGCAAGAAGTAAGCCGAACGACGGCCTCTACCTTGATAGCGACCTGTGTTTCATCGGTCCTTATTCAGCGGAGGGGTGCATGGCACCGGGAATATTTCAATTGAGAACTCACGGTTTTCGGCGGTAATTCGCATCCTCTTTTCTCTTGGGAAGATGATGCTGTTGCGATCATGATCGGCACTTCTGGGCGACACTTCTCATTTCGTGGTTAAGACGATAGGGAAATCCAACGGGATGTGTTGACCGTGAGTATTGACCTGCTTTGACGTGACGGCGACACAAAAAACTCCGATTGTGCCGATTGGTTGACCTTTAAGGAAATGGTGATCTCGGAGAATACTTCCATGAATCAGTACCCGGTTGCAAAGCCACCGCCGCGTGCATGTCGAGTCTTGAAGGCCCTCGGTATACTTACAAACTCTAGGATTTGGTGATCGCATTTTCTGTACCATAGTCCGACCGCTGGCGCCCTTGGAGACAATGTATTTGATGTAGGCCGACTTGGGCATATTGGTGCTAACGGTAAAGGGATACGCAAGGGAGATTTCAAGCCCTCTCATTGGTCTTGTCTGCAGTCTGAGGGCTTAGTACTAGTGCTCGCCGGCGGCGATTTTATGTCAAGACTCTTGGAAACGGATAAATTCACCCGGAGCCTGTTCGCTGGGCAAAGGAACATCGGTTGTCAATGTCACAACGCGACCCGAAGCTGGCACCTTTGCCATACCCGGACATTGTTGTTGAGTCACATGGAGGGCGTAGATAGATCTTAAGAGAATATTAGCACGGAGCCTCAGAGACGAAGATGGCTTACGGTGAAAGGTGCTAGATGGAATCAGGATGGTAGTGGTTCAGCGCCGGCAATTGCTGTCAGAGCAGGTAGAAACGCTGTGTCGCTGATGACGGTCATGCGAGGCACTGAATTGGAGGCAGCTATAGCCGCCATGACTTTCATGGCGTCGCTACAGTCTAACTTCAATCATTGTTCGCCAATCCGCTCGGCCACAAACCGTTTGTCCAAGCGTACAATCATGCGTTTGGTACCATTGCACCACCACATAACGTCAAGTGTAACACTGGCCATGGTCATTCCATGATTTGAGGCCACTGATTCTTGAATTGCCTGGCGAAGTGACAAGACGTCTACAGAAGTGTCCGGATGGGAGGATACAGCGAGTAGAAGATAGTGCCAGTTTGCTTGGATCACAGACGAAGTTCGCCTTCCGCTTCGCTTCATCGTTTACTGTGGTGGCTAGAAATCAAAGAAGTGCAGTCAACTCAATTCCCTAGTGAGAACAACGTGGGAACTTGGACTTCCATATTGCGTAATTACCAAAGCCGTTCTCAGCATTCTCTGCTCTCGGTGCCAGTTGGAATGAACTGAGTGCCCTTGACGGCCAAATCACTCTATCGAAATATCGCGGTGCGGCGGGGTCATGGACCAGCAAATTGGGAAGCAGTCTCCAAGAACTTGCTGCGGCGTCATTCAGGAGACGAAGTATCAAGTTCGGGAAAGCGTGCGCGGCGGGAAGGTCCACAGTCATGGATTGCGTTAAAGCTGACGATATTGGTCGCGATTGGGATAATGGGATATGCTGCGTATGTCTACATCGGCCGATTCTGTGTCCCCATGATTAGGGGGGACCCGGATGCGTTGGGCAGTCGGGCATTAGCTAGTGAGTGAGTTCTGGCATGTTGTGAACAAACATGTTAACGGAGGCAGTCGTATTTCTCGTGATGTTTTCTGTATTCTACTTGATGATGGTCTGGACGTATGAGAAGGTCGATTCAAATCCACCTTTGCTAGGGCTTTGGTTACTAACTTCATGGCTAGGCCGTCATAACGCCTCCAGGGTTCGCCAAAGATGTGTGTTGCAATATTCCTCGATCGTGTTTCTGCAAATGCTGACACTTTTTAGCATGTTCCGCGGTCCGTGCAGCCACTGTTCTCCCAGTCTCCGCCTGCGGTCCCTCTTGATGGGGTTGCTGGGCACCAGTACGAAGCTACCATACCCACCTTCCCCCTCCTTACGGACACGAGCCCGTCGACACGGTCTGGCACAAGTAGAACGCACCGCACCAACACCCGCAGCTCTCTCACCCACACCACGTCGCCGCCAATGCCACTGCCTCCCCCTCGAACTCATTCACAGCGTAGCCATCATTCTGTGCCCGCGACTCACTCTTCGCAAGGCGCACAGGATGATATTCATATCCCTCTGGTGCCCGTGCCTTCCCCTTACGAGTCCAGTGAAAACAATGTCAACAATGAACGCATGGCACCCATGACTCAGGAACCTCACAGGCGACGTCGAGACAGCAATGAGGATGGTCTACCACCCCTAATGTACTCTAGACACCCGCGTACCACTCCCATATTACTTCCAGAATACAGATATTGCCAACACGATCAATTAGTGAAGCCCACAAGGGCTCACCACTGCAGGGCTTGTGGAACAGTGAGCATCCATCTCGTTTGTCGTAAATATCGTGCTTACGGAATATAGTGCGTTTTGAAGTATGATCATCATTGCCCTTGTGAGTCTTTTGGGTCTCGTAAACAATCAAACTTAAAATATCCAAGGGATTGGGCAATGTGTGGGTGCTCGCAATGAGAAGGTAATCATTTCGTCATCTTCGATGGCCATCGCGCTGAAGTTGTCGCTATTCTCAGTTTTTCATGAACTTCCTTGAATGGGCAGTGATCTGTTGCTCGTGGTTGTTCTCCACTCTCCTGGGGCTGAATGTCAAAGCCCACGGTGGCATTGATCCACAACATATTGTCATAATCGCTCTGTAAGTTACAAATCGCGATTTCATGGAACTTGCTTCGAACTGACCTTGCCTAGCTCAGGCTTATTCCTACTTTTCTGTGCAGCCATGCTGATTTCCCACGTCCGCCTTATTCTCCTTAATCAGACGACAGTGGAGTCGCTTCGATCCCAAAACATGAAAGAGCGAGAAGATCGAGTGTTATCAAGGCTACACCACTGGTGGGAATTTAGGTGAGGTAGTTCTGGTGGTGAAGAGATTGCTCTATGTCGCTAATGTGAGTTCAACCTATTACCGGACTTTTGTTTGCACATGGCTTGCGTGCTTCTATCTTTGACGGTACCCTCTCCTCCTTTGTCGATGATGGACATTCGGAATCCAATTTAACCAACCGCGCCCGAACCGAATTGATTCGCCCTCATTTTCCTTTCTCAACTTCATCCCCGCGTGTCTATCTCACCACGTTCATTCGGCTTTATCGTATTGAATCTTCTCGCGAATGCTTCGAACCTCTTGCACTCAGGGCGAAACACCGAACCAAGAAGCAATGGGATAGCGAGTGGGGCAGGATAGATTACGAGGGCAATATATGGTCTCTGGGAAGCCTGAGGGCTAATTGGGAAGCGGTTATGGGTCAGAAGTGGTATGAATGGATCTGTGAGTGCCAAGGTTATATTTTCTGATCACTTTCTCTGTTATATTTGCCCAGCATGCGCTCCTCGCGATGGCGTCCCGAACAGGATGACCTCTGTTATCAGCTAGGAGCAGATGGTTGGATGTTCTCGTGCCGACAGTCTCACAACGCCATTCTTGGCTATGGTAGACATGCCACATGACTGTTGGTCCATTCGATTCGGTGTGGGTCGCGCACATCACTCAGGCGCTGCTTATCTTGTGGCGGGCTTCTCAACATAGTGGAGTCTCTCACATGTCCCTCTCCATCTTGGCTAGGCGTTCTCGCTAGTTGGTCGGTCAAGGATCCCATTTAGCTGTCAAGGTCGTTGCAAAGCGACTATTGACATTCATTTTTTTGCCATGTTCCGGTATCAGTCACTGATGCGATTTCCCCTCCCTGATAGTGCCCATCGGACGCAGCTCAGGTGATGGGCTATCATATCCTGTCAATCCTCGATTTGATCAGCAAGGGCGGTGGCGCAGACGTATAGAGTGGCCGAAGGAGCTCCAAGGGACGTAGGTTGTCTCTGTACAGTGCTTGTTGTCTATGATAGTGTTATTTTTTACCGGATATTATTATTAAACGAGGAACATTCACGATTTTCATCAAGCGACCTTATGGAGTGACGCTATTCCAGTCGGCTTTGTCGGTAGCGGAGAAGCAATGGAACATGGAAGTCGCTGCGACAACGACGGGCGGAGCCTAGAGGGGGTGTGACACTTCGGATTAGATATAAAGGGCGTTACGGTATTGGCTTCCTACTCTTCTTCACCAACCACCACAATCCCCACAGAAGAATTCACCAATCAGCGGACCTCATTTATAATTTAGCATGGCACCTGCAGCTATTCCCAGTTCCGAGTCCAATGGAACTCATGAAGATCACGCTCTGAAGAAGCAACCTACTCATTCTGCACCAAGGCTCACATCTGCAGATGTGATCCAGATGGAACACCGGTATGGGGCACACAAGTAAGTTAACTCTATCTCGATTTCTTGCTCCCACAAAGCTGTCGACGACGATGCCTGCGTTCCCCGTAAACAGCCCCTAAAGCAAGCGAGACCAGTCAGAGACAGTCGACCTTCAGGCGGTAGACGGACGGAAGGTGGTGTTTCATGGAGCAAGTGGGGTGATGATCTTAACTCGTCATTCGCTTTCTCGTCTTCGTCCTTTAATACATGTACTGATTGTGCGCTCTTTCTGCTGTTAGTTACCACCCATTGCCTGTAGTCTTTGACTCCGCGAAGGGATCGAAGTGAGTTTCTTTGATCCGCTCTCACCCCGGCGCCCCGTGCAGCGCCTGTGTCGTTCCTGTCACTCATGGGTTCATATAACAGGGTTTGGGATCCAGAGGGCAAGGAATACATCGACATGCTCTCAGCTTACTCGTACGTGCCGTCTTCTGCGGGGGTCGCTCACCGTGTACTTATTCCGCGGCGATATAAATAGCGCAGTAAACCAGGTCCGCCCACCTTATTTCCTCAGGTTACTTCCGCCGAGTTGCTTATTTCTGTGCTTCTCCGCAGGGACATTGTCACCCAAAGATTGTTGCGACGCTGATAGAACAATCGCAGAAGCTGACGCTTTCGTCGCGCGCCTTCTATAACTCTGTGTTTGGACAGTTTGCCCAGCAAATCACAGAGATGTTTGGCTATGACATGGTCCTTCCGATGAACACCGGTGCTGAAGCCGTGGAAACCGGTGTGAAGTTGGCGAGGAAATGGGCTTACACCCGCAAGGGGGTTAAGGAAGGCGAAGCCATCGTGCTTAGCGTAGAGGGTAACTTCCATGGCCGCACATTGGGCGTAATCAGGTATTTGCACGTCTCGCAAGCTTCTGGTATTGGCGGTTATTAATCCATCCTGTTCGCTCCCAGTATGAGCACTGACCCAGAAAGCCGAGGTGGCTTTGGGCCTTATTTGGACAAGGTTGGGCCCACGTTTGATGACGGCGGGCAGATGAGAACTATCAGATATGGCGAAATATCTGACGTGAGGCGCGCATTGGAGTTATATGGAGACAAAGTTGCCGCATTCCTCGTGGAGCCCATCCAAGGCGAAGCAGGGTGAGTTCGTTCCTATCCTTCATTGTAAGTTGTAATTGACTTTGATCAGAATCGTCGTGCCTCCTGAGGGGTATCTGTCGGAAGTTCATGCCTTGTGTAAGAAGCACAACGTGCTCTTAATCTGCGATGAGATTCAAACCGTCAGTCGCCTTGCACGTCTTCTGGAGAACTAACAACCGACGCCGTCTTATTAGGGCCTCTGCCGAACAGGAAAGATGTTGGCATGTGAGTACGATAACATTAGACCAGACGTCGTCCTTTTGGGCAAGGCGCTCTCCGGCGGGGGTACGGATTTTCCGCCCACCACTTCGCACACCCCGGCTTATCTTCTCTTGTAGTTTTACCCCGTTTCGGCCGTTCTTGCCGACAAGGACATCATGCTCTGCATTCAGCCCGGGGAGCACGGAAGTACATACGGAGGGTGAGACTTTTTTATACGGCGTTTTCAGAGGATCTGATGATTTCATTTATCGCAGAAATCCGCTTGGTTGTGCTGTAGCGATGACGGCATTGCGTGTACTCGTGGACGAACGATTGGCATCGCGTGCTCAGGTTCTCGGGGAGAGATTCCGAAATGCCATCACTGCCTTCAAGAGTCCCCTTGTTCAGACTGTGAGAGGGCGAGGGTTGCTTAACGCCGTGGTTATCAACGAAGGTGTAAGCAAGAAGGGCAGGACGGCGTGGCAATTTTGCCTGCTGTTGAAGAGCCGAGGTGTTTTGGCAAAGCCAACTCACGTAAACATGTGAGCAATGCCTTAGTGGGTCATCTAGTAGCATTTTCTAAATTTTCACCGTGCGTAGCGTCCGCTTTGCTCCTCCTTTGGTCATTTCAGAGGAGGAACTTGATCAAGCGCTAGAGGTAATTAAGCAAGCCCTAGTTGATCTTGATGAGGTAAATTCCCGTGTCTGTTTTTTGCGCGACCGACCGCTGACAGCCATCTATCAGCTCGATGAAATTCCAGGCGAGGTGGACAGTGAAAAGGGACACACCGATACCTTAACCCTTTGATTCGCTGTTCAACGAGGGCCCCCAAATTAAGATTGTCGGGCATACTAATTCTATGCAGCCTAATGCGCATCGTAATGTAGTACTTACTTTCATGTAGCTTGTAGTACTTTCTATGATCACGCCGTGAGGTTTGTACAAGAATAGAATTGGGTGTATTAATAGACATTCATACACGATTCATACTGCTAAGGAATATATGTACAGATGTTGAGCACCTCGTAAGGTCGACGTTCATAAGAATAAGAAAGCGGCCGAAATAAATGCACAGTGTTGCTCTCCCCTGGTATTAGCAGCTCCCTTCATCGGTGAAATCATTGCCGATTGGGAAGTGAATAGGTAGGGTAAAGTCAGGCGTAGGTAAAGTGCAATGAAAAATGCGAGGACGATTTGTACAGAAGGTGGGTTATTCAAGGTGTAATGTCGTTCCGTTCACGAAGCTTGAGGGAACTGTAGACGCCAGTCGGACGAAATTTTCTGAGAGATAAGGTATTTATACCCCTGTCCTTGTTGAGGGCAGGTCTCCAGGATAGACGCTCAGGCACAGGCAGCCGTCAGTGCTCCCACACTCGGTGTAAATTCAACGGAACACTCGGCATTGGGCATCAGGACTTCTTTCGAAGAACCTCGGTCGCGCTTTTTGCACCGGACGCGCTTGAGATCATTGGTGGGCACTAGAAAGGACCTCTGCACTTTCCATTCGCTCTATTGACGCGACATTTTAGCATTGTTTACATGGGTTCCAATCGGGGGTTCTTGGCCAATAAGGCAAAACCTTCAGTCGGTCCGAGGCAGTAAGTCAACTAATTTCGTAAACTTTACACTATTCAACTCATACGACCATTGACATTGGAATCCTCACTGCTCTCCAGCATGTCGAGCGCGTCCCCAAGCACGCTGCGGCAACGTACTACGACATCCGCGGCAAAGGAGCCTACGCCAAACACAACTTTAAGCCCAGGCGCCGCTGAGCCTGTTAAAGCAACCCAGGATGAAGTGGTATGGGGAAAAACTCCTAGTGGCGAAGGTACATACCTTTCAAGTGATTTTCCGAATTCATATGCTTATCATAGTCTAGTATTTCGCGTTCCTGTGACATATGACGTCCTGACACTGTTCCATCCATCGTATCCCAAATCGCATCTGGATATCTTTAACCTGAGTCTTTTGGGCTTGCAACTTGTTCTTTTTGCATTGCTACCCCAATCCGTGTCGAGTGTCTTCTTTGTTCTCTACTTCGCGTTCTGGAGAGCTGCATATGACGCTGGCCTTGGATGGGTCTTGACGCAGCAAAGCAAGAAGAAATGGATTGTCAGACAAATTCAGAAGCTGGGTTGGCTGGATGAGAAACGTTGCCCCAAGATGCGAGCATGGATCAGAGACCAACTCAAAGGCAAGATGGGAAAAGACTACTCTTTCGACGTGAGGATTTTAGTTATCTTTCTTTTCGAGATCCTGATCCCTCCCCCAGGAACTTCCCCTCGAGTATAACACCTGGCTACTTTTCCGCCAATTGGTGGATGTCATATTGCTCAAGTATGGCCTCGACTTGTCTTTACGTCCAATGCTGACCCACGTTTCTGTTATCAAGTGATTTCTTAGCGTACTGCATGTTTGCGTTTACGTGTTTTCGCGTCCCTCAAGGGTTGTCGTTGGGCGTTCACGTATTAAGGTAGCTCAGCAAACCCCTGACGCGTGGATCGTATAAATAACTTCCCCTCAGATGGCTAGGAGGCATTGCCCTTATTCTGTTCAATCTTTGGGTCAAAACGGAGGCTCACGACGTCGTCAAGGACTACGGATGGTACTGGGGCGATGTATTCTTCCAGCGTGGTGCCCTCGTCTTCAACGGCGTATTTGAATTGGCACCCCATCCAATGTATTCAGTTGGTACGTCGCCGTTACCTTGGGGATTCCTAGTTGCGTTAACAATACGTAGGTTATGCCGGCTATTATGGTCTCTCTCTTATATCTGGCTCGTACGCTGTCTTGTTTGTGAGCCTTGCTGCACACGCAGCTCAATTTGGCTTTTTGGTCACCTTCGAGAACCCTCGTAAGCTTCTTTTGCCGTAGACGCCGGCGCCGACCGCCTCATGTCATTCCAACGAATTTCCTAGATATCAAAAGGACGTATGGTCAGCGAAAGCCCATTGCTCAGCGAACGCCGTTCCTTCCATCAGCGGCTTCGAAGGAAACTCTTCCTAAATCCCCTCCACCTCTTGCAGCTGCTGCACACTCTACGCCTGATGTCCCTCAGAGACGTAGACAGCCAAGTGACCTGGATGACATTCTTTCGACCCCTTGTGCTACAGAGGGCGATACGGCTACTGAAACCGAACTCGAAACTGAGGTTGAAGATGTACATATGGACCCCGTCACAATAAGGAAGATAGCCAAGGGTCAAATTTTCATGCAGTCGTCTTCCAACAGCGGGGCTTCAACTCCCGGAGACGGACCAGCGATTCTTCTGTCTGGCGGCAGGAAGGTGCTTTCACAGCATGACTTACTTAACAGGTACTTCCGCAGAGATGCCGTGGTCTTCTACAATGTAGATGTCTTCCGGTGAGATTCGCAGTTACTGTCTTTGGTCTAAGTGTGAACTCATCCTTGAACCCCTCGGTAGTGCCAATGACTTCATGTTTGCGCTGCTTATCGTGTATTCCATCCTATTCGCCCTCCTGCCCTTCTCAAGGATGTCAAATTCGGTGGTGCTGGCGCTACATTCGACCCACGCGTTCATCTGGTGTATCTTCCATTGCTTTGGTTTGGGCTCTGTATTGAAGGCGCAGAGCGAGAGGAAATTTCTCGTCAAGCACTTTTTGCGCAACTATCACTACGACAACGTTCACAGCAACGGCGCCAGGGGGAGAGGTCGGACGGACGCTATCGCGGAAGCCTTTTCCAACTGGAAAGCTGTCTACAACTTGAGTATGTGTATGACAAACGGTGCGAGAATAGTTCTCCTCTTATCTTGTGTATACTGACCTCTCCCAACGCGAAGTAACATTCATGAGTGTTGTTTGGAAGACGTACTCAATCCCGCACGACTGGACAGTGGGAAGCGAGCTGCTCAGACATACTATCGGCGTTGTAAGTGACCGTCTGCCTTGGAGTTAGCTGTGAGCTGACCTTGAATACAGATCCTTTGCGGCCTGCATGTGTGGTCAACAAGGGAATCGTTTGAGGTCCTCGGTGTTTTCGGTTCGCTTCGAAATTGTCTGTCCGTCGCTCCCTGGCTCATCGTTATCATGCAGGCTGGTTCTTTGGGGATTTCTTTATGGAGGAGTTCCCTACCAACCTGGAATATACCGGCATTTACAGGTACTGCCTTTAGCATTTACATCCCTTCCCCGTTACTCAGCTTTTCAAGGTACTTGAATAATCCCGAGGTCATGGGAGGCGCTGCATGGTTCGGCGGAGCACTCATCACTGAAAGTAAACTGGTCTTATCACTCGCTGTCACGAGGCACCTTTCCCACTGGTGGTTCTTGAGTTACGTAGAAAAGTCAGCGGTCCTTTTATATTTCATATTGCCACTATTGACCGACCACTTCACAGTCCGCACATGCGTAAGCTATACGGAGACTCGCTCCGTAAAGATGCTGGATTCGTCAAAGTAATGAAGACTGTCGCTAGTCGGAATGCCCAGTTATTGGAGTCGCGCGCTGGGAAACACGCGCCTGAGCTACGCCGTGTAGCTAAGGAGGTGAAGGGCACCTTCGATAAAGTTTTTGAAGAGACCGCCGAAGCAGTTGAAGACTTCTTGGCAAAATGTATGCATATCCGACGCTCCATTCAGTTGACACTAACCACCTTCACAGCTCGGCCACGGATTTCTGAAGTAGTTCAAGATACGAAAGTCTTACTCCAACAGTCCAGAGAGCGCCTCGTTATAACGTACGTGTAAAGCCCGTTCCACCGGGTACCTGGCTCATTTCAGTTCATTAGTCGCATTTCAAGCGACATATCGTCCTATGACACAACAAAATATAGACTTTCCATCATTCCTCACTCCCCGGATGAATCTCTCCGTTTCCATATAGGTGAACCGATCAAAGTAAAATGGCAGGCTCCTTCCGTACACTCGCGGCGTGATTGGATCGGAATTTATAGGGTATGTTTTGCATCGCACCTAGTAGTGATATGCTCGTTTACGTCGCGGCCAGCAGGTGGGTGCCAACAAGTCAAAGCTAGTAACGAAGACCTCTTCAATGGGGATGTGGGTCCCTGTCCACGACGATGAATGGGACGGCGACATACCCTTGGGCCGTGATAAGCCCATTGCGCCACAGCATGCATGCGAAACGGGGGTGGTTGTCTTTAAAGGTGACGCACTGCCTTGGCAAGTTGGAAAATACGAGGTGAGAAGAAGTGTTCTCCATCCATTTCTTAGTGCTGAACCGTAGATCAGGTGAGGTATCACCACGACGGCAAATATAATGTGATGGGCATCGACGGACCGTTCGAATTTACGGTGCGTTATCCAGACGCTCAGATTCACATTAGTCTCATATTTCTGACCCCATCATTAAATCTAGCGAATGCACCCGCCACACTCAACTTCGCCTCAGTCAGGGAATGCCTCATGCAGATCGTGCCTCTTTGTCTCGATTCTGACCCTTCCCTGATTCCGCTGTCTTGCAAAGCTCCTCCAACGTCGGGAACTGAATCGTCGCTTTCTTCGGAGTATCAAGGGCCTCGTGACCCGGATGACTTCAGTTTCTGGTCGGAGCGTCAAGCAAAACGAATCAGTGCTGTCATAAAGCAGACCTTTGACGAGGAGTATGCACCGGAAGTGATTGTTGCCGACGCGAACTTGACCACTCTGGCACATCGGATCTTACTCTCCAAGGAGATCTCCTCTTAGTTCATAGATTTACATGGATGTTTCTACCGCGTTCATCTTGAAGCACCTTATAGAATTTTCATGACCGATAGGCCAGCCCCTATCTAACGTCCCTTTCATTCCAACCTTCACATACTCGAGGTGAACTCTAAAGAATCAAATGGCCACCAAGTCGCAGTTTTACCTTTCTATGTGTGTCGAGGCGGCGTCGAAGGCAAGGATTAACCTTCCGATGTCGATTCATTGTTTTGAACCGATATCTGATCAGTCACCGATGAACTTCAACCTCGGTTCAATTATTGTCAAGGGTGGCAAGGTTTTATCCTCAGGATACAATCACCAGCGGTCCCACTATGACGAAGCTTATAACAACTCCCTTGCAACGCCGCTATCCATGCACTCCGAGATGCATGCTATCTTCAAATTTACTCGGGGAAAAGCACCTTCTTTCAAGCAACAAACAATGGTACATTGTAGTGCTTTCCGAAAACTACATGGAGTTAAACGGCGGGTTCAATGCCCTCCGGGACGACATGCACAAACCGTTGCGAAAGGGTTGTTCTGATTTAATGTACTCGGACGCACGCCGTGGCCGCGGTTCCCGGAGATCCCAAGAGCAAAGATCGATATGTTTTGCACCGTCTCAGGATTTACCTCTGGTGCCGCTCCGAGATCATAGGCTGAATGGAGCCGACTTGTATGTGGTACGAGTAACGAAAATTGGATTGGGTTCAGCTAAGCCGTGCAACCGATGGTAAGCAGGGATTGCAAGGATCGCAAACTACCTATCTGATATTATTGGCAGTGTGTACTGGTGTCGGTGGGCGGGGATCAGACGCATCTATCACTGGGATCAGGGCAGTTCGGCGTTTCTCTGTGTCAAAGTCAACGACTACGGGACAGAGGGTTACGAGACACGAGCAGATGACCTACGTCGTGCGTCTCCGAGCCGAGCTTAAAAGACGAAGGCTGTTTGCGAGTGTACTGCGGACTAAACTGGGAATCGTATCGTTTCTCAGGTCGCCAGCCGCGCAGGAAATAAACTAATTGAGTATGGGAAACAACCGTTGACCGGTAACTATCGCTTGCCAATCAGCGAACTCGTAGCAACCACCCTCTCCACATCACGGCATGTCAGGCTGTATCGCGTTCCGCGTTTTAATGACCCGCCTAACTCCACGGCTTGTTTAATTTCAGGATTTGTAAGTTTCGTCCAGTTGGCAATGAACGCGTTGTACGGAGAGACAGTGGGCGGTGATAAATCTTCCTTTGGCCGAATTTCATCAACCTCTGTATCATTGATCCCGTGGAGGTGTGTTGTATAGAATTGTGATCGAGTAATGACCACACTGCGCGGTTCCAAGAGCAGCGTCAACACAGGGGTCGGGTTGATTGCCCTTCCCTGTGGGGCGTTTTGCGAGTGAGGCGTCGCATCATCGCTCGTATATTCGTAGTAATTGAATACCGTATGTGAACCTAGTGAGATCGTGGCGACCACGGGATAGTAAGACGGCCCATCTTCGTGTGGCTAGTATACTATACGTCGTCCGTTTCAACATGTAAAGCCGTGATCACACACCATGATACCATGCCCGGGTAGGTACTGTAGTAATTTGACAGTGGTCAGAACAGGGAAACCGCGCCGATATCAAGCCCGTACCTCGTTGAGTATGACTTGATTTGGTCCCCCATGCGGGGAGGAGCTGAACGCCTCAGTGGTCCGGAGCCGCGAGATTAGGTCAGGGCTACATCGAGAGCTCACAATTTGTTCTTGGGAACATTCGGTGGAATATTACTATGAATTCATCCATGCGGGCATTTCTTGGGATAAAAGTACATTCTTTTTTGTCAATTCGCCGCCTATGACACGGTCGTTAAAGCGTGGGTGCATTTCCTCAAAGCCGACCGCGTACCGAGCAACTGAAGTCTAAGCGGGCAGGGGTGAACTATTTCGTCGAATTTATTTTGCCTAATTGATGGCCAACCTACCGTCTGTTTGCAAGCTGCCTCCATTTCTGGCGAGGCGCTTCCAGAATCTGCATCGGTAGTACGTTCCATCCATCAGTTGAGCCCATGGATCACGATTGATCAAACCTTTCTTATGAGGTACTCTTCCTCTGCTTCATTGATGAAGTCGGGAATATAAAAAGCATCTGATTCTGCGATTCGATATTCCTGTAAATTGAATGGCATGTTCGGCGTGGCTTGCAAAAATGCCAGCAGTGTCCTTGACGTCGTAGGTAACGACCGTGACAAAAACACTGCCAGCCACTGATCATCCAGGCTGGATGTATTCATGAAGTTCACACACTCGGCAACGGCCGGGACAGCCCGGTCGGACTCTTTACCTCTTACTTACAACTAACGTGTACAACACAATGCATGAATTCCTCGTTTCTACGGCACGTGAATGTAAGTTACCGTTCAGACGAAGGCTACCTCCGGACGTGGGATTATTTCGAGCCTATGCCGTACTACATATTGTGTCAACTCTATTGACGTTTTCTCCTTTTACGCGACCTGGGCCACGGTAATCGGCTTTACCGCTGCCATATCGCTGATTGAAAAGGTATGCAAGCACACCCTAATTTCGCGCCACTGACTTCAGATCTTTCCGCTCAGAAGCGTCCTTGGCGATTACAATGATCTCCTCCGTTGACTTGTGGCTTTGCCCTTGCGTGGTATAGCCTGCAGGCCCGACGGGTTGGCACCTCTTGAATGAAATGTCCGAACGGTTGGTCATCTCCAAGTTGAAGGTAACACTGCCACTTGCACCTTCTTTAGTTAGGTCTGGTACATGCTGGCAAGATCGGTTACGGCTATTCGAGCTATCGTCTCCCAACTTCCCTCAGGCCAACGCCGAGCGGTTAATGTCGGACTAATGACCTTGCCACCCAAAGTAACATTATAAGCCTCCCACCATCACAGCATACTGCCATTTCGAACGTCTGGGATTGGGCGTCGTCTCAAGTCCTCAGGACCTTCATACGGAGGCGACCATAGGGGTAAAGGTGAGCATGAATTATTATAGAGGAGGCTGAAGTGTATCTACTGAAGGCAACTACATGCGTTTCAACAACAGGATAATAAAAACAAGGTACATTGAGAGGTTTAGTGACTAGGAGATCATGAAGAAGGCTAAGGCTCAGGCTCAGGCTCAAGCCTGAAGTGAGTCGCAACGGCCGATTAGACCAATGCCTACTTCTCAGCTGAGTTGCTGTGGGTGAAAATATGACGAGTTTCCGTACACTTTCTATTAAAATGGACTTACACCGGGGTATAGTTGCATGGGAATCCACGACGATTGCAGTTTCCACAGGTTGGACGTACGCCATCGCACTTCAGCTTTCGACCTGTCAATCGGTGTGAGCGTACGCGGATGGGTAAAAGAGTGCTGGTGGAGACCTCGGCAGAACTGACATGCCATCGGCGTCCTTCTAGGGACACGCGGAGCGTCTACGTCGTCGTCCTGTTGGGGGCGGTTTGTTGCCTGCCTACACAAGCGACGACGTCAACGGGAGATAGCAGTAGAGAAAAAACCCACATACTTGGGTCGAAGACATCGCGACTTGGGGAGAGAGAGCTCGGTTATCTGGATGCAGTGGCTTATTGGTGAGTGACTGCTGTTGACTATCCTGATTATATACCACCCCAACACCATTGTGACGGGTCTAATTCTGTTATAATCGTTTTCAAACTCAAAATCGTCACGGAAGATGTAAACACATAATCAAGGGAGGCTTCTTGGCAAAATCGAGCACCTTTGTTCAACGAGTCAGCTGGAAGCGGACCCTTACGTGGAAACTCGAGACGCAGATAGATTTAACTCTTTCAGATTATGTGACCACTTTGTTTGAGATCGGCGGATCCCTGCAATGTTGCGCTCTCTATTAGCACCATATCTAGACCAGTGTGACGTTCCAGAACAGAAACCTCACCTGCCAGAGCACAGTGGCCAAGCCACGACAGAAGTCGATTGACAACCGAGCGCGACAGGCTTTAGATTGAACATCGACAGGCAAAGGGAACTACACTGCCCAAAAAATAAGACTCATCTAGTGGGAACGAGGAGTGAAGGCCGAATAATTGAAAACACCACTTTACGGCGTCGCGAGCGTCAAAGGTTGTGACCGTCCGTTCGACCTTAGGCTACGTGGATCAAATCCAAATAACGGCATTTTTGGGAGATTCAAGGGATACGATTGCCAGTCGCGATCATTGGTTGGAATCTACCGTAGAAAGTGGATCCTGTCAAACCCGCTTCCGTGCTGATTTTAGGAGTGTACTGGGCGGCAGGTATTTACGTCCAGGGTCGCTCCTTCGAACATAGAATTCCACTTGGTGCCTCACCGGATTCACCTTACCCCAGGCATTGACTATCTAGTCGTGTGCGACATGTGAGAGCCACTCAAGTGGATCGCGTCCGAGAGAGCCGTGGTGTTATCGAATCAGGACTAACGGGAACCCAGAAATGCAAAGCTTGCATGAAACTAAGTTGGCCTTGCGGACATAAGATACGGTGCTAATGGTCTGTGCGACGGTGATTAGAAATGGTCTACACACCTTGAGTTTGATCAGCACACATGACTTTGCGTAACTCTTGGCTATGAACGCTTCTTGGATGTAAACACGCAGTACAGAAGCTTCGTTATTGAGGCGGGTGATCGCGAATTACAATTTCAAGGTGGGCCGGACTGCCATTAATGGGAACAACCTTAGCATTTATGGCAGCGAGTTGCGCAGAAAGCTGAACGACCAATTTTGGGAGTCCTTTGGCCATATTCGAGGGTAGAATAGGCTTCATTAGGGCATGTGAGTGACCATCCGCCCTCATTCGAAGTTATGTTACGAGCAGTTGACCCCCACGACGCACGCGTTGACTGAGGTGCTGGCGATATGTGATGTCTTCGATGTTGCGAATAGGTTGCGAATCCTGATTGATGATTCCTTGCAAGCGATAGAAGCAACCCTTGTAGATTTTTCTTTCGGTGGGGTGAAAATTTAAAGGCCGAATGTGAGAGGGCGATCGACTTTGTCAACTTAGAGATTCTAAGAATATGGCTACAGAGATGGGCATAATGCGCGATAATCGCCGTTCCAAAAATTCAGACCCCTGAACGTGGAACAGGCTACTGCCGAAGCCGCTTATGTCACCACCAAGCCAACAGCTCTGGCGGATTGGGTATCGTGACGGACACGACGACTCTAACGACCAACACAAGTTTCTCATTCTCCATCATTATGGCCGACCCAAGCTCTATGGTGAAGCCCAAGGCCGACTCGACTGCTGCTGTCAGCTCAGACTCCGCAGCAGGCACGAGTCTGTCTTTCGCGCAGGCGATTGAGCAAACCACTGCCGAGACGGAAGTGAGTGACCATGGAACTTGGTCTTGAGTCAAGTGTCTGAGCTCACGTACTGCTGACTATAGTCGAACATATTCATTGCCGCCCAGCGGGGAGATATTGCTCTAATACGGGACCTGCTTGAATCCGGTCGTGCCACAGCTACCGACCGAGACGAGCAGAACATAACGCCGCTACATTGGGCTGCAATCAATGCGCAGGTCGCGACCTGTAGATACCTCTTGGAGCAGGGCGCCGAGGTGGATGCTCTTGGGGGCGATCTGGTCGCAACTCCCATGCAGTGGGCTGCGCGGAATGGCTACCTCTACGTTATTCAGCTTCTTATTGCACATAATGCGGACCCTACGATAGCCGATTCCCAAGGCTACAACACTCTTCATCTCGTCACTCATTCCTCTTCCATCATGCCCCTCCTGTATCTCCTACATCAACCAATAAACGTCGACTCCAAAGACGCGCAAGGCCATACGTCTTTAATGTGGGCGGCATACCAAGGGGATTCATTATCAGTCGATCTATTGCTCAAGCATGGTGCCAGTCCAACTACGAAGGATGACGCCGGTCTTACGCCTTTGCACTGGGCCGTTGTTAGAGGGAATCGACCGTCCATACGGAAACTCATTGAGAAGGGGGCTGATATCAATGCAAGGGACGGAGAGGGTCGCACGCCTCGAGACATGGCTGTCGAATTGAAGAGCCTGGGTGCGTGGAAGCGCGCTTTGGAGGAAGGTGGCATGAATGAACACGGAGTAAAAAAGCCAAAACCTCTCAGTGACGTTGGTAAATCATCCTTCATTCTTAGATTTAGCTGATCCGCTTTGCTTTAGCGCAACACCAAGATTGCTATATTCGTACTACCCACCATATTTTTCTATCTAATATTTACGACTTTAAGCTGGCTTCCGTGGTATACGGGAATAATACTTGCTATGGCCGAATTCTTTGGCATGCACCATGTACGTACTTGGGAAATGCTTTCTTTGTTTTACTCACTCTATTATACAGATCGTGACAAGGGTACTCCTTAACAAGAATACGTACACTGACAGCGTTCAGCAGACGCCCTACTTCGCGGGGATAATAGCGGGGTCTATGATCTGGGTTCTGTATTGTTGGGTAACTCGTTTGCTAAATCGTATGCCTTTGCTGTGTTTCAAATATCCTTGCTCATGCTTTACTCCCTTCTAGAGACCGAGTCTCACGCTTTCACTCACTTGAGCTTCGGTCTAGCTGTGGGCCTTTGTGCTTATAACTTCTTCCGCGCTATCACATTGGATCCGGGTACATGTCCGAAGCCTGCTAGTGACGGCGAGCTTAAGTCGGTGCGTAAATGTACTTCGTACTATTCCTTATGCCTTAATATTTTCTCTTCAGATTATCGAGGATCTCGCTTCTGAGGGCCGACTAAATGGCCAGACGTTTTGCATCCAGTGCATGGTAAGTATTTGGGGGTATTGAAAACACGAGTGGCACTAATTGTTTACTTTAGGCTCGAAAACCCCTACGATCGAAGCATTGCCGTGTGTGCGACCGCTGTATCTCTCGGAGCGATCAGTGTGTGATATTTCTCCCTCCTCTTCGACCCCGTTGACAAGCTGACTCCCATTCAGTCACTGTCCGTGGGTTTGGAATTGCGGTGAGAATGGCTTATCATCACGCGCTTGCCAAGTTTCTCATATTTGCACCCCTAGTCGGCATGAATAATCATCGCCAGTTCATTCTCTTCGTGACGACGCTCGTGATAGGGATCATATTGTTTGATTATTTGACATATGCATGTCAGTGTAATTTCCAGATACTCTGGCGCCATCTAACCTGCCACTCTAGTCTTCTCTGGAATCAGTGTGTCAAGCAGCCCTGCTGATATCTCACCCTCTTGCATACTACCCGCCGAGCTATGTGCCATCACAGCGTATGACACGTTCCTCGTTTCCGTTGCAATGTGGGCGACTCTCCAGCTTTCCTGGACGATTGTCTTGCTCGCAAGCCAATTCTGGCAAATAGCACGACAAATGACAACTCTTGAAGTATCGAACCTTGGGCGGTATGGATTCATGGGCGGTCGCGGTGGCTCCAGCCTTAGTGGCCAAGCAGGCCATCGCCATTCCCACCGCGGTGCTGATACCGAAGATACGGCACTGGTCAGCGACGCAGCTAGCTCGCATACGCATCACCATGGCGCCCCATGCGCTGGATGCGGAAGTGGATTCCTCATGAACCTACTTGGCCTTGACAGGTTTACCAAAGGCAAGGCCGTGGACGGTCTAGCACGCGCAAGTAAGGCGAGCAATCCATTTGACTTGGGCCTGGTTGGAAATTGCAAGGACTTCTGGTCGGCTGGGCGGGAATTAGGCGTTGAGTATGAAAAACTATATGATGTGCCTTTGGAAGGCTTCCGAGAAGCCAAGCGCCGCCGGGAACGGGAGGATGCTGACGAAGATAGGGCCTTGGGCGGGCGTAAAGGGTTACGGAAGACTCTCTTCATGGGCCTCGGCTTGGGCGGTAGTAGTCGAGCTGGCTATGAACCAGTTAGCCAGGTGTAGATAGACCTCTTTGATTACATTGTGACGACCGTACGTGTATTGGTTTTGTAATATTTTTGACCAGCCCTCACCAATATAAAATGGCGGTGTACGCTGGTATCGTGACATGCTTCATGCTTCTTTGTGCAAAGAGGAAGTGGTGCGGTTTTTCGGGAACGAAACGCAGTTAGAATAGATGGTCGGCGGTCGCGGCTCGGTGTCTTGTCAGTGAAAGAGTTGGGATGAAATTCTATGTATGCTTCTATGCGCAACTTTGACATCGTCATAAGATGATATACTATGCACGCACAAAGGATAGCTTAAATTTCGTGATCCGTGAGACATGAGAGGTCAAGCGGCTGGACCGTTGGAGTATCTTTTCATCTATCGCTTAGCAGCACAAAAAGTACATATGGGGACAATTTTCACCACGTTTCCTACTTAGCCTATTGCAAGCAGTTCAATTAAGCCGCTTCACGCTTGACAAGGGAGCTGTGAAGTCGGTGTCAGACTTGGGACCGCGTATCAGGCGTAGCTCGAGCTAGTTTGAGCCTTACAAGTACCGTGTTATGGAAGATGGAAATTGGCTGGGTGTCACGCTCAGCCATACAAGCCGAGTCGGAGACTAAATATGTCTCTGTCTGAGTCCCAATTATTCCCAGGCTTCCTGCGTGATCGCCAAGTCGGAGCGCAACGCTGTGATGTGACGTCCGTGACGGTACGAGGCGGTGGCGCTAGGTGAACCTTAGTACCACTGAAGAATGCTACCATACACACCATAGTGGGGCGCTGGCTCACTTCTTGCTCTCGGCTTGGCTCGATAGACATGACACCATGTAACGGGGAGAATTATCATGTCCTGTTGTATGATGGGCGTTGCCGAATCTCTCCAGTGTGGCGTATTAGTCCCTTTTATCGGCGGCGCATTTGGGCGTCCCAGCCTTCGCCTCAATGGGGTGATATTAGAGTACGGCTTATTAGAAGTCTACCACGTTTTTCGGAGGGAAGCTGTGGCTATGAATATTCCCACTCACTTTCAAACCCAGCGAAGCATTCCAACTTGAACTTGAGCATCCACGTGGCTACTGGAACCATCCCGACTGTTCCTCGACTGTTCGACAAACAACTCAATTTCGAGAACTCTCCTAGAACTCGCCCGAAAGATACCATGATGTTGTATAAAGCGGTGAGTCTCAGATTCTTTGTCTATACAAACACTCATCCAGATGTTCAGCTACAACCCTTACCAATCGAATTACTACTTTCCCTACGACAACTATTACCCTTCACCATCCTATGCCCGAGCGCGAGCTTTAGCCCAAGAGCGTGCCAAGACTGAGCTTCGCGAGCGGTCGAGAGCGTTGGCTGCTCAGCAGATGATGCGAGACCGATACCTCGTTCCCGAATATGAAGAAGATCGCAATTCTAGCGACGAGGAGTACTCCAGTTATGGCGCCGGGGACTATACGCCTTACGGCTACGCACCGGGCTACGGTTCTTCATATGATCCATCTCCACGCGAACGAGCCTCCCTACAAGCAAAATACCGGGACGAGAGGGAGAAGAAGGAGCTTTTAAGACGGCGATTGGCTCAAGAGGAGCTAATACGCAGACAACAGGTTGAAGAAGCTTTCCATGCCGTGAGCCCCTTCTAAATGTGCTCGGTTTGTTGTGAGCTCATTAGGCCATTTAGACTCGATCTCCTTCACCGCGGAAGCATACCATCCCGGTTCGCTCACCATCTCCGGAACCTTGTCCTCAGCGTCTTCCATCTCCGCCCCATTCTCGCCAGGCCTCGCCTCAACAATCGAGCTCCCCCCATGCGGGCTTAGCTGCTCCCATCGAGAAGCTGAACGAAGCCGCTTTGACCATCCAACGCGCCTACCGCGTCCATCATGCGCTCCGGGCCGTGAAGTCGCTTTCTTCGCAGTTTGAACAACTTCGCGATAACTTCCAGCGACCGAGTAAATTAGACTTCCAAGAACCTAGCAGCGAAATCATTACGATTGACGTTCATTGTCCTCCCGCCTCCATTCCTCCAACGTCGCCGAAACTAGCGTATACTTCCACCAATGTACCACTACATGGTTATGTAGAGCTGCTCAACCGCCTTCTTGTTGCCCTCGATGCTGTTGAGAGCCACGGAGCGAGGAAGGTTAGGGATATGCGGAAACAAGTGATTCGAATGGTGGAGCATGAGGCATCAGCGATAGAACAGTGGTGGAAGAACATGTGGGAGAGACGCGATCCTGCGGCGGAAGAAACTGAAGGATCTAGGAACGACCATGCGATGGATGAGAGCATAGTGATCTGCGAGCCATCGGCTGGATCTGATGCTACTCAGGAACATGTCGACCACGACGACAACGTGCGCGTCGACGAAGACACTGCGGTGTCAGTCACCCCGGTAGTGGACAAAACTGCTTCGCCCCATGTCACGCCACCGTCAGATGAGGGAGCGCAGAGTCCCCTGACATTATAAAGGGTCTTTCTTTGGGCCCTTTCTATCTGATCTCTTCTCGCCTTGTTTGACATATGTCCTGCTAATTATCCTTATTTTTTCATCACAACATAAACACAATCGCACTGCTCTTTAAGTCTTTGTATCAATACATTTTCCGTTACTGAAATATATCTCTATATCTATTATATTCCATCCATGCATCATCACCGCTTGCGTCGAATAGGGCCACAGGTTGTATTCACACCGAAAACTCGTACATCGCTTGTCGGCTTACATTGCCATCGAATATCATCGATCATCCTCGCGAACCTACAAATGATCTTGAACTATAATGAGTGGTTGTGAGTGCACCCTATAAGTGCAATATGTACTCTCGACTGGACTAATTTGCAGCTTCGTTGAGACAAAAGGTTCTTGCGCGTTCACTTTCGCCCAACAGATTGCAGGCTGAATTCGAGGTTTTCGTTAGAGCAGATCGAAGGTACAATTTGATTGCGGTAGTCCATCCCCGATTACAACATTAAACTGTAATCTTTCACAGTATACAGACAGACATTCGCGATCTTTGATAAAGGTGAGCCTGTGCCAGACCAAATACTACTCTTGGGGTTGTGAATCTGACTCTGCGATTTCCGACATTCGCTGCGTACGGCCATTTTAATTTTGGCGATGGTAAGATGGGTCTGGCACCGTCAACAAAGAGAAGCTTGAGGAAATGATACGTGCTCTGGGACAAGATCCCTTACTCCAGGACATAATGTTGACAAAGACCAGACCGGGACCATCGACTTAGCCGAGTTTCTGGAAATGTTGTCTCCCGCGATGAAGAAGGCCGATGAACTGGAACAGATCCAGGTTGCGTTCAAAATCTCCGATAAGGGTAGTAGAGGGACTATCAAAACTTCAGAACATGCGTAGTCTAGGCCACTTCAAGCTGTAGTTTATTTCAGGCATCTGGCTGATCCAAAAATCCCAATCCGAGATTGGGGTCGTGGAATGACTTTCCCTAGCGTCCCGCGCGCCTCGGAGCTGGAACTTGCAAAGTCTGCGAGGACCACCACTCCCGCCCTCACAGCACAGCTCCAGCACTCCGGAAGTAGGACGAAATGGATAAATATATGCTCTGCAGGTTCACCAATTTTTTCAGCACCTAGTACTTCTCAGAGCGTGCACCAGACACAAAGCGACGCTTACCCCCTACAAGAGTCCTGATTCATTAATATTAAATTAAGTAAATCTCCGCTCTCACGTCCTTTTATGGATATGGACTCAGATTGAAAGTCTATCATAGAGGGTGAAGCTCGTTGTTATGTAAGTAGACAGCATGTTTAGATAGTCGTGCTTCTATTTACGCAAGAGTTCTAAGACCAGTTGCAGGATGCTGAGGAAGGCGGGAACATCTGATGGTGGATGATTATTTGCTTATGTTTATAGCGACTGTCTGGGCTCGAAACCCTTGATGATCGATGACCTGTGCCTGTCCGCCCCAGTCGATTGGGCGTTCTCGGCTGATCAGTGCCTTCTAGGCGAACAACTTACTGATGACGAAGTCGATGAAATTATGCGCGAGACTGATTTAGACGGCAGCCGTACAATTAGCCTCGAAGGCAGGCAAATCAGCCCTCCATTGGTTGACGTTGCTCATTTTCCCTTCTATCCTTTGCAGAATTCGCGAAGGTACTTAAGTACGCTTCGTTTTCACCTTCTCTAACTGCTAGCGTCACTGCAGATAATGCTCACCAAGTGAAGGGGCGAGTTTCTGTCGTTCTGGTCGCTGGGTACTACACCTGGGAGTCGTAACATGTGTGGCAGGAATTTTGACGGGGAAGTCTGTAAGACTATGGAGGCCATTGCTGCCAGGATGAAGGACCGACTCAGTGAGGCCTGTAAAGTCGCAAGGAGGAAATCTAACTCAAAGAACCTGGTACATAACATCGATGCAGTTCCCTAACACTTGAGTATTTGATGTGGCAGGCCCGGTATACCTCTTGGTGGAAGTGCCAATGCGTTCGCACAATTAACAGGCGCCCACCACGCCCATTGTGCAATGTGTGCTGCTTCTCCCACACCCAGTTACCAGAATAGACATTTACGGCTTGCCGCAAACCACAACAACCTTATAAGTGCCCGTCGATCAGCCAGACTACCAACAAACAATATGACGTTCAAAACTCGGAACCCTGGAGATCATAGTTCGCCCTCTGCTGAGCATCAAGGCATAGCGACCGCTAACGACGCTTGTGCTAAACCTTGCTGTGATGGGCTTCGGGCTGATAGTGCCATAGATCAGCAAGATGACCGCCGATCACTCATACCAGGTTAGCAAATCAATCTACCAGACCGCACCCTCTTAGATATAAACCACACATCAAAAGATTTTCAGAATTATCGCAGCGGTTCTCTATCAGTGGACAAGAACTCTGTCGAGAGGCCAGAAGAAGATGAAGACGCGTGCTTGTCATGCTGTGGAGACTCGTTGGATGTAGTACAAGATGCTCAGCAAGGAAATCAATCAGGTTAGACTGTGTCCTTCTATCTCATGCAGTACATCATTGACTTGATGAATCTAAAGCCCAGGGAGTCTCGACCGGATGCGATTGTTGTCGAAGGGACCCGATGCTAATAGCAGAGACCAAGGCTCCCTTCGATCAGCCAGACGATGCGTGTGCGAAGCCTTGCTGCAGCGGAACTCCTACTGAGACTAGCCTTGGCGACGTGGCGCCCCCGTCTGAATCTGGTACGCGGCTCTGAAATTTCCTTGCATTCATTGTTACTCAACTGTGACGGGTTTATAGGCGACGACAATTGTAGTTGCTGCGAGAGCAGCTTGGCAGAAGTAGCCAAAATGATTGAAGTGGTGAAACCAGACCCCAAGACGCACTGCCAGGATGCTTGCTGTGACTCGTCTGAAGCTACGGCTGGTGTAGACAAATCGACTCCTCTGGGTCCGTTGGGTCGTGCTTCTCATTTATATCACGGTGCTAACGACTAGTTCAGTTAACAATGTATCAACATGCGACCGTAGTGAGATCCCGGCGTCGCCGCCAAACGCCCAGTTAGCTCAGCAACCTCTTCAGATTCGTCCTAACCTCGCGCAGAAGCTTGAAGATAAATCAGATTGCTCGTGCTGCATGGAAAAGCGTGGGGCAGTTTTGTATTCCTCAGTTTCGGACAACCCAAGTCCCACGGAGGTGAAGGATTACATTGGGAGAATGGTCTGCTGCCAGGCTCCTTGTTGCCAGCCGCCTGGAAGTTTCAGCAGCGCACTCACTTCCGTGTCCAGGCGCTTTTTGTCTAAGCTCCGCCGAGCTCGAGGAAAGACCACCGACGAGCCATCTTGTTGCGCCGAACCTACTATTGATGCAGGGCTTTCGGAAAAGCAAGTCATTGATCACGGTGAACCTTCTACCGAGGTGCAAACCCTCTTCATGACGATTGGGGGCATGGATTGTCCCTCATGCACCCCTCGAGTTGAGCGCGCCCTGCGAAAACTGGATCAAGTCACAGATATTAAAGTACGATCCATACTGCTATCCTCTTCACCCAGTTTCGCTCAAGACATTCGTTAGCTGGATCACGTTTCTGGTACGGCTTCTTGCTCCTACAACCCCTTGATCATCTCGCCGGATAAGATCACTGAACATGTCTCCTCTTTAACTGGCTTTACATGCCGACGTCGTGTCGGGCTGAATTCTCAAGGCCGTATAGTCTCTCTCCGTTTCTTACCAGGCCGTGTCCCATCTCAAGTCCAGCTCCGCCGAATGTTTGGCGTCGATGAGGAAGACAAGGAGAATCGCGTGTTCGTGGATCAGGAAGATTCATCAATCGTTGTATTCCGACTAAAATCTTCAGCCCCGCCTGGTTCTGCACGCGCTGTGCTTCAGCGCTTCAGCGACGCGGGTTTTGTGTGTGAGCCTACGTTCGTTAATGAGCACGAGTTGATGTGTAAACAAGCCTGGGACGCAGTGATGCGAGGTGTCGTTCGTGCAGCATTGTCTATTTGCTTCATAATTCCGACCCTCGTGCTTGTTTGGAAACCACATCTACTCGAAAACGGCGTTATCGCACGCGAAAGTATCGTCTTTGGCCTCGCCAGCGCCATTCTCTTCTTAGCCAGCCCGATTCTCGTGGGGGCTTACAAAACGCTTTGCATAGCTCATCACCTCGACGCCGATGTCCTTGTTACCATCTCTGCCTTATCTGCATACATATACTCTCTCATCATCTTCGCCGTTGGCACCGCTTCCGGACATCACATTGGGTTGGATTCGTTCTTTGAAACCTCCTCCCTTCTTGTCACTCTTATCCTCATTTCGCGCGTCGTTTCGGCACTCGTGCGCTGGCTCGCGGTGTCCTCTTACCTTTCTCATGTCTTGGGCAATGATATACCTACCCATGCCGAATGGGTGGACCCCGCCACAAACTTGACGTCCACAATCCATGTCTCACTCTTGGATGCGGGAGATACCATCATTCTATCCTCGGGCCAAGTATCACCCAGCGACGGAATTTTTGTCGAGGGGAGGACTCATTTCGACGAGGCCCTCGTCACCGGAGAGGCAAACCCTGTGTGCAAAGTTCCAGGGAGCGCCGTGGTAGCAGGCTCCCAACTGCTGAGCTCCACCGGTACGGACTCCGCCTCACAAGACAACACTGCCCGCATTACCCTCACGCGCGCTCCTCACGAGAGCAGCCTCGCCGAGCTTCGTCGCATCGTGTCGGAAGCCAGGTCCTCCCGTCCAGCCATTCAAGACATGGCAGATGCTCTTGCGACCTGGCTTATCCCCTGTGTCCTGGTCGCTTCCATCATCGTCCTTGTGATATGGGTACTCGTCGAGGTTCTAGTTCGGCATAGCTCCGTCGGGCGGGGGTTCTCGCAGGCCCTTACATACACCATCGCACTCCTCGCGTCATCCTGCCCCTGCGCCCTGACGCTGTGCGTCCCATTGGTCTATTGTGTCGTAGTGGCGAAGGTGGCTGTAGGCAGTGGCATTCTTGTAAAAGATGCAAATGCCTTCATTGGGGCAACGAAAGTCACCGACGTCGTTTTTGACAAGACGGGGACTTTGACCACGGGGAAGCTAACTGTCGTGGGCAAATTCGTCTTGCCTTTTACCGCCACTCCCCCCGTTCCAGGTCTGGTTGAAGCCGAAGCCGAAGATCAGCCTCTGAAGAAAATATACCTCGACGTAGAGCAAGTTGAAGCTTTGGTTTTGGCGTTAGTTCTTGATGACAAGCATCCTGTCTCCTCGGGCGTTAACTCCTTCCTTTTGTCATCACTGAGCAACGCAGGTGCGCCCGGAAAATTGGATGACAAGAAAAGCATTCCAGGACAGGGGATTTCAGCGCTTTGGAATGGAAACCACGTCGTTAAGGGCGGGCACCTTGCCTTCTGCTTAAATGCCGGTGATACAGCTGCAGACGTTCAAGGGGTTCACCCAGACATCGCCCGTGTTGTGTCTTTAGGCAAGACCCTGTTCGTACTCTCGATTGACTCTCAAGTCATTGCGGCATATGCTCTACAAGACATGATCAGACCAGAGGCTCAACACGTCGTACAAAGCTTGCGAGAACGCGGTGTGCGGGTGTCTATGCTCAGCGGGGACAACGACGAAGCTGCATGGGAAACCGGGAAAGTGCTGGGATTCGCTCAGCAGGACGTGCGTGGAGGATGTGCGCCGCAAACCAAACGAGATGTTGTCAGGCAGCTGGTGTGGAAGTCCGAGTGTAAGCAAGAGGAAGAGGATGCAGGGACCGAATCCTCCGATCAGTCTCCTTCGAACCAACCATCGACGTTCGGTCGTCTCAACATCTTCACACCAGCTCGTGCGACTTCAAGGTTCGTTATATTTGTCGGAGACGGATCTAACGACGCCGGTGTGCTCTCTCAAGCGAACTTAGGCATCTCCTTCCAGTCTGGCACGACTCTGGCTAATGCTGCTGCTGATGTTGTCCTCCTCTCCTCCCAGTCCTCGCTATGCGATGGCTTGTCAGCCAACTCGGACTTACTGAAGGTTCTGGCTGTCATTGACCTCAGTGGATCTACGAAGCGTCGCATCGTCACTTGTTTTGTGTGGGCTGTGATGTACAACTTCCTGGCATTCGTGCTTTCGTCAGGCATATTGGTTGTGTGGAGGCTCGAGCCTCAGTGGGCGGGTGTGGGCGAATTGGTCAGTCTTGTTCCTGTGTTCTTGATTGCATTCGCACCACGAAGGAAGCAAGCTGCTTTCCGAGAGTGAGGTTATTACTCAGATTCGTCGGAAATGGGAAGTCCGATAATCCGCCACCTTTACCAGATATTGGTTTCATGCCGACGTTCCGGGTCAATTTCTGGTATTGTGCGTAGGATATTCAATATAAATGTTTGTGTTCACAGTGAGGATCGGATATCCAACAGTTTGGCAACAGTTGTTGACTAACTGGCACGTATAATTTACTCCCCTTCATGTCATTTGATCAAATCCACGCTGGCGCGCTTTTTCGCTATGAATGTCAATTGGGCGGTAAACATCGAAGAAGACGTGAGTGAGAAGCCCTTGGCATCGACATGTGTCCCAGGCTGTTATACCGTGCGTTGACGTGAAATCCTCTCTCACTTCAACGCACGTCTGTCTGAGGTGAGTATACGTCTGTTTGCCTGCTTGTTAAGTACCCACTGATTTCTGGCTCACTCAATTTCTGGCAGGTATACTCGGATTCAAACACTCAGCTCAGGACTTAGGATATGTCGTTTGGGAAGACCGTTGGCGTTGCGTGCCCGTCTTTCGCTGTCACCAACATCGGTGACTTGTTCGTTCTCGTTACGTTTATGACTGAAGCCGCCAGTTCCACCGTCGTAACGCCCCTCAGAGTCGTTATTGGGCAGTACCTTAGTTTCACAGTCATCGTCGCCCTTAGCTTGATCGGCTGGGGTGCATCCCCGTAGAACCAATTGGGTTCTTGTGCCTTCTTCCCCTCACATTGGGCATATGGAAAGGCGCCGGCCTTTTTATAGGTTGATAAACCAGCCTCTCTTCGAGAGCATGACAGTCGATGCTCTTGGAAGAGAGCCTTTTTACAGCAGATGAAGAGCCTGATATCTCCTACGGCTATGGGATAAAAAGCATCCTCAAAGTCGCAGCCATCACCATCGCCAACGGCGCGGACAACATCGGGGCCCAAATTGCTATCTACATCGTCACTTACTACATCTTCCTAGGAATCTGGTGTCTGGCCGCATTCCTCCTCATCAAGGAGCGCCACATCCTCGCCGTCCTCCAACGCTACTCACCCAGGCCGTATCTTATTCCGCTCCTCTAAATCGGCCTGGGTATATTCATTGTCAATTCCGACTGCTACCCTTAGTCCATCGAACAGATCGATATACATGTCCCCTCACACTCTGGAAAAATCATAATGGGCGTCGTGACAGCTGTCCTTCTGGCCCCCGCCATCATCGTTATACTGTGGGTCAGATTCTTCCGGCGCGAGTCGTCGAACGAGGACGACCAGTCGTCTATTGCTGAGTGGTGGCTTGAGGGCGGAGAGGCTGATGTAGTACGGGTGGATCAGGACAGGAGCGCGACGGAGACGAAGGCTCTTGAAAATAACACACAGCAGGGAAAAAGTGAACACCGGTTGTCCGCCCCGCAGAACTTGGTTGGCGAGCGACGAGTGAAGTATGTCCCTCGTGCACAGAGTGAGGCCGGTGTAATTATGCTGTCCCAGACTGCGTTGTCCAATATCATTTATATATTTGGTTTCCTTTGGAATCCTTGGCTCTGTCTGTGGCTTCAGCAAGCCGATGTAACACTTGCAATCGTTGCTGCGTCGAGTATTCTTACCTCTCCACAAAAGAAGGCTCGTACCTTCAGTTCTCCCCCTCGACGTAGCGATGATATAGGTAGAGCTCGATATAAATGTTGTCAGACGAGCCCAGCGACTAGAGTGACCCCAGTCGACCCGCGAGTAGACTAGTTCCACCATGAGGAGTTCGGGATGGTCAAGGGATAAGTATACAACATTATCATTTTTACTCCTTGGTCTATCTACCAAAACCGACTCGCTCATGTGAAGGGAATAAGTAAAAAATACACGATGTAAGCAGGTAATTTACTTGAACTAAAATCAAGGCCGCAGCAATCAGCCAGCCTTCGACGCCAAAAACATACGAAGTACTCACGTTCTTGCCATCGGCCCACTTCTTGCCGTCGATCTCAAGATCCCAGGCCAAAGCAGCCTCGAAGAAGGCCTTGTCATCAGCGTTGTCCAAATCCAACTTCTTGTAGTCGTATGACTCCCAATCGGGGGCGACGTCTACGACGGGCTTGAAATCTTGGCCACGGAGGATGAAAGCACCAGAGATGACAGAGTCATTGGCGACCCCGAGAACACCCATAGACCCGAAGAGGTATTTACGCGACGCCTCCAAGCGGTTGAAGAAACCGCCGATCTGGTTGGAGGACATGAACGTTTGTGTAAGCTCGTCATTGTACTTGAAGTCCACGCGCCAAACTGAGTAACCCTCCTTGTCATAGCTGGGCAGAGTGGTCAGAAAAGAATCCACGTATAAATCGTGCCTGAATACATACTTCTCGTAGAACCACTCGAGGGCACCACCGGCACCGCGTGTCTCTTTGTTGGAGTAGGCACGCTTCCAGTCCTCGAGGTTCAAGGTCGACTTGGGGAGATCGTCCAAGGGGTTCTTGACTTTGGGTTCCGCGGGGACGAGAGGCTCATCCTCCTCATCGTCGTCCTCCTTCTTGGGCTTCTTCTCAGCCTTGGGTGCCTTTGGGGTGGCGGCAGCGGGCTTGGCCTCCTTCTTCTCCTTAGGAGGGGGAACATACTGCAGGGCCTTCTCGGTGTACTCGAGGGGACCGAAGATGTCCTTGAGTTGTGGCTGGTTGACGATCGTTTCAAGATGACGGATGAGGTTTGGGAGTTGCGCGCGGACTTCGGCATCGACGTTGATGGTGACAGCGCGTTGGACGACGACAGCGACGGCGAGATCGGCGAGTGAGATGCGCTCGCCGACGAAGAATGTGTGGTGGAGAAGGTGCGCGTCCAAGGTCTTCAAAGCGCGAAGAGCACGCTCAGAGGCGGCGGTGTGGAACTGATGCACGAAACCAAGTTAGTTGATCAAAACAAGTAAACACGAAATTTGGGACGAACCGGCTTGTTATAAGGAGTAATTATGCCCTTGCATAGTTGAAAGACCAGGGAGATATTGGTTTCAACTTCTGAATCGGCGAGATGGGCCCATTGATCGACCAATGCGGACTCCTTCAGATCGGCACCAAGGAGGCCAGAGTTGGGTGCCAATGCAGCGACTGAAAATAGAAATAGACTTAGTGAATGGGATCGAGCGCGATGCAAGGGAGGAAGCTGATCAGGTTTCGTTACAAGTCTCGACATGCGCGATTAAGACAGGGATAACTGATAAATCAGAACTCTCATCTTCCAGCCTCCCCAAAAATGATAACTCGAAAACATAGATCGGGACTCACGATATCGCGCAATAGCAGCTCCTTCAAAGAGATTGAAGCCATCGGCACCTTCCCATGCTGGGATTTTGCCGTGGGGGAACTTGGAGAGGAACTCGGGCTGCTTGTTGGTCTCGTAGTGGGTGTACGAGGCTGGGAGCTCGAAGTTGATGCCAGCGAAGGTAGCAACAGCTCTAACCTGAAAACCAAACGGAATCGATGAGCAATCGGAATTCATTGGCATGGATCGGACATACGAGCTTGCCCTTTGCCTGTTGGGGGATGGTCCAGATGGTGCCAGCAGACGACATTTTGGTGGAGGAGATGAGAGAGATTGAGCAAGGATGAAATTTTTGGATGGGAGTCACGAAGGTATGGATTCGCACTGCTGATCTTTAGGGCAGGTCGGCACGGGACTTATCAATCAAATTATCAGATCGACGCCATCGATGGATGGCACAGTCGCGTCGGCGAATCAAGCTGATTGTAATGCACAGGAAATCCATCCGGAAATGTTTCCTTTCACACTCTCCACCATGAAGGTACTCTATCAGTACCGTCGGGTTTGTAATGCTGAGCATACGAGCAAGAAAAGCACTTGAACGACTGTGAAACACAACATCCAGTAAGTGTGAAATCCATTTCGAAAAGCGATGAAAAATAATCAGAATTTTCGAAGGTCTCGACATAAAATTGTTAAGACAGGGATAACTGAAAATATTTGTAGCTCATCCTGACAAACGACTGCCTAGACGACCGAGGAAAATGCGAACTCACTCAATATGTGCGTCCATCTTGCTCTGTTACTCAGGTACGGTGGTGTACGGTGTACGGCTGGGGCAGGACGCGGAGCATGATGGTGGTGGTGTTCAAGAGGTCTTGGTGGGCAGAAAAAATTGGGCGGAATTTTACGTGATGGGAACCGAAGTTAGGGCAGGTCATTACGCGTCGTATCTCAATAACGCGTTCACCGTGCATAGCGCGTAACAAGTCAAGGAATAATGGGCTTGTGTATATTCCCGTGTCGTTCCAAGAAATATGGTGCGCCGGTGTGCGCCGGTGCTTGCATTTTTTCACTGACACAAGTTCTAGAGAGATCCACCCAAATAATCAGATTTGGTCATCTATCCATCTCAGAGGGGGTGCGGTTCTAACCTGATCTCTATGAAGTTCGCGTGCTCGTTTCTGTTGATATCACGACGCACATGAATGGTGCACACAAAACAACTAATGGATGCACACAATTGTCCATTTGCTAACAACTAGTCCTACAACAATATTATAACGGCCTAACTCATCTCACCCATCTTCTCTGCACCCCATCGGACGACCGAGGTCGCAGCAGCGGCGATGACGAACGACCAATCAAACAACGATCCAAAAACTTCATATTTCGGTATCAAGGAGAACAAATTTTGGGCTTCTTCGCTGGTGTCTGAGTCAGTGGGTGGTGGAGGGAATGTCGAGCGCAGTTGTACGATGGTGGACAGCATGTAGATGCCCTAGATGGAAGGACGGATGAGAGTGAGAGAAATTGATTCTGAGGATAGGCTTACCATCAGTTGTGCTAGAACGAGGAGCATCAACGATGCACCAAGGCTACGATTGCTCACATGTAGAGCCTGATGGCCAACAACACGGTCAGTAAACCCTCCACGAACGAAGATAGATGATGTAGCTACCCTCGTCACTCCGCGTAATACAAGCCTGATGCTGCTGAGTATGATGACTCCTACTAACACAAGACTGATCTGTCTTGACATGCGCGCGACGTCTGCTAAGTTGACCTCGGATGAGATATGCGACAGCAAGTAGGCTAGGAATTGGGTGATTAAGTCGGGGTAGGAAGTTTGCTGAGAGGTTGAGCGAGACGAGACAATATTCACGATGGACTAATGACGTGGTCAGCACCATCTAGTCTTTAAGTTAAGTAGGTAGACGTACGCTGATGACTCTAATGATACAGTAAATGGAGAAAAGTCTTCCGCCGAGGTTTGTACAAGCGACCTTTCAAGGTAGCCGAGAATATGGCGGTTTGGCGGCGCTGCCGGAGCGCGTTTAGGTCAAGGCTCATTTGGTGTTCGAGGGCTTCCAGGCCTTTCAGCTCCTGAAGACCTGCACAGTAGCATATAATCGGTGACGAAGTGACTTCAAAGCTTGTTGCTACTCACGGTCATCACCTTCGAACTTGGAGAGGAATCGAGAATACCAAGTTCCTTGGCCACGATCTTTCGAGGTCTATTCATGATGATGCAAGTAAGCGCGCTGATTTGGGGGGGATATACAATAATGAAAGCTGACCTCCGCTCCGCTCGGTACAGAAGAACCTTGGGGTTGTAGCCTCAGTTGGTTGATATCGTCGCGAATGCGCGTAAGCGAGAGGTCCGCTGATTTGATGTCGCCTTCTGAAGGTATTGAGGCGCTGAAAACACGCGGGTTAGACTGTAGGACGCGCGGATGAGTTTGTTCGCCTACCGGGAACGAGAACTGAATGGGAGAAATGCCCAAGCATTGCTAATTGCACCAAATCCGGAAAGTAAACCTAGCACGATCGTGCCCAAAACATTCAAACGGGACAATGTGGAGGTCCTGATATCTGCGGATAGCGACTCATCCGGAAGGGGCACGTAAGAGAACGCCACGAGGAACAGTAGCACGGGGATGACATTGAGCACGAATCTGATCGTGATGGCACGTCTCTTTGCTGTATTTCCCTTGCCAGATGTCGCACCTAATGACAGGACGATGGTCATAACAAGGGGAATCAAAACCAGAAGTAGGAAGATGAAGAGGAACTGCGACAAGATCCAGTTGAGCAATCGCGTTCTAAGTCTGTTTGAATACGTGCTGGACGACACGTTGTATGTCGACGACTGACCGAGATGAGAATATGTCGAGAGTCTGCAGGACTAAGAGCAGTACAAGGGTCATGCTCTCAGCAAAGCAGGCGGAGAAGGCTATGCGAGAAAGGCGCGAATGTAGGGATAATTGCGGTGCGGAGGGCTTGGGGCTCGTAGGTGGTGATCGGCCCGCTGGGGTTGGTCGAGGCGAGAATGTCGGGAGCGCCACCCACTCAGCATCGTTCTCTACGACACCCTCGGTTTGGGCAGACAGGTTCTGCAGGTCTGCGTAGAGGCTGCTCCGCAGCAGAAATTCTCTACATGTCCAAACAAGAAATAGCCTGTAAATGTTCCCGAAAATGAGTCTCTACATGGAAATAAACAATGGCCAAGACACACCTGAAGCAGACAATTGCAACCACTCCGGTGAAAGAATCGTCCATCAGTCAGATATTTCGATTTGAGGTTGGTACGAGGACGAGGTCAATGACATGCAATCGGACCCAATGCAGCGGATGCGTGGGAACAGGATACTAAACGTAGGTCAAATCGCCGTCGAGGTCGCCCATGACCGGTGACCGTCTATCTGAGTCGTCAAATATTCCACTGCAATGGGGAAACCGAACGTTGCACGCCACAATCGTACCACCCGTATTCGCCGTAATGACATCGAACGAGCTCGCAATCATGAAGAAGAAGCTGCCAGGAAAGGGGCCCAAGAGGAGGGGAGAATGATGTTAGCAAGGGATCGGAACGCGAGTGGGCGCTGGAACTGACAAGGCAAAAGAAACTGTAGAAGATGCGCATTGAGTTCGGGATCAGGGATCAGTTGATGGAAGTCATGGAAGGAATCGGCGTTGATTGCACAGTTCATTTTTCTATTGTGCCCACTCTGCCTTACCCTTAAATCGCGCATCGAGCTACGTCCCTCCAATCTGTCATTACTTATACATGCCAATGAATCTGGACTATTTCTTCAAGTTGAATGATATGAGTTACAATAATACAATTTACAATCTACAGTAAGTTCCTTCATCGGAAGTTGGAACAAAGCCAAGCAAGTTAACGACTGCTTGGCAAGATACAATAGCACTTTCAGCAGTGGCTGCTCCTTTTGAAGTTCAAGTAGGGTGTATAAGCTCATATGCATAACAGGTAATTGAAATAGAATGCTTAGTGCTCGAACCATTGGTTTGTTGAGGGATTGTCATCTAGGAATGGCTGTAAAGCATGCAACAGAGATATAGCTGGTGTTTTGTGGAGATGAGGAATGATGTAGAACTGTTGATCATCGCAGTAATGCTTTCATTATGAGCACCCAGGCCTTGATATGCATCCAAGGAATGCAAAATGATTTCATAACAAGGGGCCTCCTTATTTTGTTTTGGGCATCTCATATGACAGGGCTGTGGATACCTTGGCAGTTGACCTGCAAGTGATGAGCAAGCATAGCAGTTAAGAATGGTGATGTATGGCATTTGTGTTCCACCATTGAAGATTTTCAGCTCCTCAGCAAACTGTGTTGCAACACTTGAAGGGTTGAGCTTTGGGCTGGTCTTGTCTTGTTCCAGGATACACAACATTGAGGCAGGCTGGATCATGCCTCACAATGAGAAGTACATTGGCAGAACCCAGTAGGTATGCCAACAATCCATGTAACCACACTATAATTCCTCAGGGATTATCCTGCCAGCTGCGTTATAATGTGCCACCCACTTATATCCCCCCAGGCCACATTATAAGGTCAGAGTATTGAATCAAAACTGTAAGCCATTGGTGGCACACTTAGTGGGCATTATAATGCTGGCTGCATGAGGACTTTTGTAGTTATCAACATCTGGATCATGGCACTTCACTTGCTCCTTCACCCCATTTCTTGCCTTGGCTCAGTTGGTATCACTAAACTACTCAACCTTTCAATGAACAAGAATCAGCACCTAACATAGGTATCTAGCCCTGCAGTTCTGCCAAAGTTCTGCTTTGAGTGACTCCCTTCAGTGCTCTGATTCATGAATCCCTTCTGGGTGTAAGACACTGGGGGAGTGTGTTAGATACTAGCATAATTCAGCAACAGGAACAGATGTATTGTACTGTTGTCATTGTTTGTGTGCAGTTGCTTAATCTTGCACTCATATACAAACCTTGTACTGTGTTCATGATGAATAGAGGGCTGGTGAGGGTGACACAGATACTTAGTAGCCTCAAAAGTGGGAGGGTATTGGGAGTGGATGCAAGGGAGGGAAAGGATTAATGGTTGAGGCCTAGGATACTGTTGAGAGGATTGGAGGTATCCAGAGACTGGGTGGGGTTGGAGCACACCAGAGCCTTTGTCTTCCACTTCATTTCTGAGTCATAGCTCCAGACAGTGGCTACAGTGGGTGGTCTTGTTTAATGTGTAGCAATTCATTTGTAAAGGTTTACTTGCAAATCCGGCATGCCTGAAATATATTTGTGAATGAGGATAAAACATGTGCACACACATGGCATTCAACCAACTACAAGTCGGATTACACAAGTTAGTCACTTCACAGTACTTGAGTAGTGCATTGATCTGACCTTTTCAATGAGGACATTGGACAAATGATTGGGCAAAAATCATATATTGGCTGGAGCATACTAACATCTACATTTGTTACCAGCTGTTGACTTGAGTGTAGGAACAACCTAGCAAGAGTTATTTCACTATCTTATGTTCTAGGAATTTGATGCCCACTTGCCACCCGTTGTTTTGGATCATGATTGAGGCAACAGTATCACAATATCATTCCTCTTCCCCGCTCCGTTCAGTTACTCTTTTTTGTAGTTTAAACAGTGCCATGTGCTTCGGACTTCCTGCTTCCACTTCAGCAACTCATACAGCCCCACACCAAATTGGTGTGTCAGACTTGAGCTTGACATTGGCTTGACAACTGTCATACTGGGAGTTTGCTTGCCAAAATAGAAGCAACGGCATCTTACATTCTGACACTGGGCCATTTCAAAAATGCAAATGCAACAGTGCTAATTCAGTGACTTATCAATGTCCACTGATCCTGTCTGACCTTCTACCCACATCAGTGGAGCTTCATACCAGAGCCCTGTGGCCGTTCCCAAGATCAACAAAAGAACAGTACTATTGTTTGGAATAGTACAGTATATTTTCAATACCAGAATAGTGCAACCTATTCTTGACCTATTCAAGAACCCTTTCAACATATGACATCACACTTCTGTACTGACATTATAATCCAACCACCACCATCACACAGAGGCATTATAATGTGTGCACACACCAGTGATGGAGCCATGACCCTGGCCATTATAATGTTGACTGGGGGGGTCTCACAAGCAGGGACATTATAATGCAATGGTCAGGAAAACCCCTCAGGTATTATAATGTGGCTACATGAACACCTTGGTATGCTCCTGTCTGGGGTGACATTGGATGGCAACACCATGAATCCACAAGGCCCATAGATAGTCTATATTTAGCAGAGAGCTATCCCTCGCCCTGGAGTAATGAGAAAAGTGAACGTAGGTGCTGCAGAATGCATCCTCAAACAACCAGACACTGTCTTCTTTTCTCAGATTCAAAAAGTTGGCAGGAACAGAGGCTCTTAGAGCCTTCCATTCTTTATCTGTAAGAAGAGCTTCAAAGTACTTGTTGACTTCAATGGATATCTGATATTTCAGTTTTGCAAGTGTTGGACAACCAGAAATTGCCTGATCCATGGCCATGATGCTAATTGTGCAACCAAGCAACTCTCCACCATTGCCCTGCCCCATCAAACCTTGAGCAACATACTGAGCCAGGATGTGCCAGACTGCCATGGGCTCACTGCCCAACTGGTCTGAGTTCATCATGATTGCAGCTACCTCTGTGACAAGTGGTTCGGAAGACAAGCCTGAGATGATGACTTCACAGTCCTCCTGTATAGAGTAAACAACACGGGGATGGGAGTGGATGAGTTCTGATATGAAATTCTGTGCAGTAGAGAAACCCAGCAAGAGTTCAAGTGATATACAGGTGCAGAGGACAGCAAGTGCAGATGCATTCACTTCACTTGGGGGTGTTGTGTTGGACTCACTGTGTCACATCCAGTCAGTTTACTGATGATAGTGTTGACGATCGAGTGCATGGCCTCACCAGGTTGCTCCATTTAAGATGAGAATTAACCATGCTTCGCCAACTATTTTCATATGAGATGGGAAGTCATATCACAAACACAGCAAAACTTTGGACTTACAGAGGCTGTCTGAATAGTGAGACTTGCTTCAGTGTGCCAATGTCATTCAAAGAGAGGTTTTCAGACAGGAGGTGGGAGCAAAAGTGCACATTGAATGACAACTTTGTGTAGGGTGCTGGAAGAAAAAGGTCAGCAGCTCTCTCTTGAGCAGATGGCACAATCTGCTTTGCTGGTGCAATGAGGAAAACAACTAAGGCTGTCGGTACCATCACTGTGCCGATGTGTTGGCTAATATCAGCAAGGATAGAAATCAAGTGTCTGTAGATTGTGTTAAGTGAGCATCTGTCCATCAACCCTACTGTAAGCAGGGAGGACAAGTGTGTGCTGAGTGAAAGACTAATGTCCACTCACTGGTTATAAAGCTAATACTACTTGTAGCTATGTAGCTTGATGCACACACTTAGTAAGTTCTCTGAGGTGAGTACTGTTTAGAATACAGACAGATACAGGCTCCTTATATACTATATTCTACCTATGGTATAAATAGATGCACAGTCAATACTAAGTCAGTATGACTCAGTATGAGTCAGGTATGAGTCACATCATTAGTAAGACCTTCTATGAAGTTCTATTGTGGACTGTGCTCTGACTCATATCCTGATGGATCATGGTCATGTGGAGGTGCATGTGCAACAGATTGAGTATTTGCCCAAAAGCTTTTTGTCATTGGACAAAATATGGACTTTGTCAAGTCCCAAAATGATGGGGAGCTGATTGTGGCAAACCTGTTTCTTGACAGCTTCAAACATGTTGCAGCTAGCCTGAATCAGTTCTTTCGTGATGAACAAAGTTAGGGTAGTGATATTTGTAGCAGACAAAGTTGTAGAAGGCATGTTGTTTAATAGGATTATTGAATAAGGTTTCGAAGTGGCTCTGAATGGCGAGGTACACCATAGGAGTGATGCCCTGAGTGTTGTCAATGAGAATGTGGAAGTTTTCAGAAGAACCAAAGTGCTGGAAGTAACATATCACAGTGTCAGGACTGATGCCATTGTCTCTCTTGACTAGATTGATCACTGCTAGAACTGAATTAAAAAGGAAGTAGAACATTGCTTGAATATGTGCTTCACAGAGCTGCTTCTTGTTCTGTGGACTCAGTGCTTTCAATAGGTAGTTGTGCAAGGCAACATCATGAGGAGGATAAGCTAGACACCTATGAGGATGATTTTAGTGTAAGTGATGAGGTGCACCCACAAGTAGGATCAGCATTGTCCTTTCTAAAGCAGCAGTAGATTACAATCTGTTTCTTGCCAATCTCGTAAAGTACCCTTGTCTTCCCCATACTGGATGATTGAATCATGGACAGGATAGGAGCATAGGACTGCTCATTGTTCCTCATTGAGTCTGTTATGGAGAGAAGATGCTTGGAGACATTTCTGATATATGGCAAGTTAAAAGATTCATGTAGAACTTGAGAGACAATAGTTAATGTGAAGTCAATGTTAATAGCTCTTACAAGTTTTGCATTTGTCCGAAGTTGTCGGAACCTCCAGTTAACATAGAAACTCTGAGGAAGATATCAGATGGGCTAAAACCACCCACAAAACATCTGATACACACACAAGTTTAGACGTCTTCTGAAATCCTAGGCACACCTTGCTTGATACAATGTTTGAACAAGTTCAAGGCATCATTTGCATTTCAAAGTCAGAAAGGAGGGATGGGGAAATCAAGAAGCCCGGATATCCTGAAACCACATTGAATATTCTATAAAGCACCTTTTCTGCAATGTTACTCCAAAGCTCTGGAGGGAGTGTGAGGACACTCTCCCAGGGGTGAAGGGCTACTAGTATCTTGCTGTTGATTTGAGCATTGTAGAGTGCCAAAGGATCATTGTTGTTGTATGTGGGCATGTCAAGCTCTGCCATAATAGTTTTATCATTGTCCATGGTAGAGGAGTCATGAGCGAATGGATGGAGCGAACCCCTCTCCAAACCATTATGTTTGTTCATGTTTACTCTTGGACTTAGTTCCACCTCCAAGGCCTCAGGGTAGCTGTCCCAGCTTACCTCCTCCCCACACTACTCTCACACCTCATGTGATTAATCATGTGATGTACTCGGTCACTTGATTCTAAGCAAAGGACAAATTTTTTTAAAACTATGCTACACAACATGAACTACAGATTCTCCAAAGTCCAATGCTTATGTTCTTAATCTAAATACAAGGTTTGACTACCTCTGTTATACCCTCATCAGACATGTGAAAAATGCTGAGAAGCATGTTGGCTCAGAATGGAGAACTCCCAGAAGCGCAAATGTGAGGCTCTTGATGCCAAAAAATACAAAAATACTTATCAAGCCCCATTGGGATACGGCAGCGAAGATGACAAAGGCAATGAGGAAGGGAAGGGACAGGTGAGAGAATACTAAATAAGTTGTATCCCAAGTCAGGGCTAACAAAACAGGCATATCCAGGGCCTGCTGAATGCTTACAAGCCATTTGCAGTGCATTCAAGTCAGCTCCACATGTTAGCTTCATTGGACAATATGAACTTGATCTTGATCCCTTGAAACCTGCAAAAGAGGAAGTCTGTATGGTATCATATGAGATATGGCAAGCAAGCAGCTACAAATTTTGGTATGAGAACAGAAAAATGTTAAATATTAATAGCTTACTGCTGTATTCCCAGAGTCCACGATAATCCCAAGATAGCAACTGGATACAAAACTCGGTACTGGTGCTATCAGGATGAAGGCTGGCGCCAGTGATCAAGGCCAAGCCAGCGAGAGGAAGCTGTACCCTGAGACAATGTCGGCATGAAGCACTTTGCCTGTCAAAGTCAGCTTGTTATCACATGCTAGGGAATAACACAGATCCAGGTACCTGTAGGTATTAAACAGGTAGAACTGTGAGAAAACCTGCCAAAACCTGCACCTGTAGGTATGGGTACCTGTCTTTGCAGGTCACCACAGGTGCAGGTATGGATTCAGAAATACCTGGTGACCTGTAGGTATTAGTAAATACATGTAAATTTTGCTTAGCACAGTAAGAAAGTGTCAGATGAGTCAGTTAGCACACTAAAAAATAGCATATTCTACTATCAGCATCAGAAAATAGTAACATTCACTATATGTGCAACACTGATATACATATATTTGAAGGGGGAAACTCATTCCAACATGTTGTTGTACATTACATAGTCATCATGTAAAGAGATTTGTGAATCTCAATGCATTGTAACAATATGTAGCCCCAATTAACCTTTGTATGTTGAGTTTGGACTACTTTTCTCAACCACTTTTCTGTCAATTATTGAAGGTAACCTGCAGGTAACAGGTACCATGACCTGCAGGTACTTGACCCACAGGTCACAGGTACTTGTGACACAGGTATGGGTACCTGTGCTCGCAGGTCCAAACAGGTGCAGGTATCAATCTGGACCTGTGAATGACCTGCAGGTACAGGTGCAGGTAGATCCGCAGGTGCACCTGTGTTATTCCCTATCACATGCAAGCTAGCCACTTCCGAAGGTGGTGTATCCTTGAAGTGAACAATCAGAATTGCAATTGAACATCACACTGTGCATGTACTGTACTGCGATGTCTCTGTCCCTGTGGAGGTGCTGGACATAGTGTGCAAGAACCTTGATAATGCAACACCAAACAAGCTTGTTGGCCAGATTCAAGCACTGTTCCCACAAGTGACTGCTAATCAAATCCATACTGCCTGGACTGTGATGAGTGAAGAATTATGGAAGCAGGATAATCAGCAACTTACCTCCGCCAAGCTTCTTATGGAAGATCTATCAGATGACATTGAGATATTTGATGTTGTTCTGGAAGATGGTGTAGAGCAAATTTGCTGGGGTATGAAACAGATTGCATGGCCACTGATAGGGAAGGTGGTTGAAGTGGGATTAGATGCAACTTGTGAGTTGTTGGCTGATTGTTAGTCATCTATGGGCTAAACAAAGTGTAGTTGAAACAAACTCAAGGCATGCTAGCCGAGTTTGACAATGCAGGCTTTCCGTTGTCATACTGTTTGTTGTCAACAGCATCAGTCATTGAAATCAGCAAGCATACACAAGCACTTACAAGGTGGATAACTATGCTTCAGGATAGATATCACCTCAACCCTGAGTTCATTCACATGGATAAGGATATGGCAGAGATTTCAATGACAAGAACGGTTTGGGCGTCAACAAAGATCCAGTTGTGCTGGTGGCATTTTTGAAAGGCATTGCGTGAGCAGTTATCACAAGCAAAACTTACTACAACACCGTACAATGTTGAGAAAGCAGTTGGTGAGTTCATGTTCATTGATTGAGGATTCATTCCATTTGGAAGGATGGACTCTGGGGAGAATGAAGGAGGGAGGGTGGATTCAGATATGGCCACAATGGAGATGGAGGAACAGAAGAATCCGAATGCAGTGTATCTGCAAATCACAAAGGCACAAAAAGAGTCAGCGACTATGACAAGACCACCCAACATGAAGGTAGCAACACTAACAATCAAGTTGCCTTCATGGGTACTTCCCAAAATGGCCACTGCCAGCGAGAATGCCAATGAGGACCACAGTTGTCACATCTTCTGTCCAGACGACCTTCAGGTACAACTTGTAGACATGGTTGAGCTTTACTTCTGTGTGCACCCTCTCATTCCTGGATATGCAGCACCATCAGCACCAGGAATATGCTGCTGGGCAGTCAAACAAATGGTTGACTTCTGTGTAGCCAATGACTTGCATGAGGCATGGGCATACTTGTGCGAGAACTGGTATTGAAAGGGTCGCTGTGTCACAGTCTGATCCTCACCCTCTTAGGGGTACCCCCTTGTGCCCCTCTCCGGATATTCGGACCTTCGGAATCCCTCAGGCTCCGCCCTTGAGGTATATGCATGGTGCACAGCACTATGATTCACTTGCTACATGTTTCACATACATGTGTACTTACTTACTGGCCTCACCTTGTACACATGTTAGTCAGTATTTATAGTAGCACTAGTACACATGTAGATGGCACTCTGAATCTTAGCTCTATCTTCGTCACTGCTTGCCTCCTTGTCTCCGCTGCAGGCTCCTCCACGGAGCCTGCCTCTCACCCTTGCTCTCCGAAATCGGGACACCACAGGGCTAGGAGGGTGCAGCATCAAAGCTGAAGCCAAGTCCCATATGCTCCTCTCATCTGTGCATTCCACACTCCCATGCTCCCCGTGCATTCCTGCACCCCCTAAACGGACGAGTCAGGAGGCCCTGTGATACGGTTCTTAACATGCTGGGAGCTTTGGGCTCAATGTGAGTGTGAGTGAATCCCAAGGCTCAAGACTGCAATGATTCTTGAAAGCCAGTGAGCATGTCTACTTCGATAGAGGGATTTACAAACTTACCTCACATGGACAGCTGGCAGCAGATTAAGAAAGACTTTTTGCACCATTTTTACAAGCCGCGTGTTGACCTTCTTGTCTGGATTCTTGTGACGAAAATGGCACCAGCCTATTACCGTAAACTCAATTTGGCCACAAGGGAAATAGGTCGCTTCCACAAGTTGCCTTCCTAGAGAAAAGTGTTCAAAAGGGACTGGAAGCAAGCCTTGAAAACACCCATTACAGTTCCACTCAACATCAAATATAGACTGGACATGTACCATTGGGTTTGCACTTGTCCACACTTCAGCAAAAGCCAGTTCCTTCTTTGTAAACATCTGGTCCAAGCAGCACCACCTGTTGAACCCATATTCTTCCTTGAGGTGACCTGAAACCATATCACTCTGTTCTGGACCCACTGTTCCCTCCAGCCAGTGACAGATGAAACAAAGCCTGGTGCAAGACAGCCAGCCCAGTGGCCTTGTGAAGATGTTGATTCATCAGACGAAAGTGAAAGCAACAAGGGGACCTGCCATCAACTCTTCGTTGCCTTCGAGGATCAAATGAAGAAAAGGATTGACTTACTCTGGGACTTTGTGTATGGGCTAGAATACCAGATTCAGTTCCAGGACCATCGTTTCCTACAAATGGTGGAGAGACAAGGTGGTGCGCTGTTTAGATTGGCTGAGGCTTGTCAGCAATGAGAGCGAAGGCAGAATACAACAAGGGGGGAGGGAACAACGAGTCCTCAACAGCAATGTTTTACCGAACGCGACCATGTGTCGCTGATCAAGGGTCGTAAGGATATGATACATATATGATCAATTCTTTCACATCACCTGTGCCGTATAAATATATCATCATTCTTGACCTCTCCTCTGACTTTTGTAGCTGACTGCGGTATAGCCAAAACGGGCTCGCGAGAGCCGGATAGATGTATTGGATGTGAGTGTGAAGGGCTAAAGGGCTGTGAAGTGGTGTGTGTGGGGGATGGTGGTGGTGTGAAAGATGATGAGGATGAGGAACACGAGACAGACAGGTAATGGAAGTGGTTGTTAAGCGCGATGAGCGAGTTGCAGCTCAGCGCGGATAGTAGGATTCTCCCGAATGTAGATCTTCCATGCCTCAGAGCTCCAACACCCGAGCGCCTGGATGATGTCTTCAGAAAGCCCTAGTGATGCGTAGAATGTTGCTCCACTGGCACGAGCTGAGTGACCACCATAGTTGTAATTGACAACATGGTGTAGGTTTGAAATAAACCAGCGCCTAGTAGGCAGTGAACCATCCTCTCAGATGAACAATGCCGGCCTAGCACCATGCATGGAGTCCCGAAGTTTGATGTACTCCTGTAACAATAAGACTGGGCAGGCATCGACGGCATGAAAGCGCGTAAAGAGAATGTCAGAGCCGCGGTAAAAACAGTCCGCCTTATGGTATGGGAGACGGTATGCAACACGACCGTTTGAAGATACGAAGCTTGACCGTTTGATCACCTTCCGCCAATCCAAGAGCTTCTTATCGTCGCTGATAACGACTTCTCCAGAACGATGGCAGGTGAAGAAGCATGCTGATAGCAAGGTGATGAACAGCAAGTCATCATAAGTATCTGATCTTCGTGCGATAGCAAGAAAGGCAGATAGATGATGGAGACAGAGTGGAAGTTTACAGTTAACGTTTGAACCTCGCATTTTCATGGATCCTTTGATCATGGCTTGTACGAGTGGGTGTGAACGGTTCATATCGAAATCCGGAAAGATGTGCATTAGAAAGTAGCGAGCGCCGGATAGGTATTTGAAGGCAGAGGAGATGTATAGTGACGAGTAGGCAATGTATCGGGCAAGAGTCTGAGGAGTAGGGTCAAGAGGGAGAGAGTGTGCAACACAGAATGAACAGTAATCATGAACACCTGTAATATACCCCTTCTTAGTACTATTTTTCCACCATACTTGACTGGAGCAATGCCACTCTTGCATCCAAGTCCTCCAACTGAACTGGGCACCTGACTGGGGCTGAGCGACAAGATGAAGGTAGCAACCTCAGAAGAGCAACCTCCATGCCAGAGGAAGAAGGTGGCGAGGTGGGTGGAAAGAATGAAGCTTATCTGATGGAAACTTTCTTCGATAATCATTGAACATCAATCGGGATAGGAGGTCGGCCTGAATATTTTCTGTGCCAGCGATGTGCTGAACTCTGAGGTCGATGCCTGTTGCAATGATGATTTTGGCAGCAGCTCGAAGAGGTGCGTTGTGCATAGCATTGGAGGGTGAAAGTGAGCTGAACACGCTGACTGCATCCAAGCTATCTGTTATGGTTCGCCTTTTCTTTTCCATTTTTCTTTTTCCTTTTCCCCATGCATCACGTGATGAACACGTAGTGGCTTACCACACCATGCTTATCCTTTACAATATCACGCTTATGTATCGGGCCCGTATTTATAAGCGCGTTAGTCAGAACCTCGCCGTAACCTCATGGGCGCAGTCCATGACCTCATACCTCATGGTGATGTGGTAAGCATTCCATGGAATACCTGTAGGTTACAGCGTGTAGTAGACATGCGGACTGTAGTATATAAGAACGAATAGCATACCCAGAGACGATAACTCGTTCTCTTGGGATACCCACTTACATAGTGCCTAAGCCAGCGTCTTCAACCTCTCGCCTCTCTTCTACCTCATCAGACTAAGCCCTCACCTTTCTCAATAACAACTTTACTAACTCCAACGCTTGTAGAGCCCGCGTACATTTTATAGTGTATTGTGTTGCCCTAACAGAAGAACGAGTTCCCACCTCAACGCCCGCTCTGCAACCGTTTCTCGTGTTCAACATGAATTACGTTCATCAAAACACTTTTGCCGAAGAAACCTACCTCGCCATCGTTGTCCACTCAGGTGCTGGCGTGCACTAGCTTGAAGTTCAACGTTGGTTGACAGGAACCCCGCATGCCCCCAACCCGCACACACCTAACACGATCCAACTTCTATACCGTTTTCCCGTACCTTCTTATTCCCGACCCTACCCTCAACCAACAGAATAAGAAACTCGCCACTCAAATCTTGAAGAGTACTCCTCAACTCTTTGAGACGATCATTATCCCAGTCACACCCGATAACCCCCAACACAACCCACACCAAACCCCGGCACGATACTTTATCCGCAGCAACAATGTCGTACTTGACTGCCAGGCCAACGTCCGCGCAACCTTACGACAGGCTGAGGCGGCCCGCATTACAAGGCAGAAATTCATCAATGGACAACGCAGGACCTAGTGCTTGGGCGGGAGCCCTCGACACTAACACAGAAACCGGTGTCTGGGCGGGAGCCCTTGATACCACATCACCCGCTCCACAAAACCCCATGCTATACCAATGGCCGCCGCAAGGCACCGAAACACCCGCCCTGACTGAGCAACCCGCCGCCCCTGCCAACACCAATGACATCCTCGCCGCCATGAGGCAGATGATGACGGATATGGAAGCAAGAATGGAAGCACGCATCCAACAAGTGCTGGTTCCCCAAACCCGACCACCCAGCGTCATGACCCGGGGAAGCCATCCACTTCCACGTACACCCTACGGAGCACCAGCTCCACCACCATTTCCCCCGACAATTCCCCTTGCACCCGTAGCCGAGAACCCGATAATGCCCCAAGCCAGAAATGGCCCGAAAATGGCACGACCGGAACCCTTCGACGGGGAGCGATCCAAATGCCAGAGCTTCATCCGGAGTATCGAGGTCTACATTTACGTCAATACCTACGAGTTCCCTACAGAACCAACCAAGGTTCTGTACCTTCTATCCTACGTCCAGGGAAAGAAAGTGGACAACTGGAAGAACACAATGACATCGAAAGTATTGGAATGGGTGAGGACTCAGGAACATGACGAGCAGGTATCCAGTTTCAGAAGGATATGCCAAAGCCTTCAGGAGGCGTTTGGCGACCCGAACCCAAGGGATACAGCGATATCGACCCTGAACCACCTGCACCAGGGATCGGACAGTGCGGAAGACTTCATCATGAAGTTCAACGCATACAAGGATGATACAGGCTACAACGATGTAGCCTTAACCGAGGCATTCAAGAGAGGATTAAACCCAGGACTGCTCGGAAAGGTATACGGTAGGAGGCCCCTACCAGCAAGGTTAGAAGAGTGGCAGGAAGAAGCCATCGCCATGGACAGACAGTGGAGGGAACAGCAGGCTTACGCGAAGTCAGCACCGGCCAAACCTGCGGCCAAGAATACGACCACAACGACAAATCAGTGGCGACCATACGCCAACCAATAGTATATCTGGCGGTCCACCACATCTTCAGGTGGACCCCAGGTGGACCCCAGGTGGACCCAGTCAGCCCATTTTCAACCAGTTTTTACCACATGGATGCCACCTGATCACCACTTTTTCCATGCAAGTTCACTTCAATTCATTTTTGTCCACTCTTTTACCACCTGGTGACCACCTGGATACCACTTCAGATATTGAATGTTGTCCATGTGAACACCAGGTGGTATCTAGGTGGTGAAAGAGTGACTACATGAGTATATTGTTCAGAATAACTAAGATACAAGTTCAGGTGGTGTTCAGGTGATCACCAGGTGGTGTCCATGTGGATTGTCAATTTACGACATTATACAAGTCTTAGGTGGCAGTTGGATGGTGTTCATCTGATATCCACATGGCATTCATGTGGACTGTGTAAGAACCATACATTGACCATCTGGTTACCACTTGGTATCCAGGTGGTGTTTGTGTGATATGACTGAGTTTGACAAAATTCAAGTACAACCTGATATTCATGTGACTACCAACTGGTGTTCATCTGGTCTAAATGTGGCACCCAGATGATATTCAGATGAATGCCACATGAATACCAGTTGATCCCCAGATGGATGGTTTCCAGGTGATATTCAGATGTTAGATAGGTGGTGATCACTTGGATACCACCTTATTACCAGGTGGTATTCAGGTGGTAATAAGGTGGACGTCTCAGTAAACATAAACACATCCATGTAAGTAGTCATGGATGACAGTCATATGGTGTCCATGTGGCTTCCAAGTGGTATACATGTGAGTGGATATCAGGCGAGTGCCAGAAGATAACCAGGTGAACATCTTGGTGAAACAATACAAGTCCAAAGTGGTGTTTATCTGATGTCCAAGTGGTATTCGGTTGAGTATCAGCTGGCATTCATCTGAATTAGATGTGAGAACCATGTGGTCTCTGCCTGGATACCACTTGAGTACCAAGTGATTCCCAGGTGGTAAGTAGGTGATTGCTACTGTTTCAGTGACCTCACACTCATACAGCAGTGTATCATCAATTTCAAGTGGTGTTTATATGGTATCTGTGTGGAAGTCATGTAAGTATCAAGTAGATATCAGGTGAATGCCAGATGGACTACAGGTGAAGTCCATTTATCTAATACTCAATAATATCCTCATCATCACTTTCCTCATCCTCAACCACCTCTTCTATTCCTGCTGCCTGCTTATTCTTCTTCTCCTGCTGCCTGGCAATGACTCGTTGGGTATGCAAGAACAGTAATACATGCATGGTGAAGTCAAAGTTGCTGACAGTCATCCGGTTGAGGACTGTCTGAAACCCACCCAACCATGCATTGAGTTGCTCACAAGCCTAGGTACAAGTAAATCAGACAAGTACAAGCAACTGAGTAGTATGATCACTTACCTGAGTATTGAAGGCCCTCTTGTAGTAAGGCCTCCCCTCCTTGTCTTCATCAACCACTACCAGGTTTGGAGCAGCACCATTTAGAGGTGCAGGATTGCACCAAGTCCGACAGAGGTAGTCAGTGACCTGATGGTTGATGTAGTGGTAGGAGTCGACAATGATCCGAGTGGTGGGTTCCCAAGCAGGCCAATGATGCTGCTTGACAATGTGCTTGAGCAAGGCACACCCCTTGTCAATAGCAATATAGCTGGGTCGGGAGTTGGGGTCTTCATAGACGTCTTCAAGGAAGCGAAGAATCTTGGCCACCCCTTCAGCCTTGGCAAACTTGCGCCAGGCAATCACCACACCACATGGAGCACAGATGGTCTCCACACAGTAGAACCTAGGAGCGGAGAAGTAGTTGTTGTACTTGGTGCCACTGACCTCTTCAACCTCCTGCTCCTCCAGGTTGTCATGTTCAAGCTCCTCTGCCCCTGCAGCACGAGGTAGCCACTCCTGCCTCTCCTCCTGAGCTCTCCTCAATATCCGCTGCACTCCAAGAAGTGAGGTGTTGGCATAGCGTCCACGGAATGTCCTCCACTGCTCCTGGTGATCTTCACATGCCTGAGTATGACCAACCTTGTTCTTGTTGCACCCCTTCATACGGCAACGGTCCTCCATCTCCTCCTCATGCTCTTGACAGAACACTCCAGTCTGAGCATTGAGCAGCCCTGCCTCACAACCTGCAATAGCACAATGTCGAGGCCCCATGACAATCCCATCAATGACAACCATGCGGACATCTGCATTTGTGTGAAGTGCAACACCTCCAGCAGGTTCAGATGCATCATTGGCTGGGACATTGTCAACATCCATGGCCTCAGCATCTGCAATAGCTGCTGCCACAGCAGGTCCTGCATACTCAGGCACATCACGATTTTCATCATGACCAGCAAGAGCAGCGGGATCATCATCCTGGTTGGGAATGACATCAGCCACATCCTTGAATGCATGACAGCACTCATCGCATGAATGGCCAACTGCACTGCGGATGATCCCCCCATCTCCCAGGTCCACATAGGCAGCAGTGACAAGCTCACTAATCTTCAGATTGTCCATGAAGATCATGGTGGAGTTGCTGAACCCTGCAAGAAGGCGGATAGACTCCACAACAAAGGCTTTCCAGACTTGTCTGCGAGTGAGGGTGAATGAAGCACCACTGGGCTGGACAAATGAGTAGTTCCAGAACTCTGTTATTGCTGCAGTTGAGGCATGAAAGCTGTAGTTGGCATTCACAATTGCCTTGGAGACAATGCGATCCACCCAGACCTGCTTTCCGACTTTGAGGTACTTGGCATTGGGAAGATAGAGTGCAAGTTGTCGATTGTTGTCAATGAAGCTCTCGTGGTCTGCCCAGAACATAGTGGAGCACTTGGGACATCTACCAGCCAATACCGGAACCTTCTCAAAGCACTCACTTCCACGAAGCAAGGTGACTTTGGAGATATCACGGTCACGGAGGTATTGAGTCAGACCATGGCCATGACAGCCAGCACTAGAGCAGCCCATGACAGGAGGGGTGATGAGGATGATAGGCTGGATAGAGGAAGTGGAAATGGGCAGGAGTTTGCGACATAGCTGGCGTTTATCGTTATGTGTGTAGAGATCCAGAAATTGACAGAGAGAATCGAGTTTTTTACCAAGTATGGTGGTCTGACTCTTTGCAGTACATGATTTGTGGTTGTCTCCAGGCAGGAAGAGGGTGTCGAAGATGGTCTCAGCACTCACAGAAGCGTCAGAAGAGCCAGAGGAGCCAGAGCCAGAGGAGTCCATGTTGTCATCAGATCCTGAGTTGGAATCACCATCAGAGGCATCCATGTTGTCCTCAGAGGATCCAGAGTCGGGGGTTGTTGTCTCCAGCACCAGCATCATCATCAGAGTCATCAGGGATGTTAGAGACATCGACCTGAAGCTTGTCTTTGATGGCACGGACAAAGGCAGCCATCCAGCTGGTGACCACCTGGTTGTTACTATCTACAGCCTTCTGTTGTCCATGCAAGTTGAGAATGTCGGTGTTGCTGGTGATGCTGAAGAGGAGCATCAGAACTGTGGCCAGAGTGATGTTCTCACCAAAGGTCAGCTTGACAACTCTGGCAAAGTCGGCAAAACCGGATGTCAGGAAATGAATCTTCCAGAGGGGCTGCAGCAGCACATGGAAGGAGTCCCAGCAAGAGGAAGAGGGATAACATCATCCAGAAGGCCTGTAAACAGAAACTGGGCAAGTCAGCATTTGTTGAAATTCATTGAAGTTCAGACGAAAAAGAGCCAGTAAAATGACTGTTGCATTTCAACTAATACAAAGAATAGCTACCTACTTTGTAGCCTTCTTAGCTGCAGCCTTCTTCTTTGCATCTCTGGCCTTCTTTGCCTCCTCTGCCTTCTTCTCTGCCTCCAACTCGTCCAGAACCTTGGCCAAAGTGTCCTTACCAGGCTTACGAGCTCCCCAGAGTGTAGTGTGAGCACTGGAGGTGACGTCGTACTTGGGGTTGCGCAACATGTCCATGATGATGGGAAAAAAAGACAGAGCGGTCGAAGAGGGCGGTGTAAGTGTTGAAATTGGTCTTGCCAACGAAGATAGAACGAAGGGTCTTCTCTGAAACATTACCCCCTGCCCATGGAGTTGTCAAGCTGTCCCACTTCTCTTTGGCCTCCTTGGCAAGCTGAATCCGAGCATACATAGACCTGAGCGAAGGAAGCCCAGGGGCTGAAGCAGCTCCATGGTTCGTCATGTGGTAGGGTACCCCCATGCGAGTTGCGATTTGTAAAAGGAGGGTTCGTCACGGAAGGCAGCAGTGAGAGGGTTGACAGCGATATCAGGGGTGCTGGCAACAGAGACAGAGGCAGAGGGGGTGATGGAGGAGACTGCAGAGGGGGCAGTGGAGGAGTTGATGGAAGGAGAGGGAGGCGGAAGGTAGGAGACACCAAACTCAGATGGTTGCTGTAACAAAGTTAGAATTTTTTTAAAGTCAAGTCGGAATTTACATACAATTCCAATTCTGAGCTTGTTCTTGTCATCCCAGATGATAGCCTCATTGTCCGTGACAGCGGTGGCATAAGGCCCCTTGGCTTCCCAGAAGTGGTCCTCTGCATCCCAGAGCAGGATGTCAGAGTCTGATGACAAGCAATAAGTAAAAAAACGCGAAGCAAAAAGAAGTAACTTACTAGTTAGAGCCACCATCTTCTTGGCAGCAGCAGTGAGGACAGGCCCCAAGGTGTTCTTGATGGGGACTTTAACCCCAACAGGCCCGGCACCCTCCAGAGGCGAAGCCCCATCCTTGAAGACAAGGAGCATGCCCATGACAGGCAGGGCATCAGACTCCTCGTTGGTGGCTGGATATCAAGTCAGAATTGGACTTGTAGAAAAAAAGAGAACTCACCAAAGTCAGCCATGTTCAAGGCAACACCCATGGCCTTGCCTCTAGCAAAGCCTCCCATGGTACGGGATGCGCCTTGCAAATCATCAAGGTCGTCAGACGTAGGAGAGGGGGGAGCTTGGTGAGAGGAAGCACTAGCATGGGTGATGTCCTTGCATACACCCTTACCCATCTGACGAGCGGTGGTGGGTGAAGTGCTGGCTCTGCGCTTGGAAGCGGTGGTGGGTTTGGTGGGGGGTGGCAGGGCGCTTGGGAGTGGTGGGATCAACCTCCATGGTGTCGTTGTCGTTGTCTGACAAGTCAGCAGGCATGGGCACCTCAGCGGCATTGTCCTCATCGTCATCCTCGTTGTCAGTCTTCTTCGGCTCACCATCTTCATCGCCATTGCTACCAGCATCAGCATCTTTCTCCTCATTGCCCTCTTCATCAGACTTCTCAGCCTCTGCATCTTCTCCTTCATCTTTCTCCTCCTCTGCATCCGACAAACCCAGATTGGTAAGGTCTCTACCTTTTCCCTTATCCTTGGTGGCAATACGTGGGACATCCTCTGGCTCTTCATGCCTGATGCGAGAGGTGGTGATACTCGGAGTGATTGGAGCCAAGGTGACTCCAGTCCCAACTTGACGAGCAGTGGTGCAAGCAGAGCACCACTCTCCTGAAGGGTCCTAGCAGTACTGGTGCAAAAAAGATGAGTTGTACAATCACAAATAATGACAAGCAAAGACTTACACAGTCAAATTCTCTACCATAGTCTCATTAGCTTCTTCATCAGCTGCATCACGGTCGGCAGAGGTGCTACAAACAATGAGCATAAGCAAACAAGAGGGATACAGGCAGTAACTCACTAGTTCTTCTTTTTTCTTTGTTTTGGTTGGCTTCTTGGTTACAGCAATCTCCACACTATCAGACAATGTTTGTTAATTTTTTGTTAATTCATTTGAGATTTAAAAGAAATTTATTTATATTTATTCTATCTACTACTGTTGCTGTACAACTACTGACTACTGGTACACTAGCAATGAGACTCACATCAACTCCTGTTGCATGGCCTTGGTTGCAGACCTGGTGGACCTGGGCTTGGTGGAAGCCCTGTGGATGGGGGCCAAGGGGGTACCATGGGTAGGGGTTGATGACCAGGGACCAGGGGTAGCCAGGGGATAGGGGTGAGGTGTGAGGGTGTGAGATGTGTGGTGTGGCATCGAACGCGGGGGCATGGGGGTGCGTGGGAGTCGTTGTCGTCGAAAGCGAGGGAGTGGGGATGCGTGGGGGTGCGTTGTCGCCGAGAACAAGGGTGTGGGGATGCGTGGGGGTGTGTCATCGTCGTCGTCGTCGAAAACGAGGGCGTGGGGATGCGTGGGGGTGTGTCATCGTCGTCGTCGTCGAAAACGAGGGTGTGGGGATGCGTGGGGGTGTGTCATCGTCGTTGTCGTCGAAAGCGAGGGAGTGGGGATGCGTGGGGGTGCGTTGTCGCCGAGAACAAGGGTGTGGGGATGCGTGGGGGTGTGTCATCGTCGTCGTCGTCGAAAACGAGGGCGTGGGGATGCGTGGGGGTGTGTCATCGTCGTCGTCGTCGAAAACGAGGGTGTGGGGATGCGTGGGGGTGTGTCATCGTCGTTGTCGTCGAAAGCGAGGGAGTGGGGATGCGTGGGGGTGCGTCGTCGCCGAGAACAAGGGTGTGGGGATGCGTGGGGGTGTGTCATCGTCGTCGTCGTCGTCGAAAACGAGGGCGTGGGGATGTGTGGCGTTGGCGTCGAGCGCGCGGGTGAGGGCGTGGGTGTTGGAAATGGGGAAGTGGGGGACGTGGGCATAGGGCATGGGAAGTGGGGGCAGTGTCAGTAAAAAAAAAAGAAAAAGTGGGGGGCACACTCACGTTGTGGTCCCCTCCTCGTCGTTCTTTGCGCTGCGTCGAAGCGGGCTTGCGTGGGGGCATATTGCTGTGGTGGGGCGTTGGGGGGAAGGCAGGAGGATGGGGGATGGTGGTGGTTGAGAAGACAGAGGCGTCGTGTGCCAGCGTGGCACGGCAGTCACATGCGCGTGGCGTCGCGCTGATTGCCGAAAATAGGCGCCCGTCCAAAAAGAAAAGAAAAAGAAAAAGAATATTAATATTCGCGGATGAGCGCCCAATAAGCGCCCATCCGAGGAAAATGACTTATCTTTAGATAACTGTTGCTAATACATTTCTGGCTGTCCCAAAGCGGAAATTACGCCGGAAAATGCCAAAAAAACTCAAATAAATTGCCAGAAAATCATAGAAAATCATAGAAAATGCAATAAAATAAGATAAAATCATAACAACACTACAAGATAGCATATTGTCCATGACATTGCCATGTGATGTCCATATGAATGCCAGATGAACCCCACCTCAATACTAGCACTTTGTCTACCTGGTATATGGGTGGCATTCATGTGGTGTTCAGGTGGAAATTCAAGTGAATACCACATGGACATCACATGGATACCACTCATCCAGTATGGCTCACCTGGTGTTCACCTGGTAAAAAAGTGGCCAAAAGTGGTAAAAAAGTGGCATTTCTGGGCCATTACAGCCAAACCAAAATCCACCTTTTTGCCACTCAAATGCCAGGTGAGTCCAGGTGAACACCAGGTGAATGCCACCCACCCACCTGGTTCCACCTGGGGTCCAACCGAAGATGTGGTGGATCGTCAGATGCTCAACCAATACCAACGACAAGCACCGCCCCCCCGCAAGGGCAACAACAACAACAGCAGCAGCAGCAGCACAGCAGGCAAAGACGACACCCCCCACCCCCCGCAAATTGCAGCTAGAGATCCGAATGCCATGGACGTGGATCGGTCGCAAAGGGCGCCGATTCATTGCTACAAATGTGGAGGGCTAGGGCATATGGCCCGAGATTGCAAGAGGAGATTAGACGTCAGGCAGATGACGTACGAAGATCAACAGGAGTATTGGAGGGAAGAACTAATGAAGAAGGGTTTTTCCGAAGGAACTCAGGAGCATCAACTTGAGTTCCAAGAACAAGTTCGCAGCACTCGTCTCAGAGCCGGACTCCATTTTTGTTTTCCGAAAATCATGTACCAGTAGCAACCGACAATATATCTATTTCTTCACCAAAAGACGAGACTCCTAAGACGCAAAAAAACCAAACAAAAGAAATTTATTTGCGAAGAACTTTCTCGGATAAAAACTATGTCCCAGTAGAGATCAATCTAAAGACACACGATACCCTAACTACGCTCTCCCCAGAGTCAATGCTGGATTGTGGAGCATCGGATTCGTTCATCGATCAGGGATATATAAAGAAAAACAATATAAAAACAAAAACCCTATCAAACCCCACCATTATCAGGAATGCTGACGGAACGCCCAACAACGCAGGGAAAGTCACAGAGAAAGTGGACGCAAGAATAACCTATAAGGGACATGCAGAAGTAATGACATTCTATGTTACCAACCTGGGAAATGTCAATGTAATCCTCGGATTATCATGGCTAAAACGACACAACCCGGAGATCAATTGGAAAACAGGAGAGGTAGTCATGTCGCGATGCCCAAAAGGATGCCGAACGTGGGCGAAGAAGGAATGGGAGGTATGCATGGACGAAGGAGACGAAGAAGGTGCTGAAGAAGCAGAGGAAGTAATGAGGTACCAGCTGGGCGAAAGGAACATCTCGGTAGCAGGAGTAAGACAATGGAACCGCCTAAGAAGCGGATACCTGCGAAGCTTGGACGACTTGACCAACCAATACCACGAGTCAGTCGCCCGAATGTACATCGACCGAATGTGGAAAACGCGCACGCAGCTAGAAATAGAAGTAGGCAAGGAGGAGGAGATGCACCTCAGAGCAATGGGGAAGTATGACTACGTGATAGAGCACAACCAGGAGGAGCTAAAAAGCAAAAAAGAAAAAACAGAGGAAGAGATGGTCCCGGATTACTATCATGAATTCATGAAGGTGTTCAGAAAACGCGACTCGGAAAGAATGCCAATCGAGAGGCCATGGGATCATGCCATCGAACTAGCCCCGGAGTTCGAACCCAAAGCCTCAAAGGTCTACCCTTTGTCACCAGTCGAGCAGCAAGAACTGAACGACTTCCTTGATGGAAACCTGAAGAAAGGCTACATCCGGCCGTCAAAATCCCCACAAACGTCACCTGTCTTCTTTGTGCAAAAGAAGGACGGTAAGAAGCGATTAGTACAGGATTACCGATACCTAAACAAGCACACTGTTCGAAACGCGTACCCCTTGCCCCTCATATCACAATTGGTAGACAGGATCTCCAAGGCAAGATTATTTACGAAGATGGACCTCTGTTGGGGGTACAACAACGTACGAATAAAGGATGGAGACCAATGGAAGGCCGCATTCCAGACGCCAAGGGGAGCATTCGAACCTATGGTTATGTACTTTGGACTTAGTAATTCCCCTTCCACGTTCCAAACCATGATGAATGAACTATTTAAAGACCTGATTGACGAAGGACTAGTAGTCATATATCTAGACGATTTACTCATATTTATGGACAACAATGTGGAGAAGCACAAAAAAGTAGTTCGAAGGGCGCTGAAGATCATGGAGGACAATGATCTATACGTAAAACCAGAAAAGTGTTCCTTTGAAGTCGAGGAAGTAGAATTCCTGGAAGTAGTGGTAAAAGACGGAAAGGTCCAGATGGAAGAGGCGAAGATAGAAGCAGTAAAAACTGGCCCATCCCGAAGAACGTGCAGCACGTACAGCAGTTCCTAGGATTCAGCAACTATTACCGACGATTCATCAAGGACTTTGCCACTGTCGCTAAACCATTGCACGAGCTTACCAAAAAAGAAGAGGAGTTCGTGTGGGACAATCGGAGAGAAGGAGCTTTCGAAGGGTTGAAAAAGGTGTTCACGAAAGAATCAATTCTAGTCCTACCAGACATGGACCGGGAAATGAAAATAGAAGCAGATTCATCAAACTACGCCTCGGGAGCAGTGCTCTCCATGTTGTGCGATGACGAAAGGTGGAGACCCTGTGCATTCCTTTCAAAAGGGTTCTCAGAAACAGAATGAAATTATGATATTCACGACAAAGAAATGTTAGCTATTATTTGAGCCCTAGAGGCTTGGCGGCACTACCTCGAAGGAAACACTCACCAGTTTTACTATCTGGACGGATCACAAGAATCTGGAATATTTTATGACAACTAAGAAACTCAACAGACGCCAGGCACGCTGGGCTCTGTATTTATCAAGATTCAACTTCATCCTAAAACACAAGCCAGGCGCTTCAAATATGAAGGCAGACGTCCTGTCGAGACGACCGGATTTAGACAGGGGGGAGGATGACAACACAATGGTACTTTTAAAACCCGAATATTTTCGAATCAAGGCCATGCAGCAAGGGCATGTCTTAATTGATGGGGCAGAGTCGCCAATCTTGTCAAAAATTAGAAAAACAAAAAACTACGACGAATCAGTGGTGAAGGCAGTCGAAGAACTAAAAAGGTCGTCGACCAAGGTGTTGAGAGAAGCGGAATGGTCACAAGAGCAGGATCTCATATTATATCATGGAAAGGTGTACGTCCCAAAAGACGTCGACGTCAGAAGGGAAATTGTAAAATTACATCACGACTCGACAGTAGCAGGGCACCCAGGAAGGTGGAAAACAATAGAGCTGGTCTCGCGTAACTATTGGTGGCCAGGAATGAACCAGTTCATTGCGGAATACGTCAAGGGCTGCGACCAATGCCAAAGGAGCAAGTCCTACTCGCACCAACTGCAGGGGAAACTCCAACCCAACCCCGTCCCAACCGAACCATGGACCGACATCTCTGCAGATTTCATCATTAAATTACCCAAATCATCAGGATATGATGCTATTCTAACGGTAGTCGACCGATTCACCAAAATGGTCCGACTGGTACCAACGACAGAGGAACTATCCTCACTCGGTCTAGCCAAATTATACCGAGACCACGTCTGGAAGGACTTCGGACTACCCAACACTATCATATTGGATCGAGGCCCTCAATTCGCGTCACAGGTGATGCAGGAGCTAAATAAATTATTGGGAATCCAGACTCGACTATCGACCGCCTTTCACCCGCAGACCGACGGGCAAACTGAACGGGCAAACCGAGAAATCGAGACCTACCTGAGGATGTTCATCAATCACAGGCAGGACGACTGGGCGGAGTGGCTGGCCATCTGCGAATTTTCCCTAAACAACAAAAGCCAAACAAGCTCCCGGCAGAGCCCGTTCTATCTAAACTATGGCAGACATCCGAGGATGGGAGTGGAACTGAGGAAGCAGTCGAAAGTAGAAGCGGTTGATAAATTCGCCGAGCGAATGAAGCAGACCTGGGAGGAGGTGCGGTCCGCATTAGTGAGAGTGGGGGAAGAAATGAAAAAATATGCAGATAGAAAAGTAGGCGAGATGCCCGAGTATCGAGTAGGCGATAAGGCGTTTATCTTCACCGATAACTTAAGCACAACCAGGCCATCGCGCAAGCTTGAGCAAAAGAAAATTGGGCCGTATGAGGTGATTGCGGTGCCAACAAAAAACACGATAACATTAAAGCTTCCCAAAAAATTATCCATCCACCCTACTATCTTGACTCATCGTACCGAAAAAGAGAACATCCCTACTATCCCTGGCCAACAGACACCACCGCCCCCCCAGTACAAATCCAGGGAGAAAAGGAGTACGAGGTCGAGGAGGTACTAGACAGCCGCTTGAGGAGGGGGCGCCTGGAATACTTGGTCAGATGGAAAGGATATACCGTCGAACACGATTCATGGGAACCGGAGAAAAATTTGGAAAACGCACCAGCATTGACAAGGGCATTCCACGCTCATCGCAGGGCAGCGCCCAGGAGGATCACTGTTGCGGCCTTCGATCTGGTAGGCTTCAGACCACGACATGTCTACACTGAGCCAATGTATACCACCCAAACCAAAATCCACGAACCGGAAGTACCAGATGAGGACGACAGTGTACCCCACTACTACCGTGGTAGCGAAGAGGAGAAGCAGCACAAGCAAAACACGCCGATGGAGGGGCCACGACGAAAAGAAGGCGCCCAAATTGTTATCAACGGAGCTCATGGTGAAAGGGTGTAGTCGTCAAACGGAGTTGATGGATCGTAGAGGGGGGGTGATGTTACGGTTCGCCTTTTCTTTTCCATTTTCTTTTCCTTTTCCCATGCATCACGTGACGAACACGTAGTGGCTTACCACACCATGCTTATCCTTTACAATATCACGCTTACGTATCGGGCCCGTATTTATAAGCGCGTTAGTCAGAACCTCGCCGTAACCTCATGGGCGCAGTCCATGACCTCATACCTCATGGTGATGTGGTAAGCATTCCATGGAATACCTGTAGGTTACAGCGTGTAGTAGACATGCGGACTGTAGTATATAAGAACGAATAGCATACCCAGAGACGTTAACTCGTTCTCTTGGGATACCCACTTACATAGTGCCTAAGCCAGCGTCTTCAACCTCTCGCCTCTCTTCTCCCTCATCAGACTAAGCCCTCACCTTTCTCAATAACAACTTTACTAACTCCAACGCTTGTAGAGCCCGCATACATTTTATAGTGTATTGTGTTGCCCTAACACTATCTGTCCAGATGAGAAGACGGCGTGGGGGATGATGCATGCCTGCAGCGTGATATAGCGCCGATAGAATCCCAATCTGCTCAAGAAAAAAGATGTCCGCTGAATTAGAAGAGCTGGAAGAGGATGGAAGGTTGCATGGTTCAACAATATTGTAGAAGAAGCTGTGACCAGTGAATACGAAGGCTAAACCATCACGTAGAGTCGTGTCGGTCCACATGACAAGGTCTGCTTCCTCATCCTTCCAGTGAAGACTGTCGACAAAGCGAATGCCAACAGCTCGTGGAATGATATCGTGAAGCCATGTAAGCTCCTCGGTGATATTTTTATTGATGGTGATTCCTGCATGTGGGATAGTCTTCCCACTGGTCTTCTTGTAGAGCTCGAAGGTGGCTGGCTTTCCCCAAGGGAGAACATTGAGTAACAAATTGAGATGCCCAGCAAGATGCTGGAAGTCTTTAAGAGTTGGTCTATGCCTCGGAGTCGCGAGAAAGGTGTTGATTTTCAGAACTATGTTGTCGATGGAAGATTGATGAAGTGAGATTGATCCTTCGACTATGTCCACCCAAAAACCGATGATCTTCAAAGGAGACCCATGCTCCTGTTTCCGATCTTCGTATGGACAACCGAATCGTGTCCCAGAAAAGCAAGAGCTGAACTTGTTTTCTAGGGCGGAGCGAGCCATGGAAATAAACAAGATTGTCGGCAAAGTCCCAACCGAAGAAGTCATCCATATAAACATGAAGGCTGGTGACACCCAGCTTCTCGATGGCAAGCCAACACAGTAAGCCAGAGACGGCGCACCAGATTCTTGGGAATGCTCAACTGCTGATAATGAGACGACAGACGATATGATATTTGTTGTCGACTTTGACTACCTGGCGCAGTTGCCAGATCGGGTGTGCTGGGAGATTGAGAAATGCAGAAGCAACATCACTTTTGAAGAGAATGAGTTTTCGGTGAGCATAGTCTTCACGAGCGTTGTGAAGGCACTGGCCGAAAGGACGCATATCATCGTAAGAGACTTTAGCTTCTTCGCAGGGGATACCATCGTTGAGACCAGAGGCTGATTGGTCAATGACCAACCTTCCTTTCCCATGCTTCCAGACGACGAATAATGGTGAGACAATCATTCCGTCTTCCAGAGTGTTGAATCCCTCAGACCATCGTCCTAAAGCTACCTCTTTGTCGCATGAATTCCTAATCACCTCAAGGTCTTTGTCGCTAGTTGCGTAGTTTTCAATGTCGACTTGTTCGGACAGTTTCCACTTGCCCTCATCTAATGGCCAGAAACCTTCTCGAAGTCCTTTGATTACGGACTTGACAAATGGTTTGTTGGGGTGATCCGAAAGTTGGTTCTCTAACTTGTCGATATCAAAGGGAGTGCTAACACGGATTCGATCTCCAGCGAGATTGATTGCATGAGAAATTCTGGGGTCCTTGAGAAGATGTTCTGGAGGGGAAGGAAGAGGAGGAGCGGACTCAGTATACAAAGCTAAAGGAGATGTATTATTCAGTTTATTCGACGACCAGGTGAATCAGTGGTATCGTAGAGGATCTAAAGGTTCTCCTTTTCGCTTTTTTTTTCCGCCTCAAAACGCCTAGGACCCGCTTGGGCCTCCGCGACTTGAGTCCTGACCTCCTCCTGCTCGCTGTCGACTTGCTCGAAGGGCACTGAAGCATTCATCAACGTCTCGGGCTCGGTGCTTGTCTCCACACTCAGAGCAAATGCCATGCCTATGCTTATTTGGGCATGGATCTGCGCAATTACCGAAGTTCCAGTTGAGGCAAACGGACGAGCTGCGTTTCAGAGGAGAGGTAGGAGAGTTTGCAGCCAGAGGTCTCTTATTCTTCGTGGCAGTAAGCGGAGACCCTCGAAAGATTTGGACATAAAGAGGTATGTCCATCTTTGACTGGTCGTCAAGGTGGAACGGCGACCTGGCATAACATTCTCGAACTTCTGCATCAAGGCAAATAGTAGTGAGGGGAGACGGGATGGCGTGGAAGAGGTCTGATATGTATCGGTGATAAGAAACAAGTTCGTTTTTGCAGTGCGGATACACCATGATGACAGCTGCTTCCCAAGCACCGAAGACACAGATCCAATCTGCTTCGTCACTAAGAGGGTGACAAACATTGACACTATCCTTCTTGATGATAGCGTACCCACTGACAAACTCCTTGGCTTCATCATGGTGATCGTATCCAGGGAGGATTGAAACATATAACTTCTCAAAGTTGACATATCTGTCCTGGATAATATCGCGCCAAATAGATCGGGCAATAGGCTCGTGCATGTGCTGACGTTGGAGAAGATCAATGATAGAATCGATTGCTTTATCAGTTGCGTAGGCTTCTCTGAGTTTCCAGGTCGCTTCGAGATGCGAGTCCGAAAGATCTGAGACCAATTTAGCGAGATGGGGGGCTGCATCGAGAACTGAAGACGGAATTGCGCCGCTCGATTGCGACGAAGAGGGGGAACTGATGAGGTTGGCCAACTGCTTAGCATAACTGGAGAGAGACTTTGAGAAAGGAGAGGGATTGATAAGGGAGCTAGCGGAGATGACTTTTGCTCTGAGCAAGTTCCAGCTAAGTGCATCAGCAGCTTCCTGGGCCCGTTGTTGATCCAGAGTCTGCGCATTAGTAGTTTGCTTCGTCTCTTGCCTTTTGGAATGCGGTAGCTTCCTCATCGGATAAACCAGCTGGGGTGGCTTCTCGTAAATTAGCGAGTGCGCTGAGGGATTGTTGTGCTTGTTGGATAAAGTCCTCCGCTTCGGCAGGAGTGGCGCCGGCAACTGTGAGTTTATCAACCAAGTCGACAATGCTGAATTTTCCCTCAACACATGCGAGAATGAGATCTTCGCAAGCTTTGGCTCTCGCTGCGATAGGATCTTCGGGTAGATCGGGCAGAGGATTGGGTGGAGGGCTAGGAGATGGACTAGCAGCATGGGACATGAAATAATGAGATTTAGATGTAGATTATGCGAAGCAAAACTTCGGGAGAAGTAAGTATAACAGGAAGCTATATGGTATGAGCTGAAAGGCAGAGAGTGAGCGAAGCTCTAAGGAGGGCACGAATCACACGTACCAACGGCAAGATAAGCGAAGCTGATCTTGCACGAAGGTTTGCTATCCACTTAAGTACCTGATACATCCCGCACCCGGCATCGGCTACTACTGTAGCACCGGGATAGGGCAGGCTTGAGTGGGGGGCAAGGAATGTGATTGCGGAAGCAGGAAGGCAAAGATAAGAAAAGGGGGGGGGTGTCATCCTGTTTTGCAGAGACCTTTGGAACCGCGCGCTAAGCTTGCGGTCACATCGATGACACTCTGGGTGACATGACTTGAAGCTGGGGCATCAAACGTTGAACGTTGAACACGCAACTAGCTAGAAGGTAAGTAAGTAAGCTCTAAGTAACGACTTCTAAAGAACATCGACGATTAGATTATAGATGGGAAGTTATCTTATCGTCACACGTGAGGGTGAGAAATGTGCGGGGAGGGGTTGACGAAGGGTCGTTGCCATCTTGCTCGTTTTCTCTGCACCCCGCCGAATAACCAGGGTCGCGTCAGCCGCGACGACGAACAACCCGAGGTTCTCTGGACGTGTAGGCGCAGCGCCTTTCCCTATGAACGATATCCCCTTGACTTCGATTCGCAAGAACCGAGCAGGGTACACGAAACTCAGCGAGCAAGACGACGTCGACGAAGGCGACACAGGAAACAGCATGCGGGTTGGAGCTCGAGCCGCAGCCGTGGCGTCGACACGACGCGCAGGGAAGGGCAAGGCCAGGCAGAAAGACAGATACGTGGATGACCCCGAGGAGGAGGAGGAGACGCTTCTTGGAGGCGAGTACGACGAGGTGGAGAGTTCGAATACACCCCCATCAACGACACTAAAGAAGGTGGGCACTGACTCGAAATTGTCACCCAAGTCCCCCACTGCATCGCTGAAGAGTCGAAGCGAGAAGGATAAATCACGGACCGTCCCATTTCGACCGCCAGGTCAGTCGCAGCCAGCCGCGAATCTCAGATGTTGTTGATCATATTCCCAGATAAACTGCAATCGCGATTTCCTCCAAATATTGTCCGGAATCAGAAATACAACGCTTTCACCTTCCTTCCCGTCGTGCTTTATGAACAGTTCAAGTTCTTCTTTAACTTATACTTCCTGCTAGTCGCGCTGTCCCAGTTTGTACCCGCGCTGAAGATTGGTGAGTTCTGTCCGCATGGGATGCTATTGACCGCCCTCATTTCCACGTATAGGCTTCATATTTACATACATTGCCCCTCTGGCCTTCGTCCTCTTTGTGACGCTTGGGAAGGAGGCATACGACGACTACAAACGCAACCTTCGCGATAGAGAGGCCAACTCGCAAAAATACCTGATCCTCGACACATCGTCCCCTTTGGACAGCGCCATCACCCGTGCCATCCCCTCGTCGTCGATTCGCGTCGGTGACCTCATTGTGCTAGAAAAGAACCAGCGTGTACCCGCCGATGTTGTTCTACTTCGCACATCAGACTCGTCAGGGACGTGTTTTATACGAACAGATCAACTTGACGGCGAAACGGACTGGAAGTTGCGTGTTGCGGTGCCATCTTGCCAGAAGCTTGGTGACGACAAGCGTTTGTTGACTCTGGATGCAGAAATATACGGTATGTAGCCCAGTTATCTGCGTCCTGCAGTTACTCACTAGGTTCTAGCTGATGCCCCAATAAAGGATATTCACTCATTTGTCGGGACTTTTACCATCAACTCGCATCTAGTTACTCTTGGCAGTCCAGACGATGTTCCTATGGTGCCCGTACCTACTGTCGAACCCCTAACGGCCGAAAATGTCCTGTGGTCGAACACGGTCCTTGCTGCCGGATCTGCAGTAGGGTTTGTAGTTTTATACAGGCTCAGAAACTCGGGCGGTGATGAACACTAGCCATCCAGAAACCAAAACAGGGCTATTAGATATAGAGATCAATAAACTCGCGAAGGTACTCACTAATATAGGTGCCTTCGTTGGCAGCCTTTACTAACGAAAATGCGAGTTTAGATTCTTTGCGCGGTCACGTTTGTGTTGTCGGTGGTACTTGTGGCTTTGAATGGGTTCCGGGGCTTGTGGTATATATACGTCTTCAGGTTCTTGATCCTGTTCTCGTCGATCATCCCGATCAGGTGGGGGTTCAGTGCAGTGCGTGTTATCTACCGTCGCTGACCTTGGACCAGTCTCCGTGTCAATCTAGACATGGGGAAGTCGGTATATGCGTCGCAGATAATGAACGACAAAGAAATACCGAATACCATTGTTCGAACTAGTACATTGCCGGAGGAACTTGGACGCATCGAATATCTCCTCAGTGACAAGACGGGCACATTAACTCAGAACGGTATGTTGTCTCCATTTCTGCAGTGCCAGTCCCCCTTGGAATAATCGGTGTTCAAGAGATGGAGATGAAGAAATTACACATGGGGACTATGTCTTACGGATTCGATTCGATGGATGAGGTTGCTCATCAGTTAGCCGTTGCCTTTGGTGCATCCGGCGAAGAAGGTTTGCCTTTTCTCACCCTGCGGTGGGATGAGTGCTGACAGCATTGTCAATAGTTCACCGTAGGCAAGGATCATTCTCCACCGGGATACAACTCGCTACTAGAGGCCCGCCGAGATATGTCTTCTCGAGTTCGCGATGTTGTCCTAAGCCTAGCTTTGTGCCACAATGTATCTATCCGGTCTCCACTCCAACAACACATGGCGCTAACATTTCATTTATAGGTTACTCCTGTGACAAACGACGACGGATCAGTCACATATCAAGCATCTTCTCCAGACGAAGTCGCTATCGTGAAATGGACGGAAACAATTGGACTGACCCTGGTGTTTCGCGATCGAACCCATATGGAGCTGCAAACACCAACAGGCGCGCGCCTCGAGTTCGATGTCCTCGACATCTTCCCTTTCACCTCCGAGTCCAAACGCATGGGGATTGTCGTCCGCGATACACACTCCGGCGAGATCACCTTCCTTCAAAAAGGCGCCGATGTCGTTATGGCCAAGATTGTCCAACGAAACGATTGGCTGGAGGAGGAGACAGGAAATATGGCTCGAGAAGGTTTGCGGACGCTTGTCATGGCGCGCAAGCGGCTCAGCCCGCAGATGTACGCGGAGTTCAAGGATAGGCATCGGCAGGCTAGTGTAAGGCTCGACGGGCGAAACGAGGCGATGCAGTCTGTTGTCGAGGAATATCTGGAGAAGGACCTCGAGTTACTAGGATTGACAGGGGTCGAGGACAAGCTTCAAGACGACGTGAAGAGCACTCTCGAGCTCTTGCGAAACGCTGGTGTCAAAATCTGGATGCTGACAGGCGACAAGATTGAGACTGCGCGTTGCATTGCTATCTCAACGAAACTGGTGGCTCGCAACCAGTACATTCATGAAGTCGCGAAGCGTGAGTTGGTCCTATTTCGGTTTGGTGTATATTGAATTTACGATTGGATAGTCAAGACGTCCGATCAGATCCGTGACCAGTTGGAGTTTCTACAGAACAAATTGGACTGTTGCCTGGTCATTGACGGCGAGTCGCTGCAGGTGTGTTCCTAGCGCCATCTCCCGTACACGAACTTAAGGCCCCCCCAAAATAATAATAATAAAAAGCTATGCCTCAACCTCTTCAAAAACGAATTCATTGAAATTGCCACGAAGCTATCGGCTGTCGTCGCTTGCCGTTGCTCCCCAACCCAGAAAGCTGACGTTGCTCGCCTGATTCGCAAGCACACGAAAAAGCGTGTGTGCTGCATCGGCGACGGTGGAAATGACGTGAGTATGATCCAGGCAGCTGACGTCGGTAAGTATGCATTGCTGCACTTGTTTCAACCCGCTCAAATACATGGTCAATCATAGGTGTTGGGATAGTCGGTAAAGAAGGAAAGCAGGCGTCCTTGGCCGCAGATTTCTCGGTGACCCAATTCAGTTTCCTCACCAAACTCCTCCTATGGCACGGCCGGAATTCGTATCGTCGCTCCGCAAAATTGGCCCAATTCGTCATCCATCGCGGTCTTATTATTTCTATAATGCAGGCTGTATTCTCTTGCATCTTCTATTTCGCACCGATCGCACTTTACCAAGGATGGCTTATGATGGGGTATGCTACTGTCTACACGATGGCACCCGTCTTCTCCCTGGTCCTTGATCGTGATGTGAACGAAGATTTGGCCCTATTATATCCTGAGTTATATAAGGAACTGACCAAGGTGATTTAGAATTTTCGACGATTGATATGCGTTCTCATTCCATACTAGGGTCGAGCACTTTCCTACAAGACATTCTTCCAGTGGTTGATGGTTAGTTTGTATCAAGGTATATCTGAATATCGCATGCGATTCCTTCGCCATATCTCACTTTGTTTTCAGGCGCTGCCATTATGATCATGTCACTTGTTCTATTTGAGAACGAGTTCCTGCATATCGTGTCCATATCCTTCACCGCCCTAATCCTGAACGAATTGATCATGGTTGCACTCGAGATAACAACATGGTCTGTATATCCTCGTTGTTCTTTTGTCAGTTCCATTTCTCAAACCGCTCGACTAGGCACCTTTACATGATCGTCTCCGAGGTTGTCACATTGCTTTTCTACATCATTAGCATTGCATTCCTACCAGAATATTTTGGTATGTCCATGTTTGGTGCTGCGAGCGTAGCCATAGGCTAACGTCTTCTAGATCTATCATTCGTCGTAACTGTCGGCTTTGCCTGGAAGGTGGCCGTCATCGTGGCCATCAGCGCGCTTCCCCTGTATATCATCAAATTAATCCGTAGTAGAATCGCACCTGCAGCTTCCAGTAAACTACTATAGCTTAATTGTATACACTCTGCAATATGTGGAATCTTCTTTGCTTAATGTATTGCGTCATGTCGCGATGAAATGCTTGTCAGACGATAACAAATAATTGTTGATTACGGATGGGATGCGAATGGAACTAAGTAATGGCGATGAGAGATGCAGCAACAGACGCGATGTGATGCAATTGCAGCGACATTCACACTCTGAAGCTGAGGAGTCCCGTGCTATCAGCTATTCGAATGCGGTTGAGGCGAAGTGGCGTTGGTAAGAAAAGAGTTGGAATAGAATTGACCATTGGATGGATGCCATTCCGGATTGGCCGGGGACCCCCAAAGACCCCCTATTGGTCTTGGAGAACCAAAACCTGGGGGTCCAGGAGCTAATGGGCCTGGAGGGCCGGGCGCACCCCAAGGTGGGCGTACTGAGTTCTCACCTATAGGACCTCGGGGACTCGCCGGGCCCCAACCTTGGCCAACGGTCCCTACTGACCCATTCCGACGGGACGGTGCAGACACAACTTCGTCATCGTCTGCTGCTAGAGCGGAAGACCCGAGTACGCCTTTGGGACTTGGGGACCGTCGCACCGGAGAACCTGAGCCTGAACCAGACGGTTCGGACGGTCTTGCAATCGGTGCGATCGGACGGGTGATTGGTCCTGGGTCAGGGACAGAAGCTCGCCTGTTAGCACCTGGCGCAAGTGACGACGGCGGCAAGGGAGTCTTGGGAGGAGGCGCGATGGGAGCTGGAGTAGCGATAGGTGCGACTCGAGGGAAAGGTGGATCGAAAGGAGGTGCTGGTCCCCCAATACCATAGTTCCTAGGTATAGCAGAGGGTGCAAGAGGAGAGGTCGGGCTGGGTTGCATCGACGGCCCCGCTGGAAAGCCAAATGGAGGTGGGACGAAGGGGATGCGCGGCGAGATTGCACTGCCTGGAGGGATTATGCCCGGTGGACCAGGATTGAACATGGGGGGCTGAGATGGGAGGTGCTGTGAAATTAGGGGAGTAATTGGAGTAGGAGGTAAGGAAGATTGGACAGGTTGCCGGCTTTGCTGTTGAGAACGTTGAGAATGCAATGGCTGGGCTTGACTTGGCCCTGCAGCAGGTGCAGACACAGGAGAGGGCTTCGACATGATCTTTTTGCCATTGGCACCATTAAGACTCGGAGTACGCTGATTACTGGAGGAGCCAGAGGCAGTAGCATCGCGTGGCGAAGGAGGAGCCCGTGGCAGTTTGCTGGACGAAGACACAGAACGTTGTTGCTGGTGCTGAGCCAAACGTTCCTTAGCTTCCTTATCAGCCTTCTCCTCTTTCTCCTTTCTTTCCTTCTCGTCCTTCTCTTTCTTCTCCTTTTCTATTTGCTCGCGTTTGGCGGCAGCGGCAGCTTTCTCCTGGGCTGCCTTTGCCTCGCGTTCCTCGCGGGCTCTGCGCTCCTTCTCCTCCCTCTCTCGCCTCTCAGCTTTGGCCTTCTCCTCCTTCTCCTTACGCTTCTTCTCCCTCTCAGCCTCTCGTTCCTTTTCCTCGGCGAGGCGCTTCCGACGCTCCTCATCTTTGCGCTGCTTCTCCTCCTCACGTGCTTTGCGCTCAGCCTCACGGCGAGCGCGTTCCTCCTCCCGTCGTTTTCGCTGCTCGTCTTCAATAGCAGTTTTGCTTGGCTTTCAGCGCGGCTTCTTCAGCGGCCTTCTCGGCGGCCCTCTGGGCTTTCTCTTCCTCCTTCGCCATCTTCTGCTGCCTGGAGGAATTGGAGATAATTCATAACAGTAAAATAGCAGACACTTACTTCTTTTTGTCCTTCTTTTTCTGGTTCTGACTTTGTTTCTTCGCCTCCTTCTCTTTCGACATCTTGTCCTCGTCCTCAAGCTCACGCAGCAGTTGGAGCTGACGTTCTTGCGCAACTTTCTCCCTGTATGCTTGAAGAACACGTTGTTCGAACATCCTCGCTGCGAATATAGAGAACATCTTCTTCCCTTCCTCCATCTTCTGCTCTTCCGTCAGAACCTACAGAAACAAAATGTAGATAAAGAATGATCAAGATGCTGGGAGCGTCATACCTCTTCTTCATCATCCTCGTCTTCATCTTCATCTTCGTCATCTTCGTCGTCCTCATCATCCTCATCGTCTTCCTCCTCTTCACTATCATCCTCAACATCTGCCGCCGCTTCCTCCTCCCTTTGCATCCGTCTCTCCGCCAATTGCTCCATCATTTCCAAGAACTTCTGGCCATCATTCTTCAGCAGATCATCAGCAACAGTTAGTATGTTCCCCGGGCCTGTAATTCAGTCGCGTGAGATGTGTCAGAGAGCAAGGGCCAAAGTAGATGAACGCGCCAGTGACAGTGAGGCTTCCAAATAGCCCATCGTGTCCGTTGGCCTTGGCTGGCGCAACAGACGACCGGCGGGCTGGTTGCGCACCCCTTCCGTGCCTACCCCCTCGCGTAGGTTTATCTTCCTCCTCTTCAGCCTGATCTTCTTCTTCTTCCTCCTCTTCCTCGTCCTCTCCCTCCTCTTCCTCCTCATAATCTTCATCTTCCCCGTAATCCTCGTCGCCTTCGTCATCATCGGGATCAAACTCGCTTTCAGGCTGCGGCTTGAGGGTTGGATGCGATGGTTTCCGGCCATTTATCCCGTTGGTCTGTTTACCGGCGGTCCGTAACGGCGGATGCGGTGACTTACTGTTAGGGCTAATGACCGCACCGTTCTTGTCCAACTCGACGCTCCCAGGAAATGGTCCTGGCCCGGGTGGCGGGGGGATCGTGCCACCAGATGAGACGTATCGCTGCTGGTAATTCGCGTATTGTTCTAGCTCCTCGTAATAAGCGTCGTACAGTACCTCAAGCTCCTCTTCTATCGCAGTGCTAGTACACCAAATGCGTTGATGAGATCGAAGATGATAGACCGGAATAAAACATCCATGAGCGTTAGGTAAAAATCGGATAACATATAATTAAAAGAAACACAAACCGCTTCCGACCACAGACTGCACAATTGCAACTGTGTTTTTTGTTGTTCCTTCATCTTGCGCAGCACCGTATCCTTCTCAATCTTGACGAGACTCCGCCGCTCCTCCTCGCCTAACCCGAGCCAGAATTCTTTGATTCGTTCTCGCTCCTCAGAGTTGCTCGTACTCCAGATCTTGCTGTTCTTTGATGAGGTATTACTGGCGTTAGGTGGTCTAGGTTTCTGAGGCTGCGATGCGTTCGAGGACGGCGGAGATGGATGGTGGTGTGGATGATTGTGAGGGTATGCGTGTGCAGGTAAAGGCTGCTTCGACGCCGCCCTAGCGCTCTTGCCCTGGGTCTGCTGCTGCTGTGTCGTCGCTGCTGTTGACTGGGACGTCGGGGGATACAGCATTGGCTTTTTCCCCATCGAAACGGAACTTGGAGGAGCCTGCTGCTGCGATTTGGGGACAGGCATATTGCCAATCGTTGTAGAAAGTGAGGGCGGAAGTGAAGATTTGTCACGCCGACGATCGGCGCACAGTGGCGTGGGTTGTAACTCCGGACTCCGCTCCGGCCTCGCCGGCATTACCGTATTCGTCAGCTTCTCCGGCGCTACTACTGTTCTCCTCTGTTTCTTTGAATTTATGTCACCCTCGTGCACTATCTCAAATTCGTCGGAAACGTCTTCAGAGTATAACTCTTCCTCATCACCCTCATGTCCCCCTAAATTGACAGGGAAGTCGACGTCTGGGAGTGGGACCAGCGTGGCCGCCGCGTCTTTTATGTACTGATTGAACGCGAAGTCGTCCAACACCGAGGACGGGTCGAAAGGCAATCCAGAGTTGGGGGGAATATCACCATCCTCTTCGCTAAATTCCACTTCCACCCCCAGCCTCTGCGCGAGAGCATACATCTCATTCGCCTTCATCACCAAGCCGTCTTGTGCGGGCCCTGGAGGGGATGAGTACCAGCGGACTACGGACTTGCGTACGTGGGGCGGAAATGATGCCCAATACTCGCGATCATCGAGAGCCAGCCCCTCAGGCCCAATTCCGATGGTCTCTCGAAGATGAATTGGCCGTGGTTTCAAAGGATCCATCTTGGCATACAACTCCTTGGTCTTGCTGAGAAGTTCGTGACGGGCCTGGATGACAACGTCGGTCAATGGAAACTGTGGTGGGGGCGGCGGCGGCGGAGGCAAAGACGGGGGCAATGGCTCAACGTTCTGGGGAGCATTTGTCGTAGGACTGGGAAGGGGAGTCGCGCCATCGTTTCTTTTGCCGCTCTTCCCTTTGTTTTGTATGTTTGATTCCTCAGCGCGTTCAGCGTGCCGCTTTCCTTTCGCACCGGACTTCGTCATTGCTATAATCGCAGAGTAGCGGAACAGCGCGTCAAGACTATAGAATCCGAATGATGGTAAGTGTGGCTCACCAAAGTCCAACTCCAATCGGTGACTACGAAGGTGCGCTCTGTGGTCTTTCTGAAGCTGTGTAGTATGGATGAGCTTGGGGATGTCTTTTTCCATCAAAAGACAAAGTAAATAAAGTCTGGTAAAGTGCAACAGCCCAGGTCGAGATTAGGTAGGGGCGGGAGCCACGTGCTAAAGGACACGTGAGCAGGTGGCGCTTTAAGCACTACTGTAGCCTCCTCGTAGCCTGCCGCAGCGCGTTTAATGACCGATTTACCAGGCAAGCTACAACCCGGACCGTAAAAATGCCCAGGCGGTTGAGGTGCTCTTAGTCCTGCAGACTCTCGACATTCTCTCACCCCGGTCGGTTCTCATGTATTCAACCACACCTAGATTACGGTCGCTCAATTGGATCTCGGCGCAGTTCCTCTTTTTACTTCTGGTCACGATTCCCTCGTCATCATGATCGTCCTATCGTTAGGTGCGACCTCTGGCAACGGAAAAAAAGCAAAGAGACGTACTCAACGTGATCCCTGTGCTACTGTTCCTCACACTATTCTCTCACGTACCACTTCCAAACGAATCACTATCTAAAGATATCAGGACCTCCGCATTGTACCGTTCGAACGTTTTTGGGACGGTCGTGCCGGGTTTACCTTCCGGATCTGGTACTCTAAGCAGTGCTTGGATGATTCTTCCATTTAGTTCGCATTCCCGCCGCCCGGTGAGCGAACATATCAGTTCTTGCGTCGAATGTACAAGCTCGGCGGAAGACTTTTCTCCGTTTACTGTATCATTAGAGTCATCAGGGTACTTCTATTCAACTCGAAAGCTACATGGTGCGAAGATCGTCACGTCTCGCTCAACCTCCCAGCAAACTTCCTGTCCCAGCCACATCACCCAATTCCTAGCCTGCTTGCTCTCACATATCTCAACTTGGCGGATGTGGCCCGCATCTCCAGACGGTTATCGTACTCGGTGGCATCGGGCTCGTATTGCGCGGAGTGACGAGGGTAACTACATCATCTTTATCTACTCTTCATTCCGCTTGAGCGTATTTTTTGTTCAATTAGGCGCTACATGTAAGCAACCGGAGCCTAGGTGCATCGCTAATGCTTCTGGTTCTCGCACATGGCGAGTCTAATCTCAAAATCACCTTCCCATACCCCCATCCTCCTTTCATCTAGGGTATCTACACGTTGTGCCATCGTGCAAATGTGCTCGACATTCCCTCCGCCGCCGCCGGCTGACACCAGCGAGAAGCCCCACAACTGATATTATCTCCGATACGAAAGTTCGGGGTCTTTCGATTGCTGTTTGATTGGTTGTTCCTCGTCACGGCCGATGCGACCCTGGTTATTCGGTAGGGTGCGGAGAAATTGAGCAAGATGACTTAGACGATTCCAGTTGCGAGCTGAAATAAAGTATGTACATTCGCGTGCAGAGACCCCGAGGCCTTGGAGGTGGAACTGAGTCCAAGAGTAAACATGAACAAATATCACGGTTTGGGGAAGCCCGGTGGTGCAATGTCCATTCGCTCGCTCATGGACTTCTCTACCATGGACATTGATGTAACTATTATGGCAGAGCTTGACACGCCCACATATGATGGTGACGATGACCCTCTGTCACTCTACAATGTTGAAATCAACAGCAAGATACTTATAGCCCTTTGCCCCTGGGAGAGTGTCCTCACAACCCCCCTGGAGTTTTGGAGTGTCAACGCAGAAAAGGTTCTTCGTAGAATATTCGATGTGGTTTCAGGATATCTGGGCTTCTTGATTTCCCCATCCCTCCTTTCCAACTTCGAAATGTAGATGATACCTGAGCAGTTCCACCCTGAACTTGTTAAAATGTTGTATCAAGCATGGCAGGCCCAGGATTTCAAAAGACTTCTTAACTTGGGGTGTGTATCAGATGTTTTGTGGGTGGTTTTAGCCCATCTGATATATTCCTCAGAGTTTCTATGTGAACTGGAGGTCCCAACAACTTCAAACAAACATGAAACTTGTAAGAGCTATTGACATTGACTTCCAAATAGCCATTAACTATTGTCTCTCAAGTTTTACACAAATCTTTCAACTTGCCATATATCAGAAATGTTTCCAAGCATCTTCTCTCTCTCCATAATAGACTCAATGAGGAACAATGAGCAGCTCTATGCTCCTATCCTGTCCATGATTCAATCATCCAGTATGGGGAAGACAAGGGTGCTTTACAAGATTGGCAAGAAACAGATTGTAATATACTGCTGCTTTAGAAAGGACAATGCTGATCCTACTTGTGGGTGCACCTCATCACTTACACTAAAATCATCCTCATAGCTGTCTAGCCTATCCTCCTCCTGATGTTGCCTTGCATGACTACCTATTGAAAGCACTGAGTTCATGGAACAAGATGCAGCTCTGCAAAGCACATATTCAAACAATGTTCTACTCCCATTTTAAATCAGTCCCAGTGATGATCAATCTGGTCAAGAGAGATAAGGACATCAGTCATAAAGATGTTGTGCATTACTTCCAGTGCTCTGGTTCTTCCAACAACTCCCCCATTCTCCACTGCCGCCATCACTCCTACATCATACCTTGCCATCCAGAACCACTTTGAAATTTTATTCAATACTCCTCCTGAACAAAGTACCCTCTATGGATACAACATTCTCAATATTCCCAATATGACTTTGTTCATAATAGACAGGCTAACTGAGGCTGCCTACAAAATGTCGGAAGCTGTTGAGCTACAGGGTGACAAGGATCAGTTCCCCATGTTACGGTCTGACTTTTTCCTTTTCTTTCTTTTCCCATGCACCACGTGACGAACACGTAGTGGCTTACCACATCATGCTTATCCTTTACGACATCACGCTTACGTATCAGGCCCCGTATTTATAAGCGCGTTAGTCAGAACCTCGCCATAACCTCATGGGCGCAGTCCATGACCTCATACCTCATGGTAATATGGTAAGCATTCCATGGAATACCTGTAGGTTACAGCGTGTAGTAGACACGCGGACTGTAGTATATAAGAACGAATAACATACCCAGAGACGATAACTCGTTCTCTTGGGATACCCACTTACATAGTGCCTAAGTCAGCGTCTTCAACTCTCACCTCTCTCCTCCTTCATCAGACTAAGCCCTCACCCTTTCTCAGAATACAACTTTACTCACTCGCCACCTTGTAGAGCCCGCGTACATTTCATAGTGTATAGTGTCGCCCTAACAGAAGAACGAGTTCCAACCCACACGCCCGCTCTACTACACCCTACCATTCCATTCACCAATCATAAAAACCATCACCATAGTCATCGACTGTCGTGAACGCCACTCACAATCATCGATTGTCAGTGTAACCTTTTGCCGAAGAACCCCTACCTCGCCATCGTTGTCCGCTCAGGTGCCGGCGCGCACTAGCTTGAAGTTCAACGTTGGTTGACAGGAACCCCGCATGCCCGTGACCCGTACCCATCTTACCCGCTCCAACTTCTACACCGTATTCCCGTACCTTCTTATTCCCGACCCTACCCTCAACCGACGGAATAAGAAGCTCGCCACCCAAATCTTGAAAAGCACCCCTCAGCTTTTCGAGACCATTATCATCCCTGTCACACCCGACAATCCCCGCCACAACCCACACCAAACCCCGGCACGGTACTTTATCCGCGGCAACAATGTCGTACTCGACTGCCAGGCCAATATCCGCGCAACCTTACGACAGGCCGAGGCGGCCCGCAATTCAAGGGAGAAATTCGTCGACGGAAAACGCAGGACCTAGTGCTTGGGCAGGAACCATCGACACTAACACAGAAACCGGTGTCTGGGCGGGAGCTCTTGATACCGCATCCCCAATACCTCAAAACCCCACTCAGTACCCATGGCCGCCGCAAGGCACTGAAACACCCGCACCTACCGAACAATCCGCCCCCCCACCAATACCAATGATGTTCTCACCGCCATGAGGCAAATGATGGCAGACATGGAGGCAAGAATGGAGGCGCGCATCCAACAAGCGCTGGTTCCACGAACCCGACCACCCAGCGTCATGACCCGGGCGAGCCGCCCACTACCCCACACACCATACGGAGCACCGGCTCCACCACCTTTCCCACCAACAATCCCACTCGCACCCATCGCAGAAAACCCCATGATGCCCCAAGCCAGAAATGGCCCGAAAATGGCACGACCGGAACCCTTCGACGGAGAACGATCCAAATGCCGAAGCTTCATTCGAAGCATCGAAGTATATATTTACGTCAACGCTTACGACTTCCCCACTGAACCAACAAAAGTTCTATTTTTCCTATCATACGTACAAGGAAAGAGAGTCGACAACTGGAAAAACACGATGACGGCAAAAGTACTAAAATGGGTGAGGACCCAGGAGCATGACGAGCAGGTGTCCAGTTTTAGAAGGATATGCCAAAGTCTCCAGGAGGCGTTTGGGGACCCCAACCCAAGAGACACGGCGATATCCACCCTGAACCACTTACATCAGGGATCGGACAGCGCGGAGGATTTCATCATGAAATTCAACGCCTACAAAGACGACACGGGCTACAACGACGTAGCGCTAACGGAAGCCTTCAAAAGAGGACTCAACCCGGGACTGCTCGGAAAGGTATACGGTAGGAGGCCCCTGCCGGCGAAATTGGAAGAATGGCAGGAAGAAGCCATTGCTATGGACAGGCAATGGAGGGAGCAGCAGGCCTACGCGAAATCAGCACCGGCCAGACCTGCGGCCAAAAACACAACAACGACGACGACAAACCAATGGCGACCATACGCCAATCAATATCAGCGACAAGCACCGCCCCCGCAAGGGCAGCAACAGCAACAGCAGCAGCAGCCGCAACAACAAGCGAGGCCGACACCCCCCGCCCCGCAAATCGCAGCTAGAGATCCAAACGCGATGGATGTGGATCGGTCGCAAAGGGCGCCGATTCGTTGCTATAAATGTGGAGGGCTAGGACACATGGCCAGAAATTGCAAAAGGAGGTTAGACGTCAGGCAGATGACGTACGAAGATCAACAGGAGTATTGGAGGGAGGAGCTGACAAAGAAGGGTTTTTCCGAAGGAACTCAGGAAGCGTCGACTTGAGTTCCAAGAACAAGTTTGCTGTACTCGTCTCGGAGCCGGACTCCACTTTTGTTTCCGAAAACCATGTACCGGTAGTAACCAACAATATATCTATTACTTCACCACCAGACGAGACCCCTAAGACGCAAGAAAAAACAAAAACAAAAGAAATCTATTTGCGAAGAACCTTCTCGGATAAAAATTACGTCCCAGTAGAAATCAATCTGAAAACGCATGACACCCTAACCATGCTTTCCCCGGAGTCAATGCTGGATTGCGAAGCGTCGGATTCATTCATCGATCAGGGATACATAAAGAAAAACAATATAAAAACAAAAACCCTATCAAAACCCCGCCATCATCAGGAATGCTGACGGAACGCCCAACAATGCGGGGAGAGTCACGGAAAAGGTAGACGCAAGGATAACCTATAAGGGACACGCAGAAGTAATGACCTTCTATGTTACCAACCTGGGAAACGTCGATGTAATCCTTGGACTATCATGGCTAAAACGACACAACCCAGAAATCAATTGGAAAACAGGAGAAGTAGTCATGTCACGATGCCCGAGAGGATGTCGAACATGGGCGAAGAAGGAGTGGGAAGAGTGCATGGACGAAGGAGACGAAGAAGGCGCCGAAGAAGCAGAGGAGGTGATGAGGTACCAGCTGGGCGAAAGAAACATCTCGGTAGCAGGAGTAAGACAATGGAACCGCCTGAGAAGCGGATACCTGCGAAATCTGGACGACTTGACCAACCAATACCACGAGTCAGTCGCCCGAATGTACATCGACCGAATGTGGAAAACGCGTACACAGCTAGAAGTAGAAATAGGCAAGGAGGAGGAAATGCATCTTAGAGCGATAGGAAAATATGACTACGTGATAGAGCACAACCACGAAGAGCTAAAAAGCAAAAAAGAAAAAACGGAGGAAGAGATGGTCCCGGATTATTATCACGAATTCATGAAGGTGTTCAGGAAACGCGACTCGGAAAGGATGCCAATCGAGAGGCCATGGGATCACGCCATTGAACTAGCCCCGGAGTTCGAACCCAAAGCCTCGAAAGTCTACCCTTTGTCACCGGTCGAGCAGCAAGAACTGAACGACTTCCTTGATGGAAACCTGAAGAAAGGCTACATCCGGCCATCAAAATCTCCACAAACGTCACCCGTCTTCTTCGTGCAAAAAAAGGACGGTAAGAAGCGATTGGTACAGGACTACCGTTACCTTAATAAATATACCGTTCGAAACGCATACCCCTTACCCCTCATATCACAGCTGGTAGACAGGATCTCCAAGGCAAGATTATTTACGAAAATGGACCTTCGATGGGGGTACAACAATGTACGAATCAAGGATGGAGACCAATGGAAGGCCGCATTCCAGACGCCAAGGGGAGCATTCGAACCTATGGTTATGTACTTTGGACTTAGCAATTCCCCTTCCACGTTCCAAACCATGATGAACGAACTATTTAAAGACCTGATTGACGAAGGACTAGTAGTCATTTACCTAGACGATTTACTTATATTCACGGACAATGATGTGGAAAAACACAGAAAAGTAGTACGAAGAGCGCTGAAGATCATGGAGGACAACGATCTGTATGTAAAACCGGAGAAGTGTTCCTTTGAAGTCGAAGAAGTAGAATTCCTAGGAGTGGTGGTGAAAGATGGGAAGGTCCAGATGGAGGAGGCGAAAATAGAAGCAGTAAAAAACTGGCCCGTCCCGAAGAACGTACAGCATGTACAGCAGTTCCTAGGGTTCAGTAACTACTATCGACGATTCATCAAGAACTTTGCCACCGTCGCTAAACTGTTGCACGAGCTTACCAAAAAGGAAGAGGAGTTCGTATGGGACAAGCGGAGAGAAGGAGCTTTCGAAGGGCTAAAAAAGGCGTTCACGGAGGAACCAATCCTAGTCCTACCAGACACAGACCGGGAAATGAAAATAGAAGCAGACTCGTCAAACTACGCCTCGGGAGCAGTACTCTCCATGTTATGTGATGACGAAAAATGGAGACCCTGCGCGTTCCTTTCAAAGGGGTTCTCAGAAACAGAGCGAAACTATGATATTCACGACAAGGAAATGCTAGCTATCATTCGAGCCCTAGAGGCTTGGCGACATTATCTCGAAGGAAACACCCGTCAATTTACTATCTGGACGGATCACAAAAACTTAGAATATTTCATGACGACAAAGAAACTCAACAGACGCCAGGCGCGCTGGGCACTATATCTATCAAGATTCAATTTTATTCTAAAACACAAGCCAGGCGCTTCAAACATGAAAGCAGACGTCCTGTCGAGACGACCAGATTTAGACAGGGGGGAGGACGACAACACGATGGTGCTTTTAAAACCCGAATACTTTCGAATCAAGGCCATGCAACAAGGGCATGTCCTAATCGACGGGGCAGAATCGCCAATCCTGTCAAAAATTAGAAAAATAAAAAACTACGACGAATCAGTGGTAAGGGCAGTTGAAGAGCTGAAGAGGTCGCCTATCAAGGTATTGAGAGAAGCGGAATGGTCGCAAGAGCAGGATCTCGTATTATATCACAGAAAGGTGTATGTCCCCAAGGACGTCGACGTCAGAAGGGAAATTGTAAAATTACATCACAACTCAGCAGTAGCAGGACACCCAGGCAGGTGGAAAATGATCGAGCTGGTCTCACGCAACTACTGGTGGCCAGGAATGAATAAGTTTATTGCGGAATACGTCAAAGGATGCGACCAATGTCAACGGAGCAAGTCCTACTCGCACCAACCACAGGGAAAACTCCAACCGAACCCCATTCCGACTGAGCCATGGACCGACATCTCCGCAGACTTCATCGTTAAATTACCCAAGTCGTCAGGATACGACGCCATCCTAACGGTAGTTGACCGATTCACCAAGATGGTCCGCCTGATACCCACCACCGAAGAACTGTCATCACTCGGACTGGCTAAATTATACCGGGACCACGTCTGGAAGGATTTCGGACTTCCGAGTACAATAATCTCGGATCGAGGCCCCCAGTTCGCCTCCCAAGTAATGAAGGAACTTAATAATCTATTGGGAATTCAAACCCGGCTGTCAACAGCCTTCCACCCCCAAACAGATGGACAAACGGAGCGAGCGAATCGAGAAATCGAAACCTACCTCCGGATGTTTATCAACCATCGACAGGATGACTGGGCGGAATGGTTAGCCATCTGCGAGTTCTCTCTCAACAATAAAAACCAGACGAGTTCCCGGCAGAGCCCGTTTTATCTAAACTACGGCAGACACCCAAGAATGGGGGTGGAACCAAGGAGACAGTCAAAAATAGAAGCGGTCGACAAGTTCGCTGAGCGAATGAAGCAAACCTGGGAAGAGGCGCGGTCTGCGTTAGTGAGAGCGGGGGAGGAAATGAAGAAGTATGCGGATAGAAAAGTAGGAGAAACGCCTGAGTATCGAGTAGGCGATAAAGCATTTATTTTCACCGATAACCTAAGCACGACCAGGCCGTCGCGCAAGCTCGAACAAAAGAAAATTGGTCCGTACGAGGTGATCGCGGTACCAACCAAAAATGCAATAACATTAAAACTCCCCAAAAAATTATCTATTCACCCCACCATCTCAACTCATCGCACCGAAAAAGCGAACATCCCTACTATCCCAGGACAGCAGACACCACCACCACCCCCAGTGCAAATCCAGGGAGAAAAGGAGTATGAGGTCGAGGAGGTATTAGACAGTCGATTGCGGAGGGGACGGCTGGAGTATTTAGTCAGATGGAAGGGCTATACAGTGGAACACGACTCCTGGGAGCCCGAGGCAAACCTGAAAAACGCACCGGAGCAAAAAAAGGCATTCCACTCGAAACACGTAGCCGCCCCCAGAAGGATCTCGGTCGCGGCGTTCGATCACGTTGGCTTTAGGCCAAAGAATCTCTATACTGAGCCGATGTTCGTCACCAACACAAAGATTTACGAACCGACAATACCAAATGGTGACAACGACGTAACCCGCCAAAATCACGACGGCCAGGAGGAGAACCAAGACCAACAAAACGCGACGATGGATAGACCACGACAAAAAGAAAGCGCCCTAGTTGACGTCAGTCATGCTTTTATCGAGGAGATTGATTCGTCAAACGGAGTAGACGAATCCTAAGGAGGGGGTGATGTTACGGTCTGACTTTTTCCTTTTCTTTCTTTTCCCATGCACCACGTGACGAACACGTAGTGGCTTACCACATCATGCTTATCCTTTACGACATCACGCTTACGTATCAGGCCCCGTATTTATAAGCGCGTTAGTCAGAACCTCGCCATAACCTCATGGGCGCAGTCCATGACCTCATACCTCATGGTAATATGGTAAGCGTTCCATGGAATACCTGTAGGTTACAGCGTGTAGTAGACACGCGGACTGTAGTATATAAGAACGAATAACATACCCAGAGACGATAACTCGTTCTCTTGGGATACCCACTTACATAGTGCCTAAGTCAGCGTCTTCAACTCTCACCTCTCTCCTCCTTCATCAGACTAAGCCCTCACCCTTTCTCAGAATACAACTTTACTCACTCGCCACCTTGTAGAGCCCGCGTACATTTCATAGTGTATAGTGTCGCCCTAACACCCCATCATTTTGGCACTTGACAAAGTCCACGTTTTGTCCAATGACAAAAGGCTTTCACACGAACACTCAATCTACAGACACTTGATTTCTGTTCTTGCCAATATTGGCCAATGTGTCAGCACAGTGATGGTATTGACAGCCATAGCCATCTCCTCATTGCACCATCAAAGCAGATTGTGCCATCTGCTCAAAAGAGGGCTGCTGACCTTTTTCTTTCAGCACCCTACACAGAGTTGTCATTCAATGTGCACTATCACTCTCACCTCCTGTCTAAAAATCTCTCTTTGAAGGACATTGGTACACTGAAGCAAGTCTCACTATTCAGACAGCCTCTGTAAGTCCAAAGTTTTGCTGTGTTTGAGATTTGACTTCCCATCTCATATGAAAATAGTTGGTGAAGCATGGTTGATTCTCATCTTAAATGGAGCAACCTGGTGAGGCCATGCACCTGATCATCAACACTATCATCAGTAAACTGACTGGATGTAAGTCCAACACAACACCCCCAAGTGAAGTGAATGCATCTGCACTTGCTGTCCTCTGCACCTGCATATCACTTGAACTCTTGCTGGGTTTCTCTACTGCACAGAATTTCATATCAGAACTCATCCACTCTCATCTTCGTGTTGTTTACTCTATACAGGAGGACCATGAAGTCATCGTCTCAGGCTTGTCTTCCAAACCACTTGTCACAGAGGTAGCTGCAATCATGATGAACTCAGACCACTTGGGCAGCAAGCCCATGGTGGTCTGGCACATCCTGACTCAGTATGTTGCTCAAGGTTTGATGGGGCATGGTGATGGTGAAGAGTTGCTTGGTTGCCCAATTAGCATCATGGTCATAAATCAGGCAATTTCTGGTTGTCCAACACTTGCAAAACTGAAATATTAGACATCCATTGAAGTCAACAAGTACTTTGAAGCTCTTCTTACAGACAAAGAATGGAAGGCCCTAAAAGCCTCTGTTCCTGCCAACTTTTTGAATCTGAGAAAAGAAGACAGTGTCTGGTTGTTTGAGGATGCATTCTGCAGTGTCTACATTCACTTTTCTCATTACTCCAGGGCAAGGAATAGCCCCTGCTGAATATAGACTATCTATGGGCCTTGTAGATCTGTGGTGTTGCTGTTCAATGTCACCCCACACAGGAGTACATCAGCCAGGTTCTGCCAATCTACTTTGCATCACAAGGCATGATCCAGCCTGCCTCAATGTCATGTATCCTGGAACAAGACAAGACCAGCCCAAAGCTCAACCCTTCAAGTGTTGTTAACACAGTCTGCTGAAGAGCTAAATATCCTCAACAGCAGAACACAAATGCCATACATCACCATTCTTAACTGCTATGCCAGCTCATCACCTGCAGGCCAAAAGTCAAGATATCCACAGCCCCATCATATGAGACATCCAAAACAAAATAAGGAGGCCCCTTGTTATGAAATCATTTTGTGTTCTTTGGATGCATATCAAGGCCTGGGTGCTCATAATGAAAGCATTACCACAGTGATCAACTGCTTCACATTGTTCCTCTTCAGACATCATCCCTGCAAAACACCAATAGCTCCATCTCTGTTGCATGCTTTGCAGCCATTCCTAGATGTCGATCCCTTGACAACTCAATGGTTCAAGCACTAAGCATTCTGTTTCAATCACCTGTTACACATGTGAGCTCATATGCCCTACTTGAACTTCTGAAGGGGCAGCCACTGAAAGTGCCATTGTATTTCACCAAGCTTGAAGGTTGTTGACTTGTCTGGCTTTGTTCCTCCAACCTACAGCAAAGGAACCATCCTAACTTATTGTAGATTGTAAATTGTATTATTGTAACTTATATCATTCAACTTGAAGACTCAGTCCCAGTGAAAAGTCAGTCAATTGGGAGCAACTGATAGTGAGACTGATCATGTGAATTGTGTGAGACCAATTGAAATATCTTATGATCAATTATTGTTTGTAGAATGTGTACATTGTTGGATTCAAATTAGCTTCCTTACATTCAAAGAGACTGAATCATAGGCTATGTTCCTCAAATGTGCCTTTCAATTTTGAACTTTGTGTTATTTCTTGTTGGCCTCACATGCACAATCCATCCCATGGTAAGCCCTGGTAAGCTAAGTTACAACTTGAAACTTGCCTCCATCTCCCATGCATTCCCAATTACTTGGACTAGTGGCAATGATGAAGGTACACTAGCACAAAGCACAACATAAAGTGATGTAGTTCTCAAGTCTTCAGAAGCTACCAGGGCTCACACACCTCTGTCAAGACCTTTGTCAGAGTATGGACTTGCTGATGGGAACCTCAACAGAGGGAATGTGATGGTCAGTACTTTGACTGATCTGCATATATCCACCTTCAAGTGGCATACGACCTGCAGGAGAGGCAGGGTAGCTCTGGCCTCATTGGACTCTGAGTGCAAGTCTTGATGCAAGGAGCATGGAATCCAAGCTTTGCAAGCTAAAAGTGGCTGCTAAAAGGTATGTGGCCATGATATATACTGCTATTACTGCTGATTAAGTAGCATATATGCACACTGCTGCACAACCTGCTGCCTTAAACATATGTCACAACTTGCTGCTGCTTGCGCCACTGAATGATCTTCATTAATGATCCCAAAAACCTTGCAGCCCTGTTGTACTAGACCATGGCACACTCTGCAGTTGTTGGTGAGTTTGCCATTACCTTGTTGTACCCTCCTGATTGTCAACCACACCTCAAAGTTGGTCTATGATGGCTACTCCCATACAACATGCTGAACACCACTCCATCCACCAACTTGTACAGAACTCCTATGGCTGAAGATTATCATAGCATCACATCAAAATCCAGCCTTTCTCCTCTGAATCGAGCATGAACTCCACTCCACTGCTCTCCAGAGCAACTACAAAACCTATTCCAGTCATGTGGTGTTTAGTTGCCTTGTATATGATTCAAAGAGCAATGCTGAAGTGATGCAGCAAAACAGCAGGCCAATGATGCAAGATATATTGAATTGGACGTGCTAGATATGGAGCTATAGAACAAACAGATGGAATATGTAGTAGTATAATCAATAATATACATTATACGAGTGCAAATGATACCAATGAAATGGTCACCTGAAATAACCTGAGGGAATCACTAGTGCATAATCAAATCTATCAATCACTCAATTTCAGTCAATGTGAATATATACCGATGCTCTGAAAATCGTTGAAAATGATTTTAATGGCCATGTAGTCTATAGTACACAATCTCAAAAATAGATGATATTGTATTTCAGCAAAAAACATTGTGAGTTCGACTCGCAACGATTCACACGATCCCTCTCGCTGTCAGTCGCTCCCAATCAACTGACTTTTCACTGGGACTCAGTACTCATGGTCCGGAATTATTGTCACGTCTTTGAGTGCAAAAGAAAGAAGAAATTTACTGCCACTACCAACGCCGGTATCTTGCATGTCTTCCATCTCCCCATCCCCGATCCCGAACTCGATGCGCATCTTCCACTTCCTTTTTGTTGAACACATCCGTGTACCCACCGCCGTGCACAGTGCTTGGCGTTTCGCTACCCATCATCTCACGTTTCTTTCGCCTTATCAGTTCTAGCGCCCTCTCGCGTTCCGACGATTCCCTGGCTAACCTAGCGTTGACTTCCGGTGGGCGTGATGCGTCCGACGGTGCTGGCCGCGAGCGATGTAATGATCGTGATGAAGTACCGTGTCCAGACGATGCATGGTGCGATGCAAGTTGTCGGGAAATGGAAGTAAGAGGGTCATGCGTTGCCTGGCGGGCTTTATCGCGCTTCCTATATACAGAGTACAACTCGATGAAATTGTGTGTTTAAGAGTGAATTCACGCACCTCCTCCCCTCTTCCGCTTCATCTACTGGCCTACTGTCATCATTTTTGGAAGAATACCATGGATTCAGGTCTTTAGCGGACGGCGCTAAGGGGACGCCTTTGTCGGTTTCTACTGGGTCGGCTTTCTTCTTAGACGATGATCGTATCGCTGCAGAAATCTGGCTCTGCTCCAGGTCTTCGAAGAGGTTGATGTGTCCGTTGGGATTCGTCAGAGCTGGCTGCGGCGCCGAGGTCGCCGCTATCTGCTCCTCCAATCTTTCCTCATCGAAGTCGTCCCTCTTCCGAGACTTACTAGAGGAAGAGTCTCGTTTCATGCCAGCGCGCTCCCTCAGTAAGTCTATACGAGCTTCAGAGTCCTGCGGTTTATGGTCATCGTGTGGTTATGCAAAGAAGGAACCCGGTATACCGCGAGCATCATTCTGCCCTCCTCCTGGGCCTCTTTCCTGGCAGCTTCTTCTTCATCTTTACGGACTCTTTCAATGTTATCACGCCGATACGGATGGTATGATTTGTGGTGTGCGATGTTCAGTTTTCCCCATTGCAACGAACTTCTTCCGAAGGTGTAGGTACAAAGCAAAGCAAGTACGGTCTTCGAAGTTTGCTTGAACCGTGTCACCATACTATATGGTTGAAACGCATGTTTCCTTTCAGGGGAATCTGCTCCCACGCATAAGATAGCCTGCATGACATACAGTACTCTCTCAATAGACGGTTCCACAGGAGTCACCACGGAAGTACCTCCAGCACAACATAGACAACTTGATTATAGAATGGGGTTGAAGCTTAGAAGAAAATAGAAAGTTAATGGAGACAGTACCATTCACGGGGCAATCCTTCGTCCTGAACCATGCCGCCCTTGAATCAACCACTTTTGGCTCAAGAAGAATCAACATCTATTGCAGCCACTGGTAAATAATTTTTGTCTCCACCGGGGCGGGTATTTCATAGTTATGGCGGTGGGAGGCCCTAATCAGCGCAGCGATTATCACATCAACGAAACCGAGGTTCGAGCCTTTCAATGCACCTCCGTGATTCATGCTAAATATGAGGTGCCAGGAATGGTTCTATCAATATAAGGGTGGGATGTTGTTACGAGTGGTAGAGGACAATGAGTTCCGAGATGTAAGAATTGAAGAAGGCGAGATGTTCTTACTTCCAGGTAAGGACCGGTGAAAGTTTGCACCGACTGATGGATTTGAGTCTTGACGCTCCCACCGAATGCAGCTAACACTCCACACAACCCTGTGTGCTTCGCTAATACGGTCGGGATCGTGCTCGAGCGAGTACTAAGACCCACAGGTACCTTAGCTCAAAAAACTTCTATTCTTGTTGACGGTGAACGCCTGGACAGATCGCCTACGCTGGTATTGCAGGTCACCAATCCATCTCGAACCCACAATAATCCACGAAGAGGCCTTCCGTGTCATCGATCTCGGAAGTCAGCTCAAGCCAGTAATTAAGAAGTGGATGGAAAGGCGTGATCTGAGGAAGTGTAGCGAATGCGGGCAGTACGCTGACGAGCAATACTTCGCATCGGCTAGATTATAATAGTTAATATCCTGCGCCAATGCTTGTAACTTTAATAACTTTACTTCCCAAAACAAAGCTTCTACTTATTAAATACGTACAGGAAAACAACGCCCATCCGAGAAGAAAAGAGTATGTTACAGTAATACCAGCCGTTAGTTTCATGAATCATGCATAGCATATGCTCGCTGGAGCGTATTTTCGTCCAAAGCTATGAGCTTCAGACAACGCTGCAGCAGCTTTTTGTCCACCTGGAACTGCACACGACTGGCGAGATGCTGTCCTGCGACGAGCGACTTGATCACTTTCGCGATTTTGCGTTGCTTGTGGACATTGATGAGGGGCTCTAGATGCATCGACGGTGGGAGGGGGGCTAAGGAAGAGAAGACCTCGGGGTGTGCGGGTGTCTCGAAGTTACCAGTCACAAGATCGATCCCAACAGCCTCGTTGGGAGCCGTGGGATCAATCAAATCGGGGAGCTTGCTATACCGTCGCAGTTGAGCAAGATATACTCCTGAAAATATACGGTGAGCAACCATCACAAGGAACGGAAACGTTGACATACCGATAAATGGAACACACGCTGTAGGAACGGGCTTGCTCTCAGAGCCTGCCTTGCTCCTGTTGGTACCTCCGCCGCTAGTAACAGACGCTGCGTGTGTGCTCGCATCCGCGGGTTTGTTGTCGGCAATGGACTCGATCGTGTTGCGCATGTATTTGAAGTCGTCGTCAGGGGTCGTCCAAACCTTGAGATCTTCGTAGATGCGCAGCTCGTACATCCCCACTCGGCTCCAGGAGCGCTTCATCGCCATCTGCGTCCATGGGTTCTCCAGCCCGGCCATGATGGCGACGAGTGTGTGGAAGCTGCTCAACTCGTAGGATTTCTGGCGATCAAGATGAGTCAAGGTCGACAAATATAGAGCATTTCACGTACAATTGCAATCCGAATGAATTTACTGAAGAGGAGCGGGCGAGCCTCAGGGCGTGTCAGGATAATCTCCGAAATAACGAAATTCGCAACAAGATTGAACCGCCCGCGGATAGCAGCAAGTGCGGTGGTCTTCTCAGCGTTGCGACCCTCGGCTTTCCATCGTGCTCTATCCTTCAAATATTGAGCCCAATCTAGAATATTAACCCCTTCAGAAGCCTTCCAGTCATCAAGCACCAGTTCCTCAAAGCGTAGACCTAGGAAAAGCTCGCGGTCGATCATTGCGAAGTGCTCTGCAAGTGCCTCAGCACGTTGGAGGAGCACGAATGACTGATGGATGCGAGGAGCATTAGGGTTCACGTATTGGTTAGAATACTGCGGGGAACTCGACAGACTGAGACGGCTTTGTTGAATCTCCAACGGGACAACGTCATCGAGTGTGGATGAATGTGAGTTTGAATGTGAATGTGACTCTAACGAGTAGTTCATGGATGCCATAGTTACCGGTCTGGGAGGGATTGTATGTTGCTTGGCCATCGGAGTTGTCGCCATTTCCATGGGTGAAATCGAGCGTGTAGGTTCTAGTCCTTCAGGTGACGACGGCGGAACGGAGAGTCTGTCACCATATCCCTGCAACCTAATATCACCAGCACGCAGCGACGAAGTCTCCTCATCATCGTCCTCATCAGAGAGGAACCGAGGTGGCTCGTCTTCGTAATCCCCAGCGGCCATTCGTTCCTGAATTGCTCGTATCCAACCATCAACTTTCATCGCTTTCTCCTTCCGCTTCTTGGGATTAATTTGGCCCTCCAGTCGTTGCAACGCATCATCAACATCGCCGCCTTCATCAACGCTGAGTGAATCAATCAACGCGTGTAGCTGCCATTGTTGTATGCCACCACCCAGTACGTGGTCTCCGCGCCCCGACGTGTCTGATGAAATGGACGCCACAGAGTCTCTGGTCATAACGCTGATCGATGAGACGGTGTCACGACGAACAAACTCAAAGTCGCGTCTGAGGGGCAGTCGCCTCGCAGGTTGGCGGATTCCGGGATGAGCGGATGCATCACCGGTATGCTCGTCGTCAGATGTGTCCGACAGATCAAGATCATCGATGGAGACGACGTCAAAGCCCCATGGCGTTGGACCGGAGGTGAAGGTGGACGCGCCTGGCGCCAAAGGGCTCCCAAAAGAGTCCGTGGACGACGTCCGGAACGACAGTGCTCTTTCGGAAGGCACAGAATCGATTTCTGACGTTGACGGTTGAGGAGATGGACTTCGTTCCACAGGAGCCACTAGGACCTGCGTCGCGCCCGATTCCTCAGTTTCGACATCGAGTCCCGGGGGACTTTTGGGTTCTTCCTCGGGTTGTTGGTCGACTGGCGAAGAGATTGACACTGACGCCTCATATGAGGGAGGCGAAGATGGTGCACCAGGATCAGGAGCAGCCTCTGGCTGACTTTCAACGACAGGCGTGTTCTCTTGGCTATCAACGACCGAGGTGTTTTCTGGGCTCGTTATCACAGGAGGCTGTCTTGGACCGGGCTCAATCATCTTTAGATATTGCTCAACACCTCCATTGACCATGAGTAAGTCTCGAGACGCCGTTAATTCCAGGTCAAAGGCAGACACATCCCCACATACTCCCAATGGAGCGCGCACCGTTGCTCTTGAATTGAGCACACGCTTCCATCGGCCAAGTCGTCCTATGGTTTTGACGATGACGCGGGAAAGTGCGCTGTGATGTATGGGAAGAGTTGCAGGTGTTTGGACGAAGGGGCCGTCCGGCTCGGGTCCAGGGCCAGGAGCCCGTTTGGTTTGTTGGAGGATATGGAGCGAAGATAGAGGAATGGATGTTGGGCGGGAAGAGCTTGCGCCGTCAGACGAATCGGAGTTCTGGATGCCTGGAGCGTCAGTCGTATCAGCGACATCAGGAATAGCATCGTCGAGGAAGTCTAAGTCGACATCCGAGTCCTCGTCTTCGGGGCGTAGCTGTCGTGTGGCTTCGGCGAACTTCTCTCCCAGAACATGCTCTGGCTTGGTATGTTCAGGCTTCGGAGGGCGAGGCTGTGACGAAGGAGCGTGGTTCGCGCGAGTATTTGCTTTCTTGCAGTCTTTCGCTACTCTGCGTAATTTGCGTACAATACTCTAAAGAATGCGTTCGTAAATCCAGAGGGTATGACACAGCAAACAAGTTAACGTACCAGGCCATCAGAATGCTGCTGCAAGGTCGGATCACGAACGAGGGTGTTGAGCCAGTTAGCAACCAAGAGCCTCAATTCTCGGTTAGGGGTAAAATCAACAACGAAGAAAGTCAGTAACCAATATCGTATAGCCACAAAGGTTCTGACGCGAACTATGCGCCGAACTCGTTCGTCTGTCGGCGAACTTGGTTGCGCTAGAGCCCAATGGAAACGGCAAATCAAGAGATGGCAAAGGTCGACAGCGTTAATGTATGTCCGATAAGTCATGAAGAAGTCCAATAATTCGTCATAGTTCAGATCGCTAGTCAATTGGGCAATCCATCTCTCAATAGTTGCTGCTACGAGAATTTTCGTGGTCGTTGACCCAGGACGCGGCTTGGGTATTTCGGGCGCTTTGCCCTTTATAATGCTGCGCTTTCGTGAAATCGTGGATGACCGAGCGGAGACAGATATATCCGTATAGCTCCCTTGAGAAACGGACACGTCGTCCCCGTCGTTTTCGACCTGCACCTCGCCCCAGATTACGAACCGTGGGTCATCGCGTGGTGCAGCCGTGTCATCAGTGGATAGGGACATCTTGATTACGGGACCTTCTTCTGACTCTGGCAAAAGCTTATCGAGGAGCGGTAAACCACGGTAGGTCTGCAGAACGTCGAAGACATCGGTGGAGTATCGTGTTCCAAAGGATGGCGTAAACTCGGATGATATGTCAAGAGGGGGCAACAATGGCCGTATTCGTATTGCTGATGGCGGCCGCTTCTCTTCAGGTGTCTCGGGGGACTTGAGCTCATCGTCTGTTGTCATCGTCCGCGCGTCCATTTGGCGAGCCGTCATCACTGACTCAAAAGACTGCATCTCGCGCAACAACCGTGGGGTCGGCAAGTAACTCGGTGGCTTTCTAGATGGAGAGTCAAACGATACCTCTGGTCCAAAAGGATATGCAAGGAGTAACGGAAACCTGTGCGAGCCTTCCGAGCTGGGGGTGGATTCAGTGCTTGTCGAAGGGAGAGACCACCCCATCAGGCTGCTGAAGATGTCCCCGTGCGAAGAGGAGGTGTCTATGATCAGTGGCCGTGGCAAATCTGCAGCCGTTACGCTCTGCGAGTGTGCGCGTTGCGACACCCCATTAGAGGGTGACGAAGTACCCCCGTACATGTCGGGGATAGATCGAGTCTTCCTAAGCTTGCGGCCTGACGATGTGTGCGGTCGTGGGGGTTGCGTTGCACCAGCGAGTTTAAGAACCGTAGGGGGTATAAATGTATGTACGCTCATGCGTGAACGTCTCTTTGGGCGAGGAGCCCGAAGTGAGTCGCTAGACGAGAGCCGTTCCTCGATCTCTGCTGCTGCTGCGCCAGGGGCTGTGAGGTCCCGGTGGCTACCATCTAGTTCATTTCCCATGCAGCTAGTGGAAAAACCGCCACTCACCCAACTCGATACATCTGCTTCCCATGCTGATTCACGAATGCAGTGATTGCGTATGGCGAGCGAACGTTCAAGCCTACCCCATACTGCTGATCATAGCGTCTCTTCAGCTCCCGTGCAGCTGGCCCTGAAGAAGTCTCTACAAAGCTGCCGTCGGCTAGAAGAAGTCAGCTTCTAGTGGGTAATGTGTATAGACAGTGCGAGACATACTAGCGATCGAAATATCTGCCGATGCTATTTCTGGGGGCAAGGGGTCGTTCTCATCGTGGTCGTTAATGATGTCTTGTAGCGTAAATGAAGCCTGTGGCTTGCTGAGGACTAGTGCGGGTATCGGTAGGTGGAACGTGCTAGGGGGGTTCACAGGTGGACTCCCTGAGGCCGAGCCTGGAGCAGCAACGTCGGCTACGGGTATAGGAATGGCTTGAGGCGTGTCTGGGCGTGAGTTGTCGTCTTGATTGGATTGATCCATGAGGCCTTGGGAGCACGATTATCTCGATAACAGTCGAAGCAGTGTGGATGTGAACCTGCGCCACTCCCCTGAGGCTGGTTCAAGCTTATGGTTGGAAACGGATGGAGGTGGATTAGATAGTAAGTAAAGCTGGATCCCAGCGGCGTCGGAATCTTACTGCATCCCTTTATTGTTTTGCATGAAAGACATTAACAACGGCCCACAGGGTACAATGCAATCGCGTGAACCGTCACGGTCACACATCACGTGTACCGTCGCGACAGTCGCGCGCCCAAGAATCGCTTGAACTTGTACCACCACCTTTGCTTTGTGTTCTGATTTCTCCATGTCGATAGTATCCATCAGAGTGCGTACTCTGATATCTACCAAACCCTCCAGTCACAAACCCCCCTCGTCACAGAACGTTGAATTTATCAATAATCCTGCTCGTTTCTTGGACGAGTATCAGTTCCGCGTGACGTTCGATTGTATTGCCCCGTTAACAGATGGTGGGCATGCGGACCAATGATGCCCGAGTACCCCTTGACCTTCCCCTTCAGATCTGGAGTGGAAACTCATCTATGTCTCATCGCCCGACCACGAAGAACTCGATCAAGAACTCGACGACTGCCTAGTAGGACCAGTGCCCTCAGGCGTAAACTCCTTCGTTTTCTCTGGGGCACCACCCGAACCCTCAAAAATCCCCACGGAAGACGTGCTGGGTGTAGCGGCTCTTATCCTCACTGCTTCGTACAAAGACCAGGAGTTCGTTCGCGTGGGATACTATCAAAACACCGAATACGATAACGAAGAGATGAAAGAGAACCCTCCTAAAAACATCGTCTTCGAGCGACTAGTACGGGATATCAGCCAGAAGCCTCGTGTAACCCGCTTCCAGATCAAATGGTGCGTGCTTCTCAAACCCACATCCATGAGATAGTGTCTCACCTTGGGCCACAGGGATGTTTCACCTCCCCAACTAGGCCAGGTCGCAGCCGGTGCCGCCACTTCTGCTGCTGTTCCATCAGCCAACGACTTAGATGACGATGTATCTGATGAAGTAGAGGCTAAATCAAAGCCCAACGGGTTGCCCGAGTCATGACATTCGTAGGCTTAGCCATCATCCATGCAGTATGTAGCTGATGTCTTGAGTGTGTGTACTTTTTTTGTCAGATCAGTCTTGATGATTATACCTGGCTTTTGAGCTGCTCCTCAGCCCTCGTCATTTCCTGACATCTGTTGAGTCGTCAGAAGTCCATCGGGTACAATTATTACTTATGTAGCTCGACCTTCTAGGTTCTGAGGTCCTTCACCCGCATAAAGGCATGAATCTATCGTGAGCGTTATAAATTGTACTGTTTACGCGGAACCCTACTTCTGGGCATCCATAAAAGAACTTTACAGCACCCCGATCGCACGCGACAGTCGCCATGTTTTTCTAGCCGGGGTTGTTGATTTATGTAGGTTGCCAGTGGATATTCATCGGTTTCATGTTAATATGGCGGCAGTAAATGATGTTGAACATCAGCGATGTCTATGTTCTTTTCGCCTATTCATTCGATGCCATCGTCACCATGGGTATCACATTTGAATGGCAGTCCAGGTCTACGGTAAACAAGCCTCGGTCAAGCGCCGGGCATGAAATTGTGTCCGATTTTCCTACAGCACTGGGACAAGTATATTGCGGCGAAAATAAGGGACATCCCGAAAGCCATCGCTTTGTCCGGAATACGACTAGAATACCCTCCGAAGTTTACTGACAATCCCATGGTTCAGTTAGTTCACGCGGAGAGTGAACTTCCTTCATTTTCAAGCCCAGATAACCCCCGCCGCAAGAGCAGCACTCCGAGTCAGCTTCAGCTGGGTTCTGAGGCTTTCTCTGTACGGACCCTTTTTGTGGGCATCTCACGGAAACTGGACGTATTAATGTGTCTGCTTCGAACCCGGTGTCGGAAGGGTTAATATTGATGATCCCGTTGTCTCAGCGTTGTCTAGACACATTAACGCCGGCATGTACCGTGGCACACTGGCTACGGATCCGGGCAGTTGAACCTGACACACAACTTGTAAACAAACCTGTGCCACCCTCAAAAGGGTAACACCCCTCCAGCTCCCTTTCTCCTTCTTCTCATCCTCGAATTTATCCCTTTTATCGTTTACCTCCAAATTGCTTTTGGGGCATGTCCCAAACAACGAGTGCATTGGGGGATTTGTCACAAAGAGCCCCTCGATTAGCCGCGGACCTAGGTTCGCTCAAATCATTCCTCAAGGCTTCCCAGACTCTCCTCTCCATAATCCGAACCCTCACCTCCTCAGAAATTCAGAGAGGTTCTAAGAAGGTTTGACGACTCCTTTATACTCAACCGAAGTCCCAACTAATCATATGTCGACCATCCAGATAATCGCTTTGACAGAGGTAAGCTTGTAGATAAATACACGAGGCGCCTTCATATATACCATCACACGATGGTGCTAATTGATATTTTGATCCAGGTGGCCCGCTCGACTCTACGGGCCGCTGGCATCCAGTTATACTCGTTTTCCAGCTGCTCGCCAAGCCGTGCCCCGTTCAAGAACCTCTACTTTGATCTGCTGCGGGAACTGTCTTCTCACCGTTATTTACTGACCGACGACTCGTCACTCAAGGGTATATTTAATGACCCCATTTTCAGCAGCGGAGATACTGATTGGCTACATATAGCTCGACTCAACAAATTGCTTCTCCCGCTTTCTGGTGACTTCATCATAGAACGCAATATAGTCAGTGCCAAGCGAAGATTCTCTGTGGGCAGCATGGCTACAGGCACCTCTGTAATGCCTCCACGACTGGCGTACAGGGGAAATTATTCATCCGTTGAGGAAGAAACAATCGACAACTCATCAAACCTCATGCCACGTAGGTCGAGGCTTCAGAATTCGGCCATAACGACCAATAACTAATTAATCGTTCAGCCCCAGATGCCTTCCCACCGAGCCGCCTTCGAAAGGAAACGTCTCGCGGCCAAACAGCGAGGGGCTTCCTCCCGTTGAACATAACCAAGGGTCGCCCTCGGATGTACCAAATCAGGCCTCAGACGAATGACGATAGCGACAGCAGCAGTGACAGCGATGAAGAACAGCAAGAAGACGATATGCCTTTGAATGTCACGCCATCGCTTAGACCACGGCCATATCGATTCGGGATTTTCTGTACCCCGAACAGATCTATGCATCAGCAAGGGGAGCCGAACCAAGGTCCCGAGCGGGTTGGGCGATCACGAACTGTCAGACCTATTCGAATCGAGTAGATTATCCTTTATCCCGTCATGAGGTTCCAAATTTACGATTAGCGGTCTGGTTGCCGGCGCGCGATGCTTTGCAGGGTTGCGTATGGCATGACGAACATACTGGGCGTTTCCTGTATTTGTATGAGGAATGACCGACAATAATACCCAAAAGTAAAGTTCACTGGCTTGTATTCATTGAAACAACATTCCTTCCGCCGATCTGAACGAAGCTGCGAATGCCCCGTGCTTTCCGTCTGGTTTAATCGGTAAACATACCGCCTTCCGTCTCGGGCGGCACTGACATTGCCTCTTGATGGCTTCCACCACTACCGTGATTCCCTCGAACCTGTGCCAATTCCATTTTCCAGCTCTTCAATTTGTGCACGAACGTGTCCTCCTCAGCTGATCCGCCGACTGCCTGTTCTTCATTCTCCAGCAGATCAACGACTTCTCTAATCGCCTGGTCTAATTTCTGTAAGGCGGATCTGATAAGGAATGGATTGCCTATAAACTGGTTGTTTCCGACTGTTGATTCCCGTGCAGGCGGCGCTGTATTTCTCTCTGAGTTTCAGCGGTATCATTCCGCGCAGCGACCATTACTGACCTGGACTAGGGTCAGACTTGGGGAAGACCTGGGCGGCGAGCGGGTTGTTTGAATAATATTGTCAGAGAAGTAAAGTATGTACGTACCTGTCCGGGGTTCTCTCTCGTTGGAGACGGCGGCAACCCGTTTGTGGCGGAATCAGGAAACTTTGCGTCGGCTTGTAGCATCGTAAGCATCTATACCCAGAGTAGGGGGGCCATTCACCTTCTCCTAAGGACATGGCTGTATGATGGTTATGGTTTGACCGGATATTTCGAAAGCGGACGATCATGGCTTATAAGGTCAAGAGGATGTCCCATGACGTATGAAATTTGGAGCGCACGCGGATAGCCTGCATCCACATCCACTTTCAGGCTATGTGGTGCTGGTCGCTGAATATATTGTAGAAATTTCATACGGTCGATTAAAGGAAAGGGCGGGCGTTTAGGAATTCTCTGCTAGGTTTAGAGCGGCTGGGCCCGAATTTGTTTGCCCATAAGCGCGGTGCCGAATACGCGATGCCCTTCTGGCTTGCGGCCAAGCGTAGCCGCTGTGCAACGTAGTGTTGAACACCCGCTATACTTACAGGAGTGTGATAAAGCAAGTTGATCGTACTTACTACTCTTGGCACGAAAGTCTCCCACCGATAATCGGAAAACTCTCACGCAGCGGCAGGACTCAGGGGAGACGGCTACCACAAAGTGATAGAGATACTGACTGTTGCCGAGTGCTGTGACATACGGTTTACAGGTGTTTGCAGCGTTTCTTGTTTTGGTATCGCTTCATTACTCAACCCAGGAAATCGGTTTCGCCTTTTTTAATCATCGCATCCAAAGCTCCTTCAATGGGCGAAGCACCACCAACAAGATCAATAGCGAGGCCAGCAGCATCTTCGCGGTCGACCAACAAAGCGAGGACTTGCGCAACATCATCTCGCTATGAAAGATAAATAAACGTTCTGAGGCATAAACACAGGCTAAGCGACGAAGACCTACAGATATGGACGGGTTGAGATGTGTTCTACCAATGGACGCCGTGCCTTTCCCTGGATTGTCAGTCAATCCGCCAGGGCGGAGGATCGTCCACTTAAATTCGTCCCGCTTAACGAGGTTCTTGTCTGCCTCGTACTTCCACTTCATATAAGTTCCGATCACTTTGCGCATGCGTTCCGAAAGTGCAATGTCCTCTTCGTTCTATCATAGAGGTCATTAGCTCCGATAAATGCAGACTGACGACCGTATTCGGGTGACATACATAATGAGCCGGAATCTCGTCTGGGTTTCGAACATCTATAGCAGATACCAACAGGAGCCTCGGCACCTTCCCATTGATAGCCTCGATGGCATCGAACACCTTAACTGCGCCCTCGTAGTCCACTTTCTCCGTGCGCTCCGCGCCGCCTTTCCCGCCTGCGCCTGCGGACCACACGACGACGTCCGCTGCCGCGTCTTTGAACGCTTGGGTAAAGGCGGATTGGGAGTCGTCTTCAATGGAAAGCACCACGGGTATCGCAGAAACTTTCTCGATATCCTCTGCTTGGGCTGGGTCTCGAATGATAGAGGTGACGGTGTGTTTGGAAGATAGCAGCTTCGCGAGGCGAAGGCCAACCTACATACCGAAAGATCACCATCAGCACCGCATCACAAACGTCGCATCACAGTTGTAAATTGAGAATAACCTTGCCATGCCCGCCAACGATAACTACGTTCTTAGACATTGTACTTCGTGCGTTCCACAGTCGTTGCAGCAGGATGAATAATGATCGTCCGTGCGTATGATCAGTCAGCCTCGTATGGCGTCATGATTTGGCATGGGCTTCTGCGTCAAGCACTGACCTTGGAAGTAAAGATTCGACCAATAGGGGAACGAACACGTAAGTAGTCAGTTGTCTTCGGCCTAGCTGGAATCTAACTACAATTAGTAGCTACTGGGCTTGAGGATTTCCGTCGTTTAACGTTTATATCAGTTTGCATGATACGGATACAAATAGGCGAAGGGACGAATAAAGTGTAGGTAGTATATCGACCGTCGTGGATCAGCTACAGACGGAAGAATACAAAAGTCATTCAACGGCGGCCGTCCGGAAAAACAGAAATACCTAGTAAGTCGTCGTCGTCGTCCGCCACTGCCACCGCCGCACTGCCTGTCAAGCATCATCTTGAATATCCTCTCATTCGAGCCCGGGCATCTCATAATCCATCGGCACGTCCTTCCGCTCCAGCCACGCCGCATCCTCCGTGCCCAAATCCACGCCCTTCCCGCAATCCAGACGCCTCCTACTCGGCAGTTCCTTCAGCTCGACCATGCCACCCTCGCGCCAGGGTCCTGGCAGGTAAGAAGACGTCGACGGGGCTTGGGGCCATCCGCTGCCCCTCATAACGACGTAGTGCTCCCCATGCCACCCCACGAAATCCAGGGTCTGCACATGGATAGCCATGCTCCTGATGGACGACTGCCATATCTCCGTCTGCATGAGATATTCCTTCTCGGACATGAGGTTCGGCTTCGGGCGGCGTTTAGAGGTTGCCTGGAAGTGTAGGAAGGAGAGGTTGGGGAAGGACTTGAACATCGCGGCATATTCGTCCTACGGTAACGATCCGTCAGGCAGATGATTCGCAATCACGCTGTAGTATACGAGAACACGTACCATTGGTTGCTCAGAGACGGCCGTTGAGAGTGTGATAGCGCACATCTCCTCCGGTAACGATGATGTGAGCAGCTTGACGACCTGCGCGTTCAGCGTTGCGATCCTGACACCCAGCACCCTCAGCCCCTTTAGATCGGGTAGCACACCTGCGACCAACTCCCACGGACAGTTCCCCAGATCCAATCTCCTCAATCTCTGCCTTCGCCTCAGAAACTGTGTGACGCTTTGGAAGAGGCCCAAGTTATCATCGTGGCCAATTAAGACGAATCGGAAGGCTTCTAGGTGGGGGAGGAAGGTGTGTTGGCCGTCAATAATGTGGTCGCTCCCAAATACGACCGAAGCGGAGGACGGTTCTTCGAATGTACCATGGAGAGTGAGACTTTGGAGATTGTGTGCATGCGCTATGCGTGCGAGAACAATGTGCGAGATGCGGGTGTCGACGAGGTCAAGATGTGTGAGGTTCTTGATGGTGACTGACTGGAACGCGCTATCCCAGGAGTGGTGCCGCTCTAGGTACGCACCGAGTACAAGGTGCTTTAGTGTGCGTTCGTTCTGGTCAAGAACTGTGCGAACTTCCCCCATGTCAGCAAACCCATCGTCATCTTCAGCGCGAAGGGTGAATTTGCGGAGATTACGGAAAGCTGACACGCCCACCGCGTCGAAGTGCCAGCCGCTAAGAGAGTTGTTCAGCGGGTGATCGTCTACTGCTGGAAGGGAACAAACATTAGACCGAGACTCTGTAGATGAGAGTGGCTTTGCAGAACGGCTTGCACCATATCTGCCCTCATTTCGGGATAGCCTATCCATTCAAAGTCTTCTAGTGCTTTGAACTCGGGAAGCGCAGTGCGAAAGATGCCTACGAACGATAAGCAAGCTATACAAAGTAGCGTTAGGGGGCGTCGCTCACGGGCCATAAGGTCCAGCATATCCCCTTCTTCATACGCCCAATGCAGCCTCAGCGACTTCACCCTGCTAGCAAACACCGGATCGGCTTTTACGCGATCGAAGATGTCCAGCCCTCGATTGAGGTTATCCTGATCTTCGCCGAAGTAGAGGTCGAGCGTGCGGAATATTATCCGCACAGCAATGTTGCGGTGGAATGCAGAGACGAACAGCCATGTTCGCAGGTGGTGCCGCGGTATATGTCGTGCGATCGTTTCCCATACTTCTGGCGGTGCACGTTGCGAAGCCGGTTCGCTCTGGAAGTGTATCTGCAGCACACTAAATTAGTTGAACGTAGAATAGATGGCACAAATAGTACCAGCTTGTCCCTCCGAATCTGAGACTGTATCTCCCGGTTTAAGGGGTCTAGTTTGTACGCGGCTTGGAAGTCTACAGTTGTTAGCTAGCGAGGCACAGATGTACACATCTGCACACCTTGCTGCGCTTTGATTAACAGCTTTTCCCCTGTTGCTTTCCTGGCATTCCCCCGTGCGAGCAGTGCCTTTGCAACATCTTCGTTTGGTAGGTTGGGTGTACGCAGATAGACTTCCAGGTAGTTCTCGACCTCGGAGCCATACCTGCAAATTGAAGGGTGAGTAAATTGCAAGGTCCCCCACGGGTGCACGCACTCGCCGGCCTCTATCATGGCCAGTGACATGTCGAGAAGGAAGTTGGCTTTGCGCGCTGGTGGCAAAGTGTGCATTGCATCAAATACGGTCGAGGTGAGCTCGTCCTGATGCGTTGAGGACATGAGGGAACGATTTGTGAGAGGCATGGTGGGCTTTTGGACATGAGAAGTCTCAGTTACGGTCGTGAACCAGCAATTCGGATATCTGGAGACTGTAAACCAAGTTTGGACCAAGACGCATGGATTGATCGCATCCCAATAAAGTAGAGTATTTCCACACAGCACGAGACTTGCTGACGAAGAACAATTCAGGGGGCTCCTATTGACTGGGAATTAACAATTTCGAAGGCTGATCTGTCTGGACATGCGTGTCACATCCGCCAAGTTGATATGTGACAGTAAATAAGCTATGAGTCGGAGTCGGAAGCTGGGAGGTTGAACAGGACGCGACGATATTCACGATGGACTAACGAGTCTGAAACTCAGCACCATGTAAAAGTTGAATGGACGAACTGACAGGCGATCAGCACCACAACAGAGTTTAGCACAAGCAACGTTGGTCGTCGCAATGTCTTTTACGTTGCTTGTTTGGATTGTGAAGATCTGACTAGCAGAAAGTTGTTTTCGTGCACTCTGGTTCGTGGCATGCCTTTCTACAGCCATGCCGAAGGTGCAAGTGAATCCCCTCTTACTTATTTGTAAATGGCTTTAATGTGACCTTGTCGTACAGTATGACGCCGCTACTCTAGACCTGCGTGATCGCGTGTAGTGCCACCTGCACGGAGGGAGGTTGCACTTAGGGCCGCATGTATTGGGTGATACAATTCATCATATTACACGAAATAGATAGAGCGACACAACAGGGGAAATACTTTTCTAACGGCTGACATGCAGAGCCCCGAGGTAAAGCGAAGGAGAGAACGAAAAGCACTATGTCGTGGGCATCCTATTTCTCAGGTAAACAGCTAATTGGATAATGGTTAACAAGTGAGAATGGAAGAAAGCAAGGAGCATACCTGAGACCATAGCATGATCACGCTCATACGGCTCCAGTGTGATTTGTTCCAACGGTTTCAGCTGCTGCTCTTTGAGGTTCTCCAATTCTCGCGCAAACACGACTTCGGGGGGCATAGTTGAATCGATACAACTAGCTTTTATCGAGATGACGATGTGGCCACCGTCTTTTAGGAAACTGTGTGCATTGACACCAACAATACGGGCTTGATCGGGCTGGGCAACGTCAGCGAAGATCACATCGACTGTCGACAGTAGCATGCGATATTTGTTTGGCATGCGAGCATCTTCGACGATGGCTGTTCAAGGGCTGGTTGAGTATCAACGCAGATGCATGAGTCAGGAGGTACGCACGTATCACATTTGTTCGCTTTTTTGCCATGTTGATAAGATCTCTCCCCGACCGAGGCGAGAATTCAACGGCGTAAACAACGCCTTCCTACGAAGCGTCAACAAGCGTGAAGGAAGATAAGATGAGGGAAAAGACTCACCGCTCCAACAAGGTCTGCTACATGGCTCACACTCGTGCCGCTGGCAGCGCCAAGGTACAACACTTTCGCACCGGGCTTGATGAAAATATGGTCCAAACCCCCCAAAATACCGGCAGCCAACTTGGAACGGAAAGGATTCCACACTCGGTATTCAACTTTCGTATCGTCGATGCCTCCCTCTACCGATATTCTCTTTTCACCATAGACAGATTCTCCGGGGACGAGATTTTTGGTGACCAGCATGTGTTCCTTGCCTTTGGCAATGAAGACGCCTTCGTGTTTATGGGGTTCGACGATCGTTCTCGCACCACCCCTGGCTCCTCCTCGACCGCCGCGACCGCCTCTACCACCGCCCCTACCACCAGGAGCACCTCTGCCCCCTCCTCGTCCACCTCTAGAAGGCACACCTCCACCCCTCACACCTCCGCCTAGATATAAGGAATTATACGAAGGAAACGAGCGTGTACACCGCAGGTAGACTTACCTCGTCCTCCTCCTCGTCCTCCCCGTCCACCAAAACCTCCACGGTCCCCACCCCCTCGTCCACCCCCTCGTCCACCGCCACCTCTTCCACCAAAACCGCCACGGCCTCCCGATGCTCCTAGTTCCCGATAAACAAGCAGCCCCTTCTATAGGTCAATCATCTTTTAGACATACCGAATGCCATTGTTTTCGAGGGGTTTAGCGAAATCTGTCTTTGTGGCCTTTGCAAGTTCGATCTGCTCAAAAGATGAAGTTTGTGAAAATGGGCGGACTCTAAATCGAAAGAGGTCGATTCCCCATATGGTCAGTTTGTGACACTCGTCACGCACATCACGCGTGAGAATCAAGTCATAGTTCACTTCTTGAAGGGTCTGATATGCCAGTGGGTGAGGACCTGCCTACCGTGGGGCGACAAATCAAACAAGCATTCAGGCCTGTTTCCACAAATTTTAGACGTTCTTCATCAGCACAGATACTAACCTTTACCTGGTCATTCGGCACTTCTACAGGTGATCTGAGTTCCAGTCGATGGTAAGTAAGTAGTATCTCCGCAAGGTCGCAACGCTCTCCATTCATTCATTCACTAATACCTATTCCACGCGGCTCGCACAAGGCTCCCCGTACCGCTCTGATGCCGCCAGATTCCCCACATCACCGATATTAGTCCGTTACCTCGAAGGCTTTCTGGTTCACCCGCCGTCCCCGTGGTCTTCTGCCAGCCCCCATCAGACCGCAATGACTGTACATGCACGCGCTCCGGAGATGGGGTTGCTTCGGGACTATTTTTCTTTATGTTGGTCTTGTTATTTAAACAGATGTATTTGTCCCCTTCTAAGGCCAGGAAAGATGCTTTCGCCTCTCGCTGGCGTTCTGCTAGCGTTCTTTGCCGCTGTCCGAACAGTCCATGCTATTGGGCAGAGCAGCTGTGTCTCTTTCCAGTCGTCCTCGTCGTCATTCCCCGTGGTTCAAGGACAGAAAGCTTCCCCTGTGGTCCTTTCTTCCGATGACTGGCCAGGCGTTCAGCAGGCGGCGTCCGACTTTGTGTCCGACATCCGGAAAGTCACTGGTGTAAAACCATCATTATCTAACGTCACCGCCTCTACATTGCGAGGGTTGCCGATTGTTATTGGAACATTGGGCAAGTCGTCGTTGATCAACCAAATTGTCAACAACACAAATCTGGACGTGTCCTCCATCGCTGGGAAATGGGAGGCGTTCATGACGAGGGTAGTCGTAAACCCACTACCCGGCGTTGACCGCGCGTATGTCATGATCGGTGCCGACAAACGGGGTACCATTTACGCTATATACGATCATTCTGAGCAGATTGGTACGTAATGTGGAATCTTCATCGTGAAGTCTTACGCATGCTATTATTAGGTGTATCCCCGTGGTATTGGTATGTTCTGACCGATCAGAGTTATAATTGTGTAGTTCGTCAACTGACGAGACCAGGTGGGCAGACGTCCCGACTACAAAGCACTCCGACGTCTTCGTGACTCCAGGTGGATGCTCGCACGGAAGCCCGACTGTTAAATATAGAGGCATCTTCCTGAATGATGAACAGCCTGCTTTGCAGAACTGGGCGGCTGAAAAGTTTACCAACGGGACAGGTGCTAAACTCACCGGCTCGCCGTTCAATCATCTGTTCTACACAAAATTGTACGTGGAAAACGCAAATGGAGCTTATGCGGTTTAACTTATCTTGTCGCATGAAGGTTTGAGCTTCTTCTAAGATTGAAGGCGAATTATTTGTGGCCAGGTGCGTCATTGATAGCTTAGCCGTAGGTACACAACCCTAAGCTAACTTGCATAGCGATATGGTCAAGGTAAGCGGGTCGGTTCTATCCTACAAGAATTCCACTGATCTCTTCAACTAGTGCATTCGCAATCGACGATCCTGCAAGTCAGCCGCTCGCCGATTGGTACGGAGTGGTAATGGGTACTAGGTATAGCCACAGAAATACTTCAGCTCTAAATCGATCTCATTTCGGGTGTAGTCACCAAGAACCCATGATGCGATCATCACCCATCGAGTTCAACCTATTTGAAACCGGTCCTTGGGATTATAACACCAACTCGGAAGTTATTCGGCAGTACTTCCTCGAGGGAGCCCAACGAGCGAAGAACTTCGAGTCCGTATTCACCGTCGGAATGCGTGGTGCTGGTGATGGTTAGTACTCGCAGTGCTCGTTGGGCTTGATGTCTGACGGGCTTTTAGAACCACTTTCGGAAGATACAAATATTGCTCTGCTACAACGAATCGTGTCCGACCAGCGTGACATCCTTATGGAAGTTTTCAACGGCACAGATATCACGACCGTCCCCCAAGTCTGGGCTCTTTGTGCGTAGTAGCTACCCGCTACCATTAGTGACTCTTCTAACGATAACCACAGACAAAGAGGTTGAGGGTTACTACGAAGATGGTATGCGAGTTCCTGATGACATAACTCTACTGTGGTCGGACGATAAGTCAGTTCTCTCTCATGTATTTCCTCTTCAAGGCCATGTCCACTGACAGCAACAAACAGCTGGGGAAATATCAGGCGGTTCCCTATTGAAAGCGAACGTAACAGAACTGGTGGCGCAGGAGTATACTATCACGTATGTTGCTACCTGCCTTTGCATTCGGATGCTAATGGGGATCCCGTCAGTTCGACTATGTATGTCGGGAATCGGCTACTAATTTGGGGCCGTGCTTGACAAGTGCTTTAGGTTGGCGACCCCCGAGACTACAAATGGATAACGGTATGATATCATTCGTCTTTGTTGCGATCGACGATCTGATCACTATTTGCAGACAAATCAAATTTCTAAGGTCTATGAACAAATGTCCATTGCTGTCGATCGCGAAGCTACTAGAATTTGGATTGTCAATGTCGGCGACCTTAAACCGTATGAACGAGAAACGGAATTCTTCATCAATATGGCGTGGAACTCCACGCGATGGAACCCCAATAATCTGGACACCTTTGTCACAAGCTGGGCCCAACGTGAATTCGATCTTTCGGCGAGCGATGCCGGAAAGGTGAACGAGATTGTAGTTAATCTGACACGTTTCAACGCTCGCAGGAAGCACGAACTACTTAGCCCTACTACTTACAGCCTGATTGATTATCGCGAGTACGTCCCACATTTGTAGCGAAATACTATTAGGCTGATTTATCAAAGGGCCGAGAGCGTCATCGACGGTTGGAAACGGCTACGTGATGCATCCACAGCCGTATACGACAGCCTCTCTTCTGCGATGAAGCCCGCATTTTTCCAAATGGTCCAGCACCCCGTCGTAGCGAGCGACATTGTAGGAAGGATGCTGATCTGTGCTGGTCAAAATAACATGAGAGCCTCGCAAGCCAGGCTCAGCACTAATAGCCTCGCGGATCAAGTCGAAGACCTTTTTATGCAGGACTTCGATTTGGAAACGCAATATCATTCTCTACTTGATGGTATGCTATATTGTTACGCGTCAATCGTGTTACGATCTCACTATGTAAACAGGCAAATGGGATCAGTGAGTCTTCGTTATCTGCTGTTGATTGCGGCTTAATCATGGAACCATGCAACGTCAGTATGATGGACCAAACACGTTAGTCGAGCTATTGAATGTCATCTGCCAAATTTTGACTCGTTGGTAGACCTCGGATACTATTACTGGCAGCAACCCATGGCGAATACGTGAGTGAGTATAATATCTTCGTAACCACCATAACAAATGGCTCTCGCGGTAGTATGCCCGCTATCACGAAGGTGCAGCCAAAGAAGCAAGCACTCGCAGGCCCTATGAGAATCGTTCCTGAAGGCACGCTCGGCGCATGGTACGTATCCGACAAATCATGTATTCGACAAATTCCAAGCAAAGATCGTTATCCTGATCTTGTGCAGGCCAGGCGATAATCCAAATCAATGCAGTCAAGGGTTCAACTGCGGTCCTCCGAGTGTCTCGTTGGACTCAAATGATCCATTCGGCAACCGTTACATCGACATTGGTGCAGGTGGACCCACGCCCTTTACTTTCACAGCGACAAGTAACGTATCTTGGCTACAACTGAGCCCCTCGCAAGGGTCCATCTCGCCAGACTCTCCTGAGCAGAGGGTCTTTGTCAGCGTCAAGAACTGGACCTCAATAAGTGCTGGCAAGAGTGTGGCCATAATCTCGTTTAGGGCGACACCACAGGGCCAACCCTCCTCGACCGTGACCGTAAATGTCGCAGCAACGCGCAACGACGTCCCTAGCGGTTTCAAAGGCAAGCGGAAACCATTTGGATTGGAGTTTTAATCCATTATCGTTGATCCATTATCGTTCCAGGTTTCGTGGAAGGTAGTGGCGTCATTTCTATGGAAGCAGCACATGCTTCGAGAAATATCACCGTTTCCGGTATAACCTGGACGGAACTTGTAGGGTATGGCCGAACTCTGTCCGCCGTGACGCCAATGCCGAGGTTTGGAGACAACGACGGCAGAAATTTCACGGCAGGAAGCGGTCCATCATTGTGAGCCCTTTCTCTCGTCTCGGCGACAACACAGCGACTAAGTTTAATACACTTAGGGAATATGACTTTGTTAACTTCAACACGATAGGAGGCGTGCTCAACGTGACCACATTAGTGTCCCCCTCCCTCAATGCGAACGGACTAGACAGACCGTTGGGGGTGGCCGTGCAGATCGACAACCTAACTCCTCAAACAAAACACTTCATACCCCCTGCTGTCCCAGGTGCCTTGCCGTCCGAATGGAACGCATTCGTTGCAAATTCCATCGTCCCAGTCCAGACCTCGTTTACTGGGCTACAGCCTGGAACGCACACCCTGAGGGTCAGTACGTCACTGACACATACCTCTCAGAAGCGACTAAATTCATTAATCGTAGATTTGGATGATAGAACCCGCTGTCGTGGTCCAGAAGATCTTCATAGGTGAGTTGCTTCGAGTCCATCCATGTTGCTAGGGGTGATCATTGATTTTCGTTTTGCGATGTCAAGACGCCGGCGGCCTTAGACCCAGTTACTTAGGTCCACCAGAGAGCATCAGAGTTTGAATAAGGAATAAGAAATTAGGATTTTCTTGTTACCACTTATATGTGATCGCGTTGTTCGACGTGAGGGATGATCAGCATTTCTACACTATTGTACAGACGACAGACGACTATGTATGCGTGCCTTTATAACAAATAACTTTCTCGTAGCTATCTTCATTTCAAACTCTTCGGGCTTCCTCCCTTCTGGACAGCACAGCCATCAATGGACCGCACTTCGCCGTAAAATAATCCTCCATATGTTCTTCCCAGTTCCCTATATCCCCAGATGGCTTCACGTCGAACGTGTGAACGAGGGAGCAGACGACCGCTCTAAGAACAGTCAGCGCTAGAGATTTACCCACACATGAAGCTGGCCCGTGAGAGAATGTTATGAGAGCGGCAGCGTTGAGGACGAAGGGGTCGTTTTTGGAGATGCTCGGAGGGTACAATCTGTCTCCCTCAGGCAGCCAGCGATCAGGCCAGAAGGCATCTGGGATCGGAGAAAAGCAACGAGGGTCTCGATGCAAAGAATACGCAGGAACAAAGACTTGAGTTCCTTCGGGAACAAAGCTAATGATTGATTGATGACTACATAAATATAGCACTGATAGAGAGATGGTATACGTACAAGGAATGGATCATCTTTCCACCTGTACCAGGCAGAACGGACCGTTGAGTGCCGCTTAAGAGAGCAGGGAATAATCGTAAAGTTTCGTTGCTAGTGACACTTCTTCAGGGATGATTCGAAATGGGTCTGTATGAAAGCTTACATGCACGCGTTGAGGTACTGCATGGAAGCCATGGTCCCAAGGTTGGTAGGAAGCTCATCGGTGGGAAAGGCGGAATCTATCTCCTGCTGCAATCGTTTGTAGGCAACATTGTTGGATAGAAGACAATACCACATCGCAGACAGGGTAGCTGTGGTTGTGTCGGAACCTGCTATCATCGCCAGGCCCGCATCGGATGCCACAAGGGCGAGTGGACGCTGAACAGACTGAACACCCTGTTCATCGCTCTGGTTCGTGGGCGATTAAATAAGGAGTATTGTAATAAATGGATCAACGTACAAGATAATGAAAAATATCCTTTGCCCGTTCCGTGTCTTCTAGGCGTCTTAAGGCGCTTGATCGTGCATATTGCTTCATACGGTCATATGCAGTGATTTTAAGCCATCGTAGTATGGGAATTGCCCATGGTATCTGTCCGGTAATCGTAGACGATCTAACCTAGTCTCAACCATGCAGGCGAGGGATTCTAGCTGTCAAGCGTACCTTACGCCATCCTCAAGTATTCCACGGACCCCCTGGGCGTCCATCCCACTCTCCAAAATTCGGTATGGCTGACCAAACCTGACATGTCATCGAAGCCAACGGTAAGTTCTAGACACAAAACCAGAGTACAGATAAGACACTGACACTATGTCCCCCATGAAATCCAAACTGAGTGACGTCGTAAGCCATGCACACATAGGATAGGATCAGGCTTACGCAAAATATCCCATCCATATCGTCATATCCACCATCTGATTGGTGCGTGCATCGAGGGCTTCCGTCAAGCGTTCAATATTGCCCAACAGAGGCTTTTCGTACCCCTGGAGTGCGATTCGACTGAATGCTCGGTTCCAAGGTTTACGCCGTTTTAAGTGTTCTCTGGGTTCTCGTATAGCAATCAAAGAAGGGTGTGAGCCTGCGTCCGCGCGGTAGTCCCAAACTACGAGTGCAAGATGTCTAGCGGGTACTAACTTCCATCGACGGTGATATTCTACTCACAAGGTCCCTTAGGCAAGCCATCATGACCAAGAATTGGTGCGACAGCGTCAACATGCCGAATTGACAACTCGTTCGGCCCTAATCACAGTCAGACCCGAATGAGTGAGAACTTGTTTAATCAAACCTATCCGTACGACGTCGCCGTATTTATCATGAAGAGCGTGGTAGAATTGGTATTGCTTTCCCTTCGAAGTCACCCACGCGACCGTAAATTTCGTCAACTTAGCGTACGCAGGCCCAGGGAAGGCGGCGAGAGGGTGGAAAGGAGATAGGCGGTAAGCGGCAGTAAAGCACGCCAGGAGGACGTTATGTGTCACTATGAGGATGACAATGGTGTGGGCATAGTTACACCTGGAGAATATTGGATGCTGAACCACTATGTTGGAGACCAGCACGGGTACGCCTAGAAGGAGCGCCGCCACGGTTCCAACGGAATTGGGTTCATAACGCTTGAAGACCCAATATGATAACTGTCAACGGTAAGTCGAACAACGATATACGATCGGACGACTGCACTCACGAGATTCAAAACAACCCCCGAAACAGGTGCAAAAGAGCTAGAAAGTTGACCCATTAATGACACGGAAGGGTGTTGGAAAATCAGTCAGACTTGAATTGTACGAAGCTTTATAGGACCACGGATACATCCACGGTAAGCGATTCCTTGGATCGAAGAACATGGAGCGAACTTAGCTCAAAATAACCAGTCTGACAACGTTTACCAAGGTTTTCGGGCTACAGGCCGAGGGACCTTGGATTACTGAAGCCGCGCTTCATGTGCCCTAGTGGGGGAAATCAAACCTTACATACGAAGTCTTGGATACATTGAAGACAAGATGAGAAGCATGCGTCAATGGGCTTTTGTGCAACTTGTGGAGTGATTGTTCTGAGGCTCGGTGTCATGACCGAAGATCATGAAATGAGGTTAACGAAAGGTCCTTCTCTAGCTGCGGAAGATGCGAGTATCAATATATGCCTCGGCGGTGGAGAGATACAGTGCCCGAAACAACTTACTTCTTCAGCCAGCATCTATATCTAGCTTACTTCGTCAGCGAAATCGCCGGCAATCTGTGGGTTGGGACAAGTGGATAAAATGTTTGAGACATCTTCGGCTACCCATTGGCCGAGGGAAGAAGCGACGGTGACATGCCGAAGCATGAAATCAATATAAAAAGTAGATTTCGGACGAAGTAGTTCTCTCCAGGCCTCTTTGGCTGAGGTTGGCGAATGAGATTCTTCCGGGAAGCCATCGATGGACGCATCGGATCGTTGTCACCAGAGACTCTGGTGAGAACGACTGGGGAGACTGCCATCTTATCTTCGCATAGTTGCAACTGAGAGTGGGACACATCTCACGGACAGCATTGGAAAACCGATGGAACGCGTCTCAAGCATCCACAAAGAACTAGACTCAGCAAGAACTGGGGTGGGTGCTCCCGCGACTCTCGGCATGTGGGAAGGATTCCCGAGATACACGCGACTGTCATATGCAGCAGATGATAGAACAATTGGACGAAGACAAGGGATTGATGACAGACGCCACTTACCAGCTATCTAAGAGACTGATGATCCCCGTCGTTGTACTGTCGTGCATCTTTGGCGTCCTCCCAGAACCACTCGTGTCACATGGCATTGCTAAGGTTCAAATTCATTTGGTTGCAAACCATATGCATATAGCAGGTAAAAATACATCCTTCGAAAAAGAGAAAGCTATTGACACGGGAAACTGTAAAGATGTGTCAGATAATCATTCGTTCAAATCGATGACGATACAAAGTTAGAATCCTCAGTTACTCGATGCGTCTCAGCAAACAACCTAAACCACCTCCATTTTGTACAATAGGAGACTTTGGTAAGGCCAGGAAGTATTCGTGTCCGCCCATCGAAAAAATCTCATCCACAGAAAAATAGAAAGAAAAGAAAGTGTAAAGAACGAGATGCTCACCATTGTAGCCAAAGAATCATGAGTCTGCGACCGTCCGCATACGAGCCTAAGGAAGAGCAAAGGGTATTAGCACTGGTTCAACGTAAATGGATGCCGCAAAAAATCAGACAAGGCTGAAATCGATTATGTGTTCCACATGAAGGTTCGGAATGTGGTAAAGTATGGTATAAAGGAGGATCATCACCGCGGACAGAGAAGGAGGGTAACTCACCAGCAAAGATCGTCTTCTACAGCGTTTGAGAAGTAATCGCACGCAACGACATTGAGGTCAACCCCCAAAAAATTCACGGCTGAATCTATAATGGCGTTTAGATCTCCGACGAACCCCGCCAGAAGGCACGTGAGTTCGCCCCTAAATTGATTGTAGATTGATAGAAAAGAACTTGACGTTGAAGCAAGGCACTAATGAGGACGACGGCTAACCCAGCAAGCTGAATTAAGGTACAGAAGCCACCCAGTAAATCTCCTTCTAGATAAAGATACATGATTAGATACATATCACTGCGAGAGCTATGAGCAATGAGAGAATGTAAATGGTTTAATTTACGCACCATACTCAGAAGTAATTGATTAACCAGTCGCCTTCAAAAGTCGTCCAGATCAATCATACCACTCTCAACCGGCTTTGTTACATCGGCGTCCGGTTTCACGAGGTTAGGCGCGGACGGAGATTCTCCCTTCGGTACTTTGACACTGCTTCGATGTTTGGGTCCAGGTCGAGGACCCAGCTCGATGCTTTTTGATTGGCGAGTATTTTGAAGGCTCGCTAGTGCTTCGAGCTACACAGACATAATCAACTCAAAGTGAGTTTCAAACGAGAGCGACTTACTTTAGCATTGACGGTTTCGCTTTGCTTCTTCTGAGTGAATTTCGCAAGTGGATCGAAACCAAGCTTCTTGATCACTCTGGCCGAGTACGCGGGCTTCTTCGCGATATGGTTTGCCTCCATCTCTTCATCGATGCCACTATCATCCTCGCTGTTCTTGGGTGCGATCTCCTTCGCTTTCCGCTTATCATCGCCTTTGCGTTGCGCACCCTTGGTGTCGCTTGTGGCTCGCTTCCGTACTTCCAGCCCGGCCTTCCGAGCAACAAGAACCGCCTTCATCCCTTCCTTATCATTTCGCAATAATTTTTTCAAAGTCTGATCTGCTTCGTGGGCTAGCAGCTTCCTTTGCGCTTTTGCCTGGCCCTCGCGTCCAAAATTGTCTGAATTGGAGGATACGACGTGCCCAGAGACAACATATGTCGGTGCCGAAAAGGTCGTTACCGAACTTGAAGAACTAGCAACAGGTGCAAGACCCCATTGTCGAGCGGGGTCATATGCAGGCTTTCGCTTGGACACTGCAGACACTGACATCCCAGATGTTCTGGACGGACTAGTCAGTACAGTGAAATTGTGTAAAGCTGATACAACGGACCCTGCGCTGAATTCCGGCCTACTGGCCCTTCGCCTCTCTACGGCTGTCTGGACGTGGAACTCACAGGCATCGCTCACTCGCTTGTCGCACCAGGACCCACATACTTTGCCGTCCCTCTTGACCACCATGCACATGCCTAAGTCCTTCGAGCGTCCGAGCACGAGGATCGTGCTGGCTGATGAGGGTGTGATAGCTAGGATGTTATTTACCGGGTGTGGAGTATCCTCACTTCTCTGCAATGGATGGGGGAGTTAGTAAGGGAAGGGAGTGGGAACGATATGCATACTTGAAATGGTTTGAGAATCCTAGGATTAAGAAGCGCGACAACGTCTCCTTCTTTCACTTTCGACAATGCCTCGAATGCACCTCCGCTCCCTCCTCTATGTACTTTCTCCATCTTCCCTGTGAACAGTCCATCCCCCTCCTCACGAGATACGAGGTCAAATTTGTCTGCCTCGAATAGCAGTAAAGATAGAAATGCATCTCCACGTATAGCGGCGGTCGTCGATCCAGCATTCGGGCGTGATCTTGCGCCAAAGTCGACAAGTTTGAGATTGACGTATCTCTTGCCTTTTGGCTTTGGCGGAGGTTCCTTCCCCTTCTTGCCCTTGCTCGCAGAATCACCCTCTTCATCATTGACCCCTACAGGAGCTTTGGAGAACTTGATTGTACCACGTTCCGCAACAACGGCGACAGTGACCCAGTCGCCGGGTACTGGGACATCGTATGCTTGCCTATCGGGAAGTAGGCGGACACAGCTGTAGAGTCGAGATGGGGAGATGTAGACACGCCCCCGGAGGTAGTCTTGGAAGTCTTCGTATGGAATAATCCTCGAGCTACATACAAGTCAGCGCTTTCCATGACAACAATGACTCTAACGCACGATAAACGTATCCCAGAATGAGGCTCCAAAGACTCAAAATGTGGGTCATCGTAAGGCGCCTTGTGGTTGTACGGCCCAACTTCAAAGTCCTCGATGAGGGCGAGATCGTCGTCTCGCTTTGGAGGTTCTGCTCTCTCGGCAAATGCAGAAGATCGGGTAACCACTGTTACTTCAGATTCCTCTTTCGTTGAAATGTTCTTCAACCGGTTCAAGAATGTCGAGGGGGCAGACTGAGGCACTTGCGGCGTCACTTGGAGCGCCGGTTTGCTAACCACGGCTTTACGGTGATACGATGTCGAAGGTGCGTGTGGTGCTGGTTGATCATAGTGGTCGACTTTTCTCTTTTTCTCTATGGGATTTAATGAGACATATCAGGGTAGAGTAAGCGAATTCAGATCAGCTTACTGGGTGAGGGCGTAGGCGGTGCGAGTAGTGTGGGTTCCGGTGATTTACGCTTTGGTGAGGATGGCGCTTCTTGAGGGGCGTCGGGGAATTTGGAAAGTTCGCCCTGCAATATTGCAATCTGCTTTAGAAGGAATTCCTTCTTTTGCTTCTCTGTCTGCGTTCGGGTGGTAGCAGATTCCATGGAAGTGGTGGGCCAGTGATGAGCGGGCTTGTCGCGGCCACATGGCAAATGTGCCAGACGCGGACGCGTTATTGTGGCATATTTGTCCCCGGGAGATAGGAGCTTCTTCCCCGAAGGTTGGTCCATCTCGCGTAAAGGGCCCACTACGGGTGGCGATGGCCAAAGCTGCCTCATGTCAGTATATAATCTCAAATATGGCAGGTAGATGCCACTTCTATTGTAGCCAAGTTCCCTTCAAACCAAGCCACCGGACATCAGCGTGGCCAGAGGCGCCAGCATAAATATGGACAAACCCCCGGTCACTCAGTTTAAAGCCCGTCGCTCATTGCGGTCACAGAAACTACCTTCCTCTTCATATGACAGTAGTTCTGCTGGAAGCTCTTCATCCCAGACTTCCACCACGACTATGAATTATCCCTCGTTCGACTCCCTCAGCGGGGTGCGCAAGCGCACCTTGTCTTCTACGTTTAACGATGATGATTCCATCTACGGCGGCGGGAATAAACGACTTCGAAGAGATTCAAGCTTTGCTGGTAGCGCCAGCTTTGATGTCTCAATGGTAAGCACTTATCTCATTGGGGACTTCTCTACAATAATTGAATGCATCGTAGGCATCGATTTCTTCGGCGAGCATGTCTACGATCACGTCCGATTTACGGCGCTTTCCTCGAAGCCAAGGATTGCGCAAAACCTCTTCAGCGAGCTTTCTGTCATCTCGGAGCAGCTCGAGGAGCGTCACCCCTGCGTACTACGAAGCCGAGGATAGATTTACAATGCCCGCACGCATCAGTTCTCCCTTCCTTGGCCTGGACCCTCCGAGTCGGGTAGCAACACCAGTCGTGTCCGCTTACACCACTAATTACATATACTCTGCGATATCAGCAAAACACTTCTTCCGGGAAACGAGGACGACCATCGACTACACGCCCCCAGATCCCCCTACTGAAGGTCCGATTACCTCACCACCTATGCTCTGGTCCGCCGACAACCTTCTCTTTTTCCCCCGAGGAAGCCGCATGCACTACAAGAACATGTCAGCTGCCGAAGACTCAGAGGTATTCCAGCTGTGCAGACTGCAAGAAAAATCGGGACAGTTTACCGCGCTGGAATATCGCCCTGACGTGCCTAACATGCTGGCTGTTGGCACGTCCGGAGGTACCGTACAGCTGTGGGATATCAGCACGAAGACAAAGACGCTGCAATTCTCTACTAAGGGCGTAACGGCTATGAGTTGGAACGGCGCGATCCTTAGTATCGGTAACAAGAAAGGTGGCATACGTCACTTTGACACACGCATCAATCCTTCGACGAAAATGAAGGAACAGGCTAAGAGGGTGACAAGGCATCAGGCCTATATCTCGACCCTAGCCTGGAATGTCGATGGGCGACTCCTTGCTAGCGGCGATTCGAACGGGACAGTATATTGCTGGGATGCGCGGGGCCGTACGCCCCTCGATACTGGCGAGTTTGTCCAGCGACGAAAGAAAATACAGCACGATGGGCCGATCACGGTGGGTATTTTCCACCGTCCCACTTCTACCTTACCTCAAGCTCATACTTCCTCACTCAGGCTCTGACTTGGTGTCCATGGAAGCCCAAGTTGCTCGTCACTGGCGATTCCTCGTCGAAGGGCAAGAACTTAATACGCCTGTGGGACGTCTCACTCCCCCCACCAGGAAGCAACCCTCTCGTCACCCATCCCGATCCAGTATGCAACGCCGCCAAGCCCGGAAGAATCGAAATGGACGCACAAATCACTGGGCTTTATTTCTCCATCGAATGCCAGGAGCTCCTGAGCACCCATGGTCCAGGGTCGGACGAAGTGATTGCCCGTACGTCGGGCGTTCAGGCTGATCGCCCCATGCCCCGGGGCCTCACCGGCAATACCATCTCCGTCCATTCGCTGCCAATGCTCCGCCACATCATCACGGAGCCCATCGCCATAGGAATTAAAGGCGTCTCGGGGGGTTGCCTGAATCCTACTGGCATGAAGATGGCGTTCTCCCTCCCAAGCGAAAAGAAAATCAAGGTGTACGATGTCTGGGGAAAGCGTAAGGAAATAAAGAAGACACCGAGTTTCGCGAAGTTAATTCGCTAATTGGAATGCATTGAATGTGAAACATGTTGGATATTGTTGTAACGCTCTAGAAAGTACTCTACATACTACGTATAGTATACCGGTTCCACTACGTATGGGTGTATCTTGTTGTTCACGGATCCTACAGCTATAATTTATTTGTATACCGGATTTAGTGGTAAAGACGGGTGCATGACGAGCTCATGAATAACTTTTTCAGGTGGAACCTAGTGGAGATTCAGACACGTCAAAGAAACAGAGAGAACTGAACGTACAGCTGGATACAACCCTTCCTCCTCATCAACCTGACAAATCATCACAATTGGAAGATTGTTATCATACATCCAGGCTCCTAGAATCAACACGCGTCGTATCACGAGAAGGAGCAGGAAGGAGCTCAGTCCAGTATGCGACCCTGTGCGAAAAGTCAAACAAGAACAAAGTCAAACTAAGAGCTCCGAGTCCTTAGTTACTCTTTGTTCCTATTTGTCTATTTTCTCACAGTATGCATAAGGGTCTATTTAGCATAGAAGACTCGAGCGATACGAGTGTGTTGGTTCTAGGAGCCTGTCATACATCATGAATTCTTTCAACTTTTCCGGAAGTTCTTTCGTGGTACGACATTCGATAGCGTGTACGCCCATTGACTGAGCCAGCAGCGCGAAATCTGGATTGGCCATGCGAGTTAACGCAAAGCGATCATCAAATGGGAACTTGGTTCTCCACTCATTGACGTGTTCGAGCCAATTGTTGCGAGCATGCGGTTCGATCAACGGTTCGAGTATCTTTAAATTCTCGACCACATCACCAATGACCGGAATGTGAGCGTTAATGATCCTATTCGTGTTTCTGGGGTCGATTTCGAAGTGAATGATGCCACCGCGACCGTACCTCCCGGCTGGCTGATCGAGCCGCAGCGGCAAAGCCATCGATGTTTGCGGTGACATGGTCGTCCAAACACGCCCCTAGAACGAGGATGGTGTCTGCCCTTTGTAGTGACAGCGTAGTTATCGTACACGCTCCCGTGGACGCCGAGCATGTGCAGGCTAAGCGGGTGGTCTTCGTCGAAGGCACCCCGTGCAGAGTTGTAGCTACGGGGATATTGCCTCGAAGGGCCTGCTCCTTCAAGAGCCGTGGACCATCTGGAGACGATAAAACACGTACGCCAGCGATGATAAGCGGCATTTTTTAGTTGTTGATACGTGCAGCTGCCTCGTTGATGCTCTTGAGAACCTTGGCTGCGGGTGGCTTGGGCAATTGGGGCAGTGGAGGCCTAATTTTGGGAGGAAGGGACGGTGATATGATGGTTTTTATCCGTATCCCGTCGTCACGAAGAGTACTTGCAAGGACATCCTTAAGAATGCTGAGCAGCACCGGACCTGGTCTACCGGAAGTGGCGACCCGGAAGGCCTCGTCGATATAGGCTGGTAGGTCATCGACATCTCCCACCATTGTCGCCCATTTCGTGCACGGTTGAGTCATGCTCACGATGTCGGCGTCTTGGAATGCGCCAGTCCCCAGCTTCTTTGTGGCAACTTGACCAGCGATGACAACCAAGAGGATGCCATCGCTCATGGCATCCTGCAACGCGGTTATTACATTCGTGGCGCCTGGTCCTGAAGCGACGAAAGCAACACCACTTTTCCCTGCCGCGCGAGAGTATCCTTCGGCCATGCGTCCTGCGCCCTGTTCGTGGCGAGGCATAAACAATTTGATGCGGAGATTTGTGCAGGCAACGTCTAAAAGATGTACGTTGGCTGCTCCAGGATATGCGAATGCGTGCTCAACGCCGTTTCGGGCGAGAACGTTTAGAATGATCTGCGAGCCAGAGAGACCAACGAACGCTTGAGCGTCGGCATTGAGTAAGGAGGAATCTGGAGGCGTCGTATAATCGAGTAATGGGAGAGGGAAAGTATGCGTATCAGTATCACTGAGGAGTTCTACTTTAGTACGAGATGCAAGGCGAGTCTGTACACATACGTCGCGACGGCCGCCAGGGAACGTGATAGAGTAGTTGCTAGTCTAGACGTCGTAGAGGTATTGCGTGTGCTACCCGGGAGCGTTGTGCGTGTGGGGGCTCGACTCCCTGCGCGTAGGAAAGGAAGCAATCTGGTACCAGGGGGTAAAGGCACGATTCAGTGAAGCATCGCGGCAGACGATTGTATTGCACCAATATACATATCGAATCGACGAGCAGGGTAGCCTCAGGAACATAGATGATACAAGGATGATCGATTAACAAGTGCGCGAGGTCGTTGCAGATTGGACAAAGGATGCACTAGGTGTTATCAGTCGAATACAAGCACCAGGACGTCAGTCAGATACTCGGACGATGTTCGGGAGTTTCCCCCATAGTTTTCATGCAACAGTGTCGCGGCGCCCGATCATAATAATGAGATGTATCCCTTCCAGGATATGAGTCCCGAGAAGGTATAAACGATGTTGGAACGGCTTACCATTTCGAGATTACTTCTCAGCGGAGCGCGGGGCCTTCGTCTTCCCCTCAATCCAGCACATGTAGACGGTAACATTCCGCCAACAGGCATTGCATTATTACCTCAGTGAGGGTGAACATTAGGTAAGTAGATGATGTCCGTCCGCAACGTAACAGGGTAGAATACAAACGATAATCCAATGACACACAGAATCGCTACCCTTATTCTCGACCAACAGAATTATACATTCGCTCCGCTAGTTGCAGTTGGCAACGATGTTGGAATTGGCGGCGGGGGCGGGCTCCGTGGTGGCGAATCAGAAAATGCTAATCGCGCCTCCGATGACACATCCATCAGCGAGCGCGAGTCCGTCAGGTCTAGCACAGGAGCATCATCGTCGTCGTCATTATCCAGGAACTCCCTCGAGGACGGCCCGTCGTCTTCACTGAGCCTGATATTGCCCTCTGAATTTGACCATGTCTTTAAACTGCAGATACACAAAAGCCGTTCGCATAGCGTTAGCTCGCTTAGCAGGTCAATAATTCAAAGTACGCACTGAAGGGTCTGCGAGACGATATTTCGTAGCGTCTCGGCGCGTCTCCACAGGAGAAATAGTGCGCACAGCGTGCATGTCGTGAATAGGAAGATCATGGGCATGTTCCCGCCCAGAGGTTGCGGCTTGTGACCTTCTCCAGGTTCTATGGGAAAGAAGGGGCTATCGTGAGCATTTCAGGTTGATTCCGTTGATGTAAGCTGATATCTGACCTCCTGGTGCTGCCAGAGCCATCGCTGTTGTCGTTGGGATCGGTGGTGAGCGAAATATTGTGACTGTCGCGAAAGCGCCTAGGGTCTGAAATATTCCCACAGCGTCTATAAAACTGATCTTTCAGGCTTGGAAAGGGGAAAAGGAACTCGTACAAAACTTTTGGTGTGACAAATATAATCAACATATCAATATACAATGGTAAAAAAGCAAAAAGCGAACCCAAGCACCGTGTTGCACGGCAGGTCCATGGTCCATTGGTCCGTTAGGAAATATATCGGGAGAACGCCTCAAGACGTTCACGTTCAGGGTCTAAGATGGCGCGGGTTATCGCCATGTTGAGGTGACCAAAGCGTGTTCATTTCTTCGTCCTAACCCACACGCGCACGGCCTGGGGGCACGTTTCAGTCAAATCGACGCTACTCACGGGGATGGGGCGTAACCTCGATTATTCAAATTGCAGCGGCGGCACCATACGCATGGAAGAAATGGAGAGGTTCAAAGAAGGAGGACGGCGAGAATGTGCACTACGAAGGGATACCCTACGATCCTGACTGGAATGGACCAAGAAGACCTTTATTGCTCAACCCCACCAGCACCAGCCCAACTGCGGGTTACCACAACAGCCATTACGGCGCAACGAGCGACACCGAAGGCGGGAGACTGGTGTACAGCAGCCCCGAGCGTATACGAGGAGAGAGCGCTGCCCGGCATCTGCAGCAGGTGCCGGAAGGGGAAGAGGACGACGAGGATAACTCCAGTGAGCAAAATGATGAGATTGAGGAGGAACTAGAGGAACAAGGGTTCTACAGAGGTCAGGTCTCCTCCTCGTACCCACGTCCAATTCTGACGGCTGACACAATGCATAGGCTCCTACTCGCGGCTTCTTCTGATCTATACCCTGGTTCCTTTGACTACTCTTCTGGTGTGGATATCATTCGCTATTCTCCCCTCGGTCGCATACTCGACGAGACACCCCTCGACCACCTACCCATACCTCCCCTATTTCCCCTTCCCGCTCCCAGAACTTCTTACCGCCTTCGCTTTCTGGTGTCTGGCGTACCTCTCTCGCCCGCCCATATTTACTATCTTATCATTTGCCTCCATATTTACAACTCCAGACTCGACTTCAAGCCGGCTACCAACAGCGCTCTCCACATTCCTACATACCGTGCTCAGTCTGATTCTATGCATAGCATCGCTCGCCATTCTGCAGATTCCCCTGCACCATGCGCACGGTCACCCCACTTATTGCGATCCTGCGTTTGTTCGAGTGTGGTTCTTGGCACTGGGCTGGGCTCTCGCGGAAGGCTTGACGGCGGTATGGCAAGGATATGGTGCCTTGGCTGCCTACAAGGACGTTATGGTGGCGGTAAATGCCGAGGACGATAGGGAGGCCAGCCCCATTCGTACACCCAGCAGTGGGAATGGGAAGGCACCACCGCGACAAAGTCCAGAGCCACCCCGCTCGGTACCACCAGACCAGGGGATCTCAAGCACAAAAAGTTCGATATCAGCCTTACAGCAGCGGGCTTCTGACATAGCTGAAGAAGACGCGATCCAACTGGAGCTCGAGCGTGACTTTGAGGAATTAATGGCGGTCAAGCTTCGAGACGAGTTGGAAGAGTTGTATGGGATCCCTTACATCGTGAGTATACTATCAATATCAGTAAATCATCACCTCTTTAACATCTGACCTCGTTTTTACGCAGAAAATACCGGTGTTCCTTTCCTGCATGCAACGGCTGAACAGTGTCCTCTTTTCATTGGGCATATTCCTCCTCGCATCCTCTGCGTACCTCCGCTCGCCTCTCTCCACATCTACCCTCTTACCTTCTCCCCCCAACATAATACCTACTTTAAACGGGGAATCAGAACAAAATCAAACGAACAAAAGCCTCTTCATCACCCTCCCCCTCTTGATACTCATCCACTTCGCCCTCTCCTCCCTCCACACACCGTTAGTCCTCCCGCATCTCGGCGTACATACAGTTGTCTACGCGGGGCTCCTCGTCGCTCTGGGGACATTCTTCGCTGGTCTTGGTGTATGGGAAGCCCTCTCATAGCCTATATCCTACCTTGTTTCTTATGCCGCTCTGCATCTGACCTATCTTTCACCAACTTCCATGTCGTCACGGAACTTGCTCGTTTCTTATGAGTCATGATGTCTATATTCGCTTTCATACTTCTTTTCGTACATAGTTGTATCAAAAAGGTCCTTGTCCCCAGTGCTATATACTAACCATATTCAATGCTACCCAAGTATCTGTTCAATGTTGCCCCTAGTTACTATCGACAAGCTCCTATCTTCTCCTGTGCGCGCCGCGCCCACGGGACTTGCGGAATCACGCGTAACGCGTGACCTGTTTCACTTTATCTCTAACCACCACCATCAACACGCTTCAAGAGCCAGTACTCTGCCCGGGGCGCATTCGTCGGGTACCATGAACTGCACTGAATCTCCGAAGAGGGCGGCCAAAAAGCGCCCCGCATCGCCGGCGTCCGTCACGAACAAGTTCTCCGCCAAGCGGAGAAGGATTTCGCTTGCCTCAACAGACTTCTCTCGCGAGCTGGACTTTGAACAGGATGGGCAAGGCAGACCCCGGACGGGTGTCATATCAGCGGTGAGTTGCCCGTTTACACGCAAATCTGACCCAACTGACGCTCCCAACAGGCGGATCGTTTCATTTCCGCTCGTCCGAAGCTTGCGCTACCGCTGGATATCACTCCGAGGACGCGGCGAATCGCCAAGTCATTCGACCTCGTCGACGATCGCGTGCTTAGCTACGACCACTCAGAAGCATCGACTTCTATCCACAAGACACAGCTCAACACCCTCCTGCGCGACTCCGCATCCCAACTGTACTCTCAGAGTCCTATCCTCCGGCCGACCTCGGTGTCATCTAACCTAGCCGTGCACAAACAATCTATAATGGCGCTGGACACGCCTGGTATCCCTATCGACACGTTCGCGAACCCCATATCTTGGTCGGAGGATAACTATATCGCGGTTACGTGCAACGACGGCGTGTACTATCAGAACCTCGAGACGAAGATCGTGCAGCGACTACCAACCGATAGGAGTCTTCAAGTGCTGTCGCTGAAGTGGGCCGGGAAGAGCCGGTCACATTTGTTGGCAATAGGGACGAATGAAGGGACCGTGCAGGTTTGGCATACGGCGATGGATGAGCGACCTAAAAACCATATGGATGTTTGTTGGGAAGATGGGGGTGCTCGCGTTACGAGCATGGACTGGAATGAAAGTGTTTTGACGGTTGGTCGTGCACGGGGGATCATCGACCTATATGACATCAGGACGAACGACGAAGCGAAGCAGATTCAGGGGCATAAATCCACAGTAACGAGTACCAGCTGGAGCTCAGATGGCAAATATTTGGCGTGTGGCGATAAATCTGGTATCGTTCGTATCTGGGATGCGAGGGCCAGCAAGAATTTGTGGGATGATGATATTGGGAAGAGGAGCTCGAAGATGAGACATCGAGGACCAGTCAAGGTGCGTAAAAATTCGTCGATGAAGTGAGTATATCCTTATGATCTGTTCGCAGGCCCTTGCGTGGTGTCCTTGGGACGCTCATCTACTCGCGACGGGTAGTGCATACCCCGAAGGCACGATTCGCGTCTTCTCAGCGTCGGCCCTCTCCTCCCCACCAGTCCCCATCTCCTCAGTAACCCTCGACACATCCGTCCTCTCACTCCACTGGTCCCCCCACTGCCGCGAGCTACTCAGCACACAAGGCTCCTCCTTCGAACCCCCGAAGCTCCTGCAAAATACGCGCGGGGGCATGGAGCCCGATAGTCATACCCTGCGCGAGGCATGGCGGTCGAAGATGGTCGTACGCAAGTCGGCGCTGACGAATTCGATTGTCGTGCACGCGTATCCGTCCTGGAAACGGCTCCTGACGATTCCGGGTGCGCACCCCGGGGTGATAGCGCATAGTTGTCTCAGCCCGGATGGCACGAAGGTTTTCACGGCGTGTGCGTACCAGGAGGCGTTGAAGATGTGGAAAGTGTGGGACATCAGGGCAGAGGTGGAGAAAAGGGAAAGTATCTTTGATAAGTGTATGATACGGTGACAACTTCAAGTTGACTCTTTGACTGTATATTGGTGTATCACTACCCACTAGCCTTTGCTACTTTATGTTAGATTCATGGTTCTTGCGATATATGTATCCCCCGTAGTTGAGCTGCATTAATCATGTCTGCGTCCGGTCACGAACACAAGTCTCCAGTATCCTGATCGTGCCCTGACCGTGGGAATCCAAGCGACGGCTCATCTGGCTAAAGGCAAACTGGGCGCCAGAGGCATCGTTCATCAAGTACCACAACCGAAGCCACCTTTGTCAGTCACCTGCAGTGTATTGCTTGACGGCGCCGTAATAGAGGGGGTTCGTTACACCTCTCATCTCGACGCTGTTCAACTAATGATAATCTTCCTTTCCAGCAGATTACTTGCTTGCAAGTCGGGACCCGCATCCACCACTCCGAACCAAAAGCTCCTTATTTCCCAGGTTACTCCCCATACCACTCCATTTTCATGTCGTCGCACTTCTTTGACACATTCGCACCCTCCCTCACCAGCCGCGCCGCGCCGTCGCCGACGAATGAACCTGTCGCCGAGGAGGAGGAGTTCTACTCGTCGTGGTCGCTCTTCCTGGTCTGCGTGCTTCTCATCATATCGCTGTGGACGTCGTACTACCTGCAGATCAAGCGCATCAGGGCGGTGCATGAGACGCTGGTGTCGATTTTTGCGGGGATGGCGGTGGGCATGGTGATTAGGCTCGTGCCAGGCGGGGGCGGGATGATAAGGGAGATGCTGGTGAGTCTTGCTTTAGTGTATTTTCTGTCTGTCGTATAGGTTGGAGGCGGGGAGACGTCGAGCATGGGGCTGCGGACTGTATGCGCGCGCAAGCACCAATATCTCCCAACTTTGGCGTACCATAAACACGGCTCATCACAACACGCTCTACAGACATTCAAACATACGATATTCTTCAACCTTCTCCTCCCGCCAATCATCCTCAATTCAGGCTACGAACTAAAGCAGGTACGTAGCCGGTTCGCTGTTTCTCTTCGCGAGAGGCTGGCGTCCGCGTTTTGATCGCGCTGATAACTCTACCCGGCACGGGCTAATCTATCGATATTACAGGAAAACTTCTTTCGCAATTCCGGGACCATCCTCACATTCGCATTCCTTGGGACATTTATTTCGGCTGTTGGGCTAGGGTAGGTGTCCTCGCTTTCGCTGACGCCCCGCCACGTCGTGCTGATTGCATGCACGTAGCGTCTTGGTCTATATTTATTCATTCCTTGGGCTAGAATCTCTTGAACTTGGGCTCGTGGAATGTCTGATATTCGGCTCCACACTCTCAGCAACGGATCCCGTCACAATCCTCGCCATCTTCAATCAGTACAAAGTAGGCGTCCGAACCCAGCCGTGAAATATTTGTATCAAACGTCTTGACATAGGTCGACCCAAAATTATACAGCATCATCTTCGGAGAAAGTCTTCTGAACGATGCCGTGAGTATCGTTATGTATGAGTAAGTACAGTATGCGTTCCTGCTTCCTTGCATATATTAATTGTCTTCTTAGGACTTTATCTCATTTCCATGGATCTGAGTTCCATCTAGGCTCTGTATTCCACAGTATCGGACTCTTTTTAGTCTCGTTTTCCGTGTCGCTTTTCATTGGAGTCTCCTTCGGCCTGCTGACGTCCCTCCTTCTCAAACACTCGCACCTCCGGCTCTATCCCCACATCGAGACCTCGCTTGTCGCCCTCTCCGCATACACCTGCTACTTCTTCTCCAACGGCCTTTCGATGAGTAACGTATCCATGTCCGGCATCGTCGCCTTGCTGTTCTGTGGTATCACTCTCAAGCACTACGCATACCACACAATGAGCAGGCGGACGCAAAGGGCGACGAAGTATATATTCCGCACCCTGGCGGGGTTGTCTGAGAACTTCATCTTTATTTATTTGGGCATGGCTCTATTCACTAGCGCGCCGCAGGACGCAAAGGTGGGGACGTACATCAAGCCGATCTTCATTGTAATCACGACTATCAGCGTTGTCTTTACCCGTTACGCGGCCGTCTTCCCGCTCGCTGAAGCCATCAACTTTTTCCACCGCCATGTACGAGGCCAGCGCTCGGAGGAATTACCGCATTCGTATCAAATGATGTTGTTCTGGGCGGGATTACGTGGGGCTGTGGGTGTCGCTTTGGCGGCAGGTTTCAAGGGAAAGAACGCAGGAATGTTGCGGACGACGGTTCTGGTTGTTGTTGTGCTGACGGTGTTGATGTTCGGTGGGACGACGGCGAAAATGTTGGAGGTGTTGGGGATTAGGACTGGCGTCGAGGACGAGGCTGCGACAAGTAGTGACGAAGAGGAATCTGGAAGTGGGTGGTTGGGTGGAAGGAGGGGGAGGTACGGCAGGTACGAAGACGATGAACCGAGTTATTTGGCTAACGGGAGGGGTATATCTTCGTCTCGTTCATATCGCGGGAACCGAGGACGGATAGGAATGCACTACCCCGACCAGAACGGACGACACCCGTATTCGAACGATTACAACTACAACTATAATCACCACCTTACTTCGCAGGGCCAGCGAGGCGTTCCACCATCACCACTTATTCCTCAAGGAGCATCGCCAGGCATTTTCAGCGCTGCTTCCTCGGACACGGATTCGGAGGCAGGAGAGGTACTGCCTATGGCGCCGACTGTTGGGTTGGGTGATGCAAACGGTTCGCGTGCTGGCGCCGACGTCAAGGTTGGCCGCGTGGAGACCGATGATAGAGCTGAGGAAGGAAGTGGAGGAATGGCGACACATGCGAGTGCAGAGTGGTTTCAAGCCATCGACGAGAGGTATCTGTTGCCGTTATTCTCGAATGCGACAGCCAGCAGGACCTTCCACGCGAGGAGAGCACGGAGAGTTTCTCATCAGAGAACGGCGAGTGGATCTGCTGATATCAACGCGTTTGGCGGTGGGCGCGACGAGCGATCAGGAGACGGGGGTTACGCGAGTGGTCCCGGTACCCCGATCGATAGTGAGGATGAAGGTTACGAGGGTGCGAGGAGGGGTGGGGCCGTGGACACACGGAGCCCGATGTTGAGGAGTGGGGGCATAGGCGAAGTTAGCGGTGGCCGGGCCTCATAGAGTATGTATTTTCGCGAGGCACCACTGCGCATAGTACAGGATACACATTATTTAATTGATTTCTGGATACCACGTCTGAATCTTCCCCTCATACTTCTGCCATCAAAGACCTCGTTAGTGGAAGCACCCCAAATCTGAGACTATCGTCTCCACAGTGGCTTGCGCACAAGGCGAACTAAAGTATAATAACCAATCGGACTACGGCCGCACTCCCACGGTGATGGTGGCGTGGGTGGCTGACTTTGAAGCGGAGTTCGAAGAAAAAGCAATAAAGAGGACCTCGTGATCCAAGTCACCTGAAGGTCACCCCATCCCCCGAAACGTGATCAACCCCCTCAGTGGAAACTCATACTCGCCATCGTCGGTGGCAGCGAGCTCGGTATCATCGACAGCGACCACAACTAGTTGCCACCAGAGAGGCCCTTCTTCACTAAGCGTCCCTAAGAGAAATCCTGCAGTTCCGACTCCGCCGCGCCAGCCTTTTACAAATTCCTCCCAACATCAACGGACCTCCCATGGCACCAACTTCGCCTACCACTCAAGAACAGACCATGCCCCCAGCTGGGCCTCCCCAGACGGCCTCAGCACAGCCACAAGCCGGAGCTGTGCCCACTGAGATGCCTGGCGTATCTATCTCAAACCTCGATCAGAACCAAATCATGTCGCTGCTGCGAAACCTGCCGACTGTATTCACCAAGGTATGTCCCTACTCGCATGCTTCATCCCAGGGGAACGTCGATGGCACAGAGAGGAAAGAGGGAGATGTAGATGGGAGGGAGTAATCTATACCACACGTGACTGCCTTATCTTCATCACGCTTTCATCACCTTGATGCTTCGCAATTTCTCGCGATTCACATCTGATGCAACCTTCTTGTCTTTTGATGACAGCTCGCTGAAGGCCACAAAGACTCGGATGCCGCGCAAACGCTCTCCAACCTTTCGCAAGGAGCCCCCTTCCCCATTCAGTTCCAAGGCCACCAAGTCCCCCAGCACCAAGTGCAACCGCACGGCCAGCCTCTCCAACATGCTCTCCCTTTGCCCACCATGAGTGAACCAGGACCATCTTCGCACCCTCGAGGACCCCCAAACCTCGGGCAATTGAGTGCTCTCGCTATTCAAGCCCAATCGATGGCTACGCCTCGCAACGGTGAATCGGGACCTCGCGAAGGAGAGGACGGCGGAGATGGCGATGAAGGAAATCAAATGAACGACCAATCGGGTTCTCCTTCCGGCCCCACGAACTCAGCTGGCGGGCGGAGAGGCGGACGCAACTCCGCAGCTATTGGAAGTGACGAGTGGGCTAGACAGCGAAAAGACAACCACGTACGTAGAGACGCTGTCTCGTTCGTCACGTCTCATACTCACGCCCGTTACAGAAAGAAGTTGAGCGACGACGGCGCGGGAATATCAACGAAGGTATCAACGAACTCGGACGTATCGTCCCAAACGGCTCGGGCGAGAAGGCCAAGGGTGCGATATTGTCTCGCGCCGTCCAATATATCCACCACCTCAAAGAAAACGAAGCACGAAACATCGAGAAGTGGACGCTTGAGAAGTTGCTCATGGATCAGGCCATGGGTGATCTACAGTCTCAGCTCGGAGAAGTGCAGAACCAGAACGCCGAATTGCAGCGTGTGAAAGGGGAGATGGAGAGACAGATGGGAGAGATGCAAGGAGAGATCATGGCACTTCGAAAGCAGGTTGACGATGAGAGGAAGAAACGCGAGGCCGCGGAGAAGGACTCAACGGACAAAGTGGAAATCGGAACGAAGCGACGATCGCCGGATGGTGAAGTCGCCGAACGAGATGATGCAGAGAAGAAGCAGAAGACCGAGTGGGTACATCCTCCCGCCACAACGCCATTTGCTGACACATTGCCACAGTTCTTGATTTATTGTGTGTTTCCCTTCGGACCGTGTCGAGTATTTGATTGTTATTTGCGCTAGCGATTGTTTATGATCGAGTCTTGTCCTATGTAGCTCCTCTTCCTACGATGTATCCTTCCAACGAATGAAATGACGACTTCTGCGGGTTGCTTGTGAGGTGCAGCTTCGATGTCGCCGTCCTTGGAAAGAACGTACACGCTGCGTAGACCAGCTTCCTACGCGGTTTAGAACGAACGTTCAATATTCATACCGCCCGCCTCCTGCAGACGTTCTACTGTACAGAATTTCTTCTGCACCTGTTGGCTGTCGGGAATAAAGGTGCCCAAGACGGCGAGCCGTTTGTGAACCGACTTATCTTTATTGATGATACTGATGTATCTAGTCGCCAGATGCGCCGCTGATTGTCGCCGTCGATCCATTTCGTGTGCCTCGTGGTGGGGTACATTCACTCTTGTCCGAGATCTAGTTCAGCTTGCATTGATATAACGGAAATAATACGACTATGAACACGTACGCTTGCAGTATGCCATCACTCCATCATGTCATGGGATGACAGTGTGTTCAAAATATGCTCCGTATGTGCAGTATCATGCCACCGTGTACATGCAGTGGACATCGTCCATCCATCCCGTGGAGCAGGTACAATATGCATATTGACCGCTCATGTCGCTACCGGCACCAGGCAACATATGTCGTACAAATTACGCCCGAAAATGAGTTAGCCCAAAGGGATCGATCCCAAGTCCGGTTTATACGAAGGTTACCGATCCTGTGTGTAAGTACAAGGTGCAGCTTGACCCTGACTGTGTAACTACGTCCAGTGTGAAGGCACGATGACCGGTTTGTACTTCGTCAGACTCTACGAGACAAAACATAACACACTTCATATTGATAAGCTGACGCTTTTTATGTAGCTTATTACCCGCTGAAGCAGGCCAAGGGGGAGCGGATCACTCGTACCGGATCAGCGATGTGTCTAGATTATTTCCCTTCTCACTCTGGTCCGCTAGGAAGTACGTATTATGTCTGTCGACTTCAAACGCGTTCGTAGGCAGCATTAAGGATGTTTTGACTTCGAATTCTAAGTACCACGTCATTCGTCGTATATTTGTCTGATGGAACCGCCGGAAACGGTTATCGTTTATCCTGGGTACACTAACATGCCAAGCTTACATTTTGGAGTAGTTGGAGCGAAGTGGTGCACTTGGTTCCGCAGGTGGTCCCAATATGAGAAGACTGCGAAACAGGGGGTGCATGTGCATGCAGTTATACACTTGAAATATGTGTAGTTCTTGTGAATATTACTACGCATAGCTGTATAGCGCCAGCAAATACCTTCAGGCATCGGGATGTTTCACCACAGTGAGGCATATGGTTAACTTTTCATGGACCCTATTAAACCCTTTGTAGGGCCACAATCAGATTAACCCTCGAAATCAGTGAACATTGCAGGGAAGCGGGAAGCGGATGTAAACCGACGGTGCGGACGCAAACCAGTTCACCGGGGAGCCAGGTGCGACGAAGCGGTAACGGAAGAGGAGGGCTTCTGTAGATCACTGTCCCACAAGATACGGTGCACGAGTGTAGCGGCTGATTATCTCCCGTGCTTCGCTTCCGGAAGGATTGACCATTACAGGCACTTGGAAGCTCACGGTCAGAAACGCGACATTGAACTGAAGTGTCTTTGCTTACGACATAACGTTCTTGTGGATGTTTTCGGCCAAAAGGAGCGCGCTTTGGTGCGAAAACCTGATGCCAACAAACGAAGTTACTGGTGGGATATCGATGGACAGTTGATGATGAGAAATTCGAAGTCCACTTTCTGAACCTTGACAACAAGCAATCTTGCGGCATTTCGCTGAGTACAAGCCGTCGGTCGGACGTTGATGAACCTTGACTTCGGTTGCTAGGCAAGGATAACCATTGACGTGCAGTGTAGCGCAGTTGACTGACGTAGGCTTTAGATTGGCCTTGTCATTTCCGAATAGTGTGAGTCCGGACGCATCGCGACAGAGCAGAGGCGTCGTGCGAATCGCGCTGAACAAAATGTAAAATTTCCAGACGTATATCATTTCGTCGCCATGTCCGACGACCATGGAATATGAGCTCGGCGTGTAGACCGAAAGGTTTTGCGGCTCGTGGGGTCTATTATTCCGTTTGGCTTGCCTCCCGGTGTCGGTGGTAGTCCTCATGGCCAACCAACACGCTCACCGCAGACTCCATGATTTGCAAAGAGCCTGCAATTCCACGTTCCACGCTCAATTTCTAGCACAAAGTCCGGTTCTGCAAAGAATTTTGTGGAGTTTTTGCATCAAAGGGCGTCAGGCGCCGGAGATGGTGGTGCACCAGTTCGTCCTCCGAATCAAATTGGATCGATCCCGGGTTGGACCCGTTCCTGAGAAGGTTTGAGGCGGTGTACGGTCGTGATCTGAATCGTCTCGAGCTATATGATGAACTTGCTCGCCAATTGAGCAGGTCTCTTCTTCTTTCCCCCCCCTTCCCGACTAATTCCACAAAGTTCACCAATAATGGGTCGCTCAATGGAGGAGGATCCGTTGACGCTGGCCATGTCGCCGCCCCCGAACGAGACGCCCGAAGAACGGCAGGCACGAGAGGCTCGGGAAGCTGAGGCGCAGAGAATAAGTGACGAGATCGACGAGCAAATAAGAAAAGAAAAGGAAGCGAGACGGAAAAAGAAACGACCAGTGAAGGTCCTCCTTCTGGGACAGAGCGAGTCTGGTGCGTGCAGCCTACGTTTCAGGCCCAGGGACCACCGTCTCACCCGCCATATCGCCCGCAGGAAAGACGGCGACATTGAAGAGTGGGTAACTTGCGTATACTTCGTCTCTCGCCCCCTCTGACGCTAGTCGCCCACCAGATTTCCAGCTCACATACTCGAAACGTGAATTTGCTGAGGAACGAGACTCATGGCGGGCTGTCATACAGCTCAACTTGGTTCGCAATGTTAATGCCATCCTGGATGCGCTGACCCAGGAAATGTCGGCCTCTTCCGTCTCGACACCAGTCTCACCCAACGACAGCGACGACGACTCAATAGACGACCACACCCGCATCTCAACCGTGCCGAAAGCAGCGCCAGCGAAGGCGGGACCGAAACTCAAGTTTGGCGAGAAACACCGCGTCCTTAAGCTTCGGCTAAGTCCCCTGCAGCGCATACAAAAGGAACTAGAGAAACGCCTTGGTGCCGGTTCCTTGGAACCTGATAGCACGGACGTTACTTCTGCCGCACCATTTGAGCTACCGGCCAGTCGGAAACGTGCCCTTCAGGAATTCTCAATAAACTCAAACAACGGTTGGAAGTCAGCTCTGTTGCGGACAGTACGGCCTGCACGCCCTGAGAGCGACCAGACGAAGAAGAAGGACACGGAAGACGAAATTACAGAAGTTATTGCTTCATGTAGAGAGGACATGAAAGCTATATGGGAGGACCCCGTTGTACGAGAGCTGTTAAACCGGCGAAAGGCCCGAATAGAGGACTCACCCGGCTTGTAAGTCATGGTTACAGTTGTCCATGAGCTCGACGGATGCTTTTAACTCGCTGCTAACTCGTTGTATAGCTTCCTGAATGATGCAGACCGCGTAGCTGTTAGATCATACCAGCCGACAGACGATGATGTTATCCGCGCACGGCTGCGCACGTTGGGTGTTCAAGAGTATAGATTTGTGTTTGATCACGGTGCGTATCTCATTACCAGTTCCATAATCTTCCATGCTAATATGATGGTTCCCTAATCTATGATAAATCAGGCCGGACCGTTGGCCAGACATGGCATATGTTTGATGTTGGTGGGACACGTTCAAGCGTCAGTATCATTCCCAAACATCGTTAACGAAACTCAGCTAAATTCGAATGAATACAGCGTGCCGCATGGTATCCATACTTTGACGATGGTGCGTGCCTGTTGCATTCCCTCGAAATCTATCTCATCGTGTTTCAGTCGACGCCATCATCTTCCTTGCTCCTATATCATGCTTCGATGAGAAGCTTGCCGAGGACCGTCACGTAAATCGCCTGGAAGACAGCTACTTATTATGGCGCTCTGTCTGCTCCACCAAGCTACTCTCGCGCACACAGATTATCCTGTTCCTCAACAAATGCGACCTCCTTCAAGCCAAGCTGATGCGAGGCGTCAGAATACGAGACCATGTCCCAAGTTTTGGGGAGAGACGCAATGACTTGCCGACCGCTACGAGATGTGAGTAGCTTGGTGACTCCGGACTTGATTGACGTGAAGCCTCGAGGTCTGACTCGGCCCTCGGGGTGCAGATTTCCAGCAACACTTCAAGGAGATATCAAGACAGTTCTCACCCGTTCCAAGACCTTTCTACGTCCACCTAACGTCTGTCATTGTATGTGAACGCGGCTTTAGTGGCCCAACACTGTCACTGATCTCCCACCAGGATATTAAATCAACGGCTGCGACACTGGGCGCAGGTAAGCCATAACGCACGCGACATCACGGCTGTCTTGTTGATTTAATTGTCCCACAGTGGAGGAATCTATCCTACGAGACCACCTTCGACGTGCTGATCTAATGTGAGCATTTTCGTGTCGTTCCCGACGTTTTGTGGTAATAGTGTCGCATTGGTATTCAATTAGCACATGATCTATTAACTTATTTACTTATATTTCTTGACATCTCTCTACATCTCCTCGTTGTCGTATGCTTTTGTGTCACATTTCTTTGGTCAACATTTCAATCAAGTATACTATCTGGTACCACAAGCACAAGCAACTTCTTGTACCGCATAATGCATATCTACGAACACTGCCCACGCTCAGCTCATCGCTTGTATGTATTTCGACGCACTTCCATTTATATCCATTTCGTTACGTTAGATACATAGCGTACTGACACACAGCGCGGGTACTCCGCAATGTGACCGAGGTTACCCTCTGGGTACCTTCTGGGTGCGTACCTAGTACAATGCCACGAAAATCCCCAGTACTGGCCATATTGCCACAGTACCCACAGGGGCCTCCCCTGAGTTTTTCCGCCACTTCCATAGTGCTACATTGTGTTTTTTTGAGTGAAAATTCAATTGATTGTGTATTTACACACTTTCCTGTACTATTTTAATACTGTAAACTCTGCACAATGACTATCTATTGACTTTCATCACTCCCACTACCTTTTTTTTATTTTTTTAATCCTAGCTTAACCTCTGTAGTGGCAGTGCCATATGTGGGAGGGTGTGGTGCCTGCTGTATCTACTCTCTGTATCATCTCAGTGCCTAATGCCATGGGGAATGTCCAGTCCAACTGCCTGATGCCACATTGCAGCATTGTGGTGGTTTACACCACATAATATAGGGATGGGGGTAGTGATCCCTCCACCACATTCCAAGTAAGGTATTGAAGGATGTCAGGTTGCTGTCCTGCATGTTGTCCACTGTGTTCCCTCATGCTGTCATGTTGTTGCATTGTTGCATCCCCTGCCTATCATCCCCACATCATGTGCCTTGTACTAGCCACAAACTTGAGGACCTCTGGGTAGTATTTCACATTCCCTAGCCTTGCATCCACCAATAGTGCTGCCTGCCCAATCTTCCCTCTCATTACCTGGCTTGCTGCCTGATGTGCTCTGCATTTTGCAAGGTAGTGGGTGACAGTTTCCTCATATATCCCACACACTGCACACATTGGTGATGGTACACTGCCAATCCAGCAGAGGTGCTTGTTGAGTGGAGCATGCCCCATAATCAGCTGGGTGATTATGCTTGCTTGCTGCCTTGACATTGCAGCAAGCACATCCTGATAGACTTTTGAAGCCTTCCCCAGTCCCACCATTTTCATCCTCTCATACCACTCTGACAACTTCCAACCTTTCACTGCTCTCCTCTTCAACTTCTTGTCAAACACCTGAAGGACTGCCACCTTGCTCTTCTTTATGGCACCCTTTGTGTGCAGAACCATCAGCATCTTCCTTGCTGTGCTCATGTCTTCCAGTGCTGCCTTCTTTGCCTCCTTGTCAGCCCTCTCATTCCCCTCAACATCCATGTGTCCTAGGATCCAATTGATTGTGATCTTGATTCCCGCCTGCTGCTGCCTTTCTGGACCTCATTGCAATGATGGATGCTTGATTGTCCACATAGATGCTAGCCCTCATTACATCTATTTGTACCTGGATGTAACAGTTGAACTCCCCAAAGCCTCTCAGGTGGTCACAAGTGTGTTAGATCCAATCTATAATGGACAAAACACAGGTGTAGTGATGGTAGTAAGGCTAGGAGTGATGCTTATGTAAGTACTAAGCCAGTAGCTAAACCCATCCATTACACTGGATCAGTTCCATTGCCAATACCAGAGCTGTGCACTCCCCATTGTAGATGATGCACTCCTTCTCTGTTCCTAGTCTCATCCTGAGCACTGTCATGACCTCTCCATTCTTCACAAGCACTGCTGCTGCCCTGATCTGCCCCTTGTATCCTGACCCATCAGTGAATACTTTGATTCTGGTGTCATCATTCCTCTCTGCTTCCACTGCACACTCCCTAGAGGTCACTATTACCATTTCAACTGTGCTCTCCATGTGGTGTTCCATTGTGTTGTTTGAATGGTTTCTACCTCCTGGGTTGCTACCTTGAAGTTATGTAGCAGTGTATGCATTGGAGTCCAGTGTTGCTTCACATCATATGCTGCAGCCTGCTGTATATGCCTGAAGAGGAGGTGCCCCTCTGGGAGTGTTGCTATCCTTAGGGCTGCTTTGATCCAGTGCTGTTCAACCACAAGATGAAATGGGAGAAATCCTGTCATTATCTCAAGTATGTCCATCACTGTTGTGCTCATGCCTCTGGTGACCATCAGCATTGCCTTGCGCTGCACTGTTGCTAGTCTCCCCACTATTGTCTGCTATGTGCCAACTCCCCTTGCTCTTTGTTGTGCTGTCAACCTTCACTTTGGTGGGGTGAGGTATATTTCTGTGCTGTAAAGGATCCACTGGATCACAATTGCCTTGTATAGCTGCACAGTGTACTTGGCCATGATTCCATATGATGGCCTTGCTAACCTGGAGAACCTGGATATCCAGTCCTGACCTTTCGCAAGTGCTGCTGCACCCTGTTGGTTCCATCATAGCTCCTTGTCCACCCACATGCTGAGGAAATGCACCTGTTCACTTGAGACCACCCTATGCTTGCTGAGTTTAAGGTCTCTTCTTAGGATGGGAATCCTTTTGTGAGGTAGCATTGGGTGTGGTACTCTCTTTCTTGACATATCCAGCAGCTGGAACTTGTCCCAGCCAAACCTGCGGTTATGTTCTTTCACCCATTGGAATATTCCATCATCTCCCATCATTAGCTGCCTCAGCCTGGCATGGTTGTCCTTGAATGTCAGGCCTATTACCACAATCACCATGTTGTCGATGAATAGCAGGCCCATCTCTGTCTTGTCACCCTTCACCTTGGCCAGTACCACCACATTGTACAGGATGTAGAGTATTACCAACATGGCATCTCCCTGATCAAGTCTGTTGATCACATGGAAGGGGTCTGACCTGAAGTTGTCAAACAATAGTTGCGTTGTTCAGTGTTCCAGCTGGCAGAGCACCCAGTCAGAGTATTCCCTTGGGATCCCAGCCATCCTCAGGTTGTGTTCTAGTCTGTTGATGGCCACACTGGGAAAAGCTCCTTTGACATCCAGGAACAGTGCTAATGCTACCTCCCCACAGCACCACACATCCACCACTGTCTTGGAGAGAAGGTGGATCAAGTCCATCATGGAGCACCCCAGCCTGCCCCCAAAGTGATTCACTGGAATGGTGCCTGTCCTTTCTGCATGCACAACCAAGTCATCTGCCAATGTTGCATTTAGTACTCTTGCCATTCCATCAGATATTGTTACTGGGTGCTATGCATTGGGGATTGTATAATCTGTTTTCCCTAGCTTCTAAATGACCACCAAGTCCGTCTCCACCCACATTGGTGGGTAATACTTCAGTGTGAATGTTGCTTGATATAGCATGCCTAAGAAGGGGGTTAGCATATCTGCACAGTGGGTGAAAACACTATTGGGTGCTGTTTTTGGCTTTGTGGCTTTGTATGGTGACAGTTGGTTTATCATCATTTTGATCTGCTGGTTGGTGATCGTTCTGAAGTTCCATCATGGGTCTGGGTACTCTGCATCTGGCAGGACTGAGGAGCATAGTGGGGGCAGGGGGTAAAATAGCCTGTAAAATACTTGAGCCTTTTCTTCATTGTTGGTAACCTGTTTCTCCTGGCCCCCTTTCTTGTGCTTGAGGATGGGCATGCGCATCACCCCTCCATCTGTTCCTGGCCTGCTAACAATCCTGCCTGCAACAAAAACAGTGTGTAACGACCATGTACTGGATGTCAGATCATTCAAACTAGGGGGAGCAGTGGCTTGTGTCCCTAGTGAGAGGGTCCCATGGCCCAGGGAATGGGGGTTGCCAATAACCCAGGCTACGGGGAGGGTGACCTGCTTGGGGGATGGGCAAGGTCAGTATACATGGTAGTGGTTGGATTAGACAAAAAGAGATATATTCAGAGTTTCCATATACATAGTATAAATGGGCGTAATAACTACTTCTATATGAGGTAACTGCAGGCACTCAGTCGCTACAGTCCCCCTAGTTGTTATTGCATGCACATTGCCATAGCAAGAAGGAAAAGTAGGAATTGCATAGAGTAGAATGTCAGGCGTGTGTCATAGTGAATAAAACGGAATGCTGAAGAAGGGGGAAAAGAAGGAAAGAGAGACAAAAAGGAAGAGTGCAGACAAAATTTCTAGGGGATAGAGTCAAGGGTTATTTTTGATGATAACATATATGGTTATGGTGCGAGCGGCTTTCTGAGCCTTTGGGGTGCAATGGTTGAGAACTTTCTTCTGTATTGTCAGATGGTTGTGACAACTGTAGAGCAAGTGGTATATTTCGTTTAGTATTTTGCAGAGCAGTGGTTTTGCAAATTGTGTGAGTAGCTTGAGAAGCTATGAAGTGTCAGGGCAGTGAGTTAACTCGAGATTGTTTCAAGAGCAGAGCAGCTCTGGGTGGAGACGATGGAGGTCGGCTATGGAACCATGTTGGCATGTGGAACACTCAAGGGAACAATGTGAGAGGATCAGTAAGTGTGATTGAATGTCGTGGTCTGAAGATGAGTACAGTAATGCATATGTACCAAATATATAGTAAAGTACATGTTACGTGTAACCAGGGATCAGGGGAAAAGGGGTAACTTGTTTACACTTGCCCTCCTTCTGAAGAAGAGACAGCATGAAAGGGTATTGAAGTAACCAGTTAAACAAAACAAGGAATGTTGCTCCATGATGTATCAGGGTCGTCAGCAAGTGATTTGAGCAGCAATATGAGAATCACCCCAGAGATCTTCTTTTTCTGTGCACGGGGCCTCTGTGCCGTGTTGACACTGTCAGCCCTAGGCCTTTCTAACCACCTATCCAGTGCCTCCAGCTCCTCAACCTCATGCCTTGTCATCCAGCAATTATCCTCAGGCCCATAGCCTCTGAATGTCACCAAATACTCTCTGCCTCTGCATCCACGCTTCTCGTCTATTATTGATTCCATGTAATATTCATCATCACCTGAATCCCCAGTGACAGCAGCAGGGCACTCCAGCTCACAGGAAGGGAACAGGTTACTGTTGTTGCACACGAAAGGACAGAGGTGGCTAGAATGAAATGTAGGAAAAACATTTTCAGCATTGGGCATGTTTAAGGTGTATGACGACTTCTCTGGGTTGGCATGGATCACTTTGTAAGGGCTGTCAAAACAAGGCATGAATTTAGCCACTCTGTTATCTCCTGTATGCATGTACTCCTTTCGCCAATTCGATGTTGACAGGTAGACAAGGTCTCCTTCCGCGAAGCACTGATCTGGATGGCAATGAGCATTAGCCTGAACAGTCTGAGAGATCATTATCCTTAGCTTCAGCTTCAATGCCATTCAAGAGTCTTATGATGTCACTTGCTGAAGAGGGAACATCGGCTGTGGTCAGTTTGATGAGGGGTGGGATGACTTGTGGGGACAAGCCAAAGCACAGCATGAAAGGAGAAAAACCTGTAGAACTGTTAACCATGTTCATAATAGCGAAGCGCACCTTGGGCAAGGCCTTGACCCAGCCCATCTGGTGGCAATCAACGTAAAAACAAAAACATTGGATAACAGTCTTGTTTGTTCACTTGCTCATGCCATCAGTCTCTGGGTGGAATGAGCTTGATAATCTAAGTTTAACACCTGTGAGTTCGTGTGAGGCACTCCAGAAGCGCAAGATGAAAAGCTTATCCCAGTTGCTAACAATGGTCTTGGGCAGCCCATTTTCACAGTACCAATGGTTGAAGAACAAGGCAGCAACACATTCTGATGTTATGTCCTTCTTGCAAGGGACAAGCCTAATGTCAGCACCCAACCTATCAGTGATAGTCAGCAGATAGTCGAAACTGTCGTCATTGGGGAGAGGGCTGGCGAAGTCGAGCATGATGTCAGTAAAACGGCCATCTGGCACAGGGAGGGAATGCAGTGGGCCCACAGGTTTCGAAGTTGGAGCCCTATTCTGCTAGCACTTGATGCAGCCTGGAATGTAAGCATTCTTGAGATCCCGCCATTTAGCCAGTAGAGAGTCATGCAGTGCCTCATAAGATTTTGTTGCACCAAAGTGACCTAGAGAATTGTGAGCTAGCCTGAAAATCGACTTGCGCACTGTGGATACATGGGGAACCATGAGACGGTCCACGACGTAAAGCAGTCCAGATCGACGGCTGACACCAGCGACCTTGATACTGTCTTTCAGCAACTTTGAGCACCAGATGTCTGATTCATAACCTTCCTTGATGCTTCAAAATAACCCAGAATCTGTAGACACAGTGAGTATCAGTGCAACAATGGGTACCTCAGCGGGGAACTGGCGACTCAGCGCATCTGCCACGGTGTTGTCTTCGCTGCGCACATATTTGATAGTAAAATTGAAATCTGCAAGGAACTCTTGCCACCTGAGCTGCTTCTTCGACAGGTCTTGTTGCTTGTTGAAGAATTCCAAGGTACAATGATCAGTGTGCACCTCGAATTTGGCACCCAGTAAGTCATTCCACCACTTATGTAGCGCTTGAATGATGGCCAACATCTCCTTGTCGTGAGTGGGATAGTTCTTCTCGGCCAGAGAAAGCTGCTTGGATTCGAACGCAACTGGATGAGCGGATCTCCAGTCCTTACTGAAAGACAGCACCACACTAGTTCCAAAATCAGAGGCATCTGTAGTGATGAAGATCTTGTTATCACCCAGGTTCTCGTGGTCAATGATGGTAAGACAGTCGCATGAGGCGACAAGGGCCTTGATGCTGTCGAAAGTGTGTTGATGGCAATCATGCCATACAATATGCTCACTGCTGGCAACCTTGTTTGTGAGAGGTGTCAAGATTGCAGTAAGCTCGGCCAGGTGAGGGAGGAAAGCCACCAAGTATTGCACAAGGCCAAGGAACTGGTGCATGTCTGAGGCTGTTTTCGGTGTCAGCCAGGCTGTCACCTTCGCTGCCTTTGAAGAATCAGCCTGTATTCCATCTGCAGAGATACAATGACCCAGGAAGTCGATAGAAGTGCAGAACAAGAAGGTCTTCTTCAAGGAGCAGTACAGGCTCGTGTCTCACAGCACTTGCAGGATTGTCTCGATGTTCCTAATATGCTCTGCAAGGTTGGTGCTCCAGATAATGATATCGTCTAAATAGACATGACAAATCTTCCCTATCCAAGGTTGTAAGGCTGCCACCATACACCGCTGATGAGTCGAAGGCGCATTCCAGCATCCTTGCAGCATAACAACCCACTCATACAGACCAAAAGGCATGTGAACAGCTGTATACTTGATGTGGTCAGGGTGCACCTTAGTCTGGAAAAAGGTGTTCATCATATCAAGCTTGCCCCAGATCTTTCCACAACCACAGTCCACGAGAATATCAGCAATCCATGGTAGGGGAAACTTATCTGCGACAGTGTTGTCGTTCAACTTCCTGTAATCGTTCACCCACTGCGGCATTGCATTTGGATTGGCCTTGGGCACCAAGAACGCAGGGCTCGAATATTCAGAGTTGGACAGTCGCATCTGCCCAGCAGCGAGATGTCCATCAAGCAGTGTTTGCCAAGCATTCTGCCATTTCCGGGGACAAGTGTATTCATGCTTTCGTACAATGCAATGAGCATCCTTGAGGATGAAACAGTGGTAAGTGGTGTCAGAGAGATGATGAACAGGGGGTATGTCATCTGGAAAAAGGTCAGCATACTTCCATTTTATCTCAGAATCCATCCTTTTCAGCTGTGCCTCAAATGTCTCAATGGTGTTGGGATCCTCGATTTGCTTCCTGATCATGGTGATGATGTTGCTGTCACGAGATCCATGCTGACCTCGTGCCAGGTGTGCATGCAAGCTGGGATGCAGGCAAGCAGACATCTTGGGACCAAGGAGGACATCACAAACTGCTGGGCAAGAACGATGGCACACTGCACAGACCTCACTTGCATGGATATGACTTGTCTTCCACAAGGGTATGGGTTTGGAGGGGACATTGGATGAGGGGTGTAGGAGATTGTATGACAGTTCATTGTCCAATTTAGTGATACAGGTATTCACACCATGATCAATGACCAAAGAGTTGGAAGACAAGAAAGGGAGACCGAGAATAAGATCTGTAACAAGCGCAGGCGCGACAAAAGCTCATAGCATATGGGAAGTAAAGTGACCATCTAAAGAACTGGGTTGTATCTTGATGAAAGAAAAGAGTGAAATGGCGATCTTGTCCACTGAAAATGCAGCTTGGCAGGTGAAAGGGTTTGAGGCTTGCAGGATGGGTAGTTTGAGGCGGTGGACTAGCTCTTCCCTAATAAGTACTATGGACAAGCTGTCATCAATCAATCCTTTAATGGTAAGAGGACAACCGAGAGAGGGGGAGGCAAGGCGGCAGGACCAAAAAAGATTAGAGCACAAGAAGGATGCGCACTCATCATCTGAATAATTGGGTGACCCTGTATCCACCACAGCAGACACACAGCACCACAGCAACAGTCTTGATTTGACTATTGAAATTGATGAGCTCCTCCTCAGGCACGAGCGAGTCCGAGGGTGTGTTGACAACTGCAGCTACACAGCCAGATGTTCCACCGTGACTGAAGGTGGATGTAGGCCACTTAGGAACGTCTTGAGAGGTGAGCGGCTTGTATGTGGCTCCGTCAATTGGGGGGTTTTGGCAGTGTGGCCCAATATGTCCTGCAAAGAACTAACAACACTTACAACACCCTCTGTTCTCCTTCAACAAGGTGTGCTCTTCATCGGTGAGCTTAGGGATGGAGGTGAAGGGTGAAGCAGAGACAGACGAGGTTTGGGTGGTCGAAGCTTGGTTTGTGTTAGCCACTGCAGCCATCTTGGGTGGCATGCGACTGGGAACTGTTGTGTGTATGTTGAGCCTCACAAATTCCTTTGCTATTTCATTGAATTGTTGCCATCTCCACTCATCAAGTTGCTTGATTTCATCTAACCAAGGGCAGAATTCGGTGAAGGTGTTCGTGTTCTCCCGATGGCACTTGATTGCTAAGTTGGGGTCCATTCCAGCTTCGAGCGTGTTGCGGAGAAAGTCATCATTCATAAAAGAAGCAGTACCTGCGAGTAAGTTATTGCGACCCATGGTGTCCAAGGCAAAATCCATGAAAGGCCGGGTTCTTTATTTGAGTTGCAGAACAGCCATCCTAGCTGTGTATTCCCAGTTAGCAGGCAGGAACAATGCACACATTTGATCTTTATAAGTCTTCCAGTCCATAGTTGGGAGTGCTGGTCCATTAGCAGCAAGCCACTGGATTGCATGAATGCTGGTCATTCCATATGCAACCATTTTTACCATATCTGCGCTAGCAGTACCTTTATGGTGAAGGAAATTTTCTGATTTCACAAACCAGTCCCAGAGGATACTGGCGTTGACATCGCCCTCACCCATCATAGGAGGCCTGTTCGGTGCCAACTGTTTGACCTTCGCACATACTCCCATATTGATGTAGGGCTGGAAAGGTAGGGTGGTGGTATGAGTGAAAGGGCAGGATGTATGTGTCATATCTGGGGGTGTATGCACCTGAGATGGCTGGGAAGTGGCATCTTCAGCAGTGGTGGGAACCAGAAGTGTGGCATGCGAGGAAAGACAGATTCTCTTGCTTGCGGGGATGAGAACTGGGGCAGATCTTGTTTGTACATGTGTACTGTGTGTAAGAGCACTGGGAGCAGGTGAGACCATGTGAGAGCCGCTACTGGTATGACTATGCATCGTCTGGGACACAGGTACAGAGGGTCAAGTTCTTGGCAACAGTGTGAAGAGATCTATGCTGAGCAGGAAGGGCAGGGGATGTAAGGTGGGGAAAAGGCGGGAATAAGCGGTCTTTAGGGTTGTTATGTCTGGGACCCTGAGTTAGGCTAGGGGTTGTCTTCTTTTCTGGGGTCTGGCGGGGAGGCCGAAGTCTGATTGTTCTCAAAAAAAAAGTGGAACCATGTTGGCATGTGGAACACTCAAGGGAACAATATGAGAGGATCAGTGAATGTGATTGAATGTCATGGTCTGAAGATGAGTACAGTAATGTGTATGTACCAAATATATAGTAAAGTATGTGTCACATGTAACCAGGGGTCAGGGGAAAAGGGGTAACTTGTTTACAGACTAATAGAATGGTTTGTATCTGAGGTAATTAATTTTGATGTATTTGCCTCGAATTCAAAGCTTGCATGAGAGGAATATATTTGCGAAGGAAAGGTCATCCCTGTCAACTGAGCAGTGGAAGGGCGGGGAAGCAAACTCTTGGCGAACTGGGTATCCATCATTACTGGAATGTCCCAAAAGCTGGTTGGGGACGGAGGACACTCCTCTGGGCTCTGCACTTCGTCTAGCACTAGCAAGTAAGTAGCTTCCAGAACTGTTGGCCTGTCACACCCATCTGAATTGGAGACCTCTGCATGTGACAAATACCCTCATGCTCACATCGCCTGGTCACTATCACTGAAACACATCCAATAGATTGCTTGACCACTCCTCCAAGTATGCAACATTTGCTGCACCTTGAACGGAATCTTCCTAGCTGCCTTCTGCAGGAGTTGGAGAAAGTCGCTGGCTGAGCATATATCACTGGGAAGTTTGTCCACCCTCCAAAACTCGGATAACACAAAGGAATAGGGGCTGTATAATTCAGTGTGTCTCTCCAATACAAAATGATCTGCTACGCTCAAGGATTTGTCCATCAAGACTGAGGATATGGATGTGGAAGAAGTAGGGGGACCATTCAAGGGTCTGGCTAGCAGTGATTCCCATATGGCAGTGTGCAAATCAGAATCGTCCGTTTCCTCATACAACTGGGCAGCCGACTTTCTAGGATGCCCATTGTCATAGGAACTGTTGAACAAGGAGAGTGGAGAATGGGCTCACTGTTTCCCCTTCTCGGCTATTGTCTGTGACCTTGTCATGTAATCCAAAGGGGCTGATCTTAGGGTCCCAATAGTGTCTCAAGCCAATATCTGGGAGGGAGACTCCTCTCATGGAGCAGCCTTCTCCCACTCAAGCCTTGCTCGGACCTCTTGCATGCTCGGGATCTCTGGTGCACCCATCTCCAGACCGTCCAGGTTGAACATTGTCAAAATAGGAGTGGGCGGTCGAAGCGTCAACTCCCTTAGCATTCTTGTGGCAGGTAGCGCATTTGGATCCTGCAATGACAGCTGCTGGTAGCCTTGTCTATTGGAGAGTGCCAACAATCCGGGGAAAGGCTTGTATTCGGGTAAAGATCTCACACGGCCCACTGACTCTCCTTCTCCTAGCGCAAGGGCATGCAGGTTTGAGCATCTCTTGGTGCGCCTCCATGGAGCGTCCCTTGTGAACACTAGCGAATAGTTCTGCATGAGGTTGAGGGGAAGAATCAAATGTGTCTGGTGGTGGTAAGACTCTTCTCCTGTGCAGTATTTGTACAAGAAGAAACAAGTTACCCCTTCTCATGTCAGGTATAGCATGACATCTTCACAGGCTTCATCTGAAACCCATATTCCCATGAATTGCTCATTCCCCTCCACAGTGAATGTATAGGGTGTGTCTGCTGGATCAAATGGAGCTTGATCCTTCATACAAGTGTATCACATCCACATGTCACGGTATTTGATCCCTCACTGCATGCTAGTGATCATATCAACCGCTTCATCAAATGTGTCAACTCGATCGAGGTCGCATATATCCATATCCGAGGGAAACACAGGTCAGCACTTTCACAGAAGTCATAGTGCCTCAGATCCTGATCTCCACAACCTGTCATGCAAGAAGAGCATATCCTCCATTATGGCCTTGTTGTGCCTCAGCTTGTTTATGTATGTGCCTTGTATTCTTCCCCTGTTGCAGCTTGAAAGAGGATCTGGCTGCCACACCTTGTGTATGTCAAAGACCAACGTAAATTCGGAGTAGTCGTGAGGTGAATTCAAGTGACAATGACAGCACATGAATGGTAAGTAGGGCTGACTAGGCTGATAGTGCTGAGCGTGGTAAGTAGGATCCAGTGGACCTAGATGCCCATCATAGTGCTTTCTTCCTTGCACCAAGTCTTCTAGGTCTATGCCTGGTGTCTTGATTCTGGAGTAGAAGGGCAACCTTCGTGAGTTGGGCAACCACAGCTTGAAGTGTCTTCCTGTGATGCTGACATCTTCAGACAATTTAGGCTGATTATTCGGCAAGATCAGTTTTGATAGGAAGGGAATGGTGCCAGAATTGTCAGCATAACCAGCTTCAGGGAGTAGCCTTGGCACGCTGAATCGACAGGTGTCAGTATTTATACTGGTTGCTCAATAAGGGAATGCAGTGAAGGTGAGAGCGATATGAAGGTGTCTTAATCGATTATCACATGTGCCCCTTGGATCTCTTAGGGGCTTGTAATCTACATAGATACTCGCACTTGAGCTTGGATGCATTGCACAACTCATAGTTGGACAGCCAAGAGTCTTCAGTTGCGTCTAAACCTTTCCAGTGTACTAGATATAGACGCTTGCGTCCTGTCTTGCGGGAGGTCACCTTGTGTCCTAGGATCGCTTCTACCTCCCATTTCTCCGCAGCTGGTAGTAGATCACATGTGGAGGGAAGCTGACTTCGCTTGCCAAACCAATGCTCTGAAGGCGTGTAACATTTTAAGTGCACGAGGTTGATGACAGGGTGCATAGGGTAGTTGGTAGGCAGATGCAAATGGTAGACCAAGGGGTTGATCTTTTCCAAGACTTCAAAAGGACTGATCATGTGTTGAATCAGTTTTTGCCCAGTACCTTCAGCCTCTACTAATTGTAGTGTATGGGGGTTGATGAGAACTAGGTTCCCCAGCTTAATCTCCTCCACAGGCCTCCTTTTCGCATTGTATGTGCATGCTTGCTTTTCCTGCACAAGTACAAGTGCATCCCTAGTGGCCGCACAGCATAACTCCATGGCTTCAATGAACTGCTCGGTGGCTTGACTAGGTAGGAATGGCTGTTCAGTATCATCTTTGTTGGGGACAAGCAAGGCAGCTGATAACCAAGGTTTGTATCCTAGCAGCAGCAAATTGGATTGCTCGCCCATAGAAGAGTGTACCAACAAGTTATACACAAAAGTCAGCTAGCCTAGGTATTCTGACCAAGAGGATTGATCAGTGGCTACATAGGCACATAACATGGTTTCCAGTGTAGCATTCAGGATTTTGGTTTGCCTGTCTGTTTGAGGGTGATGTGCAGATGATAATGCCAGGTAGCTTCCAAATCGAGCAACAACTGATCTCCAGAAGACAGAGGTCCAGTGCTTATCTCAGTCACATATTATGTGTGATGGTAGCCTGTAGACATGCATGACATTGTTGAAGAATAGTTTAGCAAATCCTTGTTGGTCTAGCATATCGTGTGTGGGGAGGAATAGCCTGTATTTCGTGAGCTTGTCCACAATGACAAGAATTGCTGTGAATCCTTTACCAGAGGCTGGCAGACTAGTAATTAAATCCAAGGATACAGTCTCATACAGGTAGGCTGGAATATGCGCAGGGCGTAAGCCTTCCATCTTCTTCATATGATCTATCTTGATCTTCTGGCAGATATCACACAATTTCGCATAGCTAGTGGCATCCTTGACTAGCATAGGCCAGAAGAAGATGTCCTGCAATCAACTGACAAATCATCAAGTGCCTTCATGCACACTCTTGTAAGGTGGCTCATGTATAAGTTTCAGTATGAACAGCACTCGGTCTTGTGGAACACAGAGATGGTAATTCCAGTCAGCGTCTATGAAATATAGCAAGCCATTGGAACCCTTTTGGAATCTCAAGGAAGTGAGGATCTGGTCTGGATTGGCCACTTCTGCTGCCTCAAATTTGTCTTTGAAGTAAATGTCTAGCTGGTAGGCAGCTTCCCATTCTTTCCAGGCATCAGACGTGAAGGCGACAAGCAAATGAGATTTTGTGAGCCCTTCCTCATCCAAGAGATCTAAGGGGTGGACTCCCTCTGGATACGTCCAGTGATCTTCAAGCTTGACCGATCGGGGAGTGCAATCATCTGCAGACTCGTCAACTTGATCTGCCTCTCCTGATCTTGAGGAGCTGCAGTCATTGTGTGACGTGCTAATGTTGCCATGGGGGCCCTCGACAGTGCTCTGCACTGGAGGTCCTTCCTTGCTGGCGTGCCTCATCCAGTGAGTCTGGATGGCTAGTGCAATCCTCTCAGACTCTTGAAGTACTTCCTCCTTTGATGCCAGGGCTTCATGCAACCACCAGGAGGAGAAGGCAGCCTTTACCACAGTGTTCTTCCAGTCTTCTGTGTTCTGAGCTAATTGCCACTTGTCCTCGTCAGGAATGATGGCATCTAGGATGTCCTGTACTGGGGAGTCATGTGGAGGGATGTGAGGCATCCTGGAGAGTGGATTGACATTGGAATGGACACATCCCTGCCTATGGACTACTCGCAATCTGGGGTATGCTGCAAATACAACACCCCAAGCAGCCAGGCACTTGTTGGCATTCTCATAGGACTTAGCCCATTGAAGTGCAGTGTGGTCAGTTACCAAGGTAATCACCTCTCCTTCTATGAAAGGTTGGAACTTGACCAAAGCTTCCTTGGTGCTGAGAGCCTCATGTTCAGTAGCACTGTAATTTCTCTCAGCAGGTTTAAGAGTTTGACTCCAGTAATTGATGACATGTTCCACATCCATGACAGTGTCCTTGAAGATGTTGGCCCAGTAACATGGCTCTGAAGGGATTTCACAGTTACCTCCTGGCAGCTTGGTCACCAAGGATGGTACTGTTTCCCCAGCTCGAAAGGCTCAGAGGAGACGCTCGTAGATAGGGGTGCCCTGCAGGTCCTGAGTGTTCATAGGCTGTACCTGCTGCAGGCTGGCTCCTAGGGTGTAGTCAGAAGCGTCAGTGTAGAGTCGATATGGGGAACCTTGAATGGGATGCCCTAGTACCAGCACTCGCACTAAGGCTTCGCAGGTGTTCCTAAATGCTATGTCGTGTTCCGATTGCCAATTCCACTTAGTGCCCTTTCTTAACAGTGAGAATAGCGGAGTGGCGATGTGTGAATAATGTGGGATGTATGCAGAGAAGTACATGACCATGCCTAGGTATCATTGTAGCTCCTGCACATTAGTGGGCCAGGCTAAATCCATGATGGCCACTACCTTCTCCTTATGAGTGGATAGGCCTAATCAAGACACCTTCTGTCCTAGCAAAAGGATTGACAAGTACCCTATGAAGCACTTCGAGGGGGCCAGAGTCACTCCAGCTTTGGCAATAGCTCCCAGCACAGTGTCAAGATGCCTCAGGTGCTTATCCCAGGATCACAAGTAAACAACTATATCATCGATATAGACAAGCGTGAACAGCCACAGGTATGGTGACAGTACCTTCTGCATAAAACACTGGAAGATAGACAGTCCATTATGCAATCCGAAGGGCATTCATTTGAACTGGAATAAGCCTTGGTGAGAGTGAAAGGCTGTCTTGGGGCGATGCTCCTCTGCTATCTCCATCTGATTGAAACCTGCTAACACGTCGAACGACGAAATTACTTGTGATTCTGATAGCAATTGTATAATCTCCAACTGCTGAGGAATGGGGAATTCGTCCACAACAGTGATAGTGCTCAGCTTCCTATATTCCACGCACAAGCAAGGTTTACCATTCCAGTAGATGACCAGGCATGGGAAACCCCAAGGGATATGAGACGGCTCGATAACGTTGTTCTTGAACCATTTGTTCAGCTGTTCATCAATGACTTCCTTCTTAGCTGGAAAGGCTCCATACATAGGCATAGAGATAGGTTTGGCATCCTGCGAGAGAGGTATGGTGGCTTGGGTAGCCACCTTTCCTAGATGGCTGGCCAAACTGAAAGTGGCAATATTCTTACACAGTACTCCCTCTAGGTGGGGCCTTATTTCCTCAGGAATGTCCACACCTAGGTTAACTGCCTTCATAACATCTTTCACACTGGAATCTTCAGGAATGGTGGTGGTTTTTGGACCCCAGGATTTGTCTTCTTCCAAGGGTTCAGGTTGCAGTAAAGGAGTTGACATGCCCTGGCTCAAGCTGTCCTTGATTACTGTCTTCAAGGTTTCTGCAGTAGCTATCCACTTGGCTAGTGTCTCCTCATTGTGAGGCACATTGAGGTAAGCTTGGGGGTTGTAGAGATGTCCAACAACATCCCCTTTTCGTATCATGATAGGCCTTTCGGTGGGGTTCACTATTGGAATGTATGGGTTGTTAGCTAATATAATCGTGGTCAGTGTTGACACAAAGTCGTTACACTTGTCTGACAGGAGCATCTTCTCCACTAGCCAGGTGTCTTGAATTCTGAACAGAGTGTCTACTAGCACATTGGATATGCATCCTGGTGATATGTGCACAGTATGCCACACCAATACTGGCAGGGCATCTCTAAATGATCCTTTCAATTGCCTGAGAGCCTGGGTGCGATGTTTCCCTTTCAGGAATGCTTACCCTATAAACGCCTTTCATGCCTTGAAACCTATATCTGTACTGCTGCTTGTCAAAGCGCATATGCAGTAGGATTGGTCTGAGGGAAACACTTCACATTGTCCTGATGCTTGATGAGCGACTCCTAGCTCATAGGTCATTTGGAAGTCTTCCTCCAGCAGCAGAGGCACTCTCATCCCGTGAACTACATAGGCTTCTAATTTGAAGACCACCACTTCCCCGGTTATCATGTGTGCAAGCAGTTTCATGCGAACATAGCCAAGTACTTGAGCCGAGCCTGTCAGCTAATACAACCACATGTGCACTCCCTTCTGTATCTTGGGAGGGTCAGCAAGAGTGTCTAGAAAGTCCTGCAACATTAAAGTAATGTCCACTCCTGAGTCCAGGTGCACTTCGATTTCTGGTGTTTCCAAGGACCCTATATGAGCTGTCATCCACAGAGCTCATATGCCTAGAGAACTGCGTCCTTCTGGGAATTGCCTTCTTGGAATAGCATGAATGATGCGGGTGCCATTAGACACCAGCAATGGCCAAACAGCAGGTTTGCTGTTCCTAGTCGTGTTGAAGGGGTTGTCTATCGCTTCGCTGTAAAAGACTTCCTCTAGTGACGATACTGACCCACTATCATCTGTCTGTGAATCATCAGAGCTTATGTCCAGTGTACTGTATGTAGCTGGCAAATCAGGAAGGCTTCCTTCGACTGTCACACTGCTCAAACAAGAAACATCACCTCCTTCATTAGCTTCTGCCAGCATGGTTACATGGCAAGTATTGGACTTCCTTCCTGTGTAGCCCTTGTCTAACCATGAAGTCCTCATCGCATCCCATTTCTGATAGTGAGGGCAATCTTGGTGTACATGGCACAGACTAGTGCATATCCAGCACCCCTGGTCTTGTGGCGGCGGATCGCTCTCTTTCAAATCATCACACTTGAAAGCATAATCCTCCCAGGTTCCTCCTCAAGGCCATTTATCTTTAGTCTCGCTCCTGCACTGCGAGTCTATGGCATACGCATATTGGGTGGGGGAAGGGGACTGGGATTCCTTGCTAGTTTCACCTTCTATGTTATGAGCAACTGATTTCCATGGGTAGAATCGCCGAGAAGAGGAAGAGTCAGTTTGTGGGTAACGATCAAGAGTGCCGATTGGATTTGGAACACTCCCAATCTGTGATTAAGCCCTTGTTCATTACTTTCAGCTTGCGTATGAGCTCCACTACGGTGTTGAACAACTCCATATTCAGATGAATGGCTCAACAAGCTGGCTGAGCTCTCAGGACATGATGCACCATTCCCACGTCATTCTCGTCATTCTCAGAGAACAAGAAGCGACTGTATTTGAGGCACTGCTGAATGAATTGCAAAGGAGTTTCCTTTGTATGTCCCAGTTGCCAGAAACACATTTCCTTGTACTCGATGGTGTGCTCGTCAATCCAGTGCACATCCATAAAGTGCTCTCTTAAGCATAGTATGAATTCATTGAAAGAAGACATAGCTATCCAGTGCACTTCTGAAGGCAAGGTGGTAAACCAGTCTTTGGCGGCATAGGTGGTGAACCACATTGGTGCTATCTGTGCAATGTCACTCTTCATCAGCTTGTCCAGATCACTATAGGACATCAGGTTGGTGAGGTAGTTGATTAGAGTCTTCCCTTCCCCATTCCACTCAGGGAGTGAGGATAGCGGGATCTTATGGTTGACTTGCCAGTGTTCAGGGGGAGGCGGAGAGCAGCATCTGTGATCCAGCCTGTCTGGATCACCTGGACCATCGGAGTTGTTGGGTTCGTCCAGGGGATCTTGCTGTTAAGGTCGGTGATCACACCCTCAGTTATTGTCAGGTTCGTCTGGATCCCTATTCCTTCTAGGCCATCTACCTTGTAGTTGATCCTGCCTAGGGGGGTCCCCTCCAGACCTGTCGCTCCCATCATCTGAAAGATCTCCTGCACCCCCAGCTCCTTGGTGCGCCCTAGGGGGATTAGGGGGATTGTCATTGCCACTTCTAGCTGCTGTGGAGGGAAGCCTTGGCTGCACAACAGCTTGAAGGGGCTCTGCTAGATGAGGCAGAGAGTCTCTGTTCCAGGACCTGGATCATGACAATGGCCCCCCAGACCTAGCTTTGGACAAGGAGAGTCCTGGCAGGTGACTAATGGGGTGCACTGGTACTATGTCTGGCGTCTCTTTGAACTGAATCTGTTTGGATAGAGCAGGTTGAGATGAAGTAGAGGCTACAGCGTGAGTTGAATCAATTCAATAGGAGGGCATGGAGTACCCATCTGCTAACAAACTAGCTGTTAAATGATCTGTGTGTATCTTCAGGTGAGATGGCAGCTTGTTGTGCTTCTCTTCATCATGCCAAAAATGAGCTAGCTCTGTCCTGGGTGATCAGGTATCATAAACCAAGTGCAGCTCACCTGTAAGGGGACACTCCTAATTTCTCCTATTCCCCTGTTCCTACACCCTTCTCCTCGTTCCTTTCTCTTTCCATTCATCCCATGAACTCTTAGCTACATCCCCTTCATTCCCCTTTCATTCCCCTTCCTTTCCGTTTTCCTTCCGCCCATTCACTATGAGTCCGAGTCTCATCCGATGACTCTGGACTCTCCCCACACCTCGGACTTGCTCAGACTCGTACATACACTTTGGGGCTTGTCCAGGCTACCTCTATCCTCCTTCCCCACTTCGTTACTCCTTGTCTCCTGTGACGACCGTGTACCGGATGTCGGGTCGCTTGAGCGGAGGGGGAGCTTGTGTCCCTAGCGAGAGGGTCCCGTGGCCCAGGGAACGGGGGTCGCCGGTGACCCAGGCTACGGGGAGGCTGACCCGCTCGGGGGGCGGGCGAGGTCAGTACGCGCGGTAGTGGTAATGGTAGACAGAAAAAAGATATATATATTCGTTTCAATGTACGTAGCGTAAATGGCGTGATAACTACTTCTATATAGGGTAAACCGCAGGCGCTCAGTCGCTACATCTCCACTTCCCCAGGTCGCTGGCACGACTCCTGTACACTCCCCTTCCACTTTGTTATCACATGCCCCCCTGTACCTTGTGATATTCATTTCGGACTTGCGACTGGTGTACTGTACAATTATCCTTCATTCCTCCCACACTACTACAGTATATACTTCACTTCCTAGCATGGAGAATCCTTATCCTGTTCTCTTCAGATTCTCCCTCTGCTAGGCCTGCACTGTTGGCCATCTTGAGGTTGCCCTTACATCGCCCTCCATAGAATTGAATGAGATCTGGGATAGTCAGGCATTGGGTTCAGTGAAGAAACAGTACAGAGTCCTCAACTGAGCCTCTATGTTCTTGTGCAAGCGAAGTAGCCTCTGCACTAAGGTTTCCCACATTAGCTCAACATGCAAAGGGCTAGCATCTCCCTCCAGAGTGTGAATGAAGGCATAATTGGGATCAATACAGAAGGCTTGCCAGGGAGGGATTCCCCTTAATTCACTGAGTGCAGACAGAATCTGTTGGACAGCAAGAACTGTATGAGCTAAAAGCTCCAACTTGGAAGGTCAAACCGTGAATACAGCCTCAAGTCCTGATTCCATCTTCTTAAGATCCATGGCTTCTATGATTAACTCCTTCATACAGAGATTCAGTAGTTGCTGCGCCAAGCTATCCCAGTGAGAGAGACAGTGAGGATACCACCATCTTAGCAGCACGTTTCGTAGAAGCAGGGAAGTTTCCTTGTCTTGGTCTGGAAGTCTCCCTGCTATTCCTCCAAACATATTTAACAGGTCATTAGCACCTCCTAGTTTGGGAACGGTGTGCCATTGGGTCACTGATGCCTGTAGAGGCTCAACATAAATGTCTAAGGCTTGGGCTACACCAATGAAGAGGTTCTCCAGTTCTACTCCTAAAAGGAAGGAGGGAGAAGACAACTGGTCGTGCACTAGCAAGAAAAGGGAAGGGGTGGAGGAGATCAAGGGTATAGGCATGTCGGCAAGTGGGGAGGAAGCTGCAGGCTGTCCTTTAGTCATGCGAGATATGGGGTTGGCTAAATCATAAGATAAGTCCACTGTCTCATGGGGAAGGGGAACTATGTAGGGAGAGGACCCTAGTGAATTGACAGTATTCACGGCTTTACCCTTCCCTTTAACATCTGAGAAGTGAGGAGGGTTCACCTGATCTTCTGGTGAAGGCACAGAGGGAGTGGCAGCATTTAAAGGCAGCAGAGCTGTGTTGCTTTTGGTCACTGGAGGGGCACTTGAGTTCCACATAAAGGGTGTACAAGGTCCTGTACTTAGGGTCGTAGTGTTTGTGCCTGAAATGGGAGGACTCACTCTGGACGTCTTATGCAATGTAATAGAGTGGGTGACTTTGGGTGAGTAAATCACTTTGGAATGAGGGGGAGGAGGCGCAGACGACAATGCTTTGCATTTGGAGTGAGTGCCCATACTCTTGAAGTGTCCAGTTCTGTTTTTAAGTAATGTATTGACCCACAGTTTAGCCGATTGGTATGGCTTGACAGCAGGACATGCTGGAGCAGAATCTCACATTGCATCCACTGACCTGCTCACAATAAGCAGATACAAGGTTTAAGCAGGGCATGAGAGATAGGAAGTGGCTCAACAACAGTGAAGTTGGAGCAGGGGCTTGGGAGCTCTTCAGCAGCACAGGTTCTAACAGGTAACAAAGACTTTTGGGTACATTGTTCCTAGAACTACTGTTGGCTACTTGCAGACACAGACACCGAAGTTTTGCAGCAGTCTTCAGAAGGAATTCTTGCGATACGAGATTAGGCAGCTGGCCCCCCAGCTGGGAGACCTGGTACCATATGCTGAGGGGTCTCGAGGTTGAGTGCCACGCAGTGCCTTTGAAGAGCTCTACAGCATGCAGCGCTGGAGCAATTTCCATCTAAGCTTGACAGTTATAACTGAAGTGTCTGGAAGGGAGAGGGTGAGTTCCTGAGCTTGATAACGGCTCAACAGCGCATTTGTAAGATCTCTACATATCTTACCACACTTCCCCTATCTCCTGACTCCTAGATATGATCATGTGATTATGGTATTTCCTTATATACAGAAGTCGCGTACTTAATCACGGACTTCCTCTGGTACCATTACTCCCATCTTTACCCTAATACACCCCCGCGTTTGATCCTTTCACCAAGTCCCGCCCTTGAGTGTTGTCACCTCCGGGTGTCTTCCACTTTTTTTTTAAAATCAATCAAACGCTCTTACATACCGGCTACGCGACTTCCATCAATCAATTCACTCATTAACTCACACCGCCTACGCAACCCTGAGCGACGCTTGCACCTGACTCCCCAGATCGTCGAACGCCTTTACCCGTTAGGTCGCAGCGTCTACGCGACCCTGAACAGCGCTCGTGCTTTACTCGCGCACTCCCAGTTCCTGCCCCACCTGACCCTGTCCCATTCCTCCCACCGCCTACGCGATCCTAAACAGCGATTCCGCCTAAACTCCGTATTCACCAAACGCCTTTACCGGCGGATCCACACAATCGACACGACCCTGACTGGCGCTCGCCCACACCTGATTTCCAAACCCCCCCAGCTCCCGTCCCAGTCCTCGCACCAGTCCCTGTCTCAGTCCCACCCAGTCCCCAGTATCCCCGAACACCCCAGGAACTTCGGTTCGCATTCCAGGAACTTCGGTTCGCATTCCAGGAACTTCGGTTCGCATTCCAGAAACTTCGGTTCGCATCACAGGAACTTCGGTTCACTCAACACCCCGACCCTGCCCCAGATCACCCCAGGAACCTCGGTTCACTCAACACCCCCACACCCTTTCCCGAATTCCCACCGCAGCCCCGACCTTACCTTGAGAATCTGTCTCTGCCTCCCATTTTCCCCCCTGCGCCCCACTGCTACGCCTCCGCTTTTCCCTTCTCTCGTCGAAAACCCACCGCCCCCCGCGCTCATCGTTTGGCGACACCCTTCTTCGTGTTCGCCATCTCCTTCCTCACCTGCCCCATCTACTCGCCTACCCCGCCGCCTCCATCATCCGCCTCCAGCTCGTCCTCAAGGCAAACCTCATCGCCGCATTCGCCCCCTCCTGGGTCCCCGTCCAGCCCCTCCGCGGCTCCGTTCGCCGCTGCCTCTCCCTCGCGCCCATCTGCCTCCCCCGCGCCCCGTCTACAACGCCTGTCTCGCCACAGCCGTCCAGTGGTTCTCTTCATCGATCCTGGCTGCGTCTCGATCCGCGTCGCCGGCTAGTCCCCATCCCAGCTCATTACCATCTGGTCAGACGAAACTCACCTCGCCCACCGCCTTCACGCCGTTCGGCCCCGTTCCGGCCCAACCTGTAGTCAATGAAGGCTGCTCGCGCGCTCACGCAGCAACTCCTTGAGCAAGACACGGAAGAGAACGACGACGTCGTCGCCGTGATCGCAGATGAGTTCGCAGCGCCCACGACACCCATCCCCGACCTATTCCCCATTCCCAACCTTCCCGCTAACTCACGCCCACGTCCCACACCCCTCGCCCCTCGCACTCCCTCTTCCACGGCACTAGCCTGTGCCTGCCACGTCTCTCCCTCTCAATGGCGCCAATGTCAGCCGGGACTTCCGGTCGGGCCCCTCTCCCCCTCCCGTCCCCTCCCTCGGGAGCTTCATTTCGCTCCAAGCCGCATTTTTCGTTCCCCTCCTCACGCCCCCTATGTTTTTTTTTACATCTTGCCAGCCCTCATTTACGTCTCCTGCGCGTTGCCGTTCGATTCACTCAACCTTGCGATATCTTTTTCCTCCACACTGCCCTTTCCGTATTTCAGTGTTTTTCTGCCTCGCAACTCCCTGTTTTCGCCCCTTTTCTGAGTTTCTTCCTTGGCCCTTTTCTTTATCACTTTTCCTGGCAACCCCTACTTCTTTTTTTAAGGATGGGCGAGTGTAAGATCTCTACATATCTTACCACACTTCCCCTATCTCCTGACTCCTAGATATGATCATGTGATTATGGTATTTCCTTATATACAGAAGTCGCGTACTTAATCACGGACTTCCTCTGGTACCATTACTCCCATCTTTACCCTAATACACCCCCGCGTTTGATCCTTTCACCAAGTCCCGCCCTTGAGTGTTGTCACCTCCATCTTTACCCTAATACACCCCCGCGTTTGATCCTTTCACCAAGTCCCGCCCTTGAGTGTTGTCACCTCCGGGTGTCTTCCAGCATTGCGCTGGAGCAGGTAGTATGAATGATCTGATGACATCCACAGAGATGCCACCATTGTAACGACTGTGTACTGGATGTTGGATTGTTCAAACTAGGAGGAGCAGTGGCTTGTGTCCCTAGCGAGAGGGTTCCATGGCCTAGGGAACGGGGGTTGCCAGTAACCCAGGCTACAGGGAGGGTGACCTGCTTGGGGGATGGGCAAGGTCAGTATACATGGTAGTGGTTGGATTAGACGAAAAGAGATATATTCAGAGTTTCAATATATGTAGTATAAACGGGCATAATAACTACTTCTATATGAGGTAACTGCAGGCGCTCAGTTGCTACACAGTGTTATTGTCTGTACCTTCCAGAAAGTCATGCCAGTGCTCCTGTTTTGTGTCCTTGATGTCCTCCAATAGCCAGTTGTAAGCTTTCCAAAAGGCCTCATGCACCTCATTGTTTGGCTGATCATGTTTCTGGTATGACGCCCTAGATAGCTTCCCAACTGTCTTCCTCAAAACTCCCAGATCACTGTTCCACCACCATTTGGTGAATGGGCATGGCTTGGTGACCAGTACAATTTCATCATTGTCAATAACCTTCTGTACTGCCTTCTCTAGCTCAGTTTGTCACCTTTCAAATTTGGCCACTGTCCTTATCCTCTTGGGCTAACAGGTCTTTCCCAATGCTTCACTCAATGCTTCCCTGAATGCCTGCCAGTCAGCTGCTCTGAAGTTTTTGCAGATGCTCACCTTGTTCCTCTCCAGGGTGTATGCCAGCTCAGAGACCACCAGGAAGTGGTCTGTCTTTGTGGTTTGCATGATCAGGTTGGTGTTGCAGCTTACAAACATTCCTTGAATTGCTTCTGAGCACCATACATTGTCAATGCAGGTGTAATTGCCCATGTTGTGTGCCAATAATGTTGGTAGCCCCTTCTCAAGCTTCATGACCATGCTGAACCTGTCAGTGAAATCAATCAGCTGTTTAGCAGCCCCAATGTTGTGTGTGGTAAACAGATGGTGATTTCACTCCTCATCCCATGCCAGATGATGTTGGTTGAAGGCCCCCACCCAGATCATCTGGTTTTGGATTGCCTCATTCCCATGCTGCTGTTCATTCATCAGGAATGTGTCCATGGTGTTCAGGCTATGGTTGTGCTTGCAGTCATTGTAGACATTCATGACCCTTATCAAGCCCACTGGGCCACACTTGATGTCAACCCCTACAACATCTGGTGATTCTATCTGTAGAGTAATGTACTGGTCAGATGCAATCTCTGTGGATAATAAAATTACTGCTCTGGCTTCCTTCTGTCTTGCCTCCTCAATGAACAGGTAGATGATATGGAACTTCTGTGTCACCCTGGTAAAACCACCTATGTCAAACCCATGGTTCTTGTACTAATACAATGTTGTAGCCCTTTATGGAGTTGATGAAAGTGTCTTGACATGTTTGTGACTTGTTGAGCTTTAGTCAAATAATGTGGCATCCAAATTTGTCATCAGTGTGTTCAGACATTGGAATATTCTGAGGGTGTGTTATCATTGGTGTTTGATGGTTTGAGTGTAAATCCATGGCCTAGCATTATTTGTGTGGTTGGAACCTGATCCTTTGCCCCTTGTGGCGCAGTTGGTAAACCTGTCATATCCTACTTTTCTTGTTCACCCTTGCTTGCCACTCATTGACTGAGTCCCCCTGTTGTCCCAGCACCCCAGATTTCCTTCCTTCCTTCCTCATTGTTCACTGCTTGTCCCCATGTCTCTGGCTTGTCTCTCTTCACAAAATACTGCTGCCCTGCTTCCAGATTTGCCTTTTGGAGTAAACCCAGTGCCTTGAGCCTGGTGTCACATGTCTTGTTGCCAGCCCCATGTCCTCCCCTCTTGCATGCATGGCACCACCTCATCTCAGAGTTTGGGCAGTCCTTTAATCAATGTTCCTTTCCACAGTGCCTGCATAGCTCTGTCTCCACCTTGCAGTTAGCTGTGAAATGCCCATCCCCAACTGTGTGGCATCAGTAGCACATTGACAGCTCCTGCTCATCTTTGCATACTGTGATCATCTCACCATGGATGACCAGTCTGTCCTGTATTGCCTTGTTTGCCTGTGTACAATCATCAAACTTCAGTTTTAGATGTGTGAATTGTTGGCCTTGACTCCACCTGTGTGCTGGTTTGATGTAAACCACTGCCTTAATGCTTCCTACATCCATACCAATGGCACACTCTATCACCTGCAGCTCTCCCATTGTGTCAGGATCAAAGTCCACTGGCACAAACTTGGCCACCACCATCAGCATGGGAGCTTGCACCCAGGAGTTTGCATTGAATCCAGACAGAAAGTCCATTAGCCTTCCATCACATAGCCAGTGGCACACCTCCTTCGTGTTCATCAGCATTAGTACATCCCCATCCTTGAGCTTGTGCACTATGATAAACAACATTGGCATAGGCTTCTCTGTTGCTCTGATAATTGACTCTAGAGCAAGATTGGCTTTCTCCACTAGCTCCCTCTTGCTGAGCTTCATTAAGGCATACTAGCCCTCCTCAACATCCTGTGCCCTTCATATCACCATCTGGCATGCCTTTGTGTCCTGTCTGTCCATGGCTGCTGCTGCTAGTCATACTGGGAATCCAGCTGGGGAGCTTCTAGCGATGTTAGTGTATGAGTTCCCACCTGCCTGCTTCAACCCCCTTATCTCCCCCTTCATTTGTTCCATTGCCACGGTAAATTCCTTCCTCATTTCATCCACTGCTTCTCTCACACACTCTCCTATGGCCTTCACTTGCTCTCCCATGGTGGCCATTCCTCTCTCCAGCCCTTCCCCAGTCTTCTTCACTTCTGCCTCCACTTCCACTTTCCTTCCCAGCATCTCAATGAGGGTTGCAACAGCACGCAACCTGTCTCTGAATCTTGGTGTCCTCAATGCAATCCTGATCTTCCTCAGAATTCTCAGTGCCATGTGTATGTCCTTCAGTGGTCTGTCTCTCCCTTTCCAATAATTCAGTGCCACTAATGCATCTGTCACATCTTTGATGGTTTTCCATCCACTCTTCTTGCTTTCTTCTCCCCCTGCTATGCTGGCACATGGTTTTGGAATAGGTTTATTGCTCATGCCTTGTATACTCCTTCAAGTGTGATTCCTCAGTTTTTATACTGTGGGAAAACCACACATTGTGGTGGTAGTGAGAGAAGGAGCTCCCCTCCCACTACCTTAACTCTTAATTTTGAGCTGAACATTGTGCTTTCTGAGTCTCATTTTGCGTCAATGTACAGTGCAAGGCATGATCTCTCATCAACTCATTTGGCAGATGGTGCTTAAATTTCTACCCTTTGATAATTAAATTTCACAAGCTACCTGACTAACTCAGAAAGAGTGGGAAAAGGGTTAAATAAGTACAAGCTAGCCTTGATGTGATTCCCAGGTTGATCTGACAACTTTTATTTTTTTGGACAGAGAAGGAAAAACAAACCCTATTATGTAATAAATATTGCCATTTATGGCAGCTAGACCCTGAACCCTAATTATATAATAGCCCCTATGCTTCAGTATGAGGTTGAGGTGACTTACTTGATGGTTCAGAGGTTTAGGTTTGGAATCAGATGAGAGTTCGAGTTTGTACTCATTGTCGTCATTATTGAACAAAGGCAGCTGATTGTGATTGACCTTATCAATGGCCTCACACTGCTGACATAATCCAATGTGCACCTGTAAGGGCAACCTCAAGATGGCTGACAGCGCAGGCCTAGCAGAGGGAGAATCCAAAGGGATGAATAGAGTTAACTACAATACATGAGAGACTGCTCACCTAGCAGAGGGAGAATCCAAAGAGAACAAGATAAGGATTCTCCATGCTAGAAGGCGAAGTATGTACTGTAGAAGCATGAGAGAAAGGTGGGATAACTGTATAGTACACCAGCCACAAGTCCATAGAATATCACAAGGTATGAGTGGGCACATGTGATAGCAAGGTAGAGGGAATATGCAAGAGTCATGCTGGTGACCTGGGGAAGTGGGAACAGGGAGTAAGGAGGTGGGGGAAGAAGGTATAGGTCACCCAGATGTGCCCCAAAGTGTATATGTACGTCCGAAGCATGTCCGGGCATGCCTAAGTGTGGCCAAGCATATCTAGACCACAGGAGATGTGTCAGATGCATCAGATTGTAAGGTATCCCAATCCCTTACTACACCTTTCCCCCTGTCCCCTGACTAGGTACAGTCACATGATTACTGTATTTCCTTATATATGGATGTTGTGTACTTATTCTACTTACTTCCACTTGTACTGTTTACTTCCATCATCTCCCATATACACCCCCATGTTTGATCCTTTCACCCTAGTCCCACCTTGAGTGTTGTCACCTTCGGGTGTCTTCCACTTTTTTTTTGAAATCAATCAAACACCCTTACATCCTAAATCACACTGGCTACGTGACTTCCATCAATCAATTCACCCATTAATTCACACTGCCTACGCAACCCTGTGCATCGCTCACACCTGACTTCCCAGATCATCGAACACCTTTACCTGTTAAGTTGCAGTGTCTACACGACCCTGAATGACATGTGCTTTACTTGCACACTCCCAGACCACCCCTGCCCCATTCCTCCCACTGCCTACACGATCCAGAACAGCGATTCTGACCAAACTCTGTACTTCACCGAAACACCTTTACCAGCAAATCCTCAATCCACATGATCCTGACTGGTGCTTGCCCGTGCCTGATTTCCCAACTGCCTCAGCTTCCGTCCCAGTCCCCACACCAGTCCCAGTCTCAGTCCCACCCAGTCCCCAGTATCCCCAGAGAACTCTGGTTCAATTCCCTGGAACTTCTGTTCACATCCCAGGAACTTCTGTTCACTCAGCACCCCAGTGCTGCCACAGATCACCCCAGGAACCTCGGTTCACTTGGCGCCCCTGCACCCTTTCCTGAATTCCCACTGCAGTCCCGACTCTGCCTCTTTCCAACCTCAGAGATCTGTCTTTCCCCCATTTTTCCCCTGCTCCCCACTGCCTCATCTGGGCTTTTGCTTTGCTCGTCGGAAACTCACCGCCCCCTTGCGCGTGCATCGTTTCGACGTCCAGCCCCAGTCTCCCCATGGTGTCTTTTACTGGCCTCAAAAAGCGCATACATCCACCCTGCTTGCTCCACTCCTCCTCGTTCGATGGCACCACTCTTCTCTCCCTCCAGTCCACCTCCACAAACATCTTGGCCCACGCGAACACCCGCCCCCTCATCCTCCAATACCCCACCACCTCCATCATCCACCTCCGACTCATCCTCGAAGCAGAGGCCTCTTCACCGCCTTTGCCCCCTCCTGGGTCCCCATCCAGCCCCTCCGTGGCTCTGGCCGCTGCTGCCTCTCCCTCGCACCCATCTGCCTCCCCCTGTCTACAATGCCTGTGTTGCTGCAGCTGGCAAGTGGTTCAACTGGATTGCCCTCCTCGGTGCCACCGAGTTTGACCTCTTTGTCAATCCCAGCTGTGTCTCGATCCACGTTGCCGGCCAGTCCCCATCCCAGCTCATTACCATCTAATCAGATGAGCTCCCCTCACCCACCACCTTCGCCCTGTTCTCCCCCGTCCCGGCCCTGGCTGTAGTGGATAAAAAAGACGCTCACCCAGCAGCTCCTCGAGCAAGAAACTGAAAAGGACAACAACATCTTCACCATGATCGCAGACGAAGTCGCAGCACCCACCTGGATGACCCCCATCCTTGACCAGTTCCCCGTCCCCTCCACGTCTTCGTTGCTCGAGCGCTCTGCGTCTCCACTCTCCGCCTTCTCCTCGTCAGACTCTGAGGCCAAGTCCCTTGACAGCTCCCTCTTCCACTTGCACTGCTCCTCACGTTCCTCCAACTCGTCACTCTCCATTGCAGCCACCTCTGTCTCTGTGTTCTTGTCCAAAGCTCGTCCCCTGTCTCAACTTCACCTGCTACATTCAACCCTCCCCCTTATCAGCAACACGCCTCACTACCTGTTCTGCATGGGCTTTCATTCGATACAGCGAATCGGATCCCCACCAAGCCCTACCAGTTCCAATCCCAGCACCAACACCAGCACCAGCACCAGCACCATTCTCACATGCCTTACCCCAACCACACTGCGCTCTTCATTTCAACATCAATCATGCCCATGTTTGGTCATCTAAAGCTGCTGCCACTCCCTGATTTCGATCTACACTGCAGCCATTTCCTCACGCTCGCAAAAACACCTGCCTCCTGAACACTGCCCTCGCCCACAAAGTTTTCAACCCATCACCCCCGACGTTTTCTCCCTCATCCTCCATCGCCTGCTCTGTGATCTCACCACACCCAACGCCTCCCTCCACTTTCTCCATCCCGTGCCTGTGTCCCACTTCAACGCAGCCTTCATCTACATACTCCACTCCGCTCTCTGTAACTGTTCCCAACAGTCATAGGAATTACCAAGGATCCTTGCATTGTCACTGTCAGAGTCCGATCCTCACCCCCTTAGGGGTCCCCCCTACGCCCCTTTCGGATACTCGGACCTTCAGAATCCCTCAGGCTCCACCCTCGAGGCTTATGCATGGTGCGCAGTACTAGGATTACTTTGCTACATGTTTCATGTACATGTGTACTTACATACTAGCCTCACTACATACATGTGTTAGTTAGTATTTATAGTAGCACTAGTACACATGTATTCTCCACTTTGAATCTTAGTTCCCTTTCACCACTTGGTCCTCTCTTGTCTTCGCTGCGGGCTCCTCCGCGGAGCCCGCCTCTCATCATGCTCTCTCTCTGAAATCAGGACACCGCAGGGCTAGGAGGGCGCAGCATCAAAGCTGAAGCCGAGTCCCATACACTCCTCTCGTCCGCACGTCCGCGCTCCCACGCTCCCCGCGCATTCCCGTGCCCCCTAAACAGACGAGTCAGGAGGCCCCTCGATACGGTTCTTAACAGTCACTCCCCATGCCATTCCCTCGTGCGCCGTGCAATCCTCTGTCCTCTGTCCTCATGGCTTCCGATGCTCCCCATTGCTTGTTCTTTTGGGAACTTCCTTCTTTCGATTACCCCATTATTTTTACCTTCACCCTCTCATCTCTTCCACCCACTTTGAACATCCTTGCTCATTTCATTGCCCCTTTCCCTTTCCTTGACACCACCATTTGCCCTATTATTTTTCTACATTTCTTGATCTTCTTTTGTCACTCTTCATGTGGCCCTCCTCTTCTTTTTTGAGGGTGGGCAAGTGTAAGGTATCCCAATCCCTTACTACACCTTTCCCCCTGTCCCCTGACTAGGTACAGTCACATGATTACTGTATTTCCTTATATATGGATGTTGTGTACTTATTCTACTTACTTCCGCTTGTACTGTTACTTCCATCATCTCCCTAATACACCCCCATGTTTGATCCTTTCACCCTAGTCCCACCTTGAGTGTTGTCACCTTTGGGTGTCTTCCACAGATGTGCCCCAAACATGTCAGATGAGGCTTGGATGGGTGGTAGGATGGAAAGGGAAGAAAAGGAAAGTAAATAAGAGTCCGTGGGATGAAAAGAAAGAGAAAGGAATGAAGAAGGAGGAAGGGAGACAGGGGAAAAGGAAAATAGGAGTGTCCCCTTACAGCACCATGAATGCATTGTAATCATATTGAATGGCTATAAAATATTCAGCACTGGGGTAATGGATGTGATCACAATGTATTCCTGGGGGATATAGGACTATGTCAGCAGTGTGATCACTACATTTGGCAGCTTCGCAAAGTAGTGCCACGTCACACTTTCCATTGTTTTTTCTTTCTTCCCATGTCAAAGACATCTGTGGGAGTTGCTTTACTAGAAATTGTGATAGAGTCCACCTCAAACCAGGGAAACACCATGGGAAACTATGAGGTCTCAATGTAAAACACATTTATTTCCTAAGTTTCCTTCCTAATAAAATCAGAAAAAATCCACAAAAATTTTGCCAGCCCTCCTCTGATCTTTGATGTCCAATGTAGGAATAGCCAAAACAGGCTCACAAGAGCCAACCAATATATTGGATGGAAGTGTGAAGGGCTAAGGGCTGAATAATGATGTATGTGGGGGCAGTGGTGGTGGTGGTGAAAAGATGATGGGGATGAGGCGTGTGAGTCAGACAATGTAAGGTGATGAATTGGGAGGGGTGTTAGTTTTGTCATTGTGCCAGTTGGAGTTCTGCGCAGATTGCCAGGTTTTCATGGATGTAGATTTTCCATGCTTCCAAACTCCAATGCCCCAGAGCCTGTATGATGTCTTCTGAGAGCCCCAACGAAGCATAGTAAGTTGCACCCCCAGCGCGGGCTGAGTGTCTGCAGTAATCTCAGTTAAGGACACAATGCAGGTTTGAAATGAACCACCTCCATGAGGGTAGCTTTCCATCCTTCTGAAGAAATAGAGCTGGCCATGCATGATGAATAGAATCCCTAAGGAGGATGTACTCTTGCAGTAGTTTGACAGGACAGGCATTGATGCCTTCAAAATGAATGAAGAGAATGTCTGAGCCACGATAGAAAGGGTCCACTTTATGATATGGCAGACGATAGGCTACCTGGCCACAACTTGACATGACAGAAGAACACTTGATGATCTTCCACCAGTTGAATAGTTTCTTATCATTGTTTATCACCAATTCTCCTGAGTGATGGCATGTGAAGAAGCATGCAGAAAGGATTGTGGCAAAGAGTAGATCATTGTACAACTTTGAGCTGCAAGCGATTTTAAGAAAGGTGGAGAGATGGTGTAGACGAAGCGGCAGTTTGCAGTTGACACTAGATGCACGAATCTTCATTGAACCTCTGATTGCTGCTTGCACAAGGGGGTGAGAGCGATTGGTGTCAAACTCCAGAAACAGATGGAGTAAGAAGTACCATGTGCCTGACAAGTACTTCACTGCAGAAGAGATGTAGAGAGAGGAATAGGCAATGTAATGGGCAAGAGTCTGAGGGGTGGGGTCGAGTGGAAGAGAGTGCATGGTACAGAATGAAACATAGTCTCGAGCACCTGTTATATAGCCTCTCTTCGTACTCTTCTCTACAGCACTAGTCTGTAGCAATGCCACTCTGATATCTAGATCCAGCAAATGAATGGGCATCCTTGTCAACACTCTAAGTTGAGTTGATGATACTGTGTTCAGAAGAGCGAGCTCCATACACTAGGAAGTAAGTGGTAAGGTGGTTGAAAGGAGTGAAGTTTGTCTGATGGGAACTTTCTTTGATAATCATCGAACATAAATCGAGAGAGGAGGTTGGCTCAGATATTATCTATGCCAGCGATGTGCTTCACTCTGAGGTCAATACCAGTAGCAATAATGATTTCAGCAGCAGCCTGCAAGGGAGCATTGTGCATTGCATTCAACGGTGAAAGGGAACTGAATACACTGACAGCATCCAAGCTGTCTGACCAGATAAGCAATCTCCGAGGGGGGTGAAGCATGCCAGAGGCATGATAGAGTGCTGAAAGAATGCCTATTTGCTCAAGGAAGAAGATGTCGACTGGAGCTGTGTTTGACGAGCTTGAGAGGTTTCTCTGTTTGGTAATCTTGTATGTGAAGCCGTGCCCTGCAAACACGAATGAGATTCCATCATGGAGAGTAGCATCAGTCCACATGACAATATCTGCTGAATCATCTTCCCAAAACAAGCTACCAACAAAGAGAATTCTGACTGCTCTCAGGATGATGTCGTGTAGCCATGTAAGCTCTCCTTGTAATTGGCTATTGATGGGAATCAGCGCTTAAGCAACACTCTTCCCACTTGTCTTCTTATAGAGCTCAAATGTCACCAGTTTTCCCCAGGGGAGGACATTGAGTAACCAGTTGATATGTCTGGCAAGATGTTGGTAGTCTCTCAAAGATGGACAGCATCTAGGAGCTGCAAGAAATGTGTTGATCTTTGAAATGAGGTTGTCAATGGAAGAATGATGAAGAGAGATTGATCCTTCCACTACGTCTACCCAGAAGCCTATGATCTTGAGGGAGGAACCATGCTCTTATTTGTGATCCTCGAAAGGGCACTTAATTGCCTCCCAAAAGAGCAGTAGTTGCACTTGCTTAGCAGGATGAAGCTTGCCACAGAACAGAATGAGGTTGTCAGTGAAATCCCAACTGAAGAAATCATCCATATAAATGCGGAGGCTGACAATATCAAGTTTCTTGATGGCCAGCCAGCAGATTAAACTGGAGACGGCACACCAGATCCTTGGAGAGGCTCGACTGCCAATAACAAGGTGACAGACAATGTGGTATTTGTTATCTACCTTCATGATCTGGCAAAGCTGCCAAATCAGATGTGCAGGAAGGTTAAGAAACACTGAAGCGACATCGCTCTTAAACAAGACAAGTTTTCGGTGTGGGTAGTCTTCACGAGTGTTATAGAGGCACTGGCCGAAAGGATGCATGTCATTGTAAGAAACCTTGGCTTCTTCCTGTGGAATACTGTTGTTAAGTCCAGACGCTGATTGGTCAATCACTAGCCTTCCTTTTCCATGTTGCCAAACAACAAAGAGAGGTGAGACTATCATTCCTTTTTCAAGGCAGTCAAAACCTTTGGACCAACAACCTAGCACTACTTCCTTGTCCCAAGAGGCCCTAATCACTTCAAGGTCTTTCTTGCCAGTAGCATAGGTCTCAACCTGAATTGAATCTTCAAGTTTCCAGTTGCCCTCGTCTAGAGGCCAGAACCCTTTGCGAAGACCTCAAAGAACTGATTGGACAAAAGGTTGGTTAGGATGGTCTGAGAGTTGTTTATCTAACTTGGTGATGTCAAATGGAGTATCAACAAGGATACAATCATCTGCTAGATGAATTGCATTTGTGATTGCTGCATCTTCAAGTAGGTGATCTGGAGGAGAAGGAAGTGAGGGAGTGATTTCCGTGTATGAGGCAGAAGGAGATATATTGTTTGATTTATTTGAAGACCAAGTAAAATGGCGGTAACGATGAGGATCTAGAGGATCTTCTTTTCGCTTCTCAACCTCAAAACGCCTAGGACCCACCTGGGCCTCCACAACTTGGTTCCTGACCTCCTCCAGCTCACTGTTGGCTTGAACAGAGGGAGGTGAAGCATTCATCAACGTCCCAAGCTCTGTGCTTCTCTCCACACTCAGAGCAAATGCCATACCTACACTTATTTGAGCACGGGTCTGCACAGTTGCCGAAGTTCCAATTGAGGCATACAGATGAAGCCTGCTTTTGAGAAGATGTCAGAGAGTTCAGAGCCAGGGGCTTCTTATTCCTTGCTGCAAACAATGAGCCTCGAAAGATCTGGACATACAGGGGCATGTCCATCTTCAAGCAATTGTCAAGACAGAAGGGCGACCTAGCATAGCATTCGCGAACTTCTGCATCAAGCTGAATGGTGACAAGAGGGGAAGGAATGGCATGGAAAAGATCCAATATATATCAATGATAGGCGATGAGCTTGTCTTTGCGGCAAGGGTATACCATAATGACTGCAGCTTCCCAAGCACTGAAAACATGAATCCAATCAGCTTTGTCACTAAGGGGCCAATGAACATTAATGTTGTCTTTCTTGATGATGGCATATCCGCTAACAAATTCTTTGGCTTCATCTCGGTGGTCGTATCCTGGGAGAATTGATGTGTAGAGCTTTTCAAAGTTAACATACTTGTCTTGGATAATTTTGCGCCAAATGGATCGAGTGATTGGTTTGTGCATGTGCTGACATTGGAGCAGATCAATGATTGAATCAATTGCTTTATCTGTGGTGTAGGCTTCACAAAGTTTCCAAGTGGCTTCAAGGAGAGGGTCTGATAAGTCGGTAGCCAACTTCGTGAGATGAGGTGCAGCATTGAGAACTGATGATGGGATAGTTCTATTTTGCTGGGGCGAAGAAGAAACACCAATAAGATCAGCCAGCTGTTTTGCGTATTCTGAGAGAAGGTTCATGTGAGGAGACAAAGCCACAAGTGATGACGCAGAGGCGACTTTGGCTCTGAGTAGGTTCCAGCTAAGAGCATCAACAGCTTCCTGTCCATGCTGTTGATCAAGAGTGTGAGCTTCGGCATCTGTTTCGTCCATCGTTCTTCTAAACAAAGTGGCTTCTTCATCAGACAAACCAACGGGGGTAGCTTCTCAGTAGTTTTCTGAGAGCTTTGAGAGACTGCTGTGCTTGTTGAACAAAGTCATTGGCCTCGACAGGGGTAGTGCCAGCCAAAGTGAGCTTGTCAACAAGGTCAATGATACTGAATTTGCCTTCAACACATGTGAGGACAAGGTCTTCAAAAGCTTCTGCCCTGGTTGCAACAGCATCTTCTGGAAGGTTTGGTGGAGGAGTGGGAGGATGACTGCTGGCATCAGACATTGAGAGGATGAGATTTAGATGTATATTAAAATTGAAGAAGTTTCCAAACGAAGTAAAGTAGAATTGAAGATAGTAGGATACTAGCTGCAAGCAAAAGATGAGCGAGGCTCTAAGAAGGACACAAATGACACATATCAACAGCAAGATGAGCAAGGCTAATCTTGCATGTTGGCTTGATGTCCACTTAAGTACCTGATATGTTCCACAGCTTGGCATTGGCTACTGCTGTAGCACCGAGATAGGGCAGGCTCAAGTGGACAAGAAGGAGTGTGATTGCAGTGGTGGGCAGCCCGGAAGGAAGGAGGAGGATGAGTCATCATGTTGACCAGAGGCCTTTGGAACCACGTGCTAAGCTTGCGGTCACATCGAACATGGCTGTTGATGAAAGGTCATGCCCAGTGAAAAGTCCGTCGACTGTGGCTGAGCTTGATAGAGCCGGATCGACCCGATCACGCAAGCTCGTTTGGGATCTCTGAATGAGACTGAGCTCGATTGTCAACGAGTCGTATTGGGCGTATTCAACCCCAATAGACCTGCTCAATATGGCTCGTTTTAGGCAGTCCAACCAATTCCATTTATAGTAACAAACACATAGAGATCTAGTCTAAGTTCTTCGTAGTACTCCCCGCGCGGCGCCATCCTATCACAGAGCTTCTTTACTGCCCAGCCCGCCCCATACAAAAACGAGGATGAAGTGCTTGAGTAGACAAGGGGTGCAGGAGCGCAGGAGCGCAGAGGAGTAGGCTGAGGTCGAAAGCTGCAGAATTTGAACTGGTGTTCAGCCAATGTTGCAACTGCCGCATCCCGTTCTCTAAGCTCGCGAAGCAAGTGTCAGACAGTAGAGAATAAGACTAGATGATGACTCACTTTGGTTTCCCTCTCACTTATACTAGTTAAGCCATTCTCCGCCATCGATCTCGATTGCATTGTGGATCCCAGCGCATGTTTAGACTACCTATATGGGTGGGTGAGTAACATGTAATGCCAGTGGCACTAGCGACATACCATATTCCTTGTAAAGGGTAAGTCATTGGGCACGCGACGGACACGACGACAGGGAGCGGCGGGACGCAGAAGGGATTAGGGGTAGCGAAGGGGGGAAGGTGGGGGAGGGAAGAAAGGTCGGAGGCGGTGACACGCGTTGTTATAGGGTGCTGATATAAGCGGGGGTTGTTGGTCTGTGCGTCGCGTGTGGTGCGTTAAAGTCAGTGTCACTGTGAGCGTAACTCAAGTGTCAGTCCAGTCTGAAACTCACGTTGACGTCACGGCGCAGATCAACTTGACCACCATGTGACCTGACAGGGGTACTGACTTGGGCCGATACGGCTCGATACGGCTCTCTGGCTCGCTCACGACCGCCACAGGTCGATTCAGCACGACGGACTTTTCACTGGGGGTCATGCCTCGCACTGTAGGACCGATGACTGCCGTTCCGAGGCGTGTGAATCAACTACTAAATGGGTCGAGAACTTACACCTTTGCGGTTGCCATACATACCCGTTCTCGAGCCTGCTCAAATCAGTGGCGTGAAAGTAAGCTTCTGTTTGCCCCTACTTGTATTCAGGGGGATCGCGCGCAGTGCTACGCCATGCACTTTTGCTTGAGCACCTCCATCCACAGAAGCTTGCAGCATGTACCCCCTTTTCGACTCTCACAAACTATAAACTACGAGCCCCTAACCCCTTTGTGTGAATAAAGAGCCTCCCAAATTCCCAAATCCCCTCTTGCTTCCCTACCATCATGAGCACCCACAGTGGCATCGTCGCCCCGAACAGCGCCAACTCTTCTAGAGCGCAGTCGCCAAAGCTATCTTTTTCTCCACCTTTTGAATTGTCGGAGGACTCTACGCCCTCAGTTCCTGACTCCTTCTGGTGTTCTGGCGATTTCATGCTCGGTGCGGGGATGGTGATATTCCAGGATACTACTTGGAAGATTGTTATGTGCTACGACACGGAGAAGGACTGCTACTTTCTGCCTCGAGGGCGCAAGGATTTAGGAGAGACAATCGAACGCACCGCCCTCAGAGAAGGCTGGGAGGAGGTGAGTTGGACACACACGTTTCGTGCATCCGCGGGTGGATGAATTCTGTTGACTTACTCAGTGCCATGTATCTAGTCAGGTTATGCCGCCAGGCATCTCCCCTTACACAAACACACGGCTCAGCCAAGTCCCCCTCACTTACCTCGGTTGCGCGATTACCCAGATACAGAGCCGATCATGATCTCTACCATCTATTGGCCCCCGAGGTGGGTTGATGAGTATGTGGAAGTGGAAGAGACACCCAGCTCGAAAACGCATTCGCGGAAACACGATGAAGGGCCAGCAGCAGGAGTTGAGACAAAGAAACGGTCTCCGGCACGAATTTTTTGGCAGGTTGATGCCGCAACATCAAAGCCAAAGCCATATATCAAACAGCAACGTATAGTAAATTATGGTGGTGAATATCTAGTCCATTGGTATGCAGGACTAATAGACGAGCATGCGGTAAGCCTTGATTTCGCGTGGTCTATGTTGCTCCCAAATGTCATTATTCGTTCTTACTTTTCACGACAGGTTAGGCAGGAAGGCACAACAATGCCCGATGAAGTTTCATATACTTCTGTATTACTGACGTTCGGAGAAGTCGAGGCGCTAGTTAAGACTGGCGAGTGGCCTTGTGTTGTCTCTCCTCCCCTAATTTCTCACTTCCTTTGGCAGGCTCACTTCCCTATTCGGAATTCCGTGTCGTAGACTACGCCATGAAGTTGTTGAAACTCAACCTTGAACATAGCAGACAGCAAGAACAGATAATGCGCCAGAGAGAGACCGCCAGTAGGAGGGCTGCACGACCGCAAGCACTACTAACGCTACAAAGACTCAACAATGAAGATTCACCCTCAGCTAGTCAAGCATCGCGTCAAGCATCGCGCCGAGTCATTTCGAGCATACCGTCGACTGCGCAAAGCACAGACAAGGCAATTGTCCTTCGAGGTGATGACAAGGCAGCAGTTCGCGAGGAAGCCGAAGGAGAAGTTGAAGATAATCGGTATCATACTCACGACCATGACGGCGCACTGGAAGTAGCTATTCCAGGCAAAGATCGGCACGATTTGAAGGGCAAAGGCAAACCAAAGACAACATCATGAACCCCACTAGCCCTTCTTCCGCTGCTTCAAGCTACATCACGCGTCAAAATCCTGCCCTACCGAACCTCACTGCCGCCTTTCAACCTTAGAGTTGACCCCTCGGCTCATTCGTCTGTACAAATGCTCGCACATCGCCGTCTGCAGACGGAATCATTCGAAGCCTTCCACACGTATATCACCACATCTTTCCTCCTTCAGTTCCGTTGTTTACCTTGTTATTCCTTAGTACGTCGTCCATCCTTAGTACATTGTCCAATCCCAGGTTTCGTTGTACATCATATCATGTATCACTCGCCCCCCCACTGTAGCTTCGTAATTCCGGCCATTCATGTATTACATTTCTATCCTCCCCTTCGAGGGGTTCAAGGTGTTACGACATTATGCAGGCAATTATGTAGAACATAAGCCTTATGCAATATCAAACTAGTCAGGACGCCCGCACAAACACAATGCTCGCGATACGCTCCCCATTGGAGGAATACGTCACATCTTCAGCAGCAAAACCAATAGCCCAATCTCAACCGCAGCCACCACTCCAGAGACACTCAGCACGATCCATCCTGCACTCACGAACGGCCGCCCAAAACACCCGTTTCCCCGTCTGCCCTTTCGTTTTCACAACGTTGTGGTATTTGAGGGGGCCATAGTGGTACGTGTGGTATATGTCGGATTTACCCTCTGTGTAACGGGATAATGGATAGAAGGAGAGGAGAGCAGCGAGTGAGTTATCGTTACGCAGATGGGGAGATTAATAGAATCGCGTCGTGGCTTTCCTTACCGTCGTCAGAGTCAGAATCATTGCGCATCCCTTGGCGCCGTCCCTTGATGTCACCCCCAGTAGTCTCGTCCTCCCCTTTCTTTGCTTCCTCGTTATAATCAGCGAAATCATGCCGCGAATGTCGGGCACGCAGGAAGGAAAGCACGAACATCAGCCCACCGAGGATCGCGAAGAGCAGGCCAACTATCGCAGCCGAAGCGAAAGCAAGATCAAAAGCATCAGTACCCACTCAATTTTTTCAGGCCTAGTGACGGTGCTTACTCTTATAGAATCTGCGGTCGAAGAGCCTCAATATAGTAAGGGAGTATCCCAAGCAACCTAGGGCCGTTCGACTGTACGCGCCATGGAACGTTCGCTGCCGGGCACGTAGTTCGACGAGTTCGTTTATATCGACAGGTTCAAACGAAGCTGCTCTGTGGCCTCTAGACGAATGCGCGAGGCTCCGTGAGCGACAACCGACGACTGGACGAAAGTTGATGATTTACCTGTATCTACGACTCATTACTACTCAATTCAAGGAGCACTTCGCCTCTACAACTTCTGAGGTATCTGGGAGTTCACCAGAACGTCAAGTCGTCGTGAATGGCACCGTTTCAACGGGAGACATTCGACGTCTCAGCGAGGGGACAAGGGAGGACCCGAGAGGTCGTTCGAGTTACGTAAATTCACACATTCTGATGTCCCTACTCCTAATGTCACTGCAGGACTGTAGGTCAGGAAAAATAGTCAAAGACCTTCTATCGCCGCAGTCTCCAATGCCCGACAAAAGTGAGGAGGGGTTCATGGGCACACTTGATAACGTATTAATTGTAAATAAATCTAAGCACTTTTGGTATCCTCATTGTTCCATAGATCCCATAAGATCACCGCCTCCTCTTCATCATATCCTGCTGTTGTGCCTTCTTTGCCTCTTCTATCTTGCTGTGATACGTGTCAACAACATACTGAATGCTTTGCCTGAACGATGGGAGTTTCCCCTTGTGCTCTAATGGGACGATAGGGATGTTGAAGTATCGGCGAACCGTGGGGGATTGGAGAATGAGTGTCTGAGCGGTTGTGGCGGTCGAGGTGACAAGGAGGGATACCATGAGACCCTGTAGTTTGATCAGCCCCATTCTCAGCGGAGACGGAAAAAAAAAATGCTGACGGAGGGGAAATCACCCATGACCCATACACCTCCGAACGTAAGGACACGAAGGGCGTTCATGAAGTGACCCATTTCCGGTCTTTCCTTGAGATTCATCTCTTTTGCACCAGCCTTTTGGATGTGTTAGTACTAGAATAGAAATCTAAATGTTATTACGCCACTTACTGAGATCTGAATATTGACCACGACCATCAACACCCAAGGAAACAAACCCAGGGGATCGGGAACCGTCAAATCAGGCAACCAGCTAAAGCCGCTCTCCTTCAGCTGCTCGACGGGCAAACTACACATCTTCCTCACACCAAAGAACAAACCCAGCGTAACGGGCAATTGTATAAATGGTGTTAGCATCATCTTACCCATGCTAACCCCCGCATCGCCGTAGATCTTCTTCTGCTTCAACGCACATCTCTGCATGGCCAATCTATCCCCACTTTCGCTGGCGCGCTTCATCTCGTCGCGGAGCTCGAGAAGCTTGGGCTGGATAGGCTGTAAACGAGCGGTGTTTTGGAGGTTTTGGATGACGAACGGCGTGAGAAGGGCACGCCAGAGGAGAGAACCGACGATGATGGTGTGAAACCAGGGTAGGGCGGTAGTAACGTTAATCAATTCGAATGACCAACGTATGAAACCCGCAGGAGTGTATGAAATCAGTCCCAGGGCGGCTAGGTCCCCGAATTCAAGCGGGAGAGGTGACGAAAGGAGGGTCGTTGGGGCGTCCAGAGGAAGCGAGTCAACCACACTAGATATGTCGGTGTCAGTTGTCTCTGGCGAAGTGGTGGCAGAGTCCACCGCTACGCTCGCAGAAGTCGAGGCAGTCTCCGTTGCCGGTGTGAGCTCCGGAGGCGACACTGTGCTAGACGAACCAGCGACACTGTCTACATCATTAGGCACGTCGCTCTTCCCCAGCGCAGGCGGCGATGACTTCCACCAAAGGCTTCGACGTTGTCCGCCGACAATCAAAGGTCCAATGAGCACATTCCTCGATATTCGCGCACTTTTCGTTGTGGACGAGGGGGACAACCGTATTATCCCGTTCCGTGAGGGGGCCTGTGCTAGTACGTCTACATTGAGTTATTTCCATCGCGTGGACGCGTATGAATTACTATACCGAGGATAACCACCGGGCAGTGACACATGCATACTGCTGGGCTGGTACTCTAAGAAAGCAACGCGCGTTGATAAGAATCAAGTCATACAAGCCCTCAGGCGAGAGAATGATACTCACCTGCACCCAGAAAAACCAGACACTGAAATTCTAGCGTTCTGCTGCTTCACCGCGAATTTTCCCGAGCATATCAAAGTAACAGACATCCTTCCAGAGGCAAAGCAAAGTGGATTTCAGAGTCCGTTCTATACAGTTATCTGGCTGGGCCTAGCGTCGGGGAAGAACCGTGCGCTCCCGAAGTGCGCGAGGTGAGTAGTGAACAAAGGTTGGCAGACGTCGAGCGCTTACCACTTGGCGCTCTAAAATAAAAAGGGGCTAGATAAGGATATCAGGGGCCAACACGCATTAAAATATTGCCGACATTACTCAAATGGAAGCATGCTATTGATGTATGGTTCGAGGTTTCTGATTTCTATTATCCTGAGAGCGCCAGGACCAGCCACATACTATACGGAAACCGCAGACCCTCTCAAACCCCTCTGCTCCACTTCGTCTATCACATATTGCATTTTCCACGGACCACGGTGCGACATGTCTTTCTCTTGATCAACGCAGTGCAGGGACGATTTTAATTTTTATCCGACAACGCCGTATTGTGGCTCAGCGGCGTTCCAGCGCTTCACCAACGCTGTCCCGATTCCCTCCACCTAAGAACTTACTATGTAAAGACATCCCAGATCCATGTCGAGATACCATTCATTAGTCCCCATCTTCTATCGTTAGCACCCGGCCTAGACCCACAGGCACTTCACCGCAGGACCAGAGCACGCATGGGTATGACAGCCCAAATGGTAGTACAACTGCTGCTGCCAGCTACAAGCCTCCAACTTCTCGCCTCGTTTCAACGTGAACTCTTACGAGTAATTTACTCTGAGTTTATTTTCGTACGCGTCAAGGGTTGTCTCGTGTTGATATTTCCGGCGCCCCCCCAGGATCCCATGAGGCCTTGTGGCCTTGAGCATGCAAGCCAAATGATGCGTCTCATCCCCAGACGGAACCAAATCGATTTTTCTGTATAGATGGCCGGTTGGACCTTCTTTCAATTCTTACACTGCTTTACACTGAATGTGTTGAACATCGATGGAGTGGCGACTCTTATCGACCATGAAACACTGGATGCTGATCAAAATGTTGGCTGTGAGTCACAATAAGACGAATCTACGATGCTGAGGTCCGACCCTTGTGGTCCAAGACCCTTCATTCCAGTCGACTTGCGGTACGATAATTCAGGTATCCAAGTCCCAGGATGGCCACTGTCCGTAATGAAGCTATCCTGATCTATGGGGCTACGATGTAACGTCTCATGTATGTCTATTAGTGCCTAGTGCTTCAGTTAAGTTCTGACCGTGAATATCGAAGGAACCGAGTTTCTGCTGGGCGCCGGGCGCCGAATTCTCATACCGACGACAATCGGGGCAGAGGCTAGAACAGGCATTAAATGCATCCAGCCCTCCATCATGCTGCAACTTGAAGCACGTATTGGAATGAGTACCATTTACGAAAGGCTTGCTGTCATTCAAGAGCCATTATTCTCCGCCTCTGATCTGGCTCGACTAAAGCTACTGGAGATACCCTCACCATCCCTTATTATTCAAGTTATCCTCCCTATGCCGCGACGCGGCATCGATCACCCCCCTAGTTCCACGGCGGCGAGGCGTAACATCTCAGTTAGAACTTGAATGAATGCGATCGTAACCCTGACAATGTTCTAGCTCGCGAAGTACCATCCACCTCCGGTATCCGACCGTAGACAACGGCGGCCGCAGATGAAGCGGGTATGCTAGACTACTTTCCGAGTTACTCGCCCCAAGTCCAGTTTTAGCTCTCCACCCCGTCTGAGACTATTGAATATATGACAACGGCATTCATCATCTATGATATTACTTCTTGTCAATACAGTGCGCCCGGCAATCACTGCACCAAACCTTCTTCAAGCTGTGGCGTATGCATACTCTCCGGGCCGTTCGGCGAAACAATTAACAGACCAGTAAATCAGACTTAGGACTATCGAAGCAGTGGATGATTTGAGTTTGGGGCGATAGGGTGAATCACTCCGCACGGCGACTACTCAGATCATGATGAGGCTTTCATCTTTCATCTGCCCTGCCTTGATATGGAGTTAATCTATGGCGGCGTTCTCACAGCAAAGTCGATTCCTTATGCACGCTAATGGGAGGTTCTCTACGACCGCCACACCACGCCAGCTGAAGCTGAACCTTCCGTCCGCTGTGTGGTTCGTAGCCGCCCTATATTAAGTTTAAGGTACTGCCAGTTGGAGTATCACGGGGTGCGTGAAAATAATCATCCACGCCTCCAACGATCTTTTCTCGACGCACTTCCCTCAGCTAGCATGTCGGGTTTCGGAATTCAGATAGGCTTGGCTCAAGAACTCGGATCGCGTAAAGAGACTGAACAGCTCAATTGGGGGCTGTCATACGACAAATAGGCCATCCTCACGGTCCTGCTTATCGGTCGACGGAGACCTCAGGTATTGCTAGTTTCCATTTTCTTCAACCTTCTACTTGAGGAACCGAATACTATAATCAACTTCTTCGAGGCTCGCGCCCTCGTCGTGTCACGTGGTCTTCAAAGTCCAACTTGTAAGTAAACCTACAATTTCTTCGATGATCATGGATAATCCCCAGGTGCGTTCGAGGTATGGTAGGCGAAGGGAACGATAACTAGAATAAGTTTCAAGATGCTTGCGATCTGAGTGTCGAGATCACAAAAAGGCCATATCAGCGTAACCCCGTTATTTCGGGCATTATCAACGGGCAAGTTATGTAGCATATACATTATCATTGACACTTAAAGCTTACAGCCTTCAGCCGTTGACGCGAGAGGCGGGAGATATACGTGCGGGCTACCACGTCGAATAACAAGATGCCCGCACTGATAATTTCAAGTTTTGGCATCCTGTCCGACTGAAAATAACAATCGCTTGAGAAAATAGACGAACGGTTTAAAATATGATTATGGGATGGGATTCCTTAGTTCCTGACAAGCCATTGTTATTTTTGGAGTCATCAAGTTGTAGCTGACGAACGTGTATGGGCGACATAAGTAGTATTCCAAAAGAGGTCTGCCCTACGTAAACATCGAAACAAGGGTATGCGGCAATAAGATTAGCAGAGGATATCGAAAGTCGAACGATTACATCCCAACCATGAAGTAAAACACATATCACTACCATCTAAAGGAAGGAGGTCGTAACAGCAGTTGCGCCCAGAACAATGGCCATGATAGACAATGCAGCCTCGCCACCGATGACTCGAGGGGATCCGTTGTCCAAAAAGCCACCCTTAAGACCTCCTGCGGCCTGCACCGCACCACCAAGGAAGTTGCTACCACACTTATCAGTGATGGCATTGTATAACGCGGGCTGCTTGTTGAGCATTGGGCTAGCAGCGAGACCAGGAGCGTACGGGACACTGGACTCGAAGTTGATGTATGAAACGAGGACGCTGCGCGTGCACGATGTGCAAAGAGTTTCGGTAGGATCGTCGGGTGAGAGGAAGAGGAAGGGAAGGTTGATCTCTGAATATGTGGTGGTGTTAGGTATGAGCGCAGCGGTGGGGGCGCGGCGAGTAAGCGTCTGCTCTGAGTAGAGATACTTCTGGTAGTCAACGGGGGCTGGACCGGTGTTGGCGACGGCGTTGTTAAGACCGCTGGGTGCCGCAGAAGCGGAGCCAGGCAACTTGGCCTTTGTAACACAGAAATCGCCGTTGTCATTCTTCGTGCACAGAGCGCCTTGCAGAGGCTTCAACATATACAAAACATCGTAAGTTCGGACGACATCAGGATTTGATTGCGATGTCAATTCAGCCGAGCAAGCCGAGTAAAAATTGGCCAAATGAGAGCGAATTTGGTCGTCGCTGCAAGTCGATGAACCCGCAGCGCATAAAGCGTTGAGCGCTGCGACAATTTGAGCATTGGTAGGCGAGCCGGTCGATTGGCCGCCTGGCGCGAATGCCTGGGTAGCACTAATCAAAGGCGCTGTGCAGGCGTTCAATGAAGTATCTTGATTGAAGTCCGTTAGAAACGAGCTGCAACCAGAGCTAACGTTCTTGGGGATCAGAGGGCTTGTTGACGTGCTCTGGGATCCTGCTGCAGAGGATGCCTACAACGAGGTCAGCCTCTGTCACTTTTTCTCAATCCAATATTGCTCACTGAAGACTGGGCTAGGACGACCGACGCGGCGGTGAGAGCGATGGCGATAGACTTGATCATGGTGGTGAAAGAGCAAAGAGCGGACTGGTTTCTATGCACAAAGCACGTTGTGATGGAGTTCAACACAAAGGGCGAAGGTTTGAAGAGAAAAGTGAGCGTTTGATAGTTCCTGCGTCGCAAGCAGAAGCAAACAACAATTCCCACGGTTACGATCGAGTCACGTTTTGTCACAGTATGTCAGTTTGTGACATTGACGCCGTACTGTATTACTGGTTTGCAACCATAATACCGCCAATGAAATCCCAAGAAGCATGGGAGGGCTATTCAAGGCCATCTTAAATACGCTTTATCGCCATAATTCGTAGTTCCTTCGGGCTCCGGGTTCAGCTCTGCACTTCGACGTCTCCACATTCGGGTGATCCTTCTTGACTAGCTGCGTGTGATGTTTCGCTCCCAGAAGTCATCAGAATTCGGCGATTTTGCCATCTGCTGGCCATATGACCTCAGGCGGTGGGATGGGGTACAAATGCCACAAGCGAACGTTGTATTCTACACTAGTCCCCTCTAACTTCGCTCAAATGTCTGATCAAGTTGAATTCTATGGATTTACGCCGGTCCCCCGCGATCCTGATGTCTTGTTTCGTGACCATCCCACAGCAAACGCACCTGCTACAGTCACACAGACGGTGGAAGATTTTCCGTTCCCGGAATCACCGCTCGTAAGAGAGGTTGAGACGTTTGTTACGGTGGGCCCCATGGAAAACATTGATGCCGTGCTTGCGCTCAGACATCTTTAGAGGGAGCTGGACCAACTAACCATCAATCATTCTAAGAGGGTTTATATTTATGGTCCGCGCTCTGATAACGGACGATGGAGGTACATCATTGATATTGACGGTTTGTGAACAGGCATGGCGATAGTGAAACTACATTTCCCATCATGGTCGTTCGATCCCGAAACTTACTATCTCGCTTGCTTGTTGCACGATATCGGTACTGCGGAGCGATTCCTTTTGAAGACCAAGCTATCATTCGAGTTCAAGGGGGCAATCGTGGCTCGAGACCTACTTCTCCAATTAGGCAGTGTAGAGGATCAGGCAGACAGCGTCTGTGATGCCATCGTTCGACACCAGGATATTTTTGTGATAGGGTCAGCCAAACCATGCGCCATTATGTCGATGGATCTGACACTAACACAACGCGAATAGCGGAAATATTACTGTGATCGGCCAAGTCCTGCAGTTGGCCACGATATTGGGTGCGTGGGCTGTCCACTTTGAAAGCACTCCACGTGTGCTCATGGTGTGTATGTCTACGCCCAGACAATGTTGGACTGTACGTTTTTTTCATAGAATCTATCTCTTCTTATTCTCGTCTACTCCGATTAAATAACAAATGATCTAGTCGCGCCAATCTCATTCATCCCAAGTTGATGGAGACAGCACTCGCAAAGTTCTCCGGGAAAGGTTGGATGGAGAAATTCGCAACCGTAGTTGAAACGGAGCTGCGAGCGAAGCCTTGGTGCCACACTAGCAGCTTCGAGCACCCAAATTGGCGCGAGGGCGATGCCAGTCAGTTCGCAACCGATGTTCGAAAGAACGACTTGCTCCACAAACTCGCAGAGTGAATACTTTACCCCCCTTCCTAGCTTGTACTTCTCGTATGATCCCCGGTCATGGCCTGCAGCGGAAATCAAGCGGATATGGAGATGCGATACGTACTTTACCAGCATGTATCAATGATGTATGATCTCTCGTGGAAGCCCACTACTACAAGAATGCTAGCAATGTAACGAGAACATATGTAATTTTTACCTCTAAAGGTTCTGCATCGCTGAGCACTGAATTCGGGTTATTACGTTCTTCACCGATCCCGTTGTAGAGAATTGCGCACGCAGAATCAGTTTGTCCGAGTCTTCGATTGCCCGGCAACCTCTTCCAAGAATTTCCCCTTCGTATGTCTTTCAAGCTGCGTGCAGTCAATTGCCTACTTTTTGGCTCTTAGGTCTCCTGTAATCTTACAGGGGCCGGGATAGGTGCTCAATCATGAGTTTGACCACGTTTGAAGTGAATGACCGCAAGGTGACAGTCTATCTGGGTTTCCCGGTATATCCTAGAAGCGTATTTTGCTAATCTTAATAAACATTACGGTGGCGCTAAATACGGGCATGCCACGAGCACCGGAACTAACGAGCTGGCGAAAATAACTGAAGTGCACACACAAGAAATGTGTTTCAAGGTTTGACGTCTGACGCCATATTTCTGGGATACCCTCTTGTGTTCGCGCATCCCTATAATACCTACCGCTCCTCCAGCCAAGCCTGATCTAGTTTTTGGATAGACACCTATACATTGGAAGGTATTCTAATTGTGGGTTTATCCACGTTTGTGCGATGTCGTAATTCGTACTACTATGACGGTAAATCGCCGGTACATTAGAATATGTACTAATGCGAAATCAAAGTATTGAAGGCCAGCTTCAAAATTTGACAAAGGAATAAGTATGTGCAGTCATCCACCATGAATAAAACCTTCCGCCTATGCCGAAGTATTACGAACGTGTTGCTCGGAGGCCGCATGTGTCATGTATTAGTACGTTTTCTCATGCTGAAAACGCCTTCTACAGCACAGGGCTGACCATGTGTCCGCCATGTTCCAACGAACGCGGCACCATAGTGCAAATACCCCTCAAAAAGCCAGGGTGGATCGTCGAGGACATCTTTCTAAACAGTCATATTTTTAAATACGAGATCTCACGAAATAGATAAGATAACTTACGGACACACGCTTGAGCGTCATGAATCCATCAGAGAGCCTGACCTTTCCCGCGAAACGGTATCCACCCCATGCTTCCTCCTGGACGTCCGGGGTCTGGAGGTGGTAAGTGCACTGTTAAGGTATTTGGTTTAACAATGAGCTCACCTCGCCTAGCACCAAAATGTCCTTAACGTCATAGTTCATCTCACGGCGAGCTAGGAGCCGAGTGGTCGTGGCGTCCAACTTCTCGTAATGGAAGATCTTTGAAGACACTTGGAACCCGCCCTATCGAGAAGTATTGTAAAGGGTTTAGTTGCACTGTTCTCCCGATGAACATGGCTAGCTGACCTTGGTTGGAAGAAGCCGGTTGGGGTGGTAATCCCAGTTGAACGGTTCATGAGCCTCGGTGGGGATCGGTTGGCCAGAAACACATGTACTCAGTCATTTGACAGTACATAGGTTTACGGCCAACAAAGTCTTCGGTTAACGGAGAATTCAAGGTGTTGGCCCCAATCGACCTAATAGGACAAATCTACCCAGAATGTTGAGCGTCTACGCTGGCAGTGCGGAAAAATGAAGGCTTCACACACCATGAACGTCCCTTCCCATAAGCCAGACAGCGTTCCGGGGGCATAGCTAGCCCCATAGATGTGAACATTGGGAGAGGTCAATGCCATGCGGCTGAAGTCTTCTTCTAGTCGCGTGCTTCGCGGCGGATTGAGGCACGCAGCACTGGGGTTGTGTTGAGAGGGTTCTGCGGTGGGATCATTGAAAAGGGGTGTTCGGCAAGTCGCCAAGGCTCGATAGTCGACCATAGTGGGACCGACACGATTCTGAGCGATGGCAGAGGCACGATCTAATGGCAGGTGTGGGGGTACTTGAAGAGGCACTATTTCTTTGAGTGCGAATGTCATGATGATCGCCGCACTAAGAACATCTGGGCAACGGAGATGCCATTTCCTAGAATAGTGAAATATTTCTTTGCTGTTATCTGGACGATTGCATGAAAAAAATGGAACAGGGCTGCTGCTCTCGTGCATGGGGGGATCTCGATTTGGAGAGGTGGAACGAGTTTGGAGGGGGGGTTGGAGCAATGTCCTGAGAAGGACGTCTGTCAGTGTGTGAAACAGATAATACAATGGTTGGGACATACCTTATGCGTCGACATGGCCACGGGACGTACGAGTGCCAACAATTCCTGCGCAACTTCAGGATTGAGATTCGCGAGATCTCCTGGGCGTGAAGAGTTGAGTGAGCATTATTCGAGGGAAAACAAACAAGGAAGCAACCCACGACTCGAGACGGACAGGCAATACGACCAAAGGGCAAGCGATAAGGCTTCACGAGAAATAGTCATGAATTGTTCCTCAGTGCTGTATTGGCGGAGCCGATGTCGTATGAGTTCAAGGAGATAATCGGAAGAACCAGCCCTCATAATATGGGCCACGTTTAGTGTTTCGTTTTCCAATATCAGCCAGTAGAGGGTCCACATGTCTTGTTCGATGTCTAGACCTGTCAGGTCGCGTCGTCGTATGCGTCTCAAGAGACGACATCGTAGGATGAGTTCACCGGCAAGGGATGAGTCCGTCAGCAGCGACGCGTGGAGCCGACGACGCGGGGCGGCAGTGTCGAAACGGAGTTGAAAGACGCGAGCGTAGAGGTGTGGGCTTTGCTGGACAGACAGCTGGCGATAGATGGTCGAATTCGTCAACAATAAGTGGAGGAGATTTGTGAGGGACTCGAAGGGTGAAGCCGAGACAGTGAGCCGAGCGACGTATTGGAGAATGTCTCGCGGAACTCTTTCCAAAAGGGAGGACATTGTGTTGCTGGAGAATGCTCACTAGACACTGGGCCATTTTAAAGGTCCCAGTCCCAAATGATGACCGTAGTACGGAATGTATGTACGCATCCTCCAACCCAGGCCGTTCGATCACATCTTGTTCAATATATTTGATACCAAAACTCGAGTTGTCCTCCATAAGTTTCGCGGAGTAGTAGTAGAGATGCCGAGTTTGGCTCGTCAGTGAGGTTTAGTGAGGTTTGCTGAGCTCCGACTTCCGAAGTTTCCTTGTCTCGCGTCCGATAGTTTATCTCCGAATAAAGATCGAATTCAGGTCGAGTCACCTAGGAATGGAGAACTGCAGAACTGTGATGCCCAAGTAGGGAAGAAGCCGCCGAAATTGGGCTAGATTTTTTTGCAAGTGGGTACCAGCGACCTGTAGGCTTGAGGAGCTGTATTGTGGTTAACATTAGCAATCGAGTTCGCCGTCAATAACCAGCGCCTGTCGTTAACAGTCAAAATGAAATCAGCCCATCTGCATCATTAACGTAGTCGCGTTCGGTTCGATTTCGAATGGAACTGACAACGTCAACAATGGCCATGCAAATGCGCCCCCGGCAGGGCCGGCCAGAGATCAACTTAAAAGAAAAAATGACGACGAACAGCAGAGTTTCATTTCCGGCCTGCATCGGTCATTCCAGAAAACAGATGATGCGCGCCGTTAATGATATAGATTGATGATGACGGATAAGATTTTGGAATGATGGTCAAGAGTTTGTGCCTGGCGGAAAACTGACACTCGACACGACGCGCTGCGATTGTTATTGCACGTTTGCTAATCCACGTATTGATATATACAACCTTGTTTACACTTTGATTTAATGCTTTGTTCTCCCCTCGTAAAACTACAGTTCTGGAAGGCGTTCAACGACAATGGTAATTTAGAGGGATGACAACTTACTCTGCATGGCGGCGACATCAGTACTCTGAACATAGTCCTCGAACTCAGCAATCTTTTCTTGGAGCTCGTCGGTAGAGACCTTCTCATCCTCTGCACCATATTCAGTACCTAGTGCAATATGATGGTCAGCAACATACCAACGACAAGAGTAATCTGCAGCTTTCGGATGCCGTATCCGATGGGGACAAGCTTGCTGGAACCCCAAAGGAGGCCATCTTGTTCGATTGATCGTACCGCTTTCTCCAGAGCTGCCATGTCCGTTTCATCGTCCCAGGGTTTGACTTCCAAAGTGACAACGGACTAGAATCAAAGGAGACTAAACCATTGTGATATTCTAGCTGAGTGGAGTGATATCTAACCTTAGCAACAGTCTTAGCCTTTCCGGCCTTCTTTGCGTTGTAAGCCGCAACACGTTCGGCCTTGATGCGTTCAGCCTCAGCGTTATCCTCTTCGTCATCACTGCCGAAGAGATCAACATCATCGTCATCATCACCCGCAGCGCTGGTGAGGGCTTCGACGTCGCCTCCGACGAAAGTTTCGCCTGCTGTGCTGCTCCCAGGAAGAGAGTCGTGCTCTGCAGCATAGGACTTGATGTGATTGTACCACCTAGCTACATGAGGTTGGGCAGAAGCATCTAGAGCCGATGCAATGGCCTTGAAAACGTGTACGTCTGCCTGCGATGGAGCGTATCTGAAGGAAGGTCAGTCAGATGTCTGAATACTGGCCGCAAATATGAAAAAGAATCAGAATGCTAGGTAAGAAGAGGTTCGGCATGCTTGTGCAGCGGTGTCTAGTCGCTTCTTGGAAACACGGACCATAGCGATACTCATCCTTCAGATAACGATGGATCATTTACTCACCCTTCGACGTAGGATCGGCTTGCGAGGTGCTGTTCAAGCTTCGTGAGGTTGGCCATTATCGATGGTTATGATGAAAGACGTGCTACAGTAAATTTTCCGACAACATCTCCGTTTAGGGCAGGCTTCAACAAGTCACATGACTTACTGCTTGCCTTTCAACATCTCAACTCAATCCTTGAACGCTACCACAATCAGATGTCCCTCCACCGGTTATGATTCTTACGAAGCTGGAGAGAAAGTGCCTTCTAGAACCAAAGCGCACGTACTGCTTACGTTCCGAACTGGTGAACCAGGTATTGGATTGGACGCTTCATGAGCTCGATCGGTGGGCGGAGTCCATACGGTGTCTTCTTTCTCCGGCGACCACGACTTCAACGCGAAGCTAACCGCCACTGCCAGGTGGGTACGTTCACCTCATTATTGTCTCGTTAAATGTATGCCAAAATTTCAAAGGTTGATCGCCTATGTGGTTACTTGCTTGCCCAATGCGGACAGGTATTCTGGTTCCGTTTAGTGTTCTGGCTTCATTCAAGAAACAGCCTCACAAACCTCCTTTAATCTCCGCTTCTCTGTCTATTAAGTGGATGGACCTCCTGCTGACCATGTTCCCGAACAGGATTACCGGCTGCACGCGATTGCGGATTGATAGGGAGGCCTATGCTTGTGGTAGCTTCAAATGGCTTGCGCTGCGATGCATCTCCGAACAGTATTTGCTACCCAAGTGGCTGGACAAATGCGTACTCGGTGATGTTAATTAAAAGCATTGCTTACGGCAACTACTAATTGTGAGCTCTAGTGTGCCACTTACGGCTTCGTTGATGTTCCACCCGAGTCGGAGGTCGTTCAGCACTTCCGGCCGTTATCGGTGACGTCCTCGACCTTTTCCCACTATGCGACGCTGCGCTAAGTAAGCAAGACGAGTTGCCATGGTGTTTAATATAGTCTTGTTGCAGACGCCGCTGTTCCAACGCACTTTCAACCTACGGCCGTTGTACAAGGATCGGGTGGTTCCGAGCGCCCAAACTCCGATTCACTTTGTAGATGGCCATCTTGTCAAGAATTGAAGCCCGGAGTTGCAAGTGTAAATATGGTTGTGCCTTGTCTGTGAGAATAAGACTCTAATAACGTACGTGTTGAGCGCAGAACTCCCTTCCGGCAAGACCAGTCCGAGCTGAACGTCCCATCGAGGTTCTTGGAAAGCGCGCAGACCGATCAACCCTTACGCTTCGCTCGCTCAAATATCGTAACAATCGTCATGATCTCTGCAACGAACGGCCCTGAACCAAACACATTTCAGGCCGGTCCTTTCGAAAGGTACAAAAGGTATGTGCGTGGAGATCGTCGGGACGGCGCGGTTTGAATATAACGACCATTCGTAATGCCCGTGAGTCTTGTCCTAATGGTTATGGCACAAGCGCGATTTGCTCATTGTAAACTCGTGGATCTCTCCGCCCATTCGGGACCTTGCGTCTACTCCGCAAGTTCGCTAACTCAGCTGCTTCGCAACTTGCCAGCTCACCACATATGAAGTTCGTCAGATTGTGGTCTATGACGTTTACCACCCATTTTATATCAGGTTTTAGTCCCACGATGAAACCTAGCCGTTGATCGGAGGCTTGCGTGCACCATATGGACCTAGTCTAAAGGAGCAGCGGTGTTCGGTAAGACGCAGAAAATGTCTTCATATGTCAGAATCTCTGAATCTACTCCTTAGCTGTATATCAACCACGTGGGATTTCAAATTTGAAGTATACCGATCGTGTTTGGACGTTAGTCGCCGTCGATGTAATTCTGAGACTGGAATATAAGTAATGCGACTCCGGCGCGTGTGTGGCCATCTCGCTACATCCCGACCCCTCCATGGCCCTTTCAGTCTGGACCAATGTTCCTTGCGATGTCGTTCGAAACGTTCTTCTATTCACCATTCCATCCGCTGGTCCCCCAGCTGCGTTATCGAGTCTACGTCTTACATGTCGCCACCTCAATAATGCACTCCAGCAATGCAAACCAGACTTATACATTCGTATATTTGCTCTCCAATTCGACCTCGACCCCCCTTTCCGTTGTCTCGGATATGATCGACGACTTTTATCTCAAATGGTCGAAGATGAACTACAAACTCGAGTCACCATATTGAAAGATCTTCGACATGATCGACTGCATGGCAAAAGGCTCGACAAAGCATTATGGTCGCTGTATTTTATGATCCTGCAGGATCAAGGACATAATCTCCAGCAACTACGCTGGGCAAAAGCGCATGCTGCGCTACGGAGCTTCCTTCGGCATCGGCTATATATAGACGCTGAGGAGAATGATGGATGGCCTGTCGAAAGCTCTCAAAATTCGTTGGCAGTCGCATGCTTATGGTTTCTATCATCCAAAGGTAAAACAACTTATACTGGAATTTCGAATAAGTACCTAAATATGAATAGCTATTCTCAATGAGGAGAAGAAAGACGAGAGTGAGTTGTTGATGGCTCGCCTCCTGCCCTTCGTTCAAGCTGCTTTTCGAGTACGCGGTCCGCTATCATTGTTCAACCTCTTGCTTATTTTTCTCTCACAGTATCCGTGCTTCATTGATTCTGAAGCCAACTTCGGGGGTTATAACTCGTTCATGTCGCTAGCGGAAACCGTAAACTCTAATGTTCATGGGGTCTACCCTCCAGACGGCCCTTCGCCGGAAGACGTCCCTTATTTTGGCGATCTGATGTGTGAATGCCGACCTCCCCCCATATCTCTATTCGCGATCCTCAACTACTTTGTCCGAGCCGATCTCACGCCTCTCGAAATTCCACCGCATCTTCCATTGAACAGGGTATGCGCCATTGCTTCTCAACGGGTCGGGCCCACGCGTGAGGATATGCAGTATTTTCTGGATCATTGTAATACCAAGTTTGCATCGCCCAATACGGAACGAGATAATGGTTGGTTGCGCCCTACGGGTCAGCCCTCTTACGTGCTTGGCGACATCACCGGCCGATGGGAAGGCTCAATAATGGTACGTTCATCGGTCAATAATTGATCTAATCGTGCCTCAACTTGACAAGGTCCCCTGTGTCGACAACACATACAAGAAATGGTTGTCTACTCCCATAATCCCTACCCCATTTCCTGCCTTCGGACGTCGCCCCCTCAACTTTATTCTGCATGAATATTACTGCACCGACGAATCCACTCGCATCCCATCTGACGAACCCACGAACGGTAATAAAAACGCCTGGTTGCCCGCCGGGTGTAAGTGGATTGAGCAAGACGTAAGAATATCATAACAGCCGCCCATGTCCATGCTAACCACCCTTTAGGATGGCATTGAAGTTTTTGACGAAGAAGGCTCTTTCTACAGCTTTTACAAATCGTTCAAGGCAGATGGTGATCTCGCAGATATGGCCAACGTAATTGATGTCATTGTTGTCGGAAAGGTAGGTGTGTGCGTCGCCCACGCTTAGTCCTCAATTGACCTTTTTTCTTTTAGCCCGATGAAACGCACAAGGCAGCTTGGGGAGGATATAATTGTATCGGCCGCATCCGTCTGTCAGATGGACTTGTGGCATTGGCTGCTGAGGCGGTGAGTGTTGCCCATTGTTTTCTGTACATGTAATCCTTATAAAGTGGCTCACGATGAGCAGTTAGAGGTGGTAAACCACAGTATTTTTTCGGGGATACGGTAAGTCCGCAGTGTGCATGTCGCTTTTCATATTGACCCACCCGATGGAAACTTCTCAGTGACTTCCCCTCAGAACTTCGTTGGTCGATCCCGAGGCCAATTCAATGCTGGGCTGGAACCAGCGAACTGGGAAGCATCATTCAGTCTGTCTAAACACACGGAATGATACATCCCCGATGGTCCTTGCTGTGGAGCCCGTAATATAAGTACAAACGAACCCCCTTCCCAATGGACAGGATACACTTGCTGTATTAGTGCTGTGTTCAAAGAATTCACGATTGTATATACACACGCTTGTACAGGACATACACAATTCTATAAAATAAATTACCTTGCTTGAATTACCTTGCTTGAAAAGCTAAGGTTGAAAACCGCTCGATTTGGATTTGCGCGTCGTTACATAACCCCCACGCCACGTGAGTCATCTTCCTGAGCGGCGAACAAAAGTTGTCTTGATATGGGTGCGTTTTGCATGGGTGTGTCGCGCTTGCACCCCTGACCTGAGCTAGTATCTCCCTGAGCGGAAAACACAGGTGGGTGCGCATTGCTTCATTTCATTTAACTTAATTTAACTAGCAATGGACCCGTGGCTTCGCACGCGGGATGAGTAAATAGTATATTTCCTTGCTCTTGCGCACCTCATCGCCCGACCTTCGGTCGGGCTCATTTCAGTGCCCATGCTGATTAAATAATTCAATTAGCTCACCGGCTATTAATAAATAATGCTACTTTGTTAACTTCAACAAAGGGGACTTATCTATATTCTCACAGTACGCTCATTCTTCCCACAGTCCTTTTGCATAACCGGCCAAGTGTATTGTGCTGAAGCAATAAATTAAGCTTGTGCACCAACCTGTAGACCCACCAATCTCCCCATACACATCTGCTATTACTTTATATCTTAGAAAGCTTCACTTGATGACACTGTCATTCATGATCTTCTAGATTCTTCCACTCCTTTCTGCATCAACCGGTCGCCGTGTCACACATCGTTTCCACCAGCCAATCAAACGTCTTAGAGAACTTTGAGCGCTAATCTTCTTTATCCCGTGGGAGAAAATACAGATGCTAGATTGTGGAAGATTACCACGTGACATTATGCATGATGTTGCCTCCCACATGGGGTAAGTTGCCATATTGAGTTGCCTTCAACGGGCTTCAGGGGGATGCTCCTAAATTATCAAACAACACTATTCTCCCCTAGCTAATTGGCCACATAATGGGCATTTTGCTACACTTTATGATGAATATGATATCACAGCCATTTATTGACACCTTCTCTGTATGCCCTCACTTGTTGCAACTATTGGTTCATTTATTCTCATGTAGTAGCCTTATATTACAATATGAATGAATATTAGGGGATGTCATGGTTGGTGTCATGGATGTAGCAAAGTAGTTGAAGTACTACAATTCCATGTTTTCAGTGGATTCAGCTTTGACACCCCTGTTAGTGCAGTTGCAACTTGCAATGAAGCAACAGTTCTTCCAGTTGAGAGGTAGATAAGCTGGATTATTGTATCAGTAAGTGGATTTTGATGAAGAGATATACAATTCTTTAAGAAAGTCTACTTAGTGCTGGGACAATGGTTGCAACAATAGATTGCTGGTCTTTGGCACCCCACAGCACAGGGAATCCAGGGGTGGGTCAGGGGTACTTAGCCAAACAGTTATGGTACCAAAATGGACCTGTAAATGCCATGCTTGCAATGCCCACATCTACAAGTATGAACTGCTACACATGTGGAAAAGTGTCCCTCACATGGCTGGCCCTCTTCCCATGAACTTGTCACATTAAGAACATAGCTACTTTGTATACTGCTATGCCAGGGGCAACACACTTGAATCACCTTCAGCAGCAGTATGGATGGTGTCCCTCACATGGCCCTTGCCTTGCAGCATTTTCAGTCTTGTGAACTTACCAAGCTCATTTAGTATTTGGTCCTCTGATATCAGATGCTTGCTTGGATGTTTTTGCAGTAAGTCTTGCCTTAACCTGCATAGCAGTCTGATTGTCTCATGTTCCTTCAAACAGAACAGCATGTCATATGTGTGGAAGCTATTGAGGGTGTTGACTTTGGGCTCTGCCAATTTGACAATGATGTGTTTGATAGTCTGCCCTTGTGCTTTCCAATCTGTGAATGTATATGCAGCTGTCATGGCCAGTTGTTGATACTTAATTGTCTTCTTTCCAGAGTTTTTTTGTTATCTAAAATGATCCTTCTGTAGGAAATACAGGAAACTCTCCTGCTGCTAGCCCCTTGATATAAGATCTCTACATATCTTACCACACTTCCCCTATCTCCTGACTCCTACATACAATCATATGACTATGGTATTTCCTTATATACAGAAGTTGCATACCTATTTACTTACTTCTTCTTGTACTCTCTTTTATCATCTCCCTAATACACCCCTAATGTTTGATCCTTTTACTGGAACCACAGCGGTGGTACACTCAAGGATGAGCAATGTGAAATGATCAATGTGTGGGGATTGTATTGTGAGACGTGGTGGTCAGAAAGTAAGTAATGGGTATGTGTGTATACAACTTAAGTAGTAGCACATCGTGTCACATGATGTCAGAGGCAACAGAGGAAGTATGATAGGAACGTAAATGTGTTTACACTCATCCACCTTCTAAAGAAGAGACCAAACGAATGGAAATGGAAGATCAAACACAGATGTGAAATGGTTCAACAAAAGAGGGAGGGCATCAAAGGAGAATACATAATCCCTAGGTAGTGAGTCCATGAGATCACATGTATTGTAAGTGTACTTACCCCTTTCTCCTATTGGAAGATCACATGATCCACAGATTAGTATATATACTGAACTTGCTACTTGTATGAATGACATGCTTGTACATAGCTACCACAACAACCAGAACTTGGTCCTTTCAACCCTTGTCTGATTCTCAGTGTTTCCTGTACTCAGGTTTCCACTTTTTTTTTGAAACCAACTCTGTTCTACAAACACCCATCACCCTTGACCATTATCACATCAACGTGCTCAGGGTCAACCACCACGTTTTGCTTAGGCGATCTCCTGTTGGCCACCTTGGCGGATTTGGTTTTCTCCTCTTTCACTAGTCACAGAGTCTTGGGTTGAGGAATAATCATGAGATTCCCTTGTATGTCCAAAGTTGTTGTTGTTGTTGTTGTTGTTGTCTCAAACTGCCACCCTGTCGAAATATTGTCACACCAAGTGTGCCACCACCCAGGACACATTCCAGGTCAGCAATTCAGGTTCTCACCCCAGAAGTTACTAGGTGTCACACAGTTTCTTTGCTTGCCTCACTCTCATCACTCTCCCAACTTACACCATTCCCACCTCGTATTTCTACCCTAAGAACACACTCACCTAGTGCTAATTCAGCACATATAACAACCCCTTTGAAAGTTTGTTCATTGATCCCATCTGCTCTCAACAACTTTGACCCCTACTCCCTGCCATCACCATGGTCGTCATCCACGATGGCACCAAATTGTTACGGTCCAACTTTTCCTTTTACTTTTCTTTTCTTTTCCCATGTATCACATGACGAACACGTAGTTGCTTACTACACTATGCTTACTACTTACGTTATCACGCTTACACATCGGGCCCCGTATTTATAATCACTTTAGTCAGAACCTCACCTCTACCACATGGGCGCAGTCCATGACATCACGCCTCACGGTGATGTGCTAACCATTCCATGGAATGCCAGCAGGATACAGCATGTAGTAGAACATGAGGACTGTAGTATATAAAGGCGAATAGCATACCCAGAGACGTTAACTCGTTCTCTTGGGATTCCACTTACATAGTGCCTAAGTCAGCGTCTTCAAGGTCCCCTTCTCTCTCTCAACAAGTTCCCCTTTCTTCTTCATTTACAACTTTACTTACTCGCCACCTTGTAGAGCCCGTGTACGCTTTTATAGTGTATAGTGTTGCCCTAACAGAAGAACAAGTTCCAACCCACACGCCCGCTCAACGACACCCAACCAACTACTCTGACCAGCTGAGAATATCTTGCTGCTCAGCCCTCAGAAGAACCTACCTCGCCATCGTTGTCTGCTCAGGTGCCAGCACGCACTAGTTTGAAGTTCAACGTTGGTTGACAGGAACCCCACATGCCTGCGACCCGTACACACCTAATCCGATCAAACTTCTACACTGTATTCCCGTACCTCCTCATCTCCGACCCCACCCACAACCACCAGAATAAGAAACTTGCCACTCAAATCTTGAAGAGCACTCCTCAGCTTTTCGAGACCATCATCATCCCAGTTACACCCGAGAATCCCCGTCACCAACCACACCAAACCCCGGCTCGATACTTTATCCGCGGCAACAATGTCGTACTCGACTGCCAGGCCAACGTCCGCGCAACCCTACGACAGGCTGAGGCAGCCCGCGCTTCAAGGGAGAAATTCGTCGATGGAAAACGCAGGACCTAGTGTCTGGGCGGGAGCCCTCGACACTGGTGCCGAAACCCTCAACACCAATACAGGACCCGGTGTCTGGGCAGGAGCCCTTGATACCGCGTCACCTGCTCCGCAAAACCCCACTCTGTACCAATGGCCGCCGCAAGGCACCGAGACACCCGCCCCGACTGAGCAATCCGCCGCCCCCACCAACACCAACGATATCTTAGCTGCCATGAGGCAAATGATGTCGGACATGGAAGCACGAATGGAGGCGCGCATCCAACAAGCGCTGGTTTCACAAACCCGACCACCCAGTGTTATGACCCGGGCAAGTCGCCCACTACCTCGCACACCCTACGGAGCACTGGCTCCACCACCATTCCCACCCACCATCCCACTCGCACCCGTAGCCGAGAACCCAATAATGCCCCAAGCCAGAAATGGCCTGAAAATGGCACGACCGGAACCCTTCGACGGGGAGCGATCCAAATGCCGGAGCTTCATCCGGAGTATCGAGGTCTACATTTACGTCAACACCTACGAGTTCCCTACAGAACCAACCAAGGTTCTGTACCTTCTATTCTACGTCCAGGGAAAGAAAGTGGACAACTGGAAGAACACGATGACATCAAAAGTATTGGAATGGGTGAGGACTCAAGAACATGATGAACAGGTATCCAGTTTCAGAAGGATATGTCGAAGTCTTCAGGAGGCGTTCGGCGACCCCAACCCAAGAGACACGGCAATATCAACCCTGAACCACCTGCACCAGGGAACGGACAGCGCAGAGGACTTCATTATGAAGTTCAATGCCTACAAAGACAACACAGGCTACAATGACGTAGCTTTAACTGAGGCATTCAAAAGAGGATTAAACCCGGGATTGCTGGGTAAGGTATATGGTAGGAGGCCCCTACCAGCAAGATTGGAAGAATGGCAGGAGGAAGCCATCGCCATGGACAGACAGTGGAGGGAACAGCAGGCTTACACGAAGTCAGCACCGGCCAAACCTGCGGCCAAGAATACGACCACAACGACAAACCAGTGGCGACCATATGCCAACCAATACCAACGACAAGCACCGCCCCCACAAGGGAAACAACAACAGCAGCAGCAGCAACAGCAGGCAAAGACGACACCCCCCGCCCCGCAAATTGCAGCTAGAGATCCGAATGCCATGGACGTGGATCGGTCGCAAAAGGCGCTGATTCGTTGTTACAAGTGTAGAGAATTAGGGCACATGGCCCGAGATTGCAAGAGGAGGTTAGACGTCAGGCAGATGACGTACGAGGATCAACAAGAGTACTGGAGGGAGGAACTGACGAAGAAGGGTTTTTCCGAAGGAACTCAGGAAGCGTCGACTTGAGTTCCGAAAATAAGTTTGCAGCACTTGTCTCGGAGCTGGACTCCACTTTTGTTTCCGAAAATCATGTACCAGTAGTAGCCGACATAATATCTATTTCTTCACCAAAAGACGAGACTCCTAAGACGCAAAAAAACCAAACAAAAGAAATTTATTTGCGAAGAACTTTCTCGGATAAAAAACTACGTCCCAGTAGAAATCAATCTAAAGACACACGATACCCTAACTACACTCTCCCCGGAATCAATGCTGGATTGCGGAGCATCAGATTTGTTCATCAATCAGGGATACATAAAGAAAAACAATATAAAAAACAAAAACCCTATCAAACCCCGCCATCATCAGGAATGCTGACGGAACGCCCAACAACGCAGGAAGAGTCATGGAGAAGGTGGATGCAAGAATAACCTATAAGGGACACACAGAAGTAATGACATTCTATGTTACCAACCTGGGCAATGTCAATGTAATCCTTGGACTATCATGGCTGAAACGACACAACCCGGAGATCAATTGGAAAACAGGAGAAGTAGTCATGTTGCGATGCCCGAAAGGATGTCGAACATGGGCAAAAAAGGAATGGGAGGAGTGCATGGACGAAGGAGATGAAGAAGGCGCCGAAGAAGCAGAGGAAGTGCTGAGGTACCAGCTGGGCGAAAGAAACATCTCGGTAGCAGGAGTGAGGCAATGGAACCGCCTGAGAAGCGGATACTTGCGAAATTTGGACGACTTGACCAACCAATACCACGAGTCAGTCGCCCGAATGTATATCGACCGAATGTGGAAGACGCGCGCACAGGTAGAAGTAGAGGTAGGCAGAGAGGAAGAGATGCACCTGAGAGCGATGGGGAAGTACGACTATGTGATAGAGCACAACCAGGAGGAGCTGAGAAGCAAAAAGGAGAAAACGGAGGAAGAGATGGTCCCGGACTACTATCATAAATTCATGAAGGTGTTCAGGAAACGCGACTCAGAAAGGATGCCGATCGAAAGGCCATGGGATCATGCCATCGAACTAACCCCAGAATTCGAACCCAAAGCCTCGAAGGTCTACCCTTTGTCAACAGTCGAGCAGCAAGAACTGAACGACTTCCTCGATGGAAATCTGAAAAAAGGCTACATCCGACCATCAAAATCCCCACAAACGTCACCCGTCTTTTTCGTGCAAAAGAAGGACAGCAAGAAACGATTGGTACAGGACTACCGATACCTAAACAAGCATACCGTTCGAAACGCGTACCCTCTACCCCTTATATCGCAATTGGTAGACAGGATCTCCAAAGCCCGACTATTTACAAAAATGGACCTTCGATGGGGATACAACAATGTGAGGATCAAGGACGGAGACCAATGGAAGGCTGCATTCCAGACACCAAGGGGAGCGTTCGAACTGATGGTTATGTACTTTGGACTCAGTAACTCCCCTTCAACGTTCCAAACTATGATGAACGAACTTTTCAAGGACTTAATCGACGAAGGACTAGTAGTTATATACTTGGACGATTTACTCATATTTACGGACAATAATGTGGAAAAGCACAGAGAAGTAGTATGAAGAGCACTGAAGATTATGGAGGACAATGATCTGTACGTAAAACCAGAAAAATGTTCCTTCGAAGTCGAAGAGGTAGAATTCCTGGGAGTAGTGGTAAAAGACGGAAAGGTCCAGATGGAGGAGGCGAAAATAGAAGCGGTAAAAAACTGGCCTGTCCCGAAGAACATACAGCACGTACAGCAGTTCCTAGGGTTCAGCAACTACTATCGACAGTTCATCAAGGACTTCGCCACCGTTGCTAAACCACTGCACGAGCTCACCAAAAAAGAGGAGGAGTTCATATGGGACAAGCGGAGAGAAGAAGCTTTCGAAGGTTTGAAGAAGGTGTTCACGGAAGAAACCGATTCTAGTCTTACCAGACACGGACCGGGAGATGAAAATAGAAGCAGACTCATCAAACTATGCCTCGGGAGCAGTGCTCTCCATGTTGTGCGATGACGAAAGATGGAGACCCTGCGCATTCCTTTCAAAAGGGTTCTCAGAAATGGAACAAAATTATGACATTCACGACAAAGAAATGTTAGCTATTATTCGAGCCCTAGAGGCTTGGCGGCACTACCTTGAAGGGAACACTCGCCAGTTTACTATCTGGACAGATCACAAGAATCTGGAATATTTTTATGACAACTAAAAAACTCAACAGACACCAGGCACGCTGGGCTCTGTATTTATCGAGATTCAACTTTATCCTAAAGCACAAGCCAGGCACTTCGAATATGAAGGCAGACGTCCTGTCGAGACGACCGGATTTAGACAGGGGGGAGGACGACAACACAATGGTGCTTTTAAACCCGAATATTTTCGAATCAAGGCCATGCAGCAAGGGCATGTCCTAATTGACGGGGCAGAATCACCAATCTTGTCAAAAATTAGAAAAACAAAAAACTACGACAAGTCAGTGGTGAAGGCAGTCGAAGAACTAAAGAGGTCGTCGACCAAGGTGTTGAGAGAAGCAGAGTGGTCACAAGAGCAGGACCTCATATTATATCACGGAAAGGTGTACGTCCCAAAAGACGTCGACGTCAGAAGGGAAATTGTAAAATTACATCACGACTCGACAGTAGCAGGGCACCCAGGAAGGTGGAAAACAATAGAGCTGGTCTCGCGTAACTATTGGTGGCCAGGAATGAACCGGTTCATTGCAGAATACGTCAAGGGCTGCGACCAATGCCAAAGGAGCAAGTCCTACTCACACCAACCGCAGGGGAAACTCCAACCCAACCCCGTTCCAACCGAACCATGGACCGACATCTCCGCGGACTTCATCGTTAAATTACCCAAATCATCAGGATATGATGCTATTCTAACGGTAGTCGACTGATTCACCAAAATGGTCCGACTGGTACCAACGACAGAGGAAATATCCTCACTCGGTCTAGCCAAATTATACCGAGACCACATCTGGAAGGACTTCGGACTACCTAATACTATCATATCGGATTGAGGCCCTCAATTCGCGTCACAGGTGATGCAGAAGCTAAATAAATTATTAGGAATCCAGACTCAACTATCAACCGCCTTTTTCACCCGCAAACCGACAGGCAAACCGAACGGGCAAACCGAGAAATCGAGACCTACCTGAGGATGTTCATCAATCACAGGCAGGACGACTGGGCGGAATGGCTGGCCATTTGCGAATTTTCCCTAAACAACAAAAGCCAAACGAGCTCCTGGCAGAGCCCGTTCTATTTAAACTACGGCAGACATCTGAGGATGGGAGTAGAACTGAGGAAGCAGTCGAAAGTAGAAGCGGTTGATAAGTTCGCCGAGCGAATGAAGCAGACCTGGAAGGAGGCACAGTCCGCATTAGTAAGAGCGGGGGAAGAAATGAAAAAATATGCAGACAGAAAAATAGGCGAGATGCCCGAGTATCGAGTAGGCGATAAGGCGTTTATCTTCACCGATAACTTAAGCACGACCAGGCCATCGCGCAAACTCGAGCAAAAGAAAATTGGGCCGTACGAGGTGATTGCGGTGCCAACAAAAAATGCAATAACATTAAAGCTTTCAAAAAATTTGTCCATCCACCCTACTATCTCGACTCATCATACCGAAAAGGCGAACATCCCTACTATCCCAGGACAGCAAACACCACCACCGCCCCCAGTGCATATCCAGGGAGAAAGAGAGTACGAAGTCGAGGAAGTATTAGACAGCCGATTGCGAAGGGGACGGCTGGAGTATTTAGTCAGATGGAAGGGTTACACCGCGGAACACAACTCCTGGGAGCCTGAAGCAAGCATGAAACACGCACCGGAGCGAACATGGGCATTCCACTCGAAACACGCAGCCGCCCCCAGAAGGATCACAGTTGCGGCATTCGATCTCGTTGGCTTCAGGCCAAAAACACATATACACTGAGCCAACGTTCGTTACCAACACGAAGATTTACGAACCGACAATACCAAACGGTGACGACGACGTAACCCGCTGTCACACTCAGTGGGGTTTTCACTAAATGCTTTGGATGTAGTCGGATCAGTCTAGATAGATCGGACAGTCACCCAAGTTGTTGCAGGCTAGAGGTGTGTTATCGATAGTGATGGCTTTTGGGGGGGATTATACTACGAAGTAGTACAAATAGGGGAAATAGGAGTGAAAAGGGGAAAAAGATCGGAGGTAAGAACAAGAAGTTAAGATAAACTTCCCAACACAACAATACAGACTACTCAACAAGTGAATAATGTGTAGGTAGACACAAACAAATAGTAAACTGACTGGGACAAGTAATACTGAGACGAAGGATAATCCTGACTGAGTATACTAGCAATGGCTCCAATAATACAAAACTGCAATATGACAATTCAACTGATTGAAGCTCTAGGTCAGACGTTTCTGCTAGATCACTTCCAATATTTACTAAACACCTATAGAATCGTTCTATAGTCTAATGCTTAGCCAGCAACGGTCTATATGAAATCAATATAACTGGGGAGCAATTTCTAAAGTATAAAGACTTAGAGGTGTACACAAGACACTTAATCTTATTTCTCTAGCAAGGGTTTCACAGGTCAAAAGTACTCAATTATCAACTAATCAAGTCTATTCTTTACTATGTAACCTAACAGTAATATTCTACTTAATAAAAAGTAGGTACTGCAAAAGGAATGGAGGGAAAAGGATGAGGAATGGAGGAAGGGGAAGGGAATGAAAGTAGAATTCTACAATTCTTCAAATTTCTACAATGCCTATCTACTACAATTTGGGGGTTTATATAGACTACAAGGGGAGGGAGGCTGTGCAGTGCCAAACATCTCAAGGCTATGCTAAATGACTCTATATGACTCCATATGACTCTACATGACTCATATTATCATATGACTCATATTGCCATATGACTCTATATGACTCATATTGCCATATGACTCTATATGACTCATATTGTCATATGACTCATGTTGTCATATGACTCATGTTGTCATATGACTCCATACTTTTGGCAGAGTAGATCCTTAATTTATAATAGCTAAGCCTAATAAATGATGACTCACTGCCTATTGGGGTCTAATCTATACATTCTAGCTTATTCTTCAAATTCCTATGACATCATAGATTATATGAAGTTATTTAACTTGAGCAGAATGTTAGAATAATAATTAGGGGTCCCAGGAGTTGATAGGGGAATAGGGGAAAGAAAGAAATAATGTCTATATCATAATGGGAGGTCCATTTGATTTGATTCAACTTGCCAAAATATGTCTTGGTTTTATAGTAGCATATGAAATAGCCACAAAACACAATATTCATAGTAGCATATGAAATAGCTACAAAACCACAATATTCATGTCACTTACTTCAAATTCCAATTTGAAGTATGACATCTGCAGGCAACATTAAATCAATCGTCCTCGATTGCCAACTAAATTTTGTTCACATTGTCCACAATTTGAACGAGAGTAAAAGTCCACAAAGATGCCATCATCAGGGTGAATGGGAAATGATTTTGACAAAAGGTATGAGTCAAAACGATGATATACTGGTTGTGAAAGAATGATCCATTCTTTGTGAGGGCAGCAGGAATAATAAAGAGTGGGTGCGTAGAAATAGTTGGTATTTGACCATAATTTTTCGAGTCGTATAGTGGTCTTGTCAAAATATGACTGCCTATAAGCATTTTTTTTATCAAGACGTGGTGTTTATACATTGGTTGAACCGTGGAAAAATATAATCCTTTTTCTTTCAGAGGACTTATTATCCGCTTAATGCTTTGTTATTCTTTCATCAGGATGATAGCATGTTTGATGCAGGAAGCATAGTAATAGAATCAGAATTACTATTGGAGATTAGCATGCCAAACTTTTGGTACTTTAACGTCATAGATACGATACACCTGTTGGGACTCAACAATTGTAGGGTGACGAGGGCATTTTATCCTTTATAGTGTCCTATATTAATCTGATGCTATCCAATTATCCATTTTCTTTTCTTTGTTTATGATAATTGTATTCCTGCTATATCTCTTTTCTTTTGGCTATCATTTTTTTTATGATATGATGAACTGCTTTTCATAATGATAATGCTGATGTGCAGGCAACATTAAGTAAGAACACGGTGCAGGCAACATTAAATATCCACTTCTTATATGTTTCTTTGCCTCTATGAATCATTTACGACTTAAATGATGATATAGAAGGAAGAATACATTGACCAGCAGTATATAAAATGTAAAATAAAGAATCATACATATGTAGGTTCTGAAAGTATAAAACTCCTACGAAGTATGCGTTCTTTAAGGCTTTTCCAACGATCATGCCAGGATAAAACTAAATCTCCAGCATCAATCCAAGCTTGATACTCGAATAGGTATAATTCATGAGCAATGGGGGGGTCTGCCATGAATACGAATACGCAACAAAATATACCTGCCACACATAACTTTCTGCTCGATAATATGCCCTAGTCCTTTCTTTGGCACTTCGATCCAATCTCCAACATAAAGTCGATGTGTTTTGGAATGAGGAGGATCTGACTCTCTCCACCTGGCCTAATTTCTACCTTTCTTTCTTCGACGCTGATAATATTTTGGCGATGATCCATTAACATGGGCAAAAACCTTTGCTCCATGAGAGGGACAGCGAAGAAGCTGGGCACATCAATGATGGTTTCTGGTTTTGGTAAACCTTCACCATGAGGCACTGATGGCAACGAAGTCGGTACTGATGGTGGTGGTGTGATAGGCACAGGGGGAATTACTGGTAAAGGGACGTTATGTGATGATGGCGTATAGTCATAATGAGTGGTGGTGATTATAGTGAAGGCAGCTTCACTAATAGAACTGTGCGAGCTATGCAACATTACTGGTATGGAGCGTAGGTGCTGGTGGTGCGATGTCGAAAGGAATGGAAAGGGAATGGTGTGTGGGAGTGGCTCGTTTTTTTCATACTCAGGGTCATACCTCGCTTAACAATTCTATATAGGGGTTTCTTCTTCGTCAGACTCAGGGGCTGTTTCTTCTTCTAATTCGTCCTCTGACAATTCTTCTATTGCTGTTCCTTGATTCAGAATGGGGTCATCTCTAGAAATATAACTCATAATACGGAATGCGGCAAAGGGCTTAGCTAATATGGTGCCATCTAATTCTTGTACCACATAGTTTCCTTTAAGAGTTCTTTCTACAACTTGATAGGGGCCGAGATAACGTGGTTGGGTCTTCATGGCACTTAAGGTATCTTCCACTTGACTATTCCTTACTAGTACCAAATCTCCAACATTATAAGTAGTTTTCTGAATACGATGTTTGAAACGTCTCATAAATTGTTCTCTAGATTTGCATCTAGCTTTCTTGAGAGTCTCTGAGGCAGCAATGATATCATTAGGACGTTTCTCCAATTGTTGAATTCGTAATGTCAATAACTCTGAGGTATCCATTTCTGGTTTGAAGCCAGTTACAAGAAAACTTGCTTCCATATAGTCCAACGGTAGGACTGGGTGTACTCCATGTAACAGATAGTAGGGTGAATAACCAGTTACTGAGCTGACAGTTACTTTATCTGCAAATACTGCCAACTCCACTTGTTTATGCCATTGAATAATTGTTCCATCAATCGTTTGGGAGAAGATTTTATTATAGCTTCTCTGAGGATATAGTGTCCTCTTTCCACTACTCCATTAGCTGTTTTGTTATATGGAGTTTTAACATGTGGAATTCCAAGTCGTTTTATGATGTCTGCAAATGCTCCTTCTAGCTCAGATCCATTATCAGTAACAACTCGACCAATGGTTCCGTATCTATAATAAAATCTGTTCCAGAAAGAATTTGGCAAGTCCAGCTGAACTTTTATTTCGTAAGGCTCTAGCTTCTGTTACGCCAGTAAGATCATCCTTAGCAGCTACAATAAATTCATATCCTCCACATTTTGGCATTTTCATAAGGTCAATATAGACCTTTTCAAAGATTCGTACAGGTGCAGATATTTCATAAGGCATCTTGAATAACTTTGTATTCCGGATCTGACATTCATGACATGATGCTATATAAAAATGAACATCTGCACGAAGACTGGGCCAATAGAATCTCAGCTGAATTAATTCAAAAACAGCTTGTTCTCCTTTATGTCCTAGTTTGTCATGTGCCTGGTATAGAATTTTCTCCTTTTGACTTTGATCAATAATAACATGACGAGGAGATTCTTGTGTAGTCCGTCTATATAATTCTCCATCATAAAGAAAGAATGGTTTAGCTTTCTTTAGGAACCTATCTTGATTCTGGATAGTATCCAAAGATGGTGGTAACTCCGAAGTCTTCAAATATTTACTAATGTCTCGAAACATAGTTTCATATTGAGATGACTTAATTGGACGATGGTAGAGTGAGGAATACCATAGGGGTTGAATATAGAGGCTTTTCTATATGAAATGTATCTGAATCGAAGGGATTTGGCATGAATAATGGTAGTGCAATTTCATCAAGCCATTCTTCATCTTCTGGCACGAACTCTTCTGGGTTGGGTTGTCTTCTTGATAGTGCATCTGGACCTTTGAACTTGACACCGGGTACATGAACTAGTTGGAAATCAAACATTAGAATGCCTTGAATCCACCGATTCATAGCATTACTAGGTTGTAAGTCTGGTTCCTTTAGCATACCTTTAATATATTTTGCATCTACTTCCACAATTATTTTCCTTGCACCAATTATGTGGAGACGCCAGTGTCTAAGTGCACGATATAGTCCATACAATTCCAACTTAGGTTGGGAATACCTAGCTTGAGTACTGTCCATAGGGATAGATCCATAACGAGCAGGTCTGCGTTTTCCATTATCATCTTCCTGTGAGAGTATAAAGCCTGTGTTGCAATATAACTAGTGTCCACTGATAAGATAATTGGTCTATCCAAGGAATAATCAATAGGACGTAAGGCTGGTGCTGATGAGACTTTGATTTTGAGAGTATCAAATGCTTGTTGACGTCTTTCTGTCCATTCAAAAACTGCGTCCTTATGTACGAGTTCGGTCAATGGTCGGGCTAATGCAGAGTAATCTTGAATCCATATCCTAACTGTTCCACATAGTCCGAGGAATCCCCTAACTTCTTTCGGAGAAGTTAGTTGAGGCCACTTAAGAATCTTTGCGACTCTATCATCATCTGGACACCGTCCTTGAGGTGTACATTTTTGTCCTACAATTAAAACTTCTTGTCTGCAAATCTGTGTCTTCTTTGCAGAAAATGTTGCACCTGCACATTTAATGCGGTGCATAATTCTATGAACATCTTGAGCATGTTCCCAAATAAACCTGCGAATTCCTGGATTCTCAGGTAAGGTTTCTGGCTCACCATTAGAGTCTAAATACTGAGTTTTAGGTCCTCTAATAGGCAAATCATCAATAAAGATATTCGCAACATGTGGTATTTCATCTTGAAGAATATGCATCATACATTTCTGAAATTCCGTAGGTGAGTTGGTATATCCCATTGGTAAGGCAGTAAGTCTCAATAATCCTAATGGAGTCCAAAATGCTGTCATATCACGAGAGGTAACGTCTACGATACGAGCATCAAATCCCCAATAAAGATCAAATGTAGTACAGACTTCACTTCCTGCATACGGTTCTACAAAATCGTCCACTATAGGTAATAGTCCTGCATCACGAATTGATATAGCATTTAGGGGTCTAAGATCATGAATAAATCTTAACGATCCATTTTTCTTTAGTACACAAAACCATCTACATCGATATGATGATTGACATGGCTCATATACTCCAGCATCTATCTTACTCCTAAGCATTTCAACAACTTTATCTTTAATGCCTGGGGGTATAGGAATGTTCTTGTATTCCCATGGTGTGTGCGGTACTGTGGGCATAATGTAATCCGAAAAATAGTCTTTGCGTAATGTTCCTCTATCTGTTTCTTCAAATGCTAGAGACATTTCATTGACTTGAAGTATATGATTGAATAACTTTTCTTCTTCTGGCCTGAGAAAGTTATTCTTATTCACTTCCATGCCTTTCAATCTTTCTAGAGTCAACCGTTTTCCTGGTACGAATTCTGGTGGTTGTTTTGAAAGCTGAGGTAAGGAAGCTAACGGATCCTCAGGAAAGCTACGTGTGACTTTGACATCTTCAGGATACACTCCTGAGACTGGATGAATCTTTTCAGCTACCCGTTTATAGGCAGTAAAAGCTTTAAACTCAAAGTCAGATGGAGTATCACTTTCTGTAGGAAGAAATAGGATATCTTCATTCCAGTTTATATCATTAGCAAAGGTATGGATATGCTGTATCTCATCATCTATTGCGTCTGTACTGTAGAAGAAACCTTGGTCTGGTGTATAATTTAATTTCGAAGTATCTTTGGTGGAATCATTAATGACTATAAGTCCAACCAAGGATGATGATGTCTCCGAATTAGAATCTTGAGGTAATAACTGAGAATATAATCTTTGTGTATTCTGAAAGATGAAGGAACACTCCGATATAATCTTATTCAGTTTTACCATTTACTGTGTCATTCGTAAGAAAAGAATCTACGAAATAATTTCTTCCAAGTTGAAATATTTGTCTTGATAACACCAGTATTATCAAAAACATCAACCAGTAAGAAAACATTGATATTGACTGATCTACTAAAGATAGTGAAGTCATATCAAGAGCCCTAATAGAAGGAAGAAATAATAGGTACAAAAATATACAAGTCCAAACTGATTTGAAAACTTTTAGTAAATACTGAAAAGAGGAAGGTAAGGAAAGTCCAACATGGTACGTAGCATGCTGTATATGTAGAAGTAACCAAGAAAGAAATAGTCCGTACAAAATACAAATAGAAAGAAGGGAAAGTAGTCCATTCTGAAGTTTGGAGAAAGAATTGGTTGCAAGGTTGTATAAAGTCGAAACCAAATGTCCATACTGAACGTATTGTAGGTAATGGAAATGAGAAAGAATGTTACAAAATGAAAGATTAATTTGTAATTATCCTCATCTTCATTTTCCTTACATTTGTCCGAGGATTCTGTTATCAATAACAGAGAGTCATCTATGATCTGAGTTCCTCGCAGTATAGCTTCAATAGGGGAATGTGAGATGAATTCAAACGAGCTAGTAGATGAAGCTGGGATGTCGCCATGATTATACAGTTCGTGCAGATGAGGTGGTGGTTTCGGTTCAATACGTGGATTGATAGTAATGCAAGGAGGAGTGTGGTCGATAAATAGCGACATGTCCTTGACTGGTTCATCAGTCTGAATGGTTGCATTTACTGATTGAGAGTGATTGTCGCCAGATTGAGCAGGAGCGATGTCAAGGGACACCACGCTCGACTGCGAGCCTAAGGTAGCAGAGTTCAGTTCTTCCTCAATAAGTCGAGGTAACGGAGGAGGTTGTTCCAGAGGTTGCGGCGGCGTTTCCAGATTGAGTGTGCGTAGATAGTCATTTAATTCGTACTCGTTTGATGACGCAACTGAGATCACTTGATCGATCAAGGGTCGGTTGGTATATGCTTGGGCGGCTTCGTCGATAAGTTGTGCATGATAATGTGTATCACAAAACGATGTACGCATGCTGGGAAGGTCGGTAGAGTTCCAATATCGAAATAAATGGTTGGAGTGGGTGGCCATTGAGTAATGGTAGCTGCGAGACGAGTAAGAGCTTTGGAAGAAGGTGAATCGATTATGGGATCGATCATGGGGTAATCTTCATGTCCAGGGACAGCATGAAGCGATCCAGTGTACAAAATGACTGGTAGATCTCGTTTATATACAGAATATAAGCCTATAACTTCTAGAAACTTCATAAGTAGTCGTATAGATGCGTACACAAGCTGCGGAAGGCTTGGTAATGCAAATGCAACGGTTAAAAATAAGGCTAGAGCTGGTTGACACCATAATACTACCTTATGGAATAATTCCATTGAAGTTCTGAGTGAATTAAACCAATTCTGAAGCATACCATATGGATTACAGTTGTACAGGTTTACTTCCATTATGTCGAAGTAGTTCTGTAAAGGATACAGAAGTCGATGGGTATCGCTATACCAAATTCCGTTGTCGTCTCGACCTCCTAGGGATGAAAAAGGTTCTGATTTTCTAGAAACTTCGTCATAAGCCTGGACATTGAATGTATAAGCTTCTGAATGAGTCTCAGAATTTTCTATCTCGTCCTCAATCTCAGATTCTGTATCAGAATCGAAAAATGAGTCATAGGGGTCCTCCTGATAGGGGAAAGGAGTCATTGAAGCTAGTAGTGAAGTCTCTACACGTGCTGGGCGAGTTGCTGTTGGCAATTCTAACTTTCTACCAGGTCTCCCCTGTGTAGGAAAAACTAGGTAGGCACCTGTATCTCGTTGTTCAATGCTGACTTGATTTTCTACTTGCCATGGTCTGCCTAATAATGCTTGGAATGGTACATTTTCACCAATATAAAAAATCTGCAATGGTTTCTATATCACCATTTCGTAACCGAACTCCACGGATAAGTCCTTTAAGTTCTTTTGCACCGCTACTAGCCACAATAATTTGTCTTACTGTGTCTGGTTCAATAGGCGATCTAATAAAATCAGGTACAAGATCTGCATTAATAATATTAAGCTGTGATCCAGTGTCTATAATTGATTCTATTGGCGTGGTACTACCATCACAACTCCATTGAGTATAGATCAAATTACCAGTGGTGGTAATATTACTATTTTGTAAATGTACCTGACTAGGTAATGAAGGTGGCGCAACTGAGGTGCTAGATCCAACTAAATGAGCTTTAGCGTTTTGAGTTGCTGATGATCGAACTTGATTCCTAATTTGTGATATTTTAGGTTTGCTTCCGTTTAGGTCCTGATTTGGGAGATTTTCCATTGGCGGTGTTACTAGGTTAGATCCGGTTCCAGATTTGGGATTCTTTCTTTTTAACTGTTCCGAAAAAGCATCTGAGAGTTCCCTTGATGCACCCAATAACTTACTAAGAGGTACATGGACTGTCATATCTAGTACGTCTCGTATCATTTTCTGAATGTCTGTTTGAATAGATAACTCTGATTGCCGGGGTTGTGCTTTCTGTCGTGGAGGATCTTGAGATGTTGGTTTTGATTCTACCGGTGTGCTTTCTATTTGAGTCAGATCTTTCATAATAATATCCTCATTGGAAGGTGGATGTATACGAGGTGTTCTGACATCAATAGGCTTAATTACTGGTAAATTTGCTGGCCGAAATGTTGTTTGTGTTCTTGATTGATTTATACTTGGCGGTCTTGATCGAGTATTCATGGGTGGTGTGTTCTCCTTATTCACATGTGGTGAGGCTGTTGGCTCTTCAATAGACTGACGTCTAGTAGAAGTAGTCTTTTTCTCTACCCTTTGTGCAGGATAGACGGCTGAAGATTGGACTGGGTAAGATTCATCAAAATCATAATCATCCAAATAGTCTTCTGACATATATTCTTCAGAGTCTAATGCTACGAAGTGTGACTGTAAAGGTTGCTGACGTCTTTTCAAGACATCCACAAGAGGATCGTGGGGTCCAAATGAAAGAACTGTTCCATCTCGAAGTGCGATTTTTCCATTTCCATTTCTAATTATTGTACCTGCTCTGAATAACTCAGTAGCTTTGGAACATCCTCTAATAGTATGTCCAAATTCTCCGCATACATAACACTTCAATGGTTCTGCATTGCCACCTGTAAGAATAGGGGGTCGTGCATTAACTGGAGTAGATGAACGTGGTGCAGAATAATTATAACTTTTGTGGTTGATCTGCAAATGAAAACTCTAGTCTGTGGTCTTCTGGAAGTAGAACGATTAAGTGCTGGTGGGCTCATAATATCCACAACCATTGGGTCTAATTTAATAGCCTTATAATAGACTACTGCATATCCGGGATCTGAAATGTCCATATTGCTCATTTGTGAAATAAGCTGTTCTACTTCATCCTGATTTTCAGTGTCTTTATAGGATTTAGAATAGCGACCATGTCTTCTGATTTTAGAAGACCTATTCTTCTTCTTATTATCTGCTTCAGAATCACTATCATCTTTTCTAGATGATCTGGAATGGAATTTACGGTGTTCTCGATGTTTCCTAGATTTTCGACGACGGTCGCTATCTGTAGAGTCATCATCAGAGTCATCAGACTCTGTCTGTATATACCAATCTGGTCTCTCAGTATTGATTCCCATAAGACTATACTCAAATCGATTTCGTTCAAGCAAGCCTTCAGCTATACTAGATACTAAATCAATAGGATAAGCTTTTTAGGAGTCAGAGTCGGATTAGTAGCAAATAACCGTATTTCTATATCCTGTCTGAATTTGCGATGAATTCCTTGCCAAAAAATATCCAGCTTCCATTTCTTTGGTAACTTTATCTCTGGACCTAAGCCATCCGGCTTTCGTAAGGAATTCACGTTGATATTCTTTCCATGTAGCAAGATCAATGATTTTGATATGCTGCCATTCTTCAGCTAGTTCTGCTAACTGATCTGGTATATATCTAGTCTCGTCAAGATCTGCATCATAGTACTTGAGTACATCCTTCTCTAATTGTGCCCATTGTCCACGTTGATAACTAGGCAGTGATTCTATGAATAGTCTCACAGGTCTGCTACAATAATCAACCAGTCTTTCACACTTTTCTTGTGGATCAACTAGATTATAGGCTGCACAGAGACGGTTATACTTTCTGATAAATTGTTTGACCAAATCGAAATCTCCTTTAAAACGCTTAGGAGCAGCTTTTCTCTCCTGGACCAGGCATCATGTCTGGTGATCTGCCTTTGGCATAATCATAACGTAAATGGGGAGGTTCATCACGGTGTAAACTAACATCAGATAGTTCTGTGAAGTTAGATTCCGGTGAGGAATCAATAGTACGAGTTGGTTCTCTCATCTGAGAGAAATCAATATTTTGACGGGGGGAAGGGAAATTATAAGGATTGGCGGATGTAGATGGAAGAGGGTTGGTGGACATAGTAATGTCTAATAGCGATGATGTGGTAGAAACAATAAGCCAATATTAACGAAGGTAATCCTCTGTCCTGCGGTGGTCACCAATTTTTTCTTGTCACACTCAGTGGGGTTTTCACTAAATGCTTTGGATGTAGTCGGATCAGTCTAGATAGATCGGACAGTCACCCAAGTTGTTGCAGGCTAGAGGTGTGTTATCGATAGTGATGGCTTTTTGGGGGGGATTATACTACGAAGTAGTACAAATAGGGGAAATAGGAGTGAAAAGGGGAAAAAGATCGGAGGTAAGAACAAGAAGTTAAGATAAACTTCCCAACACAACAATACAGACTACTCAACAAGTGAATAATGTGTAGGTAGACACAAACAAATAGTAAACTGACTGGGACAAGTAATACTGAGACGAAGGATAATCCTGACTGAGTATACTAGCAATGGCTCCAATAATACAAAACTGCAATATGACAATTCAACTGATTGAAGCTCTAGGTCAGACGTTTCTGCTAGATCACTTCCAATATTTACTAAACACCTATAGAATCGTTCTATAGTCTAATGCTTAGCCAGCAACGGTCTATATGAAATCAATATAACTGGGGAGCAATTTCTAAAGTATAAAGACTTAGAGGTGTACACAAGACACTTAATCTTATTTCTCTAGCAAGGGTTTCACAGGTCAAAAGTACTCAATTATCAACTAATCAAGTCTATTCTTTACTATGTAACCTAACAGTAATATTCTACTTAATAAAAAGTAGGTACTGCAAAAGGAATGGAGGGAAAAGGATGAGGAATGGAGGAAGGGGAAGGGAATGAAAGTAGAATTCTACAATTCTTCAAATTTCTACAATGCCTATCTACTACAATTTGGGGGTTTATATAGACTACAAGGGGAGGGAGGCTGTGCAGTGCCAAACATCTCAAGGCTATGCTAAATGACTCTATATGACTCCATATGACTCTACATGACTCATATTATCATATGACTCATATTGCCATATGACTCTATATGACTCATATTGCCATATGACTCTATATGACTCATATTGTCATATGACTCATGTTGTCATATGACTCATGTTGTCATATGACTCCATACTTTTGGCAGAGTAGATCCTTAATTTATAATAGCTAAGCCTAATAAATGATGACTCACTGCCTATTGGGGTCTAATCTATACATTCTAGCTTATTCTTCAAATTCCTATGACATCATAGATTATATGAAGTTATTTAACTTGAGCAGAATGTTAGAATAATAATTAGGGGTCCCAGGAGTTGATAGGGGAATAGGGGAAAGAAAGAAATAATGTCTATATCATAATGGGAGGTCCATTTGATTTGATTCAACTTGCCAAAATATGTCTTGGTTTTATAGTAGCATATGAAATAGCCACAAAACACAATATTCATAGTAGCATATGAAATAGCTACAAAACCACAATATTCATGTCACTTACTTCAAATTCCAATTTGAAGTATGACACCGCCAAAATCACAATGGCCAAAAGAAGGACCAAGACCAACAAAACGCGACAATGGATAGACCACGACAAGAAGAAAGCGCCCTGGTTAACGTCAGCCATGCGTTTTATCGAGGAAATAGACTCGTCAACGGAGTAGACGAGTTCTAAGGAGGGGGTGATGTTACGGTCCAACTTTTCCTTTTACTTTTCTTTTCTTTTCCCATGTATCACATGACGAACACGTAGTTGCTTACTACACTATGCTTACTACTTACGTTATCACGCTTACACATCGGGCCCCGTATTTATAATCACTTTAGTCAGAACCTCACCTCTACCACATGGGCGCAGTCCATGACATCACGCCTCACGGTGATGTGCTAACCATTCCATGGAATGCCAGCAGGATACAGCATGTAGTAGAACATGAGGACTGTAGTATATAAAGGCGAATAGCATACCCAGAGACGTTAACTCGTTCTCTTGGGATTCCACTTACATAGTGCCTAAGTCAGCGTCTTCAAGGTCCCCTTCTCTCTCTCAACAAGTTCCCCTTTCTTCTTCATTTACAACTTTACTTACTCGCCACCTTGTAGAGCCTGCGTACGCTTTTATAGTGTATAGTGTTGCCCTAACACAAATGTCACATCTGTTTCACATGACAAGCTGCATGATCCACCCATCATTACTGCAGAACATATCTCTGTGTCAGTGGCCAATAATTGGTGTTTCGAATGCAAACAATATTTCTGCCACACCAAAATTGCTGAAGAAGACCATGTGGGCATGGTCATGTACAACATGTGAGGAACAGACCATCAAGACTGGCTTGCTAACTGCACCCCAAGATTGCTCAAAATGGACTTTGACAGCTACATTGATGCTTTCCGCACATGCTGGTTGCCTCAAGACTGGGAGCACACCACGTGTTGTGAACTTCTGTCACTCACGCAAGGAACAAGACCCTTTCTGGACTTCCAGGAGGAATTTATCATGAAGAACGGATTGCTTCTGGACACTGTCTTGCACCTGGATGACAATCAAATAAAACATCAGTTGGAGGTCTCCATGGACAAGGATTTGGCTCATGACTGCAGCGTTGAGAAGATGTACCTGGTGGATGACTTACAAGACTGGCTGGATGCTGTTTAAGATTTGGATGAAAAGTGACATCATCAGATGGAGGAGCTTAACTGTGAGCTGGTAAAGAGGAATTCTGCCATGACTTGCTCTGTCGCTTGTAACATATTCTCGCTGGGATCCATGAGTAATTCGCGCTCCAGAGGTAAGGGTGCTACTGACAGCACAGATGCGAAGGAACATCCATCAAAGCTGTCTCCCAAGGAGCGAGAACTGCTTGACGCTCACCACAGCTGTTACATCTGTTAGCAATTCTATGTTTATCACTATGCAAAAGAGTGCAAGAATGGTTACCCCCAACAGCGCCAATTACAAACCTTTGACATTGGACGCTGCTATCAAAGCGAAGAAAACTGCTGCACCACCACCTGGTCTTCCTAAGCTGTGCACTGTAGCCTCTATCACCACGCCTGCCAGGGACGATGAAAAGGTGGAGTCATCAGATAATGAGGACCATGTGGTGTGCGCTATCTTGCCATCATATGTCATGGATGAGGGCGATTTTGATTCCGATGATGGTGAAAGGTGTGCCCTGATTTCCACACCTCACATACTTTGGCCATGTATCGTCAACGGTGTTCCTCCTATGTCATCTGTCACTTTGATGGCTCTTATTGATAACAGGTCGCCAGTAGTTCTGATTAAAGAAGACATCATCGCTTGGCTCGGATTGCCACATCTCAGGCTTCCAGAGCCTTTTCGTCTGGGTTCTGCATTTTTCAGTGGAAAGAAAGATTTGGACTTGGATTCTTATGTTAAAATTAGACCACGCTCTGCAGATAATGTTTTCTCTTCCCTTATGTTGCAGGCAATTATCGTGCCTAGCTTCCTCTGTTCTGACATTGTTTGTGATGGGCCCTTCTTGGCGTCCAACCAGCTTGTCCTCGATATCGCAGCACATACTTGTATTTCCAAAGTCGACAATGCAAAAGGTTATGACCTACTGCACCCTGACAATGCTGTCCCTTCCCCACAACCGGCGGCTGCCTAGCGCTTGAAGCACACCCATGCATCTGAGGTTCGGCAAGACTGCGTGAGGAACAAACCGGCAGCTGCAAAAGTGTTCATGGGCAAGGAGATGCAGGATTGACTCACTGACATTTTTTTCAAGCCTGTTCGGCATAGTCACTGGCTTTGTGACACTGTTGGGAAGAATTTTGTTGCCTCAGTGGTGAAATGTGTTGGCGATCTCGCATTCCTCGACCAGCTGAAGAAGCTGGACATTGATTTCAAGGAGGAGTTTGAGGATTTGTTTCCTAATGATATTCCCCCTGTCATTCGCTTGCCTGACTCCATCTACCATAGGCTCATGCTCAAGACTTCTGACAAAATTATTGACAGAAGGGAATATGCATGTCCATGCAAATATAAGGAGGCTTGGAGGACGCTGATAGACCAGCATGTCAAGGCAGGACGTATTCAGCCCTCATCGTCACCTTACTCATCACTGGCATTCCTTGTATCCAAGGCTGACCTGACCACGCTGCTGTGTTGGGTCAACGATTATCGTGAACTAAATGCAAACACAGTCCCAGATAAGTTCCCACTGCCTTGTATTGACATTATTCTTGCAGACTGTGCAAAGGGAAAAATATGGGGTAAGATTGACATGACCAATGCCTTCTTTCAGACAAAGGTGCATCCTGACGATATTAAGTATACAGTGGTAGGGACCCCATTTGGACTTTGGGAATGGGTAGTAATGCTGATGGGATTGATGAACATACCGTCAACACACCAGCGTCGCATGCAAGAGGTGCTCCACGAACACATAGGCATCATTTGCCATGTGTACCTTGACAACATCATCATATGGTCTGCTGCTCTCAAGAAGCACATGCAGAATGTTCAGACAGTCCTGGAGGCACTGCGAAAGGCTAGTCTTTATTGCTTCCTCAAAAAGACAGCACTGTTCTGCATTGAGATCGATTTCTTAGGACACCACATCTCACAAGATGGTGTTTTGCCGGACTCCAAGAAGGTCCAGTGCATACTTGAATGGCCAGTGCCACACATGGTTGGAGATGTTTGAAAATTTCTTGGCCTAGTTAGATATATTGCGAGCTTTCTACCAAAGCTAAGTGATCATGCCTCAGTTCACCATTCACTGGGCTTGGGGACAGCAAGGTTGCCATCATGTGGAATGAGGAGCATCAACACACTTTTCGGGCTATCAAGGGCCTCATAGTCTCGTGTGAATGCCTCACCATGATTGACCATGACAAGCCAGGCGACAATCGAATTTTTGTAACTATGGATGCCAGCAAGCTTAGGATGGGTGCTGTATTGAGTTTCAGCCCTACCCGGGAGTTGGCACAGCCAGTTGCTTACGACTCCAAGACATACTCATCTGCCAAACAGAACTATGTGACCCACAAGAAGGAGCTGCTGGTGATCATCAGGGCACTGAAGAAGTGGCACATGGACTTACTTGGCACAGATTTCACAGTGTATACCGATCATCGCACCCTGCAGTATTTCTCATTGCAAAAGGACTTGTCACAGAGGCAACTATGTTGGCAGGAAGTGATGGCCAACTACAACTTCACAATCGAGTACATTAAGGGTGAAGATAATACCATTGCTGACACTCTCTCTAGGATGTTCCCTGAGCCTGGCCCCCCTATCGTGCCAGTGATGCAGATTGAGATCGACGACACCTTTGTCAACAAGATTAAACAGGGCTACAATGAAGACAGTTGGTGCTGCAAATTGATGAACAATGGAGCACAGATGAAAGGTGTGTGGTGAGAAAACAGGTTGCTGGTGCAGGAGCGCAGACGCATGGACAAGAGGAGCATATGGGACTCAGCTTCAGCTTTGATGCTGCACCCTCCTAGCCCTGTGGTGTCCCCATTTTGGAGAGAGCAAGGTGAGAGGCGGGCTCCATGGAGAAGCCCGCAGCGAAGACAAGAGAGGACCAAGTGGCGAAAGGGAACTAAGATTCAAAGTGAAGAATACATGTGTACTAGTGCTACTATAAATACTAACTAACACATGTATGTAGTGAGGCTAGTATGTAAGTACACATGTACATGAAACATGTAACAAAGTAATCCTAGTACTGCACACCATGCATAAGCCTCAAGGGCAGAGCCCGAGGGATTCCGAAGGTCTGAGTATCCGAAAGGGGCGTAGGGGGGGACCCCTAAGGGGGTGAGGATCGGACTCTGACACCTGGGTCACTTCGGAGCCACCAAGTCCTTTGCAGCATTGCACGACAGTTTCTATTGGCTAGAAATGTGCTCGGATCTGGAAGAAGGTTACATTCCTGCCTGCATGGATTGTCAGAGGAATAAGGGCTTGACGTCAGCTCTGGTTGGTCCCCTACATTCCCTACTGATCCCTGACAGTCATTGTGACTCTGTTGCCATGGACTTTATTGGGCCACTGCCAGAGGAAGAAGGTTTTGACTACCTGCTGACCATAACAGATTGCTTAGGCTCTGACATCAGACTTGTGCCTTGCAAATCCTCACTTACCACAGAAGACCTTGCCCAGTTGTTCTTCAACCATTGGTTCTGTGAGAATGGGCTGCCCATCGACATCATCAGCAATCACGATAAACTGTTTCTGTCGAAATTCTGGAAGCACCTCCACAAACTGATGGGTGTCAGCCCGAAGATGTCAATGTCCTTCCATTCTCAGACAGATGGCACGTCAGAATGGACAAACAAGACTGTGATACAAAGCCTGCAATACCTTGTCAATCACAAGCAGAAGGGCTGGGTTTGGGCATTACCTCGGATGAGATTTGCTATCATGAGCACTGTAAATGCATCTACTGGTTTTTTCTCCTTTCTAGTTGCGTTTTTGGATGTCACCGCAGGCTATCCTGGCCTTCAACCCATCAAATGGGGGGGAAGGATTAGTGGAAGGTGAAGAGGCAGCGAGATGAGTCTTGAAGCAGCTGGTGTTGGATATTGAGAAAGCCAAGGACAACCTGCTTGCAGCCAAAGTCTCACAGGTGCACCAGGCAAACAAGAAGTGTAGCCCGGAGGTCCCACACAAAGTCGGTGATTTTGTTTTCCTTTCTACAGTGAATTGACAGCGCGATTATATGCAGAAAAACAACAGCCATGCAATGAAATTCATGCCCAGATACGATGGCCCATTTGAAGTCATTGTGGCCCACCCTGAGACATCATTGTACATGCTTAAGCTTCCACACAGCACTGGTATTCACCCAACATTCCATGCTAGTCAACTTCAGATGGTTAGGCCAAATGATGATGACAAGTACCCCTCGAGTGTGCTCACGAGGCCTGAGGCTATCCTCATAGATGATGAAGAAGAGTGGCTGGTGGATAGGATAGTGGATGAGAGGTGCAGAAGGAATAGGCTGGAGTATTTGGTCAGGTTTGTGGAATACAGACCTGAGGATGATGAATGGCTCCCCCACAGTGAGCTTGAGGGCTGCGAGGCCCTAGACAACTGGATCTAATTACACCCCACCTCCAACACTCGATCACATATGTCCCACAGGAAGCGCAATTCTTCATAGGGTGGGCAAGTGTAAGTGTACTTACCCCTTTCTCCTATTGGGAGATCACATGATCCACAGATTAGTATATACTGAACTTGCTACTTGTATGAATGACATGCTTGTATGTAGCTACCACAACAACCAGAACTTGGTCCTTTCAACCCTCATCTGATTCTCAGTGTTTCCCATACTCAGGTTTCCAAGTATTGACACAGAGATTTTCTTCTTCGTCTTCAAGCTCCTTGTCCATTCCACAACAACAGCACTGTTTCTTGAGGCTAACCATCTGTCCAAGGCCTTCAATTCCTCTACTTTATGTCAGGGCAACCATTGATTTTCTTCAGCACCATAACTCTTGTATGTTACAAGGAACTCCTGTCCTCGTTTACCCTGCTTCTCATCTATTATCAAGTCCACAAGCCATTCATCATCACCTGAGTCCATCATGATCGCAGCCAGACACTCAAGCTCACGAGAGGGAAATAAGTTACCATCATTCAAGAGGAAAGGACACAGGTAGCTAGAGTGAAAAGTGGGGAAAGTATTCTCAGCATTAGGTAGGTCAAGAGTATAAGATGACTTCTCAGGGTTAGCATGGACAATTTTGTAAGGCCCATCAAACTGTGGCATGAACTTAGCAACACGGTTATTGCCCAAATGCATGTACTCTTTTCAGCAATTCAAGGTCAACAAGAAAGCCAAATCACCCATAGAAAATTTCAAGTCAAGGCGACAATGGGTGTTAGCCTGAATCATTTGCGAAATCTAGGCAGCCAGCAGGTTGTCATGAGCTTCAGTGGTGATCCTTGATATGTTTGAGATAACTTCTGCAGTAGATAATGGAATACAGTTTGGAATTAGTTCGACAAGAGTGGGGACGATCCACAGTGAAAATCCCAAGTGAAGTTGGAAGAGGGAAAAACCTGTCAAGGTGTTAACTGTATTCATGACAGAGAACTGCACCTGAGGTAAAGCCTTCACACAACCCTTCTGGTTGTGATCTACATAGTACCTCAGGCATCAGATAACTGTCTTATTCATTCGCTCACTTGAGCCATCCATTTCGGAGTGGAAAGTGTTAGACATCTTTAACTTAATATCAGTTAGTTCATACAAGGCTGCCCAGAAATGGGAGATGAAAAGCTTATCATGGTCACTGGTGATCGTTTTGGGCAATCCATTCTCACAGTACCAGTAGTTGAAGAACAATGTGGCAATGTGTTCTGCTGTCACATCTTTCCTGCAAGGGATCAAGCAGATGTTGGCACCCAAATGATCTGTAATTGTTAGCAGGTAGTCGAATCCCTCATCTTCAGGCAGTGGTCTGACAAAGTCAAGCACAATATCCTGGAGATGTCTGTCTGGCACTGGGAGGGAATGGAGGGGCCTGGCAGGTTTCAACATTGGGGCCTTGTTACATTGGCACATGACACACCTGGGAATGTAGGCATTTTCGAGATCACGGCACATGTTGGGCCAATAAAAGGAATCTCTAAGGGCTTCATAGCTCTTAATGGCGCCAAAGTGGCCTAAAAAGTCATGAGCAAGCTGAAAAATTGATTCACATATGCTTGGCACCCGAGGGATAACCAGTCTGTCCACAATGTATAGCAGTCCAGCTCTACAACTAACACTGGTGACCTTGATGCCATCGGACAGTAATTTTGAGCACCATGGGTCACTAGTGTATCCTGCCTTGGTTGATGCAAGGAGGGTAGAATCTGTGGAAATGGTGAGCATGGGGGCGATGAGATGAGTCTCATCAGAGAACTGGCAGCTTAACACATCTGCAATGGTGTTATCTTCACTGCGAACATATTTGATGGAGAAGTTGAAATCTGCTAGGAACTCCTGCCAGCATAGTTGTTTCTTTGACAGGTTGTGCTGTCGGTTGAAGAACTCCAGTGTATGATGGTTAGTGAAGACCTCAAATTCAGCACTGAGTAAATTGTTTCGCCATTTGTGCAGCACGCGAACAATCACAAGCATTTCTTTGTCATGTGTGGAGTAGTTCTTCTCTGCAGGTGATAACTGTTTGGATTCAAAGGCCACTGGGCATGCACACCTCCAGTTCTTCCCAAAAGACAGGATGGCACCTGTACCTAAATCACTAGCATCAGTTGTAACAAAGATTTTGTTGTCACCTAGGTTCTTGTGATTGATTACAGTTAGACAGTCTTGAGAAGCGACGAGGTCCTTGATTCCCTTGAAAGCCTTTTGATGCTTTGGCTGCCAGATTATCTCTTCACCTGCAACCATCTTGTTCATGAGTGGGGTCAGGATGGCCATCATCTCCACAAGACATGGCAAGAATGTGGGCAGGTATCAAATGAGACCAAGAAATTGTCTGACGTTGGAGGCTATGCATGGCATAGGCCATGCCGAGATCTTAGCAGCCTTCAAGGCATCGGCCTGGATACCCTCCACTGAAATGTGATGGCCAAGGAAGTTGATGGAGGTACAGAAGAGGGACATTTTCTTCAGTGAGCAGAAAAGACTGGCCTTGTGAAGCACCTGTAGAATTGTCTCCATGTTCTTGATGTGGTCTAGTAGGTTGGCGCTCCAGATGATAATATTGTCTAGGTAGATGTGGCAGATTTTTCCAATCCAAGGCCGTAAGGTGGCAACCATACGCCTCTGATGTGTCGATGGTGTGTTGTGACAACCCTGGGGCATTACTACCCACTTGTAGAGGCTGAAGGGAGTGTGTACCACCATATATTTGATATGATTGGAGTGGACTTTAGTCTGAAAGAAGGTGTTTGTCATATCAAGTTTCCCCCAGATCTTACCTTGTTCACAGTCTGCAAGAATGTCAGCAATCTGAGGTAAGGGGAAATCTGTCCAGCACAGTATTTTCATTCAGCTCCCTGTAATTGTTTACCCAATGAGGCAATGCATTCAGATCAGCCTTAGGCATGAGAAAGGCAGGGCTTGAGTATTCCGAATCTGAGGGTCGCATACGACTAGCAGCCAAGTGACCTTCCAGCAGAGTGCGCCAAGCATCCTGCCACTTATGAGGGCAGGTGTACTCTCATCATCGAACGATCTTGTGCACATCCTTCAATATGAACCTGTGGTACATGGTATCAGGCAGATTATGGACAGGGGGAATGTTGTCTGGGAACAGGTCGCCGTACTTCTTCATCTCCACATCCATTCTCTTAAGCTGTGCCTTATAAGTCTCCTTCACATTCAGAACCTCAATTCGTTCTTTGATGGCAGCAATGATGCTGCCAGAAGCAGAGCCACACTTACCTTGAGTGGGGTGAATGTTCAACCTGGGGTGTAGGCACATGGCCATCTCAGCACCAAGAAGAATGTCCCTCATCTCGGAATGAGTGCAATGGTGGGCTGCTCAAACTTTGCTTGCATGAACATTGGTAGATTTCCAGAGAGGCACAGGCTTGGAGTTTACAGGTGAAGAAGGGTGGAGGAGGTTGTAGGAAGTATCATTGTTCAATTTAATGACACAAGAGTTCAAACCATGATTGACAAGTGAAGAGTTTGACTTGAGAAAAGGGAGACCCAGAATGAGATCTGTAACAAGGTGTTAAGAACTGTATTGCAGGGCCTCCTAACTTGTCCATTTAGGGGGCATGGGAGTGCGGAATGCGTGGACGAGAGGAGTGTATGGGACTCAGCTTCAGCTTTGATGCTATGCCCTCCTAGCCCTGCAGTGTCCCGATTTCGGAGTGAGCAAGGTGAGAGGCGGACTCTGCAGATGAGCCCGCAGCGAAGACAAGAGTGAACCAAGTGGCAAAGAGGAACTAAGATTCAGAGTAGGGAATACATGTGTACTAGTGCTACTTTAAATACTAACTAACATGTGTATGTAGTGAGGCTAGTATGTAAGTACACATGTACATGAAACATGTAACAAATGAATCTAAGTACTGTGCACCATGTCTACACCTCAAGGGTGGAGCCCAAGGGATTCTGATGGTCCGATGGTCCGAAAGGGGGCGCAAAGGGGTACCCCTAAGGGGGTGAGGATCGGATCCTGACACAAGGGAAGGCGATACGAAGGTGCAGAGGGTATGAGAAACAAATTGTCCATTGAGGGATACAGGCTGGATTTTAACAAATGAGGAGAGAGAAAGAGACTTTGTCTTCAGAGAATGTGGCTTGGCAACAGAAAGGTTTAGAGGCTTGTGAGATTGGAAGCTTGAGACACTTGACAAGTTCTTTCTTAATAAGTACTACGGAAGAGCCATCATCAATTAAACTTTTAATGAGGATAGGACTGAGTGATGTGGAGGGGAGGTGGCAAGACCAGAACAAGTTAGAGCATGAAAAAGGAGTGCACTCTTCATCCAAATAATCTGGAGAGTCCATGTCAACTACAGCAGAAACTGTGTTCGGGAGCATGGCAGCAATCATCTCAGTGGTGCCTTCGAAGGAAATGAGCTCTTCTTCCTGTTAAGGAGCCAAGTTCTGGAGAACCACAGCGACACGACCTCTGTCACAGGAGACATAGTTGGTGGGGTGAGGTGGTACATCAGCTTGGGTCAATGTCTTGTAGGTCACTCCATTGATAGTAGAATTCAGACACCAGGGGCCAATGTGGCCAGCAAAGAATCTTCAGCATTTGTAACATCCCCCGTTGGCTTCTAAAAGTTTATGCTCTTCATCAAGAAGTTTAGGAATGGGAATGAAAGGTTGCTAAGTTGTGGAGCTCGACTTAGAGGTGGACAGCATGGCTGCACGAAAGGTTGTTCTCACTGCCTGTTGACTGGGGGCTCCAGATTGAACACTGAGCCTTGTGAACTCCTTGGCGATTTCCTTGAACCTTTGTTGGTGTTGTTTGTCAAGTTGCCTAACTTTGTACAACTAGGGACAAAAATCCAGAAAAGTGTTTGTATTTTCTTGGTGGCATTCTTGGGTGAGGTTGGGTTCCATCCCAGCCTTCATCACATTCCTAAGAAAGTTGTCATTCATGAAGGAAGGCATACCAGCTAGAAGATTATTCTTCCCCATGATATCCAATACAAAGTCCATGAAAGGGCAGTTACCCTGCTTCAAGCGAAGAACAGCCATGTGGGTGGTGTATTCCAAATCTACAGGGAGAAACAAACCTCACGTCTGCTCCTTGTATGTGTCCCAATCCATCCCATCAAGAGAGGGACTGGCCATGGCTAACCAATGAATAGCATGCACACTACTCATTTCATAAGCGACAGTTTTCACCATGTCCTTGGAGGGAGTCAACTTGTGTTGTAGGAAGTTTTTGGCCTTGGTGAACCAGTCCCAAAGGAGGGATGCACCAATGTTGCCTTCATCCATTGTAGGTGGCCTATTGGGGGCAGATTGCTCAATTTTCGCTTGAACACCCATGGTAGTGAGACACTGGAAGGGTGAATGAGGGGTTAACAATGATATATGTGTGTGGGAGGGTGGGGAACAAGAAGGCATATTTATATGCGTCTCTGCTAGCTCGAAGGAGTCAAAGCTGCCAGAAATTGGTATGAGTGGAGTTGCTTTTGAGGATAGGCATATTCTTTTCAGGGCTGGCAAGAGGACTGGGGCAGATCTCATTCGTGTTCTAGAAACAGGGGGGGTCAGTGTAGCAAGTACAGGTTGAGAGGCACTGGTACTGTGACTGCATGTGGAAAGGGAGATGGGAACTGTGGGTCTGGATCTGGAAGGCAGTGTGAATGCCTGTTGTTCTAAACATGGGAACATGTAAAGGCTGGGAAACAGTGGCAAAGGTGGGAAGACTGGGAGAGGTACTGGAAAAGGCAGGGAAAAGGCAGGGAAAAGGCAGGGATAATCGAGCTCAGGGTCATTACTTCCTGATAGTGCTTGACCAGTGGGAAAGTGAGGCCAAAGCCTGATCATTTTCAAAAAAAAAGTGGAACCACAGCAGTGGTACACTCAAGGATAAGCAATGTGAAAGGATCAATGTGTGGGGATTGTATTGTGAGATGTGGTGGTTGGAAAGTAAGTAATGGGTATGTGTGTATACAACTCAAGTAGTAGCACATCATATCACATGATGTCAGGGGAAACAGGGGAAGTACAATAGGAACATAAACATGTTTACATTCACCTGCTTCGCTTCTTGAGTGTTGTTGCCTTTGGGCATCTTCCACATTTTTTTTGAAATCAATCAAACACCCTTACATCCTAAATCATACTGGCTACACAACTTCCATCAATCAATTCACCCATTAATTCACACCACCTACGCAACCCTGATCAACACTTGCACCTGACTTCCCAGATCATCAAACACCTTTACCCATTAAGTTGCAGTGTCTACGCAACCCTGAATGGTGCTCATGCTTTACTCATGCACTCCCAGTTCCTGCCCCACCACCCCTGCCCCATTCCTCCCACTGCCTACACAATCCTAAATGGCAATTCCGCCTAAACCCCATATTCACCAAACACCTTTACCAGTGTATCCACAATCCACACAATCCTGACTGGTGCTCACCCACACCTGATTTTCCAACCAACCCAGCTCCCATCCCAGTCCCCACACCAGTTCCAGTCTCAATCCCACCCAGTCACCAGTATCACCAGAACACCCCAGGAACTTTGGTTTAATTCCCAAGAACTTTGGTTCATATCCTAGGAACTTCAGTTCACTCAACACCCCATCCTTGCCCCAGATCACCCCAAGAACCCCAGTTCATTCAATGCCCCTGCACCCTTTCCCAAATTCCCACCACAGCCCTGACCCTGCCTCTTTCCAACCTTGGAAATCTGTCTCTTCCTCCATTTCCCCCTGCTCCCCACTCCTATGCCTTCACTGTTCCCTTCACTCATTGAAGACCCACCACCCCCTGCACTTGTTGTTTCGTGATGACACCTTCACCCACCTCCCTCAGGCTCATTTTCATTTCGTAGCAACACCCTCCTTCATAGTTGTTGTTTCCAATCTCCCTTACCACAATGTCTCATACTGATGTCAAAAAGCGCATACATCTGTGTTGTCCAACAGTACTCCACCTTGTCCAACAGTACTCCTTCATCTGCTACACTTTTCAAATCACCCACCCCTTCATCCTCACCTGCCACCTCTATCATCCGTGTCCAGCTCATCCTGGAAGAGGACCTCTTTGCTGCTTTTGCCCCCTCCTCGATCTCCACTCAGCCCCTCTGCAGCTCCAGCTGCCACCATCTCTCCCTCACACTGCCCTGCCTTCCCCCTGTGTCCCATCTACAACATCTGAATTGCCATGGCCGTCCAGTGGTTTGACTGGATCACCCTTCTTGACTGAATCACCCTTCTTGATGCCGCAAGTTCGACCTCTTCATTGATTCCAGCCCCCCTCACCCACCACCTTCGCACCATTCTCCCCTGTCCTGGCCCAGGCCTCAGTGGATAGAAAGACATGAAATAGCTCCTTGAGCAAGATGGGGACTGGCCCCATTCGCAACTGCCCACCTAGATAACCCTCATCCCCAACCAGTTCCCTATCCCCTCCCTCACCTCCCTCTCCCTCACCTCTGCATCTTCAATGCTTGAGCGCTCCATGTCAAGGCTTGACCTTCTTGTAATCAACCTTGCTGCTGATGTCGTCCCCCCTTGTGCCTTGCACTCCTCTTTCCCCTACCTGTGTTCCAGCCTTCCACATACTGTGCCACTCCCCATCGCCTCCTTCCACCTCATTGGATGTTTGGCTCACATTGTTCATCGCATGCTTACCGATTCACTCTCAACACCTGTTGTCAAAATTCCCTTCCCTTTCTTTCCCCTTGATAATGCCCCCATGACCTGTGATTGTCTGCTGGAACCAACTTCACACCACCTTTGCCTATACACCTGCTGCCTTTCCTTCTGTGTTCGGAACTAAACTTTTGCTTTACCTGCTACTCCGCTTGCCTCAAAGTTCACATATATGGGCTGGCATGCCTCCTTCAACCCCTCCCCTCTCATTTTTGTCCTATCATCTGTGCCATCACTGCTGGCCACAGAATCACTCTGTCTCGCTGTTTCCAGCGATATTCCCCATCCTCCATATTCTCTGCCTATTCCTTCTCTCATACCACTGGCCTGTCCCTCCCACATATGTCCTGCACATTTGCACCAAACTCAGCTGCCACTACTGATCTTAATTTCACTGAACCCCGCATTTTCCATTCCCCTTTTTCCTCCAATTCCCTCACGCCCCTATGTTTTCGTGTCCACCCTGTGTTTTCTGTTTCCTCCACACTGCCCTTTCCCTCTCAATTTCATCATTCTTCTTCCTCACAACTCCCTGTCTCCTCTTCTTTGAGTTTCTTCCCTTCAACATTTTACATTATCACTTTTTATTTTATTTTTTAAAGGATGGGTGAGTGTAAGATCTCTACATATCTTACCACACTTCCCCTATCTCCTGACTCCTAGATATGATCATGTGACTATGGTATTTCCTTATATATAGAAGTCACATACCTATCTACTTACTTCTTCTTGTACTCTCTCTTATCATCTTCCTAATACACCTCCAATGTTTGATCCTTTCACTTGCTTTGCTTCTTGAGTGTTGTTGCCTTTGGGTGTCTTCCACTTGAAAGGTGGAAACATTGAGTGGTCCAGTTTGAAGATCATGCATGCTGGAGGGTAGTGATCTGCCATGTTGAGGTCACCCTCTGGTTCTCTGAGATCAAGTATGATGTATGTAATGATCACTTGGCTTCTGTTAGCTAGATCTGATTCTGTCGCTATATTCAGGAGGACCATTCTGCACATCCCCATTGCCACTTCCACTTGGGCTGCCACTTGGCTGTCCCTGCCTAAGCCATCTTCATAGCTGCCAGTTGTTCTTGAGGTGAAAATTGGTTGTGATCCTGTGTGAAGTCTTCCATAGAAGAAAGGAAGACTGTATTTCCTGTTGCTCAACTGTGCCACCTGAGAGCCTCCTGATTCCACACCTCCCTGATGGAGGTGACTACAATGATATTGCTGTACCTGTAAGGGGACACTCCTATTTTCTCCTTTTATCCTGTCTCTCTCCCTTCCTCTTTGTTCCTTTCTCTTTCTTTCCATTCCACAGACTCTTATTTACTTTCATTTTCTTCCCTTTCCATCCTACCATCCATCCAAGCCTCATCCAACGCATCCAAGGCATATCCGATGCATCTGAGCCACATCTGACACATTCAATGTATTTCCCGCAGTCCAGATACACTTGGCTGCACTTATGCATGCCTGGATGTGCTTCAGATGTATGTATACACTTCAGGGCACGTTTGGGTGACCTATACCTTCTTCCTGCACCTTTTTACTTCCTGTTCCCACTTCCCCAGGTCACTGGCACAACTTTTGCATATTCCCTCCATTTTGCTATCACATGTGCCTGCTCATACCTTGTGATATTCTATGGACTTGTGGCTGGTGTACTATACAGTTGTCCTACCTTTCTCCCATGCTTCTACAGTATATACTTCACCTTCTAGCAAGGAGAATCCTTATCTTGTTCTCTTTGGATTCTTCCTCTGCTAGGTGAGCAGTCTCTCATGTATTGTAGTTAGCTCTATTCATACCTTTGCATTCTCCCTCTGTTAGGCTTGCACTGTCAGCCATCTTGAGATCGCTCTTACAGTACCAACCTCAGAATTCTTCATCCAGACCATAGATATTGGACAGAGCTACCATCAAGGACAATCAAACACATCAAATTTAGATCAACCATTTTTTTTCCCCTCAGACTTGTTTTTGCATGCATCTAAAGGTATCTAGTTTGATATTCTGTTGGGTCTGAAGTGATTCTATTAGCTCCAGTTTTTGGCAAAGGCCCAAAATTTTGGCCATATTAAATTAAATAGGTAAAAATAAAATAAAATAAGGAATCAACAGCTAAAATTTGCTTCTATCTAATAGTACTATTGCTGGAGCTTGTAGATTGATGTTGTGCTTACCATATGCTGGTCAAAGTTGCTTAGGGGATGTTGCATGTGACCCATGTCACATGCACTACCATTTTGCAAAAGCTCAACTTTGGCTAAAGCTTTGTGCTGAGGCTGAATCTGTGCTAGTGTTGTGAAAAATTGGTCCATGGTCTGTTTGGCAGGGGGGAAATAGAAAGCCCACAAATGGCCTGAGATTTGTGGGGAAATTTTCTGCAAATTTGCAATGTGTAGCACCAGGCAAAAAATTGGCAAATTTGCAGCAAAATTGCTCAAGTTAGCATCTGTGAAATTGCAAAGTAGGTGTGAAATTGGGTACACATAGTTGCAAAGTACAGGTTGTTCACTATGCTCACACTCTTAGCCACACATCATCATCTGGGACAACATTATACACAGGGCCTGCCTTATCTAGAGCTTGCTCCATGAACTCTAATACTTGCAAGGACTCATCTGATGTTTCCAACTGCAACATGCTATCAGCAAGTATGTGAAGGTACTTGCTGACATCAAATTTGTCTTTGAGATCAAACTAGACACCTTGAATGTTGACCAACACATTGCTTTGAAGACTTGGTAGCCACCATCCAACCACGCTAATCCATCAAGAGGATTTTCACAGTGCAGCACATACTCGTCTGATGATGCACTTGAATCAGGTAGTTAAACTTTGTCACTTCCTGCAATATCCTTGCTGATATCATGCCAATTGACAGTGATGGTGTCACACTAAGTCGAGTTAACAATTTAGTGCCCAGATGGTCATGGACTACTATGTTGAATTGCACCTGGTCATTTGTTAATTTCAGGATTGATTATAATAGAGATAATACTCTGATAGGGGTAAAGATAGGGTGAGGTCAGTTATTAGAATTAGTATGTTAATCAACAATACTACTCCTAATTAGATAGGGGGTTGTGGTGTATTTACTTGTGCAATAAGTAGCAAGTGTACATGATAGTATAAGTCTAATTAATAAACCTATGGGATGGACTAGATAACTAAATAACTGAGGTTAGTATGCCAGAATCCTACTCGTTTCAGATCTGGGCTTGTAATGGGTTCCCTACTTGTTTTGGGATATTCAAACTGTCAATGTTAGTGTCACTGACACCTACTCATTTTCAGTGCAGACTTAGCTGTCAGTGTGTTACTGTCACCTACTTATTTCGGTGCAGACTTAGCAAAAGAAAAATAGACCTTACTTACTTTTTGGGTCTCTAACAAACGGAAATGCTGGTATCCTACTCGTTTCAGATACAGCTGAACTTAAGTTGATACCTTGTATCTGGGGGATAAATTGTGTATTGAGACAGAGAGACCTGCTCCCTTTTATACCTACACTGTTTGTTCCTAAGAACAATAGTATCTTAGTGAGGTAAATACAAATAAATAATAGAACAATGAAAAATGTCTTAAACAATGAGTTCCATTGTATGCACAATTGTCATTAAGGGAGACAATGGGCAGGTATAATAGTTCATTGAATATTTCAATGACTGCAATGGTTGTCAAGGAAAGACAATAGAAATGTGAATATTAGTTGGGTATAATAGAACAATAAGGCTAAGGGAGAACAATAAATCATATTGTGAACTGGTTTCCACAGCAACTTTCCATGGTGAATGAAGGACAATAAGACTAAGGAAGAACAATGAATCCTATTGTGAACTGGTTTCCACAGTGATTTTCCATGGTGAATGAAGGACAATAGAAGGGTAGGAATAGTAATGAATCTCCTAGGGGCTCCGCTCCTAGGGGTTCAGGGGTAGCATCCTATTTCCTAATGTCTTTATACCAAACCCATGTTCTGGTATGACAACAGGTTTGCACTTGGGCTGCAAATTGAAATCAATACAGGCCATATAGTGAGTCTTCTAAGTACATCTTACTCTTTCCTTGCTCTCATTTTGTAGGAAGCCGTGAATGATTAGATGGTCAGAAACTGTGCTAACCTGTTGTCAGCACTGTTTTGGACCATTAAGCCACATTACAACTGACATGGCATGTTCATCAACCATCAAGACAGGTACAGCAGCAAAGATCTTGACAGCAAGAGGAGCAATAATTGTTGTATCTGAGTCATTTGAAACCATGAAGGCTTGCCAGTACTCCAAATTTGATTTGGTACTCTGTTGTAAGTGATGGAACAGTACGGCCTTGGCAGAGAACTTCAAGAATTGGGCATGCAGAAGGAGAAGGGCTTGCTGAGGTGTGTACAGTGCAAGGTATGGATTTCATTCCTCCATTAGCTTCTTTGCCTTGCTTACTGTTCATTCACCTGTTGCTGTATAGATGTCATTGTATTCTGCCTTGAGTATCAATGCCAGACCCTTGCCAATCTTTTTGAAAACCCTGGGTCTCTCTGTCACTGATGGCATGTTTGCAGCACAATGAATGGTGACTGTCAGCACTGCAAGTGGATTAGGGTTGTTTAGGACACCAGCATCATGGTGATCTAGGTCCAGAGCAAAGGCAACTAAATAGACATTTGATGCTTGTTCATTGTTGATTAGTTGGTTGAATCGGTAGTTAACAATCTTGTGTATGGATTCAGTGATTGTGTTTGAGAGCTTTGATGTTTGGCGTGACAATAAATCTTTTAGCTATGTGACAACAGCAAGCCAATAGAGATAAACATCCACTGCAGTTGTTTTCTTGGATTCAAGACATTGTATAGCACGTGCGAAAGACATAAGCACTGCTGCCAAACATTTTGCATTTTTGGTGAACTTATATATGTTGACATTGTCATCAAATATCTTGTGGAAAATCTAGCAACAGCGTGGATTGTAAGTGTACTAAGTACTGAAACCCCAGCATTGTTGACTACTTACCTTACTCTCAATTGCAAGTTTCTTGTTATGAACAACTTTTTTGAGAGCATCCATACTACGAATTAAGGATTTGAGAGACCAATATACTGTTTCAAATTGGGTCTCCCCAACACCCTCCAGTCCACAACCAATTCCAAGCTTCTTACAAGCATCATCAAAGTGGTCTAAAGTATAGGTTGAAAGACTTATGAAAGCAAGGACATCATGCAGAGAAGTAATGGTCTAGTAAAGGTCAAAATCTTAATTATAATTGTAATATGAAGTTAATGGAATAGTGACTGACCAGCTTGAATACTTCTAGGTTGCAAATATCTTTAATCGTGTTGTAAGGGTTGTGGCATGCATCCAGGATATCCAAGATCCATGGATATTTCAACACAAGTAAGTGCTGAGCTTTCTGTGTATTGGCAGCATCATCAGATGTCATGCAACAGAACTGTTGTGGGCCAATTTGATCTACTCACTGGAAGGGGTTACCAATTCACAATGATGAGGATCATGTAGCCACCTACCTTGCGAAGCAACTTGACAATGTAATTCCCAGTCATGCTTAATCAAGATGAATCATCCAATTCCAAGCAGACAGATTCCCAGCTTTCCTCTGTAACACGAATGCTGAAGAACTTCTTCTTCAACAACTTCCCAGGACCCACCATCAAACAATATTGTCAAGTTACATGACATTTGAAGCCGTTCCATTACTGAGAGACGAACCTGTGCAGCAAACAGTGGAATTAACAACTCCTCAAGACAAGAATGACTTGGAACAGCATAGTGTGTGTGTTCATAGCACCACATAATTCCTTGAACTTGGTGGAACTGAGAACATTGGGGGGGGATTCCACAACAGATGAACAGGTTCACTAGTGTGTGATTTACATGATTTTCCAGTTGTTTCTGCTCTTCTGCTTTGTAGATTGTTGTCAGATTGGTTGGCTTTAACTTCTTGTCTACCACCTGCACTCCACTGCCATGCTTCGGTCCAATTGTGGGCTCCATTCATGAACACTTCATTGGTGTAATGGCAGACACTGCAGGGGATTCTTCCTTATCAACACTCCTACTTCTCTTGCTTCCCCCAGGGAGCAGGAAGTTGAGCTTTAGCTGCTCAGTGAATTTTGGATCAACAATGGCCAACTCTCAAAGCACCTCTTGTGCAAGTCCTTTATCCTCATGATGTGCCAAGAACCCACATTTCAATGCATGATGGAGGACTTGTGTCTTGTCTCATGGCCAGGTTTTCCACACCTTCTTACAGTGTGCACTGTAGAGGCAGTGCACTATCTTCTTTGTTCTATCTGTAAGGGGACATTCTATTTTCTCCTTTTCCCCTGTCTCTCTCCCTTCCTCTTCATTTCTTTCTCTTTCTTTTCATTCCACGGACTCTTATTTACTTTCCTCTTCTTCCCTTTCCATCCTACCATCCATCTGAGCCTTATCCAACACATCCGAGCAACATCCGACTCATCCAACACATTTTCCCACGCCTCGGCCACACTCCAGCCACACATCTGATGCATCCAAGCAATATCCAACTCATCTGATGCATTTCCCGCACCTCAGCTGCACTCCGGCTACACTTGCACATGCCTGGATGCGCTTCAGATGCACGTATACACTTCAGGGCATGTCCAGGTGACCCATACCTTCTTCCCACACCTCTTTACTTCCTGTTTCCACTTCCCTGGATCACTGGCACGACTCTTGCATATTTCCTCCACCTTTCTATCACATGTGCCTGCTCATACCTTGTGATATTCTCTGGACTTGTGGTGGTGTACTATACAGTTCTCCCACCTTTCTCTCACGCTTCTACAGTATACACTTCGCCTCCTAGCATGGAGAATCCTTATCTTGTTCTCTTTGGATTCTCCCTCTGCTAGGTGAGCAGCCTCTCATGTACTGTAGTAGCTCTATTCATCTCTTTGGATTCTCCCTCTGCTAGGCTCGTGCTGTCGGCCATCTTGAGGTTGCCCTTACACTATCATCATCCTTTGAAAAACACAGCTGGGTAACCTTCAGAAGGGTTGGGCATTTGTTCCACCATTTCAACTATCCACATCTTCCTTGTCATCACTATATAAGGGATCATCAGTACTTTTAACTGACTTTGTGTCTGGCTTTTTGACTTTATTTCGACATGTAGGTTGAGTGCTTTGTGACTCTGTGGAATGATCTGGTGTCTCAATGATGTTGTTCCACTCAAATATCATGGCATCCACTTCATCATCTCCATCAATGCACATTTTGGATGGTGCTATCGACCCTCCAGCTAGTGGGTCGAGACTCATAGGCACCTAAACATTTGGTCATATGTGGTAAGGGGATTTCATTTAGTAGGGTATTTTATACTTACTGTCACCCCATACTTTTGCAGGACTTGATAAGATGTCATTAGGGAATCATCCAGCCATTTGTTCAAAAGGACAGAATTTGGCAGGCTTTGAAGCTGGAGCTTGAGCACCTTGGCCAGTGCTTCCACAGCTGGTCCTTGGAAAGGGAGATTAAACACTCCACTGTCATTTCTCAGCCCAAGTGCAACTTCAAGTGAATGATTTGCAGCAGCCTCAGGTCTCTTGTCATTGAGCAATTCCAGACATGGCATGAAATGGAGCAATTGATTGATATTGTCCTTGGCAGCTGGAAGTGGTAGCTGCAATGGGAGGATTTGTAGGTGGAATGCAAGGTCTTTTAATTTTGCCTGTTGAGTAGGGTTCATTAGGAAGCTCAGTATTGCAAATTCAAAAAAGTGTGACAAAAGCTGGTTGTGCCACTAAGTATATAGGGGTTTTTTGTGGAATATCTACCAGAATTATAGGTAGTATGCAGCAATGTACTTCTATTGCCTGTATGAAATGTTAATAGCAAGCTACTGTACTGTCCCCTTCCAAACCTTGCAAATTTGCACCTATTTTGCAGCCCCATTTAGGCCTCTGTTTCCCCATGTGCAAATCTGCAGCAAATTTGCAGTGCAAATCAGCCCTTGCAAAGTTCAGCTGCCAATTTTCCACAACACTAATCTGCACAAATGTGTGGCAGATATAATTTTAGTGTTATTGTGACTCAGTAGTGACTACAAATTGGGCAAAGAAATTCTATACTCTACAATATGGGGTGAAAGTCAGGCTCAAAACCCCAAAAGAGGGTACACACAATTCAAATTTTTTGCTTCAAAAAATTTGGCCACACCCATTTTACGTGGGAAAAGCTTCAGACATTGTTTTTTGAGTTCTTTTGGTGTGCTTGACTATGAACCTGTCAACAGTTTGGCCTCCAAAATTCCCAATCTGGCTCCATCAAATTTGATGTGTTTGATTGTCCTTGACTGTAAGTTGCACTTGCTGGCCAAATTGTGTGGCTTGTACAACACAGAATAACACTTGCTGTCATGCATAGTGAATATGTGCATATAACAAGCAACATTAATGAAGCTATACAGTTTCTAGATTCCGGGAAGCCACTCCTCAGCAACCAATGTTGTGGTAGAGTCATCACTGGGTGGCAAACAAACACAACAGTAATACATATCATTCACTTTCAATTGACATGGCACCTCGAAAGGTGCGGGACTGTGTAAGTGCTGAGGGTCACATCTAGGAGAGGAAAGCCAAACAAAACAGAAGCTACGGCCAGGAACCGGGATGGCTCAAGTGAAGCTGCCATCGGCGGCCCCTAGTATGAATCACATTCGGTGACAAAGCAGAAGACCGTGACCAGTTGGAGTTATTGCTCCCGACAACATTGGCCCAGCGCAATGTGCGTACGCCTGCCAGGCCGCATTGCAGCCGTCGTCCTTCCTTGTCCTCAACTCCCATGAGGGTTCGACCGTCGCTCATCTCCGTTCCCCCAGAAGTGCTGGAGCACATCGCCTTCCTTACTGCAACAGACGAGTTCTTGGGCCCACCTTCTGCAATCATTCCGCTGTTGTCCACCAATAAACGTCTGAACTCGTGCTTATCGATAAAGTCGAACACTCTTCTGTACTCACGTATCTTCGCGGCAAAGTTTGATGTATCGCCCCCTTTACGCCGACTTCGATGTAGGCAGCCGTCTGCCGCTGCGTTGACTGAGGAGTTGCAGCGCCGATGTTATTATTTGAAGCGCATGCGAGCACGACTAGACTCAACGGTTAATCCCTTTGCGAAAGATCGGGGTGGGGATGAAATCCTACAGTCCTTGCTATGGACTGCGTATCTTATGATGTTGGAAAATGATGGAAAGAACGAACGACAACTGCGAGATTATGCTCAAATCGATGTTTGGCTGCGAGAATTCTGGTTTGACGACCACGGCACGTCGTTTGCGAAATCATCCATACGGATGGATCAATGGCCCCCGAATAACGACAAGACGTCCCTAGGCATGTGGTTATTCTGGTTCCTACTCAAACCTGGTGAGAGGATATATATACATTCCATGATCAAGTCCTTATGCTATCCGCAGACGAATATATGGACGACGAGCATTCCTGGGATGTCGTAAACACTCTGAAAATCTTTGCGCTGGGAGCGCACCAGGTAGACTTTATCCATTCTTGACCCTTATCTTAAGGTGACATCAGTCCAGTATCAACTTACCTCCCCAAGCTGGGTCGATTTCGTCCCAGACTCGCATCAAAGCCGCTCGACCAGAACGATGCATTACTTGGGCTCCCTCCCCCTCCTCCCCGCGCCCCTGGCAGCTCCGGCTATTCTCGCGTTCCTAACTCTCGTCAATAAAGTATTGGGTTCACCAACAACTATGAGCTATTCAGTAATAACTTCGCCGTCGCTTTTCGGTATCCCCTCCAAGAGCCTGGAGTGGGAATGTGAATGGGGCCGTTGCCTCAGCCTTGGTCATGCAGAATACGATAGATTTCTCACGGCTTCGTACAAGCCCGGTAGTATTGAGGGCATATGGGAAGGAATGTTCACAGTACGTGTTCATTTTGTTCCGTCATTGCTTCACCCTGACCCCATGCTAGTATACCGAATTTACCGCATACGCCGCATTGTTATCAGGGGCTCCTCCGCCAGTGCTACAGAAGAGCATGGTTGTTCGACATCGACAAACATGGAAGCTCCGCGAGTATCACCTTCTCTCTACGGAGTCTTCTAGCTTCAGCTCTGGGATTTATGTTGACGCAGACAATATCCACCCTTTACCCGCAGGAGACCCTTTGAAGTCCTACTTTCCCACTGGTACCCATATCAGCGAACACTCTGGGAGAATAGAAGTGAGAGAGCCGCACAGCCAAGACGTAGTAGTTTATCGAAGAGCAACATCCGTCGTGACTGATGGGATTAACCAAAGTGTCTGCGGTACCCCATGTGTTCTAGACGTCATAATCACCGGAGAGGTCGGCCGTCCCGCGATATCACAAAACTGATGCTCTGATGGCTTATCCCGTTACCATTTTTCAGGGTCACTCAGCATGGGGACAATTCAGTCTGGTTGGACGCGTTAGACCCTGTGATGGCTTCATCAGCCTATGTAAAGAATACGTGAGTTTTTATCAATCTTTTCTTTGTGAATAGTTCAAACGACCCAGATTAAAGGTCGATGGTGATCGGGGAAAGTGGCTATATAGAGGATACCTTGTGGGAGCGGCTAACGGAAATCTCGCGGGTCGTTGGCGAGATACACTGAGCCCCGCCGAGGTGCCAGGATACGAGGGTTGCTTCGCGATGAGTAGAAGGCGGTGATTATTATGTAGGTCTTTCTCTCGTTATCTGTTTCTCGCGATCTGTGTATTTCGAGCCTTTTATCATCAAGGAGCTCCGGTGACAGAGATGGCCAGGATCAGTGTGAAATTCAGCTCCTTCAAGCCAACCATTATTTCCGCCTTCTCCAAGCAACACATATCGGGATATGTCGATCCTCCGAGTAACAATTGATCTGCTCATACGGTGCTACCGCTTCAGAAGTTTGTGCTTACCCCTTTTTATCAATGATCGATCTACAATCTTCCCTCCACGAAGAACGCAAGGCGTATATTTTTGTAGCAGGAATGATTTGCTCCGCGGTGTTGATTGTTAGGACTGCATTGAAGAATAGATTAAGGGTCCGAAAACATCGCAGATTGCAAGGGGGTAAGCTAGGGGAGATTAAGTTGGTCGGTTGTATCTTGGCGCCAGGATATGAGAGTCCGAAAATAAATCATTAGATACGGTTCTATGGGCCTTCGACGATAGCCTGAATATGGGGGTGGGTAGCGAATAATTATAGATGGATCAAATACGGCGGACAAGGCGGGATTTGGAGTACTATTGTTTGGAGACACGCTACGGCGATACGAGGTCCAGAGGAGTCGCCGGACAGCGAACAGTAGGGTGTTCAGCGTGGTAGGTACAAGCAGGTGCACCAGCCTATGAAGGTTGTCCATAGTGAGCAGCGGGTCTGCAAGAGGACTAGGGGACCTTGCAACCCATATAGTTCACCGCTAGATTCCCAGCAGCGACGAATGCCTTCCTAGATTCGTAATAGTGTAGCGCAACAGCAACCAGTAAAGTTGATCCGCGAAGACCAGCATCGTCTTAGTGTTCCATTATTGAGAAGGAGTAATGTATGAAGGGGGGGATGTATCAGGGGCCGGGCCGCAAGATGTTTATTCTCTAGGTCGTCGTGGCCAGAGCTACCGTTCGTACGATCACTTCGAGTTGATAAAGCCTCCGTGCCGCGGTAAGGATGAGCCAGGGAACATACTATCGATGGTGTGTCATCTTGCTTGACACGGCGGACAGAGGGCCTGCGTGGGCGGCCCAGGCTGATTAACTTGCTGTGGACAGAGGGTCGCCGAATAAGCAGGCCCGCAAACCTTCACTTTTTGGTAGTAAAAGATGTTGCAACGAGGGCACTGAACTTTCTTGACGAGACACATCGTTAAGGAAATCGATGCAGGCTGAAATATCACTTACTATGCTTTATTGGCGCGTCGACGAGGCTTGAAGTACTGCTCGTGCTGCTATAGTTCTGCTCGCCGTCTGAGAGCGGCGACCAAACTCGCCTCACGGGCGGACTCCATGAGTGTCGCCTAATTAACTAAGTAAACAGGATTCATCGCGCCGACCCTCGCGCTGAGGATAATAAGGACAAACCAAAGGGCCGGCTTTCTTGTTGAGATAAATGGGTAAAGGTCTTACGCTTCCAAATGGGTGCATGCGCCTCCCTCGCAGCCTCTCCATAGCATTGAGAGCAAATAATGGTCATAAGATACCGACCGAGACCGAACGTAGGTCCCCAGTTGACGCCTTGCCGTTGGGGGCATGCACAGCGTACCATACAACTCCCGTGCAAGCCGAACTACTAAAAGGGGAGTCGAAATCGCGTTATTGTTAGACGTGCGGAAACTTCAACAATTCTTACCCTGAGTACATCTGTTTCGCTGTCTCGCTAGTTTAAAGTGACTTGCTGTTCGACACGATCAACCATCTTCCAAAGTTCAACGGTTCACTTCACGTTCTACGTCTGTACTAGCGCTGGAGCGCTAGGGAGCTATTGCAAACCGACCACGTGAAACTTCCAGCTTTCGACTCAACGGACCCACAAGGACCTACATCGCTGAGAACCAATGGGCCTAAGATCAAATTCTATTCCTCGGTCAATCATCGCCCTCATAGGTGGCCGAAATGAACCTGGGATACGCACCTACCTCCTCTACAAAGATGGCGAGTTGCTCGTGGTAGAGGCCCCTCCTTCGACGATAAGCCAAGATGGCGACTACGATCAAACGCATGATAGAGAATGCTGGGAGAAGGAATATGACTACACACTTGAGAAAATTGTAATGGATCGTCACAATATGGGGCTGTGGGTGGTTGCTGACAATTCCTTTTTCTTAGCAAACAGCTGCCAGAACGATCGATTTTGGACGGACAAATTGGGCGTACACGATTCTACAACCTGACGGTGGATGTCGGATAATTCACAGGAATCGGCCAACATTCAACGTAACATATCCGACTTGGGCACCTGTGGTCGACGAAAGTGACTTAGAAATCACGAAGTGGATCAGCGGTATGTTGCCATTATTAGCCCCTTGAAAATTTCTATGCGAGAATGGCCAACATGCGTTCTATAGCTGAAGAAAGACTTGGCATTTGGAAAGGGCAGGAAGTTGGTCTGTGTGATTTCTTGGTTTACTTAACCTCTCTGACCCTGTTCCTGTAGATCTATTGATGGGATGGGACGATCGACGCCTCAAAGAGATAGAGCAAACGATGAGGGTATGGTGAGCTGTCAAATGTCGGGCGACTAACATGTCTGATGGAGATCAACAGGCGTACCGTTTGTTACAGGGGTTGGATCTGACTTTCGAGATACTTGCTCATGTCGCTCGAGATGGTCAAGTGGTAGGTGTCGTGATGGAGCCTGCCATCGGTAGGATGGTCGAACACTGTGATCGGGCACAAGTGTTCGAAGCTATCGCGAGAGTCGAAAGCCGAGGTTTGCTCTACGGATCGATCCACCAGAGCAACATCATGATATCAGGTGGAAAGGTCCGATTGACGAACATTGCGACAACTCGCCTGTTCACTCCAGAGGAGAAACAGTACCATTGGACTGCCCTGCGGCTGATGTTTGAATCTTTGAGAGGTGGCGTAAACTTTATGACCCCTCCTCGCACATGGTCTCAGCAACTACAGTACATCCCAAGCCCATTAGCGCCAGAACGGCCTCGATCCTCATTCGTCAAGATATGGTTTGTAGGTACCAACACGTTGCTTTTCCCGGAGGAGGCTCGCAAAAGGCGAACACGAACAGCAAAGAGGCTTACATCGGGCCGTAGGCCGCAGGAGCCCGTTGATGAGCGTGCCATTAGCATTACCTCCATGCAATCTGTCAGTACCCGCCCACTCGAGCGAAACCACGCAGAACACCCCTATTCACGCACTCTCGTTTCTCGACGTGTCCCCGATGACCGGAAGCAGTGGCGTTTGGAAAGCGATCGTCACCTACCCCTTCTACCCTCTTATGACAGCGACACGACTTGTGAGGAGGAGGACCGTTGCGTTGAGGTTGGTTCTTGATTTGCCCCTATCATGATGATTGCAGGATGCTTAGCCCCATTCCTCGTAGGTTTCGACGTCGTGACTATAGATACATTAAGGCGAGGCTAGCATTGTACAAGAGGTCCATTGAGTATTGGTATAAATATGTGCGTCTGTCCATTTCTAGGTGTGGGGATTGTGTTTGAGGACCAAGATGGTATTTGCCTGAGTGTGATTATACTTGACGAGTAACATATTATTAGAATGGTCAAATGGTAGTATAGCACCACCGGAGGCGTAATTTGGTGAGCGGCGCTGTATCTTGCTCTGGTCGCGATGGACCTGGTAGATCCCTCTGGGTGCCTTTAGGGATATAAATGATGATGTGCTTCAAAGGCATGGTGAGGGCGCGTTGTGATCGGCCCTGAAGATAATTTTGATAGTAAATGCGGGAGATTTTATTAGACATTTAGACGACTTACCTTGCAATCAACGGGGGCCTCCGCAATTTGGACATACGCGTTGTCTCGGGGGACCATCTTGAATAACTTGATTAGGACATGTTGCATGTGAGTATTGCGGTTTGCATGGTGATAATTTGAAGTAGAAATAGGAAGAGCAAGAAAGACAGATCGCTTTCTGTAGGACACACATATCCGCAAGACAACACATTATTCAACTTCGAGTCGCTGACTGTCTTATACTGTAGGGACTTGAGGGCGTTTGACCTTATTGATGATTGAGCCCCCTTTGCTACCTCTTCATACCTCCGTGCTACATGGTCTCCCTTAGACGATCCCGAAACCAAAAAGCCTCATTTCAACTGGAGGAGGACCCGTAGCTATGTGTTCCGAGGTGGTGGGCGCCAGACGCTCAGTTCCGGTGGAAGCGTTTCCTATCATAGTTCGTGGGGCGCTCCGTTAGCCTGCCTGGGCGACTCGGATTGGGAGCTTGGACTCGCACTGGAATCGCATGTGTGACAAATGTGCGATGCTTGTTACGCCCATAGAAAATCTGGGATGTAACCTGATGGGATACGGTATAATCATTAATTACGTTGATCTCTAGAGTTCTTGATTGGGATTCGCACAGTATTTGAGGAAGTAGATATCTCATCGCGTTTTGGCTTTGGCAGCAGTGACGGATTTGGAAATGAGTGGCGTACGGCGCTTATTTTGAGTAAGTTCAGGAAAAGTTGATCAGTTGGGGTTGAAAATCTCGCTTTGGACCCACAACCATTGCCAATCGATGGCAGTAGTAGATACTATCCCTCCCCATGTAACAGCATACGTTGGCGGAGAGAACGACTTGGACTGCTGTCTCTACGCCCTATGGCGAGACGGCCAGTTGCTTGTTCTTCAGGCCCCACCTGTTCTTTCTGCTCACGAAGACCTTACGAACTTCGACACAGCTTCGATAGAGCGGTCAACTTCTGAATTTCGCTTTGGCCTGGAGAAGATTGCCGCCTTGGTCCATAAACTTGATTTCAACCGAGCGAATTGGGCTTATCTCACGACGAGGACTAACGGGTCCCTCAACGTGATCTACAAGAACAAGCCACTACACCCCATGATTTCTCCTGGCAATCTTTTGGCTCCTCTCGTCGAAGAATCCGAAATAATTACTACCAAGTTCATCTCTTGCGAGCAAAGACAAGGTTTGTGGAATGGGATAGAAGTCGGTACGTACGATTTGTTCATTCCGTTATCTCGTGGAGGAATTCTGATGCCGAAACCTAAAACTAGACATCATGATTGGGTGGAATGACCAGTGGATGAAATTAGTGGGGCGTGAAATAGAGGGTAAGAACTCTTAGACTCAGTGCCTTCGTTTTTGACCTCATCATGATCGCAAGGGCATCGGTGTCTTAGAGGGCTTGATTTGACCTTTGAGGTCCTAGGGCATGTAACCCGCGACGGACAAATCATCGGAATTATGACAGAATCTGCCACCGGTAGAATGGTCGAATACCCCGATCGTGCTGCTGTATACGATGCGATCACAAAGGTGCAAAGCCGTGGGCTGGTGTATTCCGTGCAAGAGAGCAACATCATGATTGTTGACGGAAAAGTACGGCTCCTATCACTCGCCTCGATCCGCAAGATACGATCCGGTGAAGATCACGCAACAGCAGTCAATCGCTTTCACTGGGACGCGCTCCGGAAGCTATTCAAGAAATTGTTCCAGTATCCCAACTTCATGCCACCTCCCCAATGCATCCGTCAACAAACCATAAAAAATCCTCGCCCCTATACCCCCATTAAACAAGCCTCTGGCAACAAACCCAGCGTCGAATCCGCTATTCAAGATATTCGTTTTTGCTAGTGCTTCTAGCTCCCTCGTTCGCAAAGGGTCAGCTAGACAACCGATTACGTCCCGCGCGCTGGAACACTATCATACATTCCATGCGCAACAGCATGGCCAACGGTCTCTAACTCACTCTCGTCGCCATGGTATAACGCCATATACCCGGCATGCGCCACGTTCTCGTCACCATCCCCCTTCAGTTGGCCTACTACTCTGTTCGCCGGCAAGTGATACATCGTCGGAGACCGACAGCTGTGTTTCTCTGTAACAATATGAGGATGTCTCATAAATATTTTGTATATATCGGGTAACTACTGGACATTTGTGTATAAGTAGATGATGGGTTTTCGACGTTGAAGCTTGATCTGTTTGGAGAATACTTAAGGCCTTCAGTACTATGATATGTGGGTCCGTCGAGTGATGCAGACTATAAACGAAAGTTGGTACTTGCGGGGGAATCATATTCCGAGTCTTCGGGTGGATTAGATCACAGCGTTCTCTCAGTGCAATAAGTTGTGACTCAGATGAGTGCAGCTGGTGTTGCCGGATTCTCGATTGCGGTGAAGTAAAGTGTAGACACGGTGTCTGTGCAGGGTGCTGAACCGGGCATCGGCCGAGGTGCTTCTGAGTAGTTTGAAGGCGCCACACTTTGACTATATAGGGGTTGGCTAAAGACTAACCGCATTAGCGCTGAATGTCCCCGGATAGGCAGGTCCCTGATCACTGTCTTGATCATAATCGACTCGCTTGGCAGGCTTTTCGGAGTAGCAACACCCCACTTGCTGAGAGAACAGGATCCAACAGCCCCGAGCACCATGGTGATGAACGCCCTATTGTTTGCCACCCTTCTGCTCAACTTTTTTCACTCCTTTGCTTTGGCTGCTCCTCGAACCCTGGGATCCACCAGCCTTCACCGCCGTACCGACCCATTTTTCCCGGAAGAACCGCCCTCATGCCCTAAATGTGCACAGGTAGTCCATTCGAGGGCCATCTACACTGATTCCAAGCGAACTGAGGGTGTTTCAATGTAGGATTACCCCAGCATCAATTCATGTGCTCAAGCTGCTCCAGTGCTAGCGAATTTTACCAACGTGAGCCTAGTAGAATCCAACGTTGAGGTATTTTACTAAAATGCGTAGATCATCTTCAATCCCGGAGCTTTCATTGATGTGATCAAGTGCGCCTGCGCCGTATGTTCTTAACTTGTAGCAGTCACCGAACTCTGGCACATACGACATTGATAGGATACATTTCAAGCGGCCTTTCCACAGTGCGTGGACTGGTACGTACATCGTGGCTTAGATGTGCCTTTCACCGCTGACTATGGACATTGGTCTCTATACAGTTTCATAAGAACAAACCAAACAGACGTACTTGATGCCCCGGATCTCCCGAGCGTTTTGGATGGCATGCGTACTATCTGCGGGATGTCGAGCAGCATCCTGGGCAATGTATCTGGGGCGAATGGTGAATTAACCCCAACCAGCTCTACTCCGACGCCAACAGCTGTGCCTTCAAACCGCGCCATCGAATCATATCTGGTGAACCTCTTATACGTTCTGCCTATGCTCCTTGGTTTGCTGGTGCTGTGATTTCTTGGGTGCTGTGAAGGGGGGAGTTCTTTATTCTAATTATTTTTTCGGATCACTATTATATTTTCGTTAACGACTTGACGTATAGCTAAATGACCTGTAACGACACTAATGACTTCACGAAATGTTCACTGTTGGGTTTGACTGACGAAAGCTTGGCGGTCACAGTTCATTTTCATCCCAATCAATGTCCGAACCTACTTTCGTCTCCGTGGTGTCATGGTGAGTGGTCTCCAACGTGCCACGCGTGACCCCTCTGAATCAAGTCTATACATAGAGCGTAGTAGGTGTAAGTGTTTTACCGACCATCAATTCCTCCCCTCGGGCGCTGCTGTTGTAAATGCCAACGACACCTGAAGTATCGATTTCAGGCGTGGTCCTGCCAGACACGCATTGACCGCCGTTAGTGGTATGTGAGCCGAGTTGGGACACAGGATCACGCTCTCACCGTTGTTCACCATTCTGCCGGCATTACACGCTTCCCAGGGGGGTTGCTTCCATCTAATAGAAGGCATCTGCCCAGAAAGCGAAAAAGTAAGATGTTTCCTTATCAATACGTTTTCTCTCCTATAACAGTGGCTACTCTGTGATTGTATCATAGGTGTAACTGGAACAAAGTGCTTTGTGCCATGCGGCACAATCGCCACCGTCAGCGAAAGTAGGTACACTCACGAGAAGCTCCTACTTGTTGCGTCCCCTTGAGAGGTATCGCTACGGTTTCAACGTATAAGTATTATGTGGTAGAGTTGACCTACTAACTCATCTAGCCATGCCTCCTTCGATCACCATTATCGGACACACGACCGCTTCTGTCCCTAGGCCCCACATCCTCTATTCCATTCAAGTCAACATCGATGGAAAACGTAGAGTTGTAGATAAGCGTTACTCAGAGGTAGGAAGAGTGCGGATCCTCGATGTCCTCCGGTTGACAATAGCGAAACTATAGTTCGTGCAGCTCCATGATTCGCTCCACGACACCTTCACGCTCCCACCCAAACGTTTTCTCGTCACTACGTTCATCCCGTCAGCGTGGGTGGACGACGCCCTCGTTGCGGAACGCAAGACGGGATTAGCGAGCTGGCTCCGCGACCTATTGTCCTCCGACGACTTCAAAGACAATTCTGCCCTTCTCGCATTCCTCACGCCTGATGCGTCGGCCACTCCCAGACATTTCGGCTTGGAGGACGTCCTTCCCTCAACGCTCTCTCGCAAGGCGGGAATGAAGTTTGCACCCGAAGACGAAGTTGACGCTATGGCAACACCCATAGCTGCTGCATATTACCCAGATTGGTCTGCAGGCAGTAACCCGCCCGAGAAGATCGATTTCTCGAAGTTTGACATCCTCTTCTTCGGTGCGTCTCGCCCCGAATTGGGAGTCTCAAGGAGTGCCTAACATGCTGTGTTTCTAAAGCATTTGCCATGCCGAACTCTTCATCTACCTTGACCTGGGACTCAGGCGCTCAAGATATTCTCCGAAGATTGGTTACAAGCGCACGAAACAGCGGGAAGGGAACGAAGATTGTACTTTCTGTTGGTAAGAATATTATATTCATAATCTTCACTTACTAAACCAGCTGATCGATATTTATTCTATCCTCTCAGGTGGTTGGGGTGGTAGCACATGGTTCTCTCAAGCCATGAGCAGCTCGGCGAACCGTACCACGTTCAAGAACTCGCTTACAAGCGCGGTTAATTCATTTGGTCTTGATGGTAAATTGTTACTCCACGTCTTGAGACGCCTGAGTTGAAAATCGAAACAGGCGTTGACATTGACTGGGTGCCATTGAGCCACTTTTGTCGATCTGTTACAAATATTAATGGCCTTGATCACTGATAGGAATACCCGAATTCGACCGGCGCGGGCAACCCACATTCCAGCGCCGACGCAGCAAATCTCCTTAGTTTCTTCCAGACATTAAGAGGTGCCCTTGGCGCCTCGAAGATTCTTTCGGCAGCGGTACCACACCTTCCCTGGCTCGGTGCAAACGGGCAGCCGTTAACAAACGTTTCGTCGTACGCGGCGCAGCTGACCTACGTGAACATCATGTAAGTAGCATGGTTGATCTCGTGGAGTTAGCTGAGTCTGCTTGTAGGAATTATGATGTCTGGGGTGCATCATCCAACCCTGGCCCCAACGCTCCTCTCGGTACACTAAATCAGTCTTTGGAAGTATCCTTCTGAAATTAACCTCATGTCAAGGTAACCTGTGCGGCACATCTACCCAGCCTCAGGCAAGTGCACAAGCGGCGCTGGCCCAATGGAAGAATGCAGGGTTCCCTGCGAACAAACTACTCCTTGGACTTCCCCTCGTGAGTATCATCATCACCGCGACCTTTGATGTCTACTGAGTCTCCATGAAATAGTATGGATACGTGTCACAAAGCACACGGACGGGACTATCAGGTAGCTTGATGCCATCGGAAGATATGCTTCTCCTTCAAGAAGCGAATAGTCCCGCAGACGCATCGAAGCGAGAGTTCTTGAACGGTGCACATGCACGACCCAAGGAGCAGAAGGTATCAGTTGAGGCTAACGGTGACTTGAATGGTTGGTTTGGCCAACAGATTCCATTCAACTCGTTGTTGGCCTCTGGTGCACTTGTGAAGAAGTCTGACGGTACCTACGGACAAGGGGCTGGTTACACCATGGGTGAGATTAATTACTTGATCCGCAAACATAGCCCCGCCTCATCGATATCATCTGTCCCTTAGCCTGGGATGATTGCAGCGACACTCCAGTATGGCTTTCCCCTCTTTCGCAGGGTAGGGTCTGACATGCACCTCTAGTTCTTATACAACGTCTCCCGCCGTACCGTCGTTACGTATGATGATACGTGGAGTTTGGGAGATAAGGCTCTCTTTGCGAAACAGAACGGAATGGCAGGCTGCTTCACGTGGTCTCTAGATCAGGTAAGTCATAGTTTTACTCCAAATATTCATGATAGAGCGAGGCTTGACCATCTCTCCCCAGGACGATGGCGTAACCTTACAGAATGTCATTCGCAAGAACCTTGGAAAGTGAAGACTATACTATATTAGCACCCACGAATCTCCGCCACGATAGTCACGACTTTATGGTATTTACTCATTCTTACCTTGAGAACACTTCTTATTTTGTCGATGTCGCGCCCGATTGAAGAAGCAAAGGGCGTCCAAATTGCATGGTATAGGTTCACAAATAGAGCAAAGTGTGAAAAAGAAAGGTGATAGCGAGCGATATACATGACCACGAGAAGGCCTTCGGGCCGTCGTTTGCGAGGGTCGTTGGAGAAGCGGGGTCCGCACTTGAGCCCACATCACTGCAGTACAAGGTCATGAGATTAGAGGATGGGAGGAATTGATCGGCAATTGACATTGTGATTTTATTCATCAACGCGACCAATACAAGTTCATGAAGAACCGAATTCAGAAAGCCAGGACAATCGGCTTACCTCCTCGTTATCACCCAAGCACCACTACCAACAGCTTCGAACGTAAACCCGCTATTATTTGTACTCGTCCTGGCGGCGCTTTCGAAGACCTGGGCGATCCGTACGCTCGATCCCACACCAACCGGTAGGGTTGATAATCCAACCGACACTTCCGCATTGTTCATATTCGTGGCAACAACGAGCGTCTCCTTCCCAACAGTCCATAAACCAATATCTACGCGATTCAGAGTGGTTCGCTGGAAGGACGCAGTGGGATTGAAGATGAACGGCGTCATCTTGGGTAACGCAAGGGCTAGCGATGATGCAGAAGCCTTGATGTCTGCGGGAGTGGGATCTTCCCATGGAACGATACCGAGGCCGCCATGGTTGACACCAAGGAGTGATTGCACGATGAACTCTTTGCCGGTGGGCAAGCGTTTCCAGTATGTTTCCAGCCCAAAAGCTTGGGGCACCGTCCATATAGCCTTCATCCTGTCCCTCCCATTAACAAACAAGCGATCTGCGAATTCATCCATCCGTCGTGAAATATCCTCAAATTCTCCTTGGCAATTATCGCATCTGAAAGGGTACATATTGAATATATAACGCGACGTAGTCAAGTTTGCGCTCACCCGCAATCGCCGTAGTCTGGGGTACAAGGTGTATGCCATTGAGAAGAGAACGTTACATTGTTGCCGATCATGTAGGTATCCTGTAGATGGCGATCTGTCAGTCAGTCTACTCGGTACTTAGCAACTTGGTCAAGGGTCCATACCTGCATGACAATGTCCGCTCCCGACGTATACGCAGTGAACTCGAAGTTTTCGCAATTGAGCACGAGTGAGATGGGGTGGTACCCTGTCCCCCCTGTCTTTGCTGCAGAGGAAGAGGGGCCACCGTCAAGGGAGGTGATCAGGTCGTAGGAGTCTGCTGTTGCCGACAGAGGGTCGGATGTTCCATCAGGCTCGTCTGCAGTATACCACAAGAGCATGTTTGGCCGAGACTTGATGTCGTTAACTTGAGCAGTAACGGAGGTTGCATTCATGTATGTACTATTGATGGCAAGATCAGCAGATTGGACACCAATTTGACTATACCGAAGCTCACCCCCGCATATCATACATTAGGTAGAGTCCAACTTCTTGCATCCGGTCTAGAACGGCCTTCAACGCATCAGGGCTGCCGAACGTTGGCACTGGGTGGACCTGAAGGTGTGAGCGCGACTGCCACGGAATGAGCCAGTTGCGACACATACGATGGTGAAGCTGATTTATGTTATGTTAGGAGGAGAAAGACTTATCGGAATGATGCGCGTACCCTTGTGCCTTTAATTCATTCAGTACACTTAAGTTCTTGGCTAGATAGTTATCGAATTGCGTGTAGAAACCAATCGGGAAGACGGGGGCGAAGTCACCACCTTTCCCATTAGCTGGACGGGCGAGAAGTGCTCCGGTTCGTAGGTCCATTTTGGTGACTGACCCTATCCCGGCAGGAGGGTTGGGTAGGAACGTCAAAGCGCCACCTGCATGAAACGTTTGCGCTGGGGAAGAGTCGAGATTAGCAGTACATGACAAGTTGTACGGGCTCGCTTGTGGCTTGAGTGAATTCAGCGAAAAAGACAAAGCATGCTTAGTAGCATTCAATGGAACGATGCCCGAAGCAATAGTCTTTCCATCGATAGCCACTATCACTGTCAACGCAGAGCTAGACGTAAATGTAATCGGAGCTGAATTCGGAAGTTGCGCGAAGCGGACTGGCGTATCGATGAGAATCGCATTAGCGGCGAATTCATCCCTCGAATCTACGTCAGCTGGCAAGTAAGGACGGATGGCAGGGGCACATCGGAGGGATAGAAACGGCGTTGCTGAGGAGGGGGGGACAGGGAATTGACCGCCAGGAGGAACAACAGGTGATGTTGACATGTAATTCTTGTTACACCTAGTGTACGCCGCAGGTATTCGTTTCAAGCCGACAGATGCAAATAAGTCAGAACTCACCATGTTTGAGCATTCGTCCCCGAAATAGAGTAGAGCAGGCCAACCGCCGTTAGGCGAGAAACTGAGCTCCACAACATAGCAAGGATTGAAGGGGCCCCCAAGGGAAGCGACGTCGAAGGCCGTGGTAGCTTCTATCTTATATGAACAGACCATGCACGACTGCTGCTTGCCACGCGCAAGAGAACAACAGAAGCAGGGGATACACATGACGGACCAGGCGGAGAGACCAAATGACAGAGGGCCAGCGGGTTTCGCACACGATTCGGATACACATAAAATCAAGTAGATCACTGATACCCACGAGAAGTCAGATGGCGCTGATATATGATGCAGACGCGAACACCAGAGTCCATGAAGTTCCATGAAGTTCCCACAATTATATATTTGTTGAGCAGTGTTAGATAAGATTCAGACCGTGGAATAACGACTCCCCGCAGTGTGGGCGAAACGGATTTGAATGTCGCTAGGGGAGTTGATCGAATGGCTGGGGTCGAGTTCGTCCCGTAACGATTTTCGGGCGTTGAGCCTGAATAGGAGGGGTTAGGGGTACCAAAGGCTCAGGAATGGGATGCTTACAGAGCGTAATAGGAATTGACGTATACTAAACGTTGGATGAGCCTCCGCTAGAATGGGGCTAGACGGTACTCACGTCGCGTCCCTGAGAATTCTACACACAAAAACAAAAGGGTGTCGGGTCGAGCAGAAAACTATCACAAGTCATTAGGTGGGAAAAGAGGTGAAGATGCCGCTCACAATGAGGAGATATATGAGCTTCATAACGCTAAAGCACCACGCTCAGCGGAGCTGTAGATGAACAGACAGCGAAACACACCTCGTTAAAACACCAGTACTAACGATGTAAGTAACCAACGTCGCAACGACGCGGTCCATTCGACTTGGTTGGTATTTTTAGTGGAGCAGACACGAGATAGGATGAGTAATGTAGGCTAACCTTGGGAGGTCAACCTTCTGTGACCACAAAAGGAAGAACATTGTGGCCGCGATAGACATATCAACGAGCAAAGGTACGAGACATCCCAGAAACAATATCACCCACTACAAAACAGAAAAGAGCCACGAAGAGAATTTACTGAGAGAGCACTCACGGCGAATGAGGGAGGGATGAGGAGGGACTGCAGTTTTTCTCTGCAACAATAATTCAGTAAGGATCCAAGGGGCCATTGAGGATAGCTCACAGCTCAACTAAAAATACTGCGAGAGGGCCTAATCAAACAGCAATCTTAGGAGAAACGGTTCCCACTTACCAACGCCAGCAGCTGGAAGGGATCTTAAATAATAGGCAAACTTGTGAGCGAGTTATGACGTACCGAGACCTACTGCAACAATTACAATCAACCCTACCTGAAAGAAGTGAGAAGCATTCCCAGTGAGAGAACGCTCGAGACAACATACCATCACCACCCTGACAATCCATGTAGGAAGGCGCAGCGAATTCGTGACTATTAGGGTTGAGTCCGGCAACTTTAGTCTCCAATATCCGTGACTTACGGCGCCATATTCTCCATAAGTACAGACTTGGAACGATGTCAGTTGTTTGCCGCCACAACGCGCCACATAGATCACTGACCTCTGTACGATCCATATTACCAATACCTGCGCCAAGGGTCAGTAACCCCACTGAGTACGGAACCAAGATAACTAACATGAGCGATACCGAAAGGCTGGCGGTGAGCACTACGTAAGCCTTGACATTGCCGCAGAAATTCGAGAGCGACATACTTTAATGCTCCTGGGATAGCTGTTAGCGATGGCATGATATTTTGAGTTGAAAAACAACTCACCAGATCAATGTTTGCAGCGACGAAAGATCCCCAAATCGAAAGATGAGATAAAAGTACATTGCGTGGATGCCGAACACTATGTTCGCCGTGTCCAGTAGGCTAAGCAGATCATCAGTTGAAACTGAGTTCCTGGGGGAGGGGACAATATACACACAATAATAGGCCAACCTATCATTAAGGTGTTAGCGATATCGACCGTGATATCTGCAAGACATACCCATCCTTTCTGCACCTTAGTGTCGTTGGGGTACTTGAGAAAGTACTGGTACGCTTGCAGGATGGTGATCCCGTACAGCCTAGCGAGCTTCGTTAGAAGACATCGTCACTTCGAAAGGGATAGAACTTGCGTGGTGCCAAAGAGCAAACCAATGAATGCTGCGCCCAGAGTATCATGGATTCCGAGGGAAGACGACATGGTGGTTATCCTTGTCTCCTCTAGAACGAAGCGACTTAGATACGAGCCATGATAATATATTTCAGGCTCCTTCCCACGAGGCACGTCTTCTCAACACCGACTCGCATGATGTACAAAAAGGTACATCAATACTTTCCAATACTTCCGTACGGGGAACTGGGACACGTCGTCGCGGGGAAAGTAATTCCGCCCAAGTCTTGCTGCCGAGCGCGTTCGATCAGATGAGCAAACCTGTGCATCAGGGGGCGTCGACCGTGCCTTTGGTTGTACTTCTACTACTTAGGAAGTGAACTTGATGTCGAACACAGAATTCAGGAAATGGCTGGGGACGTAACTATGGGTGGCTGTGCAACTGGTCGTTTCATTCTCAGAAGAAGTACCACCGCGCAAGACGGTGATATCTTAGCCGAAGAACATGGAGTATATGCCGCTTGGTATTGACTAGCTAATGATAACCATTAGAACGACGCGTATGTATACAGTAGCTGCACTGGGTATCGATAGAAATCTCCGCAGATTGATGATGAGACTTCATAGGGAGTTTCCTCTATCTTACACTACCGAAATAGGTCAATTTTGCTGAGAAGCATCGGGATATAGCCCGATTCTGTAGAGTAGGTGTGAGAATGTACGATGCTATCAATAGACGAATGGAACGAACATAACATCTATAATGACCAATTCCCCGACGGTAATGAAGGCTGTCCCAAGCCTTGAGAAGACGAAAGGGCGCCAAAGGCTGCCTCGTAATCTTTGGGGCTTCTTGATGGGCGAGATGTCATATTCTCGGTGGAGTGCCTGTCCGGCACAGTCGGTAATGGTCTGGCCGAATGTCTGAATAGTGACCTCAGCTGAAAGAGTTTAGAGGGTGTTGTCTTCGGAATAGGCATTGATGAAGCCAGTTGCCCAGCACCCATCCCGTATGTCGACTGTAGGGCACCGAAGGCTGCGGAGTAATCTTTCCGAGCTACCGAGGAGCGAAGAGGTATTGTGCTCGACGCGGATGATGTGGTTGATTGCAGAGAGCTCGTAGAAGGGGATGAAGTAATGCTAGACTTGGACATTGTTGTGTTATGAGAGCGAGTTAGATAGCTGAGACGAAGGAGTACTCTGTGAGTTGTTGATGTGGACCATACGTTGAGGCTTTGCCATTTTATATGGATCGACAGTTGCGGTGCAGTTTTACCTCAGAGTTGCGGAAGCGAAGTAAACATAGTCATGGAAAATCAACTTGCAACAACATCGGCCGATGATCAAGGAGATCTTGTGTGTTGCAAGTCAGTTCCTGGTAGAAAGCATCATCGGCGGGTAACAAAACACCGTACGCACTGACCGGTGCACCTTGGGCGAGTCATGGGCATCATCCATCGAGTCATAGTACATCATCGTGTAATGCGAGGTTCAACCGCAGTTGCCGGACAAGCAGCTGATCATATTGTTGTGTTTGTAAGCATCCGAGCTCGCGGGTTTCAGCTAGGTATTAAGAATGTATATATTGCACCGAAAACTCATCTACTAGCACAATGCTTTTTAAAGCCCTAGTTCGTCAGCGTATGGCAAAGCGTGGACATCACCGATAGCAACATATGTTGGCTTGGATGCAATCAATGACGAAGCCAACTGTGATACGACGGTGAGCTATTATTTGAATGAAATCGTTGAACAGTCATACCTTTGATACTCCAGCACCGTTGACCTTATCCAAAGATGCGAAAGTGGCGTCGAGAGAAGCCTCTGAGCCACTCAAGATCTACGGGGAAGAAATCCATCAATCTAGGAAGATTCATCTTCGTGATGAAACGATAGATACCTGAGAGCCCACTAAAGTGGCTAAACCTTCTCTACTGTCGACAGCGCTGGCAGCGGCGAACTTTGCCTTTGCAACAGCTCTCTTGATATCATCAGCCTTGAGGCCACCGGCGCTGGTAGCATCCTTCAAGGCTTTGATGGCGATCTTCCCAGCTTCCGTAACGCCCGAAGGGGTAGAACTCTGAATGAGGTAGCCAAAGAGCGTGGCGTCAGAGTAAGGAAGGTATACCGACTGTACACTCGAGCCGTGAGGGATTGATGCTGCGATAGGCGAGAGTCCTTTTGACCATTTAACGGAGCTCTGCGTCGAGAGGTGTGCAGCAAGAGTAGCAAGCTCTGGGGTAGGAGCACCTGCGGCGCCAAAACCAACGAACACCGTTTGCGCACCCGAGTGGGCTTCCAAACGTGTCTCTCCGCCGAAATACGAAGAAGCGGTGGTGGTCGGGGCACTAGAAGTGGAGGTGGAGGCTAAAGCCTTTTCCACCAACTTTGCGAGGGACGATTGATCAATACCAGAACCAATGACAGCGATGTTGCCTTTGGAAAATGCCGATGCCGCGTATGATTTGATGTCGGAAGCAGTAATGCTGCTATGTGGTGAAGCAAATAGGGATGATCCAAGGCCGGAACGGAAGGCAAGTGCATGGGCGACCTCAATAGCATGAGTGCTTGGATCGGAAGTGGCGGCATGGGATTCACTCTCAACGACAGGTTGGACATATTCTTCGAACTCGTGACGGGTGAACTTGCCGGAAGTTATGAACGACGTGAGGACATCGACGAAGAATTCCCTATGGCTGGTCAACGACGTATTGAATTGACGTGTAAAAGTTTACTTACTCGTCACCACGAAGGAATTCTGCTGTCAAAGCGAGGTGCTCGCGCGAGTGCGACGAGGAGAGGACACCGCCATACAACTCACTCTCCCGAATGGTCCCGAGGGCCGTCCTCTTCGCTGTGCTCTACAGACAACAAAGTGAGAAGAACTAGATGCACTAGACGCACCCACACTCACCTTGAAAGCAAAGTTTTTCAGCGCATGAGCCACACCAGGCTTCGTTTCATAGCGACTTCCGGCCTTAACCACAACGGTGACAGCGGCGGTAGGTTGGCTCGGGTCGACTGCAGCGACTTTTAGACCAGCGGTATCGATTGCGGTGGCATACGAGCGCGCTAAGCGCGAGATGCTGCGGGCTGCCGTCGCTTTTGAAGCAAGCATCACGAAGGTTGCGGGAGACGATGAGCAGAAACTTGTAGTATATTTCGTTTAACTCCGACTTGAATTGCTTCAATTCCCGGAAAGTCCCGCACTAACGGACTGATAAAGGTCCACCGCTTACCGTGAGAAGTCTATGTCCCACTATTATTTAAAACTAAAACACGTAAGTATCTGCATCTACAATTCTACGACAAGCTAACCGGTGGCCGGGAAGAGAGCTATAACGTAAAGTGAGGTAAAACAAGAGGTTAGTTTCGTGGGGCGGGGGAGAGCTTTTGGTCTGCGAAGATTTGGTCGCTCTTGAACTTGAACCATCACCATCTCGTGGTTTCCCACGGTTGACTGCCAGTTCTCGGGGCTCGTCGTCAGCCACGCACAGGCTTCTACAGCCATTCTTGCACTACGACGACGAGGGAAGGCAGCACGGTCTCCTGACAGAGGGTGCTCCTTCTTTAAGGAGCTTAAATGAGTGTTCACGCCTTCTGAGTCCCGGAACGACTGAAAACTTCCCAGTGTTTGCCACTGTCGGTGCTCCCTTGGTAAAGGAGCTTAAAGTGGGTGTATCCACGCCTGAGTCCTGGAATGACTTTAAACTTCCTTCATTATGCCTCTATGTCCAACACTACCTGACCACCATTATTATGCCCACCATCCTTGCCCACCTCGGGAACTACTCCAAACACGGCCCAACCCCAACCTGCCCAACCCAACCCATATCAACCGGGTGCAGCGTTAATTCGTTGTACTCAACCGACACCGCGTCTTAGTAGCTTTAGCATACTCGTTGCGGTATATAAATGCAGACATAAAAATAAAAAATAAAAAAATGAAAAATGATTTGGTCACGTGATTGAGACACTTGGTTGGTCATGCAAAGGAAAGGACTGTGGGAAGAATGAGCTTACTGTGAGAATATATATCTAAGTCCCCTTTGTTCACGTTAAGGGGCACCGAATGAGCCCGGGTGAGGTGCGCATTTACTTCTTGGATGATTTGACCGCCGTTGCTTGTGGACAAAGCGTCATTTTGAAGACTATGCCTCACCGTCTTCACAAAAAGAATTACCCCAAGGGACGAGGTGGGTTACCATAGGATCCTATACTTATAAGACTCGGGCACATCCATACCGCGACTGCAATCTGCAAACGTGTTCAACACTGAATAGACGTTTACTTGCGAGCAATGAATGTAAGGTAAGAGGTAAGAAGTGATTAGGATAGTGTCCGTTAGTGGCACCATTGGCCACACACACGCCAAGCCGTGAGTGTTTCCATTTTGACGTCCCCAGCGCTCAATCACTCATGTGCCCATCCTTCCGGCATATTCGAATCTCCTTCATGACAGCTCAAACACGACGCTAGTCACGCGAGGTTGCAATGGATACATGAGAATCGCATATCACACCAACACCACGTTCGGTGACTCAGAAACATACAACCTAGATTATCCTTTCAAATTTCTACGCCCTCTCAGCACACACCACGTGCATGATGCCCACTAAGCCTCGCCTAGTCTTCAACTCTTCGTTGACCCCATCGTACACCTCTTGAAGCTCCCCGCCGTAAACACGAAGCAAGATCAGCTTCACTGCCTCGACATAGGTCCTGAACGCCTTGCGATAAGCCTTGCCAATCCTACGCATGATCGGATCGTCTACCCAAGGGCCTATGGGCACATACACTTGCCAGGCATCGATGTTGACGAAATGCGATGTTGCTGCCAGATAGTCCGGAACGTTAGGTGCCAAATTCCGAGTACCGAAGTTACTAGCCAGGGTTGTACGGAGCATTTCGAAGAAGCGGACGAGGTTTGGTATGTGGCTCGCTGGGGTCACGCCAAGATTGGGGTGAACGCAGGCAGCGCGGATCCATTCGGATGATAGGAATAATCCACCAGGGCGCAAAACTCTGGCTACCTCCGTGAGTAAAGCATTGAAATCATGAATCTGGGAAATGAGAACACCCCATTGTCAGTCAGCAAATGAACTTGCGGGTACACACAAATTATGACATACTGCCATAGAGATACTTCTGGCATGCATAACATCAACGCTTCCATCAACCCAACGGAATCGTTCGTTCATATCGTGAACCTCAAAACACACGTTGTCGAGCGGGTACATTGTCCCGATAGGCACTGGCCAGATCGAATCCTTAGTACGTGTGTATACAAGTAAAGATCAAAGACCCACCAATGTCGAGGCCTACAACGTAAGCATGTGGAAATTCGCCTGCCATTTCCATGACCCTGCGAAGGAGTGGATTAAGCCATGTATGAGCCTACAAAACGGAAGAGCAACCATTTCCCGGTGCCAGAGCCGAGGTCGACGACTAGCCGCTTGCGATCAGGGATGTTGGTCAATGCCTGGGGCACCGGACCACGATAGTTGGCGCCGAGCAATATCTTGATGATATTATGTTCGACGTTCAACCGCTACGGGTGATCCGAGCCAAACTGTAAGTTTGTAGTCAGTTGGTACTAGGAGAAATAGCACGTACTTCATGTTCCGGAGTATCCACAGGCAGTGGATAAGGGGAGGCGCCATGGGAATGGAAGAGTCTTCCGTCACGTTCACAGAAATACGACGGAATTTCTGACTCGGTCACTTCGACTAACGAGCCTTCTAAAGCATCAGTGCTATCTTCGTCATCTTCATCTTGACCGTCTGCCCAGTTAAGATCAGGTTGAAATGTCCAGGACTGAACATCAAAACGAGAACCTTGCAGCCCCCTAGTGCTAAAAGCAGTTCTGGCGGGCATGGTAGGTTGGCGAGTACCAGTTAAGATTGTTGTAGCTTGTGTTATTATATGGATCCTTGTGGGCAAAAATAAGCGGCGGAGTTGTTTCCGTACGGTTAAATAGCTTTAGGATCAAGCCTCAGGGCGGAGAGAAGCACCAGAATTCTTCTCCGCTTCCCGATTCTTCGAGGGGTAGATCTCCAACCGTGGTTACAATAAAGGCTGGGACCGTTTCTAAGACCGTCACGCCCTTGGATGCCTAATTATTGGGAGTAGATGTAATGATGCCTCGCAGTTTCGTCGATTGATAAGTGCTAGGACATTTTGTGTCCCTACCCTGGGGGATGTCCACAAGGTACCGCAAGCGAAGCACCGGTGTCCTGCAAAGCTACCCAGCCTAGAGAATCCATGCCGGGGTTTGATGCTCGTGATGCGGCCTATAAACGCATCGAAGCTTGGTTCTCCGCGATATAAGTCATTTTTTTGAGATCGGAGCTCTACCCCCAGGTGGTTTGCCAGGGGTCTCGCAACGAGGTGTTAAGGCAGGAGTTGTAGCTGATACCGGAAGCGCACTAGTGGCTGCAAGTACCACGAGACAACATCGGTGAGAGAAACCGCAGAGAATGTTGCCACGGTCCGAATTCATGGCTCGCCAGGTGTAGATGCGACGAGAGAGGGTGCGATCTTACTACGGCTCGGATTGCCAAATTACTCCATTCGTTGTAGTGTGCCCATAGGGAGGGACATACTTCCAACTTTTTTCACACAGAGGCGTGAAGGGGCGTGGCAGGGTGTACCACGTGACAGTCACCTGGACTCATTTGGAGGGCGCGACGTGTTGTGCGGGCTTGACTCAGAACCACCATGATGGACGCGCACGAAATTGAACAGTTCTTCGCAGAACAAGAGGCAATCATGAGCATGCCTGACGGTGATATAAAATTGCATATTGCCACCATTCTAGCAGCGTCTCGCAGGTATGTATCTATGCTGCTTCGCTAGTCACTCCCCTGATAGACAGAAACACGAACAGCGAACCTGGAAGGGAGGACGGACTTCCCAATGACATCTTCAGATTACCTAGTGGCGCTGTTGAATCAGCTCCCCAGCATGAACTAGGCTTTCATTCGAAGCCAACGGGCCGGTATGTTTAAAGATCAAAACTACACAACCTAGCCATCATAACTAGTTACGTAGGCGGAAACGGCTTCCTGGCGACGATATAGAATTCCGTTCAAAACGACCCAGGACCTCTCCCTCGCCTCAAAAAGAAAGCAAGGCCCACATACCAGAAGGATCCAAGTGCGCTCTCCAGTGAGTAACCGCGCACCCCCATACAGATTCAATGCTGAGAAGCGCTAGGCTCAACATCGAACCTATCCCTAATCACGATGCCAAGGCCCAAGCTCCACAAGACGCGACGTGCAGGGAGCATACATTTGCGTCTGAGTCTCCTGCACCTTTTGATGTCACCGAAGATATAAGCGTGTAAGTCAAGTATTTACTCCGCTATGGTAGACACGCAATTTATTATGTTGCAGGTTCACTGAACCGACGGTCGGTTTTGCCAAACACCAGTCCCCACAGCACCGAATTGGGAACAAACGTCCGGCCAGGCAGGAGCCGCAGGTGCAAGGCAATGGCAAAAATGGAACGAAGAAGGCTCTACAATTTGTGCAGCTTCGGGAAGGCGGAGTGAATAGCAAGTTAGGAGCAGAAGCTCTGAGTTCTTCACCCATTGAAGAGCCCACACCCTTACCATCGAATGCCAAACCAAAACCCCGCAAGGCCAGCCCTGACTCCCCTTTGAAAGGTGTCGAGCGCCAGATGTCGGCCCACGCGACCGCTAATAAACGATCGAAAGCGGTAAAGTTAGCAGACCGCGCGAAGAAAGACCCTGGACCAAGACCCTCATCTATACCAGATCCATCATCGAGTTCACGTAACGCCAACACTGCAGATTGTGCGGGCCCCACCGCAGGCCCTTCAAAAGGAAAGAAGGTCCCCGCCAAAGCGCCCGCAAAGGTGGCCAAATCCGAAACACAGACCAAGGACAAGAACAAGAAAGGTCCCAAATGCACGCCATACGAATATGCCCTTTCGCTTCAAGAGAAGATGTTACTTAGAGCCGAAAAGCCTAAAGAGCATAAATTTCAATTTCTCAAAGGAAAGATCTTCTTCTACATCGGAAGTGATATGATTTACGCGAGCCAGTCCACCCGTGGCCGCATGGATTACGTACGTACCCTACTCTCGGAGAAAAATCACTATCAATCCTCACACGAAGTACAGATTGTCAGACATGGAGGCACCCTCCTCCCTGCCTACGATCCTGCTCGTCTTACCCACATTGTCACCGATACAGTGAAAGCGTCGACTTTACGCGGCCTTGGCGTGAAATCCCTGCGAGAAGTCCCGAAGCGCATTCCCATTGTTACATGGAATTGGGTATCAGCGGGGCTGGGGAGGAAGCGGCGGGCCAACAATCAAAGTCGAGATGAATCAGAAATTGAAATTGACGACGTGTTTGAACACGCTGCTTTCAACAGCGAAGTCAGCTTTTATGCGGAAACCTATGGAAGGGGCAAACAACCTACGCGCGTGGCTAAGGATGATACTGTTATTGATCTCAACGAAATTGAAGGAGAGCATGTAGAGAATGGTTCAAACCGTAACTCGTATGTCGTTCCTCAGCTGATCGGTTCGCCTACTACCACGCGTTGTACCTTTAAGGTCGTTCACACCAACTATCCCCAAGGGTTCAAAACCTCAAACATCAGGGGGAAGTTCGCCTTCACCATGCTTGTCGGATTTAGAAGTGTCCTCAGAACCAGGCAGCTCACGCTTAAATAAGGAAGACACGTTTGCGAAGTTTTACGAACAAGCACAGGCTGAACTCGAGGGAGAAGTACGTGGCCAGCTATACTCCGTTGCTATCTACCTCATGCATGACACAAGTCTTCCGCTCCTTCTGGGACCGAGGACGATGAAAGTGATCCAGGGACTGATGATGAAGATTTCAAGCCATCGCATCCTCCTATCAAGAGAGTCAGTGATATTTGTTATTCTATGATATTAATTGCTCAAAAATCGCCGCAGGGGTTCGCGTGCGATGGAAAGGAACCTCAACTAACTGCTAGTCCGAATCAGGATGTTGTCGACAAGGTGTGGTAAATGAGATACGTTCCCTTCATGCTAGTTGACCCTCGAATGTAGCTTCAGGAATTGATGAATCTTCATAAGGCTAAGCCAGGCGTAGAAGACAGATGGCGGGCCTTTAGTTATGGAAAATGCACGCCTCTCCTTAGTCCTGCCAACGCTCAAAGGCTAATGGGGTTCGTATTATGCAGGTCTAAGGGCGTTGCGCAACCATCCTACCCGCATCAAATCATTTAAAGAAGCAAGATCTATCCGCGGTGTGGGCGAGAAGACGGCGCGAAAGGTTGATGAATTCATTATCGCAATGGACTCGAAAGTTGACAATATCTGGCAGATCATGGAGATTCTGGAAACCGGCGGTTTGAAGCGTATTGGATATGAACGCACAGACGACGTAGAGGTATGCTGCCTCTTCCAAGGAGTGTATGGTGTCGGTACGTCTACATTCGTTTCTTTAAGAGTTTGATACAACCCAGCAACGCAGGGCAATCTACAGCACAAAAATGGTACGCTAATGGATGTAGGACATTGGAGGATTTAAAGAACGGCAAAAGCGGAGTAAAACTTTCCCCCGCCCAGGCGATTGGGTTAGAATTCTATGACGGTAAGGCGACACTTCTCTTTTTAACTGTGTATTTGCTCAAAATCGGTTATTCCGATAGACATAAACGCCCGGATGCTTAGGGATGAGGCCAAAGCCCTCTTCGATCTGATTAAGCCCATCGGTTATTTTGTCTCCCACTGCAATTTACCTCACAACAACTGATATACCAATTCCCCAGCGCTGAGTATAGATCCCGATCTATTTGTGGACATCATGGGTAGCTATCGAAGGTAAAAACACCCGAACTCATCCCAACACCGATGTCTGATACTAGTGTTGTAGAGGGAAGGCTACTTGTGGGGATATCGATATACTAATTACTCGCAACCCCGCTGACGGCAAGACACATGCTGGTAATTTCTCATCTATGTGTTCTTTTCATGAATTCTTAAGCCTTTGTTTAAAGGCGTTTTGCCGACTCTCTTGTCAAAACTACACGAAATTGGGATCATCACAGAAGACTTAGCAATTCCAGAGGGAGATGACGAAGAGAACATTTACCGCGGTCTGTGTAGACTCCCCGAGCCAGGCTCTCGGCGGCGGCGAATCGACTTTCTGACCGTTCCCTGGACATCTCGCGGCGCAGCGTTGCTGTATTATACGGTGAGCGCTGCTTGATCTGGTTGAAATGTCATTTTCTGATCAAATTTGCAGGGCGACGATATCGTATGTCGCTTGGTTGTTTATGTTGTTTGCCCCTCATGGTTTTCAAATAGTTCAACCGGGCAATGAGATATAAAGCTAATGTTATGGGATATTCACTCAACCAAAGAGGCCTGTATTCGGGCGTGGTACGTGACCCCCAAGACCGACGGATCAAAACTAACAAAGGTTATTCATATCTCGTTCCGTTTGACTTCCTCTGATGTCAAGTTACTAGGGTCATTGATAGCTTCGGAGACCGAACAAGAAATATTCAAGATATTGGGCGTGCCATGGCAAGAGCCACATGAGCGCGTACGGGGGTGAGGTTGTGCCGAGGCTCCTACGTATAGTCTAATTACCTGTACATCTTGCAGTCCGATTTTGTACTATCCGCACTATGGACTATTGGTTACTGTAAGGAATCAGCCGCCGAGTGTCCGGATTTATCAACTTTGTTGATCACAGGTCGAGAGATACACGAAGGTAGCATTCGCTACGCATCATCATCACCAAGCCCCGAGTCTCGACATACTGCTCACTACGAGAGCTTAGATACTAATGCCGAGGCTCTGATCCAGAGAACGGTCAAAATCGTATATAATATACTCATCCAACGCAGTACGTACTCACTTCAATACAATATCTCTTCTGACATTATGTGGGCCGCCATAATCGCCATGATTCCCCTTGCTCTTTCGGCGACTGCCAATGCATTCGCAGGAGACGGTATAATCTACTCTCTCATACACTCCCCAATCATGCTGAAGTACTTCGGCGACAGCAACGTTCTTCGCTCCCGGACTAGGCGCCTGCGGCGCCGTCAGCCAGTCCACGGATCTCATTGTTGCGCTTTCTCCTGCCCAGTTTGCCGGAGGTGCCAATTGCTTCCGTCACATTGGCATTAACTGTAGGCATTATGCTCCATGATTCAAGGTTCTCAGGACTCAACGCGGCATCTTCCTAGACGGAGGGAAATTCATCGAAGCCACAGTCGTCGACCTCTGCCCTGGATGCGCCGGAGATAGTATCGATCTATCTCCCTCAGCATTCCAAACGCTTGAGAACCCGGATGTCGGCAGAATCCAGGTCAACTGGAACTTTGAGTGATGATAGTTTCTAGTCAACCCACCGCAGCCGTAATGCGCATAGACTCGCATAGACAACTTAAATCACGCTACATTCATTGCCTTAATCATGTACTTCAGCCTTCTGTATTATGTTTCGTGCCCCGGGTCATACTCTGGTTCTTCCTGAGTAATACATATTATTAATACATGCATGTTACCACACCACTCTTTGTCCCTTTCAAAACGCTTGAAGTTAAGTTATAAATATATAAATAGTCAATGATAGCCGTTTCTTAGTCCGAGCCTCCTGATAACGAAGGGTCGTCTGCTCCAACAGTACCAGCCTTCCTCGCACTTGTCGTTGCGTATGACGCATTGGGAGAGCCGGTGAACCTCAGTGCGGAGAGGGCAGCGGGAGTCGGCTATCCTTCTTATGGATATCATGCTCAAGGCCTTTGATATGAATGTCGGTTAGGCCTATAGTATAGACGTCGTGGGCCGTTGCCTTGCGGAGAATCAGTAACATGCGGACAGTCAGAATTCCGACGGCAGCGTGGAACGGGCTGAAAAGATAGAGCGCTGTTAACACAGCGGCCGTCAACCGACACTTCGGCATGCACTCACCCAAAGCTAAACCAAGGGATTTTGGTGATGCCCTGTTGCGGATTTAGCGAGGTCAATGAAACGACGCCGTTACATAAAGCCTTACTACAGCCATCAGGTTATTGAAAACCAAAATAAACGATATGCTTTGTAGCGAGTGGTGCGTGTTAGCGAAGCGCCATAGAAACCATAACTCTTGAGAATAAAACAGGCACCTGAAGAAATACAGCAAATTGTCTTGGATGAGGATACCGTAGAGAGATATACACTTTTCATGCCCAGGGGTTTGAGCGGCCTCCGTGACAGCTTTGTCAACTGCGAAACAAAACAAGACACGCTCGTATCCCGTCGCTAGAGAGGCGCATCAACCCATCCATTGCGCTCATTCCGTACTGAGGTGTACCAATGGGCATCCAGGTAGGGGTAGATGGACTGCATCGCGCCGTCGGCTAACAAAGCTTTTGTCCGGGTTACATTGTGAATTAAGACATAGAGAAACGCGGCGATAGATGCTAGAAACAGTATCCCATTGACTGCGGCTACCTATGACTTATTAGTGACACATGCAACAGACAAGGGGATGGACTCTGTACAACACATCACCTTCTTATTTGACCGAAACAAGGCGTAGATACGCAGCTGCATGATGATTTCAACAGACCATAGCGAGATAGCACCAACGATTTGTGTGGTAGGGTTTATTGCAAGACACCTAAAAGTGGAAGGGGCGTTGGTCTGGATCAGCGGTTCCTGCCAGAATAGTGTGCGGCAACGAACACAATGTCGGATGTAACGCCAGGGAGAGTAAAAATGTGAGTTTGGGCAACGTCGAAGACTAACAAGAAGATTGTGTAGCATCGGATCCAGCCCCCACATATAGTGAAAGAAAAACGCCGCATTGAACGCAAAGACGACTTTACCCAGAAGAACATAAATTTGCCAAAGCATCGCTTCTGCATCTATAGCTGGCAATCAATAACTCACTAGCAAGATGCTCAGTGCCATTGCACACCTACCCATATGTACCGAACCTGAAGGTGATGCAGTCAATTTCGCGAAAGTTCAAAGGTTTGGGACTCGGATCTACCTCATCTTCGATAGTAAGAACTAGAGAAGCCAAGAGGTGAGTATGTCCTTTATGTTGCAGAAACGGCAAGGTGGCGGTGATACAATGAGGATGATTGTTTTCAATGGTTTCGTTGGAGTGTGTAAGTCGGACGCGAATCGAAAAGAACGTAGACGCGATAAGTGTTTTGTGAGCATTTGCCCGGAGTACGTGCGCCAGACGCGAGTCCAGCGAGAGATTGTAGCATCAAGAGAACCGAATCCGGCGTCCTGACGCATCCAGTCGTGAGAGTACTGCAGCCTGAGCACGAAAGGCGAGCTTCACGTTGCGGAGACCAAAGCGCTGAGGAACGAGAGTGAGCTAGCATTCCTAAGAATCCGAGTCACGGCCGATCGTCGGTGTGCGGTGTCTCCACTGACATGAAGTCAACACAGAGTCCGCTGCCATCTCCTCGTCGTACTGGCACTTGCAAAAGGCTTCAAAGACCTAAATTCGGCTTCATTTTACTTTCCACGGCAAAGTCTACTTGCTCTCCGTCACGCCTTCAAGCTTTCTATGACACACATCAGTGGCGGAGGTCATCGGTCACTGGTCAAGGCCCAAGCCGTATAAAGCTCCCCTCATCGACACGAGGACACTTCGTCCGAGGTTCCATATATTGAGTGTGTCACTCCGCACCGATGTAAGGAGCGAATCATGCCACCGTGGTGCCGAAAACCTTACAGAATCCTCCCTTCCCACTGGGCTATGAAGAATCATCGTGTTGACATGGCCATGGGAATTTGGTTTGTGCAACTGTATATAATGCTGATAACGGGGCATCGGGGAATTAGCACGGCCTGCTTTTATCCTGACTTCTTGTACCTCCAATGACTATGTCGCCTTCACCAGACGCAGAAAGCGGGCAATCACAGTCGTCAATAACTCAGAGCGATTCGGCGGACAACTTTGGTTACAAGCAAGAGCTGAGACGTGTAAGTACTAAGGTCAAAGTCGGTGAACTCAGGCTAACCATCTACTTATCTCGTTTGTCGATGGGTTTCCTGCCCGACTAGAATCGTGGTCTAGCCCACATGCTATTCAGTAAGCCCACATTGCCGATTCTTCATGTCATGAACTCATTCATATCTTCCTACTCAGTGACTCTAGGTATTAGCTTATCGCTTGATAATTGGGTCGGTATCGATTTCTGAATACACCCCAACGTTACCCAGCCATAATCGCTGTCCGTGAGTAGGATTACAATCCCCCGCCATTCATCACTCGAAGTCCCATGTTCACTTTCTCAGCGTATGGTTTGACGGCGCCCATAGCCACGACATTTGTCAATGGTGGGCCCGTGACTATGGTATGGGGGTTAGTATGGATAGAGTCAAAAACAGATCCATATTCTATCCCAGCCACAGTAACTCACCTGAATTGCCTAGGTGGTTGCTCGTTTGTGTCTTGTCCCAGCCCATGGCTTGTTCGCTCGCCGAAATAGCTTCGAAATACCCAACATCCGCGGGGGCCTATTACTGGTGCTTCCGCTTAGCTTCTCCGCGCTCTAGATTGCTCCTTTCATGGATCAACGGCTGGCTTACGATGGTCGGAGTCTGGACAATCGCACTAAGTGTCACTTTTGGTGAGTGAGGAAATGGATGAAGACCCGCTTACCTTCCTTCCGCGTGAGAAGCATATTTATGAACTATTTATTTCATTTTGCATCTTGGCCCAGGTGTCTCGCAGTTCATCGTCGCCGGTGCGACAATTTTCCATCCGACTTGGGTAGCAACCCCTTGGCAAACTTGTAAGCAGACGCATTTTCTGAGACTCTGAGCTCTGTTGAACATAACTGATCTCTCTCTGCGCTACTTTTTCATCCGACCAGATGTGATATTCCTAGCCTTTACCGCCTTCACCAGCTTTGTCTGTATAGTATTTAATAAGGCTCTTCCTACCCTAGATGTAAGTGGGGAAGTCTAAGTCTACATCCACTCAACCTTATCCGCTGATCGTCCCAATTCTTTATCTTCCTCAGTTGCTTTCAGCATATTGGACCATGATAGGCATCGCCGGTGGGCTATATATACTATAACCTTTGGGAGTCGCAACTTTACTTACTGATTTTTGGTATCCGACTCAAGTTATATTGATTTCCCTGTCTACACGGGCTGCTGTTGGCCGGCGGCCAATATCGTTTGCGCTAGGGCATTTTGATCCTTCCGCGTCTGGTTGGACACCGGGATGGTCTTTCTTCGTAGGGTTATTGGCTGTAAGTCATCATCTATTCGTGTCGAGTTTTTATCTTGACCTTAGAATTGTGTTGTCAAAAGCCAGGTCAGTCTTGATAATACGTTCACCCACCAAGAATTTATTCATGGACGCCTTACTTCTTAGCGTATACGTTTTCTGCGATTGGCATGAGTACGCTTTCCTTCATTATTCCCTTTTGATCATGACCTCAAGCGCCAACCGCAGTTGCCAGCATGGCAGAAGAGGTGAGGAATCCCGCCGTTCAAGTACCGAAAGCGATCGCCTGGTCGGTTCCTATCTCAGCCATTATGGGTCTCGTGTTCTTGCTGCCAATAGCTTTTACGCTGCCTGATATCGGAGCATTGTTAGAAGGTTAGTTGGTTATTTGCCACGACCCGGAAGATAGTGTGGCTGTCTGATGCTCATGCCCGCAGGAAATGGCGCTCAAACCCACAGGTTTAATGTTTACGCTGATTATGGGCTCCGAGGCTGGTGGATTTGGCATGGTACGCTCCTGGGTTCATCTTGAAGCTTAGATGTGACATGCCCACCTATGCCCCAATTCAGTGGTTCATCGGTACGTTCCAGAAATACCTTCATTTGCATGGACGCGCTGATGAGGATGCCGTTACGTCCAGTTTTCGGTGTTGGCGTCTTCTGCGCTATATCAATATGTACAGCTGCCTCTCGGGCGACCTGGGCGTTCGCCCGCGACAAAGCGCTTCCCTTCCACCGCACCTTCTCTCGCGTCAACAATGATCCATCCTCCTACTTCCCCGAAATCCCACTCAACGCCTTCCTCCTGTCAACGCTCATACAGGTGTTGTTGGGCTTGCTGTACCTGGGATCCAGTGCGGCGTTCAATGCCTTCGTTGGTGTCGCAGCAACCTGTCTTGGCGCTAGTTACGCCATGCCTGTGGCGATCAACTTGATGGAAGGGAGGACACATGTCAAAGGGGCGCCTGCGTATTTGGGATGGTGGGGAGTTCCGTTGAATGTCTTGGCCGTGCTGTGGACGCTGTTCTTGATTGTTATCTATTCCATGCCAGCAACACTGCCAGTGACTAGATCTTCTATGAGTACATCCTCCTCAAACGTTATAGAACTATAAATGGGGGACTTACAACGCTGCCGTCACAGATTATGCCTCTGCTGTGTTTGTAGGGTTCGGCGCTATAAGTGGTGTCTGGTATATGATCAGTGGGTCTATTGCTATTGAATATGCGGTATGATAATAATGATTCTTGCTATAGGTGGGAGGTACCATTACTCTGGACCCCCGATGCCGCAGCTAGAGAAAGATTCGACAACAGCTTATACTAGTTAGAGGATGCACAGGGGTGTTGTAGTTGTTATCTTATCTTATCTTATCTCGATCATCATGGGGTCCGCGGAGCGCATGGACAAACCGCTGCAGCAGAGCAGACACTCCAGAACTGCCTAAGAATAGCCCCTCGCGGACTGAGTCACTTCGACGATTGGCCTGGTAGAGGATCGTCGCAACCAATATACAAGCTTCGGAAGTAAAGTATCTGTATGTATACTAATGTGCACTGGCAGGCACTGTACAAATTATACCGGCAAGTAGTTTTAATTTACAAGTGATAAAATCCGGGGGGTAACGCTGACAGCAACGGAGTGGGTAGCAGCAAATAGTACAGAAAGCCAAGTTGAATATAAATACGCCTCGCCTCGCCTTATCTTGTCTTGTCGCGGAGGCAGAAGTAGTGTGCATGGCGAATTACGCGGTTAGCTTGGGAATGACTTTGATCATCTGGTCGATATTTATGAACTGAACCCAAGATTCCAGCTCCTTTTGCGAGTCGTGCCATATAAATTTGGTGTCAGGTGTCCCTCGGAAGAAGGCGCAAACACATTGGTACTGCTCTTCGACGAGGAGGTCTTTGCGCGCAACACCGAGGTTGGCTTTGAATATCCGGAATTCCCAACCCGTTAGTGGGTGGCCGTCGCCGATGACGGTTTCCTGGGGAATGTTGAATTCCAGACGCGAAAGGTCAAACCCTACTGGCTGGCCGATCGCTTTGATGTACGCTTGTTTGAGGGAGATAATAATGCATAATCTGCGTAGCATGACTTCGTCTCCAAGCTCAGGCGCCATCAGAGATAGTTCCAGAGGAGTAAGCTGAGGAGCACGAACGGAATCAATGGGTGAAACACTAAATAGGAGGCGACACACTTTATGTGCGAAGGATTCGACATACGCCCGCACTGAAACTCCCCGCGGTTCGGCAATGAGTTGCTTGATCCCCAAGCCGATGTTCACGACTTTCCGTTGAATTCCTTGTGTCATCGCCATCCCGCACAACGAGTTCTCCGTCGCAAGATGGTATCCAATCATTGAATGTAGAAATTTCTCGGGAGGGAGATCGTCCGGAATCTTTATTCGTCGACATTGGATGGTAAAAAGAAGCCCAAGGACGAGTTGCACAACCGCACCTGTTCTATCCAATGCTTGCCAGCTGGAGTGACGCAATCTCGCCACTTGGCCCTGGGTATTCGCCTGTGTCTCATCATAAGTAATGGCAACATAGATTTCATCATTTGTCCTGGGTCGATGCGAAACGGTAAGGATACATCAAACGACGAGCGCCCGAGTACTCACGGAAGGTATCAGCATTTTGGGGGTTATATACAATGTTTTCGTGCGGCACGCAGTCCTTTATAATATGATAGCTGGCGTCATATTCCTGAACACCGTCAGGTCAGTCCCCTCCAGCGAAAACACAAAGGGATTCATTCACTCACTTCCTTCGTGTACTCTCGATTCAACGAAAGCATCCATACGAGAATTGGACAGTCCGTAGTTACAGGTATTGAAGACATCTAGTGAAGGAAGGGAACTAAGTTGAAATTTGCTGCGAGTCCGAGAACAACGTACCAGTGGATATTTATACAAGTTCGTGAATGAGGCAAAATCCCCGAATTACAGGTAGGGCCGCGGTCTTGAGAATGTGGCCAGTTGGTAGCGATGGTTGTTGTGGATTAAGGCGAGGGCAATGTATATTATCGCCCCATGGCGAGGGCAACCAATTTGAACCATTTTCAACAACAGCTCAACGCAAACCACACTGCGCTGTTATGTAACCTTCCGTTTTCGGCTTGCCAACAACACCAGCGCCATTGTCCTCGTCAGGAAAATCTCAAAGCAGCTTGTTTGCGCAAGACAACCCATACAAAAGCATAATTGTTTATTTGGTGCTCAGCTATGCAACCGTTTCCTCCTTGTTTTGTCGCCAGTGCCAGTGGTGGCTGGTTTGTGGGCCCTCTGTGGCGTTTCTCAGGTAGTATCTCGCTTTACTCCTATTCGCGCAAGTCCACACTGGTGCCGAGGGACATTTGATGAACTGTACAAATGGCTCGCTTTTCTGGCATAATTATCTTCCAGCACGAGGCGAGTCGTGGTAGCCACTGAAGTTACCGAATTGCTCTTCAGTACGTCTTGTTCTGCCACACTGATTGAACGTTTCACTCATATCATCCTTCATCCCTCCGGATTCCGTACGGACACGAGGAATCGATGATGTTGATTGCATTAGCTCCCCTTGCTGTGAGTCACTCAAGCAACACAGGGTGTGAACTTGGCGCGACAAGCAGCCATGCACATGCCGCTCGGGCATGTTGAGAAATGCCTAAGTGACAGCTACAAGTAACGTCTCCCAAAAACCCGAGACAAGCAAGTTCCGGAGGTAACATACACTGGTTAAATGTCCTACAAACTTCTACCAGAATTTGGGAACGTGGCTTTTTGCCTTTTTCAGATTCTTGGGCAAGAGGCGCTTGTCGTGAACCGCTAGTCACTCTTGTCTTGGTGTACTGAGACGAAGAGTTCGAGAACAACGGTGGGCACGTCCTTCTCTTTTCCTCTTTGAGACACACGGGGATCCCTCAATTGTGTTTTCTACTAGTCAACCACTGCATCGCGAATCCGACTTGGGATTATTCCCAGCTGCGTATAATGATGTACCCGCCTCAATGATTATTCCGTCAGTCAAACAGGCATCAGAAGAATGTGGCGAATCGGCGATCGTACTCATGCTACTCCCGAGCTCCAACTTGTCGGAGTAGCATGCGGATTGCACGCCCACCGTCACCAAGTGAGGACGCTCCTGATATGATTGAGCAGCGGTTAACTCAGATTCGAACAGGTTTAACGCTCTCTGTCGGTGAATGACTTTTCCCACAGGAATATGCCCTACAAGGCATCGCAAAACGCGATTTCAGACTACCCTCGGGACCACCGATCATTCCGTCGAGTGTCAGTCGCTTTCAATCAGCATTATAATATCGACCATTGCCAACGCTGTAATAAGTATATGACCCATGTTTTCTGAACATTTCAATTTCGTTCACTAGACCACCTCACAAGTCGAAGACCACGGCGCATCAATTCACATTTCACTTTCACTCGGAATCGTCCGTTTGCAACGGTGATAACTTGATCAGTTCATTGACACTTTCCCCGCAGAAGGACCTAGGTTCTGTCGTACGACCGATCATACACGCGGCGACCCGTCAGGTCGATCTCCCTGCCACGCTGCAATCTATACCGGGTGCGACTTACCGAAGCACAAATAGAGCAATGTGCATGTTAAGCTTCAAAGAGCCGTTCCAGACCAGTTCATACGAGGGTCCCCAAGAATGAAGGCAAATGTCCGACAATGTCCAACTCTCCTTCCTGAGGATGGCGTTCTCTCGGGCCCTCCTGTTTTCACCATCATGCCAGCTCCTTGGTGCGAATGCACCTCGAGCCCTACCACACTATGGTTTCATCTGTCAACCCGATAATACCGCCCGACGTCTTTGATCGCTTCCGCGCCCGGCTTCGGGAATCTCCCTTCCATCACGTCCCACCTTTTAATAACGACTAAACCACCCGACTGCCACACACCCCGTATCGGATGCTTGACTGCACCTATGCACGCTTCCCGAGTGAAATCAATCGAGCAATGTGTGTACTTGGCACCGGCATCATTGGAATATGGGGATGATATTGGCGAATGAAAAACTACCGCTACATCGGTCTTTTCAAGCGCTTCTTTCCAGCTGATGTCGAAGGGTATTCATGTAGGGAAGTGCCTGGCGACATCATGCTCGTCGATGACGACCATCACTCGTTTGGGAAACACCCTTGACAATGCTGTAGCAATGCGGCATCCAGTGATTTCCAGGACAAGGGTTGCATCCCCTCCAAGTACGCGTACAGTGGTAAAACCCTGTCGAAGGGCTCACTTTCTTCGATGCCGACGACATTCTCCAGTGTTTGAATGTATCGACTGACGTATGGTGAATCATTGCGAACAGTTCGTACGTCAGTCAAAATTTTATTGTGTCATTTCTCCAACCTTCGTATCTTCCAGTTCCTTGTTTGACATGGATCCTTCATGACCACTGTGAGTAGCAGCACTTGCATTAACCAAAGCTAAAGTAATTGTTGACCATCATACGTAGTTCTTATTATTGAGGATGAGGTTCGGTATATTTGGGTGGGTGAGCCGGCCCCGTTACACAGCGTTATACGTTCTGGCTTCGCGGAAGTTGAAAATCAGTCAAAGACTCAGAGACGATGCTTTTCGAAATTCATATTCTTATGGGTAGGTGTTCCAAAGCTTGACGGAATGCTCGGGATGGCACAAGCTCAGAAGACTTCTTTGGACTATAGATTCGATATTATTCAATCTTCCTGTTGGTGTTCGACGCCGTCCAAATCCATCTCTTTGCTCGTCCTGGCATCACATTTGACAGTGTTCGTCGACAATGTGCTTCATCTTTGACTAGACTCTGAGCTGACGCCCTATACCTCAGTTGCCTGGCGGTCAACCCTGTAACGCGGATAGTTGGGGTATCCCTTTGTGGTCTGTTGAAATAATAATGCAACTGCGCATCTATACTTTGTTTGGAGCAAGCAAGGAGGTACTTTATTCACCTGTCCTTTGATGATAGTTGAATGACAATGGTTTTAGGTTGCGTAGGTGAACGGAATATTATTTCTGGGGTCTGTCGCGGGTTAGGTGTACATCCTAGTCCATAAACGTGACCAGAACAGAGGCCCTAATAGCGGACGCGGTCCGTCTGCCCCCTCCTGGTTGTCCAACCATCCACGTCGGTACAGAGTGGGCACAATGAGTCCCAGGTATGTTTGTCGCTTGATGAAGAATCAGTAACCGTAATTGTGTCTATCCTTCGTTTACCAAGCTACAGCTTATGAAGGGATTCTGTTTAGCTTTGCGGCATACAAGGCTATCACGAACGCTGTGCACTGTCAAGAGACTCAGAGGAAACACATCTCTCTCTACCGTCTGCTGGTCCGAGATGATCTACTATACTTCTTGGCGTACGCTCTCTACCATTTCGGTTCACTCGCGCACAATGCTCACAAAGGCGGTCCAGTGTCCTGTGTATTTTGGTATTCAACAACCTAGTGGTTGTGGTAAGTCTTCACTTTGATCCTTTACCCAGTATCAATGACTCCATGGCAGGGCATCACTCGTATCCCTTGTTTTAGTTTTGGGTAATTACACATCGCACTGAGATAACGATTTGACATCTAGCCCATTTCACGCTGCAGTCAGAATCTTTATCGTCCGCATGTTGCTCAATCTCCGGAAGGCAACCGCCAATGACATATACGGCATAGCTGCAGATTCGAACAACACCAACGCTGAGCTTCATCAACTCAGCGCGGAAGGATTCAAGGGAACTTCGGGTCTCTAGCCCGAGTTTCAGAGGTCCCAGAATCAATACCAGTGGGGGGCGTGGTCGGGCACAGGAGTGTAACGGTCGGGGGACTGAGGTCATAGGCAGCTCTCGCGGCGGCCCTCCGAGGTATGCTATTGAATAAACTCCAGGTATATTTCGACAGTACTAGATGGCAATATATATGTAAAGGGGTGGGCGTACACTAGTGCAAGGATCTCCGTATTGAATCATATCCAGACTTGACAGAAGTCCGAATATGGCCCCAAGGACTGGCGACCAGGTAGTGAAACACGCCATATACCTTCCGGCTTACACGAGCCCCACCAGGGGAATCGGGTGTTGAAGCTAGTTGAGCCCCTTCAGGAGCATTGGGGACCATGGACTCTAGTATTCGTACAATTTCAGCGGCGTCAGGTCTACTCCCGGGTGTCGCGTCCCAAGCTCTCTCTACGAGATCTCGAAGAACTTCGTTCGATCGAATACTCTCAGAGAGAGGAGGCCGGCCGCCTTCGAGGACAAGCTTGACGGCATCGGCATCAATGCGGACGACTGGGTGTGTCCCTTTTCATCGGTAACAAGTTGCCCGAATGGAGGGAGTCCGGTGTAAATCTACGAAAGGATTAGGCGGCGCGACGAAGGAAATGACGTTGCTGACCTCGAGGATCGTCATTGCATAGGCGTAAATATCTGTCTGCTTGGTGCGACCCATCGGAGGTCCGTATTTTTCTTCGTGTGCGAGCGTGGACATGATCTCGGGAGCCATCCAACGGGCAACACCGACGGGCCTTGCAAAGACGTGATCAGGGAGGTCTTCGGGCATAGATAATGTCAGCCCATAATCGCAGAGCATCGCGCGATCATTGTCGTTGACGAATATGCTAGCCTAAATATTCCATGTTACTCAGACAACCCGAGAATAACATCAATATGGAACGTACACCTCGAACATCGCCATGTATTATTGGCGGATCGAAGGCATGCAAATATTCTAATCCCTTGGCGACGTCCGTCATCTGAACAGACAAGGTAAGCAAAGCTTCATTATGTGATAGAAACTCACAAGCTGAAGTATAGTCATTGATCTATCAGAGTTGTCACGATCTATATCTCCGGGCCATTTATTCTCTAGATAGGACAGTATATTTCCATTGGCGTAAAATGGGTAGACCAACGCCGGCATGTAGAAGAGGTTGTACGCAACCCCATAGAAAGGTACTAGGTTTGGGTGATCGACGCGACTCCAAGTGCGAGAAGACTCTTCCAACATCTGGAGAGTATGATCGTCAGAAGCACATAGATGGTAGTTTCGATGGGCTAGCAGTACCTTCTTCAGGGAGTCGGTGAAGGCGCGTCCGGGCGAGGACGAACCTCCATTGAACACCTTGATTGCTACCTACACGAAAAAGGTGAATCTGCCTGACATTGACGCCGCATGCTGGCGCACCTTTTCTTTGTGAAATCTGCCTCTGCGTATCGTACCCAAGGATACTCTGGCCATGACTCCGCCCCGAATCTCATACTGAGTAATCTTAACTAGACGAGTAATGTCCTACTTGTATCTGTGAGGGGATAACTTCAAAGATGCTTGAAGACGTCTTAACTGAAGGTGGTCTCGCGGGTTCATTGCTCTTGCCTGGCCCCAGACGTCGTGGCATTCGGGGGATAGAGGTAGTGAGCTGTAGATGACATGAACGAACAATAAGTTCAGCGCGCGTAATAGTGGACCCATCAAGCCAAATAAGGGCCAAACAAACCAGAAGTGTATTCAATGCTAAGTATTGTATGCACAAGGAGACTTCGTAACCACTGCAACATACGTCCATTGTTTTCGATATCGGTGCCTTCGGAATACAAGACTAGCGTAACCCCATAGACACGGCATCGATGGATACAAAATCAATACAGTGCATGTCACCAGGTCACGACAACTCGGTTGGCGGGTGGCGCCTAATTTCATACCTTCAACAACCATAAATCCATGCGGCATCGAAACGAGTCCGAAACATTTCTAATAGGTTTATATAGGCTAATGCACATATGCTAATGTTATTGTACAACCCGGCGCGATTGATCAAGTTTTCAAAAATTCATCCTCAACGAGTGAAACATTTCCCCGTTTGGTATTACTCCTAACCCTAATTCGGGCGCTTAGTGGCGAATATGGCAGTGCCGCGTGGTGCTTTTGGTGGTCCGACTACGCCAACAGGTATGCCGAAGGCTCTAAACTACTGGTGGAGGAAGAGTGGCGCAATACACTCAGTAAATTAGAGTGCATATACTTCGTTAAAGAATTATTCCGCAAAGTTTTACTAGATCTGCTTCCGGAGCGCTCAAGAAATGTCGTTGAAATTTTCCCAAAAAGTGAAACACGTGGGAAAAATGGCGATCTTGTGTAAATCGTGTTCTTTTTGTGGGTTTCCTTCCTGGAAAAATCGGAAAAAATCCGCAAAATTTTTATGGGCGCTCCACACCACTTGCGGGGACCTGATGGCGCACACTGTAGTGCTTGTACGGTTACTTACACAACACATGCCAGTGTGTTATTACATAAATTACTAAGCAGCTACTCGATGCGTCTACACTAGCACTCGTAGATGACAACTTCGACTGGAGTTAGCCTTCTAGGCAGGAAGAGCCTCCAAAGCTTCCATAACTTCGTCCGCGTTTTGTCGCTCAGCCGGATCGTATGACCATCCTTTGTCTAACAGATCCCAAAGGCCTAGAGACATTAGTGGGTGGTCGAGATACTCTTTGAGGGTCGGTTTCTTGCCCTCGCGAAAGAGGGTGCCAAGTATTGGTCCCCTTCGAGGGTGGAAAGGGTCCCGGTCCGTTATCACCTTCGAGCGTTAGGGGTGAGCATTGCAGACGGTAGAAAATAGACCTCGCGCACCCGAAGTAGTGTTACCGACAACGAAAATATATCGGACGGTTTGGTCAGCGGCACGATCTCTTCTTCGTAGTTGAGAAGCTCCGGAGCGGTGTAATGTTGGGAGGACGTCAAGGTTGTTTCAAAGCCGTCGACGCCGATGATTCTGGATCTGCCGAAGTCAGACAAGAGAGGTCTACCCTCCTCGTCGATAAGGATGTTGTCCTGGAACATTATGCACTAAGTTTTGGTCAACGTATTGGCGGATAGTCGCACCTACCGGTTTAATATCACCATGAATTATGTCTTTTGCATGGATATAGTGTACCGCACTGACCACTTGGTGTGCCTACGCCCCGAACGATCAGAAACAAGACACACAAAGACGCTAGCACGTACAAGAGGCAAACGTGGGACATCGGGATGAAGTCCCAAGTACTCTCTCATGTTACCGTGAGGACAGTAGGGAGATATCAGGGCGGGCACGCGGGTCGTTGGATTATTCAGGTCGGAGCAAATCCCTAGCAGGGGTAAGACGTTAGGGTGCTTCAGGTCGCGCCACACCAGAGTCTCTCTGTGGAGATACTTATTAGCACGCCGGCAAAGTAGTAAGCGAAATGAATGTATAAAGAAGTCGCAAGGACATACCTGTATAATCTTGACATCCATGTTCGAGCCAGCTCGCATTTCCAAAAATTTGATTGCAACCTGAGGTACGACATAAGCAGACCGAAAGGCTAGGATAGAGGATTTACGTACCCAGACTTTATTGCCGCGGCCGAGTTTACATTTGCCTCTATACACTTTCCCGCCACCCCCTTCGCCGATATGGCCCAGTGGTTCCCAAACAATTTTGCCTTTTAGGTCCTGGGGCTATGATCAAAAGCAGTAGAGCTTAGCGTCATGATCTTCATATATAAGTCAATAGCGACAAACCAATTCTTTGCCTAGTCCCATGTCGTATGTCGTCGGCTGCTTGACTCCGCGCGGAATGGTCAATTTCTTGAAGAATCGATGAACTGTCTAACGGATGGTTTGAGCGTATCAGCAATATTGTAGCAGCGGTTGTAAAGACCCACCTCTTTTACATCCCTAGGCTGTTTGGTGGCTTGTACGACTTGTAACATAGCGGCGATGTCTCGGTCAACGAGGAGCTGGTGTGGGCCTGCACAATGTGTCTTGTGGGCGTCCAATAATATAGTACTTGGTACTTCCTGGATCCTATTATTGAAATATGTATGGTGTTCCTTGTATTTTCGAAGCGCGGACTTGAACAACAACAGAACGCGAACAATAGATCACTGGAGGTAAGTTGGCAACGGTGGGCGAGTGTGGGTCCATTTTCCTATGGTGCCCATCGGCGCAGTCATAGACCTCAGGGCATCCACGAGGAAAAGTTTGTTGGGTAGCTTTGAACTCGCCATGCTCAAAGGTTGCTGCATGTTGCAATGGTTCTAGGTTCTAGCAAGGATCGGCGCCGTGACAAGCTGTCACTGAGTGCACGGTTGTGAGTCGGCGGCAATGGCTCCGGCCAATTACGTTTCCCGGAAGTACTCGGCCTTCTTGGTCGGATATCGAAAGTTCCAATGCAGGTCTCACTCCGATCGTTGATATCAAAGCGGTTTTGATTCACTCACTCCTTTAGGCTGTTCCTTGTAAATGAACGTCGTTGTTATCGTGTCGCTATCGCTAGTTACCATCTGTCAATGCATCTCCTCTAGTTCCACGAACCGAGCGTGTGGCTGTTTTTCAGGCACGAACTTTCCAGCATCTGAGTGATTTTGAACCCTTAAAGTTGAGAGACTCGGTGTAGCTATCTACATATATATGATAATGTTAGTACTATTACAAGTTGGTCTCGCTATCTTTCGGTAGTTTATGTACTTCATCGTCCCGTCGTAGTATTTACACTACTCATCGGAGAATTGAGCGTCTCCGACTCCTCTGACCGCTGAAACGCCAGCGCCGACAAATTTCGATTCGGCACCGCAGTATCCTTGCGTCTGACATTCCTGAGCTGATCTACGTGAACTTCAGTGAGATGGGCGCTAGATAAGTCGTAGGCGGTGGCTTTGCGTAGGTTGAGCAGCATACGAACGGTGAGGATTTCGAGGGCGGCGTGGAATGGGCTGTAATGAGAATGCAGTGGTGAGGATGGGAATAGTTAGATTGCAAACACATATCATTTACCCGTAGCTGAACCAAGGAATGTGCGTTATACCCTGATCGAATTCCAAGACGGTTAGATCCCAAACTGAAGCGATGCAAGACGACAAATACTCACGACAACCATCAAGTTATTGAAGATCAGAATGCATGTTATTCTGACGGTATAAATCGTCAGTCAGTCGAGTATTCCCTTCCGTCCGTCATTTAAAGCGGGGCTCACGCGAGGAAATACAGCAGGTTATCTCGCAAGAGCAACGCGTACAGCGAGAATCTCTTCTGCGCCCTCGCCTCCCAGTACGATTTCTGCAAGCCCTTGTACAAAGCAAAGCAGAACAAAACCCCCTCGAACGCTGTGGCTGTGAAAATATGACGAGCGTCAGAATAGATGTAGAACGGGAGAAATTAAGGGACATGGCGTTACCCGGAATCCACTGCGCCCATTCAATACCAGCGTGTATACTTGGACACCCAGGTAAAGGCAGATGAACAGCATCTGCTATCAGAGCAGGCCGCAGCTTGGCATTGTGTATCAGAACCCATAGAAACCCAGCAATCGATCCCATGAATAGGGTGAAATTAAACAAGGCAACCTATTGAATTCGATTATTGAATGGAATACCGCATATTAATTGTCAGCGGAGATACAGGGGAACGATAGGTTCTATTGGTTACCTTCTTGCTGCCTTCGTATAGGGCGTAAATGCGTAGCTGCATGATTATTTCTATTGACCATAGGGAGACCGCGCCGATTACCCGGATAGTTGGGTCCATGCCTAGACAACTGATCCTTGGAATGAGAATGCTATTCGACGAGGGAGAGGAAATGGAACATACACTTTGTCGGAGGTAATCCCAGGTCGAGCGAATAGATGTATTTGTGTAACGTCGAATATGAGGAGCACGATACTGTAATATCGTATCTAACAGTCGGTAAGTAAGAGTAAGTGGAGAGTTGCGGATGGAAGGTGTAGCTCGAGGACTTACCCAGAGAAACATGGCTTTCGAGGTACACCATTTTTGAGTCTAGGGGTGGTCATTCATTATCTACTGGTTGGAGTCGAGGAGGGGAAGATTGAAACAGACCCATATGAAACGAACCTATCTATACGTTAGATTACGAGGGGGCGAAACGGGGAAACCAATACATACCTCGTCTTCAAGCGTGACAACTACCACAAAGTGAGATTTTAGCACTTGTAAGAAGGAAGAAAAGTTGATGGCCCACAGTAATCATGTAATAACCAAGTGAGAGCAGAAGCTACGGAGAAAATTGTCGGTCAAGTTGCATGGGCCATTGACGGAAATAACATACGGACGGTGGTCAAGGGTATGAGGTTGCCCTTGTACAGTGCGATGAATCTGTTAATTTCAGACATAATCAAGTCCACGTCAAGCCGAACGGGGTGGGTGACAGATAGTTTCTGGGGTGTCCAGCCGCGCCTGCCAGAAGCTTATAAGGCAAGTAACCCCGCTCGACCATCTCCGTATCGTGATGTTTTGAACAAAGAGTTCTCCATGTGACGGCCTGTATATTCCCAAAAGCAGGCCGGTACTATAGGGAATCTGTGCGAAGGGGGATAGAGGGGACCGGTTGTCGGGCGTACCTCTCTCGTGGTCCCAGCTGGAATTCTGGGAGGAGAGTGCCACCGCAACATGGCGTCTTCAATTCGTGAGATATACATAATGCTATATGACGCCGAGAATCCAACCCCACTAACTGGGAAAGTCATGGCATACACAAGCTTTGGGAGCGATAGTGCCAGCATAAACGACGCCTGAGATTTCGGAACCGGCCTCCGTGCTGGGAAATTCAACGAACTAATGCGGCTGCGGGCATAACCATCACTTGATGTTAGTTTCGAGCTGTTGGACCAGAATAACATATGGACCTTGTGGCCTATGGGCGATCGCGCTTCATCAAAACACAACCTTCCGAACATCATGGACGGAGCTGACTGCCCGCGTTACTGGCTCTGACGGCGAGATTCTGCAAAGGTCTGCTAGGCGTGGGTGCTGGGTTTGACGCGTATCTGAGTCTTACGATAGTCGCCTAGCGTCCCTACGGTAGTCACAAGGAGGTGATTGGGCCGGCCATTTGGCTCGGGGTAAGCGGTCTCCGTTACAGCTAACTGCAAAATCGTAGACACTCCCCAAGAAGTTAGTGAAAGTTCGTCGGCATATCAAATACGGAAAGTTTGTGATGGCCGATCTATCCATGCGGGACTCTCTGAGACAACGCAGTTCTCGACGTCCATACCATCTGGCCGACCTCCCACCTATAACCGGCTTTCTACTCGCAATCATCGAACCTTGCAGTCGGGCGAACACCTGGCGAACGCACAACGCGTCGACACCGCTGTGGAACACCGAGTCTGCGTGCGGCAAGGCGGCCATCACGAAACTACTATTTGGGGTATGCTAACTCATACATCTTGCATATATCTCTTTTTTTCCGAGGAGTGTCTACGATTTTGCAGTTTGCTGTAATGGTTGCTTGATGCTGAGGTGCATTCTGGCCCATTAAGGTTTGTTATGGCCATGGAAGTTTGAATTAGACCGATCACCCTGGTTCCACGGCCCGGGGGAATCAGAATGCGCGCCTAACTTTATATCACGTGATGGACCGTTCGGTGCTCACACGACGCAAGGTTGTTATCACCGTCCACGATGGCAGGAATCATGTACAGGCAATACGCAGGCGAATCCGACCTACCACACATAATGTCCTTGGTGCAGAACGAGCTCAGCGAGCCCTACGTTGTCTACACTTATCGGTATTTCCTTCATCAGTGGTTAGTTCCGTAATTCTCGGTCGTACGACCACCCAGATAACCTCGTTGGCTCACAATAACTCTATGTAGGCCCCATCTTGCGTTTCTGGTGAGCATGATATTCCCCAGCAAATTCCATATGGACACTCGGATGGGCTGACATCGGTTATACGACTTGCAGGCGTTTCCCACCGACCATGGCCACTCGGACCCGGTGGGCGTAATAGTGTGCAAGCAGAGCATGCACAGGAATCTGTCGAATCGGGGGTACATAGCGATGCTCAGCGTCTCGAAGGACTGGCGTAAGCGTGGTATTGGTTCGTCTCGTTCCGTTCCCTCTGCCGTCTCCTCTCAAATGATCCTTAGATGAGGGATAACGCGCATTGTCTGTTGCGGTGCGGGTTCCTTTGTTTCTTTCCCCCATTCCCCCTCTTCGTTTAGCTAGCGCACTCGTCACAAACTCTATCGAAGCGATGAAGATGGATGGCGTGGATGAGGTGCGTTACACATTGGATAACATTTGAACGCAGCTAATCTCTAGCATCCATAGGTCGTCCTTGAGACAGAATACGATAACAACGCTGCTCTATCGCTCTACGAGTCCCTCGGATTCATACGCGAAAAGCGGCTCTATCGATTCTACCTCAACGGCAAGGATGCCTTCCGCCTCGTCCTGTCAGTCCCCCCGTCCTCTGAAAACTCCTCCGACACGCAATCCGACGACACCGACATCCTCTCAGCATCCACTCGAAGCAGCATGTCGTCGCGACGCAGGCCTCCCCCCTACCGTGCGATCAGGATCTCACCGCACTCCGATGATGAAGACGACTACGTGTCTTCACGCTGAATTAGCCTTAGGCATAAGGTATAGGCTTTAGGCTTTTCTACATGCGCGTTAATTTCTTTGCTTCCCACCGCCAAGTCTTTTTCATTTTCCCTCGATGTACTTCTTCTGTAACTCCAACAATTGGCTTGGACTCCTGCATATGTTCTCAGTGTACTAACTCTACCTATGCCTCGTGTAATGTTTCTTCTCTTACATGTATATTCATCCTCACTCACTCCAAAGTTGTCGGTCGACATTCGATGTTGCACATAAGCGCTAAGTCGTGTAGATTGACGGGTGGCGGCATAGTCGGCGCGAAAGTTGGTGTCTAATATAGCCTGCTCATCCTACAAGTTCTTACCTGTCTATGGGGTATGCTATGGCAACTATGAATTTATCATACACGAAGTACGCTGATATGAACTGATGCTGATGTATACAGGAAAGCATTATTGCGGGAGAGAATCATGACGGAGCACTCCCAGCACTTCGTATTGGAGAGCGTAGTGTTCCGTGAGATCGTCAAATTGCCTTGTCCTTGGGAAATAAGCGTCATACAGCCTCCAGGGCAAGAGCCGTTGCAGCTACACGGATGTGCTATCCCTGATGCGGAGGTAAGAGTTTGGCGGTGGTTGGGTTCGAATACTTGGTCACAGGATTAAGTAGAGCAGCAAGGAATTATCCTGGCCTTCGAACCGAGAGATCTCGATGACGGAGGACCACATGGACTCGAAGTGGTACGTTATGGTTGCGTGGGGAACAGCTGGGAAGTTCAACGAGACAGGATTTGAAGGTGGTGAAGAGATTCACGCGCGCCTGGTTACTGTCGACAATGTCTGGTGCTGAGAAGTGTGAACCTAAAGGTCGTTCTGCACTTATATCGATAGTCATGTCTTCAGGTACGACTAGCGCAGGAAGTAGGTGAAGCAAGGACCTCGGTGATCGCAATCGTCCTGAGCCCCAGTGCGAGGTCACGGTTCGCGTTGAGTTCTGGCTGTGCTGGGGTGACACGTGTTGAGCTTTGGTCGGGATGCTGTCCGATGTCTCCCTGCGGCTGCCGCGAACGACGAGGTGGCCCCGCCAACCTCTCGGTATAGAGACCAACCAATAGCACAAACTAATACGGATATCCGTGGAATGTTGCTTGTACTCAGCGCATCGGCTCCGTCCTCGATATTTATTACATGGTAAGATCTTCATGGAGTCTCTAAGGTACCCGTCGCAGCTTGTATCATCGTGAGTGAGTGGACCCAATAGCACCAGGCCATTCTATGCCCTCCGGGTTGTGTAAGCGTTTAACTAAGGAAGACACGATGGCATACACCACACCACGCAATGCACTGAGAAGCTCCGATACATGCTTTCGCCGCGGAGGCACGATGTCGAGTGGCACCGTGCAAGTAGGTACCAGCAAGGGAACTTTTCGATGGGAGTGGGTGAGGGAGTAGCCCATGAACTGGCACTCTTGATTAACGAGAGGTCAAACAAACTCCACAGCCTTCCATGGAGTACCGGTACCTGAGGCCTTAGTACTGAGTACCGAATTACGAACGATGCAGCGGAGAGCAAATTCGAAGTCTCGAAGTTACCATTGGAATTGAAGTCACTCCATCCTCAAACGATCGAACGTAGAGATGCATCGGGTGTCTAATTGAGTGTACAATAAGATGTAAATAACAAAATTGCGTGCAGTCTCTCGTCAATGGAGTATGCTAGACGAGTTTTCCATAAAATTATGGTGGGTAATAAGTCTCTGCAACTAGAAAGTCTTAGAGCTCGTCATGATCCCTGATGGGATCCTCCTCGTCAGCGGCACCTCCTGGCGCACCACCCTGGCTATAGATCTTGGTCGTGATGGGGTTAACAATGGCTTGGACTTCAGCCAACTTCTCCTCGAGGTCCTCGACGCTGGCGCTGGAGCCGTTCTCGTCGATCCAGTCGGTGGTGTCCTTGACGGTGGTGAGGATGGTCTTCTTGTCGTCGTCGGAGAGCTTGCCACCGAGACCTTCTTGGTCACCGAGCTGACTCTTGAGGCCGTAGACGTAAGATGAGAGGGAGTTAAGGGCTTCAATGCGTTTGCGCTGGGCTTCATCCTCAGCGGCGAACTTCTCGGCATCAGCCACCATGCGGTCGATCTCCTCCTGAGAGAGACGGCCCTTCTCATTCTTGATGGTGACGGATTCGGACTTGCCACTGCATCGAACGTCGTCGTCAGAGACATGAAGGGTAAAGTAATCGAAAGTCACTCACGTTCCCTTATCGGCGGCAGAGACCTTCATGATACCGTTGGCGTCAATCTCGAAGGTGACCTCGATTTGAGGAACGCCACGAGGTGCGGGAGGAATACCGGAAAGCTCGAATTTGCCGAGGAGATTGTTGTCCTTGGTAAGGGAACGTTCACCCTCGAAGACTTGAATCAAGACAGTGGGCTGATTGTCAGCGGCGGTAGAGAAGCTGTGAGGCAATAAGAGCGTGGGATCAAAGGGAGTCAAGCGTAGCGGCTTACATCTGTGACTTGCGAGTAGGGATGACAGTGTTACGAGGGATCAACTTGGTCATGACACCACCAGTGGTCTCGATACCGAGGGTAAGGGGGCAGACATCGACAAGGACGACATCAGCAGTTCCTTCAGCGCCAGAGAGGATACCACCCTGAACGGCGGCACCATAGGCGACAGCCTCATCAGGGTTGATCCCCTTGGAAGGCTCCTTGCCACCAAAGAACTCCTTGAGGAGCTGTTGGACCTTCGGGATACGGGTAGAGCCACCAACGAGGACGACCTCGTCAACGTCTTCCTTCTTGACGTTGGCGTCCTTAAGAACTTGCTCGACGGGCTTCATCGTCTTTCTAAAGAGATCCATGTTGAGTTCTTCGAACTTAGCGCGGGTGAGGGTCTCGGAGAAGTCGTTTCCGTCTTCGAAGCTTTCAATTTCGATGCGAACGCTCTGCTGCGAAGACAAAGTACGCTTAGCCTTCTCGACCTCGCGCTTCAACTTGCCCAAAGCCCGAAGGTTGCCGCTGACGTCAGTGCCGGTCTTCTTCTTGTACTGCTTGGTGAAGTGCTCGATGATTCTGTTGTCGAAATCTTCACCACCGAGATGGGTGTCACCAGCAGTAGCCAAGACTTCGAAGACACCGTCGTCGATGGAAAGGAGCGAGACATCGAAAGTTCCTCCACCGAGATCGTAGACGATGATCTGGGATTCACCAGCCTTCTTGTTAAGACCGTAGGCAATGGCGGCGGCGGTAGGCTCGTTGATGATACGGAGGACCTGCAGACCAGCGATAGTGCCGGCATCCTTCGTGGCTTGACGCTGAGCATCGTTAAAGTCTTTTTACTGTGTAAGCAAGTCGGCTTTCGAACATATGTAGACACATACAGGCAGGGACAGTGACGACTGCGTGGGTGACCTTCTCACCGAGGTAGGCCTCAGCGGTTTCCTTCATCTTGGTAAGAACCATTGCAGAGATTTCTTCGGGGGTGAAGTCCTTGTCCGCGCCGTGGTATTTGACTGTGATGACGGGCTTGCCGAGCTTCTCGCGAACCTTGAAGGGCCAGTGCTTCATGTCGCGCTTGATATCGGGGTCATCCATTTTGCGACCGATGAGGCGCTTCGCGTCGAAGACAGTGTTCTCGGGGTTGGAGTGGTATGCGTTTTTGGCGGCGTCACCGACACTAATGAGAGTTAGAAAACAGTCTCGTCCCATACCATCGTAACTTACAGTCTCTCATCGTCAGCGAAGGAAACCCATGACGGTGTTATACGGTGCCCCTGGTCGTTGGCGATGATTTCAACGCGGCCACCTCGCTGTACACTGATAGAACACTCTTCAGTTGATTTCCCAAATGAACGGAACCTTTGAACTCACCCTACGCAAGAATAACTAGCCGCCGCCCAATTTGCCTTAGGGAAAACTTCTTATAAGATTTACAACACACTCACGTTGTTCCCAAATCTGCAGACTATATTAGCTTCTTTGTGCGAAGCAAAGGAACAGAAGTACTTACCGATACCAATAACAGTGCCGTACTCAGATGCGCCATCTTCGGCGCGAACTGCGACTGGACACAAACATACGATTGCAATGAGAGCAAAGAAAGCGATTGAAAGAGAAGAAAGAAGATGTCGTGACTGTGTGCGCGACGGTCGGCGGGCCATGGTGGCTAGAGGTGGTGGTGGTAGTGAACGAAGAAATGAATGCAAGTCCGTCACCTATTTATTCTGTTTCGTGCCACGTCAAATTCGTCCTGCCTACGTGTACATTTTCCCACGGGAAACTAATATACGTTGTCGATTTATTGTGTGTCTCGTACTTTCTCCGAGTTTCCTTTCAAGTCAGCTGCTCGCCTTGTCTGCCAGCAAAGCGGCCTCCGTGGTGCAGAGACAGGCTGACGTGGTCCTTTGAGCTCTGTCAATGAGTAATTATTATCAATTCATTCAAGTTTTCCCTCATCGTTCACCATGCAGCTGTGCAGTGTCACGAAGCTGATGATATATGATCAAGACCTGACACACGTGTTGAAGCAAGAAGAAATTGTATCACCAGCCCAATATGTTTTGAAACATATCATAGATCATTGGCGGTATTGGATGCGGACATAATACGCTGCGTCGTCCAAGACCTTCACGCCATATGTGCTGACAGGCGAGCGTTCAATGCACGGCACGTATAGCTAAATACTTGGTGGCTTGCGTTTCAGGTGCGTAGTGCGGCCGTTTGGTACTTGTTTAATATATGCTACAGGGATTTGTGAGTTCAAAGAAAAGTCTCAAATATCAACTACTCCACCAGTTGGCGCGTAGCAGGCTACTACAACAGAACCACTGGGTAGAAATACAAGCACATCTTGAAAAAGGCCGGCTTTGTCCAACGTTTACGACAATCTCACAGAGCGCGACGCTCTCTATATGCCGTCGAGATCGCAAGGCATTACCTTGGTTCTCCTTCTGTTAACTGGCGGTTGCAGCTAACGACGGAACCAACATCGTTAAACGTTCGAACCCTCGAACCTTCGACGATGTTCCCGGTTGAAGTTCATCTCTGCTTGTGCCGAAAGGCTTTGCCATGTCTTCGCACAGCGGAACTGGACGACGCTGGTTCTGCGCTGTTCCTCGCGAGTCGCGACTAGGAAGCGCACTCAAGGTTTCGGTGATCCTGCCCATGCTCTCCGTCTCCCCGGTTCGATTTCTGGATAGAACCTTGATAGGACCTGGTGTTTTCGTGCACGTAGCGTTGGCACACAACACCCATATTATGGTTTCTTCTACTGTCAGTTAATGATGTCCGTTTTTTGCTAGCTCTATATGATGTTCACCTCCGTTCGCTTTCCGCCATTGTCCTCTCCACCCATGCCTTTCCTCTTCTAATGTTTCTTGTATATTTGCCTGGAATTTTGACATCAATGTAGAACGCGCTGTCGCGTCTCTTGGGCTCTCCCCGTATACTGATAAGGCCATGGGGACCGCACAGCCACTCCTCGCCTTAACTTGAAGATCAAACAAACCAATGTCCTGTTACATTTGCGAAGCTTCACTCGGTACTGATTCACTTGAAATTTCTAGACATGCACAATCTTGTCGAGCATGAATAACGATCACGAGTAACGGCGCTTCGTTGTGAATCAAATATCATCTGGCGGAGGAAGCGAGGTCGACGATAAGAACTCGGGACTCCCCTAATTTTCCATCACACGACGTACGGTATGGGGTTCGGCGAAAAAGCTTACAGCATCGATATCAGTGTATCGTATGGTCGAACTGGTCACTGGTGCGCGAGTTCCCAGCCCAGTGAAGGATATGGCCGACATTGAATGCCTTCTTTTCACAAGGTCGCCAGTTACCCACTGCCTTGCTTCCCCATCAGGCAGGGCTATTTCTGCCTTATGATAAGCAAAACTTTCGGTGAGTATATACAAGACACGCGCATCACGAACCATGGCTCCCAGTGTGGCCACTAGATCGACGCCTATACTCCAAAGAGGCCCCTTCCTTTCCAGCGCCCGGCGCCCGTCACTCTTTAAATTCGCCTCCGAAGCACGACCATCATCCAAGACTCATCAATATGTCGACGGAGAAGCGTTTGGAGGATGGGAATGGGAGCGTGGACGCGCGCGAGGCCGTACAGCTTGCCGACGAACAATTGCTCGCGCAGCTGGGATACAAGCAGGAATTCCAGAGAGCCTTTTCCCCCCTCGAGGTGTGTTTTCGCGATCAACTCAACGTGAAGTCATGCTGAAATCCTGCCAAAGTGCTTCGGCATAGCATTCTCGATCATTGGGCTGTTACCGTCGATCGCTTCGGTGATGTTCAATTCGATTCCAAATGGTGGCCCCGCAGCGATGGTGTGGGGGGTACGTCTTTCCTGAAGTTTCGCCTTTACCAGCTCACCTTGGTTGCGTTTGACAGTGGGCAGTAGCTAGCGTGTTCATCTTATTCGTAGGCATGGCTATGGCAGAACTAGGCTCGGCAGCTCCTACGTCCGGCGGTGTGAGTAAGCCGTACTCTATCGGTCTTGAACCTTCAAACTTATTTACGGCCCTAGTTGTACTTTTGGACGTACTCCCTTTCGTCGCCGAGGTGGAGGAATCTGCTGTGTTGGATAGTGGGATGTAAGTGGTCGCCTCCTCCATCGTGTGTAATAGCTAAAGTGGTGGTTACAAGATGCCAATACAATCGGCTCCATTGCAGCCCTTGCCTCCATTGATTGGGGATGCGCAGTCCAAATCCTTGCTGCCGCCTCAATCGGCACGGATGAATCCTATTCACCCTCGGATGCTCAAACTCTGTTCGTCACCCTGCCCCTTTCCAACTCTAAATGATAACTCATTCACGCGCGTAGGGGTGTCTATGCCGCCGTTGTCCTTTCTCATGCAGTTCTATGTGGATTGGCCACGCCTGTTTTTGGCTAGATTGCAAACCGTATATGTTGTACTTAATGTCGTGTGGGTGTCTCATCAGTATACCCTGGTATCACAGTCCTTTAGCATTAACCTCATCCCACCGACTAGACTTTGCTTCGCTATAATCATTGCATTACCCATAGCAACACCCAGCGAGTTCAAAAACACCGCATCATATGCGCTAGGCGACTTTACGAATAGTAAGCACTTTCTTGGATGAGGCTACCTGTAATGGCGTTCTCAACCGGTTTTCAGTGAATGGCTGGCCTAATGGATACGCATTCATTCTGAGTTTCTTGGCTCCTTTATGGACAATCGGTCAGCGCCTAATTTTCCCGCTTCTCTACATTAATTAACATATCCAATCCAGGGTCATTTGACTCTGCTGTTCATATCAGCGAGGAGGCTTCCAATGCTGCCACTGCCGTACCATGGGCTATCATCAACGCCGTAGGTATTGCGGGTATCCTTGGCACAGGTATGTTCACCTTGAAAGAGCCCAGACCCTGCCTAAGTTTAATATAGACATTGTATAGCGATCAATATCTCCCTTGCCTTCTGCATGGGCACGGATCTGGACGCTATTGTCAACAGTCCGATTGGACAGCCAATGGCCACAATCTTCTTCAACAGCTTCGGAGAGAAAGCTACCTTGGGCGTCTGGTCGATAGTCGTGCTCGTGCAATACATGATGGGGTCTAGCATGGTTCGTCCATTTCGGATTTCCGAACGAATCGGACCGCACTCGATATTAAATTTTGCTTCGATAGCTGTTAGCTGCGTCGCGACAGACTTTTGCTTTCGCCCGTGACGGCGCTTTACCTTTCTCGAGCTGGCTTTACAGAATGAACAGTTACACCAAGACTCCAGTGAACACGGTCTGGTTTGTGGCAGGCTGTTCCATCCTCCTCGGCCTTCTCGCTCTGGCTGGAGAGACGGCCATAAGCGCGGTGTTCTCCATATCAATCACGGCATCATATGTTGCCTATGCCATCCCCATCGCCGCCCGATTCCTTGGTGACAATGACTTCAAACCCGGGCCCTTCAGCCTCGGCGTCTTCGTACGTATTATACTCCATAGTTTCCTTGACATATGAATTCTTATATGTTATTCGCAGAGTCTTCCGGTGGGAATCGTTGCTGTATTATTCATGTTTTTCATGGTCATCGTGTTCCTCTTCCCAACAACGCCCCAAACTGATGCTCCAGACATGAACTACACTGTCGTCGTCATGGGTGGCGTGCTCTTCCTTTCGATTGTTTGGTATTATCTACCCGTGTACGGAGGTGTGCACTGGTTCACTGGGCCGATCTCGAACATTGGCGACGGCGTTGGAGAGAATAAGCTCGAGAGGATTAGTGGGGATTCGAGTTCGGGGTTGGGGTCTGGTCCCACTGCGGAGAAGGACGTTGTCAAGGATGATAAGCTGGCAGCGGAAGTGGAGTCGTATAGTTAGCGGAAGCCAGTGGTTACCTGTCTGCCCTTTTTTGTTTCCATTTTGTTTTGCATGCGCTAGTATTTGCAGCTGGATATTCTCTGGTACATCCCCTGTCTTGCTCATCATTCTTTCTCACCGTACACCACCACGACTGTCACCGCTGAGGAGATCAGAACATCATTACCTGCATTCTTGCCATCGACTGAATGCCGCTATCTTGAGCGCCTTGTGGTCACCGCCATGATCCATATACTAATCATACAATTCACTGGAATTTAGAACGGCCCCGATCATGTCCGGCGTACTGCTTCAAGTTGGCACAACTGTATGCACTTCCAACTAAGTAACATCTGACCGGCCCATGTAAATGTCAAGGTTTAAGGTCTAAGGACCTGGCGTGGACGCTATGTCAAAGAAGCGTGGTACGCGACATTGCATGTGAGCCTCCGAGTGCGTACTGACCTCAGTCACTACCCAAGGCCCTCGGTTTGACCAGGACTCGGAACCTGACAACCCGAGTACAGAATGCCTCTGTACTGGGTTATCTCATGGGCGTGTACCCCAACTCCCTGGAAGGTCGACTTGACAAAGCGGTGCCGATATGTGTGCTGCATCAACAAACCATCGCAACGGAGTAGTTGACGTATCTTCCATACCAATCAGAGGAAGCGAAGCCCCCGGTAATGATCCAAGCAAGGCCTGAGCACCGTCGTGGCTGGCTATCTCATATACTCTCCTTGAATAATCTGGGTATGGCCCCTTCTTTCCTCTCTTCCACATTTACCACCACCACGTAGGCCCACCATGTCAACCGAAAGCGCGGCGATCATAGACGACACGGACCCGCGAATCCAGTACTCGTCGGGATGGCATATGGACGGCGGTCCCAACGAGTATAATAGGACAGTACACGCTACATCGACTGCTGGCGCGACCTTCACATTCAGCTTCACAGGTAGATTTGTATATTCACGGCCAAATGCCGAAATAGCTTACATTAGTCTATTAGGTACTTCAGTCAAAGTCCTAGGAACGCTAACCCAAGACGGCTTTAATGGGTCATTTCCAAACACAACCTATACCTTAGACGATACTTCGCCCATCCCTTATGCCGGTAAACCCTCACCCAGGGTACAATACCAACAAATATTCTACCAATCTCCCGCCGACCTCCCAAATACCAAACATACTCTAGTGGGAACCTGTGCTGATCAGGGCAGCCTCGTATGGATTGATTTCTTCGTGGTCACCTCCCCGCCGAGCCTAACTACGTCTGGGGCTTCGTCAAAAACGGAGTCTACCGTAGTTATCACCACTACCGCCACATACACCGAATACGCCTCCTCCTCCTCCTCCTCCTCCTCCTCCTCCTCCTCCTCCTCCGCCTTCCCAGTGGGAGCAGTCGTTGGCAGTGTAATTGGTGGCATGGTTCTCGTACTTATTGGCTTGTTTCTATTCCTATGGCATCGACGTCGACCCAGAGCTGTAACAAGTAAGCGCCGCTCGTTGTGCAGGATTTGAATGAATTATGAATTAGCTGACAACTTATCAGCAGGCGCTGAGATGCAAGCAACGATGTCAACCACGTCAACAACCCATCTCGTGCCGCAACCTCCACCGACCCTCCACTATCCTACTTTTGCTCCGCCTGTATCCTCTGTTCACTCGACCGTATCACCGACAGAGACCTCGCCCATGGCCAGCTTTAATACTGTCAATGCGCCCTCATTCCCTTCCCCCGGTGCGACAACCCATTTCTCACGTAAAGGTCGACCTATGCACTCTATGGGTACTTTCGGCGCTCCATCCTCGTCTTCCCGGCATTCTACTATCGGTGATACGGAGAATGAAGAACACCCTCCCGCCTACCGCTGATCGTCGGCCGGTGCTCATCCCTTCATATTCCTTCTGTTCGGCCTCTTAACGTGTCCGTAGGTATGTGCGCTTCGCTGCCATACATCATCACACACTCTCGATCTTCCATCATCAATTCTTTGGTGTAGTTGTTGTAACTTTTTGTGGATAGACCTCGACATTACATGGTAGTGATGTGCTTAATATGTAACAATTCTGTCTCATTCATCAACTCTCGTATTAATGGCATGAGGATGTTCTGTGTCCAAGTTCTTAAAATATTGCACAGCAGTCCATTGTATCAAACTATAGAATTTGAATGGTTACTCTCGAGTTTGGGTTGAGCTTGACTTAACCTGAAGTAGTGCGGGTAAGCATAGAGCGAAGTCGGCTGTGGATATAAATGGTAAGGCAGGGTTATGATTACCGGGGGACCATTTCACTTACTAGTTTAGATAAGAAACATCTTACTAGTTTTATGAGGTGATTAATCCAATGGAACAGATTGAGCTTCAGCACAAAGCCTAAGATATGATAATATTAGTTGCAAATGGCGAGGATCAAATCACTGTGTACGGACTCAGGACATTCCAAAAAGGCTCATATTGCCCACGATCCAGTGCGGCGATGACGAAGCAAAATGCCCAACTTGACACCACAAAGGCAAAGTAGATCGGAGGGAAAGTGCCTTGCAGTGTGAGTTTTGTACTATCTTTCTCAAGCAACCCAAATATGGACACTAGAATGGGAGGTTTAGCAAATTCTGTAGTGAGCACAGACGGTGTAGACTTACTAAGCCATACTAAGCCAATAAAAATTCCATAAAAAGCAGTGGCCATCTTGCCTATATGTGACAGTTCGTCGGCAGCTGTAGCTTGGTGGCAATTTCGGAGGCCATATAGCCCATAGAGGATGTTGAAAACAAACAGAAACGAAGCTGATAGTGACATTGGGTCCTGGTACCCGAGGACAGGGATGACGAAGTGTCTCAAATATGCACAGTAGAGTGCTACACCCGCGCAGAATAAGATAGGGGAGAGAACACCTATGTTCACAGCTGAGGTGTGAATAGTCGCGAGTAGTTTCTGCCACCGGCTGCATGGCGGCTGTTGAGACAAGATGGGGAGTGAAGCGGTAGGAGTCATGGTAGTAGTTTCCGGAGTCTGTTGGGCCGACATAGGGTCTGGAGGAGCAGTAGTTTCACTGTGGGTGATGCTTGGTGAGATGATAGGGCCATCCATGGATGAATCTGTAATGGCGGTAGCAGACATTTGCATATTTTCCGTTGGTTGCGACATGATGGTAGGCGGCGAGAGAATAGTGACAGAGTCAGCCTTTATGCACTTCGAATAGTAGCCCCTTTATGATAGGGGCTACTAAGTACTGACCCTGCATGTTGAAGCTGAAGCGCTGCAGCTAAGGGCTACGTAATAAACTTCCTCACACTTTGTTCAAACCGAAGAACGACACCCAGCCCTGGTTTTAGCATTAACAAAAGCTATACTGTAAGTCTACTTGGATAGTTAGATATACCAGAAGTCATCCCTGTTGCGACTCAAGCCCATGCAGCCTTGATTATATCCGAAGCCCTCTCAGCGATAATATAAACGGGAGCTTGAGTGTGCCCTCCTGGGATAATTGGCTGTTGAATGGATCAATCAGTCAGCGCATCAACGTTGGAACGAGGACGAAGACATACGAAGACAGAGCCGTCAACAATCCGAACACCGCGTGCCTTCTTGAGTAGCAACTTTCCATCGACCACACCCTTGTTCAGATCTGCATTTGCTGCGGCAGTGGAGAATGGGTGCTTGATGGTCGTGGCCCATTGGCGGACATATTCGACGATCCCGGCGTCCGTAGTGGTGTTCGCAGCGTCTGCGTAGATGCCTGTGACGTACCCGTCCCAAGCATGGGCGGCAGTGAAGCGTTGAGACGACTTGATGGCCTCTACCATCACGGCCATATCGAAGTCAGTGGCGAGAAGTTGGGGGTCAATTATTGGGTGAGCGAAGGGGTCAGACGATGCCAAAGTTATGGTGCCACCTGCATTGGAATACCGTTAGTTAACAAAGCGCGTTATGACAGGATAACACTCACGAGATGTTGGCGAAACTACTACATTGATGATAGTCAAGTACGTTCCAGAAGTTGGAATTTGTTGGGACGTTGTGAAGAAGAAGCCATTCTGCGCCCTCGATTGAGTATCATTTCGGTAGCTACGAGCGACGGGCTTACACCATAGGCTTGCTCAAAATGAGGGGTCCTTGGTCCAGGTGTAGGATCGCCGTAAGTCGCAAGGACCGAAGAGTTCTCAGGAAGTCGGAAATACGCCCTGAGTACAGTTTAACCATTTAGGAAGTAGTGTCCAACGTTGTAAAACATACATGTGGTTGGAGACGCCGTTGGCTGCGATCCGACCTGAGCCTTGGGTGGTATACTCATTCATGGCATCGTCAAATGCAGGTTGCTCTCCTCGAAGGATGGGGTCCATGGTGTTGTTGCTATTCACCGACCACTGCAGTGGAACGATGGGCTACGACACGAAGTGAGAAGGATATTCCAGAGAATAGGAATCACACCAACATGGTCTTGAAGGTTCTTGCCGACTTCCGGGAGGTTGACAATAGGGTGAATGCCAACACTGCTCAGTTCACTTGGTTCTCCGATGCCGGAGAGCATGAGAATCTGTGGCGTGCCAACGGCACCAGCACTGAGGGTAATTGAGTCTCTGAACTCAACGCAATCGCGAAAATTAACCTACCTGAGGATGATCTCCTTCGATGCAGTAAGGTTGAACCGGGGTGCTTCATGTAATGATAGCATCAGTTGTCATATCAAATTATATCAGGGTAGATCCGTGAGCGAACCTGACGAGCTTCTTGCAAACTCTACACCACGGAACACAGGTAGACCTTGCTCCGTACCAGTTTGGAACAATTTCGTGACCTGAGTCTGATACAATAGATCGATGTTGTTGCGGGAATCGAGCGCCGGGGAGAGGAAAGCAGTCGCCGAGCTACTACGAAGAGGACCCTTGATAGTAGACTGCATCCACGCTGCCGGCGATCTTGTTAGGGCACACTACGTTGGCTCATGCATCGTGACACTCACAAACGCCGAGAGGATTGCCGGAATTGAAGTCTTCATTAAACGAGAACTCTGCGAGCTCCTGCGTAGTCGCGAGCACTCGGTCATCGATTTCAGTGAGGAACCCGGGAAGACTGGTTTGAAAGTAAGCAAATAGATTTAAGACATGTCCGAGGTACATACCTGGTAAACAAGGGACCTTCGTAACCGTGTAAGCTGGGAGTAAACTGGCCGGTCTCGTTATGCCCGTCATTCGGCGGGACATGATGTTCATTCTAGATATGTGGTGTGTTAAATGACGAACTGGCGACGTCGCCGAGAAAACCTGCCTTGATAATATATGGGAATAGGTTGTCCCAAGTCCAGCCATCGTCCCCTGCGATCTCCGCGAATTGATCGTAGCCGTCTGATGCACAGCGAGTGTACACCATGTAGTCTATGCCGGGTTTGACAAATTAATATTGGGCAACACTCATGAATGCGAAGCCACCCTACTCGTCGAACTACTCCCCCCGAGAACGTATCCGCGAGGATAAGTCAGCACTTGGTTGTTCAGCGCGCTTTGAGCAGTCGTAGTATAGTTCCAGTCGAACGACGTGTTAGGGGACGCCAAGGGACCCATGAAAGGAATTTTGATCAAGTCGGAATCGTAGCCCTCATTGCTGAAGCCGAGTTAAAACGACAAACAAGCGGGGAACAATCGGCGGCTGGAATATACCTTCTACCAGCTTCGATAACCAAGACCTTCCAAGCTGGGTTCTCCGACAGACGAGATGCAATGACGTTCCCAGCAGTACCCGCTACGACGTGTAACTTCAGACTAAAGGCTCACTGAGACGATGAGGAACAGCTTACCTCCTATAACGATGAAGTCATACTGAGTTCCCCGTAGTTCAGAGGGATCTTGGAACACAGCGCCGATGGCAGAACGGGCGAAGACCGAAAGGGCGAGCAACGCAAGGCCGCAAACAGGAATCATGTTTGAGAACCGGTGCTTGAGCACTCTGATATAAGACCCCTTTTATATCTCGAATTCTGAGCAAATATGCCCAGCTCGAATGCCTTGAAATAAAATGAATAAAATGATGCAGGAGCGGGCTCGACGCGTCGGGGTTGCCAAACGCTGGCCAAACATTTGGGGCTGCACGACCCACTACAGCACGCGGAGATGTTGCAGGGCGTAGCGATACCTGATCCGATATATCCTAGGAGAATGGAGTGGACGACATCTGGTGTGCTCGAACACACCGTTTTGGTAAACTGCACAAAGCAATGGTCAGAATACCCAACAAGGGTTGCCATCATGATCACAAATCATAAATCACAAATCACTGATCGGACTGAACCTGCACCGTACAGTGTCTGTTTATCTGTTTATTCAAGTCAATTGTGTCTTCCCTTGAGCGAATGTGTTCCGCATCTTTCGTAGACCCTCGCAGATCCAGGGGCTCCTCTTCATAACCCACAAGCCAGGACCGACGCATCCAGAATGAGGCCGGTGTCTGTTCGGCCAATGCGCTCTGAAGATCTGAAGTGGCGCTCGGTGCGCTACATCTTCCCATGTCGCCGGCTGAGAGCTAGCGAGTGACGGCGGTGGGCTCATCTGCAGCTCAGGTGCGTAATTTCGGACACAAATGGCAAGTCCCAGAACAGAATGGGCCGCAACTGACCCTATTGCGCGCTGGTCAGGCTGTCGGCGTTAGGATGCTGTTTGCCTTGCTTAGGTCGGTGATACGCGCCACGGCGGGTCGGGTTCCGCGGCGCGCTTGCAGGGAGACAGCGGTGTGTCTGTACTTGGGTGTGCGTACACAGCACATTCAGCGGGATGCAACATGCACTCACGGTAGCCCCAAGCGAACGATACGAGCGCAAGAGTTTGCAAAACAGGGGTTTGCCGACAGGAGGCAAGTCTCGGAATGCCGGTCCAAAGCGGTCCCCTGGACGACTGCAATTGAGTTGGATTGAATACATGACGCGTACAAGCGCACAATGTACCTGGCGATTTATTCACATACGCACATTTGCCTGCGTGGAGTGAGTACTAAGCGGGCAAGCAAATGTATGGATGACTAGGCACACCGTTGTCCTTCGATCGCAGTGCCGTAACCCGTCGGCACTCACTTGCAAGTTAGGCACCGTCCATGATCAGCAATCTACTCTTCCTATCTTTGAGGGTGTCAAAACAAACGATCCATATACAACTCCGTCTTGAAACATGAAAACTTTGACAGGGGACAAAGATTAGCCTGCATAGCACTACGCGCCAACGGCCGTATCAAGTGGCCAACTCGTCATTGGATATCGAACATTGACGAGGGGAATGGACTTACAGAGACACAACGAACCCGCGGACTATCAACTCCTCTCACGCCGGTGTCTGCACGCCCACGTTCTCCATTCCGACCGTGCATTAACTCCATCTCACAAATAAACGAATAACGATAAGCAATCGATGTCTACGTGTCATCCACCCCGAACACCCCGCCGTGCCTACCCGCTGATCGTGAACCCTGCAACGTGCAGCACCGTCGCAAACTGAAAAATGCATAATCAGCACTCAGTCCATGCGTGCGCTCTCCGCACTTTACCTGGACCTTCGCAATGGCCTTCACTTGCTCGAAGTCGTAGCCTTCGCGGTCGCTCACATCGCCGCTGTTGTGATACATGGGATCGGCGACTGCAAACAAGCACAGACGGTCAGCGATCACTTGTAAGAGTGAGTTTGTAAGAGTTAGTGACTCACTCCATCCCGCGCGCTCGAAACACCTGCGTGGACGCGAAGCCCTGCTCGTGGAACGACTAGCAAAGAGGTTAGCATCAAGACGCCGCGTGCCGCGTGCAACGCACCTGATGATCGCTGCAGCACGCCTTTGTGAAGCCGACCGTCAACTCCGGGCTGTACAGCGCCGACACGTTGGCCACTAGCTGCACCACCGCTGGCGTACCAATCCTACACAGCCCGTCACGCGACGCGCCACCGTACATTGTGCACGCACTCACGATTCTGGGAGGCCTAGCTGCAGGGGCTCGTTGGGGGCTCGGTAGGCGAGCATGTCTGCCTGTATCATCATCGTCACATTCGCGCCCCGCCGCCCTCAGCCCGTGTGCGTATGCCCGCGATCCCACGAGACCCTGTTCCTCACCAGCGAACGCGACCAACTCCACGTTCGTGTGGAATTTGATATTCCTGCTCGCAATAGTTCGAGCGATCGAGAGGAGGGAAATGGTCCCCGACCCGTCGTCGTCTCCGCCCGGCGCACGCGTGTTGCCAAAGGATCCACGGCTATCATAGTGAGCGCCAAGGATGACGGTGGCATTCGTCTTTGCTTCTGCTTCATAGCGACTATAAACGGCATTACTATAGAGTTGTTTGCAAGTGTTCACACGTACCATATGACATTCGGTGCGAAGCCTTGAGAGAATGCCTTGAGTATGCAATGTGCTCCCGTTTCCTCGAAGCGATTTTTCAGCCACGCAGCCGCCACTCGACTGCCATCTGCGAACGAGTGCCGGGAGACTATTCCGGATTTTCCATCTTCACCCGTGAGGAAACGAATGTCATTGCGCATCTGGGGGATTGAGATGCTGTTCACCGTGGCGGCAATATCTGGGCTGAATTTCAAGGAGGACGTGATGTGTTTAATCCGCTTGACGGCATCGGTAGGAACTGGGTAAGAAGCTATCGGCGAAGACGGAAGCAGCGCCGACTTCCACATCAGGGGAATGAGTGTGTCGAGCTGTCGGGCCGTTTCGCGATTTACGCAGACGAGGGCAGATGTATCCGAGCGGTAGAGAAGTGCGCGATCCGATGAACTGTCAAGGGGCAACTGGCTAGAGTCGTCGTAGGAACCCTTGGGCAATATTTGATATATGAACGTGTCCAGCGCCCGGGGAAACGGGGGGTGCGACGATAGGAGCTCTTCGCTAGCTGGTGCTTGATAGACCCATGCTAAAACATCGTCTGTCCTGGGGGTATAAGCAGCTAATGCTGCGTCCCCCATACTCAAATCAAACGATGTGAGGCATTCGAGGTCTCCAAGGTACAGACTTCTGGTTGTTGCGTCCCCGTGGTTGTATATCCCGTAAAATTTGCTAGAAAGGCAAGAATCATGAATCGAAGCTGGTTGGAGTGGTGCCAAAAGAAGAGCAAGCGCGGCTGGGGTCATGACAGTCAAGAATCAAGATTCGAGATTCGAAACATTCCGAATTCACGTGATTATGCGCATTGTCGCGCGAGAACTTGAGCTTCAGACATCATACTCAAATCTTTTACATTGGAGAGGATATGGCTGAACGACAGGCAGTCAATGCTCCTCCTCTTCTTCTACCAGAAGCTCTTGGATTCTCTCCTCAGCTTCTACTGGACGATATTATCAACATCGCCAACAATGCTGTCACGGACGCCGTCAACGGTTTAGAGGAATTTCTGCAGCGGTGGGCTGATGAACGTGCCAAGAAGGAAGGAGGCAGCGATACGACGAAGGAGTCTGAATGGGATCCAACCGGCGAGGTCGAACAAGGCCTTGTCGCCTTCCAAACGTTGCTGGAGTACCATACTGACATCGCGTTCGACTTCTTCGAGGCTTGGTCGCTTCGAAACGTATTTGCTGTACCGCCGGATTTGCCAATAGTGCTGCCCCACCAGGAAGGTCTCGACCTGACGCAATCCCCTGAGAGGGAGAAGGAGCTCATGGACGAGATAGTCGAGTTAAGACTGCAACTGCAAGATGTGCGTCTCACTTCTTGTTTCTCCCAATGCTTCTCGCTGATGATTATCTTAGCAGCGGCGCCTGGGAAGAGTGTTGACGCGTGCCGTACATGTTTCTCGAGCAGGGCGTCGTCGAGCTGAAAAACGGCGAGAGCGTCTGTCTTTCCTCCACGATCCTACGTTCGACACTATCGAAGGCCTTCCTCAGAAATTGTTCGAATTGTATAAATCGGTGTCGGCACTGCCTGATCTTGATCCGGCAACTCTCTCCTCGCTCACGCAGTATCGTCTTTCGGACCCCGGTAAACGACCTTGGGAGACCAGCAAAAACTGGGTATCTCAACTGGGCTGTCTCTCAACTACTCGTCCGTGCAAGGGAGCGGAATGCGGCCGAGGGGCGGCGGACTGGGCTTGACGAAGACAACGAGCGGGTACAAGAAGTTGGCTCTGCAGATCAACTGAAGGCTGCCGTTGAAGCCATGGACCGTGTTCAAGCGAGCCTGGAGATGACCGTTGATCTATCCTAGTTCTGTGATATTTATATGGATGTCGTATTGTATGTATATTTGGATGATCTTTTGTATTTGTATACATACTTGTAGCAGCCTACCCTCACTTCCTTATATTTCGAACAGCTATACGAACGGACGGTTAGTGGTTGGTCTACAGGGTTAAACAGGGACTAACCTCGCCTCTGCCCGTCTTTTTTCTCAGTTCCAATAACTGCTCAGCTTGGCTTTTCCAGTCTTTCTCGACAAGAGCACCCAATCGTCGCCCCAGCGATGCCATCGTCATGTTTGGTACAATATATCTGTCCTTGGTTTAGAGAGAGCATCGTACTGTGACCGCACACAAACCTGTCAATCGGATGATCAAGTGCGTCTTTCACTGCTTTCCATAAACCTTCCCCGTTACCTTTCTTGACGTTGTAAACGTAGGGTGGACTTTCGTACTTCAGGCCGTCATGTTGTGCCTCCCACTTTGACCGATCGTCTGGTTTCTTCTTGTCCCAATGCATGATCGGGTTGATAAATGGAACGCCCATACATAGCGCATCATATGGCGTGGGGCTTAGGACTGGCCGGCCAATGCCAATCAATACGCGGCTCATCCCCAAGTGTTCGTAAAATCTATGCTTCGGCATGACGCCCATATTGTCGATACCTTCAGGCGGGGGTGAGAGGACGGAGGAGTCGTTCGAGAATCCAGCGACGAGCTGGATGGGAAAAGGAGGTACGAATGATACGCCTTCCCAAGCAAAGTCCTTGCCAAAGAAATAATCGAGTCGCTTGCCGTAGACGAAGCCTTGGTTGGGTCGTTCATCCATGGGCATGATCGGAATCTCCTTGCATGCACGTTCGACACTATATCCCAGATATACGTTGTCTTTTGAATTTCCTGGACTGAGGAGCGGGAAATTTTCTGGAGAAAGTGTCCATTGGTTGCCCAGCGGGTGACTGGAACCTGTCCAGAAATGCATCGCAAGCATCTTCCAAGTAGGTATTCCGAGTGGATGGTCCTTTGTCTTGGTGCATTGAGGATCTTTGAAGCATCTTTCTGCGTCGGAGCCTTCGCTGATGATGATCTTGACTAGGTCGGGGTATTGCCTATAGGTACGGAGGAGCTCAGAGTTGTGTGGTGCGTAGACGGCGGTATACCCCATTTCCTTCAAAGACAATAGCTGAAAGTATCTTCAATGAGTTCTCATGTGAAACGAGGTGGACGCCAAACATACTATACTTATCGCCCTGTAGGATATTGGGTCTGAGGTGCTGAGAAGTCGAGACGTAATTATTTACTCACCAAATGTCCTCGCCCGAAGTATGGCCTGCTATCGAGTCCTTGAAGTGCGGCGAGGATAACAGGACAATACTAGTTTGGTTTTCTCCACACCCGCCATTGGCCAGACACTTGAATAAGGCATGCATGGTCTTGCTGTTTTCGTTCTCCCAGTTGTCCGTGCGGTTAGCCATACCTTCCGGCCAAAGATGAGAAACAACGGAGCCAACATAGTTGCTGCTTGCCGATGATAGTGTCTTCCTAAGCGAAGATCCCGAGAACACGTCGATTGTGTACAAGACCGTACTTATGAATAGCAATGCGGCGGCGCATAATAAGATGTATGCCGAACGGTTATACCAAGGCGGGCTGGTTGGCCGTAGATGGCGTCAGGCGGGTCCTTGTATGGGCCGTGGTTTCCATAGTTGACTCACTGTTTAGGCCTGTCGCGATATGCGTTGTGCTCGCCCGGAAGAAGGAGTTCGTAGGCTGGATCAATTTCTTCATTGGTTTCTGGCTCATGCTCGTGCTCGCCTCGCCAGTGCATTGTATGGTCCATAAATGTAAAATAGATGAGAATATGGTTGGCTGACAGGTGGGTGTCGTTGCGGAAGCGACAAATTCGCCCACATTTGCTCCTATTTCTCCTATCACCACGACGTTCCAGGAAGTGAGAAAGGACGGTCAGTGACGGGTGACCGTCACCCATCACGTGAACCGTCCCTGAGGGCCCAGGCCGTCCCGACGCTCCGGCTGATCAAACGATCGGGAGCCGAGTTGCCGGCTACAGCCACCAGCGCCAACTGGGATGTAAGTCTCGGTAAATATGGATCCGCGGGCCGCGCCGGCAGTAGCTTGCTTTGAAGTGCTAGGGCAAGGATTCAGTGTATATTGCTAGCAGACAGATGCTAGCAGCATCTATGAGGTCTAGGGATATGAGTTCTCATTCAGTGCATACTTCAAGTTCAGTATCAATACCATAGGCTACCATAGGCAGAGAGAATTAGATGCATGCCATGTTAGCAAGCCTTAGTGACAGAATTTGAACAATCTTCACCAAAATACCATTGTAAAGCATCAAATCTCCACCAAATGTGCCCATTTCTTTGCACAAATCAATGACAGCAAGCATAGTCCATACATCTTACAATTCAGAAAAACAAAAAAAAAAACTAGTTAAGCTGCAAAAATGACCAAGCATCTAAAGTACACAGAATTTGTTTGTCCTTGTTTGCATGGGCCTTGAACCCTTTAGAGCATGATTGCTTGCTATGGTGTATTTCATCTACACTAAGACAAGCAAATCAGCTATTCACCAACAAGGTTGTGTAGTTCACTTGTTGGTCTGGGTAAAATCTGCCATGTCCAATTCCTCAACCAGGGCTGTTCCCTCTGTGTCTATTCCTTCTGAAGTCCTAGTACTTTCTACAACATTAGCTGCAGTCAAGAGATCTTCAATGGCAGATGTCTGCTCTTTGGCTGTTATGAATTGGATGTCAAACTGAAGTTGGCACTTGTGGGACATGTGGCTGGGCTTGCCATGTCAGTAGCAAAGCTGCAAGGTGGTGGGCTGGGCACAACATCCATAGGAATGCCAGATGAGAGAGCCTTTGAAGAAGGTGGGTGTTGGAAACAAGGTTGCAAGGGTGGAAACTGAGTCTGAGGCATGGAAAGGATACCCACAGGTGGCCAAACAAGTCTGGAGGTAACAGGTGGTCAGCCAAGTGATCTAGAGTTGCCAGAGTTGATGCCAAAGTGGAAGGAGTGGTTAGCAGCACAGTTGTTGGCAACCCACTGCATGGCCTGCCCTGCACCATTCTTCAAAATCATCCTCATCAGAACAGTCTGCAGACTTGGCAACACAGCTCTGGATGGTAGAGTTCAACCTATGGCAGAACTTCATCATGATGTTGGAGCTCTCAGTGTATCAAGATTGGTCTACAAGGTCCCAAAACTTGTTGAGGTACTACTGGAAAGTCCAACAGCCTTGGCAGTATTGAGTGGTCTCCAGTTTCAGCATGGCAGCTTTGTGTTTCTGATCCAGAAGGAAGCATGTCCAGAATTCAGTTGTGAAGGTGGCCCAGAACTTAAAGGATGGGTCCTTCTTACTCCAAAGCACCATGCCTGTGTACTCCTTAGCTTAATCCTTCTGGAAGAGGGAGAGACACTGGGGGATTTTGGCTTGCTCTGTGGGAAAGTGATCTAGACAGAGCTAGAAGTAGATAGAACATGCACTGTGGAATGTGTAACTATTCTTGCAGTTTCTGTTGAAGATCAGGGGAGAGGCAGGCTTCAATCAGGAATGCAGAGTGGTGTCAGATTGACCCAGGGTGTGCTAAGAGGCTTCAGTGCCCTTCAGCTTGAAGTCTGAAGTCATTTTGGGAATAGAGGGACAAGGTGTAATGAGGAGTTGTTCAATCTGGGTGAGTGTGTCATGGATAGTGTTGATTTGATTTTGGTGTTTGTATGTCTGAGCCAACAAGGTCTGCAACATCTCAGATTCTGTTGCCAGCTGCTCAGATGGCAGGACCTGCACAGAGGCACCCATCATATCAGAGTCAGCAGGACAAAGTGGAGGTGCTTCACCTGTGTCTTCAGAGGTGGGTGGGAGTAGGAGAGTGTCCTGAATGTCCACAAAACCAGAAAGATGTCAAGTGCAAGTCCAGAGCAGCACAGGACATTTTCTGTAGAGCTTTCATGCCAGGATGGGAGATCCTGTTCTGCTGTAAGGGCAACCTCAAGGTGGCCAACAGCACAAGTCTAGCAGAGAAAGAATCCAAAGAGAACAAGATAAGGATTCTCCATGCTAGGAAGCAGAGTATATAGTGTACAGTGTGAGGCACCACTTATCAACTGTTGTGGAGTGCCAGGAAAACTTTTGTAGATTTTTTCTGATTTTTCTAGGTAGGAAACCAGTGAAAAGAATGCAATTTACATTGAGATCTCAGTTTTTCCCATGTGTTTTCCTACTTCGGCCTCAAAAAATGAGTCCCAATGTTGAAAATGGCCTCAAATTGCTCAAATTGCTGCCCAAATGTTTAGAACAAGCAGTATCAGCATGTGTAGTCAGTGCTTGAACCCCTCCAGTGCTACTGAGCATCAGAAATCAGTCAGTCATGTCAGTTGGTGGTAATACCATATTATAACCCTCTGCCAGAGGTTCACCCATGAAATATACATCATTACCTTTTGTGTGGTACCAAGTTCTATGGTGTAAATGAATGAGTAAGGGGTGAAAAGGACTTGACTTTGTTTAACTGTGCCAAAACCATGCTGCATTTGGACATTGAGATAACTGTGAGTAGCTAAGTGGTTGCTAAGGTATGTCACATCTATATGTGCAAATATAGACTGCCATGGGGGGGCAGGAGTAACATGTGAAGACTATACATAGAAAATATAGTTCATAGACTGTATGTGGACATTAACAATGACTGCTATATGGCACTCGATTCATTTCACGTCTCTGACTTCAACATGGATGCAACTAGACTTGGAACAGCCATTATAATCCTACTACCTTTGATTTTGGTGCAAACATGAACATGCCCATGCCTGGAAAAGTGAAACAGATGGACAACCTCTTTGATATCCACTTCAATGGAGTCAAACTTGGGATGAAGCATGCAGTAGTGGGTGGGGATTACCAAGGGCTGCTGCTGCTGGATGCATCTATGCCGATCAGTCCTTCATGTGCTGAAATGGCAGAGCTGCTAGAAGAGTTCATTGCAATGGAAGCAGACATGGAATTACCACTCACAGAGGCTGTTCTGTCAGTGTGGGCAGGTGTAGAGCATAGAAAGGAAGATGTCTTCATGGACAATTCAACCTAGGGGTCCGAGTCTACTGGTGGACTCTCCGCCAGCCCTGATGTCAATACATCATTGATAGATCTTGGCCTTGAATGGGAATGAGACTGTCTGCCATCACAGCTCAGCACTGGAGATTCAGGAGATGAGGCTTCGCAAACTCCGAGACACAGTCCAGCAACACTGAGCTATAATAGTACCACTGAGCGGTATCTGGCAACACTGGCAACTCCTAGCTTGTCAGTAAATGGCCCACAGAGCTCCCCCCTTCCTCACTCAAAGTTGCTTGACTCAAAAATGAGGTGTGATAATTGTGGCAGGAATATAGGTGGCCAACAGTGGCATTTCGAATGGCATCTCTCCTCAGGAACCTGTATCTGTGCAGTCAGGCAACTAGCAAACAAAGAGAACATGATTAGTGTTCAACCCAAGTCCCTGTCTGCCAGTAAAGTCAACTCATCATCTCTGGATCCTGCTGGGACGGTTCAACCATGTACAAGCCCTGCGACCTATCAAGATGCCAATCAGTTTGCAGTATTTGATGGATGCCTGCTATCAAATGAAGTCTTCACAAGTTCAGTCACCATGGGGAGTTCCTCTGTCCACAACATTGGAGATGCTGTTCTGTATGATATGGATGGGTTATGAGGTACTGGATGTCCTGGGGTTTGAGTTGATTGGACAGCTGGAAATATTTTCACAACCTTCCCATGGCAGATCTTCCAACAAAAGGACACACCATTCTGGCTGTTGCATGTCATAGGTCATGGGAATGATTGGATCATTCACATATGTTTGAATTAATGCAACCCACATGTCAACACTGACAGTGCTGTTTGTAAGGATTGCACTAGTATCTGGCAGCAGCAAACCTTCTGTAATGCTGAAGATTGTGCAAAGGGGACCGTGCTGCCACATATGAACACTGTGTATTTGACCCATGAACAGCTTGCTGCCAAATTAGCAGAGAAAGGGCTATCAGTACAGAAACTAAAAAAGACAGTAAGTAGTGAAAGGCTTTGGCTTGAAAGGCTTGACTGATCAAGGTGGATAGATTCAGCAATGCAATACCAGCTTAAATAGCACACATCAAGCAGTTACAGATCATAAGCAACTATTATCAGCTATCACAACTGAAGATGTAAACAGAATGAAACACCTTGTCGCTTCAGGCATTCAGAAATGCATGAGCGCAAAGGCGGTTCTTTCAAACATTACCAATACTATCATCAATCTCTGCACCATGAAGCAATATGGGCAAATGGACCTTGATATTGCAATGTTGATTCAACATTATGGAGGTCGCAAGTGCCTATTTGCCATGTCGAAAGCCCTGGGTTTGCCATCATTAATGACACTCAATAGATCAGCAAAATGGTCCTCTATCTTCCCTTGTACCAGTGAGCCACAACTCTCATCATTGCTGGCCAACCTAGAAGCCAGCTTTCCAGTTGATATCTCTCCACCACTGGCACCTTCAGGCTATTGCCTTCAAATTGATGGGGGTAGCAATTTGTCACAATGTTCATTGGATTTGCCACCTTGACTTGATTGGTGGCTTATGTTGAGAGCACGTGGAGGACCTTGATATTTCCATGCAAACACATGATTCCACCATGTGGGCATGGGATGCTGTTCATGGTGAGGCACCATCTTGTCATTATGGGTCAGAGGCGACTGTTGCCATCTTTAGAGTGTTTAATGGCACAGACTATGAGCCATGGCCAGTCCTCATATTAGCCACATGTAAGGCAGAAAAGGCACCAGAGTTTGCAAATCTGGTCCAGCTGCTGGACCAGGCATGGAATCGGAGTGTGAGCAGGGTGTATGGTGCACTATGGTGCATTTCAATGGATGGGGCATCGACGATGCACCTTGGTTGTCATCAGATTTGTATGCCAAATGAACTTGACCCAACTGACCCTCTATTTGATTATCTCAGCAGGCTTCCTGGCCTAAATCTTACATGTGGTACAAACAATGTGACATACTCATCTGATCCAAAGCACTGTATCAAGCGTGAGTTGTATTAGAACTTGAAACTGGGAAGACTAACTGAAATGGCATCTCCAGGTATTGCAACATTGCTCCAAAGCAAGAATGGAATCATGGTCAATCAGCAGCATATTAATTCCACACACCTTTAATACTTTCTTGTTCTCCTTGACAGCAAGGATGAGGCGGGGCATATGAAACCTGATTGATTCAGCTGATCATCAGAATGTCTCTCATGTGGGCAAACTAATGATGACAATCAATATGATCTCAACATTAAAGAACCCAACTATACAGCCAACTGATGAGCCAGTTTTGAACACTTTACTGGCTCTAAATGATCTCATCAATGCCTTCCTTGAGCTGTTCATCAATTCCACCCTGTTGCTTAGTGAACAGCTCACTTCCTTAGCAAAGTTTGCTCACCTCGCATTTGTTCACCATCTTCTCCATGGTACCAACTTCATGACCAATCAATTGTACACTGATCTACAAGGTGTGGTCAAGATAGCATTCTTCTATGTTGCAAAACAGAAGGTCCTTGACTGTACAAAGCCATTTTATCTTTATCAACAAGGATCAGATCATTTGGAACAAACATTTGGCACTATTTGGTTGATAACCCATGATCAAAATGTCAATATCATCCAGCTATGTGAGCAGCTTTCTGATTGCGTGAATGTAGACAAGATTTTTGCAAAGCACCCTGACTGGAAATGTGCTCACTGTCGACTCTTGTATACTGGGACAGAAGGCATTGACCATGTGAACCCAAAGTATTTCACAGGTGACTTAATTGTTGACAGTGTGATGTTGTCGGGTGTCTGAAAATCTGGCCAGATCGAGGCAGAGTTAGCACTGCAAGTACAGCACATTGGATTCAATATGAAAGATACCCTTCGAGTTGACAGAATTGACTTCTTGTGCCCCTACAGTGGAAGAAAATTTGTTGGTGTTATAGAAGAACCTGATATATCTCTAAATGACACAATCAGCGATGCAACTGCAATTGATGAGGAACCCACAGATGCTCAGTCAGCAAACACTAAGTCCAATAAGTCAAACAAGGTGGCTCACATGAATAGCAGCAGGCAGCATTCCATGGTATTAACATTGTTGGCCTTGGATTCCGTTAAAGATGAGTTAGCTGATAATGATGTCCACCTTGAAGATTACATTGGCGACAAACCTGACCAACATGGAGAGCTTGTGACCTCTGAGAATATTCCTGCTGACTGGCTAGACATTCCTACTGGCAATGGTTCAGAAACAAAACCGATTCACAAAGCTTCCATGCTGGCATGCCTGTTCAAATCAGGTGTCATGAAGCTTTCTGCTGACAGACTATCATGGATCTGTGGGTACACCAAAGACTTCAAACGCGAAGAAGATGAAGAAAGTTCAATAGAGGAAGCAGTTCTATGGGTCAAAGATATTGTTGTTAGTGTGGTTCAAACAGGTGACAAGATGATCACTCCTGTCTTAGTTGTAGTATCATCTATATTCAAGCATGGCAAGATGGTCATGGCTGCCAACCTGGATGAAATGCACTCCTCCAAGGCTACTGGAATTCATATCACAGGGCAGGTACTTGTGGCTGACCATGTCTGTAATGTTGGTAATGGCACTAGCTTGGTGTGGAATGGTGGCTACTCACATTTTATTCCCCTGCAGGCAAGGAAGCAGGTGTCAGCTTCAGCACCTGGTACAGGACCAACAAACAGTTTCAAAAATAGCCATCTTGTCAACTTTCCTAGCAATCTTGTTTTCCCACTCAATGAAGGCCTCATTTCCACTGACAAACTACCTTCATCACTCACCAAGGCAAACCTCGAGCACCTCAGTAGAAGGAATACATCCTACATAACACTTGCCAACTTTGATGATCTGATCACTACAGAATTCGAAATGCTCCCACTGTCTGCCTATCAAAAGCTGAAGAACATGGGTGTTGCTCCTGGGATTCCCTTCATGGACTCAGCAGGTGTGCAGCCACTGGTAACAGCTAGATTAAATATCACTAATGGTGGCTTACCTATAATTGGATTGATTTAGATCGACCTTTTGTTGTCAAAGATGCCACAAAAGTGCTTGTAACAAAGCAGATAACAATGAAATCCTGTAAGGTGGATTGCCATCAGTGTGGGAAGTCTCTAAATCACATGGATGGCTGTGGTCATGTTGGCGCGCACATCCTATTGAAGCTCATTGGTCTATCAGAGTTGGGCCTTCATGAAGAGGTAAGTCATATGGGTGATTCACACTCAACTTCACTATAACTGGCTCCCAAGTGTAAGGGCAACCTCAAGATGGCTGACAGTGCAAGCCTAGCAGAGGGAGAATCCAAAGAGATGAATAGAGCTACTACAATACATGAGAGACTGCTCACCTAGCAGAGGGAGAATCCAAAGAGAACAAGATAAGGATTCTCCATGCTAGGAGGCAAAGTATATACTGTAGAAGCATGGGAGAAAGGTGGGATAACTGTATAGTACACCAGCCACAAGTTCATAGAATATCACAAGGTATGAGCAGGCACATGTGATAGCAAGGTGGAGGGAATATGCAAGAGTCGTGCCAGTGATCCAGGGAAGTGGGAATGGAAAGTAAAGAGGTGTGGGAAGAAGGTATGGGTCATCCGGACATGCCCTGAAGTGTATACATGCGTCTGGGCATGCGCAAGTGCAGCTGAATGCAGCTAAGGCATGGGAAATGCGTTGAATGTGGCTTGGATGCATCAAATGTGTGGCTGAAGTGTGGCTGAGGCGTGGGAAATGCATCGGATGAGTCGGATGTCGTTCAGATGTGTTGGATAAGGCCCAGATGGATGGTAGGATGGAAAGGGAAGAAGAGGAAAGTAAATAAGAGTCCGTGGAATAAAAAGAAAGAAAAAGGAATGAAGGGGGAGGGAGAGAGACAGGGGAAAAGGAGAAAATAGAAGTGTCCCCTTACACCAAGGTTGGCTCCGTTCTGGATGCATGCAGGTTTTGTGGGAAGGCAACATGTGGCACAACGTCAATGAAGCCTCATTCAAAAACCAAAGTGGTCTTGGAATGTCCCTGCTCACATTCATTCATGCTTGGTTGTGCCATCCAAACTACAGGACAGCATCCTTTCACAAATGTGCCTGTTCATTGCCCCATCTGCCCTTCTGAGCATCTGACATTGTTGTGGAAATACTTCATGTTTCTGCACATCAAACAAGCACACCCTCACCTTTTGAATAATGGTTTGAATCAGCCAAAAAACCTCCTGGCATCATTTTTGCATGACCTTTCAGTCACACAGGAAGAAGTCAATTATATTACCAAAGCAAGGCCTCTCAAACCCAATCCAACCCCACAAACCATGCTGGCTATCTCCCTCTCCTTTAATCTGGTATTGCAAGGCATCAAGCGTACAGCCCTAATGGCTAATCAAATAACAAACTCAGCAGGTACCAGCAGCTCAAAGAAGAAACCAAAACCTCAGCACTCAAATTAGCTCTGCGTTAGCATCATTGTAGACTCGCAATAGTGGTTTCGTTGTGAATACTAATCCACCATACTACATAGCATATTTAATTCTCTTTAATTTTTCTCCTGTTCACTTATGGTAAACTCGCAGTTTATATTCACAGCATTTCTCAACATGTAAAGTGGATGCTGATGCAGTGTTATAACTGTATGGGGTCAACTGCAGTTGCTTAAGAGGTTGGTTGGTTGGGGTACAGCCACAGCAGTTGTTGAGGATACAACTTCTGTTCTCTTATCTTGGACTCCCCTTGTCAGGAATACTTAAGGAATATCTGGTAGTACTCTAGTGGCACTGGGTGCTTTGCCATTTTTGGACCTTAGGGAAGATTATGTAAAACACCATATATGGGTGAACTACCATATATGGACTCTGTGTTTCCCTGTCTGAGGTATGAAAAGTTGAAAAGTTTTCATATTGGTTTGGGGTTTTTAACCAAAGGTAGCTAGTATTAATACAATGCATTTCTGATAGTTTTTGAGAGGGTATGACATGCTTCAAAATTATGGTGTGGAAAGGTATGAAATTAGGCACCACCTGCCAAATGAGTTGATGTGAAGTTGTGACTCACACTGTAGAAGCATGGGAGAAAGGTGGGAGAACTGTATAGTACACCAGCCACAAGTCCAGAGAATATCATAAGGGATTAAAGCATACTGCAGCTGTGCCAGAAGCTTTTGTGTCTGACCCCACAGTGTGCTTCCCTCATTACCTCATGAAGCAACAATGTCTCTCATGAAGCCACCCTGTCACCTGACCACTCCTGAGAGGATAGATGCAATTTATCCAAGGTCCATCTATGAGAGCACGTGAACCTCCTATTCCCCTATCTCTCCCTTTGAGCCTCGCGCCTTTGTCTACGCGTGTACGTACATATAGAGTTACCGCCTATGTACGCTTCTCATCTTCTTACGTTCACGCTCGATAGGTAAAGCTAATTACACTTTACCTTCGCCTCATCTTCTTACATTCACACTTGATAGTACATCGAGCTTGTTCATTTCTTTTCCAGGACGCCTCCACAGAAAGCCCGCGCCTCCGCTCACCCACGCGACGCCAACGGCCGCTTTCTATCATCGTCCTCCGTAGCCACATCTTCTGTCGCCCCAGCCACTCCACGTTCCTCGCCTCCAGACTCACCAACGGTCCCACCCACCCGGCCTTTGTCCCCAGAACCAGACATGGCAGGCGAAGGGAGCAACCAAGAGTCCAATCCTCTGGAAACACGGGTCGTCGGATTGGAAACGAGTGTTAACGAGATCCTGGATCTCCTTCGCAAAGCAGCAAGTAACCCTCCTCCTCCTCCCCCTCCCCCTGTCCCTCCTGTCCCGACGGTTCCGGCTGCTCCAGTCGCGCCACTCATCCAAGGGGCCCCCCCTTTGATCCCCTATGTGCCTCCTCCTACAACCAATGCCTCTATCGGTACATTATCAATTCCTGACTTCTTTCCCGACGTCGACGCTGCAATTGTGGTATCTATTGGCAAGCATGAGTTCAAGCCGTAGCAGCTTGGCAAACTCATCCCCAGCGTCACCGCGAAGGCAACCACTACAACGTACGCTCTTGAGGACGGTGCTTTACGTGCCATGGACACGGCCCCCATCAAGGACCTCCCAGACTTCTCCACCTTCATGCGCGCCTTGGGCACGTACTTTCAAATCCTTTACCGCTACGTCGGGACGACTGGCAGCATCCAAGCAGTGATCGATGTTGCCGTCTCCACTCAAGCATACACCAACCTCCTTCACGAATACTTGTGGTACTTCAATTACCCCGCCATCCTCACCTACCACATCGCTCACCACTCTCGCCACATCAGGGAGATGATGAGGGGCGATTACTCCTTATGGGGTGACGAAGATCGGGCACTCGTAGGACAGCTCCACCGATCGAGCATATACCAAGAAGTAAAGCCAGCCTCTCCTTCGTCTCAGAAATCCCGGCCATCCTCAGCCACAACAACCACCCGTGACGTCTCCAACCAGATCTGCAACCGCTTCAATGACGGTCGGTGCTCGACAACGCCTTGCAAGACAGGACGCATTCATAAATGCGCCACTTGTGGTTCCGCAGCGCACGCCAAGACTGCTTGTACCCAAGTCGCCCCCAGCACTTGAAGTCACGGCAGGACGAGGGTCATACACCCTGAATTCTCCCCTCATCCTCACCTGCAGGACGAGCAACGCGATTCCGTTCCTACCCCAATAATCACTACTTCAGCTACACCTCCTCTAATTTCCAACCCCCTGTCCCTATTCACCCCTGGGCCTATACCTCCTGCTCGTCCTAACACAGACCCCCGTTGCAATCGCGCGTCCCTCCGCTTATCTGATAACGTCCCCGTTAAATCGACTCTAGTCGCTTCTCAATGGGCATTTTACTTAGCAGAGTACCCCGATACCGAGTTTGTACAGGCGTTGATACACATAATAAATTACGGTGCCGCTATCGGATTTGCTGGTGACGATAAAGCTCAGACCTGTCGAAACCTCAAAACAGCCACAGATCATCCCGACATCATTGACAAGGACATGAGCGTCCTTCACGCCAATGCCAGGATACATGGTCCCCTGCGCTCGCCTCCTCACCCCGCCTTCCACGCGTCTCCCTTGGGGACCGTTATACAAAAAACATTACCCAAACAAATTTAGGGTAATCAACCATCTATCCTGGCCACCTGGTGATTCCGTCAACGACGGCATTCCCGACAGTGAAGGTCACATCGTCTACGATGCGGTATCTCAGGCTATCTCTGCTATTCGACGTCTTGGGCGACACTCACTACTAGCCAAACTGGATCTCAAAGATGCCTTTCGCCATATCCCTCTCCGAGTCACTGACTATCACCTCATCAGTTGCTTCTGGAACAACGCTTTCTACGAGTACATGGTATTGATATTTGGGCTCAAGTCGGCTCCATATATATTCAATCTCTTTGCGGAAGCGCTCCACTGGATAATACAACGCCACATCCCAGCTGAACTTAAACACTACCTCGACGATTTCCTCCCTATCTTCGCCCCCGGCACTCCTCTGGCACTCGCCAACGATGCAGTCACTTGGATTCAAGCTCTAGGCAATTCTCTGGGTCTTACCTTCCAGCCAGAGAAGACAGTATGGCCCACAACTCGTCTCGAGTTCCTCGGCATTGAGCTCGACACCATTGCGATGGAGGCTCGCTTGCCCAATGACAAACTTGTCTACCTCAATGACCTACTTACCACCTGGTCCACCAAGTCCTCCTGCAACCTGCACGAACTCCAGGAGCTCACTGGATTCTTGCACTTCGCATCACAGGTCATTCCGTACTCACGAGCGTTCATACGGCACCTAATCAAATTCTCAACCACGTTCTCCACCCCTCACTCCTGACGCCACATCCCACACTACGCTTGCAGCGATATACGATGGTGGTCTACCTACGCATCCTCCTGGAACGGCGTTACGCTCATCGACCCTCCCCAGACTTGCCATCATGTATTCACAGACGCTAGCGGTACAAAAGGGCTAGGGGGCACCTACAAAACACACTGGTTCAGCACGCGAGTCCCCAGATGCTTCAGGGGCTCCAAACAGGACATCCAATTCAAGGAGCTCTACGCCGTACTACAGGCTATCCTTCGCTGGGGGCATCTCTGGAAGCACTCGCATGTTCAATTCCACGTTGACAACTAGGCCGTCGTGGCCGCTCTATCCAACTACACCAATCGGTCCCCTCACCTCGTCAAGCTGCTGCGCTTGATACTCATGCTTGCCGCCGCCTTACAATTCTCATTTTCTTCTTCTTGGCTCTCTTCTGCTGATAATGCGATCGCTGACACTGCTTCTCATTTTCAATATGCTCGTCTATTCACGCTCACACCCAATCTCAACAAGAAGCCATATTCAGTCAACCCCCAGACTCTTGGTATCAAACGCACCCTCAGCACTCAAGAATCGTCGCTTTTTACCTCTGGTACGGTCTCGCATCCAGCACCAGGTCCACCTACAGCACTGGCCAGAACTCCTTCATCAACTTCATTCGTGACCGCCCCACTTTGGTCAACAATGACAGCTCCTGCATCCCTGCCTCCCAGCGCAGCATCATGGAATGGATCACATACCTTGGCTCCCGCTCGCTTCAACCCAAGACCATTAAATCCTACCTCACCGCCATTTGTTCCTTCCATCTCGAGGCCGACGCCCCCTTTACCATTTGCGAAGCCCCCGATCGTCCAACGCCTCATACGAGGCATCAAACGGTATCACGGTGAGCGTGAGCGCAATCCCAAACTACCCATTACATTCCATACCCTTTCCAAACTTACATCCCTTCCCTACACCTCCTTTGATGACATCGTCTTCGCAACAGCAATGAAACTCGCATATGCAGGTTTCCTCCGTTGCGGGGAATTTACTATCGACAAACCCAACTCCTTTGACCCCAATATCCATGTCACCCGCTCCTCTATTCGCTTCATGCCTTCCATTAATAATCCAGACCACATTATCCTCACCCTCCCCGCATCCAAGACTGATCCCTTTCAAAAAGGGGTCACAATTTACATCGCATCCGCTCCCAAACTCCCCTCCCACTTGTCCAGTTTCAGCTTTACTTCAATTATTTACAATTAATCCTCAGCCCCTTAACTCCCCCCTCTTCGTCACTTCTGATCAGTCTCCATTAACACGCTCGCGCTTTATCGCTCGCCTCCGCCTCGCTCTGCTCGACGCCGGGATCCAACCTACTGGTTATTCAGGCCACAGCTTTCGACGAGGCGCCGCATCTGCAGCTGCAGCCGCTGGATTCCTCGATCACGAAATCCAGCAATTAGGTCGTTGGCGTAGTGACGCCTACCGTCTTTATATCGACACTCCTAAAGACCGAATTCTCAACCTTTCCTCGTGTCTCCACATGGCCGATCCTCATGCTTCTGTTTTCGAGCCTCCGTCTCTTCACTTCGCACCATCCCTGGCTTGAGTTCGGCCCTCTCTCAGGGGTTTTCTCCTTCTCTGGAGTTCAGTTGTGTTCCACGTCCGGGTCCATTCGTTCCCGGGCTGTGAACCAGCCGCCGAACGAGAGAGCTCTTGGCGACAACGAATATATTCTTCGTCATCCCAAATGAGCTGGATGGACTACCATTTCTCACAAAGCAACCCATGTCATTGGCCATCTTTCTAGATCCCCTAGCCCCCTTTCTCACACCTTCTTCTTACACCCCCTCACCCCTAGCCCCTTACTATCATATCACCCCTGATCACCCCTCACTTGCACCTTGTTCAACTGTTATGCACATCATGTGTATGAGCTCTGCAATAGAATCTTAGAGCTACCAAGTGATCTCTGGTTATACAGAGTGACCTATCATACACATCATGTGTATGAACTGGTCTCTTACTGCACTGCTCACAGACTACTGGCATTCTGAATACATATAGGATAAGTCAACAGCTATGGTGTGCAACTTTCTCAATTCATCTCCCACCTTGCTCAACAGGATGTCACATCATACATACAATGTATGACAGCTCCAATCTTGCCTCATTCAACATGGGCTCTTGAATGTCTCATCAAGTGCCCAAAGTCAGTGCCAGATCATCTTCAGCATCATCTGTCCTGCTTTCAACACAAAACAGTGCTCCTTTTGACACCATGTATCTTGTGAAACATTGTAACATTGTGTGTTGTTACATCACATGTATAATAGTAAGCTGCAGTATGATTGACAAAGAGAATGAATTAACTACTAGTGTCCATGAATAAGTGCCATATCCAGAAGATGTAATTGGGTACCAGAAGGAATGAAATACAACAGTAATAATCACTTAGTCCATACCCAGGTAACCTCTCATTACCATAGGTGTGTTCTTTACAAAGTGATCCACATAATCAGCAACAGGTTTCTCAGCAATTGCTGACAAGGTTGTAAAGAGGACTTTTTGCTTGGTATGATCAAAAATTGGCAACACTTGGTATCATTCTGTCAGACAGAGGGTGTTTCTCCTTTTCCAATGTATTGAGGACCTGGTTGATGATGTTTATGAATGGCATGGATCAGCTGACTGCCTGGTATTTCCCATTGTCTGAAATATCCCAGAAGGGGTCCAGCAATAATGCACAGCCAAACTAGCAGAGTGAATGATTTATGATGTTTAGAACATGCCAGATATGATACATACTTTGTCATATAGCCATCCAACTACCTTTCTTGTGGTAATAACCCTTGCATGTGTAAGGGCAACCTCAAGATGGCTGACAGCACGAGCCTAGCAGAGGGAGAATCCAAAGAGAACAAGATAAGGATTCTCCATGCTAGGAGGCAAAGTATGTACTTGTAGAAGTGTGGGAGAAAGGTGGGATAACTGTATAGTACACCAGCCACAAGTTCATAGAATATCACAAGGTACGAGCAGGCACATGTGATAGCAAGGTGGAGGGAATATGCAAGAGTTATGCCAGCAACCTGGGGAAGTGGGAATGGGAGGTAAAGAGGTGTGGGAAGAAGGTATGGGTCACACAGACATGCCCCGAAGTGTATATGTGCGTCTGAAGCGCATCCGGGCATGTGCAAGTGCAGCCAAGTGCAGCTGAGGCACAGGAAAAACATCAGATGCATCAGATGTGGCTCAGATGTATCAGATAAGGCTTGGATGGATGGTAGGATGGAAAGGGAAGAAAAGTAAAGTAAATAAGAGTCCATGGAATGGAAAGAAAGAGAAAGGAATGAAGAGGGAGGGAGAGAGACAGGGGGAAAGGAGAAAATAGGAGTGTCCCCTTACAATTAGCTGGATATCAAGATGGATATTTGCTTAGGCAAGTGATCTAGACAATGTTTGTATGCTATATATCTGTAAGATTAAATCATTGAGGATGAAATACAGAGTGGGGTGTACAAGTCCAAGTCTACCATGTGTTGACCTTTGTTCCACCTTACATAGCTTGATGAATGATTGCATGCCAAGGCCAGTGTTTTCATCCCACTTCAAGGTGACAAACTCAATATTCTAGTAATGATTTTTGACTACATGTGTTACATGTAGCAGTGAATGACTAACACCTCACTTGAGGAACTGACCAGTGCTGTAAGGGGACACTCCTATTTTCTCCTTTCCCCCTGTCTCTCTCTCTCCCTCTTCATTCCTTTCTCTTTCTTTTCATTCCACAGACTCTTATTCACTTTTCTTTTCCTTCCTTTCCATCCTACCATCTGTCCGAGCCTCATCCAACACATCTGATGCATTTCCTATGGTCCAGATATGCTTGGCTGCACTCAGCCACACTTGCACATGCCTGGACATGCTTTAGACACATGTATACACTTTGGGGCACATCCAGGTGACCTATACCTTCTTCCCCCACCTTCTTACTTCCTGTTCCCACTTCCCCAGGTCACCAGCATGACTCTTGCGTATTCCCTCCACCTTGCTATCACATGTGCCTGCTCATACCTTGTGATATTCTATGGACCTGTGGCTGGTGTACTGTACAGTTTATCCCACCTTTCTCCCATGCTTCTACAGTATATACTTCACCTCTTAGCATGGAGAATCCTTATCTTGTTCTCTTTGGATTCTCCTTTTGCTAGGTGAGCAGTCTCTCATGTATTGTAGTAGCTCTATTCATCTCTTTGGATTCTCCCTCTGCTAGGCTTATGCTGTTAGCCATCTTGAGGTTGCCCTTACAGGTGCCTTCATATTGTGATGCCTCAACCAGGGACCCAATACAAGTGCCCTGCTGATATGTGAATGCGAGGAGCGCCATTAATTGTACTCGCTAAGCAGATGGACAATTAGGGTATTGGTATTGACTGATCACTTGAGAACACATCATGAAGTTCTTCGCAATAGATGTCATTATTGAAAGTAGACATAGGGTCAAGATCTCCACAAGATCTTGTTCACATATACTCCATTTGGAGTGAGCATGGGTATTTATCTTGCAATCTTTCTTTGCCCACTCTTGCACAGCCCAGTATTATCAGCAACTAGTGTCACCAAAGCCCAAGTCAACAAGCTTACCTGATTAAGTTGATCACGATCTTTATATGTTGGTGCTTGTACACCATGTCAGTGTAGCTAGTCCCAAATTAGTATTATATATGCATGCAAGTGATGCCCACTTTACCATGCTCCATAATGCACCAACAAAGGTCTTTGTTGTTTTGTAGCTCCATCTAGTAACATCTGCTATACCTAGTCTTGATGATCCAGTTACAGCTGTGTAGAAGACAAACTGCTTGATTTGGTTGATGTTGGGAAGTGGTGTGTCAGTTTCCAGAGTCGCCTCTGCTGCTTCCCTAGATCCCAGAACCTTTGTTTGAAAAGCTAGCCAGAGAGCACGAGCATGGTCCTGCATCACCATTGTAGGAGGAGCCAATGGTCAGAAATGTAAGCGGTCAAAGTTCTGAACAAAGTCATTCATCATATCACCAGAGGTCATGAACAACGCATCCAGCTGAGCCCCAAAGTTGTGTTTCCTAGGAAGCTTGAGAAGCTGGTTTTCTTTACTGCCAGCACTAGCCACTGTAAGTAAGCCACCAGAGCCAGAGGCATCATGTTCAAGGCCAGGCTGTTTGGTGTTCTTTTTGATCAGTTTACAAAGTCCTGAATTTGCTTTTGGCATGTTGAACTGAGTGGACTGGAGGGGGGGAATAGGTGAGAGAAGGAAAGAGACACTGTCTCCTGACAGTAATTCAGATTTTGGAGGTAAATCACAATCACATGATAATCAGCTCACAGACACAAGTGGTACTCAGGGATGCACATTAACTTACCTCCAAAGTCCCCAGACTTCTTTCTCCTCAAAGACATACAATTAGCTTATAACTGTCTTGAAGGCCACAACAGAAAGATATACAATCCCCTCCCAGAAGGGGCTACTGATGTGCAGAAAGCCATTCAAGTAAAATGTTTGCAGGCTCTCTCAGAGAGCCTTGATCATAGCTAGGAAACTTTGGACATTGCATTGGAAAAGGTGCCCAAGGCAACAGGTGTGCCAGTTAACTGATGGATTGAATATACTCTTGACCGATGAGTTGCTAGAACCTGGGATGAATGTGGGAGATTCTAGTCAAGAGATGGATGTAGGGGATCATCCTGATATTGTGTGTGTTGCTCAGGCAGTTAATATGGGCTTCATATTCTAATTCATGGTTGCTAACAGTCAACAAAGCCATGACAAAGGTTCTTTAACATCATCACTCCTGAGCTTCCTCCTGTAACAATCAACAAAGCACTAAGCCAAGTTCTTCAACCATGTATTCAAGCTGTATCAGTGAAGAAGGAGAATAAAGCCCTCCAAAGGCTACTGTGTGGGTATGTGGCTTTTGCATCACAAGCTAAGGCTGACTGTCTGAGGAATCCATACATGAAGGGAAGGGTGAATTGGATTGTTTACTGTGAATGAAGCATTCAGGTCTCACAATTGAAGGACATGCAGAAGCAGCTGGCATTCTGGAACAAGGTATGATCTTGAACTGGAGACACACTCATGTATGTGCTAGCTTGTGCACATATAGCACCTACTTGTGGATAATTCTGTTGGAGTTAGCGTTGCACGTTTCAAGTGTTCGCCAAATCTGAGCACGCGGTTATCTAATCACATTATAGTTAGAGGTAAATTACATATGATTGTTCTCACGTAGATAAATAGGTAGTCTGAACGAGATGACCCCTCACACGTTTGCGAGGGTCTACTGCTATTTCACACCTGAGTAACCGCGAAGAAATGGTTATTTCTACAAATTCCAGTTCAAGCAAGGGCATGAGCCAGTTTATAGAGTATGTGTTATGGATGATCAGTGTCATACAGTTTGCAAAGATCTGGATTAAACATGAAGGTGGAAAAGGAGGGAAGCAGTGAAAATCAGAGTACCACACTGAAGTATTTGATGCAATGGTGGAAGGAGAAGCCTTGATGGACAATCTCAGGTTGATGAAGAAAGAGTATGAAAAGATGAAGGTGATAAGAGGTGATGAAGAAAACCTTGAAGCTGACAAGGTGTTAGGGCAACACTAATCAATGACTAGTGTGGCTCCCACAAAAATACTAAAACCAGAAAAGGAATAGAATGGCTTGGTTGACTTAGACTTCACACTATAACTAGTGGAGATCCCAAGAGAATGAGCTGTCTTCTCTGAGTGTCCTATTGGAATATATATACTACTGTACATACAACATTACTGCACACTACTTAGTCATTGTCTGTCCATGGATTACAAACCAACTGTAAGGATGAGTAAGCAATGTAGCACTTACTCAGGCTATGTAATATCTTATTAGTCAAAGAATATGTCAGGCTCCTAGAACCAGCACACGTCGTATCGTGAGTTGAGCTCCGCAGTCTTTTTATCCAACTCCTGTGAGAAAAGCTACAAACAAAGGCAAATACAACTTAAGAGCTCAAACTCGCGATAGAGCGGCTGGCAAGACTGTCGTAGATGCCCATCTGACCCTTAGCTTGGCTCACTTATCGTACTCCTTAGCTACTCTTATCACTTGTGTTTTTTCTTGTTTATTTGAGTCCGTTTATCCGTTTTGGGTCATAAGCCATAAGTCTCGTGACTCAAGTTAAGCTGTTAGCTTAGTACCTAGGGGCAGGCTAAGGGGGCCCTAGTACAGGAGCCATCGGGCACGCAGTTGCAGCAGCTGTCCGCAGCCATATCTAATCTGACGCGCAGCCTAGAAAATAAAATATAAGGGAGATTCAAGTTGATTTTGTGAGCACATTCCAAGGCAAGATGGCTCACTGGTACACTCCAACGATCATCGAGATGCTTCTACAACTTGACAGCGAAGATGTCAGACAACTCGTTGTTGCATATCTACAGCAGTTGCCATGACAAGTGGTGCAAAAAAGGACATTGTTTTGCCAGATCCCGTTGCTGCCACACCCACGACATCATATCTCTTGTATACCACTTTCGCCATTTCGATCTGGAACCAACAAGCCCGCTTGTGGAAATATTTATTGAGTACGTCACGGATCCGTTCATGGGTCCAGTTACTCGACAACATGACCTCAAGGCATTTGGGCGGAAATAATATAGTTGATAAAAAGCAGAAATGTCAAATAACCCAAAACGGATAAACAGACTCGAATAAACAAGAAAAAACATGAGTGATAAGAGTAGCTAAGGAGTACGATAAGTGAGCCAAGCTAAGGGTCAGATGGGCGTCTACGACAGTCTTGCCAGCCGCTCTATCGTGAGTTTGAGCTCTTAAGTTGTATTTGCCTTTGTTTGTAGCTTTTCTCACAGGAGTCGGATAAAAGACTGCGGAGCTCAACTCGTGATACGACACGTGCTGGTTCTAGGAGCCTGAGAATATGTCAGCATCAGGTGTGGGCTTGTGATATTACTGATGTGACTGATAAGATAAGAAATGAAATGATAATCAAATGATAAACTGAACCATTACAATATCAAACTGTAACACAAGGCACTCATGGAGAAAGAGGAAGGTATTAGGCAGTTGAAGAAAGCATACACAACAGCACAACAAAAGTTCATCAACAAGCACAGTAGAATCATTAATGCCAGAAAGGTGGTTTTGGAATCTTTACAACAAGGTAAGTAGCTAAATATTATTGTTTTTCCATCTCAACAACCTTTCTTTATAGTTTGGATGTGCTGTCTTGTGGACCCATTCTGGAATATAACAGGAAGTGGCAAGTACAAGGCTGTCAGCCATTTGAAGGATTTTGATAAAGTGGTTGATGAGCTAGCAGATGGAGTTGAAACAGAGGAGGTCATTATTTCAAGGGAAGGTGAGGAGGATGAGATGATAGTCATACCAGTTACTGCAAGGCCTGAAGTGGTCAACCAAGAAGTCCTCATTTCAATTATGGTGGCAATCACTCAACTTCCAATTGTCCAATATGTGGATCACTTTGTTACCACATTTTCAAGCAATATGTTGAGCTATGCCAAGGCCATAGCCAAGGCTAAGGGGGAGGAGGAGGGGGACAAGGAGGACAAGGAGAAGGAGTAATGAATACCTACATACTTGAATGAATTACTGTTTTCTGTGATAAAGCAAAGCCCCTGGTGCCCCTGTGATAAGTTGCCAGAAGGTCATTGTCATGTCAAAATGTAGTGGGCAAAACTACTAAAAGGAGTTATGTTAGACTTAGACAATTCTTTTCTGTCTAGCAAGGTGAGCATGATGATTAGTTTTGTCTGATTCTAGATGTCTGACAGACTGTTTTGCATTCATAGTCAGGGTTGCAGTGCAGTCACACAATTACAAATACCCACACACATCCTTGTGTGTCTGATCTACTTCCAACCATGTCCAACTTGTATCAGAAACAGGAATTGGCTATGGAGGAAATCATGGCACTCTTGCAAACAGATGCAACAACCACACAGGCTGTGCTAGCATTCCTACTAGGTACACAGATATACTCATGAGCCATTGTCATGTTTATGATGTGTTTGAAGATGACAGCAATGAGAGCAGCATGAACAAGGCCTTGACAAATATCAGTCTAATTGGCAGAAAACAACACAGGTGTAAGGCATTATATGTTGAGCTTCAATTACTGATCAGCCACAGACTGTTAAAGCAAGATACGGTAGCATCATGGAGTTGGCCAGAGCAAAAGTAACTCTAGAAGAACTAGCAGACCAGATCATACACCCTGCAGGGCCTGGGGTTCAAGGAAAGTTGTGCATGGACACAGAAGACAGGGCAATACAATGTCTAATTTCAGGTTATGCAAGTTATGAAGATCAAATGCAAGTGAATGTTGCATGGTATCCTTATCACAGAAGTCACTCAAGTTGGCAGGAGCTTTGCAAGCTTAGCTCAGAAGCTCAGCCAATCAAGATGGGCACTCTTTGATCAACATGATTCTATATTTAAACACAGTGTGTTAAGCGAGCATCTGTCCTACAACCCTAAGCGGGGAGGACGAGCGTGCGCTGAGTGAAAGACTAGTAAGCCTACTCACTGGTTGTTAAGCTAATACTACTATGTAGCTATGTAGTTGTCTTATGCAACCTCTTACTGACTTCTCTGGGTAGAGCAGTTGTTATTGAGTACAGTCGGATACAGGCTCCTTATATACTGTACTCTACCTATTCTAATAATAGGTGCACAGTCAATACTAAGCGTATATGACTCAGTATGAGTCTGTATGACTCACGTTGTTAGTAAGAACCTTCTATGAAGTTCTACTGCGGACTGTGCTCTGACTCATGTCCTGATGGAAGCATGGTCATGTGGAGGTGCATGCGCAACACAGTGATGTGGACTCTTATTAATCTGTTCAGGCTACTATTTCTGACACATATATTGGCATACTCAGTGCCTCCTGCAGGACACCCCAACAGATGCTACAGCCCAATATGTTAGCTTTGTCTTGCTGACCATTGACATCATCAAGCTCACATACATGTTATATCAAAAGGAATTAGGACCAGAGATAGCACACTGGAAACAGGAGCACTACCTGCAGGCTTTTAGCCAGACAGTGGAAGAGCAACAAATGAACATCAGATTGGCAGTGTTGGAAACTCTTTATGGGCATGTCAAAGCTGGTGCCATGCAGATATTCCCAAATGCTATGACATACAAGACTTTAACAGACGTGGCCAGGCTCATCAGAGAGCTTGGAGATGAAATGGATGCAGCACAATGAGGCTTACCTTTTTTTGCTGTGTGATGTATTGATCACTTGCCCATTGCCACAGTACTCCAGTGGGCCAATAGCTGCACTGACAGATTTTTTGAACAATGTTTGAGAACAAGCAACTGTCTTTCTCACTTCCAGTAATTAGATTAAAGGCTTTTTGAAGCCTAAACCACAGTGAGAGTCTGTTTTTTGAAATCGAGTCACAATGACTACTTACCTGTTAGGAATCTTGTGCATCGTCCATAGTTGTTTTCCTGTTGTCTTGCCCCCTTCATAGTACAAGTATGTTGGCCAGCGGGCACGTTTCTTTGCAGAGAAGTCAGATGGGACAAGAGTGTCATACTCAGAAGGCTGTATATGGCTCTCATTTTGTAACATGCCTAGCCCCCATCAATCAGCAGTCATCTCACATTGTATCAGGAGTATAACTTACTTTCTTGTTGGAAGAAGCTAGTGAGGGGATCATCCCTAACTACAGCCGATCCACTGAGGCAAACCCATTCTTCCTCCCCAAACACCAATGGCCCCAACTGAGGATGCTCCTCCAACGCCAAGCGAAGATAACCTGGCTCAAATATGTCTTGCACTTCCTCTGACTGAAATACCCAAGTAAGACATAATGATGCACAGAAGAGGGAAAGGACTCACATCAATTACCACTGCCATGTGCCTTGGGACCACAGCATAACTCTTGCCATACACCATTAGCCAATTGCTATACAGCCTACGCTGCTCTCAGGTGGGAGCAAGGATACCATCAACAATGGCAGGCCTCAGCAATTCAACCCTACAATGATTGCTTGGTTAGCACCTAAATGACAAGGAACAAGATACACTTACCAAAGGTCTGCATGTGACCGCCTTGCAAACTCCCATAGGGCAAGACAAAGACGAGCAACACAAGAGGGACTTTTACATAAATCTTGCACCGAAATATGTATGGGAATTCCTGGAAATGATGATAAGGACCCTTGCTATGTTAATTAAATGTTTGCTTACCAGCCATGAAGAATATTTCACAGAGGGTGTAGACACCAACCCCAAAGAATGCACAAGGTTCTGATAAACGAACTTCATCTGCAGCAAGACATGATTTGCGGGACTTGATAATCCTATCAACAAAACCTGCAACACCTACCGGAAAGCTGTTGAAGTCTGAGTAAACATCTGGTAGTATATGAGGGAGATTATCATGGCTGTCTGCCCAGGTTGGCTACAGACATTACCATCAGATGCATTATTGGTATGTTATTAAAGAGAAACTAACCTGAAACATGTTGTCCAGCGATAAAAAAGCCAGAAAGTATGACTCAAATTCAAATGCAATGGCAACACAAAAGCCGTGAAGCTACAAGAACGTCAGGTATCAGAAAATCATGAGAAGACAAAAGGGTAATGTAGTATACTCACTTTATGTGGCACTGTAGCAATAGATTGATACCATGTCTCCTTCTTGTACCACTGGAGAGAGGTATGCATTAGGTATGTGATCTGCATGTGTAATTAATAAGTGCACATTGTTAGAAGAGCTTAGAGTACTCACAGATAGCCAGAGTGGTCCAAAGTCAAGCAAAATGGCTCTGGAAGTACCCTCCCCACCTTTAAGCTCAAGGGCAGAGAGTGGCAAGTAGTCTTTTGCTTTAGGCTTGCACCTAGGCAGCCAGATTGGTGTCTGCCTATGATTAGTACCCCTCTTGATAGTGCAGGAGTCGTCCAGGCAGACCACCAAGCCATTGGTGGCATGGTACTTCTTTTCTTCATCCGATGGTTGGTGTCCTTTTCCATCTTTGGCATCAGCCCAAAGGTGTAGTAGCTAGAATGAGGAGTGTGGTTTAATTGTTTGAAAGATATTGTTGAAGTGCAAGAAATGAGCTAGGCATTCCCTTAGTTCAGGCATAGGTAGTGTAAGGTGAATGCAATGTGACACGACTTGGACACAACATGACTTGGGCACAAACATGCACAAATAGCTCATTCATCCAAGTATCCCAGTCTTGTGTGCTGAGGGATGTACCATTAGTGCCCATAAACATGGTCAACTTTAAGCAGTATATATTAGGGCCCTATTCATGCAAAAAAATTGAGGTAAAGAACAACAGAAGCCTTGTTACAGCCTCTCTGTGGTGGCTCAATGGGCGCTAAGTGGTGCAGCATGGAAGGTTTACGCAAACAGGACAAAACACCGGAACTGCAAACATCAAGTATGCATTAATATGTCAGGGATGTACCATTAGTCTCTGAAACCTAAGAGTAATTGCTCTAATATACTATAAGGTATATTCTCTGCTGAAAAATCCCAGTAAAGTTGCAACCCGCTTCCATAATATCGTTCGTCAAGTCTGAATCAGCGGTCACTCTTGTGACATTATGTGACCTGAGAGCTTCAGTTCTGGTGCTGCCACACAATCTATGTGCGACACTTATAGGTGAGTACTTGTGCATTACACCTGTCATACATAGGCAGTCTATGAGCAAGAACTCACTCATGTTAGGTTCGCAAACACATGGCAAGTCCTATCACTGGGTGCCAATGCCAAATAGCAAAACATGGCTACCAGTTATTCATAACGGGTAATGCAAGTTGGCCATGCACTAACTTGCACCGTTTCTGTTTCATCCAGTATATTACGTTCAGCCTCCTTTCACTTGCTTTCATGTCTACTTGCATGCATGCACAAGCAGTATCTTATATACTGGTCACTTCATTCCTGAGCACCTCAGTAATTGCCCCCACAACATATTGAGGTGAGCATGTTTCTACTTACTTTGTTTACTCTTTACTTATCCACTATCATAGTATCTATTTTCTACAACTCACTCACACATTGGTCTTACTCATCATTTCACACCTGTTGTTTGCCTGGACTTGAAGTCATGCCCATTCGATTTGTGGCACTCAATAACCCTTGCATGAGCCCTGTAGAAGGCTTAATGTGCTGTATCCATTGTGTTTCCAACCTCTATGATTGCTCACTTCACATTAATAAAAATAATTGTGCAAGTCCAGCCTAAGACATGTCTTTTCAAAATATAGGTGTTTGTCATTTCTGATGTCTACTGTTTGAAAGATGGAAAGTAAAACAACCCCTGTATCAAATTGGCAATCTATGACAGGGACACCAGGGGCTTCGCTTCATACTACCAGGAGAGAAAACAACAAGTATCTAGGTGTTCACTTCTCCTCCTCCTCCCCCTCAGCCTTTGATAAAGCCTTGGCATAGCTTGACATACTGCTTGGAAATGTCATAACAAATTGATCCACATATTGGGCAATGGGAAATTGGGTGATTGCTAGCATGATCATAATGAGGATGTTCCTGTTTGCAGCTTCATGCCTTGCAGTAACAGGTATAATCACCATCTCATTCTCAATATCTCCCCTTGGAATGACAATCTCCTCTGTTTCAACTCCATCCATCAGATGTTTGACCACTTCATCGAAATCCTTGGAGTGGCTAATGACCTTGTACTTGCCACTGCCTGTTATATCCCAAAAAGGATCCAGCAAGACAGCACATCCAAACTAAGTGAGGCCCTTAAGATAGAAACAGGTGACAGGGTAAACAAGCTACTCACCTCATTGTAAAGATTCCAAACAACCTTTCTGGCATTGATCATCCTGCCATGCTTGTTGATGAATCTCTGCTGAGTGGCCTTGCTGTTTTTCTCCAGTAGTCTGATGTGTTCCTCCTTCTCCATGAGTGTCTTGTCCGCTTGGAGGTCCTCTTCATCACCTCTCATCGCCTCCATATTCACATATTCTTCCTTCAGCTGCTTGAGCTCCTCCTTGAATCTTTCTCCTTCAACTGTTGCCGCAAATACCTTTGAGTGGTACTCCGATCTCCACTGCTTCCCTCCTTTCTCACCCTGATGTTCAATCCAAGCCTCTGCAAACTGTATGATGTCAATCGTCTGCAATACATACTTGATAAATTGGCTAATCCCCTTGCTTGAATTGGAATTATCTACAATCAGGTGCTACTGTATATGCACTCAAGTTAGTCTAGAGGAGGGTGTATCACCACCATAGCATGGTACCTTGTCCCAAAATAAGAGCTTCTTCTGTGTGTCCTTCAGTTTACTGACTTTGATGCTTCGCTCGCAATAATCAATCCAATCCACCCCTGCCTTCATGTATGGCTTCCATAGACAATCAGCCTTGTCTTGTGATGTGAACTCCGCATAACCGCTGAGTAGCCTCTGCAGTGCTTTGTTCTCTTCCTTCACCGATATCCCTCAAGCATATGGTTTGAGAACCTGGCCCAGTGCCTCTGTAAGCGTGACAGAATCAAGCTCAGGAGTAACGATATCAAAGAATCGTTAGAGCGATTTAGGTAGCTGTTACCATAAATATATTAAGAGATAATGCTCCATACTGACTTAAAAAATAATGCACATTATCAGGATAGTCCCCTACATCCATCTCATCATCAGAATCTCTCACACTTTGGCCAGTTTCTGGCAGCCAAGTGTATATTTACTACTCCATGTAACCAACATACCTGTTGCCTTGGGTACCTTTTCCAATGCAATACTTAATGCTTCTCTGCTACTATCTAGGCTCTTTGCAAGAGCTTGCAGCTGTTTCACTCGGACCGCTTTCTGAGCATCAGTGGTGTTGTCTGGAAGGGGAGTTGTGTATCTTTCTGTTGTGGCCTTCAAGACAGTTATAAGCTAATTGTATGTCTTTGAGGAGAAAGAAGTCTGGGGACTTTGGAGGTAAGTTAATGTGCATCCCTGAGTACCACTTGTGTCTGTGAGCTGATTATCATGTGATTGTGATTTACCTCCAAAATCTGAATTACTGTCAGGAGACAGTGTCTCTTTCCTTCTCTCACCTATTCCCCCCTCCAGTCCACTCAGTTCAACATGCCAAAAGCAAATTCAGGACTTTGTAAACTGATCAAAAAGAACACCAAACAGCCTGGCCTTGAACATGATGCCTCTGGCTCTGGTGGCTTACTTACAGTGGCTAGTGCTGGCAGTAAAGAAAACCAGCTTCTCAAGCTTCCTAGGAAACACAACTTTGGGGCTCAGCTGGATGCGTTGTTCATGACCTCTGGTGATATGATGAATGACTTTGTTCAGAACTTTGACCGCTTACATTTCTGACCATTGGCTCCTCCTACAATGGTGATGCAGGACCATGCTCGTGCTCTCTGGCTAGCTTTTCAAACAAAGGTTCTGGGATCTAGGGAAGCAGCAGAGGCGACTCTGGAAACTGACACACCACTCAACCAAATCAAGCAGTTTGTCTTCTACACAGCTGTAACTGGATCATCAAGACTAGGTATAGCAGATGTTACTAGATGGAGCTACAAAACAACAAAGACCTTTGTTGGTGCATTATTGTTAGGGCGACACTATACACTATAAAATGTACGCGGGCTCTACAAGACGACGAGTAAGTGAAGTTGTAATTGAGGAAGGTGAGGGCTTAGTTCTGATGAGAAGGGGAGAGGCGAGAGTTGAAGACGCTGACTTAGGCACTATGTAAGTGGGTATCCCAAGAGAATGAGTTATCGTCTCTGGGTATGCTATTCGTTCTTATATACTACAGTCCGCATGTCTACTACACGCTGTAACCTACAGGCATTCCATGGAACGCTTACTACACTACCATGAGGTATGAGGTCATGGACTGCGCCCATGAGGTTATGGCGAGGTTCTGACTAACGCGCTTATAAATACGGGGCCCGATACGTAAGCGTGATATTGTAAAGGATAAGCATGGTGTGGTAAGCCACTACGTGTTCGTCACGTGATGCATGGGAAAAGAAAAAGGAAAAGGAAAAGAAAACAAGAAAGCAAGGTGGACCGTAACATCACCCCCCCTCTACGATCTGTCAACTCCGTTTGACGACTACCTTCTTTCACCATGAGCTCCGTTGATAACAATCTGGGCGCGTTCTTCTCGTCGTGGCCCATCCATCGGCGCGTCTTGCTTGTTCTGCTCCTCCTCTTCGCTGCTGCGGTGGTGGTGGGATACGCGGTTGTCCTCGTCTGGTACTTCCGGTTCGTGAATTTTGGTTTGGGTGGTATACGTTGGCTCAGTGTAGACATGTCGTGGTCTGAAGCCTACCAGATCGAAGGCCGCAACGGCGATCCTCCTGGGCGCTGCCTCGCGACGAGCGTGGAATGCCCTTGTCAATGCTGGTGCGTTTTCCAAATTTTTCTCCAGTTCCCATGAATCGTGTTCGACGGTATATCCTTTCCATCTAACCAAGTATTCCAGGCGCCCCCTCCTCAAGCGGCTGTCTAGTACCTCCTCGACCTCGTACTCTCGTTCTCCTTGGATTTGCACCGGGGGTGGTGGTGGCATTTGTTGTCCAGGGATGGTGGGAGGGTTCGCTTTCTCAGTGCGATGAGTCGAGATGGTGGGTGTATGGACAATTTTTTTGGTAGTTTCAACGTTATTGCGTTTTTTGTCGGTACTGCGATCACCTCGTATGGACCGATTTTCTTTTGCTCGAGTTTGCGCGACGGCCTGGTCGTGCTTAAGTTATCGGTGAAAATAAACGCCTTATCCCCTACTCGGTACTCAGGCATCTCGCCTACTTTTCTGTCTGCATATTTTTTCATTTCTTCCCCCGCTCTCACTAATGCGGACCGCGCCTCCTCCCAGGTCTGCTTCATTCGCTCGGCGAATTTATCGACCGCTTCTACCTTCGACTGTTCCTCGGTTCTACTCCCATCCTCGGATGTCTGCCATAATTTAAATAGAACGGGCTCTGCCGGGAGCTCGTTTGGTTTTATTGTTTAGCGAGAATTCACAGATGGCCAGCCATTCTGCCCAGTCGTCCTGCCTGTGATTGATGAACATTCTCAGGTAGGTCTCGATTTCTCGATTTGCCCGTTCGGTTTGTCCATCGGTCTGTGGGTGGAAGGCGGTTGACAGGCGGGTCTGAATTCCTAATAGCTTATTTAATTCTTGCATCACCTGTGATGCAAACTGAGGGCCTTGGTCCGATATGATAGTGTTTGGCAATCCGAAGTCTTTCCAGACGTGATCCCGGTACAACTTGGCTAGGCCGAGTGAGGATAGCTCCTCTGTCGTTGGTACTAGTCGGACCATTTTGGTGAATCGGTCGACTACTGTTAAAATAGCATCGTATCCTGACGACTTAGGGAGTTTGACGATGAAGTCTGCGGAAATGTCGGTCCATGGTTCTGATGGAACGGGGTTGGGTTGGAGCTTCCCCTGCGGTTGGTGCGAGTAGGACTTGCTTCTTTGGCATTGGTCGCAGCCCTTGACGTATTCTGCAATGAACCGGTTCATTCCTGGCCACCAATAGTTACGTGAGACCAGCTCTATTGTTTTCCACCTCCCTGGGTGCCCTGCTATTGCCGAATCATGGTGTAATTTTACAATCTCCCTTCTGACGTCGACGTCTTTGGGGACATATACTTTTCCGTGGTATAGTATGAGGTCCTGCTCTTCTGTCCACTCCGCCTCCCTTAGCACCTTGGTAGGCGACCTCTTCAGTTCTTCGACCGCCTTTACCACCGACTCGTCGTAGTTTTTTGCTTTTCTGATTTTTGACAAGATTGGTGACTCTTCCCCGTTGATCAAGACATGCCCTTGCTGCATGGCCTTGATTCGAAAGTATTCGGGTTTTAAAAGTACCATTGTATTGTCGTCCTCCCCCCTGTCTAAATCCGGTCGTCTCGACAGGACGTCTGCCTTCATATTTGAAGCGCCTGGCTTGTGTTTTAGAATAAAGTTGAATCTTGATAGATATAGTGCCCAGCGCGCCTGGCGTCTGTTGAGTTTCTTGGTCGTCATGAAATATTCCAGATTTTTGTGATCTGTCCAAATGGTGAACTGGCGAGTGTTCCCTTCGAGGTAGTGTCGCCAAGCTTCTAAGGCTCGAATGATGGCCAGCATCTCTTTGTCGTGAATATCATAATTTCGTTCTGTTTCCGAGAACCCTTTTGAAAGGAATGCGCAGGGTCTCCATTTTTCGTCGTCGCACAACATGGAGAGCACTGCTCCCGAGGCATAGTTGGACGAGTCTGCTTCTATTTTCATTTCCCGGTCCATGTCTGGTAGGACTAGGATCGGTTCCTCTGTGAACGCGTTCTTCAATCCTTCGAAAGCTTCCTCTCTCCGCTTGTCCCATATGAATTCTTCTTCTTTTTTGTTAGCTCGTGTAATGGTTTGGCAACGGTGGCGAAGTCCTTGATGAACCGTCGGTAGTAATTGCTGAACCCTAGGAACTGTTGTACGTGTTGTACGTTCTTCGGGACAGGCCAGTTTTTTACCGCTTCTATCTTTGCCTCCTCCATCTGGACCTTTCCGTCTTTTACCACCACTCCCAGGAATTCTACCTCTTCGACTTCGAAGGAACATTTTTCTGGCTTTACATATAGATCATTGTCCTCCATGATCTTCAGTGCTCTTCATATACTACTTCTCTGTGCTTCTCCACATTATCGTCCGTAAATATGAGTAAATCGTCCAAGTATATAACTACTAGTCCTTCATCGATTAAGTCCTTGAAAAGTTCGTTCATCATAGTTTGGAACGTGGAAGGGGAATTACTAAGTCCAAAGTACATGACCATAGGTTCAAATGCTCCTCTTGGTGTCTGGAATGCGGCCTTCCATTGATCTCCGTCTTTGATTCGTACATTGTTGTACCCCCATCGGAGGTCCATTTTTGTAAATAATCTTGCCTTGGAGATCCTGTCTACCAGTTGTGATATGAGAGGCAAGGGGTATGCGTTTCGAATAGTGTGCTTGTTCAGGTATCGGTAATCCTGTACCAATCGTTTCTTACCGTCCTTCTTTTGCACGAAGAAGACGGGTGACGTTTGTGGAGATTTTGATGGCCGGATGTAGCCTTTCTTCAGGTTTCCATCAAGGAAGTCGTTCAGTTCTTGCTGCTCGACTGGTGACAAAGGGTAGACTTTCGAGGCTTTGGGTTCGAACTCCGGGGCTAGCTCGATGGCATGGTCCCATGGCCTCTTGATTGGCATCCTTTCCGAGTCGCGTTTCCTGAACACCTTCATAAATTCGTGATAGTAATCTGGGACCATCTCTTCCTCCGTTTTCTCTTTCTTGCTTCTCAGCTCCTCCTGGTTGTGCTCTATCACATAGTCGTACTTCCCTATCACTCTAAGATGCATCTCCTCTTCCTTGCCTACTTCTACTTCTAGCTGCGTGCGTGTCTTCCACATTCGGTCAATGTACATTCGGGCGACTGACTCGTGGTATTGGTTGGTCAGGTCGTCCAAGCTTCGCAGGTATCCGCTTCTCAGGCGGTTCCATTGTCTTACTCCTGCTACTGAGATGTTTCTTTCGCCCAGCTGGTACCTCATCACTTCCTCTGCTTCTTCGGCGCCTTCTTCGTCTCCTTCGTCCATGCACTCCTCCCATTCCCTTTTTGCCCATGTTCGACATCCTCTCGGGCATCGCGACATGACTACTACTTCTCCTGTTTTCCAATTGACCTCTGGGTTGTGTCGTTTTAGCCATGATAGTCCAAGGATCACATCGACGTTTCCCAGGTTGGTAACATAGAAGGTCATCACTTCCGCGTGTCCCTTATAGGTCATCCTTGCGTCTACTTTCTCCGTGACTCTCCCTGCATTGTTGGGCGTTCCGTCAGCATTCCTGATGATGGCGGGGTTTGATAGGGTTTTTGTTTTTATGTTGTTTTTCTTTATGTATCCTCGATTGATAAATGAATCTGACGCTCCACAATCCAGCATTGACTCTGGGGAAAGCATGGTTAGGGTGTCGTGTGCTTTCAGGTTGATTTCTACTGGGACATAATTTTTGTCTGAGAAAGTTCTTCGCAAATAGATTTCTTTTGTTTTTGTCTTTTCTTGCGTCTTAGGGGTCTCGTCTGTTGGTGAAGTAATAGATATTTTGTCGGTAATTACTGGTACATGGTTTTCGGAAGCAAAAGTGGAGTTCGGCTCCGAGACGAGTACTGCAAACTTGTTTTGGGAACTCAAGTCGACGCTTCCTGAGTCCCTTCGGAAAAACCCTTTTTCGTCAGCTCCTCCCTCCAATACTCCTGCTGATCCTCATACGTCATCTGCCTGACGTCTAATCTTCTCTTACAGTCCGGGCCATGTGCCCTAATCCTCCACATTTGTAGCAACGGATCGGCGCCCTTTGCGACCGATCCACATCCATCGCGTTCGGATCTCTAGCGGCGATTTGCGGGGCGGGGGGGTGTCGGTCTTGCCTGCTGTTGCGGCTGTTGTTGTTGTTGTTGCCCTTGAGGAGGGGGTGGCGCTTGTCGTTGATATTAATTGACGTATGGTCGCCACTGGTTCGTTGTTGTTGTTGTTGTGTTCTTGGCCGCAGGTTTGGCCGGTGCTGACCTTGCGTAGGCCTGCTGCTCCCTCCACTGTCTATCCATGGCGATGGCTTCTTCCTGCCACTCTCCCAACCTTGCCGGTAGGGGCCTCCTACCGTATACCTTTCCGAGCAGTCCCGGGTTTAGCCCTCTCTTAAAGGCTTCTGTTAGCGCTACATCATTGTAGCCTGTATCGTCTTTGTGGGCGTTAAACTTCATAATGAAGTCCTCCGCGCTGTCTGTCCCCTGGTGCAGGTGGTTCAGGGTCGATATCGCTGTATCCCTCAGGTTTGGGTCGCCGAATGCTTCTTGCAGACTCCTGCAGATCCTTCGGAAGCTTGATACCTGTTCGTCGTGTACTTGGGTCCTTACCCATTCCAATACTTTTCTGGTCATGGTATCTTTCCAGTTATCGACCTTTTTTCCCCTGGACGTAGGATAAAAGAAAAAGAACTTTGGTCGGTTCTGTAGGAAATTCGTAGGTGTTGACGTAAATATATACTTCGATACTCCGGATGAAGCTCCGGCACTTGGATCGCTCCCCGTCGAAGGGTTCCGGTCGTGCCATTTTCGGGCCATTTCTGGCTTGGGGCATCATGGGATTCTCTGCTGCGGGTGCAAGGGGAATTGTCGGTGGAAAAGGTGGTGGGGCTGGTGCTCCGGGTGGAGTGCGTGGTAGTGGGCGGCTTGCCCGGGTCATGACGCTGGGTGGTCGTGATTGCGGGACCAGCGCCTGTTGGATGCGTGCTTCCATCCTTGCTTCCATGTCTGACATCATTTGTCTCATAGCAGCGAGGACGTCGTTGGTGTTGGCAGTTTGTTCAGTGGGTGTAGGTGTTTCGGTGCCTTGCGGCGGCCACGGGTACTGAGTGGGGTTCTGGGGAGTTGGTGACAGGGTATCAAAGGCTCCCGCCCAGACACCGGTTTCCGTGTTGGTGTCGAGGGCTCCCGCCCAAGCACTAGGTCCTGCGTTGTCTGTCGACGAATTTCTCCCTTGAATTGCGGGCCGCCTCGGCCTGTCGTAGGGTTGCGCGGATATTGGCCTGGCAGTCGAGTATGACATTGTTGCCGCGGATAAAGTACCGTGCCGGGGTTTGGTGTGGGTTGTGACGGGGATTGTCGGGTGTGATGGGGATGATAATGGTCTCGAAAAGTTGAGGGGTACTTTTCAAGATTTGGGTGGCGAGTTTCTTATTCCGTCGGTTGAGGGTAGGGTCAGGAATAAGAAGGTACGGGAATATGGTGTAGAAGTTGGAGCGGGTTAGATGGGTACGGGTTGCGGGCATGCGGGGTTCCTGTCAACCAACATTGAACTTCAAGCTAGTGCGCGCCGGCACCTGAGCGGACAACGATGGTGAGGTAGGGGTTCTTCGGCAAAAGGTTATACCGATAATCTATGATTATGGGCAGTGCACGATAGTCGATGACTATGGTGATAGGTTTATGGTTGGCAAACGGAATGCTGAGGTTGAGTGTCATAGAGCGGGCGTGTGGGTTGGAACTCGTTCTTCTGTTAGGGCGACACTATACACTATAAAATGTACGCGGGCTCTACAAGACGACGAGTAAGTGAAGTTGTAATTGAGGAAGGTGAGGGCTTAGTTCTGATGAGAAGGGGAGAGGCGAGAGTTGAAGACGCTGACTTAGGCACTATGTAAGTGGGTATCCCAAGAGAATGAGTTATCGTCTCTGGGTATGCTATTCGTTCTTATATACTACAGTCCGCATGTCTACTACACGCTGTAACCTACAGGCATTCCATGGAACGCTTACTACACTACCATGAGGTATGAGGTCATGGACTGCGCCCATGAGGTTACGGCGAGGTTCTGACTAACGCGCTTATAAATACGGGGCCCGATACGTAAGCGTGATATTGTAAAGGATAAGCATGGTGTGGTAAGCCACTACGTGTTCGTCACGTGATGCATGGGAAAAGAAAAAGGAAAAGGAAAAGAAAACAAGAAAGCAAGGTGGACCGTAACAATTATGGAGCATGGTAAAGTGGGCATCACTTGCATGCATATATAATACTAATTTGGGACTAGCTACACTGACATGGTGTACAAGCACCAACATATAAAGATCGTGATCAACTTAATCAGGTAAGCTTGTTGACTTGGGCTTTGGTGACACTAGTTGCTGATAATACTGGGCTGTGCAAGAGTGGGCAAAGAAAGATTGCAAGATAAATACCCATGCTCACTCCAAATGGAGTATATGTGAACAAGATCTTGTGGAGATCTTGACCCTATGTCTACTTTCAATAATGACATCTATTGCGAAGAACTTCATGGTGTGTTCTCAAGTGATCAGTCAATACCAATACCCTAATTGTCCATCTGCTTAGCAAGTACAATTAATGGCGCTCCTCACATTCACATATCAGCAGGGCACTTGTATTGGGTCCCTGGTTGAGGCATCACAATATGAAGGCACCAGTCAGTGCCTCAAGTGGGGGGTAAGTCATTTGATGCTATATGTAACACATGTAGTCAAAGATCATTACTAGGATATTGAGTTTGTCGCCTTTGGGTGGGATGAAAACACTGGCCTTGGCATGCAATCATTCATCAAGCTAAGGTGGAACAAAGGCCAAAGCATGGTAGACTCGGATTTGTACACCCTACTCTGTATTTCATCCACAACGACTTAATCTTACAAATATATAGCATACAAATATCATCTAGATCACTTGCCTAAGCAAATATCCATCTCAATGTCCAGCTAATGCTTTTATCACTGGGCATAACAAGGGATGTCTTTGAGACTGATGTATTGGCGCTGCATAAGGAACATCCCACTGGCCAGATGCCCATCAGTCTCAAGGTTAAAGCATCTGCCAGAGATAAACCCGTTTGGCTGTCAGGAAACAAGAAGAAAGCATGGACAGCAGCAGGCGCTTCAAAGCTTCTCAGGAAGCAAACAAAGAAACTTGGCTGGCAGGGTAAAGTGGCAGCTTCATTCACTCTTGAATTTTCCACACTGAACTGACATTTCCCTAGATACTACATTTAGGTCCTGTAGATATGCATTCGCCCGAGGCTTATCTGGGCAGATATCAGAGGTAAGCACACCTGCTCTACTCAACATGATCATTGCTGATTTTTGGCTACATTTGATGAGAAAGTCAAATCTCAAGTACTTGATGGGCCACAGTATCAATACTGACTTGGCATATACAACATATCAAGTGCCAGATTGTCCTGTGGATGTCGTGTCTTCATGTTATGCTGATGAAGGAGGTGAATTCCTGGATATCACCGACCTTCATTCATCAGTCGCATGGAATCGAACGGAAGAAAACACAAACAACATCATAGAAGCAACTCTCAGAGACGATATTCTGTTAAATCAGGCCATCAAAGCATATACCATTGCTGAGGAAAAGGTGTTCAAGCAGTTCAGGTCTAGGACATGGAGTTTGGATGAAAGTGTAGGTTATCTTTTGATTTGTAAACAATGTTCCTTGACTAATAGCAAACATAGTTGCAGGAAGATGAAGACGTGGTTGCGAGTAATGACGCCTGAGGGTTGGCCCTCATCCATTACAAACGAATCACCTTACAGGTATGCACCATTGACATTCTGTTAATGCACATACTTGAAATCATAATTCTAGATGATGGCACAACCAACAATATCCAGTTTACAGCACATGACATCCAAGTCCCTCAAAGGAATGACAGCTGGCTTTTCTGAAAAGTCAATCTTGCAAGCCTTTGCAGAAGCATCAAACCCAATCCAGATGACTGTTCAGAACAAGAAGGACAACAACCCATGTTTCACTATCTTGCAGCAATATATCTCTCTTATCGTAATAGACAAAATCCAGTCATCAGATGGTAAGTGCATGGCATGCTATTTCGATTCAACTTTGTCAATGGAAGTCACAAACAAATGTCACAAACACCATATCACCCAACATGGGTGGACCTGTGAATCGTCTAAGCATCCTAACACCTGGCGGTGCCCCATTTGTGCTCAGCATATCCCAATTGAGGACAAGAAAATCAACTACTCCTCTGAAGAACACCAGAAGATCGAGGAAGTATTCAACCTCCACTGCAAGGGGTGCTATGAAGTGTTTTTAAAGGAAGACATACAAGAGGATTCTGACTCTGAGTCTGATGATGAAGAAGAGGCACAACCTAGTGTCTCAAATAAATTTGGGTATGTCTTCACTGCTGTTGAAACTAAATCATCGCTAACAAAGTTGTTACAACAGGTCAACCAGACTACTTTCTGTCTCATCCTCCATAGCTGGGTCGTGCACAAAACTCACCTGTTTGTTTTGTCCAATATGTTTTTTTGATGAGGATAAGCCTTGGAAGCAGTGGTTCTTGTAAGTCACATTATATATCTTTTTGTTTGTCCTGAGCTCAGATGTTATTAGCCATACTCAGACCAGTCAAAAACTACTTAATCACTTGGTCACACACTGGTCGACACCAAGAACCCTCAAAAAGAATCGACCAAGAACTGGTATTATGTATAACATGGAGTTCAAGTGTTGGTTTCCTCCTTGTGGCAGAGATATCAGGTGAATGCCTTTCTGTTATTTGTAACTCAGTAAAATTGAACTGTCCAAAAGTAGGAACACAGGGACTATGATTACTCACTTGCACAAGGTGCATGAGTATCCCTTGGTGGTATGTGTTCGACCTCATGCTCACTCAGACTCTTGTTCGCTTGTTCTGGAGTGTTACAGTCTGACTTTTCCTTTCTCTTTTCTTTCCCCATGCATCACATGACGAACACGTAGTTGCTTACTACACTATGCTTACTACCTACGTTATCACGCTTACACATCGGGCCCCGTATTTATAATCGCTTTAGTCAGAACCTCACCTCTACCGCATGGACGCAGTCCATGACATCACGCTTCACGGTGATATGCTAACCATTCCATGGAATACCGGTAGGATACAGCGTGTAGTAGAACATGAGGACTGTAGTATATAAAGGCGAATAACACACCCAGAGACGTTAACTCGTTCTCTTGGGATACCCACTTACATAGTGCCTAAGTCAGCGTCTTCAACCCTCGCCTCTCTTCTCCTTCATCAGACTAAGCCCTCACCTTTCTCAATTACAACTTACTTACTCGCCGCCTTGTAGAGCCCACGTACATTTTATAGTGTATAGTGTCGCCCTAACAGAAGAACGAGTTCCAACCCACACGCCCGCTCTACGACACTCAACCTCAGCATTCCATTTGCCAATCATAAACCTATCACCATAGTCATCAACTATCGTGCACTGCCCATAATCATAGATTATCGGTATAACCTTTTGCCAAAGAACCCCTACCTCACCATCGTTGTCCGCTCAGGTGCCGGCGCACACTAGCTTGAAGTTCAATGTTGGTTGACAGGAACCCCGCATGCCCGTAACCCGTACTCATCTAACCTGCTCCAACTTCTACACCGTTTTCCCGTATCTCCTTATTCCCGACCCCACTCTCAACCGCCGGAATAAGAAACTCGCCGCCCAAATCTTGAAGAGCATCCCTCAGCTTTTCGAGACTATCATCATCCCAGTTACGCCCGAGAATCCCCGTCACCAACCACACCAAACCCCAGCATGGTACTTTATCCGCAGCAACAATGTCGTACTCGACTGCCAGGCCAATGTCCGCGCAACCCTACGACAGGCTGAGGCAGCCCGCGCTTCAAGGGAGAAATTCGTCGACAGACAACGCAGGACCTAGTGCTTGGGCAGGAGCCCTCGACACTAACACGGAAACCGGTGTCTGGGCGGGAGCCCTTGATACTGTATCACCAAGTCCCCAAAACCCCACTCAGTACCCATGGCCGCCGCAAGGCACCGAAACACCCGCACCCACCGAACAATCCACCGCCCCCGCCAACACTAATGATATCCTCGCCGCCATGAGGCAGATGATGTCGGATATGGAAGCAAGGATGGAGGCACGCATCCAGCAAGCACTGGTTCCACAAAGCTGACCACCCAGCGTCATAATCCGAGGAAGCCGCCCACTACCCCACACACCTTACGGAGCGCCCGCTCCACCACTATTTCCACCGACCATCCCTCTCGCACCCATAGCTGAGAACCCGATAATGCCCCAAGCCAGAAATGGCCCGAAGATGGCACAACCGGAACCCTTCGACGGGGAGCGATCCAAATGCCGAAGCTTTATCCGGAGCATTGAAGTATATATCTACGTCAATGCCTACGAGTTCCCCACCGAACCAACAAAGGTTCTATATTTGTTATCCTACATCCAGGGGAAGAAGGTTGACAATTGGAAGAACACGATGACATCAAAGGTGTTAGAATGGGTGAGGACCCAGGTGCACGACGAACAGGTATCTAGCTTTAGAAGAATATGCCGAAGTCTTCAGGAGGTGTTCAGCGACCCAAACCCGAGGGATACAGCAATATCAACCCTAAATCACCTACACCAGGGATCGGATAGCGCAGAGGACTTCATCATGAAGTTCAACGCGTACAAAGATGATACAGGCTACAACGACGTGGCCCTGACTGAAGCGTTCAAGAGAGGGCTCAATCCGGGACTGTTGGGCAAGGTATATGGTAGGAGGCCCCTACCGGCAAAATTGGAAGAATGGCAAGAAGAAGCCATTGCCATGGACAGGCAGTGGAGAGAGCAGCAGGCCTACGCAAGGTTAGCACCAGCCAAACCCGCGGCCAAGAACACGACGACAACGACGAACCAGTGGCGACCGTACGCCAATCAATACCAACGACAGGCACCGCCCCCGCAAGGGCAACAACAACAACAACAACAACAACAACAACCACAACAGCAGGCGAGGCCGACACCCCCCGCCCCACAAATTGCAGCTAGAGACCCAAACGCAATGGACGTGGATCGGTCACAAAGGGCGCTGATTCGTTGTTACAAGTGTGGAGGGCTAGGGCACATGGCCCGTGATTGCAAGAGGAGATTGGACGTGAGGCAGATGACGTACGAGGACCAGCAGGAGCATTGGAGGGAAGAACTGACGAAAAAAGGGTTTTTCCGAAGGAACTCAGGAAGCGTCGACCTGAGCTCCAAAAATAAATTTGCAGTACTCGTCTCGGAGCCGGACTCCATTCTTGTTCCCGAAAATCATGTACTAGTAGCAACCAACAATACATCTATTTCTTCACCAAAAGACAAGACTCCTAAGACGCAAAAAAAACCAAACAAAAGAAATCGATTTGCGAAGATCTTTCTCAGATAAAAACTATGTCCCAGTAGAGATCAATCTAAAGACACACGATACCCTAACTACGCTCTCCCCAGAGTCAATGCTGGACTGCGGAGCATCGGATTCGTTCATCGATCAGGGATACATAAAGAAAAACAATATAAAAACAAAAACCCTATCAAACCCCACCATCATCAGGAATGCTGACGGAACGCCCAACAACACAGGGAAAGTCACAGAGAAAGTGGACGTGAGAATAACCTATAGGGGACACGCAGAAGTAATGACATTCTATGTTACCAACCTGGGAAATGTCGATGTAATCCTTGGATTATCATGGCTAAAACAACACAACCTGGAGATCAATTGGAAAACAGGAGAGGTAGTCATGTCGCGATGCCCGAGAGGATGTCGAACGTGGGCAAAGAAGGAGTGGGAGGAGTGCATGGACGAAGGAGACGAAGAAGGAGCTGAAGAAGCAGAAGAAGTAATGAGGTACCAGCTGGGCGAAAGAAACATCTCGGTAGCAGGAGTGAGGCAATGGAACTGCCTAAGAAGCGGACACCTGCGAAATTTGGACGACTTGACCAACCAATACCACGAATCAGTCGCCCGAATGTACATCGACCGAATGTGGAAGATGCGCACGCAGCTAGAAGTAGAAGTAGGCAAGGAGGAAGAAATGCACCTAAGAGCGATGGGGAAGTACGACTACGTAATTGAACATAACCAAGAAGAGCTGAGAAGCAAAAAGGAGAAAACGGAGGAAGAGATGGTCCTGGATTACTATCATGAATTCATGAAGGTGTTCAGGAAACGCAACTCGGAAAGGATGCCAATCAAGAGGCCATGGGATCATGCCATCGAACTAACCCCAGAGTTCGAACCCAAAGCCTCGAAGGTCTACCCCTTGTCACCGGTCGAGCAGCAAGAACTGAACGACTTCCTTGATGGAAACCTGAAAAAAGGTTACATCCAGCCATCAAAATCTCCACAAACGTCACCCGTCTTCTTTGTGCAAAAGAAGGACGGAAAGAAGCGATTGGTGCAGGATTACTGATACCTAAACAAGCATACTGTTCGAAACGCGTACCCCTTACCCCTTATATCGCAGTTGGTAGACAGGATCTCCAAGGCAAGATTATTTACGAAGATGGACCTCCAATGGGGGTACAACAATGTACGAATCAAGGATGGAGACCAATGGAAGGCTGCATTCCAGATGCCAAGGGGAGCGTTCGAACCTATGGTTATGTACTTTGGACTTAGTAATTCCCCTTCCACGTTCCAAACTATGATGAACGAACTTTTCAAGGACTTAATCGATGAAGGACTAGTAGTTATATACTTGGACGATTTACTCATATTTACGGACGATAATGTGGAGAAGCACAGAGAAGTAGTATGAAGAGCACTGAAGATCATGGAGGACAATGATCTGTACGTAAAACCAGAAAAATGTTCCTTTGAAGTCGAAGAAGTAGAGTTCCTTGGAGTAGTGGTGAAGGATGGGAAGGTCCAGATGGAGGAAGCGAAAATAGAAGCAGTAAAAAACTGGCCTGCCCCGAAGAACGTACAGCACGTACAGCAGTTCCTAGGGTTCAGCAACTATTACCGACGGTTCATCAAGGACTTCGCCACCGTCGCTAAACCGTTGCACGAGCTCACCAAAAAAGAAGAGGAATTCGTGTGGGACAAGCGGAGAGAAGAGGCTTTCGAAGGATTGAAGAACGCGTTCACAGAGGAACCGATCCTAGTCCTACCAGACACGGACCGGGAAATGAAAATAGAAGCAGACTTGTCCAACTATGCCTCGGGAGCAGTGCTCTCCATGCTGTGCGACGACGAAAAATGGAGACCCTGCGCATTCCTTTCAAAAGGGTTCTCGGAAACAGAACGAAATTATGATATTCACGACAAAGAGATGCTGGCCATCATTCGAGCCTTAGAAGCCTGGCAACACTACCTTGAAGGGAACACTCGCCAGTTCACCATTTGGACAGATCACAAAAATCTGGAATATTTCATGACAACTAAGAAACTCAACAGACGCCAGGCGCGCTGGGCACTATATCTATCAAGATTCAACTTTATTCTAAAACACAAGCCAGGCGCTTCAAATATGAAGGCAGACGTCCTGTCGAGACGACCGGATTTAGACAGGGGGGAGGACGACAATACAATGGTACTTTTAAAACCCGAATACTTTCGAATCAAGGCCATGCAGCAAGGGCATGTCTTGATCAACGGGGAAGAGTCACCAATCTTGTCAAAAATCAGAAAAGCAAAAAACTACGACGAGTCGGTGGTAAAGGCAGTTGAAGAACTGAAGAGGTCGCCTACCAAGGTGCTAAGGGAGGCGGAGTGGGCAGAAGAGCAGGACCTCATATTATACCACGGAAAAGTATATGTCCCCAAAGACGTCGACGTCAGAAGGGAGATTGTAAAATTACACCATGACTCGGCAATAGCAGGGCACCCAGGGAGGTGGAAAACAACAGAGCTGGTCTCACGTAACTATTGGTGGCCAGGAATGAACTGGTTCATTGCGGAATACGTCAAGGGCTGCGACCAATGCCAAAGGAGCAAGTCCTATTTGCACCAACCGCAGGGGAAGCTCCAACCCAACCCCGTTCCATCAGAACCATGGACCGACATTTCCGCAGACTTCATCGTCAAACTCCCTAAGTCGTCAGGATACGATGCTATTTTAACAGTAGTCGAACGATTCACCAAAATGGTCCGACTAGTACCAACGACAGAGGAGCTATCCTCACTCGGCCTAGCCAAGTTGTACCGGGATCACGTCTGGAAAGACTTCGGATTGCCAAACACTATCATATCGGACCGAGGCCCTCAGTTTGCATCACAGGTGATGCAAGAATTAAATAAGCTATTAGGAATTCAGACCCGCCTGTCGACCGCCTTTCACCCGCAGACCGATGGGCAAACCGAACGGGCGAATCGAGAAATCGAGACCTACCTGAGGATGTTCATCAATCACAGGCAGGACGACTGGGCAGAGTAGCTGGCCATCTGTGAATTCTCGCTAAACAATAAAAACCAAACGAGCTCCCGGCAGAGCCCGTTCTATTTAAATTATGGCAGACATCCGAGGATGGGAGTAGAACCGAGAAAGCAGTCGAAGGTAGAAGCGGTCGATAAGTTCGCCGAGCGAATGAAGCAGACCTGGGAGGAAGCACGGTCTGCATTAGTGAAGGCGGGAGAGGAAATGAAGAAATATGCGGATAGGAAAGTAGGAGAGACACCTGAGTATCGAGTAGGCAATAAAGCGTTCATCTTCACCGATAACTTAAGCACGACCAGGCCATCGCGCAAGCTCGAGCAAAAGAAAATTGGGCCGTACGAGGTGATTGCAGTGCCAACAAAAAACGCAATAACATTAAAACTTCCAAAAAAATTGTCCATCCACCCTACTATCTCAACTCATCGTACCGAAAAAGCGAACATCCCTACTATCCCAGGACAGCAGACACCACCACCGCCCCCAGTGCAAATCCAGGGAGAAAAGAAGTACGAAGTCGAGGAAGTACTAGACAGTCGATTGCGGAGGGGACGGCTGGAGTATTTAGTCAGATGGAAGGGCTATACAGTGGAACACGACTCCTGGGAGCCCGAGGCAAACCTGAAAAACGCACCGGAGCAAAAACAGGCATTCCACTCGAAACACGCAGCCGCCCCCAGAAGGATCTCGGTCGCGGTGTTCAATCACGTTGGCTTCAGGCTGAAAAATCTCTATACTGAGCCGACGTTCGTTACCAACACAAAGATTTACAAACCGACAATACCAAACGGTGACGACGACGTAACCCGCCAAAATCACGACGGCCAGGAGGAGAACCAAGACCAACAGAACGCGTCGATGGATAGACCACGACAAAAAGAAAGCGCCCTGGTTAACGTCAGTCATGCTTTTATCGAGGAGATTGATTCGTCAACGGAGTAGACGAATTCTAAGGAGGGGGTGATGTTACGGTCTGACTTTTTCTTTCTCTTTCTTTCCCCATGCATCACATGACGAACACGTAGTTGCTTACTACACTATGCTTACTACCTACGTTATCACGCTTACACATCGGGCCCCGTATTTATAATCGCTTTAGTCAGAACCTCACCTCTACCGCATGGACGCAGTCCATGACATCACGCTTCACGGTGATATGCTAACCATTCCATGGAATACGGTAGGATACAGCGTGTAGTAGAACATGAGGACTGTAGTATATAAAGGCGAATAACACACCCAGAGACGTTAACTCGTTCTCTTGGGATACCCACTTACATAGTGCCTAAGTCAGCGTCTTCAACCCTCGCCTCTCTTCTCCTTCATCAGACTAAGCCCTCACCTTTCTCAATTACAACTTACTTACTCGCCGCCTTGTAGAGCCCGCGTACATTTTATAGTGTATAGTGTCGCCCTAACATGGAGCAAGAATTCTGTTATGATGAAGATGCTAGTTTGGATTTCTCACTCCATCAAGTCCTGATGCCTCCCATCGCTCTTGTCAACCACCAGAAGAATGATCTCAAGAAGCGCATTCAGAATGCGATTAGAGCCTGGGTCAAACCAAGTATGGATGGGGCTACAGTCAATGAAAAACCATCGATAGGCAGGCTTAAACACAGCAGGAATATCTCCCCATCACCTACTCCTGCAACAGATGAAGACCCTGGAACATTTATACCAAGTGCCATTGCCAGCCACCAGCGGAAGAAGTGTATGCAGATTGAGTCACCCATGTCCTCACCTTCTTGACTTGTACTTGTCTTATATTCATATACTGCAGCATTTTTCTTCCTAGTCTATGATTCTTCTACATTTTTAATATGGACTTAAGAATGTCTATCAATAGTTCCAGCACCATCATTTTATTGCTATCACCTAATAAGTATAACCCAGCCATTCCACCTTGTCCCCTGATGCACACAGAAAAGAAGTAGTAAAGTACGCATACAGGCCAGAAGGTAGGACATATACCACCTGAACATTGTGCTCTAATTCATATGCGCTCATGCCAACGATGCCATAACAACCAATATAGCTATCTTGTTCATCAATGGTTTGTCCTTTGATGACGACCCTCAGGCTAGGAGAGAATGTAGAACTTTTGGGCTGTAGATATTTTATAGGTATCCTGGTCATTGGGGATGAATCTATCGAATCCACCCTGATGTAAACATCTCTTGCAGCATCATGTATGGCTTCTGTAATGACGGTGTAACCTCTGGCACCTTTGAAACGTCCTTTGCAGAATACTTCATGGTGCATTGTACTGTTTATTTCAATTTTGAGCTTTTGATGCATAAGCCGACGATCCAGCAGCCACGTGTCTATCATAAATTAGTGACCCAGATAAAGAAACTTGTCAGGCATAACATCCTTACCATCACTCTCAGCTTGTCCACGAACTCTATCTTCTATCTCCCTTCTTCTGGCAGTCTCTGCATCCTTGGGTTTGTCCTCGGTCAATACACCGAAATTTCCAAGTTCATCATCTGAACCCTCTGGTGTCTTTGATCGTTCCTCATTAGATGTTTCAAGGCTACCGAAACGTTTCAAGGCCTAACTCCTAGATATAATCATGTGACTATGGTATTTCCTTATATACAGAAGTTGCATACAGTACCTATCTACTCACTTTCTTTTGTACCTTATCTCTCACCTTCACCTAATACACCCCTGTATTTGACCCTTTCTGCTCTGTCCCATTCTTAAGTGTTTAGCCTCCAGGCTGCTTCCAGCAAGGTGCAAGTGCAGAAAAGGAACTAATATTTGAACTAAGGTAACTGTACATAGACAGTACTATATACTGAGGGACATGTGGTGCCTGCACATTCATGAAACTAGCATGAGTCTGGTAGTAGTAAATACCACAAGCATGAATATGTACAAATTCCATAAGCTAAGATGTCTGAGTATCTGCACATGTCTGCGGAATGAGTTTGCACATGATTGTGCCCCTAAGGGGCCTCCTAAACATGCCTATAACACAGTGCTAAAGAAAACCATTGGCTTCCTCAATGCAATGTTGATGATTTCAAAGCCCTCAACATGTGGCTCACTTCAAAAACTCCTCCATCCTCTACTTCCATTGATGCTCACCCCTCCTCTGATGCAACTGTCTGTCATCATTCTTCCCAGGGTGTCCAATCTGCTAGAGGAGGACGAGTATAAGCCTGTGTGCATACCACCACTGTTTCCCATAACCCCTCAAGTCATGTGTTTGCCTGTATATATAGACACATTCCTGAGATTGACTACTTACTTCCCACTTGTATCCTTACTTCCATCTTTCTTATGAATATCACCTCTGTGTTTGAACCTTTCACATTGAACATTTCCTCTGAGTGTTATGCCATTGGGCTCTCTTCCAACTTGAGAAATTGTTTTGTGTACTTTGACAGAATCAAATAATGTATTCACTATTTCTTGGCACCCAACACCCATTAATATCATCACAACAATTCCTACACCTCTGTTCCCTCAGCTGGAGGAAACTTGCAAACATGGAATCAAATTAGAGAAGATGTCAGAAAATTCAGATAAAACTCATATGGAATAGGCAAACATAGAGGCAAGTATAAAATAATAGTGCTGATGTGCTGCTAGCCTCTCTAGCTCCCTCTGCTCAACATTGGTAGCTCACTTTGATGTTAAATTAATAAGTACAAGCTCCTGCTCTTCTGTCTTTCCTCACTTTGGGTTCTGTTTTCTCTTTGGGTAATAAGGTGTACCCACAATGTCTGAATTATGAGTAAAACATCAATGTGCATTGGAATGTTGTTCGGACGCTCCTACGAAGTTTTCAGGGGGGGATAGGGGCAAAAAGTCCCTGGACACTGTGGGGATTGAACCCACGGCCTCATGCAAACACAAAGCTTGTCGTGCAAAGCAGGCGCGCTACCACTGTGCTAAGTGCCCTTCTGCAGCCTTCTGATACACCAGAATAAGAGCCGTAATGTGGAATGGTACGAGGAGAAGGTAGGGAAGCTCCTAAGTACAAATCCTCTTCACAGTCATGTGACATACTTCTCAGTCAGGTCCTTTCCCACGATTATACAACAAGTCTGTCACTTAACCTCTTGAACCTCTACAGCTCGACAACTTTCACGTCTTTCGTGCCTTTGCGCCATGTCGGGCGTGCCAATACTTCTTCTGTGTACTACCAATGCGACAATCATTTATGTCACCTCAGGGTCCTAGGAAACCCCGTCGCGTAACGTTTAGCCCTCATCCTACCACTGCTCGACAACCTTATTTTTGGCACGCCAAGCCAGCTTCCCGCTACCCAGCGGTCGCGGATGGATCAAGTTTAGACCAACTGATAACCGACAAGAGGCACAATGCTCGCTTATAGTAAAGATCAGCAGCACAGACCTCGGTTGTAAACATACCGACGTCGCACTTGCGGTATTATTTGACAGAATGCCAACTCCCCCGCGAGAAATGGATATACATTGTCCGCTTGCTTCTCTGTAGGATAGTGCTTGCTTTATATGCTTTCCCAAGACTCCAGAACCGTATAAATATTACTTCACTAGACGCAGAACGATCTTCATCCCATTCCCCTCTCTCTGTTAACCCCTAGAGCTCTCTACATCCTTCAATCCTCTCCCATTTGTAGCTTCACAAGTTCAAAGCAATGGCCCCCGCTCTTGACTATTTCACCAAGTCCTCCACCCAGACGCCAGTAGCCTCGCCCGCTCCTTCTGATGGTGTTTACTACAATGCCCGCTTGGACCCGAAGAACTATCTCGAGGGCCCCCTTTCCGAGAACCCTGCCACCCGTCTACGTCAGATGCTCGCTCGCCCAGGTATCGTGGTGAGTAATATTGATCTATTCCCTGATGAAGAGGCCTGGATCGACCCTGTCCTCTCATCGCAGGTTGCTCCTGGTATCTGCGACGGTATCAGCGCTAGATGTGCCCTCGAAGCCGGGTTTACCTGTCTTTACCAATCCGGCGCCGCCACCACCGCTTCTCGCATGGGGCAACCCGATCTCGCCATCGCTACATTGAACGACTTCGTAGACGTATGTCCTCGACACAATTATAACAAAGCGTCCTGTTTACTGACATGTCCTCTCAGTCCGCACAAATGGTCACCAGTCTGGACCCCACTTGCCCCGTCATCGCTGATGCCGACACTGGTTTCGGTGGCCCCGCCATGATCGCACGTACGGTCGCTCAATACGCCAAGTCGGGTGTTGCTGGTCTTCATATCGAAGATCAGGTTCAGACCAAGCGATGCGGACATTTGCTTGGCAAACAAGTTGTCTCTCGCGAAGAGTTCCTTACCCGCATCCGTGCCGCCGTCATTGCCCGCGACGCCATCCCTGGGAGATCCGACTTCGTAAGTACATTGTGCTACTCGGAACGATCTCGGCGACTGACCCATCCTCTTGGTCACAGGTCATCATCGGGCGGACTGACTCTGCCCAGGTATTGGGCATGGAGGAGGCAATCGAGCGATTAAAGCTCGCCGCTGCCGCCGGTGCGGATGTCTGCTTCATCGAAGGCGTCAAATCCAAAGAGCTCCTGGAATCAACCGTTGCCGCATTGGCACCGACTCCCGTTCTCGTCAATGTCATCTCAGGCGGCTTGACTCCTCCTTTCACATACAGAGAGGCTGAACAGATGGGTGCCAAGATCATCAGTTCGTGCCTACTTTTCCTGCGCTGTCACTCTTCTTCGGCGGAGCCGCTGACGATGATCGTCTTGTAGTTTTCTCGCTGGTGTCCTGCGTTGCAATGGTTCACGCATGCCGCGCCGCCATGCACTCGCTCAAGAAGACAGGCACAGACTTCGTGTCTGCCCAAGGGATGGACCCAAAGGAGTTCTTCAAGGTTATGGGTACGCAGCTCTATCATGTTTCACAACGACAACGTCACTAATCTGCTACGCGGAATGCTCAGGGTTGGATGCAGTGATAGAACTCGATGCGAAGGCCGGCGGGTCAGCGTTCGAAGTAGTATAATTTTCCACTTCTCTGGGCTTGATAGACACAGATTATATTGCGCACCGCTGTATTATACCCAATAGACCCCGTTCTCTTTCATACCGAAATGTTTCGGAGCCTATAGAGTTGGCCTCCCAGACTTGGGTTCAAGTCGAATTCAGGCCGCTATGCCAACCGATAGGACTCATGAACTCAACCAAAAAGCCATGAATGCTAAAAGTACAGTCTTGTCCTTTTCAACACCTCTATCCGCTACCCACAATGTAAACGGCATATTGAGTCTAAACATTGCTCGTGTCCACGACAAAACGAAGAGTACCAATACCAATACAGAGCCAAAAGGTCGTGCAGCAAGAAAAGAAGGGGAAACACACTCCAGAAAGAACTAGCTGTTCAGAAACGAGGAGCGTTGGACTCGTAGGAACGTAGCGTAGGGAGATAGTAGGTAGGAAGAGGGTTGTCAGAGCCGTACGACGGGCTGGGGTTGTGGTTGGCCTTGGATGCACCTTTCTCTGGGTCAGAGGGTGCGAGATCATGAGAAGCTTGGGAAACAGCATCGGGATCGTGCTTGAACACACTTGGGGCAAAGTTGGACGAGGCGAGGACAGCTTCAGCGCGCACTGAGTGTCACACGCCGGTCAGTCAACGTCAACCCCGTCGCATCAACGGGAGAACGCACGGTACTGGGATAGCCCTTTGTTGAAATTGAGCCAGCAGATGACTCCGAGGATCATACTGGCGACGATCAACACGAAGGAGCAAACCGTCATACTGAACAAAAACGGCCACTGTACAAGCGACCTATAACAAAAACTGCATCAGAGTACGTGTATCGTAACGAGGAGAGCACCAACCATGCATAAACACGAGAGTAAAACATGCTGGACCACCCGCCCAAGAAGACGAAGCCAATAACCAAGAAGATGGCCATCAACACCTTCCGTTCATGACGGATGGCATACCAACCCTGTCAGATCAAAAAGTTGGCAAAGACGAAATCACGTATTAGCTCAATCTTACCAAAGCTATCCATGGAAGTAAGAGCTGTTTGGGACCCCCGATAAGCTCGCGTACTACGCACGGTCACTTAACAACGAAACCTACCACGGTCGTGCCAATAATAAGAGCCTCGTACACCTCTATGAATTGTGATGTGCGCCCAATCGCGGTGTTGAACATTTGGTCGGTCCAAAGGCCCATTGCGGCGACAAGAAAGAGCGTTCCCAGCTGAAGCGACACGAGGACGGCCATAAAAAACTGTGATAATCAATCAACGATTAGCTGAGTTGGTGTGCGCGCAGCAAATCAAACGCGGCGTACTCGGTAGATCTTGACAATGGCCTGTGGAGGCCCCATGCATTTAAACGATTGCTGATTGTACCTCTGAGCTTACAGTCAGCAAACTGAGGCGTTCGCTGAGATGAATGGGTGCATACCTTAACCAGCGTCCATGAGAGGTAGCAAGATAAGGTCAGCGCCGTGCAGTTCAGGATGATGTCAGGAATCTAAAAATGGGCGACGCAGGTGAGAAAATGCACCTCGTCACGGTTCTGATAGGCTGGAAGGTAACCACAAGGATGTAAAGCCATTTCCAGAACCCTGGTATCACAGAAGAAGTGGCAAATTGCGGATACCGGAGGTAGAGAGGCAGTTTTCTGAGCGGGGACCAGAAACGCAAGTTGGAAACCAACATTTCGTATGCAGGAAATGAAGATGTCATCCCTATCATGATGAATGATTGTTCCACCACTCCATACTCGAACCCAGTGAGGCTGTTCCGGAACGTTTGAAAGGACATGGGAATAACCCGGTGTTACAACCACTGTTGATCAGCGGTGGCTGCATAGACAAGCGGAACGGAGAACGAAGAGAGAGAAGGCAGAACACACCTCGGCATCGACTCTCGCTTGACTCCAGCCCTCCCAAAGGTTGATTCTACATGGCGTGTTATCCCCTGCATCCTACGTTAGCCAACAAGTAAAGGCATATTCTTTAGCTAATCACCGATGAAAAGAGTCTCAAAGACCTTGGAGTTGTGCTTCGTTCGCCACAGCGCGTATCCAGACCAGCCGGTTGCAAGGGCGCGAGCAAACAGAACTGACAATCTTCAAATGAAGACGTTAGCACTGATCCTCGTTTCACCGTTGACGGACAGAGATAATACGTACGTATGAGGAATGGAGTCGTACATGATCTTCACAAAAGAATCCCCTTTGTGTAAGCATCGTTGACAAGGCTACCGAGAAGGTTGCACTCACAGCGGCCACTGACACGCCGAACAGCCAGAATTGTATGAAAATGAAGGACAAATCTTCCCGACGCGCATTATTGAGGCTGGAAGCGAGGGTATTAACTTCGAAGTCAATAAGATGTGAACAGCGACCTACAGTTGCCTAGGATAGTCCAAGACCTTCGTGCACTGTGTGGTGAGGACCGGGCTGGATCGGATGGGCCGCCTGCGGGTAACTGTCAGCTAGACATCACAAGGGTAGGCGGAAGGAAGAGGCTAACTCGTTCTGTAATATGTCCACACCAATCACAAGAGAGGTATTTTTATCATAGACGGGGCGAAGCTGGTACTTCTGCATGGTATGAAGCTGCGGTCATTTAGTAAATCGTAACATAAGAGCGATATTGGAAACCACATACTTGGACAGGGACTGGTGCCTCTCCCTCAGGGAAAGGAACGTCCTACAAGAGCTTAATTGGACCCACAGAACCCATCTATAGTAAGTGTATGCACTCACCCCATCTGCGAACACCTCTATACACGCATCACTCGGTAAACCAGAGAAGGGTATATCGTTGCACATCTTCAGAACGAACCCCGAGAAATCCCCATTTCCCCTATCCCCCCTCAAGTAGGTGAAGTTGGTGGGGGCGATATTTTTCTTGGCCAGAGTCACAGGGTCGGTGTAGATGACTGTCTGGTCGATGATCGAGTCGAGTAGGCTGGTGTACGCCGAGTCGACTGAGAAAAGAGTGGCCTGAATAATCCCCTGCGCAAGGCAGTGGGCGAGAGCGAGAAGGAAAAAGAAGGTGGTGGTCTTGTTGAGCGTTATCCTGGCGTACTGTCGCAAGGTTCCGTCATTAACTTCTTAACGCAGATTTGTGAATGAACTCACGGCAGATTCAAGCTTACGCTGTACACATCTTGACAGCGCCCGCGCAGAAGGCATTAGATGGTTCTACGAAGGACACTGAAGCGGAAAGGCGAGTATATATGTGCGGGGAGATTTCACCAATCAAATCAGAAGTTCTGATTGAAGTGGTACAGCCAAGATCAGAAGCAAATGTCGCAAGGAAACAGAGCAGCCAGGCCGGTAAAAGAAGAAAGGAATTGGAGGGAATTGGGGAGAAAGGAAAGGAAGCCACCGAGGAGGAGATGAGAGGGATAAAGAAACCCAGGTCGGCGGTGGTGACGGCAGCAGAAGTTCTATATCCCACTACAAGGCTGGGACCCTGAATCCAAGATCTCGGAATCAAATGCGTTGTTCCCATCATGTTCCTGTCGAAGTCACTCCCAAGGTCCATGCACAGGCAGTACAGAGAAAGGCATGAGCATTGGCCATCCGGATTCTCCTAATGCTGCCCTTTTGCCCAATGATTTGCTTCCTCTGGATGTACTTTGTACCCCGCTCGGATTCTCAGGCCTGCTGAACTCTGGTGAACTCGACAACTTCGTCGCGTGTTTAAGCTAGGTCTATGTCCGTCGACCTGTCAGTGTTACCAAGGAGTAAACGAGGTACCTGGAGAAGGCGGGCCGAGACGATGGAAACGGGTCAGTCGGCCTCCTCGCGCAGAGGTTCAGTGTCTTGATGCGACCAACACACCTACCATTGATTCAGCTTACATCAACTGGCCAGACTAATTCAACAACAATCCGACGGCGGGGGAGCATCGGCGCTGCAATACTGATGCCAGATTCTCACCAGGGCCAGGCCATCTTCCTCACGCATGGCGGACCCACAGCCAATCCATCAGCCCGGTCGTGAACGAGCCTCTTGCCCAGCGTCACATCGAAAGTGATATGTACATAGATACTTACTCATTGCAAATCTTCGCGTTATGTCCGACGTTGGAAAACTGAGCTGAGCTTTCTTCACCTTGGACATACGAATCAGTCGTGGCAATATCTCATTGGTTACGAAGTGTTGGATTTCATATCATTGTGGCTCAAGGGAGAAGCGGGGCTGATTTTATTTACTTCGAGAAAAAATAGAATGATTCAGTCAGCTACCTGCAGAAGGGATGATAGGGATATGATTGGTACTCAAAAACACTTGACGATGCGGTGTTTCCATTAACCCAGGTTGTAAGGTACAACCCCACTCATTGCCGCACGCCCGTGGGGCACCTGGTCACTTTGTGCAAGCTTGTGTCTCCGTCAACGTGAAGGGACAGTAGGGCCTAGTGCAAAGGGGATGACAAGGACCTATTGATAATCGTCTACACTGGTGAAAATCGAGATGGTGTCATGACTCGTCGCCCAACTCGCTAGCTAGAGACTTATTGATGGCAATGCTAAATCGTCGACCCAATACACTTTGTTTCAAGATAATCATCCAATCTCAAGCTGGATGCGAGACGGCATGGAGGGGGAGTGAGTCCACTCAAGAAATCCGTCCAGCTGGACGGACAATGAGGGTTAGGGGCTTGTTAAGGAGCATTTCGACCGCTATTTGCCTTCTAAGTCGACCATAATATCCCCCCACAATCAGCGACGTTTCGGAAATATCCTCCATCGTTAACAGAAAATAATGTAAAACGGTGTCACATTATCTTAACCACTTATCTGTAATTATACTCAACATTACTGGCAAATCTGCACCATACCGTGCTTTAAGAGTCATGCTTTAGGAGTCTTTCGGTGAATTCGATGGATTAGTTGTGTGGGCTCGGAGGTCACGGATGGCATTTCCAATCTGCAGTGCACGTCGGCCCTCTAACCACAACATTGAACCTAGAAGGAAGCAAGCACCAATAAGTCGGCACGGACGCGGATGACATGTAATTCCATAGCATAACCTCACCTCGGTATGTACGTGGCACAACAACCTTCTCCAGCGGCGGCCCATGGTCGCGGCACCACGTAAAGCGGAAATCGTTCGTAGTTTGTTCTTGTCCTGTCTTTGGGTCAATGACATCCGCTTTGACGCCAATATGCTGTAATTTATCAAAATGATCAATGAAATACAGACGATCAGCTACATCATGGCGGGTGACCGATATAAAAACGACTGACGACAAGTACGGGGAACTGTGGTGTTGATGTGGAATGCAGGACACACGACGTTAGTTTCAAGATCGATCCGATGGGGACGGGGCGGGCGAAGGCGATCTTGTCGAGTGAGAGGAAGCGGACATGGCCTCGAGTGAACAGACTAGCGTTCGTGAAGCCAAGCTATGGATCAAAAGCACGTAAGTATATTACTGCTAAGGAATACCATTAGACGCAACTCACCTCATAAGCAAGACGCATCAAGTACCCTCCGAATACCTTAGAATGCACACTAATCAAGGGGTTCTAGTCAATAACGCCACGAGGAGGTTGATCACAGCATGTCCAAAACGCACTTCCGCTCTTGAGGGAACATTAACATCGTCTTCTCCACCATCGTCTCACCCATCCACACTCTTTCCTTCCCATCCACCGTGACCGACTTCTTCCACGTCTCCTCCTCCTTCCCAAATTTGAGCCAGAATTCATGCAATACCTGGGCTTCTTCCGAGCTTGGCGGGACGCGCGAAAGGGAGCGAAGCGCCTGACTTTGTCGGCGATGCTTAATCTCTACAGCAATGGAAAGTTTTCGTTGATTGCATCAGAAAGGGTATACAGAAGCAACGCACTGTCTCCTAACGCAAACAGCTGCTTCTCCGCAGAGGTGGAAGTAATGAGAGGGTTGACGTCCCGCGCGCTGTGCGTGTACGCGTCTCGACAGACCATCGAGAATCTTCCTGCCTCGTGCAGTTATAGGGATGTGAAAGCTCAATGAAATGTGTATCGCACCAATGAGGACCGTTTCCTCGCCTGCCCCGTCAACAGGGATGCTCTCCATCTTGACGACAACCTCCATTGAGCTTCTGCCTGTAAATATAACCTGCCCACCCAAACGAAGGTTTCGAGACGGATCGAGAGCGGAGAGCATATCTAATCTTAGGGATAGGGTTGTAGCTACGTTGAATTTGAGGGTGAAAGCGAGCACACCGATCAACTGATGCTGTGACGATGTAGAAACCGCGTTCATGGATCTTTCCTAGCGTCTCGATATCTGGCCCTAACATGTGCTTGTAAGCAATAGACCCAGCTAATGAGTCGAGGTGTTCCATCAGTCTAGCAGTTAATGCGGTCAGATTGCGTCAAGTGGAGGAACCTGTTACTCACTTTCCCGTCCGTATCCCCCCAGCTGCATTGGTGTATTGCTCAAGAAGGTCTGGAGACGACCCAAACGGCAAGATCAGTTCTGAGTACGAGTCCGTCATGTTTCTCGGAGTCGGGGGTCTTTCGGGAGATTTCTGTGAGGGTTCTGGCGTAGAGGACGAAGAGGAAGCGTCGCTGAGCAGCGTCTCCGCCCAAAGACCTGGCTTGCGTAGTGGCATTATCCTACGCACATGCGATGAAGTTGATCTTTAATAATTGCTTTCAATTGCACGCACGAGTGGAACGCTGGGTTCGATGAACGACCTATCACGCTGGTCACAACCACCCAAACGACGGCGACGAAGACACAAAACTTACGGACAGTGGTCAGCAGTTTATCCATCAAAGTAACATCCTCGGTTTCTTGCGCGACGGATGGAGAATTTAGGGCTGCATTCACTTCTTCCCGTGCAGGCGCTACCTTCGCAGCGTCCCTTGAGCTTCTGAAGGTGCAAATGCATCTCGCTGGGATAGGTGGCCGCTTGAGAGAGCCAGAGAACATTCCCCTCTCGACATTGTAAGAAATCCGACGAGCGTACGACGTTAATCGGGTTCTGTAGACCATGGTCGCATCGCACGTTGAGTCGAGTTAACCCGTGCGACTCTGAAGTCTTACAGGGGCCGTAATAGGAGTACATTGGAGCCTATTCACCTCAGTGGATGTGGATTTCACAACAGCAACTGCCATCGCCTTCCTCGTATAATGCCAAAAGGACAGAAAAATACACTCATGTACTGATTATAGCTAATTGTCCAGTTCTACAGTAATCAGTCCTTGCGTTTGTACCACTTGGTCTCAAAATTTCGCAGTCCTGCTCAATTGTCCACAAATGATGTACAGCAAAATATCCAAGAAGTAACGAACGTGAAAACTAAGCGAGTTTCAAACTACCGGAAATAAAGAGTGCGATGAGGTATAATATTATTCGTTACATGTCCAACTGAATTGCGAGACAATGAACAGCACGAAGATTCCGATCTTTTACCCGTACGTGGAAATCATGGAGTCAACGCTCTTCCCAAAACCATACCCCCTGCAGCCACGGCTACAAGTAACGAAAGGCCAGGGAGTGTATCCTTCAGTCCCCATCCACTACTCGCGGATCCAGGGCTGGTGCTCCCGATCTTTCCAGTACGGTGACCGTTACTCGTCGCCAACAAGGTGGGGTCGATGGAAGCGGTATTAAGAGTCTTTGTCAGAGCCGTCGTTGCAAATGTCGTCGACGGCGCACCACCGATCTCTGTCAACGCGTTATCGCTCAAGAATACCAAAGCGGCGCCTGGAGCGGGGACCGTAATGCTGCACAGGTTGGTGCCCTGGTCACAGTCAACGGTCTGAATAACCTCTTCACCCATAAGCCGGCCGTCCGAGTCGAAGTGGGAGCCGAAAGTCTGGTTGGCCCATGTGATGTTACCGATCTGAGAAACGGACGCGGCAGAGAGGTATTTGACTTTAACTTGAGCAGGGGATGCATTGGGTTGGTTGACGCCGCTTCCCCCGATGGCGATTCTAGCCGTATAAGCGCTTGCGCCCGAGGCGTCCGTCATGTAATTGAGGAGGACTACGCGGACGGGATTTCCATCTTCGTATATTGCGTACCCAGGAGTGAATTCGTTACCGCCATTGATGCCAAGGTCAAGAACTTGGGACTTGTTAGAAGAACCAAGAGCTTCTGCGATGACGAGGGCGGAGTAATAGATGGGTCCAACCGTCCATTGGTGAAAGGTCGATTCGTTAGTAGGAGGGGCTAAAGGACATTCAGGATCAGGAACCAAATCAACTGCGAGAAGACGTACAAGTGAAAGGCTACGTCGGACGAACAATTAATAAACGACGGCATATAGAAGGACAAGACACCTACGTTGTAAAACACGTTTTGACCACCAACGTGGAACAAGGCTCCAGAGAAGTTCGCATGGGCCATCTGCAGGGAGTAATCCAACGCCCACAAAGCAGCACCGAATGCGTCAGAGATCCCGGGGAATCCACCACAAGAGGCTGTGTTGGTCTCGAACATCAGCATCTTCTTGTTCTTCGTCTGAGCGAACAACGTGGAGTTGAGATACGGCTTCACGATGTTTTGGCCAGATGTGTGGGTCAGGAAGCTTGGGAATACTTCTTGCGGGACTTGCAATGTTCCACCAGTGTTGAATTGCGCAGCACAATTGTCAGTAGGATATCTATTATTACAAGGCGTAAGTGACGAGCGCATGCTGCCAAAAGCTGGACTTACTTTTCCATTGCAAGGTATTGGAGGTTATCATTGAACTGATCGACAAATCCGGTATCCCAGATTTGTTCAGGCGTCCAGTCACCCATAGCAAGGTTGGGGCCAATGAGCATAGAGCGGGCTCGAGAAAAGGAATCGCCCGCCATAGCAGTAACCAATTTCCCGACTTCATTAACGTAATCACTGGGACCATAAGGCTTCCCGAATGTCAGAGGAGGACAGTTAAGGCAACAGATATATACTCACATCTTGACGATGCTGATGGCGAAGGTACAAGTCAGGTTCGTTACCTGCTTGCAAACCAATAAGGTAGTCGCCCAAGATTGCAGTGCCCGTATCCACAATTCCCAACCTGAAATTGTTCGTGTCGTTGAATGGAATACCTAGCGAAAAGGTGAGAGTTGTACCACGCTTAGACTTAGCTTTATCAACGCACCCAAGAACCACCGGACATTAACGAGCGACGAAATATTACTCATCATATATAAAATTTCTGGCGTAAACAAAAGTGGAGGAGTTTGTGTCTGGGCAACTCGAAATGAATCCACCAGTTCATCGTCGAAATAGGCAAACTGCTAACCGGATTTGAAACGCCAAGGAGATCCTTCTCAAGAGCGCGACCGTCAGGGAGGCTGTCGACGAGGGTTGCGGTTTCCTGAGTATTACCACCAACACGAACCAGCACACGGCCCGCACGTTGTTGAATATTGGCCATCAAGTTCAGAAAGGGAATCTGGAGGTGCGACCTGTCCTACGATAAGACAACATGATCTGGGATAAAACAATGAAACGCACGCGTTCTTGCCCACTACGTAGCAGTCAGGTTAGCAGCAGAGGTGTGACCTTAATCCCGTTTACTCACAAACTTGATTTACCACCGACATTTCAATAGAGAATCCAAAGAAGGAACCCTCCTGAGGTATCGAGGCTCCTGGTGTTCCTCCATTTTGAAGTTGAATAACAAAGTCGGTGGGTGGCTTGGGGTCCGGTAGCGCTGGAGGTGAAAGGGTCACCTGGTTGTAGGCAGCCAACCCAGTATTCTCGGTGGGATTTGCTGTAGCAGACGCTGTCCCGAGCGGCGTCTGGCCCTGCTGGTAGTAAATGGTAACTTTGCCATAAGCAAAGCCAAGGACATTGGCAAGACACAAGAGAAAGTTGAGGTGCATGCCGCGCTGCCAAGGCTCTTGAGAACGCCGAGAAAGGCTTGGTCTTCGAGGGACGTGGGGTTACTTCCCAATAAGTGTGGGGACTGAGATGGCGGTCGTCGAGGAGAACGGGGCGCAACGGCGAGTGCGGTAGTTAGAGAATAAGTGAAAGTGGGTACAGAAGAAAAGAGGGCGGCTTCGTGACGATTGATGTTCTTCTGAGCGCAGCGCGGGGCCGTCGCAAGCCGTTTTCGGCAAACAACACGGCAAGACTAGTCCATGGACCATTAATCTCGGTAGAAACGTGTTAGTGGTCGTCGGTCTCCATTCGGGAACATTTGGCACCCACACGTCTCCAAATGGTACCGTTTTACGAAATTGCGACTAGATAGTTACAGTTTGGTGGTAATTAAGGAGAGCGTGTCCTTACGCGCGCTTAGAGGTATTTCTCAAAGCGCTGCGTAAATCTACTGTCCCCCCATAGCGCGACCTAAGAATACAATATTACATTCCGAGTCATTAGAGTGGCAGTATGGACGGTGTACTGGGCTTCAACGGCTCGAAAATGGTGAAACCAATATTTTTATTCCCACGGAAGTGTTTAGATCATGCATTGGTGCGCAATTCACTTATCACCTTCCCACACTTTCGTTTTTACTGAGCATTAATTATGTAAGCACACAACTGCTCACGCGCTGCCGGCATCGGGCATCCACTATAGCCTGGCCCGGCCATTAGAACACCACATTCATTCACCATGATTAGAAAACAACTACACCGCCGGAATGTCCAAGGCCCAGGTTACGAGCAAGCAGGTTCTTGACCTGGCTGATGCCAGAAGCAAATCTACAATCGACTTACCTGGAGCACGGGACTACCTCCACGGTGCGTTCGTCTTCGTAGTAGTCTGAAGGATGATGGCTAATGTTAGCTAGCAGGCGGTACGAGCAATTGGAACAAGCGGGTGAACGTGTCCGGGGTGATTGCCAACGACCCCGCCTTTGACAAATCTCGACGGTTAGTGGAGTCCTATTGGACGCGAGTCCCCTGTTAGGATTCATTAGCGTTCTGTTGCAGCGAATTCATGTCACGAATAGAAAGATATGAACGCGGCCAGAAAATAACGGACCGATTATTCGAGCTGCAGGAGCATCACGCATGGACTCCAGAAGAGCTTAACCTCGCTCTCTCGGCCGTCGATGAACCTCTGTCCATCAACTTGCACATGGTCGGTACGTATTCGTCTATCGCACCGGAGGCTCGAGCTTCGTTGTAACTTTACTAGCGTTTGAGCCCGTCTTCCGGATGCAAGCTTCGCCGACTCTGTTGGGAAAATATGCGAACTTGATCGCGTCCAGAGGCATCCTTGGATGTTACCTTCAAACCGAACTCGGACACGGATCCAATGTTTCTAAACTGGAGACAACCGCTACCTTCATCCCAGAAGCCCAAGAGTTTGAAATCCATTCTCCCACACTTACGAGTACCAAGTGGTGGATTGGTGCCTTGGGCAAGACTTCTACACACGGCGTCGTGCAGGCCAAGCTGCTTCTGCCGGGAGGACAGGATGTCGGGCCCCATTTATTCTTTCTACAGCTAAGGGATATGGGTACGTACCGCATCCTCATAGATGGCAAAATTCTGAACATCAGCAGATACTCATAAGCCTCTACCTGGTATAACTCTTGGAGATATTGGACCGAAAGTCCTACATGGATACCAAGCACCAGATAATGGGTTTGCCCGATTCGACCACGTCCGCGTACCGAAGGAAAATATGCTGTCTAAGTTTGCCCAAGTTACTGATGAAGGTAAATATGTCAAGCCTCTTCATGCGAAGCTTAGTTACGGTGGTGTAGGTTATAGATCCTTCCGTTTGAACGAAATTAGCTCACAATCGTCTGGTTAGATGCTTTATATACGTTCGAGGTATGTTATTTGTTTCAGCAAAGGGTGCCGCCTAAAGGTGCATTAGTATGGTTAGCAGTGGGGGCTGGGCGATTGCTAGAGGTAAGGATTTACAGAACCCCCGAGACCGTTTGCTCATGAATTTGCACTACAGCGGCCACCATATCTATCCGCTACACTACAGTTCGACGTCAAGGAGAAGTCAGCTCAGATGGTCTTGAGCGTCAAGTCATCTCCTACCCATCTACATACTACCGCCTTCTCCCAATTTTGGCCCACGCATACGTATACATCGAGCTTGGTCGGGCCTTGGTGTGTACCTCCAGTACTCTGGAACCTCTGCCACATTTCATTGGGACTTATGCAGACTCGGTCCTTCGATGAAATGGCAGCTCGTCTATCAACGGGAGATGCCTCTCTTCTGGCGGAGCTGCACGCCATAACTAGTGGTCTCAAAGTGACAATAACTAGCGCAGGTATACACGACATTGAAACCGCTCGCAGATCCATGGGTGGCCATGGATACAGCGCATTTTCAGGTTTGGGCAGTATCTATGCAGATTACGTACCAAGTGCAACGTAAGTGAGCTGCACGTCTCTCGGATATTCTTGACTTGAAACTCCTGCGCGTTAGCTACGAGGGGGACAACTATGTTCTTGATCAACAAGTGGTACGCGCCGCACTCAAAGCTTTTCGATCCTTCACGCCGTCAACGGAAGTGAAATCGCTCCCTCCGTCATCTATATACCTCCGCCTACTTCGAGGCCAGCCTTCCTTGTCGAGCGACTGGAGCGTGCCTGAGACACCGATTCTCTACCTCGAGTGGCGCGCGGTGAAAATCGTTCAAGAACTTGCCCATAACGCCAACGATACAGATGCAAGCATGAATCAGCGTGTCTCAAAGGCTGTCACAGAGGCTTTCATAGCCAGGCAAGTAGGGGAGATGATCAAGGACCTAAATTCGAAGAGCGGCCTGGACGGGCGCAGTGCAGTTGTCGTCGCAAAGCTGTATCTACTAGTACGTTAAGTTGAGTTTTACTTACGAAAACATATTCACAGAAGATTCATTTTAGCACCTACTCACGACTGTGGAGTCCGCCCTTGTGGATATCCTGTCTTTCGGCCTACTGGCTACATCAGAACAAGGTCGTGATCCAACCTTGACTCTGCGCAAAGCCGTTAAGGCGTTATGTGAAGAGCTTCTTCCTGAGGCCATCGGACTGACTGATGCATTCGGATTTACCGACTTTGAACTGAATAGGTGCGTCGTCTCTTCGTGTACCGGCTTGCATCTGGCTGATACATACACTTAGCGCATTGGGGTGTCTCCGACGGCAATGCCTACCAAGCCCTCTGGGATGCGGCCCAGACGGAACCATTAAATCAAGATGAAGTGACTCCTGCGTATCAGGTTCGTACCGAGCTCTTCTATATTTCCTATCCTTTATTAATGTTTTCCGCCGAAGGAGTCTATCCGTCCTATGTTACTCCGAGGACAAAGAATCGCTGGGAAGACGTTGTCCAAACTTTAAGCAAAGAAAGGCTACGACCCAATACACTCAATGTATTCAAAAATCTTGGAACGTATAAGCAGGCTCTGGTTCGCGGGTTGCTCTTTGTATTTTTAATCTCACCGGCATGGAATGATAAGAAACTCGACTTGAAACTTTCACATGCAGCCAACGAGACTGCGATTGTTGATACGTCTTCCATACCCAGATTACACACTGATCCCGACTCACGGCATTGGAGCACATAGCGAGGTTAGCAACCTAAAAGTCGGATCATTCAACACTATCCTGTGCCCGAGTGAGTTCGGTATCATCTATTACATTTTATCCTTTGACGCCCTTCCACTAGTCAGCAATGGACGTTCTCCAACGTTGGGCACCTCCGCTTATCCAGACATCTTTCCGATCAGTGGGAAATCGCATGCCCCAAGCATCCCAATCAATTTTTGAAGCCACTGTGAACAAGGAGTCGACCAAAGTGTGCTTTGCGAAGGAGCACTCTTATCACTAGCGCTAGCAGCTAGGCCCAGTCAAGAGAGAATCTCGGGTACTCCTGAAGACAATCGTCAAGTCTACGCGAGTCGCCCTTTCTGTGAGTCCCCTAATATCGCTTCAGAGTGCACTCACCACTACCAGTACAAGCAGGCCGCGTGCGAGAGATGTCCCAATGCATTTCCACTGAGGAGTGCTTATCGTGTTTAAAACATTTGACAGTCGGTCATCTTTTCTATCGAGAAACAGACAAATGATGATCAAGCAACTAAGCACTACAGCGTGTGTCGCCCAGCTACTTAGATACCACAACCATGCCAGAGTCGATCCGTTAGGACATCTGGTTTGGCAATGCGACTCGCTGGGCCGTAGGCGAGTTTGCTAACTATTGCTTCTCGCCATGCATGTACGATTGTATGCGAGGACATGCGGACGTTCAACTCTAAAGATGAGCACCCAATGTTTCACAAGAAGGTTCGCTTGGCTATTATCACACATCTGATGTCGTCGCACCTTCTTAGATCAGTGATTCGAATTTGATACCGACCCTGTTTATCAACCACCAGGCCAGCCAGTCTTCCCCCCTTAAAAAAAACGGAGTAATGACCTCAAAAACTGTCAACACGATCATAGTCGATGCGGACGGCCAAACACAATACTCTATTGGATGGGAGTCGGCGGGCAGCAGTAACGAATACAATCATACCACGAGCGCTACAAGAATACAAGGCGCGACATTCACGTTAAAATTTACTGGTACGAATTCCCGCTACTGTTAGATGCCCCACAATATCAGCAATTATTCTACCAGAGCCCACCTCTTCCAAACACGGAACATACCCTTGTCGGTACCTGCGCAGATGAAGGGAGCATAGTGTGGTTGGACTACTTCGTAGCTCCTGCAGTATCAGCTGCTCGTACGACCACATCGCCGATTGGTGCTATTGTAGGCGGGATTGTGGGAGGATTTGCGTTGCTGTTGTTGATGCTGGCGTTCTTTCTGCGGCATCGTCGACACCAACACGAAACGCCAGAGGATGTGCCAGAAGACGTGGGCCCAGAGACACACGACATGCGAGGACACCCATTTCGAGTGCTTCGGTCATCGTCCCCAGCAGCCACTCCGAGGCTAGGTGTATTATCGGCTTCCCCATTGTCTCGATTGTCAAGTATCTTGGAGGCGCCTGTCGACAACAAGGCCTACGCTTCCGAACGCTCCAGAGGACCCGAGCCCCAGGTGAGTCCGTGATTGTACCAGTCGACTCGCTAATGGTCACGGTGATCCTTCGACCAGCAGCTTGGCAAACGTCGCCATCATGCCGTCCGCCAGCTACCAACCCCTCCGAGTGGGTAGTAGTGGAGTGTCAAGGGCTTCTCGGGGAGTCGATGTTTAGCAACATTGGTCTCATTTGCGAGTCGAGCTTACTATGAGAAAGGGAGATACTGCGACCGAGGTATGGAACAAATGCGAGACGAGATGCGGGCGGAGAATGCATCGCTGAAGATCTGAGACTCGAGCTTCGTAATCTCTTACTTGTTCCGCAACAAACCGTCGCTGCGACATCATTGATAAGCTGGCATTCCCTCCATATGTGCCCGGGTCTCGTTATAATCGTGCGGCGAAAACTACAGGTCTACGCTGCCCACTACGACTTACTTTCGCTGACAAAGTATCTAGAGTTTAGCAATGACATCAAGAACCTACACTGTGGACCATGCAGACAGTCAAATAAGGTATTCCTATGGTTGGGCAAGGCAGGGCTCAGGACAAGAATTTAACACTACAACTACATGAACTGCAACACAAGGTGCATTCTTCACCTTCACATTTCTTGGTATGATCGATGTCAATACTCTAACACACACCACTAAGGAACATCTGTGAAGGTGTTTGGCACATCGACCGGAATAGACCCACAAAACCCTCGTACAATTCCAAACATCACGTATGTGGTGGATGATGGTAGCCCTGCTCCCTTCTCTGGACCTAATCGTACCGAGACCCTCTATCAACAATTAGTGTTTCTAGACTACTTAGAAATCGAGATACCACTCTGATCAGCACGCTGGCGTCTGTAAACCACTTCATCAGGGAGAATTCAAGATGGGCCGCCTCAGCTGCGGCCTGCAAGTAAGTAAACATGATTCATGACATTGAAGGTGAAGCCCTCTACTCCCAGCATTTCTAGGGTTGCGATTGTATCTCTGTTAGTTATGGAACTGTTTGCCTCAAGCCGTCAATGTGATGTACAACTGGGCGAGTGAGTCACTTAACTGTGCCCTGGTCTCCTGGCTCCGATACAGTGCACAAGAAATGCATCGACCCCAATGACGGACCCAGTAAATCTCTCGTTCGTGGAGTGCCTAACTCGGTGCTTGCGCCGGTGCCTTCGCCGATGCCTATTGTTCTAGATGATGTGAGTTGCGAGTTTTGACACTTTGGAGGATCGGGAAACGAGTTACATTATCAAAGTTGCTATCAACGGTGCTGGGACCCAAGGTTTGAGTTCTTTTGATGTCACATTTTGCAAAACACCACAGAAATAACATCGGGACATAACTTAGGTAATAACTCAGCACATATACCATGGAACAGTGCACAAGAAACTAAAACTTACGAGGCGGTAGCCCCTCAGTAAGGCTACGCAGTAATCAGCGACCAAGCCCTCCTTAAAACAGACTGCACATTAGTAGAACAAAAATTCCTCCCGACCCCATCCACCCCGCACCTCTGGTCATTCTTAAGATGTCCACGATACAAACCAAGGTGGACGATAGGGACGTCCGAATACAGACACACAACCAGTACCACTCATATAAAAGGCGCAAAATTCACGTTCTCATTTGCTGGTACGTCGGCGAAAGGCTCGATACGTGTATCGATATTGATATATTTGCTCAGGAACCCCGGTCAAGGTCCTTGGTACATTGGCCAATCGACCGTTTTCTGTCTACGAGTCCGTCTTCCCTAATACCTCGTACACTGTGGATGGCGGCGACTCCGTGCTTTTCCTCGGAAAGCCTGGCAATGACATCCTATATAATCAACCATTCTTTTTTTCCGGCAATCTTCCATACGACAACCACACCATCGTTGGCACCTGCGTTGATGATGGCAGTCAGGTGTATATCGACTATCTAGTAGTCGAGGCGCCTACCCCCGAATCGATACCCAGTCCTCCGGTCTCCATCACTTGGACACATTCTCAACCCGCGACACCAACTAGGCTGCTAGCCACGGAATCATCTTCTCTTTCCGGATCGATTACCTCTCCGTATACAACTCCACCCGTCGCGACTATCATTGGTAGCATCGCTGGAGGATTCGCCCTGGTCGCCATCATGTTCGCCTTACTTCTGCGGTACTGTCATCGGAAGAGAATGGTGTCAATACGCCATCGACGCTCATTTTCTCTTTCTTCGCGCGGCTTCCATACCCCCTCACAGAGTTTATCAAAATCCGACAGTAACTCTGATATCATAATCTACAGAGAAGGTCGCAGGTCACTCCAGTCGCAGGTCGGTCCTCGTTTCCGTTAGTCAGTAACCACTAACCTGTCCCCCTCAGCCTGTCTCATTGTCGGCAGCCTCGTGGTATGGCGATAAACTATATTAGAAAGTCGGAATGTAAATGTGAGTTTCTTTTGATGATACCCCGATAATTCTTTACCAACGTGCCCTTCATCTTCGTTATAATGACGAATGATCACAACGCATGTAACTTCGTAGAACAGCATAGGACAGCAGCATAAATATATATATGCGCAAATTTATAAGTACTTCGACATCGATCTATAAAATAACAGTCTTCAGAATATGCAGCCGTAAAGGCTTAAAGTTAACGATTAATAATTATATATGCCATCTAGGTATAGACTCTTCTTATGCCAGATCGTCCGTACTTGCGGTAATCGGCCACGACGTCTGGTGCATCAAGAAGTAGACCTTCTTCCGGCTCCCAGGTCGCCATATGCGCAGGATAGCCGAACCAATATACCAGATACTGGGGTCCGTCTGGGGTCTCCCGTCTGCCCTCGATGGCTTGGATCAGGTATCGTTTCTCAATGACCGGTGGTGGGCCAGGCCTGATGCGTACTTTCCGACGCGCGGGGTGGTTCCAAGCTTTCGGTAACTGCAACGGAGGTAGCACTTTGCCAGTTTGTTTATAGGACCGCCGCAAATTAGTGCGATTATCCTTTCCTTTGATGTGGGGGAAGGCGAGTCTAGCGTACTTATCCACCTCGCAAATAGAGTGTTCGAGATCGGGGAGCGTCAATGGTAAAGAGTCCGGGCCGAGGCCGACGAAATCAATGCGGAGCTTCTTAAAACACTCGGCCTGGTTGTCGACCATCCATTGCATTATGTCGACGTCGATGGTGTCGGAGTTCTCCTTCGCAATCTTGTAGGAATCGCCGAATAGCTTAACAAGACCCGACTTGGCTCCAATACCAGCGACGACAAAATCGTTATCGGAGAAGTGGAAGACAGATGTGTAGGAGA